>VTON01000034.1:1284811-2569622 GCA_009617725.1 Hydropsyche tenuis | reverse complement strand
AGACATAAGGAATTTGTATAATCATTTTTTTTCTTTCTTATTGTGTATTTTACTGTTGGTTTTAAGATTTACTATTGTATTCATTTTATTCTCATTTATATTGTTTATAATGCTGTCTGTATACTGTAAAATTTTATATGTTACCTTTGATGGGCTTTAATTTAAGAATAATATTAAAGAATTTGCATATTGATTACAGTAAAGTTAGTTTAGTTGAAAGGAAAATGATCGAATGACCCTAGAGGATGTATGACCCTAGAGGAAGTATGACTGCGGCTCATACTAGCTAATTAGGTAGCCTATTAGTTGTTAGTAGCTTTAAATTGAGGTAGGAGTTAGTACCCTGGATAATAAAAAACATGAAAAAAAAAAGGGGTGGAGGGGTATGTGACAGTACTCCTCCGAATTGAAAAAAATATATATATATCAAACAGATAACTATTAATTTTGGAATCTTGAAATCTTTTATCGACCTCTATTATGAGAACAGCGAGCAGATCTCCATATTTTTGACAATTCGTGGAACTATGTTTTTTTAATGTATCGAAACATGAAATTTTTTTTGACTACTTATGTACTTTTTTGAGTTTTCCAAATTTTTAGTTTAATTTGAAATTATTGCGGTATACCTAATCACAACACGTGACCGGTATCGCAGAAGGGTGGGTTGTGGGTAGCAGCTTGCTCTATGTTCGACGGTCGGCAGCGGAATGGTTCGTGGTCCAGCCCCCGGCAGGAAAACGCTCTTTTTTCAGGGCTGCCACCCCCGCATGGGGTGGCGTGCCCTAACAGGGGTACCAATGGGAAAGGGAGTCGCGTTACAAAATGTCTTTATAGCCTCAAACATATCACATACCATTTGCTCGTACCATAAATGCTAAATCCATGAGCCATTCTTTATCTTCAAATTCATTTAACGACTATCCTTTTGATTCCATGAAGGATTTTATTTCGTTCGGTAAATCATAAAATCTTTTCAACATTTTTCCTCGACTTAACCATCTTATGTGATTATAGTAAATTATATCGCCATATTCAGCATCCATTTGTTTGATAAATTCTTGGAACTGTCGGTGGTTCAATTTCTGTGACTTTATAAAATTTATTGTTTCAATTACAACTTTCATAACATTGTTCATTTTTAATACCTTCGCACAAAGACTTTCTTGATGTATGATACAATGATATTTCATCAACCTTAAGTTTCCAGCAGCAATTACATCATTTTCCAATAATTTAACAAGTCCTTCTTTATTTCCAATCATTGCCGGGGCACCATCGGTTACTATTCCAGATATGTTCGCAAAAGTAAAACAAAATCGATGCAATGTAGTTTTTAATTCCTAGTATAAATCAAAAGATTTTTTTGTATCTTTCAAGAATACTAAAGAAACGATATCTTTGGTTATGTTAAAATTTTGATCCACCCCTCTAATGAAAATGGTAACTTGAGCTGTATCTGTAATGTCAGTACTCTCATCAATTGCTAACGAATAAAACACAAAATCAGCAGCTTTTTTCACCAAATCCTTTTCAATACATTTTGATATAACTTCTACCCGCCTAGCTATTATTTGGTGAGATAAAGGTATTTTTGAAAAATTTATTTTATTTTCCGTGGCGATTCAGATGGCTCGATGATGTTGTCTTTTAACATTCGAGTTATCTTCTGCTGCATAATATCTCGTCTACCGGGGGTGAGTCGATACACCGGTCCAGCGATATGGGAGGAGGGTGGTTTCCTGTATTAATGCGGTGCTCAGCAGTCCTTGTTTAAGGAATGCCCTGGTGTGTTCTACCATTACCGTATCTTTGTGCTGGCGTAAGATCTTTCGCCTCTTCTTCATTTAACTTACGTTTGGCGATATCCATCGAACACAATGGCGTGGGTGATTTGACTTTCCTTTTGAGAATCTTAATCACGGGGTGCCTTCCCGTTTTTGATTCTTGGTTCCTCGGTAGCAAAGGGGTCGAGCAGGCATCTACTATTACTGCGTCCAACGCGCGTGATCTGACGCTTCCACTTTCGTTTGTGTTCTCATTCTCTGGTATCATGTCATACCAGTTTGTCGGACTTTCCATGAATGACCAACATCCTCGTGATAGATTTAGAATCAATCCTACATCACGAACAAATTTCGACCCTAACAGAGTTCTCACTGTCTGGGGAAATTGATGAATTTTGTTAGAATAACTTTGTGTTCTAACTGAACAAGAATGGTTGTAACTTGAACATCCCTGATGGCTTTCGTCCCATCGGCTAGGACAATGTTCATGCGTGTCTTCTCGAAGCGACAGTTGGTCTTTGTGCTCAGCACCTGGTATAGAGAGGTGCTAGCAACACTCAGGTTGACACTCCGGTATCGACTATTGCATGTCCATACTGTCCGGCGGTTCTTATGGCAACCATAGGTCGCTAGCTACAACACATTCACTACTCATATCCAGAGTGCGAAAATCTGTTTTAGGTTTTGGCTTCCCACTGCACTCAGGACAATTTTGTCTGAGCACTCCTGCTCGGCCGCATCCGAAGCAGGAATATATCGGCTTTACAATTTCTCCAGTTGGTGCCTGTTTCTTCTGACAATTTTCTGCCTTGTGCCCTATTCTTTGGCACATAAAGCATCTGACCGTTGACCTTCGCGTTTCTGTTTTACTAGTTACTTTATCTTCCACGTTTTTCGTATTCTTATGGGAATTTCGTGGATTCCATGGGTGGTCGTGAGACTGTCTTCCGGAAGCAGCCTCTCATTCACTCCACCGTTCTTCTACACTCTACGGTAGCATCTTCTAAGATGCTCCAAGTCGATCGGCTCGATCTGCTCCTTGCATATTTTTTGTGTAATAATTAAATACTTACATACAATTAGACTTATACTACATATAATAAAATATTATTTTAAACTATAATTTATAAAGACTCTTAGGGCAGCTGCTGGCAATTTAGAATACATATTCATGTAGTAGTTATTACAGTCCTCGGATGTTATAGTGGTGACAGACTCGTTAATAACATCCATCAAATTCAAATTATTTGATGGATTCAAATTTCTTGTGCAAAATTTGATCTTGGAAAAAACTTCTTCAATAGGATTCAACATCGACGAATACGGTGGTAAAAATATCGTGCGATAACTGCTGGTTTGCATAATCTCGAGCACCTGCTGGGTGTGGTGAATACTGGTGTTATCCAGTACTAACCATACATTTTCAAGACTTTATTCTTCTAATTTTACCAACAAGTTTTGTAAATAAGTGCAAAAAATTGAGGTATTGATTGCGGAGTTTTCACATATCGATCTAAAGAGTTGTTCCCTATTAATCCATTATAGCAGGTTGTGCAATGTGAAAAAGTTCCAGCCTTCGGGACCTTTAACATCATGTTGGCTTGTTTCATATATGCGAACATCTCCTCCATCACGGTGGCCACCGATGACCCTGACGAAGACTCCCTCCTAGGTTCTGGTTTCGGTTCTGCCACTGTTGGAAGTGTGCTCTTTTTCATTTTGTAAATTCTACACTAATTTTACAAGAACATCACTTGTTTAGCAACAATTGATTAACACTTAGAATATTGCAAAACACTAGTTAAACAAAAAAAAAATTACTCTGCTTTTCACAACTTTTGAAACATTTGTTCATATGACAATTAATAATTTTGTGTATCAAGCTGGAATATAAAATAGGATCCATTATTGACAATGGATAATTTTATTTATGTATTTATTCCGATGTTCGTATGACATTTTTTATATATTATACTATTGTGATCGGCAGTATTTTACTGATCCGTTTTTATTGTATATGAGTGTATGTAATCACAATGAACATAGCCAGCCCGTGGTGCGGCGTTATGTTGTAGGGACTATCGATCGTATTGATGATGGTTCAAGCTGCGGGTGCGGTGAGAGTATGATTCCGTTTTTAACATCTACTCAATTGTCTCAAATTTGGTATTTAACCATTTGACCAGAAAATGAAAGTTAATTCTTTCATTAATGAGACGATTCCAAAAAATGGTTCCGATTACAAAGCCCTGTCTATGTTGCGAGTGATTGTGACAATAATTACAATTGGTCGTCGACGGACGGTATACCAGTATGTGCTGTACGTGTGTTTGAATCGGCCCTCCTTCCTTCTCCCCTTCCTATATACATCCTTTCACTTCAGTTGTTCTATGAGCATGGTGGTAACCTCCTCAAGGTGCTCCATGGGTGTTGTAAAAAAAAACATCCGCCAATACCACCAACGGGAAAAAACCAGACTGGAAAAAAAAACAATAAACATGGCTTTTATGTTGTTTTTTTTACTATTGAGTGCCCTTTTATTGCATATTTTAACCAGCCCGTGGTGTAGTGGTATGTTCCATGAACTATCAATATATTGATGATGGTTCAAATTCCGGGTTGGCCAGAGCAGGACCCCGTTTTTAACACCTACTCGATCGTCTCAGATGGGAATTTAACCATTTGTCCCAAAAAAATGAGAGTTAAATCTTTCGTTTGATGAGGCGATTCCAAAAAATGGTTCCAATGTCATTCTCTATCGTCCGCCATACAAATTATATGTACCGGCGCCGCGATTGCTTGTAGCAATTATTATGAGCGGTCGTCAGCAATCGGTGCACCAGAATGTGCGGTACGCGCGTTTGGATCGGTCCTCCTTCCTATCCCAATGATTTAAAATTATTTGGCCGCAATGGCAACTTGGGGGTTACACTTCTAATGCCATCTTATCATGTTGATAAGATGATTAATGATTTAGCCACCATGGCGACTTTGGGGTAAAACCTGTTATGCCATGGTGGTGTGATTGTATTTGTGTGTACACAAATAAAAAAAATGTGATTTTTGAATGAATATCATGATTATAATAAAACCTAATTTGTGAAATTAGATTTATGAGTGCAAAGAGACTGATAATCAGAATATGAAACAGATTATTAAGTACATTATTTAGAATTTGTTTGATATCATATCATCTAATGACATATTATTGAATATGCATCGGGAAAGTGTTTATTACATAAAACACATTTCAAATGCGTGTTTGTATGTTGAGTTAAATCTGTTTTACGACTATAACTTAATCTTAAAGGGTATTCGTGCTGGTGTTTTGTGAATAATACACAAATAAAAATGAAAATTGTTACAACTATTTAGCTGTTTCTCTTGTACTATGATTCAGCTCGCTCTTCTCAAAGTGTGGTTCTCCATTGTAGTCTCGCCGATGACCTTTTCTTGATTTGGTCAACGATGACTTTTTGTTGGGTTCACTTGAAGTACTGCGCCCAATCATCTCTCAACTCTGCACTCTAATAATTTTATGTTCTCTTATATTCAAAAGATTAAAAGAGAACAGAGAACAGAGATTTAAAATCATCAAAAGATGATTTTAAAATTAATATGTGCTTATAGAATTTTTTCTTGATCTTTCGATTTAAATCTACGTTATTCCAATAATGTTACATGGCGAAATGTTGCTATATTACAAAATATGTTCACATATTGTCAAATGATTTATAAATAGTTTTGAAAGAAATTTGCATAATCAATAAATTTTAAATGTTAAATATTTAAAATATAAATATGATTGTAATTGTGTATTCAATGTCCAAAATTTATCTGTAATATTTACAGATTGTAAGAGAAAAAAGTGTGCATTTATTATTTTATAGTTGATATCAATATTTTTATTAGATTGTTTAGATAAACATGTTATAATTTATGATATAAATGCCTTTTGAAGTATATGTCCTTTATAACATGCAATAAAAATAATTTGAAAGATATAAAAATGTTTTTTTTTTTTTTATATTTTGGATCCAAGATTATTCTAAAATAAATAAATGATACAAGTAACTTAGGTATGTATATATATTTTCATGAAATGAAAAATATTATCGTCTTAAGCATTCTTATTTCATAGTGTCCACTCATTATTTTCTGAAGTGTCAACTTTTTTATCATCAAGGAATTGGTAAATTGGTCACCTCCAAAATCCTTGTGACATTTGGTAAATAACTTATCCTTGAAATTCATGAAACAACACCTCAAATTATTATATAATATTATGGAATGCCAAAATCTGAAATTATTGTTGAACACTTCAGTCTCGAATTTTTGCAATACTTATTGTTAGAAGAAGCCCTATATTGCACAGTGTTGCAAATTTGCTAATTGTAAGACATTTAAATGTGATTATGTATACATACATATTTCCATAACATCAAAGTCAAAGCATAATTAGCGAAGCGACCGAAATACACGAGGCATGGTTTAGAATGTAAGTCTACTAGATTTTTATATTTTTTTTAGAAAAAGTATTTGAAAAAAAACCATCCCTCAAAAAAAAAAATTAAGACAGTTCGTTGTGATCAGTCTTCTTAATTTCTGAACATGTTTCGTACATAATGCATTTAAATAAAATGATGATCCTGAAAAGGGCCGTTCGATCTTGTTTTACATTTGCATGAATTACTTGGAACTTGTGTATTTGGTGACGACTTTGGTGCCTTCTCTGATGGCGTGCTTGGCCAATTCGCTGGGAAGTAAGAGCCTGACGGCAGTCTAAATTTCTCTGGAGGTGATGATAGACCTTTTTTTGTAATGAGCCAAGCGAGAAGCTTTGGTTCAAGATGCTCATCGCCTTACTGGAAATACCAGTATCAGGATTAGGAGTCCCAAATATTCGTGAAATTTGATATTCGAATATCGAATGTGAAAATGGAAACATATTCGAATATTTTTGTGAATGTTATTAAAAAAAATCATAAAAAGTAACTAAATGAAAAAAATGAGCATATTGATACAAGCAATATTTATTTATAATTCAAAAATAAGAGAGCATTAAATATTTTGTTTTTAATTTTGTCCATAATATAGTTTTAATTGATTTCGCTGAGGAAAACATTCTTTCAATTGCAGTTGACCATAGACTATTGTCCATATCTAACATAAATAAAATCTAATATGATATTCTTATAATAACTAATAATATAACAGGAATGGGTTATTTTTGCTATGAAAATTTTTATTAAAATAAATTGCGAAATATTTTATCAAATTGAAATCTTAAAGTCTCGAGTTCCGGGTAAATATTTTTCAAATTCCCGGGATAGGAGACCGCGAAAACTCGTCTCTTTCATGGAAATAAATTCCCGGGTTGACCTGACATAGAATCCCTAATATTGAATGACGTGTTGCACACGTCACTTTCCCGAATCTTTTGTCATCCGTGAGTCTATTGTATTATATAAGCATATTGAAGCTTCCTATCTTTCATTTATGGTCCCCGATGTTTCTACATTTCGGCCAAAGTGACCTCCGCACACCGAAATGTTGAACAAACCTGGTCTATGGTCATTAAAGATCTCTTGTCATTGGCAGCGTCTATTACGGCAAGGGCTAATAAGTCTTTAACTCTTTGCGACGTTTAATGCCTTGAAGGGTTTGGGCGCACTTGTTGTGGGGGTGCATTATTATTTATCTAGCACGTGAAAGTTCGGCCAATTGTAAAACCATACTGTCTGTAGAAAAAACAATTTCTAAACGAGCCATAAACACTAGCTTTCTATTGCGTCATATCGAACGGTAATTTTGCGGGACAGTGTCGAGGGGTTGATTATTTGTAATGGCTCGATTAAACAAAGAAAATTACCACGTTGCAAATAAAATTTTTTGTAACAGGAAAAATTATCAGTTTCAAATGTTTTGAAATATCACCTTAAGTCTAACCTAAGTATTTTTTAATTAGTAATCCATCTGTTATTAAAAAAAAATAGTTAAATTAATAATAAAAAAATACATAGGTATAATTTTTTATCTCGATTTAATTGATTAAATATATAAATAATTAACATTTATAAAGATAAAAAAGCAATTTTTCATAAAATTTCTGAATTATTTTTCTTAAAAATATTAATCAATTTAGGTACAGGTAAATTCGTAGGATTTAAGTCAATAAGTGGAATATCATTAAGACCACTATCCAGTTTACAATTAACCATAGATTCTGAAGAGGGGATTTCTCTATTTACCCAATAACGATTGGTTGTATTTTTGTTTGTACTTGACGAGTTCAATCCAAATTTTGCATGCCACAAATTTCTAGTTTTCGAATTAACAAATATAAAAAATACGAAAAGTATGAAACCTTGCATAGTTGCTGTGATACAAAACAAATAGTTCATGATCAAAAACTTTGATAAAAAGCCAAACAGCCATGTGAATCCGAAAAGAAAAAATAATACTAAACTAGCATAAAGTTTTCTACAATCAGCTTTGTTATTGTGATGTTTTTGAATTGGGGCTTTTATAATAACTTTATATATAATTATACAAAACAAAATCAGATTAATAAACATAATCAGGAGTATAGGAAAAAAAACTGAGATCCAAAAACCCATTCCCTTCGGAAAACAAAATAAGGTATATTGTAGGTTTTGGTGAGAGCACACGTAACTATCAGGTGATATTAATAAAAGAAGTGTCACTGGAATGAGTGGAATGAGCCAACCACAAAGAAAAATTTTAAATAATCTGTAATGCGTTTCAGCATAAAATACAATGACCAGTTTTTTATATGAAAGAAACGCTATTATTAACATCCAACAAAATGTAGCTAAAACACCATAATGAAGCAATCCACCCAAAATCAAGCAATTTCCAATACTTTTAGGCTTCGTTGAACTAACTAAGAAAACGACAAGCAAAAGGGTAAGCGATGCTGAAATGTTAAGGTAAATTTTGTTTGTAAATTCATTTCTCCACTCTTTAAAAAGAAAAGCGGTCAAGGCAATGACAGATAATCCGAATAATGAAAAAGCACAGCCAAAATATGTAATTGATGATAATGCTTCATGGTCATTCATTGACATTTCAACCTCATACGGTTGAAGAAGAAGAGAAAAATGAGTCATATGTTGACACCGACAAGTATCAAAGCCTTTGATAATTTCTTCACTTATCAATTCACAACCTTCTGAAGACCAGCCACCACCACTACCCAATTTGAAGTCCCAAAATGCACATATTTTCTTTAAATCACACGACAATTTTGGCTTTAATGGTTTCATATGGATATCGATATATTGATCATCAGAAAAGTTCAATAATTTATCAGTTGAAATTCCTATGACTATGCTGTTAATTTTCCAGTCACTTTGGTTTTGATCTGTTATGAAGAATTTGTCATTTTTGATCGCCACAATTGCTAACTTTTCTGATAAGTTTAAATAAGCATTAGATATTTCTACAATAATTTCTGTTTCATCTGGTTCTTCTTTAACTTTTTGTAATTCATCTGAAATTTTCATATAAACACATTTTTATTATGATACAAATGATGTAATAGATGATTTAATAATTTAACAGACCATTGTTTAAAAAATCAATCATAGAATTAGAAATATTCGTTTTAACTTTCACACCTTGTATAAGGTTTATTTCTCGAGTGTCGATGACTCCAACAATCAAATTAGAAGATGCAGAATGAAATTGAAAATTATTCGTCGAATTTAATTCAAAATTATTTAATACATTGTCTAAATTTTGAAGAGTTTTACTCGGGATTTTTTCTGAAGAAACAGCCGTACTTAAATCATCAACAATTTTACTAATATCGATATTTTTTGTTGAGTGATTCAAAAAATTTTCCATTTCGTTATTGACAATTGAGATTATTGAGCCATTCTGAAATAAAAAATGTGAAATTGCATACATATCAATTTGATTTGATTATTCTATAATTAGATGTAATCGTGTTGGATTGGTTGTAAAATATTACTTACATTTTTCGGAAAAGAAATTGGTATAGTACTATTACACAAAACAATGTTGTAATTAAGATCGACACATATACAATAATTATCAGAATCGCAATATTTTTTTCCTTTTTCGTAATCTAAATTTATATTTGATGAATAAGCATAAAACATTAAGAAAAATACAGATACAAATATTTTATTATTTTCACCTGCTATAATGAAACCTCCAATTAAGTGAGAAAATGAGAAACTATTTGCAGATTTGTCAAAAATATTCCAATCAGAAAAAAACTTATTGGCATCAGATTTTGTTACATTTACATGAAACACAACTGTCCCATTCGTAAAAACTTTTTCAAGTTTAAAATTATACAGTTTCATTGTTTCATTAAATAATATACCATTGCTTAAATTGATAAAATATATATTTTATTATTTCAAATTAAAGTAAAAAATAACTGCTGGAAATAAAATTATTTTGATTAGTAAATACCTTGACTCCTGAAGTTTTTGAAAATAATGTGGCGTCAAATCATAAATTTTTTTTTTTTTTTTATCCTTTGTCACTATGGGAATAGAAAGTTTTGTTGTAACGATATAAATGGTCGATAAAGATTTTATATCATAAGTAAACATTATATGATTGGTCTCATATAGTTCAATTTCCACTCTATTTACAATGACACACCAATAGTGTCCATAGCCAACATACTCCACTTTGAATATTAATGGATCATCTGTTTCAGATAAGTTTAATCTAACAGGATAATATTTTTGAGCATCAGTAAAACAACAAATATCAGATTTATTGAATGAAACATTGAATTCATTTTTATTCTTTTCGTGGAGATGTGTGATTTGAACCACTATTCCTATATTTCTAAAAGCAATCAAATTGGATTACGTATTATTAAATATATGTACGTATTGTATATTAAAATGTATGTAACATGTTTTAAAGCATACTTTTTGCTATATAAGTTTAATTCAACTTTTATTTTGTCAATGGAATATTCACAAATTGCTGCATTGTATATATAGTCTTGTCCCCTGTGATATAACTTTCCAGTTCCATCCATTGATGTAGGTGTATCATTTCGAAATGTCTATAATTTCATTTTGTATTTTTTTTCTTTTTAATATAAAAGTACATCATGATATACTAAAATTTGAAGGTTAAAATTTTCTTACAGTTACACCCAAGTCTTGAAAATGTTTTTCTATTGGAAATTCTTGTTTTTGCATAGCGATCTCATCGATCGAATTGAATTCATCATTCAAAATATAAATATGGCCCTTATTGATTAAATTACTAGATAATTGGCTGCAGAATTGCTTAATATAATCCCACGTGCCATTTTTGAATCCTTCACGTCCATCAACATAAATTTTAGTTAAGCACGTGGGTATTGGAGATGAATAATAAACAAATTGTTTTTTACACCTTCCTTGAATTGAATTGTTTTGCAAGCTTTTTATAGGTTTAATTACACATATCCTATTTATTTTAGCATTACAGTTTAGAGTTTTTCCATTTCCAATATTCGTATCATAAACTGCACAGTTATTATTTGTCAAATTGTAATTTTGTATGTTTATTAAGGGTACCGGTATTCCCATATTTTCCGTTTTTTGCGCATTCCATGTAATAAAATGTCCATCATTATAAACCCGTTTTACATCTATCCAGTATAAATCTACTTTGTTTTTTTTCAAAAAATCTAAGTAAAATGTATTCGATTCAATATTAAAGATCATCACTGCATTTCGGTTGCAATCATTGTATGCTTCTTCAAATGTTTCTTTTTCTTTGACTTTTACACAAAGAGTCTTATTGTTAGAAAAGGTAATGGTAATTGTAATTTTTTCAAAATTCAAAGGACATCTTTCTTCTAAACTGGTTATATTTGTATTTTGTGAGCTCACAATGTATGTTAATTTTAAAACTAATGTGATGATGAAAGTCAGTCCCAACATTTCCTTTAAAAATTATTTTTATTAATTTCTTATTTGATAGCCTAAATTTTAATTGTAATTGTAAGCATGTGACCATTTTTTTATTATCTTAAAAATAGCTTGCAATTCTATATATTTAAAAAACAATAAATAATATGTCTAACAAAATGATAGCCATATTAAACATATAATAATGACAATAATATACATAGTGCACTTACAGTAGAATACGTAGAACCAAAAGCTTTCGAAATTGTTGAAGATGCGCTCCGAAAATCAGTTTTTGAACATAAGCTTTTTGCACTCTGAAAATATTTGCGACAAAATATTTTTTTTATTATTCGGGTGAGTGAGAAGCAATGATTTATGGTCAATTTTTTTTGATAAAATTAGTTATTTAGATTTGGAATCATCATCATCATTAGCAGCCTATAAGTTATCCACTGCAGGACTTACCAGACAAATTATTTCGTATTTCTAATGTGAGAGCCTCCTCCGTTGGCATGGGCGGATTGGCTCTAATGGTACATGTCCCTTATCGTTACGAATTTGGCTCTCGAATAAGGTATTGTAGCGTGGCTACAAGTTTTTTGTATGGCTCGGATGACGTCACTCGGTCGAGGCGCGCGTAATCGTTCGCGGTGTACTGCGTACATGCACGAACGAGGAACGGTTATAAAGATAGCGCGCCTCGTATGTTGATTCATTCTGGTGCCGACCGTCGTCCGAGCAACATGTCTCTGCAATAAACATCTTCACGGACTTCGGCGTTTGAATTTGGCTCTCGAATAAGGTATGTTTTATAGCCTAGACCCCCAATATTTGATGGGGAGACCTTGTCCTGCAGTGGACTATAAACCGGTCGACAATGATGATGCTGATGATGATATTATAACTAATTGTATGATGAGTTTGAAGACAATAAAAATTTTGATTAATTAATTATTGAGAAAATGGTAGAAGTACTTTTCGAACTTTGTCACAAAGTTAATCTGCAGAAAACGCTTCAGAATTTGAACGGTAACACTATGAAAATTCATGTCTAACATGTTAGATATAAGTAGGGTAACCATACGTCCCGTTTTCGCCGGGACAGTCCCGTTTTCGTCGTGTCTTGCGTTGGTCCCGTCGTTTTCGTAAAATTACTTGATTTGTCCCGTTTTGCCGGTTCACATATTTTGATAGACATAAGATGACTGAATTTCTTTTTATAAAAAGAATATATTATTAATATTATTTTGATGAATATATTCATCAAAATAATATTTTTTAATGCGTTTTCATTGGATATTTTTTCTCAATAATTTAATTGAAGTCTTATAATTAAGTCTTTAAACCGTCCTGAAAAATGTGGTAACTGCAGTAAAAAACACACTTTTCTAAAAATGATAAAAAAACTTTTTCCAATATTTTTAAATATTTTTAGTTTTCATTATTTCATCAACAAACTTAAGATAATTAATACCATTATATAAAAAAATCCCCAGATTATACAGTTTGCAGAAGTCTTAACTGCTTCATATACGCTTTATTTGCTGCGTTTTTTAATAGGCACACCCGTGTTCTTTTATTGGATTCAAAAATATAAAATTGGTGTTATCAGAAAAATAATATCTACATGACTTTGAAAAAGTTTGATTTTAATTTTTTCCAACTTATTCTGTCCATCTGGATTTCATTTTATTTACCAAAAGTGGTGTTTCGTTGATATTGTTCCTTGAAATCGGCTTTTCAAGGCTTTATACGTATCATTTGAACATTAATTGTTATTTTAATTTACTTATCATATTTTATTTATTTACTTAATAAATAAATTTTTATTTATTCTGTGAGTATTTTCGGGGTAATTATCTGTCTCGTCGCATCATAGAACTTTTTGCCGGTCTAAATCACCTACGAGGTTCCACATTACTAGATTTTTCGATTTTTTAAAGAATCGCTCAAAAATTCAACGGAAATAACTAATTTTTTCAAAAATGTCATTTGAAGATAACCTACATTTTTTTTTTTTTTTTTTAAATCGAAAACGCGTTATTTTTTTAAACTACTAATATAGTGTAATTAATAAAATCACTGTTTTTTCACTGAAAACTTTTCCAAAAAAATAAAAATTATAGATAAAGACACGATACAAAAGTGCAAAACTCAAACGCTGTTTTTTTTTATGAAAACTAAAAGCAAAATAAAAAAAATTCAATGCATTTTTTGAATTAAGCATTATTTTGTCAATAGAAAATAATAAAAGAACGAAAGAATTCGATCAACTGAAATGAAAAACATCGCATGAAAATAAAAGATGGACTTTTTCTATATTTCTATTCTTATTAGAAAAAATCGTAAAAATAATTTTTGTTACTTCTGGTCTTGTTTATTTGTCTAAATAAATTTAAAATTATATTATCCATTATTCAAAAGTTATTTTGAGTGATAAATTCGTTATTAAATGTATGATATTGGAAAAAATATGGGTGGGAAAATATATTTTATCGGTAGTGTATTTCCATAACGATATTAATCGAGAGAAAATTTTTGAACGTGCAACTTTTTTTTTTATATGGGGGGGGGCGTTTATTTTCGGAGCGTCCCGTTTTGGGTCCTGGGAAATATGGTCACCCTAAATATAAGACATATTATATCACTTTGATTATTTAGCGGTGTTACGCTCATATTTCTTTGTAGAAGAAACTCTTTCAATAAATTAATATAAAATCTATATTTTTTTAATTGAAACCGTAGTCCACAACTTATTTGGCGCATTCATTTCATTGTTAGTTTTGCTTCATATTGAAAAACAAAAACGGCTAATGAAATTTTAGTAAAAATTCGCCAGATTGACAGTAAAGAAGTTATGAATCTTGTCCAATGTTCCAAATAATATTCGAGATATAAAAATTGTCGAATCTAAAAACAAAAAAAAGCAATAAATTTCTGTATTAGTACGAATATTTCAAATCATTACAAAACTCAAAAACTATTTTTGAAAATTGTAGTTTATTGAAAATACTTTCAATAATAAGAGATTTTAATAAGATTAGAAAATCATTTGAAGCTGTTTTTTGAGTTCGAAACCACAATGCGAGTATGTATCATGGTGCAGTTAAATTTGATCTCCGATCGTCGAAAAATGCACGATTTTTATTTCGAAAAAAAAAATCAAATATTTAAATATAAAAAAATGGATATAATTCTAAATCTAACAATAAGTAATATAAAAGCCACAAATGCTGCTTTTTTTAGATTCCAAATGTAATTCCGTATTCGCACAACGTTCGTTTTCACGATTGCAATGGTTGAAAATGCACGTTGGCAAGATTAGTTATAGAATTATCACACGTGCGCCCTGCACAAAAATTTTCTGTAAACTAAACCACGAGGATTGACTTTATAGAGGGATGAACGAAATTATCCTGAATACTTACTATTTTAGAGATAAAACTCCTGTTCAGTTTTGATTACGACAACCAGTTATAAAGTTACAACATTTTTATAATTTTTTTTTTAAACGAAATTTCAGAAAATCTCCCAAATTTTTGTGATCATTTTTTTTTGTATTTTTCTTGATGTCAAAGACTTAAGATATAATAATTCATGGGGTCCACAATTTTATGAAGTATAAATTTGCTGTATGTTCAAATTATCAAGTAACTAAATTTTGATTTATACAAAGTTCATGAAAAAAGTACTTTTTCGCAAATTTTAAATATTGAGAACCACTGGATAAAATTTAAAAAAAATAAGTTATAGGCGTTGATGTTCGTGTATTTTTTAGTCAATTCTCAAAATTTAGCGGTTGTAACATCACTATCGCGATTTACGAAACTAAAGAAGAACGAAAAAAAACGACATATTTTATGAAAATCTCAAATTTCTCTCGAGTTGCTGACGCCACCTATCGTCAATAACACTCGAGCGCATAGAGTTAATTTGAAACCAATCGGTTTTTTTTATTTTTCATTGAGGCCCACGAATTATTTGGAAATAGGAAAATTTTCGGCACATCAATCGAAAAGTTTATGAACCCCTGTTATAGATTTATAAAGATTTTGTATTTAACGAAAAAAATCTTAAAAATTTTACAATTTAAAAAAATCTGAAAAATCGCCCCCTTGTGAAAAATTCCTGGATTCGTCGTTGGTGAGGGGGGTAGGCCCATGGGCCTACAAATCGAGGACCGATGATCATATCAAGGCTCATAGGGCCGACCTCCAACACACACTAGTAAAGAAATCTAAAAAAGCCAGATCGAATATTAATTCACGCACAATATTGAAGTAATATGCCTATAAACACATGTTTCATAGTCAAATCACACTAATATTATAATAATTTTTCTCTTAACACACACGATAAATTAGCACATATTTTCAATAAAAATCACCACAAATATTAAATAATGTCTCGGAAACGTTATACATCGACGAACTTTCCGAGAGAACTGATCATAAATGTTATCAATAAATGTCAAATAAATGTTATGTTATAAATGTTACGCTATATTGCTCATTTTTATTTTCGAGTCATTTTGTGATTCACTACTTTCTAGAACAGCGGTTCCCAGCCCGTGGTACGCGTACCACTTGATGGTACGTGGTTCATGGTTGGTGGTACGCGAAAAAAACCACCGTCTAATTGTAATTACTAAATTACTTTACTGTAAGACTAATTCTCACTATAAAATTAAACAAAACCAAAACAAATAATATATATTTTTTTTATAATTTTCAACCATCACTTATAGAAAATTAAAATTCATTTTTAGTAAAACAATGAATAAGCGCCGCAAACGGTCTTTTTTTTATTTTTTATTGATATATTATATCATAAGATCTATACTAAAAATGCAAAAAATTTTGGAAGGAAATTGGTTAAGAATCCGGGGCGACTATACATATGTAAATCAAGAAAAATAATGCTTAATGAACAGTGGCGGACTATCGAACAGCAAAGCTGGCGCATATCTGTGGCCTCTAAATTAAAGGGGCCTCAAAATCGTTCTATGAAAAATTATTATATTTTGGAAATTTCTATGCATTTTGCCATAAAATATTGGATTTTACGACTACTTTTTGTGTGTGAAGTACAAAGCTTTGCGATAATTGCTCTCGCCGTCGTCGATTGTTTGGCGTTTCTAGGTATATTTGCCTTCTCCCGGCAGAAAAAGTGGAAACATCCGCTTAAATCCGTTCAAAAACAATCTACGATATTTTTTTTTATTGTATGTCTTTATACCTGAACGTGAACGTGAACGTGATGTTAAAAAACGATTTCCAACTATATAGGCATAACTAATATTATACAAGATGGAATTACAACTCCAGAATTGTCAATACAGTGATATGCAATAAAACAAAAATTTACTTGGAGAAATTCAAAATCAAAGAAATTTCTACAAAAAGGCGATAGAAGCATTGCTCTCGCATACAATTGAAACTGTTTCAAAAACCCGCGCATATACTCCTCATATAAAATAAAATTACAATTAAATATTTTTTTTATCATTCCTGTTCCTTTGATTCAAAAGTCACGGCACGCCACTGCTGTGTACGTATACTATAACGTCTAACATAAAATTATTTTAACACAAAAACATATTTTGGTCCCTTCTGTTTCGTATTAAATGTTTTCCGCTGTAATTTGATAATTTTGAAAATTTTACACTTGCGTCATTTGGGCAAACGTCTGAGCACTGTGATAAACTTCTCTGTGATAAAAAGTACTAAACTTCTCACTCATAAAAATAAAATATTAAAATAATAAAATAAAATCTAAAACCTAAAATATTTGCCGGGCCTCATGCCACTTTGCCAAACCGCGGGTAGTGCATCATTCCTAATTATACACTATCAAATGTTATAGTTCAATTAGCTCAGCTGACTTAAAAGTCAGCTTTATGCATATTTTTAATATGTATAAAAAATTAAATTAAACTATGTAATTGTAAGTCAATGAGTTTTTTTCCGAATTTTTATCGAATTGGTATATTTATATAAAAGTAAACGTATATCATTGGCGGATTAAGGTACAGCACTTGAGACATCTTTGAGACAGGATTGACCTTTTTTGGGAAATCTTGTCTTTCTCAAATATTCTATTCTTATTTTGTCTACACTAAGAAATTATCCTTTTTTAATTAATTTAAAATTTTAATAAGCCAAGTACACCTTTGAAATGACAGAATTTTTTTTCAATATGAAATGATAAATATTAAATGATTGAAGAAAATAATAATTTACTTAAAAAAATACAGAAAGTGATAAATTGTATAAAGTTTACTGTTTGAAATTTACCTGCGGCGCTGATTATTAATATTTAATACATTTTACGATGATATTACTTGCAAATGTTTTTTTGAAATTAGAATTATTTGGAACAATTTATAAAATATATTATATACGAGTATGTTCCTTGATCCTCATAGGGACAAGGAATCTTGAATCTTAATCCCAGTTTGCGAAAACCCACTACCCCTTCCAACTAATGCAATTGTAAATTCATCTTGTCATTCAGCAAGCGGAAGTATTATTATAGATTAAGGGATTTCCCAGAATTTTAATAACGTTAAAGATTGAAAGATTGCGATAAACATCGCAATTTTTACAAACTGTGATTTCAAACAGCATTATGTATTCGATTTTTTGATTTTATAATAATTATTACCATAATTCTAGTTCCTGTGAGTAATTAGTGTATAATTGATGTACGTTCATATTCAGTGATAAATAAAATACATAATTAATATTTGAATTCAAAATATAATCGCCAAATTATATTTTTATCCATATTTTTTTTATAAATTGAAAAAACATTTTTCAATAAGATAATTAAAAAAAATCATATTTGTATATTTATCAAACAATGTTTCTTATAAAATGAAAAAAATATATATATTTTGAAATTTTCATAACAGACAATGGGAGTACCTTATTGTGTTTTTTTTTTCAAAGAAAAACAGTATTTTCATTTAAAATAAAATTATTTAAAAATCATTTTTTTACTTGAAATCACGTTATTCTTCAATTAAATTTAAATAGTAATTATTTTGATTTAATAAAAACTGTTAGAATTCGAACTCAAGCTAGGGGTACCCAAATTACGGTCTGCGGGCTAAAAATGGCCCGCAAATAAAAAAATCTGGCCCGCGAAGCGGGCTAATTTATTCATTGAATCTTGCCCACGAAGCGGGCTAGTTTTTATCTTTTTTTAATATTTAACAATTACCAAAAATATAATAAAACGAGCTGTAGGCCCGATGTTAATAACATCGCATCCGTGATTTGAGGAAAAATTTTGAAAATACAGTATGACAGTATATTTACCCGTTGAATATACATACATAGTTGAAAATGTGAAATGTTTATTTAATTTATGTGCTCTGTTCCAATAGCGAAATATTATATTATGTATATGATGTTTTTTCATGGATGCTTCTCAATGATGTACCCAGATGGGAACGAATTAAAGAAATTATTGCATATTTAAGTAACATCAATATATTTTTCACGGATTCAATTCACGAGGAAGTAATGTACATGAAATCATTTATTGAAAATTAAACACGTGAAGAATGTGATACCAAAGATGTGCATGATAAATGGTTATTCTTTTTTTAAAATACTAAAGAAACAGAAAGAAAAACTAACCTACTGAAATTGAACCAATACCTGTACGCTATCCCAGCACATAATGCACACGTTGAGCGTGTATTTTCATTAATTAATACTCAGTGGACAGATGAACGAAATAAGATTTAAATTGACACAGTAAAAAACATAATTCAGTGCGTTTTCAATTATAAAATGTCATGCATCGAATTCTATAATTTTGTAAAACGGAAAAGGGAACTCCTTCAAAAAGGGAAAAAGTCAGAAAAGTATGATTGGGTAATGAAGAGCAATGAAGATCAACTTCAAGAAGTTGGGGAAGAGTGAAGGCAAGAGAGAATGAGTAAAATTAAATTAAATTAAACATGATTTAATTTCTTATAATTAAACTATCAAAAAATTTTATAAATTATTTTTATTGGGGGGGGGTGTCCCCGTCTATGGTCCCACAATTATGGCAACCCTACACTACACAGACACCCCACAGACAGAATAGCGCTACTATTATATGGTGGATACACAGATTGTAAAAAAAATAAAAAAACATTTATACATATAATCAAAGCTTTAATAATTTTTAGGTAAACAGAAACAAATCACAATTTGAATATAAGAAAATAATATTAATGCAATTTATGGAATTTTTCCTTGGTGCTAATAATGTAATTTAATTGTGGTTCAATCCTAGTAGCTATTATCAGGATTGATTTAATTGTAAGATGCTCGTCAGTTAAAGTAGATGTACGTATACACAGATTTGGTATACAACATTTCATTCTAGAAACAGTTTTGCACATACATATAAAGGGTCTTTCAATAAGAGTGCTCATTTAAAATGTAAATAAAACAAGTTGTGCGTGAGATTTTCATTCAATTTATTTATTTATTTTCAAATATATTATAGAGTGGGGGGGTAAGCGGGGCTTGAGAAAGAGAGGATAAAAATCGCGTATTGCGCGAAAAGTTTGTCGAACGCAGTAGTAACTTTGATAATAAAATTTGAAGATTTGCACACGTTGTTCAACGCTATAATCTTCCATGGTGATTTGCCGTACACTGTATGCGAGGTCGTCTCAGGGTTCCAGAATTCGGAAATATTTTAATTGCTTGGGTTCTGCTCTCGGGTGTGTTAAGGCTTGTGGCTAGTCGTATCACCTCAGACTCTGCTGATCATGGTTGTTTTAAAGAGTATCTTGCCAGGTTTCGTGTGATTGCAGGTTCTGGGTGTATGTGCGATGGGGTGACTGTGCAAAGTGTGGATCACTTACTCTTTGAGTGTGAGACTGTGAGCTGATGGATTAGCAAAGGAATAGCTGGGCAAATAGTTGCGAGATGATTGGTGTGGAATTTGGTTCAAGTAGAATCAAAAGAGCGATAAGTCAGAATGTTGGACTGGCAGAGATTAGAAAAATCTTAAAGGATATGGCCCTGAGAACGCTGGTGATTAATTCCCCGCCTGGTTCTTAATTTGAATTGGCAATGTTAGGTTAGTGATTGTGAGAAGGTCAGTGTTGAGTTCAGTGGGAGTGATTTTAAAAGGGCGGTCAGCGAGGGTGTGTATATGTCAGAGATAGGTAGTGTGCTGGATAGTATGATCCTGAAAACGCAGGCAAAAATGCACTGTTGTAGTGATGCTGTTTCTTTTTTATATTTGTATTTATTTTTAACTTTGTTTTCTTTTCTATTTTTTTGTGTTACTTATACATAATATAAAATGATGTAATGTCGCTGTATAAATAAATTCTGAGATTTAGTTAATACAGGGGTCGGCAAACAGTTTTTGGAAAGGGCCAGATTGTAAAAAATTTAAGACTCGGCGGGTCAGATAAATTTGATGATTTAAAATGTATTATATTTTATATGTGTATTTTGTACATTTTTTGTGAATATCTATTGTTAAACCTTTATTTTATTTTTTAATTACAGTAAATTTATTAATGAATATTTTTCTAATACATCATCAGTTAATGTTAAATAATTATAAAATTTTTAGCCATACTATAAAACTTGTAATTAGATTAATAGCATATAACTAGATACTTAATTAATATCTCCATGTATCAATTACGTGTAAAAAATTTCAATAATTATTCTTTAAATAATAATTTTGTTTTCTTTCTGCTATGTGTGTTAATGTCAACTTCTTATAAAATAATTATAAAAATTTATTTATTTTTAATTTTTTACCATATACCTATCTATCCATTTACACGTTGACTTTTTTTTTGGGAGGGGGAGGAGGACGCGGAATAGAAAGTTGCATCATCGGGGCGCTAATTGTAAGACCCCTAGAGCTAGCACTGCGATTGGTTGTACTTTTATTTTTACTTGGCGAGTTCAATCCAAACTTTTTATGCCACAAATTTCTAGTTTTCGAATTAACAAATATAAAAAATATAAAAAGTATAAAACCTTGCATAGTTGCTGTGATACAAAACAAATAGTTCATGATCAAAAACATTGATAAAAAGCCAAACAGCCATGTGAATCCGAAAAGAAAAAATAATACTAAACTAGCATAAAGTTTTCTACAGTCAGCTTTGTAATTGTGATGTTTTTGAATTGAGGCTTTTCTAATAACTTTATATATAATTATACAAAACAAAATCAGATTAATGAACATAATCAGGAGTATAGGAAAAAAAACTGAGATCCAAAAACCCATTCCTTTCGGAAAACAAAAGGTGTATTGGAGGTTTTGGTGAGAGCACACATAACTATCAGGTGATAATAATAGAAGAAGTGTCACTGGAATGAGTGGAATGAGCCAACCACAAAGAAAAATTTTAAATAATCTGTAATGCGTTTCAGCATAAAATACAATGACCAGTTTTTTATATGAAAGAAACGCTATTATTAACATCCAACAAAATGTAGTTAAAACACCATAATGAAGCAATCCACCCAAAATCAAGCAAGTTCCAATACTTTTAGAATTCGTTGAACTAACTAAGAAAACGACAAGCAAAAGGGTAAGCGATGCTGAGATGTTAAGGTAAATTTTGTTTGTAAATTCATTTCTCCACTCTTTAAAAAGAAAAGCGGTCAAGGCAATGACAGATAATCCGAATAATGAAAAAGCACAGCCAAAATATGTAATTGATGATAATGCTTCATGGTCATTCATTGACATTTCAACCTCATACGGTTGAAGAAGAAGAGAAAAATGAGTCATATGTTGACACCGACAAGTATCAAAGCCTTTGATAATTTCTTCACTTATCAATTCACAACCTTCTAAAGACCAGCCACCACCACTACCCAATTTGAAGTCCCAAAATGCACATATTTTCTTTATATCACACGACAATTTTGGCTTTAATGGTTTCATATGGATATCGATATATTGATCATCAGAAAAGTTCAATATTTTATTTGTTGAAATTCCTATGACTATGCTGTTAATTTTCCAGTCACTTTGGTTCTGATCTGTTATGAAGAATTTTTCATTTTTGATCGCCACAATTGCTAACTTTTCTGATAAGTTTAAATAAGCATTAGATATTTCTACAATAATTTCTGTTTCATCTGGTTCTTCTTTAACTTTTTGTAATTCATCTGAAATTTTCATATAAACACATTTTTATTATGATACAAATGATGTAATAGATGATTTAATAATTTAACAGACCATTGTTTAAAAAATCAATCATAGAATTAGAAATATTCGTTTTAACTTTCACACCTTGTATAAGGTTTATTTCTCGAGTGTCGATGACTCCAACAATCAAATTAGAAGATGCAGAATGAAATTGAAAATTATTCGTCGAATTTAATTCAAAATTATTTAATACATTGTCTAAATTTTGAAGAGTTTTACTCGGAATTTTTTCTGAAGAAACAGCCGTACTTAAATCATCAACAATTTTACTAATATCGATATTTTTTGTTGAGTGATTCAAAAAATTTTCCATTTCGTTATTGACAATTGAGATTAATGAGCCATTCTGAAATCAAAAATGTGAAATTGCATACATATCAATTTGATTTGATTATTCTATAATTAGATGTAATCGTGTTGGATTGGTTGTAAAATATTACTTACATTTTTCGGAAAAGAAATTGGTATAGTACTATTACACAAAACAATGTTGTAATTAAGATCGACACATATACAATAATTATCAGAATCGCAATATTTTTTTCCTTTTTCGTAATCTAAATTTATATTTGATGAATAAGCATAAAACATTAAGAAAAATACAGATACAAATATTTTATTATTTTCACCTGCTATAATGAAACCTCCAATTAAGTGAGAAAATGAGAAACTATTTGCAGATTTGTCAAAAATATTCCAATCAGAAAAAAACTTATTGGCATCAGATTTTGTTACATTTACATGAAACACAACTGTTCCATTCGTAAAAACTTTTTCAAGTTTAAAATTATACAGTTTCATTGTTTCATTAAATAATATACCATTGCTTAAATTGATAAAATATATATTTTATTATTTCAAATTAAAGTAAAAAATAACTGCTGGAAATAAAATTATTTTGATTAGTAAATACCTTGACTCCTGAAGTTTTTGAAAATAATGTGGCGTCAAATCATTAATTTTTTTTTTTTTTTTATCCTTTGTCACTATGGGAATAGAAAGTTTTGTTGTAACGATATAAATGGTCGATAAAGATTTTATATCATAAGTAAACATTATATGATTGGTCTCATATAGTTCAATTTCCACTCTATTTACAATGACACACCAATAGTGTCCATAGCCAACATACTCCACTTTGAATATTAATGGATCATCTGTTTCAGATAAGTTTAATCTAACAGGATAATATTTTTGAGCATCAGTAAAACAACAAATATCTGATTTATTGAATGAAACATTGAATTCATTTTTATTCTTTTCGTGGAGATGTGTGATTTGAACCACTATTCCTATATTTCTAAAAGCAATCAAATTGGATTACGTATTATTAAATATATGTACGTATTGTATATTAAAATGTATGTAACATGTTTTAAAGCATACTCTTTGCTATATAAGTTTAATTCAACTTTTATTTTGTCAATGGAATATTCACAAAATGCTGCATTGTATATATAGTCTTGTCCCCTGTGATATAACTTTCCAGTTCCATCCATTGATGTAGGTGTATCATTTCGAAATGTCTATAATTTCATTTTGTATTTTTTTTCTTTTTAATATAAAAGTACATCATGATATACTAAAATTTAAAGGTTAAAATTTTCTTACAATTACACCCAAGTCTTGAAAATGTTTTTCTATTGGAAATTCTTGTTTTTGCATAGCGATCGATGAATTCAAAATATAAATATAGCCCTCATTGATTAAATTACTAGATAATTGGTTGCAGAATTGCTTAATATAATCCCACGTGCCATTTTTGAATCCGTCACGTCCATTAACATACATTTTAGTTAAGCACGTGGGTATTGGAGATGAATAATAAACAAATAGCTTTTTACACCGTCCTTGAATTGAATTGTTTCTTTTTATAGGTTTAACTACACATAACCTATTTATTTTAGCATTACAGTTTTGAGTTATTCCTTTTTTCTTATTCGTATCAAAAGCTGCACAGTTGTTATCTTTCAAATTGTCGTTTGGTATGTTTTGTAAGGGTACCGGTATTCCCATATTTTCCGTGTATTGCGCATTCCATGTAATAAAATATCCATCATTATAAACCCGTTTTACATCTATCCAGTATAAATCTACTTTGTTTTTTTTCAAAAAATTTAAGTAAGATATATTCAATTTTGTATTAATTATGATCACTGCATTTCGGTTGCATTCATTGTATGCTTCTTCAAATGTTTCTTTTTCTTTGACTTTTACACAAACAAAAGAATCGGTATTTAAAATTTTTTCAAAATTCACAGGACATCTTTCATCTGACCTTGTTATATCTGTATTTTGTGAGCTCACAATGTATATCAATTTTAAAATGAATGTGATGATGAAAATCAGTCCAAACATTTCCTATAAAAATTATTTTTATTATTATTTTTTATTAATAGGATAAATTATAATGTTAACATTGTAAGCATGTGACCATGTGAGCATTTTTTTATTATTTTAAAAATTTCTTGCAATTCGATAAGTTTAAAAAACAATAAATAATATGTCTAACAAAATGATAGCCATATTAAATATGTAATAACGTACATAGCGCACTTAGCGAATAAGTAGAACCAAAAGCTTTTGAAATTGTTGAAAATGCGCTCCAAAAATCAGTTTTTTAATATTATCTCTTTGCACTTGAAAATATTTTCTTTATTTTAATATTTGCGACGAATATATTTTTTTAATTGTTCGGATGGGTGAGAATCATTGATTTGTGATGAAATTTTTAATATTAAAAATTAGATATTTAGATTTGGAATATCATAATATTTTTTTCCAAATATGTTTGTTTTATGGCATATAAATTAACTAATTGTAAAACAATATGTGCACATTAATGTTGTTTTATTTAAAATTTAATCATCAAATGAAACATGAATATACTAAAACTCTGTACACAATATACACAATATTTATGGTTTACACCAGGCCTCGGCAACCTATGACCCGCGGGTCACTAAGTGACCCATTTGAGTTTCACAAATATTATTTTGTTTTTTTGTTTTATTTTTTAATATATGTATATGTTACAGTCAAAGTGTATTTGCCAGTTAAAATATATTTTGACTAGTTAAAATATATTTTATCTAAAATGATATTAAAATGATTTTTATTTTAGATATCGAACAAAATAAGGGTTTTTTATAACATGTAATTTTTATAATATTTTCATATATGTATAATCTAACAACAAGAGGTTATAAAAAAACAAAATTATTATTATTATATACTTATATGTAGATTTTATTTAAAAAAAAACGTTCAAATTATTAGATTAAAAATTATGTATTACGCAAAACAAGCCAAAAAGGCGCCGCAGGCAAAAAAAATTCCAAATGTTTTGCTTAATCAAACTGTATCACCAAAAACTATCAATTTACTTATTTTCTTTGATTTATTTTCTAATATTTTCACAAAAAATTTTCTCATATTTAGAAAAAAGTATCGGAACGCGTTCCGGCTAAGAAATAAAGTGCGGGAACAACGTTCCGGCGCGTTCCGGCCCCACTACACCACTGCCCCTCATGTACAAATACCTAAAAAACTTCTTCTGGATCATTTCAATCTGAAGACGTGCAAATACCCTTCTCTAAAAATATTCGGTGATTTGATAACCTTTGCACTGACGAATAATTCTTCAAAATAATACTACACAATAATTAATCATACAATACAATCATTTGACATTTGTGTTGCGGAAAAATTACAAATTACGTATAACAAACCCCAACATCCGTTTTCATTTTATCCGTTTTTATCCGCCTAATTATTTTTTTTATTTAATCGTGTACACTAAAATACCATCATACTACTACGCATTTACACATATTTCAAAATTTTCGGGGTTCGATTAATTTTAAAAGGTGTCGAATAATCTTTAAAAAAAAGCGTCGACTTTTTTTAGGGAAAAATTTTTGTGGTTCGGATAATTTTTAAATTCGAAAAATATTTGTGAAATATGGGAAGGGGGGAGGCGCTGAAAATCAATCTGCTTAGAGCGCCATATACCTTCGAGCCGGCCCTGGACGAAGGAGACTCTATTTCAAAATTTCAAAATGAATTTTATGATGCATTGAAAATAGTTGAAAAAATTGACCGATTTTATAATTTGAATGTTAAAATGGCAATACAACGGTATCCAGAAATTATAAAAGATTCATCATTGACCGTTACAGCATTACCGCAAACCCACGTATGTAACATTGTACGTATACGTAGAGCGATCATTTTCCGCTCTTAAAATCTGTAATTCTGATTTGGGAGCTTCTACGAACACAAATTTAATAGAAGCAATATTATTTTAAAGAATAAATTCAAATAAATAAAGTTTAAACTTGTTGTATTTTTATGCCTATAAAATGAATAATATGAAAATTTTGGCTATTTGCCGGATTATTTGGTTGATATTTGATTTAATACACATACATAGAAGAGGTAGGAAAAAAAACCGATAATATTAAACTTTTTTTGTCGGAGTTGGAGTCGAAGTCGTATTGTTAAAAAATTCGGAATTGGAGTCGGAGTCGGAGTCGTGTTTTTTTTTTTTTAGTGACTCCACAGCCCTGCTTTCTTCAGAAGAGAGTAATCAGCTCTTCGACTAGAACAACTACTGCACACTAGTTCCTGCTCAAACTTTACGTAACCTACGCTGGGTTGGTTTGAGAACGACCGCATTAGCCGAACGGTTATACTGATCATTTTCGTAATTGAAGTGTCCGTATGTGTGTAACCCAGTATCAATCCCTCCCAAATCCACTTTTTTTCAAAGTTGAGATTTTAATGCAGATAGTATCCATTAATATAGTATATATTTAATATAGTATCCATTGAAATAAACAATTCTTTCATATAAAAATCTACCAAATCCTTCGGAATTTGGTAAATTTTTAACATTTTAAGACCAATATCTCCCAAATCCTCACGCACGCGCAATCAGCCAGATCAACCGGTCGAATCCACCAATAGAAACGCAGCATTCAAAGCTGCGACCGTTTAGTAGTTTGTTGGCCGTCGTCAGAGTGAAGTCAGAGTCACGTTGTTTTTGTTTCTGGCGATTTAAAATGGACGAAGACAGGATCCAACAAGAGGAACCAGTTAAGAATTTAACCAGAAAAAGGAAAAGGCAGCCTAATCGCTGGAAAATCCTGATCCTTAGAATCAATATCTCCTATCTCCATATTTATTTCCCTTTTTTTGCGTAGTGTATTGAAATTTACATGAAAATATACATGCCAATTTGCTCCAAACAATCCAAAGAATAATTTAAAAAATAAAAGTCATAGTTAAAAACGATGGTGAATAAATATAAGAAGTTTTTCGTTGTTTGCCAAAAATTTACCAAAACGGATTTGGGAGGAATTGATACTAGGCTCCACATGTAGAGTTTGAAAATAATTCATCCCAACTATCGATAATCCCTTTTGTATATTCACGGAATCGACCGTTCTTTTTTTATAATAAATTTTATATGACTGAATAACATTGAAGGGTTAATTGAGATTGAAAGGTTGATTGGAGCAGGGTTTCGTGGTATCAGTCATATAAAATTTTTGCAAGACTTTGAACGGTAATTATCATAAAAACAAACAAAACATATGGAAATTTTGCATCTTGCGCAGAAAACAAATGACGGTTTTTTACAACTACAAGGTATTTTCAAAAAATCGTTCGCAAAACAAAACGGCATTTACTCACAAACACGTATAACGTATGTATAAGCGATACGTCAAAATATCGAATATTTGAAGTCATTTTTAATTAAATTGGCTCGATAGTGCGCTTTTAAAATACTTTACCATATCGATACAATAAAGGTAATCTATTGAAAAAATAATATTTCATTGAGAAATTCGTTCCGAACCTGAGAAATATTCCACGATATATTGACTAATTCCGCGACAGTAGTTATGTAATACCGTGATAGTATACTCAATTTTTAGAAAAACTTCGTAATATTATTTTTTTGATAATGAAAAGATTAACATTGAAATGTTATAGAAGATTTACCATTAATAATATTATATTTTTTTCAAAATAACTGGCGATTTTGTTTTAAAAAGTTTATTAAATAAAATATGTAAGCACATGTTAGTAATTTTGAGAAAATATGCTTTTCAATCGTCTCGTTTTCATCAGAAAAATTAGTATTTTTAGTATCTCTTTAATTTCTTATAAATTTTATTAACATATGTATGTAGATACTTTTCGTGAAAAAAAAAGTGTATTATAAATTAAAAATTGTCCCTACCCTGCAAATTTCCTGGATCTGCCGTTGGAAACGTTATATATTGGCAAACTTTTCGAGAGAACTAATCAAAAATGTCAAATAAATGTTATAAATGTTACACTATATCACTCATTGTTATTTCCAATTCATTTTGTGGTTCACTAGTCACTACTTTCTAGATTACAGCGGTTCCCAGCCCGTAGTACGTGGTTGATGTACAGTACTCGAAAAAAGTCAGTAATGGCGAACATACAGGAATGAACATAAAAAATATATATATAAAAAAAATGCTGATAAAGAGCTTAAATTTCTCTTGTCGTTTTCCTAGCACTGTTCTGATTGAACAGTGGCTGGCCAAATCGAGCGAACTAATTCTCACAATAAAATCAAATAAAACAAAAACAAATAATGCTCATACATTCATGCTTTGTCAAATATCTTAAAAAATATTCCTATAGCTACTAGGATACTTTTAAAGCGCGAAAAGGGCGTCATAAATAATAGTTTTTTATAAATTTCAACAATCACTTATAAAAAATTAAAATTAATTTGTAATAAAACAACGAATACCGTTAAACCTGCCACTTCAAAAGAGGTGAAATGTTAATTGATGACAAATCTCGCTCTGGTCGTCCTTGTATGGCCCGAATCGATGAAAATGTTGAAAAAATTCGAGAAATCATTCTGAAAGATCGACGCCGGACTATTGAAAAAGTTGTGGAGTGACTTGAAGTTCAGTTCAGCGAATTTTAACGAAAGTTCGGGGATGAAAAGAGTAGTTATCAAATTCGTGCTAATTCATGCCAAATTCGTGCCATTTTTAAACCCAAAATGACATGACCTTTGTGCCCATCCCTCCCTATTCACCCGACCTTACCCCCTACGATTTTTTTTATTTCCACGAATGAAAAAAGATGATGAATTTAAAAAATGTTTTGAACAATGGAATAACAAATTGGACAGGTGCATTAGTACCAGTGGAGATTACTTTAAAGTGGCTTAAAGGTTTTTTGATAGAAAATTAAATAAATAAATTTAAAAAAAAATAAGTCCGGACATACTCGTATATGGGTTTGCCCTTGTACTATAACGTCTATATAGGGTTTCTGAAAACCCGGGTTTTCAAAACCCGTCGGGTCCGGGTCCAATATTTTAGATACCCGACGAGTCCGGGTCCAAAATAAAATGTTTTAAAATTTGAAAAATCAAAATACATACTGCAGACGGAAAATCGCAACTGTGAACCTTCCGTGAAACAAAAGTACTTAGGCAGGTATTTCTCAAATTGAAATACATTACGCATTCGAAAATGCATTGTATTTCGGAGACGGACTTGCATCCATATACGCCCCATTGAATTTTATTATCCTTAGCGGTATTCTGAGAAGAAATTATGTATTTGCGTACGAAAATAACGTTTTACATATGTATGTACTTTAAAAGGCAAGAAAATTTAAACTTCAAATACTTCGAATTGCTTATTCCATTTTTGTTTTTCGCCTATATTTTGTTAAAAAATAAAAAAAAATATTTTTAATTAAAAAAAAAATATTTCTTGTTACCCGGACCCGATGGTTTTTAGTCCCGGGTCTCGGGTCCAGGTTTTGGTCCATTACCCGACGGGTTCGGGTCCGGGTCGGGTCGAGTACAGAAACCCTACGTCTAACATGAAATTCTTTTAACACAAAAAAATATTTTGGTCCATTCTGTTTCGTTTTGAATGTTTCCCACTGTAATTTTAAAATTTCGAAAAACTTGCGCTTGCGTCATTTGGGCAAGTCTGGGAACCCACTGTGTTGTACAAAAAGTCCCCCTCCCGATGAAAATAAAATCTAAAATATTTGCCGGACCTCATGCCACTTTGACAGGCCGCGGGTAGTGTATCATTCCTAATTATATAACATACTATCAAATGTTATACATAGTTCAATTAGCTCGACTGACTTAAATGTCAGATTTATGCATATTTTTTATACGTATAAAAAATTTAATTAAACTAAATCAATGGGTTTTTTTCAGAATTTTTAATGGTTAAGTGTAAAACAATATAAAGGTAAAAGTATAAGAATAATAATAATAATAATAATAATAATAATAATAATAATAATACACACAAACACATACATATATTAACATATACATATATTGTATTTTTTTGTACTTTATTTGCTTTTATCTAATTCATTAACTTTCAATATTTTTTTATTTCCGTTAAATAATTTTATCAGAATTAATATGAAGACTTATTTCTCCATCGCTCTTTTTGGATGATAATGTTGAATTCAAATGAATGTTGCTATTAAAGGTGGTACTGAAAGAACTATTACTGTTGTGAGAATATGCTTCATCTAATATTCTAATTAATTTCTTTCTGAATATTGTCAAATTAATTTCTCCCAAACTTTGTATATCACTAGATTCTGATTTAGATTCATCAACATAACCATCAGATGCCGATGATACATTTATCAGATTTTTGGCAACACGTCTACTTTTAATTGATTTAGAAAGACGTTTTTCTTCATTGCCCGTATCATAAAGGCTGTTATCAGATTGCGTAGTAGATTTTTGTCTTCTATCAGTTTGAATCCCTTTTTCTATATTAATTAACATTTGTTTTTCTTCTGAGCTTTGCGAAAAAAGACTTTTTTCTCCAATTAGATCATTTCCTGGAATTTCTTTTTTCGGAGACGTCATTGCATCAACAGTGTGCATTACAATTGTTTGTGTTTCTTTCGGTAAAGCTAAAATTTTAACATTATTTTCATTCATATGTGAATCTTCTACATTTTCAATTAAACGTATGTTAGACGATGAAGCTTTATCACATATTTCTTCAACTCCTTTTAAATCTTCAATGTTCCTTATGTCATTTGAAATATTTCCCGTATATTTGATATCAGTTTGAGTAGCTTTATTGTGATCGTTGACTACATTTTTCGTCTTTTTCTTTTCTTTATTAATCAAAGTATTTTTTTTTTTACTACCTTTGACACTTTTCACTTTCTCAAGCAACTTTTTTGCTTCAATTATCTTTTCAGAATCTGATTCGTTCATATTTTGAATACTAGAACTTGTATCGATTGAATATGTGTCGAATTCATCATTTTGACTTTGCACTTCTACTTGACTTTCTTTGTTAGATGTCGCAATAGAAGTCGAAGTATTATATTCTCTTTCACTTTCTATCTTCAAATCATCACTTTTATCTATATCAACATTGTGATTAGACATACTCTCTATTCCTCCAATAGTTAGTTGAGAATATGGAATATATTCAAAATTTGAATAAGACGTTTTCTCAAACGATTTTTTTGTTTGATAATTCTTATTTGGTCTTTTTGAATATAAACTTTTTGATACTGATTGTTGCGACATGTATGATTTTGGAAATGAACTGTTTGTAAAGTAAGGAATATTGCGATTTGAATTGAATTTCAAATCCAAATGATCTACTTTTTTGTGTATCAGCTGTTTGGGATTGTAAATTTTTTTTATTTCGGGTAATCCATATTTTTTCAGTGATGAAATTTTTTTATTCTTTGATAATGTCGGAATATCGCAATCGTACGTTTTATTTATAAAAATATACGAGTTGTCATTATTCAAAAAGCGCTCTGACGATTTATTTTCTTTAATAATATCGTTAGTTTTTTTTGACACATTACTTTCATCAAAATCATTTGAAAGCTTGACGAATTTTATTCTTTTTGTTGAATCATTTTTTCTGTCTCCTGTTGAAAAACTATTTGTTTCTTCTTCAACTTCATTGATTCTATCCTCAACCATTTCATCATCGATGTTCTGACAATCTTCTCCGTGCTTAGAATGAACAATCACAATATTGTTTTTTTCTGATGAACAGTTATTTTTGTCGCTCGGATAAATATCAACTAATGGAAATTTTTGCTCTATTAAATCTGATCTTATACTTATGGATGGTAGACTTTGAATTTTCAGCACTGATTTCATATTCTTCACTGGAAGCTTATCCAAGGATGCATTGACTTGAAAAATTTTCGTATTCTTCAAAACTTGCATTTTTTCAATGACTTTATTTGAATTGACATAACGGTCATTTTCAATTTCATTCATTAAAATATCTTTATCGTTTTCAAATACTTGATTAGATTCCAATAAGGTACTATCTCTCGAAACATCAAGGTGTAATTTCCTTTCTCTCGAGTTTTCTATACGTTTGTGCATATATTTTTCGAGAAATTTCGGCTTTTTGCTTTCTTTAATTATAGTCATTCCGTACAATTTTGCTTTGACTAATTTTTCAATATATGACTTCTGATCAAAATCGTCATCAAAATATGAAGGTTCATTCAAATACACACAATTCATTTCTCCTCGTATCGTTGTACTCGATATTATATTTTCTAATTTATTTTCTGCTAAATTTATCAAATCATTTATTTTATCCAAAGCTGCACTCTCTGATTTCCGTCTTACACATTCTTTGAAGTTTTTCAAACCGTCATTGTCATTGTTTAATGTCTGAAATTGTACCAATTTTTAATCTACTTGTTAGATTTAGTATTAAAAATGTTATTAGATTTATGAAATTGAATGTCAAACCAAATAGTTTTCCAATGGGAACGTACAAGTCATAGCTCCATTGGATGTGGTTGCCAAATGCATGACGAATATATTGAAGAACAAATTCAATCCTGAAACAAAAATATTTGAATTTTATTGGTTTTTTAGAAAGATCCAACTCAAATATTTTATTAAGTATATTATATTATATTATACATACTTACAGTCTGTAACTGAATCTGTGCTTAAAAAATAAACTTCACAATCGTGTATTAGATTAAACTGTAAGAACCACAAGTTTCTGCTATACAATATAGCAGATGTTTGTTACTCATAACTAACTCCCTTATGGTATCCATGCAACCAAAATCCATAACGAATACAAAACAAAAGTTGCATCTGCATGAATAGTTTCACTTAACATGTATTGTTTATATTAGAAGACAAAAATAATCAATCGCACTCCCAAAAGTATTGATTAATCAAATACATATTATATATATATATATATATATATATATATATATTTTTGCAACCTGGGATTACTGAACCCCCCCTTAGTGGGGCCATGGTACCTATGTATTTGTTTTGTACGATTTTCTTCCATTAATGTAATAAATGAAAAACTAAATCTATAAGGACACTTGCAAGATTTTAAAACTCACAATAGATCTTTTTTTACGTTATGGGAAAAAAATTTAAATTAAGTTTGTCCGTTGATAGACCACTAACATTTTTAATCGGGTGCTGCATTTATTTTTGACATGCTGAGCGTTTGGTGGGTAGTTTGTTTGTATATTGCACATCAACGGCGTTGAAATTTTTTTCGTGCAGTTTCTGGGTTTTTTAAATGATTTGTGGTCAGTTGTTGCATCCTATATCTTTGGCCAGTCGTATCGAACTTTGTTCCACTGACTTGCAAGGTTATGGGACGAGTGAGTGGAGAGTTGCATCTGAACTGTTTTTCCACTTAAATATATTCATGCGCTGATGACTCCTATCGACGTATCATTGAAGAGGATACCATTTTCAATATTCAATATTTTTATTATAAAAGGACATAGGATTGAAAGAAAGAGGGTTTGTTTTTCATTACAATCACATTTATTCATACTTACAATTAGTTTTCAAGCAGATACGCAGTAAGTTTTTTATTATAACCAAATAATATAATTTTACATTTTCACGAGAAAAAATCTCTTGAAATAAACATCAGATTACGAAAAGTAAACAAATTGTCAACACAGTATTTATTTTTTAATACAATATTTACAAAATGAAACAAAAACTTTCGGAACTATACAGGTTTTGTAAAAAGAAAAAAAGAGAGTTTTCTCTCTCGAACATCTTTCTCGAGTCGAAATGATTTCAAAGTTATTATATTTTCACATGTGACAAGCACCTTGTAGATACTAGACAAAGTTTCAGAGAAAAACAAATATACTAAAGGTAGACATTACATGGTAATAATGTTCTTTTTATACATATACAAATTCCAGCGAGTTTTAGAGTTCCTATATACGCGCCGCTGCCAAACTTGGCGGCCCGATATCGTATTTCAAATGACTAGGTTAATTTTTTTTATATCATACGGCGGCTGGACCACTTGGGCAATCCAAGGACAATGCCACTGCAGCACTGATGTGAAAACAAAACCAAAGCTTTGTCAGGGAACGAACGGCGTGTCCCTTTTTATTACTTTTACTAGCCCACTAAACACCGACAACGTAATCGTCGAATCAAAACTCTACCTGATGCTCATTCAAATCGTTAACAATACAAAATATTTGACAAGGTTCTGATTGTCAGGTCTCATAAATTATATATGGCATCATAAAAATTGATTATATCGATCAATGATTTGTATCGGTCGCAGTGCAAAATTGACGAGGATATATATATATATATATATATATATATATATATATATATATATATATATATATATATATATATATATATATATATATATATATATATATGTATACATAAATATAGCTCAGCGATGCAGTGTTACACTGCAGCACGTAAATTATAAATCTAACGGATCAACTTAAACAATAACAAATGTTACAATCAAACGGGGATATCTTAAGTCATACACTTATAAGATAATAAATTTGTACAAGTGAATTAAATATTAAATTTAAATAAAACAATATTATATATTTACAATTATTTACAGGAAATATAAAGCAGACAACTGCCACATTAAAATAATAATGAAAATAAGTATCGGAAAAACTCCATAATCAGATCGATGCGATATTTCTAAAGTATAGGAAGAATATGCGCAAAAAAAAAATACAAAAGTTTTGTCTGTACATTGCAAGCTAATAATTCTCGGAAGCGGGCGTTTACACATAAATACGTGAAACGTTCGATTGAAAAATATTACAATAAAAATTCTATCAGTAAAACGTAACATGGCATAATTTGCAACCTGGAAATTCAATCGTCTACTCGGCTTGACAAAATTTACAACGTGTTCTTTGACAGCCCCTAAACGGGCAGAATTAATAATATATATATTTATATATATATATAGACCCTACTAGTGTTACATTTTTTAATATTTTTTTTTTTTAAATCAACCACCAAAACAAACCGCAGAGAATAAATTTCCGACAAATGCATATTTTTTACCCCAAAATATTTGACAAGACGACATAACTTTGCACAAACTAACATTTTCCACTACCCCACGGCGGGGAGGAGGCTCTGCAATACACTTCTATACATATTTTGGCCGATCGATTGCGTTGCGTCTTCATTAGCTCGATTCAACGGCGTTAGACGGAAACGACAACGAAGGCCGGAAACGCGCGGCGAGTCTGCCCCGCACAAACAACTCCCTCGTGCGTTTACGACGAGAGAGACAAGAAAAAAAGACGCGGCACATCGCACAGCCGCTCCTAGGTGTCGCGTTCCTTTTTGGGTTTAAAATCTTCGCCGAGGATAGTCGCTATTTCCCCTTGCATGAACGCCCACGGGACGTTCGAGTTTGCGAGCGGGCATTTCTCTCCACTCGGGCAGTACACCTGTAAACGAACGAAATTCAGATTAAGACATGTATCGATCGAGAGTATATATGGAGGGTCTATGAAATAAGTAGTAGAAAATGAGTGAACATGCCTCGGTTCCCGCCTGCCTCTTGATACTGTCTCTGCTGCAAGGGAAACAGAATTTGTGGTGCGGCTGCGAAGGGCACTGCACGAAGTGTGTGTCTTCGAGTCTTTCCTGGCATAACGTACATTTGAGGGTGGGCGCCGCAGGGGGCGGCGGCGGCTCCGCGCTTAGCGCGCCCGCGTTGGCTCCTTCCGCATTACCAACACTATCTGTTGAAGTTACAGATGTTGTTGATGACACATGTCGTGAACCCGATGATCTACGACCGCTCGACGAGCCTGTGTGCATCATATCACATTAGCATACAAAGTTTCCGACTCGCTTAAACAAAATCAACAAACAAAAACGAAACGAAAAGAATCAAGCCCACGCCGTATCGGCGACTTGAACTCTTTTGTCGTGAGGTGAAACTGAACCAGATCAACTTGAAAGAAAAAGTAAACAAAATGCACAATTTACTTTCGCAAACAAATCAAAAACATGAATCAAAAATAATAAATACCTATTTACCTGACGAATTGGGGGAATGCTGCGTGGCCCGAGTCGCCGACCTCGCCGACTGGGGCGGGGCCCGTTAGGGGGCAGGGGGGCTGCGGCCCCGGGGACGCGGACGGGCGCTCCGAGGGCTGCCGGGGGCAGCGTGTCCGTCACGGACATCAGCGCGGCCATGGGCGAGGGCCCCCCGTCGTGGCCCCCGACGCCCCCGTGCCTCCGCCTCCGCCCCCCCTCCCCGGCGGGGACCCCGCCGCCCTGCTCAGCGGGGAGCTGGCCTGCCCGTTCGACAGGTTGCCCACTGCTCCCGTGTAACCTGCGGACAAACCGAACCTCACGTCACCACATCGTATTCCTTCGTTCATATCTTATGCATCCGCTTTGCGATTCACATTCATTCGTATGCCTGAAAACCTCTCGGATGGCATACACGGCGACACCTGTCAAATCGTGCGGATTCCCACCGTCAAGCGCGACCTACACTATAACGTCTTGACATGTTTTATACACTACAGTTCTGAATATGTACTCGATTGAAGATACGTTCACACTTTTTAAATAGATGCATTTACTTTTTCCCGACTGAAAATTGCGGTCTTTACGTTCAGTTTTTTTTAAAAGGAAAGAGCTAGCGTCGTTCGGAACATTATAAGAATTTAACATCCCTGTACTGCGGTGACAAACGAAACGAGATTGAAATTAGCATTTTGCCGCCACATTTGCCAGCGTCGGCAAAAAGTGGCCTAAAAAACCGACAGATAAGACGCGGGGGAGGGGAGCGCCGACGTCACGGCGCGCAGCGTCATCACACGGCTGCGGTCCTCCTCCACACACGCACGTATCGCAAAAAAAAACATAATAATAAACGGTCACGTTCTCGAGGTTTTCAGGAAATCAGATTCACTCGCATGCGGCGCTCTCCGCGGAGTCGGTCGCTCGGGGCACTCGTGATAATTACCGTAATGCAGGGGAAGTTTACCGTTCGGTTTGAATGCGGGCGCCGAGTCGAAGGAGGGCGCGCGAACGGGGTGCTTCTCCTGCTTGAAGGCCCTCTCCTGGGGGAAGGGCGGCGTCAGCGACACGGCCGGCAGCGACTCGCCCCTCGTGAGCGGCGGGCGGGCGCCTCCGCCCCCCGCGTCGTCCGAGGAGGGCGCCGCCCTCTTGGGCTCGTGATGGTGGCCCCCGTGCGAGGCGTGGTGGTGGTCGTCGTCGTCGGGCGGCACGCGCTTCAGCCCGAGAGGCACCTGCACGCGATGGTGTAGCGGGTGAGGAGGCTCGCGACTCCTCGCGTACTCCATGAGGTTAGAGCGGTGTAGGGCTCCGCCGACGAGCTGGTGGTGCGCCGCGGGGCCGGGGGCCGAGGCGCCGTTCTGGTGGGCATCCGCAGGGCTTCGATGCGGCTTGTGCTGGCCCGGCTGAGGCTGCGGCTGGGGCTGCGGCGGCGGCTGTTGACGGCCTTCCTGGAAGCCGTGCGCGCGCTTCATCTGGCGCGCCGTGTCCAGCACCACCTCGATGCGGTCGGCGCCCTCGTAGTTGACGCAGCCGCGGCACACGGCCTCCGAGAAGTCGTGCAGCATCGCCCACGGCATGCGCGGCAGGTCGCACAGGTAGCAGTGCTGCCGCTTGGCCTGCTGCATCACGGACATGGCGGCGAGAGCATGCCCCGGCGGGAAGAGCGGCGCGTCCGGACGCCACAGTCGGCCGCGAGACACTGGCGCCTCCGCGCGGCCCGCGGTGACGTCGGCCCCCCCCCCCCCCCGCCGCGCTCACCTTGGCGCGACGTCACGCTCCTCGAGTTACACGCGCGCCGCTATTGTAACGCGCATTCTCCGCTCGCCGAAATGTGTATGTGCCCGGCTTCCTCTCGCGACGCCGTTAGGGCTTGCAGTTTATCGTCGAAATTCGATTACCGGTAAACGGTAAATGATTCACTTCATTGCCGGTAAAAACAAAAAGTTCGTAGATTAGATGAGTCGCCGTTAGGGATTTCAATTTACCGTCGAAATTCGATTACCGGTAAACGGTAAATGATTCACTTCATTGCCGGTAAAAACAAAAAAAAAGTTCGTAGATTAGATGATTAAAGTATAACTGCACGTGGCTACGTTTACTAAAAACAGTATTCTTGATTGAAAGCTAAATATTTTCGGGTTTGGTGACGTTTGCCCAAATAACGCGAGCGAATGCGACTCAAGCGCACATGACTCAAGCGGACATAACTCAAGCGCACACGACGCAAGCGCAAATTTCAAATACGATTTAGATGAATAATTTCATATAAATGGTGGCTAGAAGCTAACTCACACGAAGCAAACGCACACGAAGTAAACTCACAAAAAACAAGCTCACACGAAGCGATCTCACACGAAGCAAGCTCACACGAAGCGAGCTCACACGAAGCTAGCTCACAGGAAGCAAGCTCACATGCTTTCGAAAATTTTCGTATCATTTAACAAGAAATATTACTTTGGTACTGACAAAATATTATGGACGTATACTATTACGCCTAACGTGAAATTCTTTTAACACAAAAACGCATTTTGGTGCTTTCAGTTTCGTGTTAAACGTTTTTCACTTTAATTTGAAAATTTTCGAAAGCATGTGAGACGTGAGTTTATTTCGTGTGAGCTTGCTTCGTGAGCTTGCTTCCTGTGAGCTTGCTTTGTGTGAGCTTGCTTCCTGTGAGCTTGCTTCCTGTGAGCTTGCTTCGTGTGAGCTTGCTTCCTGTGAGCTTGCCTCGTTTGAGCTTGCTTCGTGTGAGTTAGTTTCTAGCCACCAAAATATATACATATATAGAAAAGCATAACTTCCCATTCCGCATACATATAACAATACACTTTCGTCATAATATACCAGCATCTATCCTTAATTCGCAATAAAATCGTTTCCGGTAACTTTTTCAATTTACCGGTAACACATTTTGGCACATTTTAGGCGGTTAACCAATAAACCGGAATTGCAAGCCCTAGACTCGCCGTCTTGCGAGTTGACGTTTCGACGTCGATCTATCGTTTTCGATCGAGGATTTCTAGCGCTCGAGATTCGTCCTAAATCATAACATGCGAAAAAAAGCGGCAGGGCAAGGCCGCGACGCAGCGCGCGCGCACGTCACGCCGGGCAAACGTCAGCCGCGGCGGGCACGTACGAGCGAGGAATGCACGCGGTGCGCGCGCCTCCGATCCATAACCGGGCGCGCGCCCCCTGCGCCCCCGCCCCGCCCCGTAACGGTACGGGCCGGGGGGGGCCACAGACACACATGCGCCGAGCGTGACGCGCGCCACGCGGCTACGCGTTCACGGTCAAGCGGCCCGCTCCCCGATCGATGGCGCCCCCGCGGCCCGACTGTGGCGCCCCCGCTTTCGCATCGATTTTGCACCCTTTGCATTTTTCCTCAATTTCTTTCAGGTTACGTTGACGGATTTCGCGATCGGACGATAGCGACGTATATTACTTTGCTGTACGTTTACGTTCAACGGTAAACATTCGATGAAAACAATTTTTATATGAATACGCACATGAGGGCGAATTTATAATTTACACACGAACTTTCGTCCCGAGTCGAAATGCCGATGGGGTTATAGACGAATCTATACATACATCGACCGAAAACAAACCCCAGTGACGACCACGCGTTCGCACTTAGCTGGCACTCATTTGACATTTATCGCGCATAACCTTACATTACGAAAACAATTACCATGATCACCATTTATTATTAAACGCGTGCTTAGGTTTAGTTGGGTTAGCGTTTTTTGCGTCACATTTTACGATAGATACTTATAAAATATTTTCGATCTGAATATCTGATTGAATAAGATACGTTCAGTAAATGTGACGCAAAAAACGCTAACCTAACCTAAACACGCGTTTAGTAATAAATAGTTCAGACTTTTGACTGAGACATGCGGCATTAAATAAGTGCGTTTAGTTTTCCCTGGCTGAGAAATGCGGCGTTTGGCCCAACCCCCACGTTCAGTTTTTCTGTACGGAGAGTGGAAGTAAACACGTCATTTAGCGTAGCGTAGTTTACTCCAAACTTGCGCGATAAATGTCAAATGAGTGCCAGCCAAGTGCGAACGCGTCTACGTGGTCCGTCACTGGGGTTTGAAATTTTCAGTCTTCGAGCAATGTATGTATAGATCCGTCTATAACCGAACAGTTAAATGTTTATCTAATAGTAAATTATAATCGATCGCCTCTCATTGCGCGACTCGACGAAAACAATAGCACCGACTTTATAATAGTGTAGGTGCGACGCGACGAAATAGCCGCGAGCGTGACGAGCCGACGTCGGTTCGCCGACCCCGCCGCGCCCCATATCAATCACGTCGCCTCCCCGCCCCTCGCCCTCCCGAACCGCCCCTCGCCCGAATGACACAAAGGCGCGACGTTTTCCGGCCATGCGTGCTGAAAGCCGCTCGACTTCGCGTGCACGATTCGATCCCGCGCGTGCATTGGGACTATCGTTCGTTTCGCGACGTAATCGGAATCGTTTAAATTTCGACTCGTCGCGAACGTTCGTTTACATTGCGTCCGTTTATTTACGTTCGATTCTAATTATGAATCGTGCCGTCGGCGAGAGAGCGTAAATAAAAAAATCGGAAGGCGCCGCATCTCGTCTAATTATACTACATGTCGATGACGTCACGGACGGACGGCTGCGGTGTTGCCGCGCGTAAAAATAGAGACGGCGGCGGCCGCAGCTGCAGCGGCGCCACCGTCGCGCGTTTGCATAATAATAACATGGCCGACGATGCGCCGAGTGTCCTGCGTGCGATTAGATCATCGCTATTTCGCGACGACGCGCATTTCTTTCGAGATGCTAAATCTAACATAAGTTCGCAATTTGTCGACGATTGTACTTTTGCACGATGACCCCTAGAGCATTTGACGTTCCGAATTGTTTCATTGTCATTGTCAGAGAATAAAATATTACATATACCTAGAACGAATAAAAAAACTCTTATTGTTCGAAGAAATTTTTATCGATGACCTCCAAAAATTTACACATGTTCTTTTTTGTTCAGTCATACCCGTTAATTCATATGCTCTTCGGTTGCATGCGCCATGTGGATATGCTCGATTGCATGTGTGCACAAATGGTGAAAGGAAATGACAGCTGATCGACATGCTGGTCGTGTTCACTTATGAAAAAAAAAACAAACGTGAATAAGGAGCACGGGAAAGTGTCGGTGTTTCAAACGCAATTCCTATTAATTAAATATTTTCGATTCCTGTTGATTAAGAATTAAATATTTTACCCAGAAGTGCGTGAACTGATTGAGCGTACAAATCATTCTTTAATTTTTTTACCTCCATACTCACCAATGATGAATCCCATTCAAGAAGTATTTTCTAATTGTAAGATTAAATTTTCTGTCAGGAATTCGCTTGCGGACCGATGGGTCGGATTAAATTTGGAGTAAATATGAAAATGATCAAATGTTTTTTTAAAACTATATTAATTTGAAATGAAAAATAATTAATTTGAAAAGGAAACTGATGAATAAACTGTATATGTATTATACGTACAAAATTTGCGAACACTCGCAACCAAAGTTCAAAGAGTTCGCGAACACGATTTGGATTCGGACCTGTCCGTGCATGTTCGTTCGTGACCGACGCTCGTCGTGAACGCTCGCGCACAGTGTGTTCGGAGGCGCAGTTCGCGACGTACGTTCCTCATGGACAGCGAAGGTTCGAAGAAGAACGACTGTATGATATCTGGTCCGATGGATTGGAATAAACGACAGATTATCGCTTTAATAAGAGCTATTAAAAGGCAAGAATCTTTATGGAATTCATCGTCGAAATATTTTAAACATAAGAAGAAGAAGGCGCTGGCTTGGGAGATTGTGGGAAAGGAAGTCGGAGTACACATTGACATGTGCAAAAAGAAATTGGAATCGTTATTGGCTTCGTTCAGAAGGGAGAGAAACAAAATAAAACAAAGCGAAAAAACAGATTTTCCTGAAATTCTCTACGAGCCAAAATGGATATATTGGAGTGAGATGAATTTTCTACGTGGTCTTCCCGATGCTAATGCTATTAATGTTTCTTCGGTAATTTGACGTTTTTTATCTTTAATAATCAGTAAATGTTTGTATATTTGCTAATTTGCGTATTTTTGTTTGTAGAATTCTGAAGATGAAAATTCACCTTTGCAACAGTGGTCTGCTTCGGCTCGCAGACCTCCCAGAAATCGGCCAAAAAAGTCAAAATTTATCGCGCCTGTTATTTCTAATATAAAATCATTGTCTGATCCTTTGGAGCCTTCAGAAGCAAAGACTTCAAAGACTCACAATAAGATTGGAGAAGACGAATACGACGCGTTCGGAGTTACAGTAGCTGCCAAATTGCGGAAAATGGACGAAACCCAAAGACTTTACGCGGAAAACATTATAAACCAAGCGCTGTACAAAGGATTGACATTTCAGTTGACTGTTCAATCGGATGTTGAACTTTTACAACCAAGATTGATTCAAAGCGAAACTTATTCACATTATCATCATCAACAACAACAATCGCAGCAGCAGCAGCATCATCATCATCATCAGTCACAACAACAACAACAACAACAACAACAACAACAGCAGCAACAGCCTTCCACCATATATTTCCCAACTCCTGCACCTGCTTCTCCAGCTCCTAGCACTTACATCCAAAAAGACAGTACGCAACACCACGTAGTAGTAGTACTAGACGAAACATCTGAAGATTTCAAACGAAACGATATACTGTAAATGATGTAACCTGTATATATTTTTATATTTAGTTATTAAACATTTTTTTCTATACTGATACGTATGTATTTTTTTTTCTTTATTTTGAAAGTTTGCACCGAACCGCTTAACGAATGCAGCCGTTGTTGAATTCAATATGCATTTTTTTCACACCATGACGTTAAATAAATGCTTCAGGTAAAAAGATACCGTTGACCCATTTTTAGAAAACGGTTTATGGGTTGAGCAGCTGACCTGGTTCCGCTCAATTTCGGAATAGAATCTCGCACACGTTAATTTTATGGAATACATACAATAATATTATATTTAATTTGTTATTATTTGCGATTTAATTCGCCGGAATATCGATGGCCATATATTATTATTTACGTATTACGAAATTTTCAAAATTAAATATAGATTATGTTGTTTACATTGGATGCACTTTGCTATACGTAGTGAACATCGATAAGAAGCGGTTAGTATAATATTATTGAATGATAAGTAATGGACATGATGAAATCGTGAACGACACGTACAAAGCTCGTGTGGAGTCGAAAAAAAAGCGCGGGAGGGGTTCGTATTCGTATTCGTACTCGGGTCGATATTGTCTGCGTTAGGGCCAATGTGTCCACAGTGTACGAGCGGTGTTGTCCGCGTCTCGACGCCCGTTCGCCGCTCGTCCACCATGGCTTTCATCGACCTGACTTTTGCGGAGACCCTCCAGCTGATTTTCAGCTTCCGCAAACACCCCATCGTCTACGACCAAGCCGCCATTGGTTACAACGATCGCAGGATGAAGGCTGACTCGTGGAAGGCCATCGGGGACGAAGTGGGAATTCGACCCGATTTGTGCAAGAGGAAGATGGAGTCGTTGATGTCTTCGTATAGGAGGGAGAAGAAGAACGCTCAGAGGGCTAAGGACGAGGGAGACGAGACGTTCCAACTCAAGTGGAGGTATTGGAACCATTTCAAATTCATGCGAGGGTTGGCTGACGACGAGGAGGATCCGCTCGGAAGTGTGGCCGATGTACATAATTATTGGGCGAGTCGTTTGTATTATTGACGAAAGTGATCGACTGTTTAATGTATTTTATTTTTTCAGGATATTCCAGAGCCAAAAACTGAATCGCCTTGGTCGATTGCGAGAATGTTGGCCCACAAGTATAGGGATGTCGCATATCCAGTAGAGCCGATTGCCAAAGCGGATAAGAAATCGAAGGAAGTTAAAAAATACGACGACGAATATACAGTCATAGGAAATATGATAGAAACTAAACTCAAAAAGTTGTCTAAAACCCAAAGGATATACGCAGAGAATATAATCAATCAAATTCTTTATAAGGGTTTGATTTTTCAATTGTCACATCGCTCGGAGATCAGAGATACGGATTTTCCGTCGTGCCAAACTCAAAACGAAGCTTCCAAACCGGAATTGGACCATTCGGAACAAAGCTCGTCACATATGAATAACTTTGGCGAAGACAAACCTGAAGATTGTCATTTTTCATCGCTGTTAGACCCTAGCATACCCAGAAAACGTAGAAGAGAATATTCACCGGATTCGATGTCCTCCGATTCTCCAGACACTTACAAACAAATGACCATTCTTTGATCGACAATTTATATTTTGTAAATATAATTATTATTATCGTAATGTATCGAAGTGTTTGTTTTTCCACATTATCGAACCGTTAAAATTTTACGGTCATAATCTTGTGCTATTTTTAACGCAACGATAACACGGTGCAAAAAATTTACCATATCGACAATAATTAGACCAATTTGTTATGACCTAAATCCACAGGGCCATCAACTACGACGTAATTGTACAAACATTTTTTTTTTGTTAATATACCCCACGTCGATCGTTGCGCAATTCATGCATTGTTAGTAGAACTTCTTTCACGGTCGAACATCTGTCACACAAGAAAAAAACACCCTTCGCAACAACGCAATAGAAATAACCCCTTATTTGACCCCAACACTTTACATACGACGCAGTTTCCAATACGAAATTCTAATTCGAACCATTCTTTTGCCAAATCGAAGATCCTTCCGCGTGGACACATCTCACTAATAAATCGACGACATCAAATATCCCTCGATTTACACAGTACTTTTTTTACACGTTTTCGCTTTTAAACGGTTTTAAAAAAAAAATTAAAAATAAATGTTGAAAATAATCAATAATAATAACATTAATAATTTTAACATTGAATTCTATCACTAACTAAAATAGAAGAGCCACTGTTAGGTAAACAACGAGGTGCGTACCCGCACGTTTGTCATTACGTCGTAGTTTGACGTTTCGAATGTAACCTCAAAACGATATGTCGACCATGATATTAAATATTTTTATAAATTGCTTATTAAAATTAGGATTTTGGACTAAAATTAATCTAACCCAGTGTTTCTTAACCATATTTAAAGAATCGCCCCCTTTACCACAGTAAAATTATCCAGCGTCCCCCCCCCCAAAAAAAAATTACTCTCTTTTCTATGTGTGTATTTTATGCAATGATTTTCTTTACAAATAAAAAAATATAAGAAAAAAAAATAAAAAAACATGATTATTTTTATAAACATTATGTATTAAAAATTTAAAAACGCCCACAAGGGGGCGATGGCGCCCCGGTTAAGAACCACTGATCTAACCTAACCTAAGTTAATAAAAAGCTTGAAAAACAACCAAATAATGCGTTTTTTTTGTGTACTTTTCGATTTACACGATTTTACATTAAAAAATATACAATTTTGATTTACACGTTTTTTTCAGGAACCTACATATCTACCGTGTAAATCGAGGAATAGGGTATAGATAATATTTTACTGATTCGTGAGCTAATCTGAAAGTTTGGATTCTTCAACTTCAGCCCCTCTCATTTCCAATTCTGAAAAAGTACAATATCCTTGTGGAAATACAAGGACACGCTCCGTCGACGAAAGCATCCATCCAGCAGACGTCAGATATTTAGCCGATTCGCGAACTTGCCACAAGGCCATCCAGTTGCGAAAACGGATTCAACAACAACGCAAAAGAGACGACGCTCAATTGAGGGGCCGCCGAAAATACTCCAACACGCCAGCGGGATGCTGCGTTGCCAAATCACACACATATGCATCCAATAAACATGTCGTTTTATTATACGTATGTGCTTGAAGTTGCACAAATTTGTTCCCTGTTCCCTTGTTTTGTCCCTCGTTTCACACGATACATGAGTTTGGTGAAAATTTTCAAGCTTTGATCTTTCAAGAAAAACTTATGGTGGCCATATACGCTACGAGAAATCGTTACGATCAGACTGTACAGTTCGAACGGTACCGATAATTCGCTACATGTATGTTATAAAACTGTACAGTTTCATCCGATTTTTTAAGACTGTGCAGTCAAACGGAACAATACGAAAATTTCAATTGATTAATCGGAATCGAATGAACTGTGCCGACTGATCGTAACGTGTATGCGCTCGTTAACGATTTCTCGTAGCGTATATAGCTTGTATGCCATGTACGATAAACTGTACCGTTCGAACTGTACAGTCTGATCGTAACGATTTCTCGTAGCGTATATGGCCACCTGAATGAACTTTATAACATTTTGTGTATGATATTGTTTTTTTTTTTAAATAAAAAATTGATTTTCTAAAAAAATATTATTTTGAATCCCTCTACCTTTAACTCCCGTCAGATTATAGAATGTCAACAATAAATACTTAATGTATTATATAATATTTAAAAGTGTATAAAAATATATGTTTTGAATTCAATTTTTTTAAATTTATAATTAGAGTGTTCGGTTTATATTCGCCAAACGAATTTTATACATTTCATAGTTGTGTTATACGAATGTTTATTATACATTTAACGGTCGATGAGATAATCTCGATCGAGTGGCTCAAAATTAGACTTTCGTTCAAAACGACAAAAAAAGCATTGTATTATAGAGAACGCATATGTCGCCCGCCCCAATGTGTGCAAAAGTGTAAACATGCCGGCATGTGTGCAACAGCACGCCATGGTGCACAACATTGTACACACAAAAGCAAAAGTGAGCATATTCCGGGATAGCATAACGTCATCGTCGGCGCCGCCAACAGCTGATCTGCTCGTCCGCTTTACGCTTTGGACCAACATGTTGGGATGGTCCGTTCTAAATTCAGCACGGCTTATTGATTTATTTTTTCGTTCATCTTCGACTTGTGCGATCAAATTATTTTCTGATTAAAGTTAAATATCTACTGCGTAGAATACTCTGAACACGTTTACATACGCGCTTTTGTAAACATTTCACATGTGAAATCGATTTATGGAATATTTCGAAATGGAGCTGGGTTAAATAGTAAACATTTTCAGCGATAAGATAAGAAGCTTTACTTTCGAAAATGATCATGATAAGTCTTTGGAAATTGTCGAGACGTTAAGACGTCAAAACACCACCAAAGAAAACCTTCGTTCAATACGTCTTCACAAGCAAAAGTTCAAATGGATTTTTAGTCGAGTCACCTAATCGCGATGACTCAATAGCTCCTAACTCTTCATCAGAAACAAAGAAACGAAAATTTTCCAACATATTATAATATATTTCCAATACAAAATCATCTTTCTCCAGCGTTCTCTGGATGACTGGCTTTTCTAAATTTAGACAGTCTCTCTCGTAAACAGAAGACGGACTGGTTCCGGCTGCTGCTGGCGTACATCATACAAGACTCCCCCAATACACATGTAGTACATATTACACACACGTATGATAAAATACAGACGTGGACCACTTGCAGCAAGACGGTTCGCTTTCGGCTCAGACTTGACCCGTGTCTGAGCCGGAGCTGGTGGAAGATGTAGAAGTATGTGCGCAGTTGCATTTAGCGAGCTGGTGGGTGAGCAGTTGAAAGATCAGAACCGGCTCCGAGCCGTTTTATTCTCGTTTACTCTTTTATGTGTGTATGTTTGTAAAGTTGTGTGGATGTGTGTGGGAGTTGGACCGCCAGCATCGTCTCGAGACCACCTTCGGCCGAGGTTCATAATGTTTCTTTGAAAATATTTCGAACAAATAAATATAATATAATATTACATGTGTTAGGAAAAACTTTGTATCTAAATATGACCAGTTACTGAAAATATTATATATCAATGAAAATTATTCGGTCTGTTTTGAATCGGGTAATAGTACCGTTCAATGAGTCTAAAATTCGAAAACTTGGCAAGCTCGAGTCTTATCAGCATAACCCAACACTGATTTTGTATACATTAGCGATAAGGATTCAAAATTACAAAAAATAAAACTGAAACTAAGAAACGTCTTATCGGACGGAACAAACACGCCACGTTCGCGACGCATGAAAATCGCAAATATTTATTCGTGTGATAAAAATTCGAAAGGAAGATGATAAAAAGTCGCCAGATACGTACCGAGTGTGGTAGGTTGACTCGCAGTTTGTTCAGATATTTTTATGTGTTTAATGACTGTTTTTCGTGTCATATTTGCCTTATCAAATACCCTTGAATGCAATAACAAAAATTTCTGACTAACTTATTCAAATAAAAATTCCGAGTTTTTATTATTATATTACATATCCGGTATGGAAAAATAAATTGATGAGCTTATAAATATCATTTCGATAGAAAACTGAACCGAACCAACATATTCATCTATCAAATCTCGATTATAAAATACCGAGACCAGCTTTCACGAGAAAAATAATTTTCAAAAGTTCATAATCGAATCTGGCAACCCTAGTTCGGTTCTCCGAGACGCCATCATCATCGTGCACAAGTAAGTGTTCATACTGGTTTCGAGTTGGAACAGGAATAACAGCCCACTGGCCAAACGACATTCCTTCTGCATCTTGCAAGAGAGCCGAGTGGGCAAGAAAGGCAAAGGCAAAGGCACGACCTGTGCACACCTATGTACATCTTTGGTGTACTGTTGTTCGTTGGTGAGGTACTCCTTTGCTTCGGAGGTAGACGTGGACGCTTTCTCGTCTTCACCGGTTGTTATTCGAGGTTGCCGACGTTGAAAATCGGGTTCTTGTGCTTCAGGCTTGTTATCAGAGCTTCGATTGGTAGCTTGAGGTTTTTATTCGAAAACATCCATCTATTTTCAACTCAAAATTAATCATGTGTACATATGAGATTCAGACGATATTATAATAAAAATATAGCGATGCATTACGTTATTTCAAAACCTTGAATAAAAAGATAACCAGTTATAAGAATTTCTCAAGAGTCCATAAGAAACGAAGGATAAATCCAGGTGTTTTTATAATACACATTTTAAAAAAATGATAAAAATATCAAACATACGATAAAGGTGGTACTTAAAGTTAAGAAATTTTATCGAAAAAGTACACACATATTTATAGATAAAACACGTATTTTTATTTTCAATGAACTCACATTGACTTTGCACAATTTTGAAATGTTAACGAATCAAATTTTTCACATGTACATGTTTCGATAGTTTATCTTTCAGAGTTTATTAACACTTTGGTTGCCAATGACGTACACGTTGCGTCACTAGTACTTTTCTCAACGGTCTGTTAAACGCAACGTTTGCGTCATTTTGAACTTGTCATTCATTTGAGAAAAATCATGAACATATACAAAGAGTAAACAATCGATAAAGATACATCGAATACAATTAATATTGGAATTAAATTTGATCGAAATTTAATGTTATATTTCATTAAGTAACATAATGTAATAATCTTTTTGATGTTACAGAAAAGCTTTTTTTAATTGAACACAGAAAAAAGCGGTTTGTTTATCGATATTTTATATGATTCATTGTGATAAGTTTTTGCTCTTTGCAGCTTTAATAAAAAGCTTGAAAAAATGGCACGGTTTTGATTGATCGCTCGTTCATTTACATCAATTCGTATGATAAAACTTTTTACATAACAGTGTACAATTTACGTTCACGTAACTGTTGTTACGTGTACAAAAGTAAAACGTATCCGAGTCTCGTTCACGCATCGAAGATTACGAGAGAAAGTTCCAACATCCTGCCCATTACGTTATTATAATATAGCATTGACCTTTTGTCAGAACAAAGAATAGCAGATTTCTTCAGATATTATACATATGTATATATTTTTAATAAATAAACTGTAACAAAAATAAAAAAAGTATATTAATTGGAAAATACGTAAAAGATGTTTGAGATCCACTTTATGTTATTAGAACATCTGATATCCAGTTTGTACAAAAATTAATTTTCAAGGTCTTGTTATGTCTACTATGTTGAATCATCACTATTCAAATGAGTGTACATATAAGGAAAAAATTGTAAATATTGCGCATCTATTGAAATTGTAAATCTATTCATGAAAATGTGTAAGACGTATTCAATAAACATAATGAAAAAAAACTATGAGGTTGTAATGCATCTTGTAATATACGCAATTAAATTTTTTTTTTTGTTGAAGTTGTAAGTTGTTGTTTTATTTCTTCAACGAATTTTGTCTCTCTCTCATAACAAAAAAATTTGACGAATTCCAAATGGCCGTTTATGTAGTTCAGCGATTTCACAGCCCAAGGCAAAATTATAAAACGGATACTGCGACTTAATCGTCGAAATAAAAAAGGGAAGAAGGAAAAAAATCGTGGCATTATGTAAACGACTCGTGCATTATTCACGCCATCTTTGGCTCGGCTCGTTTTCAATTCCACACTTTTTATGGTAATTCGTTGGAATTATTCAAAACGGAGAGGAAACAAAGACGATGTCTACGCTGCGAATCCTGACCCTTCGACTCTTATAATTCAGAATCGGTACTTTCATATATAGAAGGAAGCGAGCGGCCATTTTCAACAATGGCGGATGAATGTTATTTTCGAAACGTGCAGCGGAAGGATCGAATGGACGAAAGTGACGCACTTCCTATCTGCTGACGGAATTGTAAATCAATATCCTTCCGCAATGTCTGGTTCGATGACTCCCATATATTTAATTGGAGATGCGACATTTTTATAAGCACACAAAAAAAAATACAATTTGGAAAGTTTCGACGTTTTCCTTATGTGATGAAAGTTACCCTCGAACAGTTGTATAAAAAAATATCTCTCACCATCAGAATGACGATACGCAGTCATGACTGTTCTTTTTATTATGTGTTACTTAACTTCGATAGTCAGTACAGTACGAGCTGATATTTGATTAATTTCCATTTTATTTACACACCGAATTCACTGAAATTCCTCAACGGATCCACAACTTTAGCCAAGATGGCGTACGTGACGTGATGCGCAAACTGTTCGTCGACGGTCAGTCGACATTTTACTTTCAAATACGGCCTAACAGTAAAGAAGCCATAAATAAAGCATGCGTCGATGCGAAAAACGCACGCACACCACTGTCGGATCGTACATCGCATCGTTGCATGCATGCTAATGGTCATGGTAATGGCGGTGATGTGGCCAACGGCCAAGATCGGAGAACGACTGCGTACCGGAACCTTGTTCCGGTTCGATTAGAAAGCCAACTAATAGAACCGGTGGAGTTATTCAGAATGAACGGTACACTATCAGTTTCATAATAACCGTCGTCGTTTTCGCATGAATATTCTTTTTTTATTATATTACGCATGGGTATGTCGGATGTCCGACTGTTGAGGTGAGTCTTGTTGTTACCATCTGTAATTGGGCTTTTCTGAATATCATCAGAGGTTCAGCCGTTTGTTGTTACGATGCGATAAGCTGAAAGTTACTCTTATAGAAAGCCATCCTTCGATAAATGGCCTTCAGGCAACGTTATATGATAGACTTGATTCTATCTACTGACTTGCCACTTAACTTTTGTGATTCATCAAAAACTGGACAATTTATTGATTCGTGATTGGTAACAGTTGTCGACATGTACCTTTGGTTAAGGAAAACTTTACTTTATACTTGCTCAAGTTTTACTTTTCATTGGAATTGCGGTTAGAATGTAAATATAATATAATCTCAAATAAATATTATATTTAGGGTAAGCCAAAGAAATTTTTTGAATTGCTATAATAATGACGTTATAATCAATACTATTTCATCACCTTAAAAAATATGTATTTTGATATTTCTGGAAGCAAGACAAGTTAAAAATGCGATCTATGTAAGTATTATTAATCAATTGATGAAAAAAAGATAATAAAAGCTCACAACATTGAAACTGTGATACTTGAACTCGAGAATCATCGACCTGAAAGATATTCGAACAATACCTTATTATCAACATTATCTATACGCGTCTAATTGTAAGATAAGAAACCAATCAAAAGTTCAACAACCTCATTGAAAGTTGATTCCATCACGAATAAATGATGCAATTTACAAAAATGTTGCATCTACCGTGTTTTTGACAAGAATTTTCCTACATTGAATCGATAAGAGCACAAACAGAAACGAACGAGCATTTTATCGATTTCGATCCGAGCCAAGCAAAACACAGTTTGTGGCACACGCTCACAAACATACGGACAGGCAAGTTTTTAGAAAGTAGTTTTAGTGTTTACGTGCAAAAAAAAAAGCACAAACGGCGTACACATGCGCGACGTCGTATGTAGGCTTTCGCGAGAGAGGCGAAACCGTTTTAACGTTGCAAACCTGCCATAGGAAATTTCCGTTTGAATGGGATTTTCCATTCAAATCCAATGTTAGGAATTGATCAACTTTTCCTCAGCTTTCTTCGCTTTTACGTATCCTTCTGTTAGATTTTGGTTGATTTATTCTATAGTTAGTTGAACGTTTTAATGCCATCTAATCATTGGAGTTTGTGAAATGCCCACGTGAGATAAGAGGATGTTAAAATCTAAAAACGTCCATCTACTTTTGGCACACCTTTGGAATTTGAAACTGGAATCGTCCATTTCTATAACACGGATCACTCTATAACCACCGACTGGCTTCATACGATACTACAAATATATAAATAGACAGATATGTAACCGCACACATACATTCCGGTTGGTCATCGAACGAGGCAGCCATACGAATGCCGACCATGTTTCAGCGTTGCATTTTAAAAATAAAACAGAGCGTGTTCGATATCGCAAAGAACTTGAAGTCAAACCCATTCAGGGCCATTTTCATTTGAATTATATATTATAGAGAGTTTCGTTACAATCGTTTAGATTATGTCTTGAAAAAGTCAACGTATTATAAATATGTATCTTGAAAGGATTTCCGTTATTTATCATTGATTATATTTCATTGGATTTATCTGTGAGCGTGAGAATCGGCGATCAAACTTATGCAGGCTTCTGTCAAGTATGCCTTGCCGGGTGAGCGCAAAGAGTTAAAGAACCTTTGAAGATAAAGTTATAAAGCCTTTCCAATATTCCTGCAGCGGACGTCATACATTTTGCATATGTTACAGTCAAAGTGTATTTGCCAGTTAAAGTATATTTTGACTAGTTAAAATATATTTTATCTAACCTACGTAGTTATTTCATCTAACACAATGGAAATATAATTTAACTGGTCAGGATTAGACAAAGTGTATTATAGCTAACTAATTGTAAGCCAGTGTTGCCAACACCACTGGCAAACCTTTTCGAATAACAGCCGCACATGTTAACTTCGGTTTCTATCATTTCAATCACCCTCCCTTCAAGAAACTAAGTATCATAGTCAAAGGGAGAGGCACAGAAATTTCACTTGTCCACTAATATGGGCCACTAAACGTCACTTGTATAGGCTCAAAACTAACGTTTTTGTGATGAGTGCATTGTTGAGATTATTGTATTATTAAAATCTTTTTAATACTCAGGTATATAAGTAAAATATACACGTTATTTAAGACATTCATTTAAAAAATCTGAACTCTCAAAACTCATCTGTCAAGTTGAAAATACACTTTAACTAGTGAGCACCAGTTAAACTGTATTTTCGTCTGTTGAAATATATTTTTAACTAGACAATTTGTATTCTAATATAAATTATCGGCCTGTATTTAATTGATCAGTAAAAAAATACCATTTTGATCAGTAAAAACAAAGTATATGGTTGTTATTCGGTTCTGTGCACGTGGAAACCTGTTTGAACTTGTTGGATCAAGTCTCAATGTAGTCACACGTAGTAGTAAGCTAAGCTAACCTAACCTAAATCTAACCTAACCTAACTTAACCTAACCTAACTGATCATTTAACAATTTTTTACTGATCATTTTAGTTATTATTAACCAGCCAAATAATTAGTTGCCCAAATTATCTAAAACGTCAGTCAAAATATATTTTAACTGATGATACACTTTGACTGTAACACATACATGTAATGATGATGATATAGCCCGACAAAAGCAACAAATCTCGCGCTTTTCCATGTACCAAAGTGACCAAACCCGTCCCAACAAAGAGACACCCGCCATCAAATTACGAAACCGACCCGCGGCCATTTTCATCGACTTTTTCATCTTTGCGGCGACCGTTCGATCGGCAACCGCGGCGGTCGCAACCGGTTGTTGACTTTGGAAAGCCACATCTTACATCCAAGAACATACACACACCTCGCAGCCGCCACTGTCAGCTTTTACTGGTGGCCGCCTTACCGAGTCTCGAGTCTCCAGTCCCGAGCAACGGTCCGCCGTTTCGCCGTTCGGTGTCGACCAGTTTTTGCCCCGGCGGAATGTGGCCCCTTTCCACGTCTCACAATCGGTGTGTTTTCATGCCTCAGAGTGGCCGAGGAAAGCGACAGAGTCAAATGTTTGCCGGCGACGGGCCGCATTCCCCCGAAAGCGGGTCAAACTGTTATGCGACTCTCCCGTTGCTAGATGATGGGTTGTTGCTTTTGTTTGTTAGCTCCGATCTATGATTTTGTGTAGTTTTGTTAAGGCCATGTTCAGATGACAAGCGCTCAACGCGCGTTGAGCGCTTGTCATCTGAACATGGCCTAAGGCTCTGATAAAGATGGTACGTAGCAGAGTGTGTAAACGGTTTAACCTTACCGAACGTATTGGAAGTTAAACTTAGCTTACATGCCAATCACCCGGGTATCCACTGATGACTAAAAATTGTTATGATCACGGTGAAAAATCTGTAAATCTAGCAGAACCCTTGTTATCTAGCTAATTTTCTATTGATCGATATGTAAAGTGTCCCAAAATTCACGCAAGAAGTAATTTTGATAGAAAACACAGGTTTATAATTTAAAATTTATTTATTGATTGATATAGTATACAGTATAGGGTTACGTATGGAATACCATATCAGGTAAATGGCTTTACTGGCACATACCCACTTTTTTTGTTGAAATTTTCCATATTCATTTTTTGGAGCCGATAAATAAAAAATATGAAGAAACAAACGGGTTGGAGTCAACTACGCTCGAGCAGTACTCAGGGTACTGCCGTATCCATCTATTATGTATCGTTTTATTATTGATTCTAAATATAACATTATTCATAACATGAAGCCATTTGGTAAAAGAATGAATACCCGGTAATCAGAGTATGTGTATTACGAACTAACATTAAGCATTGGCATAACAAGTGGCAAATGGTACAATCAATAGATCAAAACAATACAAGTGAAAAAAAATCTGAATTTAAAATAAATTTCGAAAATTTTTCTCCTGCAATAAATATTTTGATCATAATAATGATGACCATTCCTTCAAAAAAACATTATCTTCAACATTTCCTTGATAACTTTGTTATTTACATTATACCGAATCAACTCTATAGTAAAATTCAACATTTTAACAGCACACAGAAAACGATCCGTTGAGAAAACGAGCACATGCCTCTCTGTACCCGATTGAGAGATGACCCGGAGTTACCAACGAGGTCATCGATACATACGTACGATGGCATATAATTTCATTATGTTGTATACTCGCTAACGTTACGGTAAAACCTTTTCGTAAAATTTCAACCTTTAAACAAGACTTGCATATCCATAAAAGCATAAAACCGAACGATTGCAAAATGTTGCAGATAGCAACTCGTTAGAATGGATGCTTACATTGTACGTTTATTATTCGCGGTTTTGTTTTAGGACGACGTTTTACATTGTAATACGATGAACTCTATTATAAATCATTGTGAGTTTGTATTTTATGGCATATTCTTTGAACATTGAAATTAACTTTGGTACTGAGTTCGCCATAAATCATCAACGTTTGTTGAAAATATCTTGAATAAAATATTTATATTAAAAAAATTGATCCTTACAAACTACATAATGTTAATTATATCTTGAAAATTAAAATAGGCAGTAAGTACTGTACCTGTACGTGTTATTTGTGACTGATTCGTTACATCGAATGACACGTGTATTATAAAATGTCACGCTTTTGAGAGTTGCGACGCCAACCGGTCATCGACACTGCAAAAGTGTACCACTTGTTTTACTCGATTAACCTGTTCGCATTGAAACATGAGGCTGTGTGACCATTTTGGACACGAGACTGGAAAAAAAAAACAACGCCGTTTTTTTGACTCGTGCAGACGCCGAAGTGGGTGCAGTGATTCGAAATGGCCTTTATAGAGAACTTGATTATTTTCATTTGGATGTGTTAATTTTTTTTTTCAACGGTTTGCTATTTTGAAAATAGTAATGGTATCGAAAATGAGTCACTTGGTTTTATCTGATAAATAAGAATGTCCACGATGTGGAAATAATGAAATAGGTGATGTTGAATTGGATTTTTTGAAATCACACCATCGTTCTGTTCAATGAGATAATCGTAGATATAATACAATAACAGAGTATTGATAAGCGAAACTTGTCTACATAGTTGGCGGTTTATTAGCGTTGTATACAAAAAAAAAATTTTTGTCCTTTTGGGTAACTTCTTAGAAATTATTTTTTTTTTATTATTCAATGTTATATGTATAAAATTATACGTTTTGTAAGTTATCGAATTTATTTTTGTAAATGGCTAATAATTTAAAAACTGTCATGAGTCACTTTTTTTTAGTAATCAGAAGAATTTGCATACTTTTGCTATAAATTGATGGTCTCATTGTCAAACGATTCTTATTGCTAGTAAATCTTATTTCAAAATCGAAAACAGAAAATTCATTATTCGAAACTACAAAGACAATCTTCCAAATATAAAATATATTTTATAAATATTTCAAATTTTCATTGATTGTGAGTGTTTGATTCAAATTGGATTGGACAATCGGGAAATTGACTCATGGAAATTATTGCGATAACCGGTCCTGCCAAAAAAATCCAAATTTAGATCGTTGTTATTGTTATTCGTAAAAAATATGGATAGATCAAATAAATTTTTAATTACATATTACAATATCGTTTTAAAAAAATAATAGGTATGAGATCTATTCAAAAAACTTGAATATTAATTGAGGAAAATTGTACGTTTAATATTTCATAGAAACATCCAATAGGTCAAAATAGTAAATTTCCAAGAATTTTATAATGGATTCAAATTGAATTTTGTTAATTCAACAACTGGTTTTTTTCTAAACAGTCGAAACACGAATCACAATAAACAAAATCAAAAAAAAGTTTATTTCAAATTAAATAAAAAAAAAATCTCATTGAAACCACTTCTTCGACCTAAAATTTGACAATACGAAACACGAAATTTCCCAATCGAAATCGAAGGATTGACTCACGAGAGCCTCTCGGACCGGTCGGTCCATGAGCCGGAATATAAATAGTGGGCAGCCGCGTCCAATAGAAATGGTAAATGGCCAGGAATTCGAGAGAAGACTGGTCTATTGCGGCCTCCGGTTTGACGTCATGGCCGACGGCGTCCGCGTTCAGCCAAAAGTTGTTGACCCATGACGAAACCGTACTCATTGTCAGCTGGGAGCGCCAACCGCACACCTGATCACTACTCACAATGGAATGGACACTTGCGGCTATCTATAATACTTGCGCGTCACCTACATAGTATGGAGTATAGGCAGTGGCGGATTGAGCACGTTGGAAGCCCCAGGCACAATGTTATTTTTAGCTCCCTCCCCTTCAGGACCACCGAGAAAAAATCAACCCCCCCCCTTTTTTTTTTTCATTAATCATTCTAAAATTTTATCATGAAAAAAACAAGTACTAATTTGTGAAAATAATTAAATTATTAAACTATCCATAGCGCCGCAGGCGAAATTTTTTTTCATTTTTTTAATTAATGCTATAAGATCTATACCAATGTTGCATAACGCGGGGTCTACCATGATATTTACTTCAGCCCTCCGTCTAATTGTAATTACTAAATTTTCTAATTTTAATACTAATTCTCATGATCATGAATATCCAATTTCGGAAATATTTTCTTCTCAATTTGGAGGCCCCTAAATTCGAAGGCTCCAGGCATGTGCCTCAAGATCAGTGCCTTAATCCGCCACTGATTGTGACTTGTGAGTATAGGTGAATAGCAGTGGCGTGCGGTGACTTTGAGACCAAGGGATGCTATCCAAAAAAAATGTACCGACAGATTCATTTAATTTAATTTTTTGCTCTTTTAAAAAAAAAAATTTTGATAACTGCATCATAAAATTTTTTGCTATTATTATCATAAATAACAGGACATAGTGTGCGAAATATTGATCAATTGCGCTTTTCAAGCAAATTGTCCATAAAGACTCAAGTGAGAGAGTAGCAACGTCCATACAATGTGAAATGTCAACGCAAGCGTATGACTAACAATAAAAGCCAGACTGCAGTGCGCATGCGCAATGGAAGCTGATTCCGAATCAGAGTCCACCACACTTGCGCACAAGTAAAACTAAATGTCTACATTTCGTCTGTATTAATTATAATCACTTAACTAAAAATATAACAAAGATAAATAAAAGTATAATAAAATATTTTGTCGTGAAATTTAAGGGATGCGCCGCATCCACAGCATCTATGGACCGTACTCAACTGGTGAATAGGTATAGAGTCCATACCTATTTTGTTTACTAGTTGATGGATAATGTTGGAATATAAATCTGAATATCACAGATTCTGTTTGATAGTAACAATAGTTTTATTGGAATCTTTGTTGATTTTGATAAGCTATAAAAGAATGTGGTTTTCTTATCTGTATTAGAATCTTTCTGAAAATCTATTTCAAAATTGTTTCAAGCTAAATGTGTAGTGTAGTTAGTACAATATTATATATGTATTAAAGCTACTGCGCATGTGTGAATATGGTTGGTTCAAAACAGAAAAGAACCAAAAAAATACTAGTTGTACGGTATGATTTCTTATTCTTAAATTTTATTTATAAAAAAAAAAAAAATGACTGAAGTGTTGAAAATATCTGATGGACAAAACAATGATGAATTGTATGAATCAATTAAAATAAAAGTATTTGTCGCTCTAAGGTTTTGTTCGTAGAAAATTATTATAAGTATTATAGGCAAAGAGAAATTCCAGATGAACATCACTAAAATCCGTCTGTTCTATTTCAATGCACGATTCGAACGTTACTCATTCTTGAATAACGTTGATTCATATGGCGGGAATAATTCGTTCTATTAGCGATTCTGATTTCGTTCCTGGAGCTGAATTTTAGATGCGTCGTACTAGTCTGTTCGATAAATAATTCAAACATCGATCGTGGGATAGCTCGTTCGTTCTATTTGAGATTTGAATTTCGTTACATATTAGATTTCAGATAACAAAATAGCATGTTTAACGCGTTCAGATTTATTAAACGATATGCCTGAATTTTTATTCATGATACGACATTGTTGAATCACGAAAGTCCGAACAAAGAAATTAAATTTACATGAAAAAAGCTACAATTTATTTTCACAAATAATCAATTAATAAATAATCATATAAGTTGAGTCAGTGGACGTTTCGAAATGTGAACGATCGCCGAGTCCGCGAAACGGGCAAGATCGCACACGTGTTGCGAAATGCGCGAATTTGCATTTATTTTCCCTGCCAACTCTCTATATTTGGATGTGTGTGTGTGTGTTTTGCCACGTCAGAGATGCAATTCGAGTTGGATGTCGCAATGGCAACTCAACCGAGTGTTACGTCATCGGTGTCGCAAGAAGTTAATGATCCGACTCTAATGTTATTCAAAATTTTCAACTAGTTCGTTGATGTCTGTATGTATGTATTTTCGTATCGTGTTTTCGCTCAATTTAATCTGCAACGTGACACGCATATGCTATAATGTACAATTCGCATTGTACCTTAAACTTTGGCATGATAATTTTGATGTACGTATTTTCTTTGTTGTTCTTGCTGCATCAGACGGTGCAAAGGTCGCGTGCCGCTTGTGCTACCTTTGGAATGATCAAAATGTGCAATTATTCGATAAAAACGCCCACTCACTCTATTTTTCTTTTTTTCGTATATGTACACATTTAAACAGCTGTCTGTTTATTTGTGAAATTAATTGCAATGCTCAACATTTCAATTACCGTTTTTTTTTTTATCATTTCGCATTATAAAATATGTATTTTTTTCCAAATAATATAGTTATCAAATCGTTTACAATTGATATTAAAATATTCAATTATTACAACTAAATCCTAACTTACTTAATTTGCAAATTCATTCACTATTTTAAGAATAAATCATTCTTGCGATTTTCCCTACTTATTGAAAAAATTTTTTTTTATATAAATGAACAAAATATAAACCACTATTCAAACTTCAATATATTATATAATACCTATAACAAATGTATTGTGTAGTGTCTAAATTTGTCATAAAACAGTAAATATTTTTTATATAAAAAAATAATTTGGTAATCAAAGTAATTGACAAATAAATGTTCTTAATAGTAAATAATAAACCAATCTATCTCTAGGAAATACAATTTTAAAACAATCTGCAATATTGCGTGTTCTACGATAGCGTGATATTCTACGGCACGACACCAAATAAATAAACGCAATATTACATATCAAATAATGCTGAAGGAAACGGTTCGATTAAGTGGACTTCTTTTTTTGCAAATCCATAATAAATATTTTCAAGTTTCACTCATCTAATTTTCTCTGATTTTTGAGTTACTGGTCCGCTTCTGAAAACGAAACGTCATATCTCTGACAACGAACGTACCAATACCATTCATAGATTTTTTTGACATCTGACAATCAAAGGGTAGCCCACCATCCCGCCTGATACATACACACTCTATGCCAGCTTCCTGAGCCGGTTTGTTAGTTGGGTACCAGCAATACTAGGGCTTTTCTACAGGCGCCACATTTATATTTACTGATTGTGAGAACTCTATTTTTAATTTTTATCTAACAATAAGTAAGATGACTGACAATGAGAATTTTTGATTTTCGTCTAATTATAATAATATAATACATAGGATTAATATATTTTGCACAGCAGTGACATTAAATTACATGACATTTGACGTCAAATTCACATGTCTAAATTAATCCGCACGACTCAATCATGATTCGCCCAACAAATGATTGTCAGTGTGTATCAAAATAAATTTTAGTAGTGAACCTATTATGAAAACTAAACATTAAAACCGAGTGCACATTGCAATGTACGGAAATTTGAATGTTTTTTTTATGGGCTAATTTACATATTATAATATTTGTGACCTTTTGTATAGCGTGATGTACATCTTACATTCAGTTAGTACTACGTGCGTGCAGTGACAGTTCAGCGCGTCGAATATAATTGGAAATTGTATTATAAAGTATTTATGTAATTGAGGAACAAACTAACTAATCGAAGGAAGACAAAACGAGTGTCAACCGTCAAGAACGCCTACCGTGATAAGCCAGAGCCGTAGCAATGTTTTTTTTTTAGCGCCCTTGGCAAATATAAAATTTGGGACCCTTTATTTCCATGGGGAAGCTGGTCAAAAATATTTTTTTAATTTCATAATTTTCAAATGAAAAATTATTCGTCACTATTCGAATGTGTTCGAACCCCAAAAATTTTTTTCCTCAAAAAAAGCTCAACGCATTAATGTAGCCCAACTTTCCGAAATATTTTTGCTAATTCTTCACCAAGCCTAACCCAACCTATCGTTGTTTGATGAATAATTTCGCGTGAAGCTAACCCAACTTTCGGAAATATTTTCGCGAATTTTTCACCAAGCCTAACGCAACCTATCGTTGTTTGATGAATAATTTCGCGTGAAGCTAACCCAACATTCGGAAATATTTTCGCGAATTTCTCACCAAGCCTAACCCAACCTATCGTTGTTTGATGAATAATTTCGCGTAAAGTTAGCTTCACGCTAAATTATTTCACGCTAACTTTCGGAAATATTTTTTTCGATATTCGACACTTCTCAAAATTATTCGGATAAGTACGTAATTTATCTGGAAATATCTTTATTTTGACGGGCCGAATATTGATACCCTAATATTATACATAACACTTTCGATTCGGGTAGTATGATCGCGTTTTCGCGCACAAACGCCTCACAACACGGCCATAATTGCCCCTTCGATCCGGTCACGAATGTGCGTCTTTGGAAAAGCTGTCACGACAGCTTCGAAACAAGAAAACCGAGTCTTCTGCTCACGCGAATATGCGTGGTGTCACGATAAAGGACATGGCTCTTATTGTTAGGTGTTCCGATACATTGGGTTCGGTTGGTTTTACCACGCACGTACGAGTTGTAAATTTTTTTAGTCACGTTACTACTAATTGGGTGTATGGTTATTGAAATCTTAGAAGAAAACAGGAAGATTAAATGAAATTCGTGATGTATCAAATTTTATTTTATTTCATAAAAATAATGGATTTATACAAATCGAAACATAGTAAAAGTAATTCTCGAATAATCGAATTTATTAGTTGGAGTCATTGTTACGGATTTGCGTTGACGTCAATTATGTGCTTATTTTCGTCGATTTCTTTATCGTCAAAATCGTCCGTGTTTTCCATCTCGATCTCGAAAGAATACGACGGAGAAGATTCTTTAATTTTGGAAGTGGTCGGAAAAACTGATTCGTGATTGTGGAAAATATTGTTTCCAAATGAAGTGTAATCATATTTTCCCAATTCCGCTTGATATATTATGTTGGATATTGCAAATTTGACGTGAGCTTGAGTTTTTTTGTCGAATTTTCTGATTTCGTTAGCTATGTGTATCCCGAAACTTGTCAAAGAATCGCTCGCCATGCCAGCACTTTTTTTCAATAAATTTATAGCCATTGTTAGTTTCGAATCATCGTCGTCGAGAAATTCATTGAAATTACTAGGAAGTGGTGAAGTGTCACGTGTAGGCGAATGAGTGGTTTGTGGTAGAGAATTGGATGGATGTTGAGCGTCAAAAAATGTCGGAGGATCTTGATTGTTGTCGTTAACTTCGGCTATATCATTTAAACTCATCTGAAATGTTCAAAATAATGTTATAATAATGTTATATACTTAAAATATTATCGTCTTTTAAAACTGCATCTCACATTTGATTCTTCTTCGTCTGACATAGTTCCTCGACGTCCGTCTAAAAAGTTCATTTTGACATAGGCAAACCATCTCGATTTATAATTCTCCCCTCGAACTACGAACAAGACATATAGGTAATTTTTTCATATCGTTCTCGTTGCCGCGTACATAAAAAATACAATATATGTATGCAATTTCGAATTTTCCATCGATATTTTTATACCTTTACTTTTCTTTTCTCTCGACTTCTCCCTTCTATAAGATCCTGTCAATCCGAATATTTTCCTTTTCAGTATGCCGACTGGCAAATTTAAAGTACGCGATATTTCATCCCATGCATCCATTTTAATCTTTTGATCATAATATTTGATATTTTTCATATCCCACAACACGGGATGACTTTTGTATGCCTCGATGAGGTCTAAACACACTTTGAGATTCCATCTCTGATCCATTTCGATAGATGAATTTTAAAACGATCCTGCAAAATGGAAATGCAAATGAAATGGATCCTGCAATGAAAAGTGGCATTTTTCGATTATTTATTTTGTATCAAAAGTAGAAAAATAAAGATGACATCAGAGGAAAGTAAAAGAAATCAAGAATAAACCATTATATGTGTATGCATTTTGTTCAACGATGATGATACTACATAATTGTAAGCCGGCCTAGTTGTAGTGGTATCACGACAACTTGTCCAAAGACAACTCGTCCAAGAGACAATTCGTCCAAGACCGTTCAAACGACATTTCGTCCAAACGACAATTCGCCCAAAACAATTCGTAATGGAAATGAAATAAGTTTGCAAATCTGCATGTCACGTTTATATACGTACATGCACTTACACCTACACATAATCATTTCATTTTCAGTTTGATATTTGATTGAAAACTACGTATGAGCGATACAGAGGTCACGAAACTTTCTGTTCGAGATATCAATTGTCGCTTGGACAAATTGTCTAGGACGAATTGTCGTGGAACCAGTTGAAGTTATTATTTTTCGTATCCGATTCAATAATATTCAAAATGAAAGATATAATTCAAATTTAAACAATCAACACTCACCTATATTGGAAAATGAGTAAAAAAGTGGACTGCGTTCAAAATGAGCGCCGCGCGCATACTGAGCCACGCGCCGGCGAGGCAGTCTGCACGAAGGCGAGCCAAATGCGGCGTTGCCACTGTGACGCCACTGGCGCGCGACGCGCACGCGAACACACGCACGCGAACACTCGCACACGAACACTCGCAAATGAACACTCGCAAATGAACACAAACGCACACGCACACAAACACACACCCACGCGAACAAACACGCACACGAACACACGCACACGAACACACACGCACGCACACAAACACACGCACATGAACAAACACGCACACGAACAAACACGCACACGAACACACACACACACATACGAGAACCGCCTAAAACTAGGGTTGCCAACAGGTCTCTTTTAAAGAGAACATGTTCTCTTTTTTGACACAATTCTTTCGTTCTCTCTCTTTTTTGCAATATTCCCAGAATGTCCTCTTTTTCAATTTTGACAATAATTGAAATAAAAGAAAATAAGAAACTTTTGGACCAAATTAGCAGTGTAGATAAATATAACAGACATGATGAAATTGAGAATGAGACTGATGATGATTAAATTTAACAATTTATTTTTAAGCGCACTTTCCATGTTCCTATTATTTTTATTATTAACTGTATTATTATGTACATTTATATAGTTTTATTGAAAAAATTTCGCCTGTGGCGCTTTTTTTTATCTCATATTAAATTGTTTTAAAGGAATCCAGAGAGGCGGTTTGAAAATCCTAGTTACAGCTGTGTGTACATTATGATTACATAAACTTTATAGATTTAATCTTTCCTGTACTGATGGAAATTTATGATTATCTTGTAAAATAATGGTATTCTTGGTGCGTTAAATGACTTATTCAATTTAATAATAACCGGTACAATTATGAAAAAAATTGTTAAAAATAAACATTTTTTTGTTAAATGTTCTCTATTTTTGACCATAACAGTTGACAACGCTACCTAAAACTAGACTGTCTATCAAAATTACCCTATTTCTTACTGATACTTTCTTATTACAGTTAGGGCCAATCTTTCAATTGTCGGTTAAGAGTTATTCTCGGAATAAGCCTTATAGTTTTTATAGTTATTCGCGGCCGGTCACGGATAAAGTCACGTATAAAGTCACGGACAACTATAAGCTAGTTAGTATAATAGACAAATTCTATATTTCGAAAGTTGATGCGGATAGTTGTTGTGTCGTTGATCGACGGTAAATACGATTGATAAAAGTATGTTCGTATGGGTAGTGAAAGTAATAATTTTAAACGATCCGTTTGTACGTCCTGAACATGCGAACACGACAACGTAATTACTATTCGTGACGATGACGATCATTCAATTCGACAACAATTTAGTACGTAGGGGAAGTACGACTAGTCCGTACGCACTAAAGAATGACAATCGGTTCGAAATGCAACAGGAGGAATAGGTCCTTTAAAAAAAGCTTTCTGTTAAGGGTTCTGGGAGTGTAGTTGAATTCCAATCTAACTCTTCAGTGTTATTTTTGCATTTTTCCTTCGCAAATTTGGTTCCATGTCGCTTTTTCCATCGCGATAACTAACCGTCTGTAGCTTTGAAATTTAAATGGCCTATTTCTTTTGCAAATTCTTCAGCTTGGGATTTTAACACTGAACTTTTGACATAATCTTGTTCACTAACATCAGAAAACCATTCAGCAAGATCGTCTTTGACATCTGGATCCTTGCCTTTTCTATCACGTTTTTTTGAACTATTTTGGTTTTTATTCCATTCTTCTCGCAATTTGTCATTTTGGCTTAGCACCCTTGCGATTGTGGATTTTAAAACACCAGTATTTTTTTCCAATCGTCGACAACCAATTTCATGAGGATTGCTTTTTATTTTTTTTTAGCAAATTGGTTTTGCCCGTTAACGTTAGACCTAACTTTGGCATTTCGATAAAATTCTAAATGAGAATTTCAAATTAATATACAATTGTTATCGAAGAGAATAACAAATAGTCAAAATTTCATATTTTAATAAACTTATCAGTGTCGAGGGTTATACGTGTTCTGCGTTTCAAATTACGATAGCAACTAAAAATATGCGCTCCTACTAACACTGTCCCAATTTAAAAAATGTTTATTCATTTTTAAATAAACGACGATTTCAATCGATCGAAAAACTAATTTTAAGTGGCGTCATATATGTATATACTCTATTGTAATTAAACCGATCGAAAATTGCACAAAAATTATTCTCCTTAATGATAATTTTTTTGTTATCGTTGCATATTAAAAATTCCAGTCACAACACCGTTTCCTCACGGCCAAATCCCGCCCGTCCGGCCTTTGATGTAGCACCTTGCCCACCGTGAATGACAATTGTAGATTATGACATCGAACAATAGTTGGTTTGCCGATCGTAATGCGCCATTAATATTTTTGGACGGTGGCGATAATCTTTTTGTTGATGGATGAGAATGGAAACGTATCAGATGTTACGTAGAAGGTACGGCGATTCGATTAAGCTTACAACTTTTCAAACCTATTGTAATTTGAAACAACTTTTTAATTTTTAAGGCTTCGTCTACTGTTGGGTACATTTAACATTTCATAGAAGAAACCTTTTTGCTCCATGCAATATTCATTGTTTCAAAAAACTTGAAAGTATACAATTAATTTCTATTTTAACGAACATACGACTCGATAGCGATTATATAACGAAATTTCAAAAAGCTCCATTTATCTTTGAGAAACTAATAAATAATACATACACATCTATTTTGGCCGGCAATAACGACCGCAAGTAGAGTCTAGTCCTCACATACGAATCCCAATCCCACACCACGCGTCCGTAGTACGTGTTTGTAAATAATGATCGCGTGGGTAGGCAGAGTGGATATGAGTCACAGTCACAGACCGAGTACATGTCTAGTTGCACACAGGATAAGAGGACACGGAAGGTTGGTGGCGCGCGCACCCACGCACACCCACTTACTCCTTTGTATTTGTGCCTTGTCGGTGTATGCAGGTGAAATATGCTTCAGAGCAGGTCCGGCAATGGCAATCTCTTCCTCGCTGCACTTTCAACCGATGCATTTATCATATGTTCGCATTGATGAATTATCGATTGTTCAAAAGGTCAATACGCCTATCCCTCGATTTACACGGTAGATAGTTTCCTGAGAAAAACGCGTAAATCAAAATTGTATATTTTTTTATGTAAAATCGTGTAAATCGAAAAGTACACAAAAAAGGATAATTTGGTTGTTTTTTCAAGCTTTTTATCAACTTAGGTTAGGTTAATTTTAGTCCGAAATCCAAATTTTCGAAGTCTTAATTTCAATAAGCAATTTATAAAAAAATGTTTAATATCATGGTCGACATATCGTTTTGAGGTTACACTTGAAACGTCAAACTACGATGTAATGAAAAACGTGCGGATACGCACCTCGTTGTTTACCAAACAGTGGCTCTTCTATTTTAGTTAGTGATAGAATTCAATGTTAAAATTATTAATGTTATTATTATTGATTATTTTCAACATTTATTTTTATTTTTTATTTTTTTTAAACCATGTAAAAGCGAAAACGTGTAAAAGAAAATACCCTTTAAATCGAGGGATAGATGTATAGTTAACAGATGGATTTCCAACGACAAGGAAAATTATATTAAAAAAACATCAAACATTGCATAGATGAGGATAATATTGAAAATTGGAGCATTTTCCTTGTCATAACAAAGAAAAATGGGTGCTCCTAAGTTTAGGTCTGATGCAGATTTTATTTTCTTTGCTGGGTTAAGTAAGAAACCTTCCCTAACACCTAGAGTACCTAGGTGTTATGTTATGTTGGCCATACACGCTACGAGAAATCGTTACGATAAAACTATACAGTTCGAAAGGTACGATTTATCGCTACATGTATGTATGTAAAACTGTACAGTGTTATAACATACACGTAGCGATAAATCGTACCTTAAGTTTTATCGTAACGATTTCTCTAGCGTGTATGGCCAGCATTAGGTTGGGTTTATATTAACAAAACAAAATCCGCATCAGTCCTAAACCAAGTCCGAAAAACGACCCCATTGACTCTCCCCACTACATCGAATCATAACCTAAAAACCTAACCTAACCCCGAAACGCGTACATAACCTACAAAAGCGCAGGGTATGCACCGGGTGCAGGGTGCGTCGGGGCGAAACGGGGTCAGCGCGGGTCGGGCGTGCCAACCGAACGGCGGGACGTGTAGTTTACAGGGGCGGATCGATAGCGCAGCGGGGGCCGCGGCCCGGGGGGCGCACGCCGCTCGATACAGCCGCCCTCTACGCCCGGAAGCGTCCACACCTATTGATCCCTCGCCTCTCGCCACCTTCTTACTACGCGCCATTTAAGGGGGCGGGGCTTTTCGGAGATTGTTGTTGTTTTTGTGCTATTTGGGATCAGGGATGGATCCAGAGGGGGAGGTCGTGGGGATAATCGCCCTCCCCCTGCGGATTATGATACAATTTCTAAATTCGTGCGTTTTCGAAATTTGCTTTTTTTCGTAAAATAGCAAAAATGTATTATTGTAACCCTGATTTTCAGAAAAAGGTGGAAAAACTGCTGTTTGTATATAAAGGAATAAGCAATTTTATTGGCTAAATAAAAGTGCGGTGACTAGTTCAACTGATGTTATTGTGGCTCGTTTGGGTAAAATGGCTAATTGATTTTTGTTTCAGAATTTGTTAGGTAATTAAATATTTTGATAAGGGAGGGAGCATAATAAAAATAAAAAAGACAATACTATTGGTATAGATATTTTGACAAACAAAAAAATTTTTGCCTGCGGCACCAATCATGAAAATGTTTACAATAATATTAAATACATAATATGAGCACTTAGGTAGTTTAGGATAGAATAGAATAGAATAGTTTAGGATAGAAGCTTCAATCAGGTAGGAGTTAGCAACCTCGATAATAAATAAGAAGTATAGGGGAATAAAAAATAAAAAATAATTAAATAAAAACTAATTGGATTGTTTTATTTTATTTTTCATTGATGCCCACGAACTATTTGGAAATAGGAAAATTGTTAGCACATCAATTATAAAGGCTATGAATTTTATCGCTGTTATAGATTTATAAAGATATTGTATTTAATGAAAAAAATCATTAAAATTTAACAAATTACCAAAAAAAACTGAGAAATCCCTTCTCCTTTATGAAAAATTCCTGGATCCGTACGGCCCTATTTGTGATTTGGCTAACAATAAATGAAAATTAAATAAAAAATGTTATTGTCGTGCTAAAATCATTTCAATTTTTTACAGCTTTTTGTCAAGCGAATTTTATACATATTATTATATCATTTTTATTAACGTTATTTCGTACAAACATACATACATACATCGTAGAATCACTATTATTATTGTATCACACCACCCACATCGATATACAGATAAAATTAATTCTTAAATAATGTATACGATTTATATAATATTTTTTTTATGTTTCAAGAACACAAAATTTATTTTTACACAATATGAACTTTAGATGAAAATAACCCGAGCTAAGTTTAAAAACAAAAACAGAATGAAACAAAGCAACACGTTTCAATGAATTTTAAATGCGTATCAAACAAGCGTATGTATGAAAGTCGCACGTAGTTTCAGAGTACTGAAAACAAACGCTTTATATGCATGAAGGGACATTTCGAACGTATCTGCAATTATTAACACTTTATGTAATACATAAACAATAATTTTTTTTCATTTTCCTCGCATTTTCGCGATTTCCTTCAACGATAAATTTCCAAGAAAATTTTAAACAATTGAATCACATCCTACAACGAATGATGAATCAAAAAAACCAACTGGGTCACCGAAATTGATGACGTATCCTTAGAAAAGCCCACGTCCTATCCGAGGCGCATTCCACGGTGCACATATGCACTCGCCCGAGCAACAGTACAAGTATAATACATACATAGGCTCGAGTGAAGGGCACATTCCATCGTCGGGTTGAAAGACCTCGTGTGTTAGAGAGTTCAGCTGCTTCTTTTTCAACATCTCCAAATGCAACGATGCGTCTCGATGCACTCTGTCGGCTAACGGACACTCAACAATTTCGACTATCGTCCGGTCAGGTTGGTATTCGTGTGTTAAGTATTCAAAATGTACCGTTTTTCGGATTTGAATTTTTCAAATATGTTAAAGAGAGTCAACAGAATGAAAATTTTGTATATATTTTTTTTAATCGACTATACAATCATCATTGCAGAACTCATTGACAGAGGTTTTGCCTGATATCTTTGAAAAGAGAATTTTCGCTTTCAAGGACCTGAATATAGAAACTATCCATTCTATGAATCATATCATATATGGATAGCCAATCAAATCACATAAAAAAATGTCACTTTTGTGAACGAAAAGAATTGTTACGCTTAATAGAAAACTATTGTAAATCGTTGAAATTACATAAAATAAAATAACCTTTTCGTATAAAATGTATAATAATAAAATCGTCTCGCTTTCAGTTCATTGAATACGCTGCCAACTAATATTATATATTCTATAAAAAAACGCCTATTAAATAATTGAAGCAATGCACTATGCTATAATGGCTGCATCGTTCGAATCCATGCGATGCGACGTTTATGACCGAAGCGCATATAAATAGGATCGTTTTCGATTGTGCAAGTCCAAGAAAACTGCGGTGTGGCATTGAATAATGATCGTCTATGTTTGGTGTGCTAAACGTATCCATGAATGAATAATTAAATAAACCACAATGCAATAGTTATGACTACAGAATTCAAATTTGCGAGTTACGATTTGATCGTATGATTATGTGGATCTGATTTTTCGTATGTGTCAGATCATAATGTAAAGCTTATCTGATGTTTTTGGTGATCTCTTTGGTGACTCTGAGCCTCTCAGAGTAAGTAACAAAAAATTAAAGGTCACCTTTTAACTTATTCTGCACATCCTTCTGTTTATTTTACAACTCGGGTTTGCCTAGTTTTAACAGAAAATTATAATTTCATTAAATAAAAAAAGCAAGACCAGTTCGTGTAAAATGTAAATATTACGAATTCAATAAAAACTCACCTCGTTTTTCAACCGAATTAACCCATAAAAACGCCCACATAGAATTACCACACGTTTAATTTACGTTCAGAAACGGCTACAGTCGTGCACGTTGCATTTACGAGCAGACCGCGAATAAATAGTTAACCGGTTGCATGCCGTGCACACATCCGTGACACATTCTTATTACCTTGCGCCGGTCACGATTTGCTCATGCTGAGAAAACGTACCGTCTCCATCATCAATGCACTCCGGATCCAAAGTCACGTATGGTGCTCGGGTCACGTGCGTGTAAGTTTGCTAAATTGGCGACTCCCATTGTAAAAGGTGTCCCAAAATTAACGCAAGATGTAATTTTGATAGAAAACACGGATTTCTAATTAAAAATTGTAATTTTTTTCTTGATTCATACAGTATACAATATAGGGTTACGTGTGGAATAGCATATCGGGTAAATGGCTTTACTGGCATATACACATTTTTTTGTTGAAATTTTCCATCAATTTTTTCCATATATGTTGCTGAATTTTGTTGATATAATGTTCAATTTTCTCCTTCAAGGTGTGGGTGGTCATGGGCTTGTTAGCATAAACCTTAAACTTCGAAAACCACCATATGCTTAAAACCATATGTTTTAAACCGTTTAAGGCCATTTACCCGATATGCTATTCCACACGTAACCCTATACTGTATAGTGTATGAATCAATAAAAAAATAACAATTTTTAATTAGAAATCCGTGTTTCCTATCAAAATTACATCTTGCGTTAATTTTGGGACACCCAATATATTAGGCGGGCTATGTTTGTAAATTAGTCAAAGTGTGTGTTTTTTTAAATTATACAGGTATGCATGGGTAAAATTGTTTGAAATTGAATAATGATTTCTTATAGATTTCGAGGTGCAAATTAACGGAAAAATAATTTTAAAAAATCTATCACGTATGGTTTTTTCGAAATTCGAATTCAGCACCCAAAAGTTACCTAATATACCTTTCAAACAAACAATTTCCAAAAAGGTCAATTTTGTATATGTACCTGTGTTATTGGTGATTATTGTTATAAAATTCAATTGATGTCATCAGATTTTTATGATGCAATATAGTGATTTTTTTCTGACATTTACATAGTCATATCGAATTTTTAATGTATTATACTAAAAATAACGAATTCCATAACGATGATTAATAGAGGGTTTCGAATAACATATTTTTTCAGTCTGAAATATTTGATAACATCATCAATTTTCTCATGACTCATATTTAAATCGGCCACATGACAAAAACATTACTTTGACCACGATAAAACATTGAAACATTACGCAATTGCAAAATAATAGTGTTCAAAATGGTGAACCAATGTGATTCTGCGAGTTACTCACCATTCCATGTCGTGTCCACCTTTTTTCTCTAGATTTATCAACCGTGAGAAAGGATAACGGATCCGGAAGATCCGCTTTTAGTTATCCGTTAGTGCTAAAGCCAGTAGTTCGTGTAATCAATATCATGAATTTGAGATATTCAGATTTTACACTCCAAATTCAATCTTTTACAAATCAAATTCAACCCTTTTCGAATCAAATTCAACCTGTCAATTTTCTGAAAAAGGATTGGATTTGATTTGTAAATAGTTGAATTTCGTTTGAAAAAGTCTGATTGTGAATGTGATTTGTAAAAGATGTAAAGTCTGTATCTTATGGTAAATTTATTTTTCGGAAAGGTATTGATTATTGAATTAGATATTTCAATACCAATCCAACGTGTTCTTTAGTGTAGTTACTACACTATAGAACACGTAGGCGTCGGCAACCTTTTTCGACTGTGGGTCAGAAGCAAACAAAATTTGACTCTTATGAAGTGTTTTGGGTTAATAAGTGTATTTTAAAACAATTTTTAGTGAATAGTATTATAAATTTTATTGAAAAAATAATTAATCCAACGGGTCACATGATATTATCAAATGGGTCAGTCGGTGACCCGCGGGTCATAGGTTGCCGATGACTGGTGTAGAATCTACACCACACCTTTTTTATTTTAATCCCTCATTTAGTCTTTTATGATGATTATGATTATTGATTATGACGATTCATCAACGTTTACTATTTTTCACGCGTTCAACTCTTTCATTGTGTATAATTTTTCAGAAAATTATTATTAAATACTTACTATGTGTATGCGTATGGATGGACATGGACCGTAATACGATGTGTCTGTACCGAATCGAGCCAGTTTCACAAAATGGGACAAGGCCGAATGCACCGCAACGTCCCCAACGTTGAATAACGGAAAACGACGACACACAATACGTGTACAGCCTTTATTTGTCGAGTGCTCTAGATTCAAATTCGATTCTTTACTTACTGTAATTATCTTATAAATATTCTGAATGGTGATCGATCCGCTTCCAATGTGCAAAATATAATAGTTTCTATTTGATTCGATTCCTGAAAATGAATGTGGGATATATATGTAAGTAAAAAGCTAACGTTCATGAAAAATGTAATAGTCTTATTTATTATTATAAACAATATAACGTCATATATTCGTTGTATGGAAAAATATATATTTGCGAAAATTTACAAATAATAAAATTTAGCAAAAACTGTCCTGCTATTCCTATACAACGACATAATATCATCACATTTTAAATATCACAATATTTTCACAATGCAGCACATCGAACACTTCATAGCTGCAGCACATTGACATTATGAGTAAAAAATGTCGACTATTTCTTATAATAATAATTTACAACATAAAAACAATCAGTTGGCAAATCTCTCTGAATAAAATAAAACAAAATGTTATACATATAACAAAAAATAGCTTAGAGCTGTAAAATTATAAGGTACTTTTTCAAATCACATAATACGCCCGTATCCTGATTTATTTATTCGATTGCTGAAAACAATGAATCTGTAATATTTTATATAAAAATCTTGATACGGGTATATTTTACACACGCACAAGGTACACAATTAAAATTCAGATTGCCAACGTAAATATGATAAACTTTAACGATTAAAATTATATTACAAATATAGTAACTTAAATTTGTTTAAGTGGTAAAATAGGAAAACGATAGCATCCATCACATGGAGGATTCGTGTCTCTGCTGACTATGCAGACAATTAAGCCTCTCTTCGGTGACCAGATTTTGAATGTTGTGCTGAAGACGCAAAGCGTTCTCCAACGGCATGTTGTTCAGCTGAAGGGCGACACTCCTGCAAAATATGTCGAACTCAGTTTCAGGTTGCTCCATCTTGAACGAGTTCCTTTTCGGCCTGCGGTACTTGGGAACAGGAGGCGGAAGCCTTTTCCTGTCGTAAGTGTTGTATTGACATTCGTCAGGAACAGGATCGTCTTCCGTCTCCTGCTTGATGATGATATCGGGTATGGCATCGTGGTTGAACTCTTCCCTGTCGTCGTTCAGATCCTCATCGTCTTCCTGCAGCCGGGAGACTGCTTCCTCGTCTTCCTGGCTCATCATTTTCGTCTCGGCGTACGTGGTGATTGCCTTGAAAATTACAACGATTACATAGTACAGGTTCAACGGTCGTCGGTAAAAGGAGGTGCTATTTTCGATCGAGCGGTCCGTTTGTTTATGTCGTTAGCATGTGGCTTACGATGATGTGTGTATGAACGCGCTCGTAACGAAAGTGAGATGTGACGTGCGCACAGGGTTACCATGCTTCTATGTAAGTATTTTATTTTTATTAGTAATATTCTGACTCATAATACACAATATTCGAAGTAATATTAGAAATTTTGAAATAAAGCTAAACATACTCTAAATTGGGTGCTGTCAGTAAATTATCGTTTCAGCATACAGCTTCTTTGAGATTGATGAAAAAAACAAACGGTAAACTTTTGACTCACAATCAGATTTGGAATCTGAGTCTTTTGCGCATGCGCATTGTGGCGCGGTCTTTAGTCATGGGCTCGCGTTGACATTTCACGTCGTACGCACGTTGGATGCTGCTCTTTCGTTCGCATCTCTATGGATTATTTGCTTAGAAATTGCAGTGTGATATTTCTCATGTTACGTCATGAGTTATTTGCGATAATAAATTGCAAGAAATTTTATGATGCTGTTATTGTCAAACTTTGAAAAAAGCAAAGAATTAAATTAAATTTAAAAAAAATGCATTGATTGTGTTTTTTTTTGACAGAACCCCTTTATCGAATCCCTTTACCGCACGCCACTGATATGTAGGTTAGTTGATACTTGATATGTAGGTAGGTTGCGTGATATGATTAGAATCGTTGTCCCGCAAAAACGAAGAGCGAAGCATGGTCGCCTCGTGCGCGCGCACCTCGAACCCGAAGAACGTATATATAAACAAAGAGTCACCTCAGCCAGGTCGACGTTCTGATGCACGTAACGTTGGAGGAAGGCGTGCAGCAGCGGGAACCAGGCCAGAGAAGGCCTGTACTCGGGCGAGCCGCACTCCCTCGAATACCTGATCTTCTTCAGCTCCTGGCAGTAGTGCGACCTGAGGTTCTTGATCTTCAGCTTGCAACTGTTGACGTCGAAGCCGTCGAGGGCCATGGCGGCGACGAGGGAGGCGAGCGCGTCCTGCCTGAGCGCCTTGCACTTGTAATGGGGGTTGTCCGATTGCCAGAGGCAGGTCCTCTCGCGGTACAGGGCTATGAACTTGAAGATGAGCTCGTCGCTCCAGCGGCCAACCGTGGTGGGTGTGGACGCCATGGCGCGGCGCAGGGCGCCACTCGACTGCGCTCCACGAAGCCGCGAACGTGCTCCGAACGCACACTCGCGCAACCGAGAGCTTTCGCGTGTCCGTGCGCCAGCGTTCGCGTGCGTGCTCTCGCTCGTGAGCCACCCTCCTCCGCCTCCACTCGCTATTTACACGACAGTGATGCACAACCTGAGGCTACTTTTTATAATCGAACTAAATCTGATCGATTTTTAATGTCGAGTAGGTTTATAGTAAAATGTGGCAGTCGCGTCGATGGTCACGTCCATGCGAACTTTGCTACTTATACGGCAGTGATGCACAACCTGACACTACTTATTACAAAATAAAACGTAATCTATATCGATGGTTTTTGAATTTCGAGTACATAGGTTGATATGTAGTAAAATGTGGCAGTCGCGTGATGGTCACGTCTATGCGAACTTTGCTACTGTTTACACGGCAGTGATGCACAACCTGAGGCTACTTTTTATAATCGAACTAAATCTGATCGATTTTGAATGTCGAGTAGGTTTATAGTAAAATGTGGCAGTCGCGTCGATGGTCCCGTCCATGCGAACTTTGCTACTTATACGGCAGTGATGCACAACCTGACACTACTTATTACAAAATAAAACGTAATCTATATCGATCGTTTTTGAATTTCGAGTACATAGGTTGATATGTAGTAAAATGTGGCAGTCGCGTGATGGTCACGTCCATGCGAACTTTGCTACTGTTTACACGGCAGTGATGCACAACCTGAGGCTACTTTTTATAAGCGAACTAAATCTGATCGATTTTGAATGTCGAGTAGGTTTATAGTAAAATGTGGTCAGTCGCGTGATGGTCACGTCCATGCGAACATTGCTACTTACACGGAAGTGATGCACAACCTAACACTACTTATTACAAAATAAAACATAATCTAACATAAATCGATGATCGTTTTTGAATTTCAGGTTGATAGTAAAATGTGGCAGTCGCGTGATGGTCACGTCCATGCGAACTTTGCTATTATTTACACGGCAGTGATGCACAACTTAAGACTATTTTTTATTATAATAAAACTTAATCTAAATCGATCGTTTTTGAATTTCAAGTAGGTTTACAGTAAAAAATGTGGCAGTCGCATGGTGGTCACGTCCATGCGAACTTCGCCCTGAATTATTGAAATTCTAAGCAACATTACATACATATACAAGTTAGGCAGAGCACATTAGATTCTAATAATTTATCAAGAAAATCTTAACACTTTTTCGAATAATTATTTTTAAACTAATTAAAGTAAAACAGTAAAACCTCTATTATCCGGATTGAACAAATTTTTTTTTTTTTAATAGAAAAACACGTTCAATAATTGACGAATACGTAACAAAATTATACTGACTGATTATTAGTCAAACTGAAAATTGACAGAAATTTTATACATATTTAAATAATTTGGGGTAAAAATACTTCTCGCAGATGGTGTTGAAAATTATGACTTAATTGATTATTATCTTGAGAAATACACTACCATGGCAATTTCATGTTATGTTCACAAATTTTGTCAGTCTCAAACAACTAAAAATAATTCAAATAAACAAACTAAATACGTAAAAAAAATACTTGAAAGTTTTGTGCATAATTATGCAGATCAAAATTTTGATAAATAATTTAATTTTTTTATTATTATTTTGATTATCTGGACCATCTCAGTCCCCGTTTAGTCCGGATAATCGAGATTCTACTGTATTGTAATAGTTTACACAAATAATTTATTGTCATCTATAAAAAAATGTGCATCACTGTAATACAAATTTTCAATTTCTAAGCTGCAATAATTACTTGAATGTTAAAACATAAAAAAAATGTATAGAAAATCGTCAATGATACGATTTTCAATTTCACAGTTACATCAATTGAAAATGAATATACACATAGTACTATTATATACTATTCGAATCTTATAAATAATATTTGAACATTTGATGAACGTAAATATGTATACATAATACAAAGTCATTAGGTCCAAAATTGCATATTGTACAATATGGCCTGCATATTATATTATATAATATATCGCAATTGATACGATTTTCAATTTTAGGATAGATCTGCCGAATTTTTATGTAATATATGTTTGTATGTACATATAATATAATATAATATGATATATTGTCACTTAAGTCTTTTTATAAAAGTTCGGTTTATTTGTCAAACTTGATAAAATTATAATTGAATATATTTATATTCAATTGATTGTAAATATTTATTTACAATCATACGTACAATATTTCAACTGTGCTGTTTTTTTTTTATTCAAATATAATAATATATACTTTAGTTTTTAGTACATAGTTGGAATTTGCTTTAAATTATAATAATATCGATCTACAATTATTATAGTTTTATAAAAAAACATACGTGTTCATAAACGATATAATTTTTTCTTTTTAATATTCTCATCGTATGAAATTATAGTTGAGGACTTGGTGGACCACTAGATGGAAAAATAGAATTTACATAGTCAAGAAGTTGGTTGAAAGAATTAGAGGATTGGGGATTCGATTCCGATTCCATTGAATCACCCTGCTCTTGATTATTTAATCGAGAATCTTGAGTCGTATTTATCTGTTCGTTAGAATTTTCTGGATTTTGTGGTGGAAATGTCTCTCTTGAAGATGGTGAACGATTTGGCTCGTCAACAGTCTCCGATCTATACTGATTAGATAATTTAGCCATGAATCTGTCGAAAAGAGGCTCTTTTTTATTATTATTTGAGTCGGTCGATGATCGATTGGAATCGACAGATGAACTAGTCGGTAAGAGCCTCGTGGTATTTTCCGGAAAATTAATAACAAAATCCATCTCGGGCAGATTATTAACTGAAGTACTCGAGTTGTTTGAAATTCTTCGACTTGAAACGGTTAAACTCAAAGTATCTGTCAGAAAATTTCTCGAAGTATAATATCTCGTATGACCTGCATTGGGATTTGTAGTTCTGAAAAATACATCAACAATAGTCGTGGAGGAACGTCGAGGAGTTGATCGCGGTCTAGAACTTTCCCTGTTTGTTTGTCGTCTACTTCTTCGTGATGGTCTTGATATTCGAGATCTAGTCAAAGCAGTAGGCGGACGTCTAACTCGTACAGCTTGTGGTAAAGCATTGTTTCTGTTTGCGTTAGTCGATTGTTCTGCATCAACAATGTTAGCACTGTTCTCGCCTATCATGGAATTGTGATTACGATACATATCCATATTACTCATAAAACCCATATTCGCAAATGTTCGGGGTCTGCGCATATTATTACTATTATAATTTGACGTACCCAGACTACTCCGAGATTCCATAGCCATAAATGTTCGGGATCCAGGCATTTGCGCAGATGGTATAGGTCTGTCCATATCATTACGATCTGGCGATATCGGTTGATTCAAAAAGAGCATATCTGGAATTATTCCAGGTATGTGCATATCATCACGATTATGATTTGACATTTCCGGATATGGTGTGACAGGTCTGTGCATATTTCTGGGTCTTCGGGTGAAATTAGAAAAACCGTTTCTATTGCGAACCGGTTCACGCGCGTGCGCAGATGGTATAGGTCTGTCCATATCATTACGATCTGGCGATATCGGTTGATTCAAAAAAAGCATATCCGGAATTATTCCAGGTATGTACATATCATCACGATTATGATTTGACATTTCCGGATATGATGTAGGTCTGTGCATATTTCTGGATCTTCTGGAGAAATTAGAAAAACCGTTTCTATTGCGAACCGGTTCACGCATGTTCGCAGCGATCGGTTGACGCAGGTTTTGATGTTGAAGATGTGAACGGTTCGGTCCAGAGACTCTCGGGGAAGTGGAAACATTATTCAAATCAGGCGGGCTGGTTGTTGAACTTAAACGACTTTGCCTAATGGATCTCCAAATATCACGATTTATCATCGAGAAATCTCGTATGACCTGTGAGAAAGCACTTCTCACAACTGATTCGTCGAAGGAACGCAAACAATTAACTCGGATACCGAAGACGAAATTTATGTCATAGTTTAAGCAAACATGGTCCATAATATCTCCAATCGGTTCTTCTTGATCATGTGTGTATAACATGGCAACAAAGACCGAATTTGATCGATGATTATACGCTATGCGAGTGTTTTCGTGACATCCTCGATAGATATCAAAGTCATTTATAGAAGGCAGAGACATGTTTGTTCTGAAGCGTCTAAAATTTTGGATATCGCTTTCAAATTGTCGATCAAGTGTTTCCGCATTTTCTTCAGTATTAATGAAAGGACGGGGTCTGATATTTCTGACACTACCGAGTTGTTGGTTAGATTCTTGGACATCTTCAAAATACACAGTTCGATGATTAGAATTTATAGAATTAAAATTAACTGTTTCTTCTAAATTATATAAGCTTTCCGAGCGGGGATCATGACGAAAATTTCCGGAAAATCGAAAAGGGTATAATTGTGACGGATTGTTATCCAATAATTCAAGTTCTCGAATAAATCTCTGTGTAGCAGCTTCACATGTACCCCGGAAATGTTCTGTAAAAAATTGACGGCTTCTATTAGGGAAAGTAAAGGTCCCTCGAATTACAGAATTGCTCTCTGTATCGTAAAACTGAATTGATTGTGAATTATCTAACGGATTCCTTTGAAATGAGAACGATGGTTCTGATCTCGATACTTCTTCAATCGGTTCCATAGATACACGATCTGATGTATTAGTGGTTTCAACAATATTCGAAATCTCTGGAAAACTGTGTGTTGCATCATTTGTTACATGAAGTGTACTGTCAGAATTGTTTGAGGAAATTAACTGTTCTTGGTCATTTGAAACGTTCGTTGAGTTATCAGCTTGCACTAAAAGTTCCGTTTCATTTTCATTTATTTTCTCGTTATTGGGACTCGGGGTGGTTTTCGGTCTATCCATTTTTGAAATTTCAAAGAATTTGATCACTGTACTTAGATTTTACTGATTGTTGATAAAATAGTTATCATTTTCGATTAACAATGCAATTCTGATTCTATGCAAAATTATAATCGAGCAATCAAGTATTCATTATATGAAGTAAAGTTCGTTAAGATGGCCCACAAACTGGATGTGTTAATTGTAAATCCGAGATTGTAATATCGAATTCCCTGCGGATAAAGTTGTTATTGATTAAAATTGAAAAAAATCAATTAATAACACAGGTATGCATGGGTAAAACTTTTCGAAATTGAATCTAGAAAACCTTAAGTGATGGAAAAAAAAAACAAATAAGTACCATATTCGAATTCAGCACTCTAAAATTACGTAATTTAGATACCTCTCAAACAAATCATTTTCAAAAAGGTCAATTTTGAATACCTGTGTTATCAGTATAATATTACACTTAGGATTTTTCAAACAGGCGGGATAGTGAGCTTCCCTTTCGATAAATATTGCAAAGAATGCATGAAAATAGTGTTAGTCGTACATAAAAATAACAATTGGAACATAAATGCGGTTAAATATAAAGTGCACATTTTGACGCGTCATCCAATGAACATAACCTTAAATTACAATGAATGTCCGTTTTGCCAGGTTACACGCTCGAATCGATTAATCGACAGAAATAAATCGATACACGCAGATAAATCGAAAAGAATGGATCGATAAATTGTTTTGAGAAACACTCACCGAAGATTTGAGATGAAAATAAGATCCAGAAACCGCATACGCCGGACACAGACAGACGAATGGCAGTGCGGTCAGACGCGTGGTGCGCACAAACCATGCGCATTGACCGTTTTTGGTTCAAGCAAAATGCAATTTATTGCATCACTGGCGGCGGGTAGCTCATTCAATATCAACACATGCCTTGTCAAAAACATCTAATTGTAACGAAATTCAATTCAAATTGACAAATGGAGCCCGAAATATTAATAGTGTAGCTAATCCAGGAACGTCATTTCAAAATTTTCCAAGGGGGAGGGGGGGCAGGTCAAAAATTATTCAAATCCCAAAAAATTTTTCCTTAAAAAAAAGGTCAACGCTTTTTAAAATTATTCGACACTTCTTTAAATTATTCGAACCCCAAAAATTTAGAAGGGCAATTGCCCTCCCCCCCCGAATGACGTCCCTGATGCTTATCCACAGCAATAGTTTGCTATGAACCTCAGAAGTGGAAATCGGCTATTTATGCTTTTTCAAGCTTTTTTTTCATATAAAAATACGAATGCTTGAAATATGTAGTCTTTTTTTCAAACGTAAATTGTGAAAAAGATTAGTTTTAGGTCTTTGTAAAAATACAAAAAAAACAACGGTGTGCGTCAGAGCAAGCTAATAAAAAGCTTAAATATATACATTATAATATTATACATTTTAAAAAAATGGAATATATAATAATAATAATAATAATAATAATTCATCACAATCAAAATGTGGAGACTATATGGGTGATGGGTAAGTGTTTTCGTTACGATAATTACTTGAAAATTTAAAAACAATATGTGTGTGAATATGTTAGATAGAAAATTGTTGTCATCTACTGCAGTGCAGAAACAAATGCATAGGTGTACGAGATTTTGCTTGCTAGTCACATTCCATACAAATGTCACTAGCTATAGCTTTTCTGATACGTGAAATGTGTATTAAAATTTTTCTCCTATTCTAGAACATTATTTTTATGTTCGTATGTTTTAATGAAATTGATATAATAATATTTCTGAAACCGACTTCAGTTTCTATAGTATTTTTATACAGAATATGTATACTGAATACTCCTCAATTTTTTTTTAAATGGGGTCATATTTAAAATGTGTTAAAAGAGAATGTATATGTATTATGTATTCCCGATAGAATAAAAAATAAATAAATTTATTTTCATAATTTATTAAAATTTAATATTCATAAATATTATATATTATATATTTTTTTTTTACAATCAAAATATTATCCTATTTTATAAATAATATCACAAAAGTGGGCTATATAGCTATAAATATACTCTCATCAGGGCAACAAATCAAATCACATCGTTCGCGACATTGGACAATCGCATACATCTTTCTTATCAGGACAGAAGTCATGTAATAAAAAAGTGACCAGGATACCAGATCTCGTACTAGATATGTCACAAAACTATCCGGCCGCCTCATGACCTTTTATAAAATATAATACTAGCATATCGTATATTCCTAACATCAGTCTTGGTAATACTCGTCATCTTTAAGAGCTTGAGCGTCTCGGATACACCTGAGCCGCTCCTCGATGACAAGGTTCTGGATGTTGTGCTGCAAGCGTAAAGCGTTTTCTAAAGGCAAACTGTTCAAGTGCTGTGCTACACTCCTGCTGAAGACGTCGAATTCGGTTTCTTCCTTGTCTTTTGTCATTTTTGCGCGTTTGTGCTTCTTCGTTTCGCAGTGTACTGACGTAGGCATGGCTCCCTCTATCAGTTTTCCAGCCGCTTCTAAGTAATCTGGATAGTTCTCGTCGTCGTAGACAAAGTCCTCCGATTCGTCATCTATCGATCTCTTCTTAGGACTTAACGGCTGAAAATCAAAACAAAATTTAGCAAAAACAATCTTCGTCGAGTCATAACAAACGATCGATCATCAAATCTTGGTGCTGCTTCGAAAGATGAAACCTAGACGAGATGGCGCATGCTAACTGAAAAGTGAAACATGAAAAGTAGACATTCCATCGGAAGCACCAAAATCTGACGATCCACCCTTGATCGTCCAACCTGAGGGTTGACATAGTGCACGTATTTGTTGAGGAAGCTGTGCACGAGCGGGAACCACACCAGCGAGGGCTTGTACCGCTCGTCGGGGGGCTTCGTCTCCTCGGACGGACAGTGAATCTTCCTCAGCTTGTGGCAGTAGTACGACCTCATGTTCTTGATCTTCATCTTGCACGCGTACATGTCGAACCCCTCGGTGTCCATGTCCCGGACGAGCGACCTGAGCGCGTCGGTCCTGGTGGCCTTGCACTTGTACCCGGGATGGTCGTACTGCCACAGACAAGGCCTGTCCCTGTACAGGGTGACGAAGCGCAACACGAGCTGGTCGGTCCACTTGACGGCGGAGGAGGACATGTTGGCTCCGGGAGGCGCCGGGGGCCGCCGCGACCCGACTGAGCGGGGGGCGGAGTCCGCGTGCGAGACGCCGCCACCGGGGGGCCCCGCAAGCGCGCGAGAGCCTTTTCGCCAACGGGGGCGACGCTCGTGGCGTGCGTGCGTGATCGCGCCGCCCCCACACGACAGGACGATCGTGTACGTGCGACGTTGCCGCTCTCACGCTTTTTCTTTTCGAGAAGGGGGGATGCGCTTGCACTTTGCCCTGTTGTTCTAAATTCGATTTTTTTGGGTTTTCATATCGTATAGTGTGTTTCATGCATGTTTGTCTAGTAGGGCTTGCAGTTTTCCGTCAAATTTCGATTAACGGTAAATAATTGGTCTCGGTTAATGAAATTTACCGGTAAATAAAAAAAATTATTTATGTGGATCAAATGATTAAAGTATGACTGTGTGGGGCTATTTTTATTAAAAAAAAAAACAAAAAGAGTATCCTTGATTGAAACTTAAAAATTATATGAAATATACATATGTATACAAATTCATGGGAGGGGGGGGGGGGTAGTAATCATTTTTTTTGGCATTTAACACAAAACATTTAACTGTACAATTAAGGAGCTTCTATCAGACCCTTAGTTGGAAGTGATTGTTCTACAAAATTATGTATTTTGTAAAATTTTGAGTTGTTATCGATAGTATAGATTCAATAAAAATAAAAAAAATTGCCTGGGGCATTGTTAATTCATAATTATTTTCTTGATATTACATGCATAAAAACATGTTTTTTGATACTTGACTTCAACACTTGAATTTTCAAATAACTATTTTGAAATTAACTAGATTTAACTTATTAAAATTTTGAGCCTGTTTTTTATTACTCTTTGAGTAGAATTACCCATATAAAATCAAGTTTATTATACGGTCTCAAATTTTTACAATCCAGTCCTTTCCAAAATAACTCTTTTGAATATTTCTATATAACTTCGAATAAAATAGAAAAAAAATGAATAATCAATCACTTTTGTATATGCAAATATATAAAGACAATGATTTGAAAAGAATTTATTCAGTAAAATCACTCTTGACGACCAGTGCACGAAAATTTTAGCATGAAACGGCTCACGTGTAGGTATGTATGCACGTTTGTTATTGGTGCGCGTGTATTGTGTTGTTTACTTTTGCCGGCGTCTCGTTACGTAATGGCGATCACGCACGTGAATAACTTCGCGTTCAAATCACTGAATTAGTCACACGTTCTATGTACATTATCACTATAATATTGGTGATCATAATGCAGTAAAATAACCGCAGATTTATTTGTCATAGCGAATATTTATTATGATCGAGTTATATTTGAATGTAGTAACTGTAATATTCGATCGATGCGCATTTAAAATAGAATTTGTTGACAAGTCTATTTTTTCTGTGAATTGCTAAACGTAATTGCGTTTGTGGTTTATGCTGATTGAGTGATTGCATTGTTTATGTGGTAATTTCAATTTTGCTCGAATCGATGAATCGAAATTCTAGAAACATGTCATGATTCAAAAACATCACATCCTATTATAATGAAAATTAAAAATTTATTCAACAACGAATTTTTTTTAAATTCTAAATATGCAAATATTTTTGCACAATGATTTTTACAAAAGATATCTGAATAGAAACGAATATGTGTATTTTTTTTATTTTAAAAATTTTCTTTAAAATAGTTACTAAATCATCGATTTCCCTTTTTTCTATAGGTACATACACAGTAGCTTCATTCAATACTATACCTAAATTTTCACCCATTCTGTCCGCATCACTATTTATTTGGCAACTAATTATTTGGCTGGTTAATAATAACTAAAATGATCAGTAAAAAATTGTTAAATGATCAGTTAGGTTAGGTTAGGTTAGGTTTAGGTTAGGTTTAGGTTAGGTTAAGTTAGCTTACTACTACGTGTGACTACATTGAGACTTGATCCAACAAGTTCAAACAGGTTTCCACGTGCACAGAACCGAATAACAACCATATACTTTGTTTTTACTGATCAAAATAGTATTTTTTTACTGATCAATTAAATACAGGCCTATTTATCTCAATGACCCACACAAGCAAAGCATATTCTCATCGAATCTAAAAAGCATCCATGCAGTGACCGCGCCCCGCGCCGCTGAACGTCGATAAGTCTCGCGAGTAGACATAACAGTGATCCAGGGTCAGGAGCGCGTCGTGCGTCACCGGTGACCAGTGAGCAGGCAACAGCCAGCAGCCAGTGAGTAGCCAGCAGCCAGTGACGCAGGCAGCGGGTCCCTGACCGCGGCCACGGCCGCCAACGTGACGCACGACACCACTCTATGCTCGTCTGACGCGGTGTAAGGGCCTCGCTCCGATACGAGGTTAACCCTTAACCCTGCCGATTTGGTCCATTGCTATTTATTGATCGCTCTAGTGTCACCGAACTGAAAGTCCGAGATGTTTGTTTTGATCGCGGCTGTTGACGTTTCGATACTGTCGATGCGCTAGTTACTTTTGTTTTTTTTTTTTTTTATTAAGGGAACGATTTGAACGTGCATTCATAAAAAATAATTGTGCATTAAATAAATCAAATGTGTATTCAAAAAAATATTGTGTGCTTTTGACAAGAGCATTAAAATGTGTGCATTAGAAAAGATATCTGTACCTTAAAATAAATAAACGTGCATTAAAATGAATGTAAGTAAACGACGGCAACGTTGAAAATGTGACCAGGACAAAAAATACCAACCACACGACCATTATTCACAACTTTCATAATAGAATCTATTCGCCACAAACCGAATTCAAACAAAATCAACATTGATTCAAAAATAGATCAAATTGTTAAAATGTATAACTTTCTGTCGTTCCGTTCATACTTAAACAAATGTAAACGATGACACTTTGACAGTTGACAGTTGTATTGTATTGCCTATAGAGAAAGGCGACGTTGTCACCTACTGTCACTTTAATGCACAAACGATTGATTCTATTGCACATTTCATATTTTTTTAATGCATACATTATACTGCACAAACATTTTTTTCTATTGCACACTATGAATAAAATAATGCTCAATATGAGATTCTTTAATGGACCAGAAATAATACACATCGTATATTTTTCTAATGCACAAGTGGTTCGTTTTAAGGCGCAATTTATTTATTTTTAATGCACAGTTAAATCGCACCCAATTAAACATATATGTGTTACAGTCAAAACGTATCATCAATATATTTTGACTGACGTTTTAAATAATTTATATAAAGATATATTTCAACAGACGAAAATACAGTTCAACTGGTGCTCACTAGTTTAAGTGTATTTTCTACTTTACAAATGAGTTTTGACAGTTAAGATTTTTTAAATGTATTAAACAGTTTGTATATTTTAATACCTGATTATTGAAAAAAAAATTAATAATACAATAATCTCAACAATGCATTCATCATTACATGCAATGCATTCGATGCATTACTTTCGAGCCCATATTAATGGACAAGTGACGTTTAGTGACCCATATTAGTGGACAAGTGAAATTTCTGTGCATTGCCCTTTGACTATGATAATTAGTTTCTTGAAGGAAAGGTGATAGAAATGATAGAAACCAGAGTTAATACATGCAACTGTCATTCGAAACGGTTTGCCAGTGGCATTGGCAACACTGGCTTACAATTAGTTAGCTATAATACACTTTATCTGATTCTGACCAGTTAAATTATATTTCCATTGTGTCAGATGAAATAACTACGTGGGTTAGATAAAATATATTTTAACTAGTCAAAATATATTTTAACTGACAAATACACTTTGATTATAACATATAAATATATTTATTCAGCATATTGTTTTAGTTGAATTTAATTTAACAAAAATATATAATATGTTTTTATGTTTTTTTCGTTAATCGGGATTTTTGGATTCATTAAAAATTGCAACTCGTTTGGCCATGATTATGTTTTGAATTTCCACTTGACAATGGTACACGTGTTCCTCGGGCATGTTTCTTAGTTGTTCAGCTATACTCATGGCAAAATAGTAAAAACTATCTTTTATGTCGTTTTCTTCGTCTTCGCGTTTTTCAAATGGCTCGAAAGTCATCGGAAGCATTTTGAAGGATACCTTTTCTTTTTCACAAGACGAAGTCGAAGGATTCTGCACTATATTGCTATTTTTATTTTTCAAGCCATCCGGTAAAACTTGTGATTTCATTTTCTAAAATTATATAAAAAAAATCGAAGAAAAGGACAGAAAAACGGGATGAAGAATTATATAACACTAACCGGCAAACGCGTATCAACAATTTCGTCGATAGAATTCTTTTCTTTTTTCTGAAAATTTATATATTTATTCGTTTGCAAATTTATAACACGTAAAAGTATTGAAAATTAGAATTTACCAGATGTATATCGTCAACACGAATAGATCGTTTGTGTAAAAAAATTTCATTTCTTAAATTAAAATTTTCATTTTGGTATTTTAACTGTTCTGTCTTTTCCAGTCCGGTCGTCTGAAATTAATTGTAAGCGAAGTTGGAAAACGGTAAATTTAAAAATATTATAAAAAAACAGTTGTGTATAATAATAAATTTTGATAACAGCAATAAAATTTGATAACCTTTCGCAACAAGAAAAAAAACCTACCTTGAAAAATTCAGTTGCCTCCTTATCTGAAGTTGCAACATTCTCGTGATGTAAGACTTTTTCGAGTTCACATCTATTTTTGAATCTCTCAAACCAACCTTTACTCGCTTTGAAGTCATCATACCTCGTTTCAGCAGTTGATGGCGAATTTAGCTTCAATTCGTCAAAAATTCGCTTGGCCCGTTCGCAAATGCACTGCATTGAAAATCCATTGAATTCAATTTGATTCTCTTTCAGCCAAATCAGTAAAAGTTTTTCCATTTTCATTATCAACTCTCTCCCTTTCTCCACCGTATTGGAATTATCGGACACTTCGATTTTCTCTAATATTTCACTTTGTTTTATTATTGTGGAGATTGTGGACTGACACAAATTATACACTCTCACCAGGGCATTGATTTTGACGCCCTCGTTGTACTTTTTCACTATTTCTTTTTTGAGTTTAATCGAAATTTTTTTCTTCAGACGTCTCTTAGGAGGCATTTTTGGTATGTGTATTAAAAGAAAAAAAAATAACAACCACTTCAATTAATAGAATTGTAATCACTAAGAAAACGATTTACATTTAACAGCGATGTTTTGTACTCTCCCCACTTTGTGAATGTAACCAATAAAATGTCCAAAGCGTATCAACGTACAGTGAGCTGCCATTTCGATCATCACTTTACGAACAAATAAATTATTTTTACTCATTATGAATGATAAAAAAAGCTTAAAAACTATAATATTTTTCGTTTTTATTTATAATAAAACGACAAATTCATACAGAAAGTATATATTTTTTAATCTATTGATCAAAGATAAATCAAAATTTTTTTTTCGTACTTAAAACTACATATTTATTTTTACGATAGGTATTTGGGTATTTTTTTCCATTCGAAATTTATATGTAAAAATGTTTTTTTTAGACGGTATTGTGTGACTTTCAAACAAATCAGTAAGAAAACATGATAAGAGTGTGTGAAATAACAACAATATAATCGTTTTAATTCAATACTTTTATTTAATGAGGAATTACATGAAAATATTATTTAATTATTTATTATTCATTCAATCGATGTTTTCTGATTTTAGCGAAGAGGCGAGTTCAAAGTCTTCGGTTTTTAAGTATTCTGAACATTCCATTTTAATTGGTGTTTGATCCTGAAATTATTATTTTCAATTAATATACATATTAATAATTCAGTCATGATTTAAATATGACAATAATCTTACCATTTCAAAATCGATAGTATCGAAATTTTGTTCCGATAATTGATGGAACGGCTCCAATTTCTGAAACAATTATTTCATTAATATTTTGAAAATTAATGAATATATCGAAATATACATATGCATTATATTATATATTATATACCGGTAATGGGTTATCAAACGCCTCAAAATGTGATTCGTCTGAAAAATTTTCATCGTCTGATATTTCCAGTTTCACGGCCTAAAACGTAATATTTTTTTTGTGAATATGAATAGTAAAAAATAAAAAAAGAATAGAAACACTAACTATTTTAGCTTGAGGCTCTTCTTGATGATCGCTCAATTTTCGTTTTCGACTTTCTGAAGTCTGTTCAGTACTGTTGTTGGAAGGCGAGAGCAGTCCATGTTTATTTAAATAACTTTCGAGCCAAGATTCGGAGGCCTCAAAATTGATACACTCATCCTGGACTGTAATTGGCGACTTTTTTTTCAATCTTTTGTAAATTTTCATAGCATGTTGGCATATGACAATCGAAGAAAGTGTCTCGCATTTCCTTTGCTTTTCCTTTATCCACTTCAAAAGGAACTTTTCCATTTTCGTAAACAATTCCGTCCCTGTTGGTGCTTCGATAGTACTATTAATTTTACTCATTTTGATTAATTTAACAATAGTCGGTTCAAATACTCTATATTCCGTAGCTAGTTCAGGGATACTGATGCCTTCGTTAAACTTTCTTATTATATCGCTTTTTATTTTAAGCGTATCTTGGGTTATTTTCTGAAACAATAAGATCAATATGCTGAATCGATAAAAAACTTAATAACAAGTATTAATTAAAAGACAGCGTACCACAAATGGTTCATTGTTGGGAAGCGTATCGATGATAGAGTTGATGTTGAATGTTGGAGTTTCAGTAACTGCATTTGGTTGCAAACGGCTTTTGAATTTTGTATCTAACAAATGGTTAACGACGGTTTGTCTGAATTTCAATCTGTCCTCTGGGTTCAAGTTTCTCACCATTGGTAAAATGGACTTGAAAAATGCATAGTCGTCATCGTTAATAATTTTCGTCGATTCCCTCAAAATTTGAACGAGAGAATAGTTTACTTTATCGTCGCTCCATTTTGGTACAATAGTAATCATTCCGGGAAGGTCTCTCATATTTTCGGCTTCATTTAATTTATCCTCATTATCATTAATATTAACGTGGGGATACATGAATTTCATCAAATCATAATACATGTAATTACGTTTGAATACGAAATATCCATATTTTGTTTTTTCTCTGGACAACAGAGTTTTTCTATATTCTTCCTTGGCGCTTTTCCATCTCATTTGAATTCTGGAAGCTGGAGATAAAGTTAATTAAAGGGCGAATATACAAAATAAATCATATGTATCTTCTTAGTTCTCACCAGCTTTCACCTTTTCGTTATTTCTCAATTCTTCAAAATCCGGAGTCAACGCCGATGCTATTTCGATCCACTTCATTTTTTTCAAATGCATATTATCGAAGTCTGCATGAGTACGGTCCCACAAACAAGGTGCATTTTGCACCGCGACGATAACGTCTGCAGTTTTGAAGGTTGGTAATAGTACGCTCATCGAAAACGTGCTTATCGAACGAACGCGGCGGCTAACCGCGCCAGACTGAACGGCAACAGTGTACGCTCGCTTATGTACAATGGTTCCAAAGCTTTTTTCTTCACGCGACAAAACGTTCAGGCGACACAATGTTAACGCCTCGAAAATTTATTCTTTATAATTATTAAAAAATATTTCAAATTAATTAATATGTTACAGTTAAAGCGCTCGTCGTCGTGAATACATACATCGTATAGAGAATATATGGGTGCGTTTCGAGATTTAGATAAAGCGTACAATATGTACTAGATTCTGCATACACCTTCACTAGACAAAGCATATATTAATTAGAGTAGTGATTCTTAACCGGTACACTGCAAGCTTGTTGCAAGGACACCGCGAAAAAAAATGGTAAAAACAGAAAAATCCGCGAAATTGTGTGTTCAACATCATATTTGTGTGAGCTCGGTTTTGCAATAATAATTAATATAAAAAAGGAAAAAAAAACGAGAAAGACTTACGAATTTAGACGAAGAATTGAGGGTAGCTACTACTACTATTATTATTATTATTATTATTATTATTATTATTATTATTATTATTATTATTATTATTATTATTATTATTATTATTATTATTATTATTATTATTATTATCAAAAATGCACCGCGACTTTAAAAAGGTTAAGTACCACTAAAAAAAATTAGAGAATACATCGATCATACAAAACATCAATACAATACATCGATCATACAAACCATATACTGAAAAAAATTTGAGTGATTTGACAGATGAGTTTTGATAGTCGGCATCACACCAAACACCAATACATGTTCGGTATTTTATAATGTATTTCACTGCAAAATTATACAACAGAATTTAATATTTTCAATTTTTGTTATTTAAAAATTTACATATGTAGGTACAGAGTTTTAAGAAATGATAAATTACAAAATACTATATGTATATACGTATATACTAATACTTTTCTGAAAGTAAAAAAGTAGGGTTGTCAATTAATCTTAAAAAGACAAAATATATGTTCAACGACTTCTATCTCGCCAGACGATTTAAAATTGGAGAATGAACTATTTAGAAGCAGTAAATGTTTCACCCATACTTTTTCAGTTTCTGTGTATGAGTGGAGGGAATGAAAATTAATTTTAAGACGAATTTTTTTTTCGGCAGGATGGAGTAAATTTGGTAGAATGAATTCGGTTTTAAAGCTAAAATCCCCATATCCTTAAAAGCCCGATCCGCGGATCGATGTATCCCGCCAGTTTTGACGTATGGATGTGAAACATGGACTTTGAACGAGAGAATGATAAGGAAATTAAAATGCAAATTTTCATGGAACGTTGTATGCTTGGTATAACTAGGAAAAGACAGGAAAAGGAATTCGTGGGTTAGAAATATTACAAAGGTAACAGATATTATCGAAAGATATTGAAACTTAGATGGAAAATATATATCGTATGGCCAGACGAATGGATCAAAGATGGACCTCAAGAATTACTAGAATGGTATCCTCGCCCTTGTAAATAAAAGATTCTTCTTAACCAAAAATAAGATGGATGGACGAAACTAACATGAATGTGCGGAATAAACTGGATAAACGTTGCTCAAGACAGTTCAAAAAGTGGAAAACCTAAATAACCATTTATCCAGAAATGGATAAAACGTCGGTTCTTGAAATAATTGGAAGATGATGATTGTATGTTAAAATTTTTGAATATATTGTAAAGAAGACAATACTAAATTCTAACTCCCTATCCCCAAGATGTGTGCTAAGATATAATTTCTGAAAGAATGTACTATATTATTGATGTATGAACAATGCTACTCGTACAAAAATACCCTGACCAACTCTTCTTACTAATTTAATAAACCATGTATGTCTTGGTAATGGCGGGGTTGGTGACACAGTATCACGTTAGACACCTAACTGAATATCGTTGACACGATCCAACAACGGTGTTCTCTTATGAACTTTATATGGTAATTACCTCGTAGTAGTACTTTAGGATATGATTGTCTTTGCTTAGCTCAATCAAACTACCGGTTATTAGATTCCCTTGCTACTAAGTCCTAGTATCCTTATTTACTTATAACCTCTTACATGTACATATTCAAATTCCACAATAGGAAAATATATATCGTATAACCCCAATCATTTAATTAGAACGTTTTTGAACCTCAAGAAATTCCTATTAAACCCATCGCCCTACTATAAATAATTAATTATTAAAAATTACTTCAAAATAATTAATAATACAGTCTCAAACTAACATCGTCTTGAATATCTAATTAACTAACTAACTTGTAAATCTGTTCATAATCATAGTTAACTACGACATAATTTAAATAACTATCTAATTTCAACTAACATACATTATAAACGTTATTCAATGACTAAATAACAAGTTGCGTACGATCAAAGTAAAAAAAATGGTATAATAGTTAAATTATAAATTATTCTATCTTATTACTAACTATTTACTCGGTTTCGTCTAATATTAACTAACTCTTTTACGAACAAAACGAGAAAGACTAATGAATTTGGACGAAGAATTTGGGTAGGACTAAAACTTTATCGTTACAATTAGAATACACTGCATGTTTACCTAGTTAAAATCTTTCTTTTATTAATGGCGAAGACCGATTATTGTTTTACGGAGGTCGAATTATTAGTAGGATCAACGGTCTTGCCTCGTTTTTACAAACTGGTGGTCATTACCACTAAAAAAATTCAGAGGACGCAGTCTGATCATACTTTACCTCGTCTGCCCCATCGATCATTGCGATTTGCTTAAAAAAATTCAGCGACCACAAATTTGACAGATGAGGCTTGATACCGTGGGTCTGAGAACCTCTTCCGTTGGCATGTTCGGATTGGATCTTTATAAATGTCCCTTTCGCTACGAAATTGGCTACAACAGAATTTAATATTTTCCAATTTTTTATTTAAAACCTTGTCCTGCAGTGGGCACTAAACCGGTCGACAATGATGATGATGATGACTAATACTTTAATACAAACCAGATTTATTTCATGAACCATAATATAGGATGTTCACAAAAAATTTTCAGATGAAAAAATCCGTGATTTGGAAGCTATGATTATAAATATTGAAAGTGATAAAGTAGACTTTTGAGGTGTCTATTAAAAATATAACCGTTTAATTTTTTTTTATTAATATGAAGAAATCGAAAATTCTTGTGTATTTTTTTGCAAAAAAATTGTTTTTGTTGCATGAACATTTAGTCGTGTTAACGATTTGTTGATTAACAGTTTGTCGGTGAACAGTTTGTCGGTGAACAGTTTGTCGGTTGACAGTTTGTCGGTTGACAGTTTGTCGGTTGACAGTTTGTCGGTTGACAGTTTGTCAGTTGACAGTTTGTCGGTTAACAGTTTTTCGGTTGACAATTTGTCGGTTAACAGTTTGTCGATTGACAGTTTGTCGGTTAACAGTTTTTTGGTTAACAGTTTGTTTGTTTCAGATTCGTTGGTTAACGATTTGCCACATCGGCAACGTCGCATGCACAGCGTTGCGGTTGGGACGGCAGACGGTTGACCTTCAGTGCGTCTTGTTTCGCTGTGAACGGAACACGCGGGAAATATGTACGCGCACACAGAATTGAAATCTCTAATCGGCTCTTATTTGCTGTTGAAATATCACAAAAGAAAGGAGTCGATAGGTCGGCCGAAGCTCTTAAGCCCTTTCTCCACGCTGTTCATCGAACTGAGGAACGACGATGAGAAATTCTTCAATTATTTCCATATGTCTATAAAGACTTTCGACGAATTGTTGGCCATAATCGAGCCGAAGATTACCCTTTCCAGTATATATCGCGAGCCGATTCCTCCCGTTCAGAGATTGGCACTTACTCTTCGGTGAGAATTCAATTGTATTTATTATATATTAGTAGCTATAGGAATATTTTTTAAGAATCTGAAGGAATTTGGGCCATGGGGAAGCCGTAGTTTTTTTCAACCTTTTTATTAGCTTGATTTTTCGTATTAAGGACAAAGTTCAATTTCCAAAAAAGCGTGGCAGACAGAGGGACTTTCATACTTATAATAGTATAGATAGATTATAATTATGTTGTTTCCTGAAAAGGTCATATTGAATTGATATTTGTAAAAAATAAAAAATGTAATAATTCGATTTTCATTTTATTGTCAATTATAAATTATAAAATTATACAATTAGTAAAAACGACACATTTTATAAAATTTATTTCGCCTTTTTCTTTACTATAATAAATTTACCAGGTGTCGACGATGGACCTGGGGCAATATTAGGAAGAATATTAACGGTAGAAACTGCAGTTTTTGGGGCAATATTAGAAATAGTATTAACTTTAGGAACTACAGTTTTTGGAGCAATATTAGAAATAGTATTAACGTTAGGAACTAGAGTTTTTTTGGTTTTTTGCATATTTAGCAATTCGTTAATCACTTTCGACCTGAACAAGAGTTTTTCAAAATTATTTAATTCGCGCACCATAGGAAGTATGGAATTGAAAAACGAGATATCACTATCGTCCATCTTTTGGGAGCTAGCACTCAGTATTTCAAGAAGTTGATTTTTTAGCTCGTCGTTGACATTTTCAAATTTGTCTTCACATTTCCTCTTTCTGGTGTCAGTGTCGTCACCCTGGTCTAGTCCAAAAAGTATTTTACGGTTTTCGTTCGATGGTAGTGGATCCAAAGAAGTCTTCTCGAAATCTTTGAGTGCAGGTGGATTTGAAACGCTAGAGTTTTCATCGTCATTTGCAAAAGAAAAATCCATTGCATCCGTTTCTGATTCTACCGAATTCTCTAACTCGTCCAAAAATCGGAGACGTTCATAAAACACGTACATCTTTTTCGTTTTATTTGAAGGATCGTTTTGCGATTTTTTTAGCGACGATCTCGTTTTACTGTAACCATCTCTTGCGTGCCTCCATCGTTGTTGTATCTTTTCAACTGGAATTAAAAAAAAATTATATTTTTTCAGATATCTCGTCTCAGGATGTTCTGTGACCAGCTTCCATTTTACGTACAAATTGGGAGTATCTACGGCCAGTTTGATCATCACGGGAGTTTGTTCAACGATATGGGAGTTATTGAACGAAAAATGTTTACCACAACCATCTACGGAAGAGTGGAAAGTTATAGCTGAAGGGTTCGATAACAAAGCGAAGTTTCCGAACTGTGTTGGGGCCATTGATATAAGACGCATTCAATTGAACAATCCGAAAAAAAAGGACGAGAGTAGCATCGACTTGTTAACAATATGCGATTCTAATCATTATTTCATTCATGTCAACGTCGATTATATAACAAAGCGGAATGATAGATGTACGAAAACTGGCCGAGTACTATTGGACAATTCGGTGTTATCGAAACTTGTCAGTAACGATTTACCATTACCTGGAGCTAGAATACTTACCGGATCAATTATGAAACAAGCACCTCACGTCTTTGTATCTAGCGAACTACACATTTTATCAAAACGTATTTTAACACCCTACCCTCCGGACAAAAATTCCCACGAATATAAGGTTTTTAATTATCGCCTGAAACGTGTCATGCGTTACGCAAATTCTACATTAGCAATATTAACCAATAAATTCCAAATATTTCAACGGCCGATGACAGTATATATGAAAAAGGCAAAAATTGCCACGAAAGCGTGTTGCGTCTTACATAATTTTATTTTGTCAAGGGAGGGTTATCGAGACGAAGACACGACACTAGTTCGTGGCCCAACTAATATTCAGAACGGTAAATATCTTCCTTATGACGCTTTGCGAAATCTTTTCGCTAATTATTTCGTGAGCGTTGCTGGAAAGCTTGAGTGGCAAGATCAATTTATACGCAGCGACAGTGACGAAGAATAATTTTATGAGACAATATGGAAGATTTAATAAATTTAAAAATTTCTATCGTATGATATACATATGTATCTTAAAATAATAAAGTATAATTTGTAATTATTTTGAAAAATTAGCCCCCCCCCCCTTTAACTACGCCAGTGTCGTTGACGAAAAAGTTCCTTTAATTTCGATGAGTGATATACTATACGTCACGATATAATTATATGTAAAATAATGTATGTATATGTAACAATAATAAAATATCACACTTATTATGACAAATAAAAAACTGTTATTTTCACCCATTTCTGCCTGTTCTTCTCTGTCCATATCTTGAAAGTTTTTTATAGTAACAGTGGCCACTTCCATCCATGCCTTGTATCTCTTGTCGCGATTTTTGTAAGACTCCGAAGCCGGGTCCCACAGACATCTCCTGGTCGAAACCTCTTTGATGACATCTTCGGTGTTTATCATGTTTGTTTGCACAGTCAACATGTTGTGCAAAATGACGAGTCGACGAAAAAACGGACCAACCGCAACGGTCGACCGCGCGACACTGGTGCGGTTGGCGCCCAAACTCAACCGCATCGCAACCGTACCCACCGGTTTTCAAACTGTTTTACTTCAATGCTCTTATGTGTATGACATAATACATGCCAACCTTTTTTATTTCTTTTGAGCTGTGATGCCGTTTAAGATCGAAATGTAAAAACTCTTTGAGTTTCAAAATTTATTTTATCGAATTTTGAATTACATACATCGATTTTTATTCTGGTTGGTCGATAAATAATATCTTAAATTGAGGGATAATTTTTTTGTAGTAAAACAAATAAATCAGAATAAAAATTTATTGGAAAAATAATACATTTCAAAAAAATTAAAATTAGACAGGTTTATTATCAAGCCGTGGACAATTACTAGGTGTCAATACTGCAGAGAATTTAAAGCTTTTATTACCAACAACAGTACTTGAACGAGGCATATTATTATTTTTATTAATTTTCATATTCAACAGTTCTTGAATAACTTTATACCTAAATAAAAGTTTATCGGAATTGCTCAGTGTGCGTACCATAGGAAGCATAGAATTGAAAAACAAAACGTCGGTATCGTTCATTTTTATGGAAGTTTCATTTATCATTTCGAGGAGATGATTTCTATTTTCTGCATCTGGGCATTTACTTTTTTCATGAGTCGAAGTTTGGTTCGCAGCATAAGTCTTTTGAGAAATCGGATTCGGTGTTGGATTCGATTTTATGGAACATTCATAGCTGTCCATATCAAAACGCTTATTTGTTTCCGGAGTATCCAATTTTTCCAAAAATTGAAGTTGTTTGTAATACGCATATTTTGTTCTTATTGTCTTTTTTCCCGTGTCACATTCAGATTTTTTATTAGCCAATCGCACTCTGTTATAGTTGTCCCTTGCATTTTTCCACCGCTGCTGCACTTTAGCAACTGAAATAAAAACAATGATAAAACATACAAAACTTCATCATTCAATGATCGTTGATAAAACTCTTACTCATTTCATCTTTATCTTCAGTGTTCCGATTACGAAAATCGTCGAAGATGGCTTCGGTCACCTCTTCCCAAGCCTTCTGTTTAGCCTCGCGAAATTTATAATCTTCATGAGAGGTGTCCCACAGACATGGCCTTTTGGCAACTTCAGCAGTGAGCTTTTCTGTGTCTATTTGCATTACAGCGTTTATGTTGTGTGAAATTTGTTTGAACTAAACTAAAGGAACGCTACACAAGCGGACCAAACGCGGCGGCCGACCGCGTCACACTGTCGCGGTTGGCGTTCGAACGCAACCGCTTTCGTCACTGCTCAAACTGTGAGTCCTTTTCATTTTTTTTTTTTATTTATTAATTATTTACAAATAAGTTTTAAGCGCACATTTTTTTCATAATATTAAAAAGAATGGAAATTTATCAGGATAATAATACAACAATATTTAGTTATACACTTATTTTATTTAATGCACTTTTAAATTGTTCCCTAAATTAAATAATGCAATATCGTCGTCAAAATGAATTAACTTCTGATGATAAATTTAATTAACGTATCGTATATTAATCATGCCACAAGAAAATAAGACCATTAAAGTGAGAGTAGGATGTGTAATAAATAAAATAAAAAAATCATCGAAATTCGAGTAAATATGGATTTTTATTTTTTATCGTACATCAGAGTATTGAGTTGCAATTTTCAATTGTTCGTGCGAAATAACATTTTGTATTTTGATTTGGCACATCATTGCATTCATTTCGGGCATTTGTCTCAATTGATCCCCAATGTTCTTGCTGAAGTAAAAGAATTCGTCTATTTTCATGTTGGGATCAGTTTGGGATTTTGTTGATGGAGTAGGTGTTAGATTTGAAGGGTCTTCGTAGTTACATTTTCTTTTCTTACTATGTGGTGCTATGTGAAATTTTTCGATGTTGACTTCTTTTGATTTATAGTTCTGAAATTCGTGTCGTACTTAAGAAATTAACAATTCTTAAATAAAATTAATAAATCAAGAAATAAAAGTAAATTAAAGATTTTCATCTGTTTCTAAAAAAATCTATTAATTACATACTTTATTCTAAAAAACAAAATGTATATAAGAAATAAAAATTACTCTATTTGCTATTTTCCCTTCAAATTCTTCAGAAATTTCGCGTGGAACATATTCCTCTGGTTCAATTTTCTGTAATTAATAGAAATAAATTTGGAATATCCAAATGAAATTTACAAGTAAATAATATATGTTTTGTAAAAACGAAAAAATAAATACCGGTAAAGGCATATCATCAGTTTCAAATTTTTCTAACTCTGTAGACTGAAATTAAAACGTTTGAATTGTTACAAAAAAACTATACATTAACGGAAAAATTACACGATAAAAAAAATACTAACAAATGACATTCGTAGTTCTTCATCTGATGATTTCGAATTTATATCTTCACAATTTCTCTGAAGAATAAATCAATTTATAAAAATATTATCTTTGTTTGATAATTATTATATAATAATAATAATAATAATAATAATTATTATTATTACCTGGTTGGCATGTGAATATTCGGAACGATTCGGGACATTTGGCTGCAATACATAGTTTGCAGATGATGATGAATTTACTATAATCGGATTGAATTGTGGTGTTTTTTTTTTCAAAATTAAATTTAAAATTTCAATTTTAAGTTCTAAACGTACAGTTTCGGGAAATTTCTTTATTTCTTTAGATAATGATAGAGAAAATAGTTCATCTTCATCTCTTTCTTCTGCAAATTTTCTTTGAGCCCAACATTTCTCCGAAATATCGGTGAAATATTTATCGGTTGGATGTATTATGTTTTGTTTTGAGGTATTGCTCTTAACCTCATTACAAGAATTAGAATTTTCATTTACAATTACTTCTGAATTTATTACAGTTTCTGGTTTGTCGTTATCGTCGTCGTTTGTTTCAGAATTATTTTCAGTTTCAAATGGATTATTATTTGGCTGCAGAAATAGTAATCTGCTAAAATAAAACGGATGTTTTTTAGATACACCTGGTAGGGAATTTTGAACTTTCTTTAGTTCCCTCATGAAATTATCGCGTACGTTTCTCCATTTTTTTTGCAATGTTATCACTGAAATGAAATATAATCACTATTATATTAAAAAAAAAAACTAGTGGGTAAACCTATTGAGCATCAAAGAACGCGTATTTTGCTTGAAATCATAGGGGTGTGCGTAAAAAAACCCATTTAACTGATGCTACCTGAATAAACAGCTCCTTTAAAGTTTAAAGGAGCTGTTTAAACACTTACTAATGCAGCTGTCGTCAACCAATGGTCAGTGAGAAAATTTGGATAGTCCGCAGGGAAATCTAGATATATTTTTTTTACGATTTATTCATAATACATGAAAAATATAAAAATCTAGGAAATTCTTAATTTTGAACAACAATTCTGCATTAGAATGTTAGTAAAAATAGAGATGAAAGATTATTAAAAATAATGTGGTAGTTTGCAGGATTTCAAATTATGATTTGGTGGTTCGTGACGTCAAAAAGGTTGGTGACCGCTGTACTAGAGATCTGGATAGTGCGATTTTGACGATGCCAGTGGCGTCACCAAATATTTAATGACAAAATTACGACATAATTATTATATATCGAATATTAGTTATTATTTATTTTAATTAGGTATATTCACAAGTTATAAATTCCAAATTCCAATAAACGTATTTTTCACTGTGGGGTTTACTATGAGCGTCCTCACGAAATTGGCTATCATTACTATACTTCCCATATTACAGAATCTTATACAGAATCGAACAAAAATATACTAACACAATATTTTGTTTTTTTCTTCAGAGTTGTCAGAACCGCCAAAAAGGCGAGCTAGCTCATTCCACCCCTTCTTTTTTTCGAGTTTATTAGAATAATCGTCACAATTGGTATTCCATATGGCGGGTCGCTTTTTCACCTCGTTAATTAACGAAATAATATCGAACGAGTCATCCAGAGGTTCCATTTTAAAGAAATATCTAGCAAGTGAGTAAATAAACAACTTTTTGCAAGGCGAGCGAACGCAGCGGCGTGATTGCGTCAACTGGACAAAAACGTTAGATCCCCAACATTGTACGTCCGTCGAACGGACGTTGGATCGATGACGTTCAAACGTGCGTTGCCGTCACTGCTCATTATCGATATGTTACCGGGTGCAATTTAACTGTGCATTGATTTTTCAATAGATAGTATACATTGTGCCTTGAAACGAATTACTTGTGCATTAGAAAAATATACGATATGCCTCGGTGGTCATTGGGATTTGCTTAGTGGAGAGTCAGCGACCACAAAGTCTAGCACATAGACAAGTGTACCGTTGGTCTGAGGCCTCCTCCGTTGACGTGGGCAGATTGGCTCTTATGTTACATGTCCCTTATCAGTACGAGGTTGGCTCTCAGATAAGTGTATAAGGTATATAGCCTAGACCACCAATATTTGATGGAGAGACCATGTCCTGGAGTGGATATATAACGGGTTGATATTGATGATGATGATGATGATGATGATGATGATGACAACGTGCAATATTTCTAGTGCATTAAAGAATCTCGTATTGAGTATTATTTTATTCATAGTGTGCAGTATATAAAAAAAATGATATGTGCAATATAATGAATAGTTTGTCTATTAAAATGACAGATAGGTGGCAACATTTCCAGAGTATCAATCTATACAGGCAACTCAATACAACTGTCAATTACATTTTAACAATTTGGTCCATTTTTTAATCAATGTCGATTAAAATGTACAAATAATGATCAAAATACGGACCTTTCGAATCATAAAATCACAATTTATCCGTTGACGGATACTTATAACAATAGATCGTTCATCATCACTTTTAAACAAGGCTCCATGGGCGAGTGTAAGAGTGAGTGGCATTAGCAACATGAAACGACTGCGACAGAGTGAGCATATTAGCGAGCTCACCATGAAGTTTTATTTTTCAAGCTTTTTATTAACTTGCTCTGAGGCGTAGGTTTGGTTGTTTTTATTACTAGACAAGATATGTATATTGATAATAGGGATGAGAAATTTGGTATGCAAACATGCGACCCATTCGTTAAATTGTCACATTCACATACATATATCACGTTACGCCGGAAACACACAATCGAAAGGACCCACGATAATTGGGTTACGCAAACGCTGCACAATGCAACAGTGCGATGCGAATCCACGATCGATCCGAGTCGCAAAGCCGCTTTTCATTCACGCTTTTGGCCGACGGCGCACTTTTCCCGGAAACTATTGATCGCCACCGTCGACAGGAGCCTTCTCGCCAGCTCGGAGCATGGGGACCTTGCTGGGAGATGGAGGGAAGGGAGGAAGGGGCGCGTGACTCACTGGACGCCCCTCCCCCTACTACAAATCAGAGGCGTAGCTAGGGGGGGCAAGAGGGTACAGAGACCCCAGGGCACCAAATTGAGAGGGGCGAATGCCATTGAAAAGCAACTAATTATTTGGCTGGTTAATAATAACTAAAATGATCAGTAAAAAAATTGTCAAATGATCAGTTAGGTTAGGTTAGGTTTAGGTTAGGTTAGGTTAGGTTAGCTTACTACTACGTGTGACTAGATTGAGACTTGATCCAACAAGTTCAAATAGGTTTCCACGTGCACAGAACCGAATAACAACCATATACTTTGTTTTTATTGATCAAAATAGTATTTTTTTACTGATTAATTAAATACAGTACCATTAGAAATACATATAATTTTTAAAATATATTTTTTATTTAGATTATTCCATAATATATTAATTAAAAAGAAAAAAAATTTCGCCTGCGGCGCTTCTTTTGTCAATTACTTACAATGATGTGTGATCGGTGTTTTGTTTTAAATCAACACTTTTTCGTTTAAAAATTTTCAAACTTTTTGATTTTTTTATATTTGAAAATTGGGGAGGGGAAGAGGCGCCAATTATATAATTTGTTTCCGGGCGCACAATACCCTAGATACGCCACTGCTAAAAATATATAATTTTATGGTTGAAACGTGAGCTTGAATTGGTTGGTTTTACGTTTTATATTGCTTTTTTTGGAAACTGATGCATTTCTATCAGGACAAAAATCTAGGCCATTAGAAAGCAAGAGCGCTGGAGAAGATTTTGAGATGAAATTAAAAATATATTTATTTTCATCTATATTTTTGATTCAGGTAAATAAAATTGGATTCATAATAAAGTTTTATACGAGTGATTTAAAGATCTAGCTTTCAAAAATAAGGTAAACACACCGACAAAAATGTTCAAAGGGCTCGAATTATTTTATTGTATATTATAAAGTTGATATATTATATTATACTAGCACGGGTTTTACAATGTCAACCTTGGATTTTACAATTAGACGTTTTACGTTTTTCTTCGGTCCACTATAAATATTTATTTGAGTCGATAGGGGTTGCTCTTTTACAACTCTGCTAATTTTCAATATTTTTGCGATTTCACGATTGCGTCAACTATAATCTTTTTGACCTTACTTTCAGTAATTATTTACGAGTAAAAATAGTACAATGATTTTTCTAAACCTCACTTTGTCGTTAACACATTTGATATGTGATTCTAATTTTTTTTCCTTCGACCACCACTCATCTCGAATTAAAAAAAGTACTAAAATTAAGCAATATTTAATGAAAATTTTACCATTTATTACTTGGTTGTAAATGCAAAAAAATGGTTACAATGTAAACATTTTATACGAATTCTTCAATATTTAGGAATAAACTGATCGGGTATTTTAAGAATCTTTGATTATAAACCGCATAAACTTTAAGGATATTTGTCACTACAAAACAATAAAATCGCAACTGTATAAAATGAGCCATAAAATTTTATTATTATACTTTCACACATGTGCTTAATCAAAACATGAAAAACATGGTGCCCAATACTTATTTTTTATAACTATATTGTAATTATTTAACTTATATTATTTAATTTATAGTTTGTGTACTTTATGTGAAAATGTTAAATTATTTCGTATAATAAACAAGTTTATAAATTTAATATATGCATAGATAATATAATATAATGAAAAATCAAGGACATGAAGGAGAATAAGTGGAACACAGTAGAGCGCATGTGGATAAGAGATGTGAACACTATTGATTTCTGATTAATTTTCTATTGCGTTTCAGCGACATTTTTGAGTTCGAAAAATGTCAAAAGGATATGCTCGAAATCGGCAAAGACCTTCACTAGAATCTGATACACGCAATCCGACGATATTTTGGGCAAAACGTGTAATTTTTCGAGAGCCATGACGTCATAATTCCAGGTGAACTTGCCGAACAATAGACATGCAACCACTTCTTGGATTGGGCACAGTCCACTTGCACGGTTGGAACCATTCGTATAATGGGAGTTACCCATTCAAAAATATACATAGGTCATGTGTATTGAGTTTTTGTGGAAATTTTTTTTTTTTGTTTTGTATTTATACTATCGAGAAATGGCTGCAGGGGTGGCAAATATACCTTTTACATGGGTACAGAGATTGGATGTCGAATTAAAAATCAAAAGTGAGGTAACGACACCAGTGGTGGACCATGTACCTGTAGTTGTCCATTTTTCAGAAAAACGTAAAAATAAGGGTTTTTAAAAATGGTAATTTTTTGGAAACGATGTGATGGATAAGCTGTAATAAGCAGCTTATCTATCGCATCCTTTCTGAAAAATTACCACTTTTAAAAACCCTCATTTTTACGTTTTTCTGAAAAATGGACAACTACAAGTACATGGTCCACCACTGGTTTCTTTAACATATATCGTTTTTTATGCTGAATAAATATTAAATATTTTCATATGATTTCAGTATTCAATTTACAATGAAAATATTTCAACATCCAACAAAACTTCATTTCATAGTATGGAAGTTCCTTGAAGAAGGATCCTTGAATTGATCCTTTCAATTTCAATTCAAGAATTAGTTTAATTCATTCAACATACAAATTACAGAACGTACCCAAAATCCAAATACATAACATTTAATCAAATTAAAAGCATATACATTTAGACTAATTATCTAAAAAATAACCGAAACACCTCACATTCCATCCCCATACATCCATTCGACGCATCGTAAACACCACTCCCAGTGGGTGTAGTCCATTCTACGCAATCGATCCACCCTTCCACACACACACATACACACACACATACACACACACACACACACACACACACACACAAAGTCTCGCACGTTCCATGCGATCGAAGACGAACAAACATAAACAAGCTAGCGTGCGTATAAGAGCGTGGTTGTACGCACGTGCGAAATCCGCCTACCCAGGACGAACGAGTCCAGCTGACGCCATTATCGATCCTGGATGTGCCCGTGCTCCCGGTTTCCACACCCCCTTCCGTTAGCGTGAAGGCCAGCTCAATTTCTGGTCCGTGGACTTTGAGGTTGCTATTTTTTATGACCGTGATAGACAATTTTTAGTGTTTGAACATATGAAGAATCATTTTGTCTTTATCGTTATGAATGAATTCCATAGAGGCAGTAGAAGTTGTGAAAATGATGATATCAAGTACAGGTATCCCCAGATTTACGCGGCACCTGGTTTATGCGATTTCACGCGCGGTTTTACGCGCGTTAACGCGGTCAAGCAATTTTTTTTTTGTTAATTACAATATTGCATAATGACGTATATTTAATTAAATAAAAATTATTTAGTAAGATAAAAATAGCAGTCGGGCACACGTCGGTATCGATGACTGTTTATCCCCCTTCTCCCCTTTACTCTTTCCTTGAGAAGTGCACCTCGCTAATTAGTCTGAGGTTTGTTTTTGTCGTGTAAGCGTATCGCAATACTTTCCCGCGTGATTTTTTATATACAAGTGGTAAAAATACTTACATATTATTATTTTTTTCAACCTTTTTATTAGCTTGCTCTGATTCAGAAATGTTGTTTGTTAGTGATCCTAAAATAAAGATCGATCTCGATCTCAAATACTACACCTCCGATCGATTTGAAACCTTCGTAAACAGACTAATAATATGCAATTATACTGTATTAAATCATCTTTGCCACAAGGCTGGAGGAATTTAATCGTTTAATTTCGAGTTTAATAAAGGTGACAGCTAGTGACAGCCAGTGTCACCTCCCTTAAACGCTATTAGTGCAATTACTTTCAGGAACTACACGATAAAATTGATCAAATGATCGATGTCGACGTATAAGTATTAAGTAATCTTTAAAATTCTCAATACTTCATTATAAACGTTTTGTGTATCATCGAAAATTCTTATAATGAATTTATATTTAAAATGATGTCGTATCACATTTACGCAGTGCATGGTTGGTATCCTTGCGTGGCGCTCGCGAACGTCTTGTGACAGCCCGCGCGTTTGACAGCTCTATAACCGACCATGTTTTGTACGCTAGCAAATGCGTTATCATTGTCCATTCTGCGATTGATTAACTATATCATCATCGTCACTAGGCATATATCGTTTTTCAAACTTTTTATTAACGTGTTCTGAGGCGTACGTTTGGTTGTTTGTTATTCAAATTATTTAATTTAAAAAAAACTCTAAAAAACATAAAATAAAATATAATATAAAAAATATATATATAAAATAGAAAAAAGTTTTTAAAACAAGCTTTTTCGGTGTGAAAATTAATTTAAAAAAAATATATAATATATAATATAAAAAAATATATATATAATAAAAAATTAAAAAATATATAATATATAAAAAATTTTATATAAAATAGAAAAAAAGTTTTTAAAACAACCTTTTTCGGTGTGTTATTTCATTTAAAAAAAAATCTTAAAAACAAAATAAAATATAATATAAAAAACATAAAAAAATAAAATATAATATAAATATATAAATAAATAAATAAATATATAATAAAAAATAAAATATCAAAAAATTGTAAAATAAAATGTATTAAAAAAACATAAAATAAATTTAATATCAAAATGTGTGAAAGAAAATGTTAATAATGTTAAAATGTGTTAAAGAAAATATTAAAAATAATGCTGAAGGAAATAAATTTAATATCGGCGTGAATGGCGTGAATGATGAAAATTCGGTTCGTAAAATTCAAACATTCGGAAACGGTTGAGATGGTCCTTTTGTCGAAAAAAAGGTTGTGCACCGTTGATAAATGCTTAAACGTAAAAAAAAGCAAATTCAAGAGAATACATATCAACGGTGCACAACCTTTTTCGGCAAAAGGACCATCTCAACCGTTTCCGAATGTTTGAATTTTACGAACCGAATTTTCATCATTCACGCCATTCACGCCGATATTAAATTTATTTCCTTCAGCATTATTTTTAATATTTTCTTTAACACATTTTAACATTATTAACATTTTCTTTCACACATTTTGATATTAAATTTATTTTATGTTTTTTAATACATTTTATTTTACAATTTTTTGATATTTTATTTTTTATTATATATTTATTTATTTATTTATATATTTATATTATATTTTATTATTTTATGTTTTTTATATTATATTTTATTTTGTTTTTTATATTATATTTTATTTTGTTTTTAAGATTTTTTTTTTTTCATTTGTAGTATATTTTCGCTAACAATAAGACATATTTTTAATAAAGTCCTACAATGTCAAATTAAGTTACAAAGCTGCCGGTTAAGAGAAAAGTCATATAATTTCAAACAAAAGATCGAAATTTTGGATCGCTTACAAAAAGGAAAAAAGTGTCATCTGTTGTTAAGCTTATGAGATGAGATTTTATTTAATTTACTTATATTTTTAATCTTATTTTAATTCAACTTTATTTCTTGTTAGACTTTTTCACGCGATTTTCTGAATCAATCTTCCCATTTAGTATAGACTTCATGTCTCAATTTACGCGTTTTTTTTTTGCCCTGGAACCTATCTCATTTTTTCTATGGGTACATACACTTTTTTTACGCTATTTCCATTTACGCGGGTTTTTGTGGAACGTATCTACCGCGTAAATCGGGGGATACCTGTTTTTGTTTTTATTAAAATAAAAACAATAAGGCATTCATTAAGTAAACAAGAGCGCAACCGTCTCACAACAGCCATTTAACTGGCTGTCATACTAGAAAATATTCCGGTACACAATCATAAATAAAAAGAGTGCATTAGCTGCGGATGAAAACAATACTTCATGACAAAACAATTGAAAAGCACTGCAAAAGCAACCCACCTATTCCCCCAAACCGCTTTTCCCTCGTCGAAAGCCTCCTGCACCCACAAATTCTCCACGTGGGAGAGAAGGAGCCGGTGTTTGACCTGCGCAAACGGTGGTCTCGTCCCCTTTGTCCCTTTTCTGGAACGGGCGAAACCAGCCCTTCCAGGGAACGTGCCCTTGTTATTGATTCGTCTCGTTCGCAGTCGGTGCTATAGCGCATAGCTGGAACGATATGGAAGCTTCTGCTCTTCTAGTTCTTTGTTCCCACAGAAAAAAATATACACCTATGTGTTATATAAATTTCAGTTGGTCGATTGAAATTTGTATTTGTCATTGAATTTGTATTGAATTTGTCATTGAATTTGTCATTGAATTTGTCATTGAATGAAATTTTACAAATTCTTCAATGATATACATAATTTTGTATTCTAAATTCCAATGTAAAAAAATATATATATACAACTGTAAAAAAACATAATAATTTTCAATTTCGGAATACGGTATAAAAAATGAGTCATTGAATACCCACTGTTTATTATAAAAATCATTCTTAATATTACGACCTACGATATTTCTATTATATAGATATACAAAACAATTTTTCTGATAATGCATCCATTGATATTTCAACGTTATTTACACTTATTTGCATACATAATACATTTGATACGCATGTAAAAATACATACGATCATGGCCGATGACGTATGCGTGAAAGGCAAAGTGTCTATTTTTGCCGCCTAATTGCTGATGACGTTCTCGACATTGAACACGAAAACTATAATAAACTTAAACGTCACATGAAACATGCGAATCTCCATGTCGTTTATTGTCGAAACGAAGGAATGCACTAAATCACTTTGTTTGACAGTTCCAACTGTCAAATTTTGACGTTTAACCTGAAAACCGTTTGTTGGGGAAATGAACGATCGGTTTTTTTACTAGTGAACGGTTTCGACAATACGTGTTTATATTATGATATTGTTTTGTGTGTTCGCAATCGATCAGCTGATCTATGTTTGTATTTATGTAATAAGTTTGAGAAGCTGCGGAATAATGGAGGAGTGGTGAGGATGCGCGCGCCACCATCAGCTGACAATATTGATCTGTTGAAATCTGAAAATTTGCTCATTGTTCAATACGCTTCTGGACTAATCGCTATGTTTTTTGCGAAGTAATTATTATAAAAATATATATAGAAGTAATTTTAGTATGATCGTCGATAATATTTTCTTCAAGATTTATCACATATTCAGATTGTTCGTTTCATATTAAAAACGAGGAAATTTATATTCCTACCATTAATTTAATTCCTGATCTCAACGAAATTAAAAAGTAATCTAAAATCTAGCCCCATTAATAAAAAAGCCACCCCCGCGTTGCAGAGGCGTGGCTCTCTAGTATTAGTAGCACACTCAGTTTTCCCAATTTTATCGTTTTTCTATTTCTATTTTTTTCCATCCATGTTTTCAGAAAATCGCGTGCAGTTCCACAGCCCTAAGGGGCGTTCACCAGCCCCTGAAAGACCTACCCCATGACGTCACCATGACCGATACCGGGAAAAACCTTTTATCGATTTTACCACTGGAGTACTATTCGCTGCAGCCAATAACCCTTAAATATTTTATAAGATCTATATCTGACATGAGATGTTTACATGCGAATTATTTCAACTTCCAACGAAAATTGCGTTGAATCTATGATAAAAAATAGCATTAATAATTCATCATGTGCAAACCTTCCGTTCCATCATTTGAGTAATAAAAAAAAACCTTGGCATATGAGTTGAATACAACAAATAAAAATTGCGGGAAACGCATAAACATAAAAAAGAATTCCATATATCGAATTAACGTAAAAGCACTAATAACGTTTATTAGCACTTGCGAAATTTACGTTTATCGCGCACAGTAAAAAAACTACGACTCGGTATTTTTTCGTGGAAAAGTTGATAATTCCGGAAGTAAACATTGCCATTTTTTATGTAAAAAGTCGCATTGCACGTGTATTATGTTGCCGTTTGCCATTATTGGGTATGTGGTAATCGAGAATTGACGTATGTGCATCTTTAATGTTTTTTTGCACAAAAATTCTTTTGCAAATTAGCTGATATATGTTAATTTTACGATTTCTAAAAAATATCAAGAGTAATTTTATTTTTTATTATAATAAATTACTAATGTCTGAAAGTTTAAAATAAATTATATGCAATATTTCAAATTGCATTTAGTAATAATAAAAAATGTAAGATTTATATTACTTTCATAAATAATTTTCATATTATGAAGATTAATTATGTATATGGCTGAAAAGGTTAAGGGTTTGTTTCATAATACATACTTAACTCCCAGTGGAAATCAATTTTGTTGAATAATTTTCAAATTTTTGTTGTGAAAATAAACGCATTAAATTATCGTGTGTATGAAATGAATAAATTTACATAAAACTGAAGTGATTTAATTTTAAAATGACACGAAAAAAATTGTTTTATAGAACATTTGGTATTTTTCAAGCTTTTTCTGATAAAGTGGTGGAAAAGTGGCCCATTCACACAAATAAAAATCGTCAGCTATCATCGCTAATTTACAGTGAAATTGTAAAGTGCAACTACACTATAATAAAATTCTATAATGTTTTACACTTATAAAAGTATTAGACGTATGAGTACAAGTTATAATTAAAATAATAGTAATTATTTTATAAATGGACGAAGCATTATCGGTACCGGACAAATCCTTGATCCGAATAAGATACGTTTAGTAAAAAACCTTCTTTTACAACCCACTCTTACTTTTAGCAATAAATATTATACGTTCAGAATTTTTGATTGAGAAATGTGGTATTAAATAAATACATTTAGTATTTATCTGACTAATGCGGCATTTGTCCAATTCCTCTATGTTCAGTTTTTTTAAGGTAAACGGAAGTAAACTTTATAAAATTTCAAAATAGTGTATATGCGTTTAAACTTTGGATATAAATTGATGATTTATATACGTGTGAGTGTACCGACTACATTGCACAAATTACCGACTACATTGCACATTGCACATTACCGAAAAGTATTGAAAGTTTTTTTTTCAGAAATTTTAATGCGATTAAAATATAAATATTTCATTAATCGAAGTAATGATGAAGTCAGAAACTTATCTTAAAATAAAATAAACGAACAGTTTGTATATTGTCATCAAAATTTATTAATCGAAATATAAAAAATTAAATTCAGTGAAACACATACATGTCAGAATTACATACAAGTTTTATTTATCAGTATTTCATATACGATATATCAACAGTCTTATCGGTGGGTCGATAACTACTTTATCACCGTAAATAAATGCCTTATCTGGGCTTTTATCATATTTTACTACGCCATATATAATACAAGCCTTGGAAACGATAGATTAAAATATTTGTACAGTGCATGTAATATTTTCGAATTCAATCCGACAAATATTGTCAATAATTTTTTACTTAAAAAACACGAATTTGATGTATGAGTTTCAGATGATTTCCAAGTGATGATGTTGAGCTTCCTTTGCATTTCAATCTTCGTGGACACATCTTGCATTGGGCTGTTTCACCAGAGGTTCTGTGAAAATAGTTCCAAACTACAGATCTTTTGCTGTGCGAAGATTCATGCTGAAACAATTAAAATAATATATATATAATTCACATGTCTGAAAGCCCGAATTAGTAATCAGCTGCTGAATACGTAACGAAGTACGCAAATAAAGTCGGTAGGGATTATTTTCAGACTCGAACCGTCAAAATAATATATATTTTCAATTTTTTTCAGTGAAAATAATTTCGTGTGCCAACTGTGTCATTGGGCAGAGATAAACTTCAGTTTTTATGAAAAAAAAGGAAAACACTATTCCATTTTCTAAATTAGCATTTCATGAGTATCGAACGAATTAACCTCGTTTCGAACGTTTATTATTAAAACATGTATCGTTTCTATTGAAATATGAACGTATTCAAAACCTTAGTAAGAGTACATATATGTTGGGAAATTGCTTAGTTCGTGTACGACGCAAAAATAATTTGTATCAATATAGTATGTTGATTTTTTCATCAAAATTTGAACTTTTTCCTTTCATTATCATCGTTTCCACGACCCTTCCTTTTCGTGGCGTTGTAAGTGTTAATGGTTAGGTTATATTTTTATTTTTTTTGTTTTAAATTCTGATTGTATCTACAAAGCTAATGATTCGTTAGATAAAAAGGAAGGCAATCAAAAAAAGTAAAAATTTCGAATAATGAAGGTATTTAATTTTGAAAGAAACACCGCTATATTAACCCAAAACTTTTTTAAGTCGTACGTGACTTTAACAATTTCGTAAATAACGCGTAATATATTATATAATGTACCCTGTATTCTTAACGATTCATCAAAAGTGTACTGATTCGAAAATTTTATATACAAATTACGGCTCTTGACATCATAATGACGTAATCTTTTTACAACTGTCATAAATACTTAATTATGTGCAATAAAAATTAACGACAGCTGTGCAAATCAAATATATGAACAGTGCATAAAAAGACGATTACACTTTTACACATAATGTTTGTGGTGCTCGATTATCACTAATGTCACAATTATTATTCATTCAAATTGCATTTTTAATAATATATACATAGATCATTGACATATTTGTGTATAATCTATAATATATTTATTACAAAGTACTCGTGTTATTCTTTGTTTTCAAATGCGCAGTTATAATATTTAAAAAAAACGTTAATGCTCTTTTGAAAATCAATGATTATGAAAATCGCTCTTTGCACACCATTTTTCACACGGCAGAAATATTCAATTTATTTTTTAGATAAATAGTTATTTTTAATCATAAATTTGACAACTACATATTTTTAGCGAATATCAGAAGTGTTTTGATTTTTTTTTTACTTGAAAAAATCTCTTGTTATACATATTCTGAAATAGTACTTTGATCGAAGAATTTATTTATGAAAACTGAATCTCTAAAACTATACACAATAAAATACTTTCATTTTAAAAAGGCTATCCTTTCAAATTTATGCATTAATTCTGATGATGTTACCGTTTCTGGGAAAAATCCTAGAACGATTTTTGCAGATGAATTTGGCGTATTATATGAAAAAAAATTCTCGTTTTATGACATGGGAAAGCCAAAATGTAGACATTGCGAAAGATATTATTTCAAAAATATTGATTAACAAATAAGATTATGCTTTTAATTTATCTGATACAGTATTTTGTGGTATTTGGCTGTTTTGCGATAAAAATAGGAAGATTTTTTGTGTTTGCTGATTTTCGACCTAATACGCCAAGAAATTCAAAAGTATTTTGCAAAAATCGTTCTAGGATTTTTCCCAGATATGATAACACCGTCAAAATTAGTGTATACATTTGTAATTATAGCCTTTTTAAAATAAGAAATTATGTATAGTTTTAAAGATTCGGTTTTTATAATAGATAAATTCCGCGATCAATGTTGTTACACCATTTACAATGATTCCGATGCAAACCATTTTTATTCATGTTTCTTTTCTAATATTGCTTCATTTATTAGTGATTTTTCTAAACATAATGAAAAAAATGATTGAACAGAACTGTTATAAAGACATTCACGTTGCATAACAGACGAAAATATTTACAGAAGTTGCATAACGGTCTCGTGACCGTTTTCCACGCAAATTTTCCTTGATCTTCACCTTTGGCTCAACACAAAAATACAAAACGAATAATTCTTTTGAGCACACACACACGCTAAATATATATTGTATTACGATGTTTACGAATAGGAAAGCAACACGTGGCGGTTAGTACGTGACGAATTTCACGACACACTTTTCCTGAAAATAGAAAATATCAAATTTTCAGACGGTACACATAAACGATTGACGTGTGACACACATTTCTGCTGAAAAAACACGCTCAGTTTTCCATGAAAACCTTCTGAAGAGTGATCGATACTAATTTGGAGTCGCTTTTTTCAGACCATATTTTTCAGACAAACACAAAGAATGAAGCGTATTTCCAGCGCGTGTAAAAAATGTACATATTTTTTTAGGCCTCTTATCGCGTTCAAATATTATTCGAGAACATTGTTCAAACATGCGATTTTTAGCAGTGTGTGTGTGCGAATTCGTTATCGGTGCTATTTTATGTTTTTTTGTGTTCTGAAAAGTGGTGATAAGGATTCGAAGCGTCGTAGTGTCTGAAAGGTTCTTGGATCAAGGGTTTTTTTAACAATTTGTAATTGTAGGTACATTAAGTATTTGAAATATTGTGAAGTGTTAAAAATTTTGCTAATTTTATGTTTTCGTTTTTTATTGGTTCGCTAATAATACGAAATTTTATATAGTTAAAAAAAATATTACAAAATCGATGAAGCAAAGAAGGTTCAAGAGGTCCTCTGGTTAAACCAGTAAATGTGGAAAATCCAATGAATCACACATACATACATATGAAAAAGTACGCATGCAATATCAAAAGTATATAATTTTATGTGTTATATATATATATATTATAGATATGTTTTTAATAAAAAATAATCAAAAACGCATAGAATTTTTTAAATATTTTGATAAGTATACTATTTTTCGTATATTCTGATATATGTATATATCAGCAGAATAATAATTATCTTTTTCAAAACACATATGCGAATAAATAAATAACATGTGGTATAAAAAAGGAGATTTAGTTAATATAAATGTAACGTTGGATTTTTTAATGTTAATTTTTTTCAGGACATAATAAAAAATATATCAAATATGAATATATTTAGTAAGAAAATTTGATTTTACTAATCGTAAATTGGAGTCGGGGTTCGTAAATTTCGAAGCGAATTATTTCAATTTCAAAATCACTAATTACCTTTTGCTTTTAATGTCCGAAATTTCGATTGCATCAGAAAAAAATAGAAACGGTACTTATATAATTGAATTAATTCAACCATCATCACCACGAAAACACTCGAATATCCTCAATAATCTCACAAAACACGCACGGATGTCGCAAATCTACATACATAAAAAATGACAACACACATACATATGTATGTATGTATGTATAATATATAAATTAAACACGATTGCAACTTATCATAAAATTGTCACATGACATTCGGTTTTATCTGGACACATGTGTGTACAGAAACTAAATTGAACCCTCACCTATCTCTGTCAGGGGTTAAAGGGTTACAATACGGCAATAAATAAAATATCGTAGAAAAACAACAGATTGTGTTATTTACGGATTTTCACGTCCGCACCACGTGATGGGTTCTCTAAGCAAAATGTTTCTGCATTTGGTTGAAGGTGTTTGGGTTTTTGGCGGGAAATTCGTTTTGAATGTGTATCGGATTGTTTGTTGTTGATGTCAGGAATGTTTCAAACTATTAAACATCAACAGTAAATTTTTTTTATTATTATCGTAAATATTTGATTGAATTTTTTATGTATCGATGAGTACGTGTATATTGCACTTTACTGCAAATATTAAAAATGCTTATCTACATTGAAAAATTACGTTTATAAAAATATATTTATTATTATATTAAATTCCATACTGACTTGATAACAATAAAAACCGCAAAATACGTAAAACTATTGTAAACTATACCATAAGAAATGATTTCATATAAATATTTTATCTAGTGCATTTTTCAAAAAATATAAGTATATTTTTATATAAAATCGTTAAGTACATAGAATTGTTATTTTTTAATTATAGATGATATTGAATCGATATTGAAGTGTAACGATTGGTCATCGAGACAAAGCCATATCAAGCGATAACAATTTTGTATAAATACTTGTCGATATTAGATAAACATTTCAAGTCCTTTGTTTATAATCGATACCGAGTTGGTTGATAACGAAATGAAACGATAGATAAGAAGGATTAAAATGCAATCCATTGCATTACATAAATCGAATGCAGCAACTATTCAGCGAAGTGAAAAATATAGATATAGAGTGATACAAAAAGTCGAGAACTTTTGATGCCTTTGAGATTCTTCATGTTCGTTGAAATATCTTAACTGGGATACTGAAGTGATACCTGATCATTCTAGGTGATGATATGATGTGAAATTTCCTCACATTGAGTAATTGAGTTTTACTTTTTCGTAAATGAAGTAGCGAATCACAATTATTAACTTTTCGAATCGATATGTTAAGATTAAGAAGTTACAATTTCATCGCAAATGCTTTAAACGATTTTCTCTAACTTCACAAAGCTTGATTTCAACAAGCTGGTATGAAATTATATACTGCAAGGTAATAATAATCATTGGCAGTTATGTGAGAATTATTTGATTAAAATGTTATCTAAAGATTCGGTGACATTTCCTAGCACCCAAGATCATCGAATTTGTCCGTTTGTAATTTTTTATAATGGGATTATCTTTAAAATTGGATCTAAATGTTTGCTTGCCCTAAATGACTTGCCCAAAGATAGTAGATGAATTGAAACAAAACAAATTAAGACGAAATTCATGGAATGGTGCAATGAGAAAACTGAAAGAATCCACTCACTAAAATGCTATCTATGTATAATGTAACTTTTCAGAAATTTTTAAATTAGATTTCTGCCTCTTAAATGGCAAGATATACTAGTTAAATTTTTATCTAATTTTTTTGTTAGATTCTTTATTGTATTTTTACTGAGCGTTTCAAAAGTTCCCATTTTCTTTCGTCACTCTGTAGATATTCGAATACTTGGACAACTTCTCGAATAAACTAATCCACTCTGAAACGCGATATTTAAAAAATTGCCTCCACAAAAAAACCCATATAAACTTATATAAGCAGCTGTAACAATAACATAACGTTCGATTGTGAAAAAGCGATAACTAAAATCGATTGTGCACGCGCCCGTATTAAGCATTGTAAAGCGAACGCACACCGCTTCGTTATCGCCGTTCAAGACGGTGTTTACGCACGTACAACATATAAACAGAATATGAAAAAAATTATTTCGGCCTCGTTCAAACATCGTACCACCTGGATTATCGTGCTGTGATAAAAATATGGTAGATAAATCGTCATACAATTAAAGTCCAACAGTTGATAGTTGGAGTCGCTTGGCAACACGCTCCGAGATAAAGTGCGAATTTTTTTGTTAACAATACACGTATTACAATAAGTTTTTTTATGATTCGTGTTGAATGATGTAGGATTTCTTAGAAAAAAATTTAAATGTATGTGTGATCTCATTATAATCGAAGTTCGATTTGTAAATATAAACATAGGCTATTTAAATTTATGCGCATTCAAAAATCAAATACATATACGATTAATTATTGTATTATATGTATTTATACTTTGTTGAACGAAAATAGCCTGATGATTCTATGGAAAAGTCTGTAAACGTTTTAGCTGTAATTCAATAAATATAGATTATAAATCAACAACATGTGGAAAATACATTACGAAACTTGAATATATGTATGTAGTTAGATAGATATTGCGCATATAAGTATCGTATGATATTTATTAGCTAGTTTATTTATTATCCTTATATGACTCGATTTCCAAGATAAATGTTACTTTAGGTTTCACAGTGAAATTTTACTAGTTTTATTTTAAAAAACTTACATGGATTTATAAAATAGGTTTGTTTTTCATACGGATACAGATGATAATCCAATTCAAATGAATTAATATCAAAATGGAAAAGTAGCAATAAAAAAACCAACAATAAGATATAAGGAAATATTATCAATTACACATAACGACATGATGGAGTGTTACTGAATAACAACACTCGGTTCATACAAAAAGTAAGAATTTTAACATTGATTTACTATTTTTTTCAACCTCCTAGTAGATTTTTTTCGCACCGATCTATATTATAATATGATATAAAAAAAGAAATACGGCATCCGTGAGTACGTGTGAAAATAAAAGCGTGTCTGGAGTACTCAATGTTATGGTACGTGGAAATATTTCGATTTCTAGCAGACTCCATGTAAAACTCGTTTGTTCGTCGAAATGGAAAACTAGATGATTTACATAAATGATGAAGTCATTCTGACGATAGGAATTTCTATTTGATATGCATGTTCGATATTAGTTTCGTCATCAAATTGAATAAATACAAATCTGACTTCTTGGAGATCTTCTCTGATAATTATTCCGTGTAGTCAACTAGTATAATACGTCGAGTATCAAAAAGGCTCAAGTTTCTTGTGAATTAGTAGATTTCGTAATAAGTATCGAAGATAGACAAAGTAAAACAATCTCGCGATAAGATCTATCTAGCTTAAAGTACTCAGAGTCTGTCTCTCGAAATGAATGATCGATTGTGAAAAAAATATATATTTAGGCATAAACTCGTGTCATTATCACACCACTTTTTAATATCAATAATCGTTAGATAAAAAAACCGATTATTTTTCTGAAAAAGCTGTTTTTCAAAATCTTATCTTTAATTTGAAACAGTTCGATCGAAAGATAAAGGTGTTATAAAGGAACGTTTTATAAATTAATATCGGCCATTGATAAGAGTGGAACATGAGGAAAATCAATATGAAAAATATACGATCCAGAGATAATATTATCTTTTTTATGTTTTAATATTCCGATAACGGGCACAATGGGTTAATCTATTTATACGTGGATAATTCTTATCTCTAGATAAACAAATTCAATTAACAATATGAAAAAATATAGGTTATTATGCAATTTTATTCCGAACGGAAAATTTTCGAAATTCCTGCTCGACTGGGTCAACAGTTTTTTTTTCAGTATCGAAGCACGTGATTGTAATATCAATGGTTTTACATATGTTTTCGAATGTGGTACGTGTTCTTATTATGAACAGACAATGCATTCATCGAGAACAAAGGTTGTTGATCATTTTGGTGCTTGATTCGAAAATACTAATATGACAATTTTCATCGAGAAATTTATCTATAAAAATAGAATTTTTAAAATGCACATAAGAGGATACTTTCATTTAAAAAAAGCTGTTCTTGTAAATTTACGTACTAATTTTGACGGTGTTACGATTTTCGGAAAAATCCTAGAGCGAATCATAGGTAACACTTTTGAGTTCTTTGGGGTATTAGAATAAACATCAGTAAACTCAAAATTTTTCCCATTTTACGGTATGGGCAAGCTAAAATGTATTAATTGTGAAAGATTTTACAATATTTTGTGGTTTTTTACTATATTGCGATCAAAATAAGGAGATTTTTTTTCAGTTTGCTGATGTTAAATCTAATACGCCAAAGAACTCGAAATGTTCTGCAAATATCGTTTCAGGATTTTTTAGCTAAAAATGGTAACACCGTCAAAGTTAGTACATACATTTGCAAGAGTAGTCTTTTCAAAATAAGAGTCCTTATGTGTAGTTTCAAAGAATATTTCACGATCAAAGTTTTCACACCATGTATAATTCATCTCCCACAAAATATCACTAACAAGAAAATGACTGTGGTCAACGCTGATAATCATACATGATAATATAATAATTGATAATCTATAAAAAGAAAGATAATGATATGACTTCACCAATAAATATTTAATATTATCTCGATATAGATATATGCGAATTACGCACAGACGCAAATGAAGATTTGCAAATTCCTTTGAATGATTGATCAATTTAAAACAATAAAGCGGCTTTACGATATAATTTTTTTTTTAATTTCAGTGATAAAATATCGAATGATAGATTATATATTATATTATAGATAACTTTTAGATATAATTATTAGATATAATTTTTATATGATATTTTCAGTCAGATAATAAGTAATCAATATCGTATGACTATCCAATCCGTTTTGATTATTTATTTTTCAAGCCATATCGATATACATATATATTTTTTTAATTTTATTGTTATTAATATAAATAAATAAAATTTTCCAGAAACATTCTGGTTAATCAATACATACGATTGAAATTATTAGAACGATTAAATTGTAATTTTAATTACATATATGAACGTTTTAAAACTTCGCGTGACCTGTAATAGTATGTATTGAAAATTTTACATTACCAAATTCTACATAAAAATTATCTATCGATCAAGTTTTAACAATTGACGTAATAATTATTATCGATTGTGTAAATAATTAAAGATATTCCCGATGTTCGATAAAATAAATGCTACTACGATAAATGATAAATGATAAATGTAACGTGATACCAACGTGTGAGGTGATCAGATTTTAAAAATGTCAAAGGAGGACACTGTCAAAAAAAAGATCAATCAAAACTGATATTTTGAAAATCCAAATTGAAAATCAATTGCTAATGAATAACATCGCAAGAATTTTTTTTCTATATGTAATTCTATACTATTGAAAACAACGTAAAATAGAATAATTTTCCTAGAAGAGGACAAAAGGTCATAATTTTCCATTGAGGAAGACAAAGAAGGATAATTTTCCCTCGAGAACAATTCTGAAATGAAGACAAGGAAAGAAGGTCTGGTCAACCTACGACTTTTTCAAAAATAAAATTTTTTATTTTAAAAATTATTCGATAAATTATAACGAGTCGTTATAATTTGCGCACTTGCATACATCTCCATACCGATTAAGACCCCAATCAAACTATCGGCCGACAAAAAATCTATAATTTACGCCTAGCTGAAAACGATTTCGGATCTTTTAATAAACCAAAAAATCTATGTCAATCTCAAAGTGAAAATACAAAAATCCCGAACAGCAAAAGTAAACGACACGTTTGACGTAAAGTGCGGCCAACGCGTCATCGTTTAGCTCCGTTTGCCAAGTGGTATCAACTGTTGGTCCTCCTCAATCGTCTGTTGGCAACAGCACCGACATTTTCTCGTTCGGCGACGTAAACAACATGTCGAGATAGTGTTGTATCGTAACATAATGGCCGTAATCAAAATAGGACGACGCCTTATGTAATCCGAGTTGAACCGCCGGTCTAGACCACGAATAGACGGTGTTAAAGTTGAAGATCAACTCGGTTACGTAACAAATTTTCAGTATTCGCTAAATATAAATTGAGCTAATGGAAAGTATCCGTCTTGGTAAGCGGATACGAAAACGATCAGCTTTCACGAATTAGTGTGTTTTTTGTATATTTTTTTCGACATCGATAAGATGATGATGGCGTGACGGACTCGAGCGAAAATTTTCCTTACGTCAGTCAGTAAAGTCGATGGCCTCTTTGGTTTGTTGTTTCGTTGGTGTTTTAACACGCGATGCGCTCGTTTTTCGCGAAATGTACGAAACTGAATGCATTACAATCTCATTGACTGTTTTTAAGGGGCCGCGATTGTTTTTTTTTAATTCTATTTATAAAAAAATTGTGTAGATGGACTTTGAAGTAATTAGCTGCATTTATTCGAAATGGTTTTGGCAAAACACACGTTGTTTCAATCAACTTTTTTATATACTACGCATCGTTTATATAATCGCGTTTTCGATGAAAAACGCTAAAAATCTTGTGAAATTTAACATCATCAGTTGGTGTATTGTCCTACTTTGTTGGGGTTATTAAAAAAATTAAATGTTTGACGTCACCTGTCAAATATGACAGTTGACGTGTTTAGTGTTTTACCATATACTTGTTGAAGGTTGGGAATGATATGTATTGCTAACACCAAAGTATCGCAATGTGGTTAAAAAGAGCCTTTAAGACTACAGACTCAAGGAAATCATAAAATAAATCTTTCTAGAAGATCGAAATCGAGTAGTCGCCATTTGAAAGAATCATTTTTATATCAAAATTTCAGAAAAAACCCAAAATTTTTTGGGTTTTCAGGAAAAACGCGATCACACAAATGTTGCGTAACAGACGTACACCTATCCCTAGATTTACACGGTACTTGTTTTACGTTTTCGCTTTTACACGGTTTAAAAAAAAATAAAATAAATGTTGAAAATTTTAAAAATGATCACGGTTCTTATCTTACAAGCGAAATCGCACAAATTACCTTCGAAACAGAGCAACGCGGATCCGTGTCACTAATTTGCGATTGATGTCATTGTTTCGCGAAAGTGTTACGCCATTCTATCACATAATCACAATCGGCACGCCATCGAGGAAAAAATAGTAACAGTACTTTTCACACACGGCACAGTTCAAAGTTACATGACGTATCAGCAACGAGTGGGCGGTCGTTTTCACTATTCACTTTTTATTTGCACTCTTTTTCGCGCCAATTTTTCGGGCCGAGTCTTGGGAGGTGCGAAAACAAGTCGAGTTTGCCAATGCCACGTTAATATATCATATATTCGAGGAATTTTGTATTATTTGCGATTTCAAAATATATTTTGGTCGGGGATTTGGCTCGTTATTGCGTTTTGATTACGGTGCAGAATTTGTTGATGGAAATTTTTTTTTTAATAAAATCTTGTAAAATGTTTTGTATGAAATATGTATTTTTATTAAAAAAATATATGTTTTGATTAATTACACGAGACTTCTGCGAAACGGGCGTTACAGAAACGTGAGAAAATCTAATAAAACGTGAGATTTTTTGTTTTATTTTGAACTCTCAGGAAATAAAATGACGTTGTGTTATAGAAATCTGATCAACATGTGCAACAAAATGAGGCAAATCAAGATCAACTAACTACGAATAGATTAAATCTCAGTAAATTCACAATACGTATTTTGTTGACAAATTATCCAATTTTTTCATTGAAATAATCTGGATTTTACATTACCATAAAATTATTTTATTTTTGGTTCTGCAAAGTTATCTACTAGCGATTCGTATAAAAGTAAAAAATAAAAATTACATTTAAATACAATCCGGATGACCTTTCTTCTTAATCAGTAAAGATTAGCAACATTTCGCTAAGCAATAAATTATGCACATGATTTCAATTTTTTTTCGTATTTAGAGCTCACGTTTCATAAAAGTAGCAATAATCCGCATGCAACGTATACGTGCCAAATATTTATGATTTATTAATTGCATTTATTAAAATAATTTTAATTTTGAATGGTTTTATATCAAAATGTCAACTGGAAAAAATATTCATGGCTAAAAATTCACATTAGATCAATCGATTGATAATGCAAATAATTCATATTAAAAATCAATGAATTTAAAAAATTTCGAAATTCTAACTGCAAGTATAAAATAAAAAGCTTGAAAAATAGAAGAAACTTGAGCATTCGTTTGTCATTATTTTATATACATATATTCTAATATAAAAAAATTTAAATTTTACTATCATAAAGCATTTACATTATTTTTTATAGAAACATTATTTAGATGTTGTACATCTTTACCAATTTTACGTCTCATTTCGTGATACTTATAATAAATTTATGAAAATATAATGGAAATCGGTTAACAAGAAATAATACTGAGATCACGACAAAATATTATGACGTTTAACATGAAATTATTTTAACACGAAAAACTATTTCGGTCCTTTTAGTTTTATGTTAGACGTTTTTCACTGTAATTAAAATTTTAAATAGTTCTATATCAAAATGTCAACTCGAAAAAAATAAGTGTACTATAAATATGACTGCAGTTAAAAATATTTGAGGTCAAAAATTAATATTGCATTCAGATTTGTTCGATAATACAAATAATTCATATAATGCATAAATCTATCGTTTTGATAACATCGAATTTTTTTGGAAAAAATGTTATTTAATACGTGAAATAAATATTCAAATGTGTGAATTGAAGTTTAAAAAAAACTAATGTCATGAAATGTGTTCGTGACGTGCCTAAGTTGCGATCTGAATTTTTTTTCATGACGCCAAAACAGTGGTTCGTTTTCAAGGATGTTACAAAATTAGTTGTTGGTCTCACACTTGAAAATAGAAAATAAACGAAGCGTAAAGATAAGAAAGGTGGACGAGATGCTAATGAGGAAATCGCCGGTTCGTGACTTGTTCCTCGGACGTGAGAGACTTGTGTCGATCACAGTCGAATCCCGATTTTCCGAATTCACTGTTGAAATATAAATATTGAAATATAAAAATTTTAATATAAAATTTCAATCTGCTAAAATATCTAATATACGACTGATTAGATTTGATTAGATTTATTGTTAGAGATGGATGGATTCATCAATATACTAATAAACATGTCTTTCGAATGATTAAAAAATAAATTTTAACATTATTGAATACTTTAATTGACACCGAAGTTAAGTAACAATTGACGCGGTTTTTATACGGATTTGTGAATTAATGGATAGTTCCTCTTAGGAGTATTTTTTTATGAACGAAATTTCTATCAAAAATTTTCAAACCTTTATGACTTTTTTTTATATTTTAAAATAGGAGGGGGGCGCCAATTATACGCCCTAGCTACGCCTCTGACGAGTACATTTGACCTGAAATCAAATGGATATTTATTTAAATTCAAAGTCACAAAGACTTGTCACCCAATCCTCTTTTTACACGGGGGATACGTTCCAGAGACTACCGTGTAAAAAAAATCAGTATGATGACCATACAAAATTTGGAGATAGTTTCAATCACTATATTTGGATAGAACTTCCATCCAAATGCACTTTATAAAAAATGTGTAATGTGAAAATTTTTCGCCGTGGAAAATCATCAACATCAAAAATTGTTATTAAACGACTATCAGTTTACTGGCTTACACAGAATTTTACCATTGTGACATAATAATACATATTTTTATTATTTTTATATTGTTAAAGTGAAAAATCTGTGTAAAAAAATAATCGGTCCATCTACCTTGAACCGTGTTATTTCGGAATCGTGTAAAAAGAGGATTGGGTGTATCACATACAATTGAATGCCCAAAATTTGGCTCCATACGATTCAATTTAAAATTGCATAACCCCAAACGAATCCATACTCGACTTCACCCACGAGCCTCAACGACGAAACAAAACAGCCCGCCAAAAAAAATACCCGAGAAATAAAGCACAGAGGCCCAAGAACAATGGCCTCCTCCGAGACAATGGCAATTCCCATTGTCGGCGTCACGCTACGCCAAACCAGAGCCGTCTGGCAACGCTCTACACGTACATGGCCGTAGACTCTACGCATTGTGACCGTTTGTTTGTTTGTTTCCAATGCGATTTTCAAGTGTTACCCACGGCGGCCGTTTTCCCTGGGACGCGGTGTCGTGTGAAGATTCTCACATGCCGAATTGTATCTCTGCCGGGCGTGTGTGTGTTGCCGTTTGTTGGTAAAAATGTTATAATGGACTGATGATGGTCGGGGAGTCTCACGCGTTCTTTGTTATGGCTGCTATTGTTTGGCGGGAAGATTTTCGGGTGGTTGACGTCGGTGGAAGTAGCAGTGTTTACAGTCCATGCGAGACGTTTGTGTAGTCGCGTTTTCCGTGAAAAACGCATTAAAAGATGCTTATTTTATGAAATTTAAAGGCAACTAATTATTTGGCTGGTTAATAATAACTAAAATGATCAGTAAAAAATTGTTAAATGATCAATTAGATTAGGTTAGGTTAGGTTTAGGTAAGGTTAGGTTAGCTTACTACTACGTGTGACTACATTGAGACTTGATCCAATAAGATCAAACAGGTTTCCAGGTACACAGAACCGAATAACAACCATATACTTTGTTTTTACTGATCAAAATAGTATTTTTTACTGATCAATTAAATACAGGCCAAATTTAAACAACATTTGACATCCGTATCAAAACGATTTTTTTAACTGGCAACTTCTCGACTCTCGTCTTCTAAAATGAACTCTTTTATATAAGACTTACAAAGTCAAGCTTTGCACTTGTATAATAATTCTCCATTCATTTTTTAACCATATTGTGGTACTCTGGTATCAACAATAAAAAATTTTCCCAGTTTTCCATAGGTATATCGTAAGATATATCCGTTGGCGTACCCCGACTTAATGAGTACCGATATATCAACAGTCATATTTGACAGATGACGTTAAATTTCATAAAAAACGCAAGACTTTTAGCAATCATACGAACATTATGTAATACGTATATGCTGTAGATGTGGCACATACTATAAAATTTTCAAAATTAAAAACACAATTACAAATGCTAGTAAAGAGTACTTTTTTGATAAGGAATGTAATATTACATTTTTTTGATCAAAATAGTGCTTTTATCAATTCCGCGAACGCAGAGGTTAAATTTACGTTAATTATATGATGAATGAAGATTAATTCTTGGTGGAAAAATGTAGAAATAAAATCTGTTATGAATAATAAAAAGCTTGAAAAATATTATAGCCGTGACATTTACATGCGCTGACGTCATCATTGTTAACGAAATAAGAGCGGAGAAGGTAAAATAAATGGAACAAAGTACACCACTTTTGACCTTATAACCTATGAGGATACAGTTTTATGGTACAATAATGTATAAACGTACGTACTTCCACTATAAATAGTACATGTGTATGTAGAAGTGTTTCGAACATTTTTTCTTCGTAGATGTGCAAACTTTATGTTGTTAACCCGCTAATGCCGGTGGCAACGATTGATTTTCTAAATATACATTTTTCGCATATGTATATTAAATTTTGTCATTGCAAATTATTATGGTGATATTTCTGCTTGCAATCAGTTGATTTCGCTTTTATATCGTATATATAATTTTTATAAAAATGAATTGTACATACCGGCTGTTTGGGTTCTTCACAGGAATATACTTTCTGGATAGTTGGAAGTTCAATGGTTGAAGTTTCATTAACATATTCTTTTCCATTCTCCTAAAAAGTAATTTTTAAAAATTGTTTAATCATCTTCAATATATGCTATTTAAAAAATACAAATATGGGTTATGCAAACAATGTATATTATACAAAAGGGATTCCAAGGACGACTACAACTCATATATAAAGAAGCCTCTTCGAAAGTCCAAACTGGTTATACAACTATTGAAAAATATTCGAAAAAAAAAGAGTCTCACAATCTCACGGTTATATGTTTTCATTGAGGAGACTCTCTTTTTATTTTCCTTAATGGGCAAGTTTCTTCAATGCCGTCATACAAACTTGTTTTTTCGAAAACTATGTCTGCATTTTTTCGAAACGCTTTCTTTGAAGCACACTGTTGGCTTTTGTCGACGATAAGATAACGCTTCGACAAATGTTTTAATATGACCGTTTTATCTTATCGCCGTTGTTTTCATCGTATATTGTACTATCGCATTTTTTCACAGTCGTATTCAATAAGATATGCCTGAATAATTTTTTTTTCAGGCATATGTCATACTTTGGGTATAATTATTCTTGGTACTTTCATCTTATTATTAGAGTAGCCATAAGTAAAGATAAATACTGTTATTTTTATTATAATTTAAACTTATATACTTTTAAAACATTATAGAATTTTGTGTAGAATTATAGAGTAGGTACGCTTTATAATTTTTCTGAAAATTGATAGCTGGCGATTTGTATGTGTGTGAATGGACCACTCTAATATGAAAGTACCTTATTCTTAATATTTTTTTTATCGAAAAAAAAATAAAAGAAATACAAACCTGGTTAATGTACATGTTGTCTTCTTCGTTCGATACTTCTAATATTGCTTCTTGAATTTTTCTTTTCAATTTTTTTTGTAAATATGCCGTTTTTAAACTTTTTAATTCTGACGTAATATAACTACCAAAAATATGACACTGTTCGTCATTCATAAATGTTATACGTGAAGATGTTAGAATATTATCATTGTTTACATCTATGTATGTTCTTTTTGTCGCCCTTTTAATTTCTTCAGCCTCAAGAAAAATAATTTCTCCATTTTGATTTTCTGAAAACGTGTCGCTTTTACGTTTCAATGGCCTATCACAACTTGAGTCACTATCCTGAAAATTTTTAATAATTAGAATTTTTTTTAGGTACAACAAACTTAAAATAAGTTTCAAAGCTTACCATTTTTATTTCTATTTCGAAATTTCCAAAAATATGAGATTAATTGATAACCCTATTGTTTGTTAATACTCAACATACATTCCACAATATGTATTCATTAATTCTGTAATATAATACCAACAATTAATTTTTCTATTACCTAAATATAATAAAACACAGAGATTAATAATATGAGCCTTTATTTTTGAAAGTGGTATAAGTCCATTTAAAAAAAAATGAGTTGATTTATTTTTGATTAGATATTAGCTCATTTATTTCGGAAATGGACTTATACTACATTCGAAAACAACGACTCATATGTATTTGATTGTATTCGAGCAACAATTAATATTTACGGATAGTGATATGGCAACGTCGCAAAAAACCGGATTCGAATAACCGTCAGGCCCCTCCAACGCTTACTACTCGACTGTTCGGATTGCCGAACGGTTCGCCGACGGGTAATTCTACGATTCCCAAACTGCTAAATATTCTAATGTAATATCACAAATCGTTGATGACACAATAACAACATTATGTATATATTCGGTACGTCTTGGTCGTGTTTGTTTATACACAAAAATTTAAATAATTTAATACATTCTCGATTATTCGGCGGGTATGATAATCTGAAATTGTATTTTACGCCTGTTATGTACAAGTTTGGAGATGGTAATTAGGAAAAATAAAGAAAAAGAACCGCTGATTTAAAATACATATGTCAATGCATGAAATTCACTCGCATGCATAAGGTAAATAAGATTTCGCAGAAATTAAAGACTTCCGTCGGGATGACTCATGGTGTGTATGACGTAGAGTACTCTGTTTCTCGGAAGTTCAATTTTAAATATAAATATCCAGAAGAAAAATACAATGCATTGTTACACCACGCCGATTGTTTCTTATGACGAATCAGTAGCGTGTTCAAATTCAAAAATAATTTAATTAAATAAAAATAACAAAATATTTTAGGCACGGATAATCTACGAATCAGATAACCGCGGCCGGCTAATCGAGAGTGTACTGTATATCTGCTGTATTAAGTTATTTCGCAACGTAACTTTCTACACAGTGCCCTTACAATTAAAAAAATAAAATAAAAACCATTTCAATTTGTTATATGTCCAGATAAATACATATATGAAAAAAATGGAATATGTACATTATATTTTAAATCAATTTTATAGGTATAAAGAATAAAGTTGATTTCTCTCAAACTTTTTGTTTGATTTTTTAACTAGCGCTGACTATAAGATGACTATTATAAATTTATTCGAATGAAATATTACAAAATAATTCTTAAACGTCGTTCTGACTTTCATTTAAAAAAAATAAATCGAAGACTATTTTTTGCGCCCCTTTTTGTCGCATATTTTGCTTATCGGGTAGAGCCGGTACTGTATAGAATTATTAATTTTTCCATGAAAAATAAATCTCCAATCTGCATTTACAAGACTGTTATCGCAAATGTTTTCGAGGATTTCTAAGAATACAAAACACTCTCTGAACGTTACTTTGCAATAAAAGCAAAGGTTTAAGAACCATTTTCAACATGCAAAATTACCTGAAAATGCTAAATAAAAGTATGTATCCTTCGAAAAAACCAAACCGGTCTTACTACGACCCAACATTGAAAAAAGTCTACAATCTCACGGTATGTAGTTGTACGTATCATATTTTCATTGAATAACTGTCTTTTTATTTTCGTTGATGATAGTTTTTTTATCTTGTCATACAAACTTGTTTTTATGAAATGTCGCCCATAAAATTCAAGCTGAAAAACAATATGAGACAAGTCGTCATCGTCGATGAGTATTCAAAACGTTATTGTCTCACCGATTCAAATTTTTTTCGATGGTACTTTTATCGTGAGATTCTGATCTCAAAAGAAAAATATTTCGCGAAACCGGACCGGTAGATTTATTTTATTTTATTTCGGTTTTGTGCGAAATGACGAAACCGGTCTCAAACAAAGAATCATCGGCAGGCAATGAAATCACCAATTCGAACAAGAAATAAATGTATAATTCGATGTAGCGATTCTCAAGTTTTCATTATAATTTTTTTTAAATATATGTGATTACAAATTTTGCCACTTTCATGTCAGAGTAGTGAAATGGTCGGTACACTCACATTTTACAAATCGCGAATTCATATCCAAGGTGTAAGCGCGTATACACTATTTTGAAATTCTATAACGTTCAATTCGATCAAATTCTTTCGTTTAAAATTCTGCAAAATATTCGCAAACCGCTCCACGTGTTCAGAGATGCTGAAAAAATAAATTTTCCATTGAAAACAAAATAAAAGAATCCATCAGAACTGGTTTCCAAAAGCGGCATCGACATCGTTGACCGATTTGGAAATGCAGACGATGGGAACGGTTATGTCCATTGTGGAAGATTTGTGTTCCCGACCAGACATTTATAAATCTTCCTCGTGAGACGAACGAGTTTCGACAAACGAGTTTTTATTTTCAACGGGTCACAATCCAAGGTCTCCTTAGATGGAAGATGACGATGGATCTTCGATTTGCTTCGGTTGTGAAATTTCATAATTTTTTTTTTAATTGCGATATTCAGATGATATAAAATATAGGGGACAATTCCGCGATATTTCGAATAAAGTTGATTTTTTTTAATAATACCGTATTTTTGAAAATAATATTTATTAGAAGCTTGCCAGTATACGAATTTATGTTGATGTAATTTAGTGATAACTGTTCACCTATGATGTCAGTATAGACATGTTTTGCGATGTTTTTCAAGCTTTTTTTCATCGTACGACGCACACGCATGATTCAGGCAAGTAAAACAAGGTTTTCGATCTGCATAAAAAAAAACAAATTTTATCATTTTAATTATCATTGTCAGTAATTGAAAAAATTGGCGCCGCAGTCGAAATTTTTTTCGTATAAATATATATATTTCAAATCTCGTTTTTTCGCCCTTCTAAATTTGGCACCCAGGGGTCTCTATACCCCCTTTCCCCCCCTAGCTACGCCTCTGATTGTGAGTATCACGAAATTAGACGTATCCGATTTGATTATTTGGTAAAATTGATCAAGATAGTAACATCTAAATAATGGTTCGATGAAAAGTAATGAAAATATAAATAAAAATAAAAGTAACGTTTAATTTTGCGTCCATGAGACAGTAAATTTCGATGGAGCCCTTCTCACACACGAAAGCGTAATTAACAAACTTTGAATGGCTGCCAACCGCTCGACGAAGAGATGTCACTTTCCCGAGCTCGTTTACCGTTAATTATGACGCTACGACACCGACGAGGATGACATAATTTGGATGGACAAGAATAGATTATTTTCGCATAATCAACAACGACAAAAGCACCACGCGATCGATCAAAAATACACAGAAAAAAAATAAGTTCGATGAAACAAAGATACGGGGGTAGATCAAATTTTTTCGATGGCGGAAATTAACGTTCGAGTCACGTGAGGGCCGACATCAGCATGAGCATTCGGGGAATATAAAACGATGAATTATTTGATTGAATCGCGCCCCAGCCCCGCATCCCTTCGAAAGCGATTTATTGGGTTATTGGAAACGTTATCCGAAAAAAGGGTACGTGCAAATTTATCGGAACAGCTTCCGATTTCTACTTTGCGACAAAAATGGATGGTCGTTGGATTCGGTGGGTGTGCAGGGTGAATTTTTTGATTGGAAGTTCGATAGCGGATTGGAAGGCTTCTGTTTGAATTTAGGTCTTGTCGATTTTTATCGGAAGCCTTTTTGTTTGGAAAATGAAATTTTTGGTGTATAAAGAATGAAATTTCATCAAAAACTATTTCAATTATGTGTTATTATATAATATTCTTAGAAAAAAATTCTTCGAATACGTAATTTATTTGAAAATTACTTTTAAATACTGATCGAGTGAGAATTTTTAGTTTAATTGGGTATTTTTCTTATGAAAATTTAAATTGCTTTTATAGAATGAGACCGATTCAAAATATAGTCATTTACTCATTCATAATAAATAAAATAATATACAGTGAAAAACGTTTAACACGAAACTGAAAGGACCAAAATATTTTTTCGTGTCAAAAAAATTAATATGAAGTCATACCTAATATACGTACATGGTATTTTTCAGGATCGCAGTATTATTTCTTGTTAATCGAATTTTCACGTTAAGCGTTTTCATTTTAAAACGATTTCCGTGTATAATATAAAACATATATATATAATCACATGATAAAATCTTTCAAAAAATGATACAAATTGATGCACCCAAATTCATGAAAAGGATCAACAAAATCAAATTAAGGAAACGCAGAAAAAACTAAATGTGCGCCAAAATATGAATTCGGAAATAGAATTGAGTGAAAATGAATGGACGTGGGCAGAAATATCAATCGCGGAAAGAAAAAGAATAAAATGAAAAAGAAGCGCTTTTTGCACGTTGGCTAGATTGGCGAAAAGCGCGCGAACTGAATAACCAAAAAGGACGTATTTTCGGTGCGGACGATTAAGCGACCCGTTTTCGCAAAAAGAATATAAAAACGCCAATTTTGCCGGAGCCGTTATTAGAATAATTTTAAGCGATCCGAAAACGTGCCGTTTGTTCATAACGAGCGAATTATTTTTGGCGCGCGAATTTGTTCGGTGTGTTTTGAATTGAAAATTCAAAAACGCTTTCAAAAACAATGTTAATTTTAAGTATAATAGTTCGAAATTTAATCTTATCGTACGCACAAGTTGAGCGACAAGTTACTCGTTCAGTACGTGGATTTGTGTAATGTTATTTTTATAAGAGATGGTTTACTCACTCATTGTTTTCAAAATTGGCGTTTATATCACTTTCACATATTATACGACAATATAACGGTTTATATAATTAAGAAAAGTTCAGTTTCACTAACCAGTAATCAATGAAACCTGCGATGACGGTTGTTTCAGTAAATCGTATTAAAATCCTTGTCGTCCAGTCTGCAACACTTCGTGTCCGAAAACGGAATGAATACAAAATACTCCCGAAACTATGAAACCATCGGGTTAAACACGTGTTTGGGACAAAATCAAACAAAAGGTAATAACCGTTGTCGCCTTACCGAAAGTAAATCGGAATTTCAGAAAAGTCATAAAGCTAAAAGGTACCGTCGCTATCTGACAATGAAACACGTTTTGCGAAAGAGACCGATTACTTCAAAAATACACTAATTCAGAAATTTTACCATGGCCTGCAAAAAGTGTTTGTTCTTGTATGTAGATCCGTCGATATATTGAAGTTAAGTGATAAATGGCTCTGCTAGCATATGGATTCCTGTACTATTATTTTGATAAGGTTTTCAATACTCATAAAACGCAACTTGTCAAAAGTAACGAATCACATTGAAGTTAAGCGGCAAGTTATGCGATCAGCAAGAGATTGTGATTCATACTGTATACCTGAAAGCTTTTTTTTAGTACTCAAATCCGTTATTCCTCGAATCTCCCATAACAACAAAAAAAACCCGAATTTCAAACATCGCCTTGTCTTGAAAAAAAAAATACATACGCACGATACATTTTCAAATCCACGATATTGAACATCATCCATCGCACATTCCCATCGTGTCCAGAGATTTCCATCGTTCTGAAGCCATCAGCATGCAAAGAGCGAATGCATCGTCGATGGTCGCACCCCAATTCCCTGAGCAAAGTGTGGGTAAGCGGGTGGGAGACACCACCCACCGGAGATAAGCCTTCTGGAGGAGCCATCCGGAGTGCATTCAGTGCACGCGTCTATGCAAATCGGTGGACGTGTATGCACTTTGGATTCGAGCTGAAAAACCGTTCGCCTTCGGTGAATTCCTCTCTGAAACTCGATAAGAATGCTTAATGAGGGGTTAATTAATGAACGTCTGTAGTGCGATTTTGGTTTTGGTTTAATTTGAATTTTTTTTTGATTTTGGTTTATTGCGTTGAATGAAGTATTTTAACAGTTCTGTGTAATCGATTGCGGTGTAATAATTTCATATTTATCTATGTATGTTATAGTTATCGAATTATCGAATGAATTATTTCGCGAATTTAACAATTTCAATATACCAATTCACTCAGTAAACAATGTTATCACAAACTGTTACAATTCATAAATAATTATTATCTTTAAGTACTCCAAATATGTATGTATATGTATGTATGTATGTATGTATGCATGAATGTATGTACCTATGTAAACATATAAATTCGCAAGTTATATTCAGTTTCGTGCAAAAAAAGCTTTTGAATCAATCGATAAAATGACAAAGAAAATTTTTAATAATTTTGTACAGAGCTATCTGATCAAATTATACAAAATATTAATTTTATAAAAAGATTAAGAATTCGATCGAATAAAAAGCGTATCGAGCAAAAAATCACCCCTGAAAATGTACTCCACTTCCGTGTAACACTGACACTTTGCATGTCCTTTCGCTTATCGAAAACTACACAAATTACGAAAATATATCCAAAAAAAGAGCAGACATACACGAAAAAATACAATAATGGAGCAGGTCGTGCACGCTAGGGAAATGGCAGCCTTCGTGCAACAGTCACCCCATCGACAAACCAACACGAAACATTGCGTGTCATCACGTACGACAATGATTGCCAACCTTTTTTTCAAGACAGTCCTTTCAAATCTGATAATTAAATATATTACTTTCGTATAGTTATAGATTTTCTTGTATTTTAAAAATAAAACAACCACCAGCGAGGCAGACGAGTTAAAGACTAGGCAGACTGCCCCCTCGCTGACCACTTTGCAATCGCAATGACCATCAGTTTAACAGACGAGACGAGATCTTTAATCCTACATGGCTCATTGTCAGACCTCGAAAAAAATGTACGTTATCAGCCCAAACAATTTTTATAAAAAATATTTATACGAAGAATTTGAGTTGTCGACCGCTGATAGTACAATACGTGTACACGAAATAAATAAAAAAAATTACGAAACGAAAAAAGTGAACACATAAGTACATGGTTGTGTATTTGCGTGTTGAGACGGTGACATGAGTACGGGTTTCGTGCATCGGTTGATTTGGCGGTTATTATACACGCGTTCGATTATCATATTTATATACGATTAGAATACGGAATATTATTGTAGAATATATGGATAGTGCGTGTCGTGGTGCTTTTGGGAATGTTTTGAATGTAAATTGTGAAATATTTGTTATTGCAAAAAGATGATCACAAATGTTATGCTTCCTGCATTCATAAATTATTCAAAACGCGTCTAATTTTATTCCTGTAGTATTTTGTTGAATGAAGTAATAAAAAATTATCACTATAACCCCACCCAGAACTTATCAATGATGATTGGATCATCCATATTTGTCATTTATATAATATAAGATTTTTTCGGTGACATTAAAATTGGCTAGTGCTGATTGGAAGAATGTCGTTCTGAAGTGGGATTCCGTCATGCAACTAAATAAATAAATAAATTTCTAAATGTCAAATGTGTCTAGTTTTCAATGATGTGACGTCTTTATCCATATCCATCTCGCTGGATGTGGGTGGAATATTTTCTTGGAAGCGTCGGTGTGACACAATGCAAGGACGTAAAATTAGCATTTAAGACCGACCGATGTGGAATATGGATTGCAATTTAGCAAATTTATTCAAATCGTTCCGCGCGTGCTGAACGACTAAATGAATGAGACGTATTGTGCTTCATTAAGAAATCTTCCATTGCATCATTACAATAAATAGTGACCATATGTTCAATTGATTGCTAATTGTATTGTTTCATAGTCAATTAGTGATTGAATATGCTTTGTTTATTTATATTTGTCGAATGAGATGCTAAGCGAAATGTGGTGAAGTTAGTAAACGGTTAATTTGGTAATGATTATTTTTAGTGCTCATTGTCAGATAGTAGATTGTAAGTTTAATCAGACGTCTTTTAAGGAAGGATTGTCTCCTTTTCCGCCCTCCTTTGTTCTTTCTAAAGGAAAATTATCTTATATTACATTGTTTTCAATAGTATAAGTGTAAAAAAAAGAAAAATAATTTTGTTTGCGGTGCTATTTATTAGTACTTATTATATTTTACGATGATATTGTTTATAAATATATTTTTTTAAATTAGCAATTGATTTTCAATTTGCATTTTGTATCAGTTTCAACACATTTATTTTTTGAAAGTGTCCTTCTTTGACATTACCAAAATCTGGTCATCTTGTCTGTTAAGCGACATGCAGTGCAGTTAGTACATTTTTTCAAATATTCAAGCTTCTTGAGAGATACCTTTTTACCACTATAAGTTTTGATGGTATATCGAAAAGGTCTTATTTTGTCTTCAACGTTATAATATTAATTTATTGAATCAAAGTAATTAAAATCATTCAAGAAACTTCTCAAAAATTTTATTGTATTAATTCAAACAATATTCAACGAAATACAAACAGTATATCATTCAATAGGTCAGCTATATCGAAACATTCCTTCAATATCACACCAATTAACGTAATCGACCAATTACGCATCGGACAAAAGAAAACAGTTGACTCATCGTTCCGAAGGATCAATTCTAAAAATAACGCACATGACCTCAGCGACACATAACGTCACCGCTGCATCGGCCATCGAGCATTACCATAAAATTTCCTCGCATCGAAAGCACAAATGAATCACATCGAGAACGACAACAATGGCTCCTCGAGCGATCGCACATGGACAGAGAGATACATGAGCATTGTCGGTGACGTCACCGGCGCCGTGACCGCTCGCCGAGGTCGACACGTGATGCAACATTGCCAACGTGACGTCACCGGCGTTGCCAACCGAAGAGGCGGCCGTGGGTATGGGCCGGATTGTGCGCGCTGTGGCCTCGATCCGCCGGATTGGCGACAGTGTTGCTTTTCTTTTTTTGCGCGGGGAAAAAGTTGTTTTTCGAATGGGTTTTTTCGGATGAATCCGAGTTTGGTGGAGTGTGGATTATGGTCGGTTTGTAGAGTTGTGGAATGAATGAATGAATGAATGAGATGATTTGAAATGGATGTGGGTTGAAATTGAATTTTTTTTGAAGAGGGGATGAATCGGAGTTTGGTGGATTGTGGATGATGGTGATGGTCGGCTTGAAGAAGTTGTGGATGAATCGGAGTTTGGTGGATTGTGGATGATGGTCGGCTTGAAGAAGTTGTGGATGAATCGGAGTTTGGTGGATTGTGGATGATGGTGATGGTCGGTTTGTAGAGTTATGGAATGAATGAGTGAGATGATTTGAAATGGATGTGGGTTGAAATTGAATTTTTTTGAAGAGGGGATGGATCGGAGTTTGGTGGATTGTGGATGATGGTGATGGTCGGCTTGAAGAAGTTGTGGATGAATCGGAGTTTGGTGGATTGTGGATGATGGTCGGCTTTGAAGAAGTTGTGGATGAATCGGAGTTTGGTGGATTGTGGATGATGGTGATGGTCGGTTTGTAGAGTTATGGAATGAATGAGTGAGATGATTTGAAATGGATGTGGGTTGAAATTGAATTTTTTTGAAGAGGGGATGGATCGGAGTTTGGTGGATTGTGGATGATGGTGATGGTCGGCTTGAAGAAGTTGTGGATGAATCGGAGTTTGGTGGATTGTGGATGATGGTCGGCTTGAAGAAGTTGTGGATGAATCGGAGTTTGGTGGATTGTGGATGATGGTGATGGTCGGTTTGTAGAGTTATGGAATGAATGAGTGAGATGATTTGAAATGGATGTGGGTTGAAATTGAAATAGTGATGTAAGAAGAGGGATTAACTATTATAATGTGATATAATATTTGAAATAGAGCTTGTGTTATCGGTAAATAGCCAAAAACGTACCATCGGTAATTATTGGTAAATTGGAAAATCTACTGGTAATTACCGGAAACGATTTTATCGAGAATTGAGGGCAGATACAGGCATATAATGACATTATAACGAAAGATTATTGCGAAAAAAAATTGAAAGGGCGTTTTTATGAGTGTGTGGGGCGCAACTATGGTTTTGCGAACTTGGGGAGGGTGGTAATAATTTATTTTAGTTTCAGCACTGAAAGTCACATCATATAAAATATATGTATGGATTTATATGATATTATTCATCTATAACGTATTTGAAAATATTTAGGTTTCAATCAAAGATGTTTTTAGTAAAGGTAACCACATACAGTTATACTTTAATCATCTAATATACATAGTCTATTTTACCGGTATTATTACCGGTAAACCGGTAATGGGAAGAATTATTTACCGTTTACCGGTAATTTAAATTTGACGGTAAATTGCAAGCCCTAATTCGGAATAAAAAGACAAAGAGAGGAGAAGAATGAAAAAGACGTCTGGTTAGCAGAAAAGGTGTATCTCTTAAGAAGTTTTAAGTATTAAAAATAATCCTTGCCTAATCAATCATGCTTAAGAGGACAAAGGAAGATAACTTTTCTATAAGGAGAACAAAGGAGGAAAAGATTCTCAAAAATAAGATAATTCCCTAGATAATTTTAAAGGACGTCTGGTCAGCCCACTATTGCGAATGTTGATTGAAAATTTTCAATATAATAATAATGCAAAATAAAGTTATTACAATATAAATATTAACAATATAATAACTGTTTGCACATTTGAATCATGCAGCGATACAATTTGAAATAAAATAATAATGAATCAGTTTGAATTGGCGTGTAGCGTGATTCAGACGAATGCGTCCACAACGAGAAATCGAGATCTGTTTCACGAAAAGTTCAACGAACCGATTTATACGAGAACAGAGCCTCCATTTTCTATTTTGTGCCACAAAGGCTACAATACACTTTTTTACAAACAAAGAACACTTTTCACGATCTCACGATTACGATTAGATCGTGACGTCACGATCGAATCGAGACCGTGACGAGGCCGAGAACTTGATGTTGCTCAACCACCGAGATCCACGCCGTCAAATCCGGCTGTCTATTGCAATTTTTGCAAATTTTAATTGGTTCATCCTATTGCGAAAATATTTAATTGATAACCCAATCATATGCAGTTTCTTTTGTATTAAAAAATGTTGCGCGTCGTTTGCGAATTTTGTGATGGGACGGGGCGGGATGTGGTGCGATGGAGCTTTTTTGATGTTTTTCAAGATTAAACGATGTTCTTCACCAAAATTTGTAATTTTTCCTTTTCATTATCTTCAACAAAGTGCTATCATACCGTTATATGACGCAAATTTTTTTTTGCGTCGTATGTGAACTAAGCAATTTCATAAACAAAGTGCAACATGAACAACAACCATAGTAGAACAAAGCTTCTTTGATATTTTTCGCATAATTTGTGCGCTCTTTTCAAAGTGATAAAGAACTAACTCTCAATAAGCTTAAATACAAAAAAAAACTATCTCTTATTAAATAATCTTAGGATCTTTGGGAAAAAGTCTGAATTGTTGATATCAGATTATATAACAGATTGAATTCGAAAGTTGGCGATGAGATTCAGGTCCATTACAATTTGTATGTAAGTGCAACAGTATATAAATCCGTGGTTTGAATGTGGTTGCAAACATAATCGAACATTCGGATTGGGCACACGTCTGCAAGCGCGGAAGCTCGACCCAAAAAAGGACGTGACGTTCATGTGCTTCAAACAACAAAAGGAATTCCTGCGCGTGATGAACGTATTCGCGAATAGTTAAGCGTTGGCATAATAAAGGCGGCTCTATAAAAAAAAGAAACAATCGGACGCACAGTGTTGGCATACTAAAAAAAGAGTGACATTCAGACTGTCACGCACGAGCGGAAGGTCAAAATTAACCATACGTGACATCCATTTTGTACGATCCGATAAAAATCCGACTTGAAGCGGAGCGTAGACGAAAATTTGCATCGGCGTCTGGTCTGGAGCAACTTTTGCTTTCGAGCCGTCCGATCGCCTGTGGTGAAGGTGAGTGGGTCTGGCTCATCGTCATTATCATCGTCGTGATCATCGACGATCATGCTGGCTGGAGACGGAAACGTAACAACCGGCTCGAGCACGCCCATGTAATTTTCCACGATGAGCAAGTGTGTCGACCGTGACCGGCCCGCTGCGTACTTCCACAACTACCTCTGTCGTTCGTCTGTGTAGTTTTTTCACGAAATTACCACTTTGGATGGTCGAAGAATGCCTTTCTTCGTCTCGTGGCTTATCCGGCATCGGATGTAAGTGTATATAATCTTTGTGCAACCTCCGCAAAAGCAGTTTGGTTACTTAAGTAGGAGGGACAGCTTTTATATTATAAATGTCTATTATCTTGGATTGAATCGTGATATAAGTATTCGAGGAAACTGTGCTCTATAAATAATTGAATTTGTAGAAATCTTTATCCAAAGTATCCAACGGTTGAACTGGCTCGAATCGTTCGACACATATTCCGTCTGTGGGAAAACCGAAATCGTGTAACGAGTGCAATGGCTCATTTCGAAGACCTCAATTCAGTTCATGCTCGATACGAATGCCCACGCGAATCGAATCGGTTATGAATTTTTCGAAAATGCCCAACGAAATCGAAGTTACGCCTCTTAGCGGGAAGTCTTCGGAACGTCATGGGAGCGGAACGGTGTCATGCATATTGCATTTCAAATGTTATGTACGGTGTTCTTGAACGGTACACACGAAACGAGAAGCAACACAATGCAATTGGAAAAAAAAAGGAAGACGTCCGTTGCGTTGGCTGCTTCTCACGAAGAAGCCATTTCCTTGCGATGAAAGAAAAACGCTCCAGCACCGTGACATTGTCGGTTGCGATCCGAAGATTGTTACGGTCTTTGTCTTTGCTGAGGTATTCGACCCAAATGACTTTATATTATGGTTGACAAAAACGCAAGTCGATTTTTGTGACCGCAAAAGTTTGTTTTATTACTAACGTTTTTATCTGGTCGAATGGCAGAACAAAGACTTTTGTGTTTATCAAATTGAATGTGGGCAGTTTTTATCTAATAAAAAAAAATTAGATATTTGAATTGTGCTAGTTTGATCAGTGCGGTTAAACTGGTGGTTTTTTATTGTAAATTTTTTCCTTATAATAATTAAAAAAAAAAAAGATTATATTATTATCAATTCGAGGAAAGTCACTGCGTTGCAGATTTGAAGTTCAACATCACAATCAGTAGTATTACTATTTTTACTTTTATTAAGAACTTTTATATTCTCATTTCAAATTAATTTCGAAGCATCCGGGAAGTCGTAGAATAGCCAAAGAAGAAGACATGGCCAAGAAAATCTACAGTCGCTTTGTCCATCTCCATTGTGGGAATCGAACCGAGGAACAAGAACGAACCATGCCACGTTTGGCTGGCCATGGGAACCGAGCCGTTCAAACCAAGGATCCGAAGTGCATTCACGAGGAGACACGCTCCTCACCCTTCCAGCTCCATATCTGATCTAGACCAGAACAAAGAAGCCTCGAAATTATACCCACACGTGCGCGATCCTCGAGAGTCATCTAACTGAAGCCTGCTATGTGTTGAGTATTCCCATGATGGTAAAAACTGAAACCTCGGTAATTGGACGCTATCTGGACGCAATATCTTCATGCTGTTGATTCGGTTACGCAGCAATCGCACCATGATTCCTCCGAGATGCAAATCTGATGATGTTTATGAACACATTCGTTGTGCTACTGCTCAAAATGCTAATATATGTATGTTCACGCATGAGTTTCTATCGTATGAATTTTGTAGCGATGACAGAAGATGGGCTTCTGCAATAAAATCACCCATTGGATTACTTATTAAATGTAAACATTCAACGATGAAATCGTTCCATATCATCAACATAATGTGCAGGTTTCATAACTGAAAGAAAGTAACTTTCGAAAAACTGGTTATTAAAGATCAAAAGTTCGATAACATGATCTTAAACTTCAAATGATTATTACTTATTTTGAAAACTATTATTGAATTGTACTGAATTTCTGCAGAATGGTCAAGGATCAGACGTCCTCTAAAAAAATATAATGAATATGCAAACCGGATAAAATCTAAGAATTAAATTATGCGTTGTAATTAGCGCGCGTGGGACCTCAAGCATGCGCATAATAAGAACCAAATTTGAACCGCTTCAGAGGATCTTTTTAATACTTAATTTGGACAATTAAATCGTTCCGACTTGACGAATCGAAACTGATTCTTTGTTTTTCATAGAAAAATCCCAGGTTTTTCGAAAATCACACCTGTCGATTTCAGAAATTATGCACCGCTTTCGAAGACGCCTTAATAGAATTATTAATGTCGGAAATGAGCCATTTGGCAGATGTTACTCACGAGTTTGCCAAAAATGAGCAATTCTCTATAGAAAAAAAATTGAATAACAAACACCTTCGCGATTCGCGAAAATAAAAGAATTGCGATTTTTCGAGAAATGTTGATGGCACCTGCTTTGGACATGCGCCTGTGATACAAATTTGTATTAAAAGATTAATATTATTAAACGAAGGAAGCCATTAATTCTAAAATTAAACTAGAAAGTTATTTCAGTTACCAATTACGCGTCCCCAATTAAGCTCGTAACATAATTGACATTTATCATTTTGTGAATATAACGCGATCATGTTTAAATACGCAATTAAAACGCGCACATTGAAAATTTTCAATTAGTTTTTTTATACGTTATATAAATAGTGCATGCGGAAAATGATTTATCACTACTTTTAAAATATGCAATTTTTTTTCGAACCAGCTCCACTAACCTGTAAAATTAATTCAAGGTCGGCGTTGTTTGACCCGATGGTTTCAGAGCAGGTGTTGTTTGAAAAAAAAACATAGCAACACGCGATTACAACGAAAAAAAATGCCCTTATTTACGTACACAAAGCTTCGTTTTCGGAAGTTTACTTCCGCCATATGCAAAAAGGCTGCTTAACCACACGAAATTCGTTCTGCCGATTCGAACTAATTACGTGCATCCTCTGCAAAAAAAATTCGTGCAATATTCAATCGAAGCCCATCACTTCGTAACACTTCATAATGATAACACTCGCCGTCGACTAATCACTAGGGAAAATGGCGAATTCGTGCAATGAGTCGTCTCATTGACTCGTCATGACGTGTGCATAAAACTGTCAGTGGAGAATTGTGTCGCACATTATTCTTGTAGAGTAATTGCCCGACCGACATACTTCATAAATTGCCTTCGAAACGGAAAGTGACTTCATCGGGTGCAGTGGTCTGCCGTCCGTTTGAATGGCGGCCGCATCACGCCATTTTTTGCTTTCGCGCAGTTTTTTTTATGCACTGTATAGTACAAAGTTTGGAAACAATTTAAACGTGTATGAAATACAACAAATGTGCATTAAACCTGAGCATTAAAATAAAATAAGTGTGCATAAAAAAAATATCTGTACCGAACGAACGTGCATTAGTGAAATACCAACCGCACGATTATTATTCACAAATTTTATAATATAATCGATTCGCAATTAACCGAATTCAAACAAAATCAACATTGATAAAAAACATGGACCAAATTGTTAAAATGTAGTCGCCAGTTGTATTGTACTGAGATTGACTTTTCTCTGGCGACATTGTCGCCCACCTACAATATGTCATTTTAATGCACAAACTATTCATTCTATTATTCTATTTCATATTTCATATTTTTTTAATGCTCACTTTATACTGTACAAATTTTCTTTTATATTGCACCTTATAAATAAAATAATGCTCAATACGAGATTCTTTAATGCACCAGAAATAATGCAAATCGTATATTTTTCTAATGCACAAGTAGTTCGATTTAAGGCACAATCTATATTTTTTTAACGCACAGTTAAATCGCACCCAAAGAATTTTGCTTTATAATTATTTTGTAATAGAAATTCTTGTGAAATTTAACTTCATCTGTTGATGTTTTGTCCCTCATTAAAAAATGAAATGTTTAACGCCATCTGTCAAATATGACAATTAACGTATCTTACGATATACCTATGGAAGACTAGAAAGACTCGCATTGCTGACATTCGAGTATCGCAATGTGGTTAAAAAGAGCATTGATAGGGCTCGGCTTTATAAATTATTTCGATTTTGTAAAAGAGTTTATTCTATAATAGAAGTTAAAATTCAAGGAGTCAGTTGAAAAAATAATTTTTATTTTGTTTAAATTTTACAAAAAAAAACAAGTTTTTTTGCGTTATTCATGAAAATGTAATTACATAAACACTGATTGTGAGTAGCATATATGTATATCCATGTTTATTAGATTTTCATATAAAAGTTTGATTACAATAAAATATGACGCATGCCGTATAATATAAAGGTAATACCAAAACAACTCTTTGAACTTCGCTGAAATTTAATGATTCACGCTGAAATTACAAACAGCACTCAAACGTAATTACACAAAAACAAGAAAACGGCAATAATCGTCAAAACAGCGAAACTTCACAGAGGATTTATCGTCCCATTGTCAGAGCGGCACTTTAGAAAGGCGTCGTAAAGCTTCAGATTTTAGAATCTGAAAGCGCCGCCGTTAACCGCAACCGTTAAACGAAACGATCGAACGTTCTCATACAGCAGTTGTAAAAGAATAAAGCTTGAAAAACAATCTTGCGAGCCTTCGGCGTCACGATGCACCAGAATGCTGAAACAATCGGCTGCATTGTACCGTTGGTCCACAACTTGACCCACTTCGACGAATAACGGAACCGGCGACATTTGTCGAGATTTCATACGAAAACTTCAAAGGTCGATTGTTTGGCTTTCGAAACGGTGTCGGTTAATTGTGGGTAGGTATCCCCCGATTTACGCGGTAGATACGTTCCGCGAAAACCCGCGTAAATTGAAATCGCGTAAAAAAGTGTATGTACCCATACAAAAATATGAGATTGGTTCCAGGGCAAAAAAAACGCGTAAATTGAGACATGAAGTCTAAATGGGAAGATTGGTTCAGAAAATTGCGTAAAAAAAAGTCTAGCAAAAAATAAAGTTAAATTAAAATAAGATTAAAAATATAATTAAATTAAATAAAAAAACAAAATAAAATCTCATCTCATGAGCTTTAGCAACAGATAACACTTTTTCTCCTTTTTGTAAGCGATCCAAAATTTCGATCTTTGTAATAATATTACTTTTCTCTTTACCGGCAGCTTTGTAACTTCATTTGACATTGTAGGGCTGTAATAAAAATATGTCTTACAATTAGTGAAAATATACTAAAAAAAAAAAAAAAAAACAAATAATATGTAAGTATTTTTACCACTTGTATATAAAAAATCACGCGGTAAAGTATTGCAATACGCTTATACGACAAAAACAAATCTCACAATCAGACTAATTAGAGAAGTGCACTGCTTAAGGAAAGAGGAAACGGGAGAGGGGGGATAAACGGTCATCGATACCGACGTGTATCCGACCGTTATTTTTATCTAACTAAATAATTTTATTTAATTAAATAGATGTCATTATACAATATTGTAATTAATTAATTAAAAAAATATTATTTGCTTGACCGCGTTAAAGTGAAATTGCATAAAATCAGGTACCGCGTAAATCGGGGGGTACTTTTATGTAATTGTTCACGTTGTGTTTGTCGATTCAAATTCCAAAGTCGAGTATAATTTGTGGAAAAGGTCGTAGTTATTTCACCTGTTGTTGCTGCGTGTCGATTTTTCGGCACAAGTTGACTTGTAACTAATCTGATACAGGTGCATTAATTATAGTAGCAGGTGAAGGATGTGGACATAATTGTCTTCCGAATAATGGTTTTAGGACAAAGGAAGTGTTCAGGGTTTTACGAAAAAAATACGAGAGTTTCTTTGTTTAAATAATGTGTTGGCCGATTGTAAAACATCGATTGAGTTTTAACTGGTTCGAATATTTATATAATAACATTGATGATAAATAAGGTTAAGTTGCAAATGAAAACATTCGATGTTTTCGTTTGCAATTCATGAAAATAAATTTATTATGAATACTTAATTGGTTTTGACTTATAATGTTGCTTACAATTAATCATTTTTCGTGCTACATTTTTATATAAACAGGCCGGATTTATCTAATAATTATATTTATCAAAAATAATTATTTATTTACTTAACTTGTCTATGTATTGGTTACGCACAACTTCAATGACTACATTAATTTATTTTCACTATATTTTATTGTATTTAGTTCATGTGTGGGAGCTACAGAATTGCAGTACATACTTCCGACCGTAGATAAATGAACTTCTATAGAGATTCATTATAATCAAACTAATTTTAATAATCTTTTTTATATTTTTGGGAAGATTAAAAAACAGAGCTACATAGGTAGTTCGAAAGAACTTTACTATGGAGTACAGAGTGCCTAGAAAGGAAAATGAACGATTACTATTCTCGGCATGAGTAGTACAAATTAGTAATTAATTATAGCTATAATAGTAACTAGTAGAAACAATAACTGTGGTTTTCGTTAAAATATATATATTTCATTTACTCTAATTATGCTTCGATGACTATAGTTTTTCAACTCATAAAAACATTGTTTCATTTCAACAGACTTCGAACAAAACACATTTTTCACACACGGAAACAGATAAACAAGACGAGCATAAACAAAACGGCCCACACCTATGATTGTTCCGCCATTAGCTTTTTCGGTTGTGCGCAAACAAATGGCCGCGATAAAAACCTCTTACGCTATTTGCGCAGCAATAGTTTTCGGCGTTCAATTACTACAAAGTAGACATAACAAATGGCGAAAATGGCGGTGCCGGCAGAATGCGCTTTTCAAAATGGCGATAAGAATAGCTCTTATCTAATCGAAAAGGTCACTCGTTCACATCCGCAGTTTAGCCGGTTGTTTGCCGATATCAGAACGCTGTACGAATGGTGGAAAAAACGTTTGATATTGTTATGTTTACGGTGTGATAACGCCATTATCGGTTTTGCTTTCGTGTTCGATATGAATTGTTTTCCGCATTATGCATTTGTTTGCTTGACTGTTTTTGTTGCGATAACGTAATATTTTGTTCTCAATTGACAAAGTTCATGATTTTATAATTATTTACAGGTATCCCCTGTACTCTGTTTACGCAATTTCACTTTAACGCGGTCAAGCAAATAATATATTTTTTTAATTAATTAATTACAATATTGCATAATGACGTCTATTTAATTAAATAAAAATTATTTAATAAGATGAAAATAATGGTCGGTATCGATGACCGTTTATCCCCCTTCTCCCGTTTCCTTTTCCTTAAGCAGTGCATCTCGCTAATTAGTCTGAGGTTTGTTTTTGTTGTGTAAGAGTATCGCAATATGTACTTTAAAAAGAAAAATCTCTTGTTTTTTTACGCAACAGACAAGATTCGTATCGACAGAATTAAAATTCTATGCGTTATTCCTCATTAAAATTCACTTAGTATCTTTGTCTTTATTGTCCTTTAGAAGCACCAGTCACCTACAAACGGTGTGACGCAAAAAGTCGAAATGGCATAGAATTAACATTCTGCATGCGACACATCAGCGCCAAGATTACTCCTTCGAGAAGGATACGTTCTAACTTCTAATCGAATCTGGCTATAAATGATCATTGGAAAAAGCTTATCTAGCCATAGTTTCGAATTGGTAAACAGTGCTATTATAATATAATTACAGTTTTTTCAGTGTCGACGAAACGGATTTATCTATTCAATGTTCTGTAAATATTATTCTCGCGAAGACTAGTTGATAACTCGTGTCATATTATTCGAACTATGCTGTTTACGATATTGAAAAACAGTAATAACATAACAAATTTACTATTGGTTCATCTATAGTGCATTGTGTGACGACTTCGATCGCGGAATTTATCTTAAAAGCTGAAATTTTAAAACTACGCATAAGGGAATACTTTTATTTTAAAAAGCCATTATTGTATCTAGTTTTGAAGTTATCATTTATAAAAAAAAACCTGAAATGATTTTTGCAAAATATCTTTGAATTCTTTGACATATTAGGTTGAATACTAAAATCTTCCTATTTTTTTCGCAAAAAACCACAAAATACTTATGAGATGTACTAAAAAGATAATTTTACTTGATAATAAATATTTTAATAACATATTTTTTGCAATGAGTAGACTAATTTTAACTTGTTAGGGATTTTTTTAGTTCGATGTTCGATATCATTAAACTAAGAAGCTCAAAGAGTTCTACTATTAAAATTATTGAATAAATTTGCAAGGATAGCTTTTTTAAAATGAAAGTATCCCATAATGTGTAGTATTATACATATAAATAGAAAAGAAAAAAAATATAGAACAATGTCATCTTATTTGACGATGTATCGAATTTTCACTTGAATCACATTTTAATTTGCAAAATTTTCAATATTGTACGAAACATAATATAAATGTGTCGACGACTATAATCCACAATTCGATGACAATATAAAGATTTCTTTGAATAAATTTGAATAACTAAATAACCCCGTTACACATATCACAGTCGATAAGAAACACGCGTTTTCGGCATGTTTCAATGAAAGCACCACAAACAATTATGTAGAAAAATTGACACATATCTGTCGTTAATCGGAAGCAGCGAAAACCCGACAATGGTCGCGGTGACGCACATTTTGGCCACTATCGGACGGATGCAGTTACCAGCCATGGCGGAACTTGCGTCACCATGACCGTCGGCGGACACAGGATAAAAACACACTCAAACAAAACAAAATTAAAACGAAACGAAAGCGATAAAACGCTGACCATTGTCCGGCTGTTTGAGCGCGATAAAGGGGTGCAATGTGCGTCGCGTTTGTACGCCGTAAGTTCGATGTCGTAGGGTGACCATGTTTGAATCTGCAGCTTATAGAACGTCTGTTAAAATGAGACTTTTTAAAGGGAACAATTTAAACGTGTATTCATAAAAATAATTGTGCATTAAACCTGAGCATTAAATAAAACGAATGTGCATTCAAAAAAATAATGTGTGCATTTAACACGAGTATTAAAATGTGTGCATTCGAAAAAATATACCTTAAAATAAATAAACGTGCATTAAAATGAATGTAAGTAAACGACGGCAACGCTGGAAATGTGACCAGGACAAAAAATACCAACCACATGATCATTGTTCACAATTTTCATAATAGAATCTGTTCGCAACAAACCTAATTCATACAAAATCAACATTGATTCAAAATAGATCAAATTGTTAAAATGTATAACTTTCTGTCGTTCCGTTCATACGTAAACAAATGTAAAGGATGACACTTTGACAGATGACAGTTGTATTGTATTGTCTATAGAGAAAGGTGACGTTACCATCTACTGTCACTTTAATGCACAAACTATTCATTCTATTGCACATTTCATATTTTTTTAATGCTCACTTTATATTGCACAATTTTTTTTTCCTATTGCATTCTATGCATAAAATAATGCTCAATACGAGATTCTTTAATGGACCAGAAATAATGCACATCGTATATTTTTCTAATGCACGAGTGATTCGTTTTAAGGCGCAATTTATTTATTTTTAATGCACAGTTAAGTCGCACCCCTTTTTAAACGCATATTATGAAATTTTACAATTAGACTGAAGATTAGCAGTTGGATCCATCGCTTAACTTATATGATTCAGAATCTAACAATAAGTTTGATTTTTCGATTTTTTGAAAGAATTGTGTCTTTTTTGATGTCGATACCTTGTAAGATCGTAAATTAAGTTAGATGTGCTTAGCGTGTCAAATAAATCAACTAAAATCGTGGATTATTAACAGGATATGTTATAGGTAAGATTACGAACATTCCTCTGAACAAATATTTATGAGTGGATCTTTTACGATCGCGTACGCTGTACAAGAAAATTTAACGTTTTCTAGTAAACAAATAAAAAGTGAGAAATTCTCAGATTCAAGGTCGAAATTTGCGGATTATTATATTTTCAAGCAGTTAACACTTTTGTAAATCAATAAACCAGAACGACTTGGCGAAAATTTTGAAATCTTCAAATCACCATGCGAAAAGCTATGTAAATTTTTCGCAATTTCTACGGCTTATTTGAATATTTCATTAGAAATAGTACTAAAGAAGTCAACTGTTTTAGCCTTGTCAGTGATTACTGAAGTTAAGTGACACGATTTGTATACGGATGCGTATTTCGTTAACCCGAGACCATTTATTTAGTAATTAATGGATTTTAGAATCCAAACTCCGAGTCATTGTTGCCTTATCATACGATGAAGAAAAAAAATTTAAATCTCCAATAGTATGCCTATTTTTAGAAATTATAGTCCAATATGTTTCAATGGTAATCTTTTACTTTAGGTGCGTAAATTATTTATCGACAAATTGTATTTTAATAGATAAAAATACATTATAGATGCTTAAATTAAATTTCTCGATATATTTCACGAGTAATTTATGCATTATATGTAAATCCCCAAATTAGGTTTCTTAACGAATTTCACGCATTTTCGCTTATTGTTAGATCGTCTAAATTTGCACATGCTAACAATTCGGATGGTAAAAGGTGCTACTTACTATACAACATGTTAACCCGAAACTCGTAAAATATGGTTTAAAATTGATAAATATAACATCCAAATGTGAAATTCCTTGAAAACATAATTTAAGCACTTATAATACATTAATTAACATACGTATGAAATGCGTTAAGATCTCAATTTAACAATAAGAACTTATAATGCATTTTTCAAGCTTTTTTATCAGTGGCGTCCTGAGACAATGCGTCACCGTTAAGAAAAGTTCAAAATGTCGCCTTTTCTAGAAATATAGTTCAAAGTTCAAACGATTTTTTTTATAATAGTTCTAATATTATAGATAGATATTTTAAAATACATTCTTACGTAGTAAATTTACTCCGAAACACAAATACTCTTGTTAATTTTATTATCAAATATGTTTTTATAAAGAAAAATATTTATTATTAAAAAAAAATTGCTGCCTTTCAGAATATGCCACTATGTATTAGGCATTGCCTTATTTTGCTTATGCCGTCGGAACGTCACTGATTTTTATTCATGTTAATATGCAAATTCGTCAATAAATAATTTAAGCACCTGAAGTAGTAAAGGATTACCGGATTAATAAATATTCATGTTCCAAAAGCAATGAATGTTAATGAGTTACAAATATAGCTCCTACATAAAGTTTCGTGCCTAGGGCCAGAAATTTTATCGTGCTCCCTATTTTCACCATTTTTTAAAAATTACATAGCTTCTTAGTAGATACCCAGAAGTCAAATTATGTATAATATGAAGACGAAACGAATTGATAGATTCTGTTAAAAATAGTGACAAAATAATTTTATAAAATTGATCGACACCGGACTCTTTTATAACCTCGGGCCTAGGGCTAGACCCAGCTTTTTTTTCGTGTCCGGTTTTTGCCCGGTGTTTGGTGATATTGGCGGATGTATTTTTCAACACCCATGGAGCACCTTGAGGAGGTTACCACCATGCTCAAAGAAGATCTATGATAAAACAACAACAACTGAAGTGAAAGGATGTACATAGATAAGAAAGGGAGAGGAGAAGGAGGACCGATTCAAACGCACTAGTGTACCAACTGTCGACGACCAATTTATTGTCACAATCACTCGTGACGCTGGCACATTAAATTACAATTTCTATGACGATTGATAGAGCCCAGCTGAAGCCACGTTAATGGGAGCCACGGTTACAAACGAAGAAGTGTAAAATCGAATATTCCAAACACAGAGCAACCTAATCCCTATTGAAAGAACACCAAAAAATAAACTTTCCCAATGAAAAATTCAACACTAGCACCGTCGAACGGAAAGGCCATCGCCGACTTCCCGCGTTCTCGGAAACCGGGAAACCAGCACCAGATCTAATCTGGCAGACCCGGCAGTGGCAACATAAACACATCCCGCTCCGAGGAATTCGTGAATCAGTACCGCGCTCCACGAATAGAGCTGGCGCGGTCGTAAAACGCAAATAAAACGACGCTTTGTTGACGAAGCCGAAGAAGCAGCTCCTGGAAGGTGGCCAGGAGCCGGTCTCATGCTGCACCGCATCTGGAGTTGGAAGAGGCCCGCCGGAAACCGGGTCGGTACCATTCAGATGGCTGACGGTGCCAGATGGCCGACGCCGACGAGTCTTCGTTGTCGCCGGTGGATTTTCGATTCGAATGTGGCTGGTGCTATTTTCGATCAGGAGCAACGACATGGGTTGGGTGTGTGTGTGTGTTGCATTTGTAGGGGAATGGGTTCGGATGAAATCATCGGTGGTGTTCGTGATGTAGTCGTGTGCTTTTTGTTTGTTACATATCCGAGATATAAAAAGTGAATATAGAACAGAGCATAAAGCAAAGTGAAATAATACAAAAAGGTAAAAATGAGAAGGGGACTAGACAACATTAGCCCAAAAACAGGTCACAGAGTGCGTCCTCTCGTGCGATGGTTGAATTTGATTTGAAAATGTTTGGATTTGGAGTGTAAAAGCTGTACAAAAGGAATACAAGTAAGTTGTGGAGTGAATTAGATGAAAGTTATTTGGGATTGAAAAATCTTTATCAATCGATAACGAATGGAATAAATTGAAATGTACTTAAAAAGTAAATATTTATTTTAAAACTTCAGATAGTATTACATAACATTGAGGATGATCAGACGTCCTCCTTTGAGGATTGTTCTGCTTAAGGGAACCTTGTCCTTATTAAAAATTATATTCTCCTTTGTTCTCTTCAAGGTAAAATTACCTCTTTTGTTCTTCTTCTAGGAAAATTATTCTATTTTAATTCATTTAAAAGTATCATAAAATAGACCAAGTGCATCTTTAACATAAAACGAAATTTTGTCAATATGAAACTTTAGGTATTGATACTTATTTTTCGACTTATCAGTCTTAATTTTTTTTTAGTCAATATCTTCTGACATTTCAAAAATCTGGTCACCAAACTCTGATAGTGGTTTATCAAATCTGGACATATAAAAATAAAACAAAGAACTTTTTTATAATAAAATGTCAACAACAAAATCAAATGTCAACATCAACCATACGAATCATACAAATAGCGCATCCTGAGCCGATTACTCGAATCTGACCGAACGTCAAACAATTGGTCAGCAAAAAAAATCAAATGTCGACATCAAATAGTAAATCTTGAGTCCAGAGGTGTAGCTAGGGGGGGCAAGGGGGTTTAGAGACCCCCCCGAGCGCAGACTGAGAGAGGCGAAAAAACGAGATTCGAAATATGTATTTATTAGATAAACTTTTTTTATGAATGGTAAGTACAATATTGGTAAACAATGCATTTATGGAAGTTTCTTTAAAAGCTTACGATTAGATTTGAAAAAAAAAACTTGGATGGGTACGCATTCACTCAGGTCAACTTTCCGAAATCAAAGGATCCGAAATCCGAAGAAAGCAAAATCTACCTACTTTTATGATGATTGTGAAAATGCCTTTTAAAATAATACTTTGCTTGTAACATTTTCCAATGAATTCCATTCGGTAAATCACAATGGCGCAGATGCAGATACAAGATTTTATAATATTGACTATTAGCCCCCCATTTGGTTTTTGGAAACGAAATAACGGAACGAAACGAAACGAACGAAATATTATATTATTTGAAAATTCTATCACGAAACATATTAGAACCATTAATTACCTTTTGCAGATTGAAAAAAAAATCATAATTTTCGCTTCCTAATATAGACTTGTATATATTTTTTTGTTTATAGATGTTGTTCTTAATGATAAATATTTGAAAAATGCCATTACACTCCATATAATTTTTGCAAGTTTTTTTTAAACGATCATTCCATAACGTATCAATGAAGAACAAAAAAAAATTTTGCCTGCGGCCCCATTTTTTAAAATTACTTGTAATAATATTCGATCAATATTTTGTTTTAGGCACTTTTTTCATTCAAAAATTTTCAATCTTTTTTATAAATTTGAAAATAGAGGGATGGGGGGAGGCACCGATTATAATTTGTCCCCGAGAGCACAATACCCTAACTACGCCACTGCCTGGATCGATTACTCGGATTTGACTGTCCAAAATCTTCAATCCCCAACAACTACATCCAATCCCAACCGAAGCTCGAAACAAATTCAAAACACGAAACCCACAACACAACAAATCATACAGAATCCATTGTTTTGCAGATGGAGCACACGTCCTCGACCCTCGACCACCGTCACTCGCCCACTCCGTCACACCCCGCAGATAAATAATCCCAAGTTTTAAGTGGTCTTCGCGATAGTTCCCAGGGCACGTGCCGCGGCCATCGAGCATGTCCAGGGCCGGACTCGAGGGCCGCCACTTCCAGATAGGACACGTCTGTCCGTCCCAGAAAGTGGCGGAACAGGGACGTGATCGGGATGAGAATCGTGCCAAATCGACCGGGGAGAGTTCTGCAGATAAAAAAATGTTAAGACGACGCTCGTGCTTCGGATGTGTTATGTGAGGAGTCGGTGCTATGCGATATTGTTTAAGTTTGTAGTTTTTTAAGGCTTATATTTAATTGATCGTAAAAAAAATACTATTTTGATCAGTAAAAACAAAGTATATGATTGTTATTTGGTTCTGTGCACGTGGAAACCTGTTTGAACTTGTTGGATCAAGTCTCAATGTAGTCACACGTAGTAGTAAGCTAACCTAACCTAACCTAACCTAACCTAACTGATCATTTAACAATGTTATACTGATCATTTTAGTTATTATTAACCAGCCAAATAATTAGTTGCCGTTTTTTAATATGAAAGTATAGCTTGTGTCTAGTTTTATGTGCTTTATGTGTGAAATTTTTCGAATTGTTTCGAACTCTTTCGGTTTCTGCGAATCGAAGAATATTTGCCAAAATGTTCGCGTTACGAAGAACGTTTTCCAGCAAACCGATGATACATTGGCGATTGTTGCCAAATCGATTCGAATTTGTAAATATTTAGAATTTTTTCGAAAAATATTTGGTATTACGCTAATAAATCACAGTGCTCGAAAAAATATCATAGATTATGAAAGTGGATTGCTTTCTGAGAACCGGAATATGGAATGTGGATGACTAAATGGATTTTCCTACATTTTTCCTGAAGTAAAATTTTCTCGGAAAAGTGAGTTTTCATCGTATATACATCTCAGAAATATGAATACTTATTTTTTTTCAGATCCAATTATTCAATATAAAATATGTATTATAATTTATTTATAGGGAAGAATCATTCTGAAAAAATCTGAATGGATTTTTTCAATAGAATAGATTCGCCGAAGAGAAACTTCAGACGGCCGTTTTAATCGAAAACACAATACAAACGAGCAATTAACTTTTCCCAAAATCGGAAGGTCTTCTGAAAAATGTAAAAATTTCGGTCGTTTGCTGAAAAGTTGCTTTTTCGTCATCATCGAGTATTCAATGGAGATCCGCAAAACTCATTCTTTATACATCGGATAGAATTGAGAAAACTTTGTTTGAATTTCAAAAGGGGCCAGACAATGCGTTGTTTTCAGACGTGCCTGAAAAAAAACGAACTTTTAACGACCGAACGAATAATGTAAATTGTAAAACTTGTAAAGATAGAATGTTTTTTAAATACTTTTTCAACTCTAAATTTATACATCATCATCATTATCATATGAAATTTATATTATGTCTTCCAAGCAGCTTTAAAAAAATCCTTCTTTCATATGTTTTTTTTATAAATTTTAATGTTTCAATTAAGGTGCCCAGATTTTAAAAATGTCAAAGGAGGATACTGTCAAAATAAAAATAAATATTTATAGCACAAAGTACTAAACCCCCCTCTAATTTTTTTTTCCGAAAAAAATATTTTATTTTATGCGAATTTACTGTAATAATTTCGAGGGATTTTAACCTCTTTTTTAAATCAAAGCACTTTTAACCAGTATTATAAGTTTGAGGATAAATCAATAAAATGCTAAGAACAGTAAAAATATTTTTTATTGACACATACTTAAGAAAACAAAAATATGATTATAAAAAAGCCAATAAAAAACGTATATTTTCCACAAAATTAGATGGAAACAATTTGTATTTATTGTACATACAATTCATATAAACATTAAGTCAATAAAACTATCAATCATGAAAGCCATATTTCTTATCAAATAAAATGGAAATAACTCCTATTTATACATAATTTGAAAAACAAGAAGAAAAGAAACGTATTAAATTAGAAAATTTTTACTTATACAAATATTCTGCCCTCGTGTCATTCATGGTAGCAAATTTTTCGATGACTTTTTTGTTAAAACATGAAATATGCTGAATGAAATCTTGATGAATCGATAGTACGGCAAGGGCGTTCAGTCGATCATGAGAAATCGTATTTGTTATATGCGTCTTAATTCTTTTCAGCATGCTGAATGAATTTTCAGCGTCGACTGTCGATACGGGTGTCACCAAAATTATTTCTATCAACTTCAAAATTTCTGATAATGTATCTTTCAGATCCGAGTCGATTATGAATTTACACAATTCATTTATGTTTTCAAATTTATGAAACAGATCATTATTGTACAGTACCATCAGTTCCGATTTCAATTTTTCAATCTTCAGCATCGGATAATTGGCTTTTAAAACATCGACGTGTGCGACTGGAAATTTTTTTTTATAAATTTTATATTGTTTCGGATCTACGACGAGAAATGACTGAAAAATTCCGCAATTTCCGAATCTGTTTAACATTTCGCCTTTTATGATAATACATGCTTCCTCTGCATGGATTTCAAAAGCATCGTTTGATACATAATTCAAATCCATTCTTGGCCTTTTTATCGTATCATAATCAACCGATTCACGAAAGTCTTTTAATGTTTCCATAATTCGATCGATCGCCATGTCGAAATTTCGAAACGGTCGTGTAGTGAATAGGTCTGTATATTTTTTTGATTGCAAAAAATTATGTAACATATCAACCTGCATGAATACTACATAGAAAAAAGATAAAAAAAAATTGAACTCGTCCTCTCTCAAGCATTTCATAAATCCAATAGCCTCCCATATACTTTTATCATCCCATCCATCTTCTCGATGAATGATTTCGAAACATTTCATCAGGTCTTCCCTGTTTTCTCTGATACAATTTATGATTGTCGAAGTGGAATTCCATTGTATCTCACATGTTTTGAGGACACGTGATTTGCAAACTTTTCGTAATAAGTTATTACGCTTTGGCGAATTAAAAAAAGCCCCAATTCCACTTATCGATGCGAAAAAGAGTTTGATTCGATTAATCGACGAACAGGCTTTTTTCAAAACAAAATCTAATCGATGTGTATAGTAATGCAGATAGTGAGCATGAGGGTAAGTTTTCTTCATTTTAATTGGAACCTCGTTGTTAGTACTACTGAGAATTTCTGGTGCACCATTATATGCTTGGGCTATCAGTTTATCGGTGAGGTCAAAAGGCCTCAATTTGTCTTCAAGTATTTTCGTCAATTCACAAGGTGTTCTATCATGAACATCGACGAAAGCTAAAAATCTTTCAACAGGCAACGAATTTACCAAATATCGTAACGTGATAGCGAATTCGGAACAACAAGCAACGTCTGTGGTTTCGTCTGCTTGTACAGAAACGAAACTCGAATTTTCCATTTCAGATTTCATTTCGTCAATGTACACATCGTACATACAATCCAATAGGTCGTTTTGTATCGTTTTGGACGTGCATTTCGCTATTTTCAAATTTTTTAAATGGTCATCTAAAACATTATCCAAAGTCGCCGCCCATTCAACCAAGTCCAAAAACACTTCCGGATTATTCAATTGTATCGTCTCGTCGTTTCCACACAATGGTGACTCGTGGATGCCACAAAATTTTATACAATCGATGATTCTGGATAAAACGTGTCTATTTTTGTCGACTAGTTCATTATGTCTCGCGACACTTTGACGATTTCCAGAATTTGTCGTCGATACAGTTTTTCCTTTTCCGAAAGTTTTAAAAAGCACGGTATTGTTGATGTGAGTCGTGGTCGATTCGTGTGATCGAATTCGTTCCGAAATATGTTTTATATCCTTAATTCCTGTATACGTCCATGATGATTCTCCACCGAAAATAATACAGATAAAACAAAAAAATGCTTTCTTTTTTTCACTCACGGTTAGCCACGACGTTTTGTCGAACCACGATAAACCGAACTTTCTGATAATTTTCCCATCTTGCTGAGAAATTTGTATGTCTCTCGGTTGATGTGCACCGAGTCTGATTATTTCTAATTTTTCTTTCGAACTCAACACCGATTTTTTCAAAATATTATCGACTTCGTTCATTGTGAGTTCTAAAAAAGATTAAAATATTGAATAATGAAAATTAGATAGATTGAAAATTAAAGCGTACTTACAAGTTAAGTATAGATGAAATGTCGAAAGGTGTCATGTATGTATCGAATCGTATGGAAAATGGCCAGGTTTGTATTTTGCCTAAAAAGAACTATATGTAGTCAATGAAAAGCGACCTTCTGTGTAAGGGAATACGATTCTTTTTTCTTAAGCTATTTCTATTGTTGACACAATACTACATGCAGGCGCCAGAGAAGCGGGCAAACTGAAACTGAGGACGACGAGAACCTGGCACAAAACCGGCTGCCCGGCTAGGCGAAGAAACCTTATTTTCTTTTTACATCTCTTTTATTTTCATGGGAGATATGTATGTGGGGCACTGCCCCACTTGCCCTTGAAGACGAACCGCGCATTCTCACATATCGAAATAAAGCCATCTTGCATCATCGATTTGAAAGAAGAACGTTTAAAAGCGTATAATTTGTATGCCCATCTTCCAGATATATCAAAATTTCAACGTTAAAAACCTTTTCAAAAGTCATCATAACAACTGCAGACGATGACGGAATACAAACAAACGTATCCAACACGCATTCGTTGCAATGTTATTCATGCAAAATTCAAACCGACATTTTTTACACGCGAAACGAAAACCGGCTACGTCGCACAAAACCAGTTTCTCCCCCCGTCCCCCTCCCGCCGCATGCGTGCGTCCCTCTCGCACTCAGACGCCGTGACGTCACGAGTAGACTGACCGCTGCCCCGCGCCTCCCGCCCCCCGCTGCGCGTTTGGCGCGAACGAATGTCAGTGGTGGCAAACGGAGTATGCCGTTATCTCGCGGCCACTTGACATCTATCGCGTGTGTGCGCGCGCATTCGTTTTTTTATTTTTAGCGGGAACGCACACGCGTCTCGTATGCTCAATAAGCACGTACGCTTTTACGTTTTTGTTTTGGTGTTGGTTACACGTGTCGCTTGTGTACACGCTCGATGGATTCGGCGTGTCAATAAAATTCGGTTTTGTTACGTGTTTTTATTGTACCTTTTCCTTATTTTCCTCTTTTTGTTGTTGTTATAATTATATTTCCTAATGAATCCGTATCGAATCAGTCAAGAGTTCATAATGATACAAATTTGAATTGACATTGATAAAAAAAACATTGTTTATTTATATCTGCCAACAATTATTTTAATTATCGACACACTGCGAATGGGGAAAACAGATTTGCGAAATTACGCCATTCGCACATATGCCGGTATGCGCAAAAACTGACGATAACGAACCGTTTATAAAATATAGAACGGTGATAAGGCGGGACATCGGTTTGTACGCTATGAAGTCATACTGTTAGAATAAATTATGGCTTTTTCTTTCGGCTTATTTGTCGCTGTCGTGGAATCGGCACACATATGGTAAAGGTCGATCGTCTGCGTCTCGTTCCGATAGCGTCATTCGACTTTACAAACGCCATTTGAAAAACAACGTTGTTGACGACTCGTTACGAAAAATTAATTATCTAGCGAAACGAGGCATCCTTCACCTTATGTCAGAGCGGAGCGAAACGAAAACACGCAACTTTTATCGCACTCTCACGAGGCGTGCGAGTGTACTATGTACTATTTTTTTCGTTTAATTTAATCTCCCATATTCTCGATAGCGGATTGACGGGTGTGTTATATAAAAAAGCTATTTTCAACAGTGATGTAAGACCAAACGAATAAAAATGGCCATTCACGATGAAATATACACCCGATCTTCTTTTTACACGGGGGATACGTTCCAGGGACTACCGTGTAAATAAAAAAATGTATGGTGAGTATGCAAAAAGTGGAGATAGGTTCCATCACTATATTTGGATAGAACTTCCATCCAAATGAACTTTATAAAAAATGTGCGACGCCAAAAATTTTCGCCGTGAAAAATCATCGAAATTTTTTATTTAAAAACTATAATTACACGGCACTATCCTATCCCTCGATTTACACGGCACTCTTTTTACACGGTTTAAAAAAAATTAAAAATTAAAATAAATGTTGAAAATAATCAATAATAATAACATTAATAATTTTAATATTGAATTCTATCACTAACTAAAATAGAAGAGCCACTGTCAAGTAAACAACGAGGTGCGTACCCGCACGTTTGTCATTACGTTGTAGTTTGACGTTTCAAATGTAATCTCAAAACGATATGTCGACCACGATATTAAACATTTTTATAAATTGCTTATTAAAATTAGAACTTCGGACTAAAATTAATCTAACCTAACCTAAGTTAATACAAAGCTTCAAAAAACAACCAAATTATGCGTTTTTTGTGTACTTTTCGATTTACACGATTTTACATTAAAAAATATACAATTTCGATTCACACGTTTTTCTCAGAACCCTATCTACCGTGTAAATCGTGTATATCAGTATACTGGTATCGAAATTACCATTGTGGCATAATGATACATATTTTTTTTTATACCGTGTAAAAAAAAGTAATCGGCTCATCTTCCTTGAACCGTGTTATTTCGGATCCGTGTAAAAGATGATTAGGTGCACTTCAAAGACAAAACAGTTATCTCGTCCCAATTAGTCAACGTTAATCTATCGATAAAGATTTCGTATACAATTCGAATCTATAATAAAAAACGATTAGTTAAAATTCTCCATTGTGTACATTTTACGAAATCGTACACGCGCACCTATGGTTGACGACCGCAGCGCATACGTCACAAGTCCTTGAACTCCATTTTGTGAAACGTCACGCGCGGGCGGCGGGGTGGCGGGGCGCGGGGGCCGAGACGCTGACTGAGTCCGTGGAATGTTGTTCGAATGGAGGCCCCGTGCAACGACAGACGTTCGCAACAACAAGGCAAAAAAAAAACATGGGCGCGAAGAGCGGAGCGAAACGCAACGCGCGTGTGTGCAAAAGTACACGCTCGTGAATGGCGTTCGTGCGAGGTTTTTTCGATGATTTTGGGTGCGACGGTTTTGTTTTTTTTGTTTGTGGGGAGTCGAGTTGTTGATGAGTGGGATTGTGTTGATTGAAATTTTTGATGGAAATGTAATATTTGTCATTGTTCCGGTGTGGTGGCTTATTTAGATGCATGTGAATCGCAGATTTGTAGTGGAGTTGTAAAGCGGATGGATGCTATGTTGAAATTTTATGTTTTTTTTTTTCAGAATTTTCTAGCTGTTTTCAAATACACCTAATCCTCTTTTTACACGGTTCAATGAAGATGAACCGATTACTTTTTTTACACGGATTTTCCACGGTATAAAAAAATAATAAAAATATGTATTATTATGCCATAATGGTAAGATTCGACATAGGCCAGTATACTGATATAATTATGTGTATGTAATTATAGTTTTAAATAAAAATTTCGATGTTTTTTGATGATTTTTCATGGCGAAAATTTTTCACAACGCACATTTTTTTATAAAGTACATTTGGGTGGAAGTTCTATCCAAATATGGTGATGGAACCTATCTCCAATTTTTTTTGTATGGTCACCATACATTTTTTTTTTTACACGGTAGTCTCTGGAACGTATTCCCCGTGTGAAAAGAGGATCGGATGTAATTCAATGAAATTTCCTTCTTTAGAATTATTCAAAACGAATACATACATACAAGTAAAATTAAACGTATGAAGTCATATTTCGATAAAATTTATATACTACCAAGCACCTCTATTTTTTATTTTACTTGGAATTAGGTTTTCTAGTTACTTTTGTTCATTTTACAATCCCGAAAATCCTAATTTCTCGATTCAAACTCTAAATCTACGTTTTTTTCTATAATAACGGTTTTTTTGTCAGTCCCGTTAAAAAACGTAAAACGAGGATTCACTGTATTTGCATTTTAATTTGATTACACGAATTTTTCTTAAATTTCAATATGTGCAACGAATAAATAAAATAAATAAGAAATAGGATAAATATATTTTTTTGCCAATCGGTAATTTAGTGACATCTATGATCGTTTTTCAAAAAAAAAAAATTTCAAACTTTTGAAAACAAAACATGAAATTTGATAAACTTTTTTTTGATCTAATAATATTTTTTTTAAATAGTAATTCAATATTTTTTACAACTAACTGCGATATATTTTTAATTTCCAATGATATTTTATGAATTTAATTAAAAAAATATTTTAAATAAATACATATTTCAATATAAGCTATATTTTGAATGAAAAAATAATAATTTTCATTTTCATAATGCGATAAAGCATTCAAGATAAAAGTGGAACAAGCAAAAAAAACGTTTTTCAGTAATTGCCTCCTGTGAGGATTGAACTCACGACCCTGGTTTACGAGACCAGTGCTCTACCACTGAGCTAAAGAGGCAGGCGATGGCCGGGTGAAAATAATTGCACTTCAACATAAACAGGACAAATTTACGATTTTACACCCGTTTCTATGTATTAGTTGAAACTTTATACGATTCTGTATCAGCGTTTTGTTGATTTCAGCAAAATAATATTACATTTATGTAACGAATGAATAGAATTATGTTACATTTGCGTATGAAACGATTTGTTTAATATTTGAGTGATTCAATCGATTATTTGTAGCTGAATAATGATTTTATATTGTTGCATTCGTAATAATAATGAAAATAGCATTATAATGTTTTAATATGCGTTTTGAAATAAATTATATAAGTAGTGGATTTCTGTGGAATCAAATAATTTTTTTTTACCGTTGCTTAGTTTTAGTTTGATTGTATGTTCGATATTTTTTAATTTTATTAATTTATTCTTTCCAATTATATTTATAAAACAGATTTTGAAATAAAATGCAAAAAAGAGAAGCTGCCGAAACCAGGGATCGAACCAGGGACCTTTAGATCTTCAGTCTAACGCTCTCCCAACTGAGCTATTTCGGCGATGAGAAGTTAACTGTTATAAAACTTTATAAACTTAAGAATAATTTTCAAAACAAAACATGAAAATATAATTAGTTTTAAATCAATACACATCTTATAAAATTAAAATAATTAAGTAAATAAATTATTACATATAATATGAAATGAAAACTTACCTTTTGATACTGATTATTACATAACATTTTGTAAAACCATGTTTTTTTCCTCAACATGGATTTACATGTACTAAAACAATGAAGTGATATAAAAAAACATAATAAGTAGTTATTAAATATACTTGTAGTAAAAAATTATACTTTTTTTATCATCGTACTAATGGCTTTCCTCACAACTGTAGGTCGTTACCATCCAATTTTTTCTTTCATACTTCAACTTACAATTGTCTTCCAGATTTCCTGACACATTATAGTTAGACCAGCTGACTGGTCAAGTTATTGTGAGGGGCTCTTCCTTTCCCTCTATCGCCCTCAACACACAGCTTTTCCAGATTATTCTGGTCCCGTCTTGCAATGTGTCCAAGTAACCAAAGAACACATACCGGGCAAGTTGCTTTGCGGACTGCTTTTCATTGACAACAAGATCTCTCAGAATATAGTTATTTTATTATTATTAATGCTGAATTATATTCTTGAATATGCTATTAGTAAAAAATGTACTTATTTGGTTCCAATTGAGAGAATATATAATTTTTAGCTTGTTTCAAAGTTCACTTATAACTGAACATAATTCTGTAGTATTATAGTCACCATTTGTACAACTGGCATAGAGCAAAGTAAATATTTATACATTTTGCTCATATCGAAGGTTGAATATTCAAACGATCGTTTTCCATTTTATTATATAAATTATCAACATACAATAGGAAATTTGGGAAAATAAGAATAAATAAAACTCTTTTTTTTTTTTTTTTTTTTGAAAATAACTATTATCAACTTATTCATATACAAACATAACATAGAACCTTTTATCTTACAATACAGGACTCGCATTTTAATTTACAATGGCTATAGAAATAATCTTTTGCAGGCAGATAGTAAGAGACTAGTCAACACGGTCAAAACCTTTTTTAGATAAGTATTTCTTTCTTGATAAGTTTCTGCTTACGATGACGAGAAAAAACGAAATGTGCACGATACATCGGTTTCTACACTATTATATTTAAATAACTTAAGTGACAAATAGATTGTTAACACATTCCAAATAACACGAAAATGATTTTCAAAAAGTGAAGTGCTCAAATCAATAAATACACTTTTGCAGCACAAAACTTTTTCAGTCTGAAATTCAAATGGGTGGAATGTATTATTAAAAGAATTGTGACGTTTCCAAATTTTTTTTTTTAATATAATTATGTAGCAACAGTACATACAAGCGCATCATAGAATTTTAAATTTGAGAAATTTATCTATTTATAATTTATTCTTAAATTAATAAATTTTTAGTTACATTTGTAGGTGTCGTGTGAAACACAGCGTAAAAAAAAAAATATGAGGTACATAAACCAAATCGAATACGCTCTACTAAACAAAAAATGTATGAAAAATTAAATGCATAACAAGTGCCATTAACGAGAAAAGACATTCAGCCAACTATAAATCCGACGCCGAAACGATATTGTTGTTTACTTTGGTTCGCCATTCCGACAATGCAAAACTAAACGGTAACGGGTAAATCTTTCTCTAACACTGCGCCTACGTTCCAATTAGAATCGATCATACCTGAAATAGTAAAAGATAACGCAACGTTACACACGATTAACAAACTTGTGATAAAAGATAATATTTATACCTCTAAAACTAATTCGGCTCTAGGGATTTGAATTTGGTATCCGATACTTCCGACTGATTCTTGAGCTCTAAATGAAGTTTCTATTTCAGCACCAAACTAAAAAAAAAAATCGATTTATAATAATTTTTTTTCAAATAAATCAACAAAATTTCTGATTATAATACCTGAAGCTGTTCACTGGCTTGTTTGTAGTAAGTCAATTGTAATCCAGCTAAACCGATTTTGGCAGCTATTTCGGTATCTATAAAAAAATATAACGTTTAATCATGAAATGAAATAATCATTATCGTAAATCGTTTTAATACCTTCGGTGCAATATCGTGCTGCAGCCGATACTACGGCGATTTCACCGCCGGTATTTTAGGACTACGTTGGTAGGCAAGTTCGGCACCGAAGCTATAGGTTTAGTGACGGATTGAAGGTACCAGCGCCGAGAACGACGCGGAACCTTCCCGCCACTCTTGGCTCGTCATAGTGAGGGTAGCGGTATGGATTGAGCCTTGATGTTCGGCCGAGACTTGACCAACTGCTAAACTCATCGCTTGCAGCTGAAAAAATAACAAAATATTATTGCACAATGTTCTCATGTTGTTTCAAATCGTTAATCGAGTACCTGTCCCACGGCGCGACATCTCCAGGCAGGCGTCAGCTGGTGGATAAGGTTTACGTTTATGTTACCGTCGGGTCCAGGTCTCCGAAAACTACGGGGAACACTTCGGTCGGACTGATCTGTTTAGTTCCGGCGTAAAATTGCTCCGAAGTTTGTATCCACTGGGGCTCATGGAGCTCATCGTGATGGTTTGTGAAATCTAAAATTTGATATTTCGTTAAAATAAGGTAACATATTTGTATCGTGAATGTTTTTTTAGAAGAAAATAACGTGCCAGAAAATTATTGTTGATACCTCTATTGATCATTAACTTGCATCCTTCGAAATTGACGGGCATCACCTCTGGAAATGGTTTAGAGATAATTTGTTAGATACGATCGATCGAAGAGATATTTTTTATATGTGGAAAAAGGAGTTTTCATTCATGATTTCAGATTTGGAGTCGAACGTAAAGAAAATAAAAATAAATCATGTTTTTTTAATATAGAAATTTTTTTTGTCGATTCGAATCTAGTTCGATGAGAAGAAATGTATAATGTATAACAGATGAAATGAGATGACAGGATAAAAAAATCAATCATTATGCAAACAGCTAAAGGTTTTTCTGAAAACGTCATCCGACTCAATCAATTGAAAAATGATAAGTCAACGAGGGATGACACATGAGGGCTAACCTTTGCATTTCTTGTGTATTTCGTCCAAATTTCCAGGGTTATCCAGGGTGGCTTCGGAGGTGGCGGTGGAGGGGGGCGAGGGGCTCCAGGCCCGTGAGGGGGGCCTCCCGCACCCCAGCAGGCGCGGGCATGGCGGAGGCGTGAACGCGCCGCCCAGAAAACACACCCCATGACGGCCCGGACTTGTACACACTCTTCGCTGGTTGAGGTTAGGTCGCGCCGAACCGATCGAGCTCGGGTGTTGTCACACTAAATAAAAAAGATAATCCTTTCGATCTGATTGTGAATGATTTACGATGTCGTTTTTTTGATATAAAATGTGTTTTGTTGATTTGTTTATGAAATATTGTATGATTTTTTTACGTATGTAATTATAAAATTTTGTTGAGTGTTAAAATTTTTTTATTTTTTTTAATTGATACCGAAGTAAACTCACACGAAGCAAACGCATATGACGTAAACTCACAGGAAGCAAGCTCACAGGACGCAAACTCACACGAAGCAAGCTGAAACGAGGCAAGCTCACGTGATACAAACTCACATGACCCAAGCTCACACGAAGCAAGCTCGGTGGCCAGAAGCTAACTCACACGAAGCAAACGCACACGAAGTAAACTCACAGGAAGCAAACTCACACGAAGCAAGCTTAAACGAGGCAAGCTCACATGTTTTCGAAATTTTTCAAATTTTCAAATTAAAGTGAAAAACGTTTAACACGAAACTGAAAGCACCAAAATGCGTTTTTGTATTAAAAGAATTTCCCGTTAGACGTAATAGTAGGTATACGTCCATAATATTTTGTCAGTACCAAAGTAATATTTCTTCCGGATTTCTCCGGTTAAGCGATTTCCACTGTAATATAATTATTATCATTTACGTAAAGTTTACGTAAACGATGGAATACGCATTAAAACCTATATTTGAATAATTTTCGAAAACGGAGTGCAGAATGCAAATATAGGTTTTAATTCGAAGTCCATAAAGTGCAATATTGTATTTGAGTCTGTTTCGAAAAAAGGCGGTCCTCGCGTGGTTCAGTGGGCGACAACCTTTATTTTGTGAATTTGAATTGTTGGATTGTTGATTAAGTTTTTTAATTTAGTTTATGAGCCAATTTGAAGAAAATGAATCAATTATTTTTCATTTCATTTGATCGATTACATCGAATTTATCTTCGACAAAGTTAATAAACGTTTCGACTGTGCGTAATGTGAAAACAATCAAAAAATCAAACACTCAAATCGATTCATCGTCACAAAAAAAAAACCGTCGATCAAAAAACTCCACTTATAAACAAAACCAAACCGCCAAACGCAACAGGAAAAATTCCAAACCCCCAACGAACCATACCGAAGAAACCAGGCACCGTTTTACAACCGATTCGCCCTAACCCTCGAAACGTGTCAGCGATAAGAAAGTGACGAACCGAAAAAGTAGGCGTGATCCGACAATCTGAAGGGCCGCGTCGGCGTCGCGTTTAGGCCTCGCGGTGTTTACGACTAAGCGGCGGTGGGAGCGGAGCTGCGCCCCACGCGCTCCTCGCGCCCCCGCCCCGAACGCCCCCCCGCCGCGCCCCCCCCGGGAGGCTGCGCCCCCAGGAGCCCCCCGGAGCCCCCCTGCCCCGCCCAGGTGAGCCCCCTGCCGAGCCCCAAGCCGCCCACCCGCGCCCGCTGACGTCCGACGCCGCCGCCCTCGCCGGCCTCGCGAATCCCCGGGCCCCTTTTGAAGGGTCTCCTTTGACTAGCTGATGAGGGCGCTCCGCTCGTGTCTCGTTTCATGTTAGAGGGCCCCATTTGACGTTTCTTGGATGGCCCACTTTCTTAGTATACAATAGTGGTTTGGTTCCCATAGTTTGGTATGGGGTCGAGAAAGGAAACGTGTGAAGTTTCGTTTTGTGTTGCAGGTTGTGGAGGATTCGAAGCCGAAGGAGATGTTAAGATGCTTATAGTTTGAGCATCCGATAGAACGAGGACAAACATGGAAGGCACCAAGAAACTGCATCCGAACTCTTTATACAGGTTAGTTGTGTAGCGGACGTGTGTGTGTGTTGGAATGTCGGATGTTCACGAGTTCAAGGCGAAGGATATTGCATGTCCGAAAAGTCATGGTATGGGTGAAGGAAGAACTTGTCCGTGTCGGTTATCTCATACATTTAGGTAGAGTTCTGAAGGACGATGATTCATCGGTACTTTCTGTGATAAAGCAAAATCGTGGATCATTTAGGTTTGAAATATCCTTCACCTTTTGCCATCCATAGTATGGACCGCCACTTAACCAATAACTTACATTGAACAGAACTGCGTTCAGCGTAAGTTATCGTTTGGAATAAAACTGATACAAATTAGATATTTTTATCTGTCATAAGAGACGAATATTTTCTACGCACATTTTTCTATACCCTTTCAAATCCCATATGACACATTTCTATACTTATCTGAGTGCTCGTTTTAACTAATTAAGAAAACAGTTCTCTTGTGAACATAAGTGTTAATTTTCCTAGTAAAAAAAAATTCTTGAAATTCTTAACGACATTTTAGATAAGTATGCGATGCAAAGTTACAAAGTTACAAAGTTACAAAGAAAGTCAATAACGATTTCTAATTTTAAATCGAACAACATATTAATTGTTATTTTTGTATCAGCGGTCGGTAGAGCAGCCTCTTTCAGCGCATTTAACGTAGTAACGCCACGCAGGCGGTCGTCGCAGTCCAGAACCTAACGCAGCTTCGGCCGGAGTCCCCACGTCCGTTGCCGCCCGATGATGAACTCGCTCGTTTAAGAGCGGCTCCAGCCCAACACCATCCCATCATGCAGGTTAGTGATGAATTCTGATCAATTTTTAACAAAATCTTATTGTAAACATTCACATGAACGTGTCAAATTTCAGGCTACCGATTATCAAGTGTCCGGCTTGGCGAACCAGAGTATGGAGGATTATATTTACCGCCCGGGCCCAATACAATCATATGGGTCACGTGAGTCATATTCCGTCAAAAAAAATATCCTCAATGTAATTCGATTTATTTTGAATTTGTATTTGTGATATGTTTTGAATGTCAGTAATTTTAAATATTTGTTTTGTATATAGATGATGGGCGATGCCGGAGGATATCAACCGCATTATCAGACATATTCCCATTATGGAACTAATCCTTACGGTGCGGCTCCTCAATATTTGTCGAAGCTTCTCCAAAATAGCTCAGTATATGGGACAGGTGATTGTTTAGTTGATTTTTATTTCAAATTTTATATTTGTGATACTAATTTGATTATCAAAATTCAGGAATATGTTGAGAGAGGTAGATCTCCGCCATCTCCGAAGTTCACGTGAGTACTTCACCACCCCGGGATTGATGGCAGCTCCTCGACTGTTGCCACCCTCACCTAATCCTGCAGTTGGACATCACCAGTTGCAGTGTATTCCACAAGCTAGGTATTGTATAGATTTCGTTATTTTATTTTCGTTATTTTTTATTTGAAATTTTGATAATTTTATACAATTTTTTTTTTAGATATGATGAAGATCCTATGGTGCGATTAGTACCGGGCGATCATTATTGTGGTGCACCGTCACCTCGACCATCATTAGGTGATCAATATGTTAGTGGAGCTCGGGTACTGTTCCAGGAGGCGTATCGAATAATCAATCAGCCGAAGATGCTGCGAATCAACAACAGCAGTTACATCTTTATGGATATGTCGGTGGTCAATCTTTACCACCTGGTTATCCAATGCCTATGACTATGGGATTTAAGGTACGGTATCATTTGAATTTTATATTTTTTTTACAAATTTGAATCGGTTATTTAATTTTAATTGAACGTATTATAGGATTCTCAAAATGGTTTGAGCCTCGGCAGTGCTGGAGGTCAGTCGATGTAATGGAGATGAACTGGAATTACAAAACAAATGGCAGACATGACAATGGGTATAAGGTTTTATTCAACTCGTTTATGTATATTTGTTTGGAGAATTCTAATAAAATAATTTTTTTTTATTAGGTATGTTAGGTGTACCGGAGGTGTAGGAGGTGGTGAAGCTCCTCGTTTACAATGGCGTGATCCCAACTTGCCAGAAGTGATAGGTTTTCTTGATAGTCCTAGTCCTGTTGTTAAAGCGAATGCAGCTGCTTATTTGCAACATCTCTGTTATATGGATGATCCGAATAAACAAAAGACTAGAAGCTTAGGTAATTGTAGTTTACAGTTTTACTTATTTGTTCATAGAAATGGAACTAATCTCGTGGTTGTTTATCTGTAGGTGGCATCCCACCGCTTGTTAGGGTTACTTTCTCACGAAAAGTCCAGAAGTTTGTCGAAATGCATGCGGAGCTCTCCGAAATCTTTCATATGGTCGCCAGAACGATGAGAATAAACGTGCAATTAGACAGGCTGGTGGAATACCAGCGTTGACAGCGTTGCTGTGTCGAACTCACGATATGGAGGTTAAAAATATACAATTTTTTTAATTCAATTGAAGTAAGCATAACGGAGAAATGTTGCAACTTAATATTATAAATTTTAGGTAAAAGAACTAGTTACGGAGTTATTTGGAATATGTCTTCGTGGTGAAGATTTGAAGCAGTGTATTATAGAAGAAGGTGCCCACGTTATAGTATCCCAAGTTATCATTCCTCATTCGGGATGGCACGCTACTAGTCCCGAGAAACTTATTGGTCTACTGGTAAGAACCGAATTTCTTATTTTTTTTACGCTGAAAATTAATGAAATTTGTATTTAATATGAATTTTATTTCAGTTTTTCGTAACGCATCTGGCGTTCTCCGTAACGTGAGCTCTGCAGGAGCAGTTGCAAGGCGACGTTTACGAGCTTTACCAGCTTTGGCAGCGCTCTTTTGCATGCTGTGAGAGCCGCTTTGGCTCACGCGTCTACTGGTAGTAAAATAGTAGAAAATTGTGTCTGCACACTGCGTAATTTATCTTACCGTTGTCAAAGTAGAGGATCCTAATTACGATAGACGTCCAGAACCCACTACGGACGAAGCTAACACGCCTAATGCAAGAGCTTCTGCCAATTCTTCAAAGGGTAATTTTGCAGTTGAATTTCGTTTGTTCATTACCGCTATATTTATGCGCAGAGAGGATAGATGATTTGCAAAGGTCTGTTTGAATTCTTAGGTGATAATTTGGGTTGCTTCGGTGGAAGTAAAAAGAAAAAAAAGAAGGTCAATCTGGCGCATCGTCGGCGTCGACCAGCCCGCATGGACGTGCTGCTAGCGATGCTTCTGAAGGTTTATCTGACGAAACACCGGCTGTTCATAATTTACCTAAAGGAACAGAGATGCTTTGGAGTCCAGAGGTTCGATTTTTTTTTGGAATTTGATCCGACATAAATTTGATTGTTAGATATTTAAATCTGTCACTTATTTTCTGATAGGTTGTACCATTATATATGGCTTTGCTGCAAAGTTGTTCTAATCCTGAAACATTAGAAGCTGCCGCAGGAGCATTACAGAATTTGGCAGCATGTTATTGGCAACCTAGTATCGATATACGAAAGCTGCTGTTCGAAAAAGAAAAAGGTAAATTTTCTTCTAATAAGATCTGCCATGACTTTATATGATGTTAAACTAAATATTTTTTACTATTTAAGGATTACCAATCCTTGTGGAATTACTTCGTATGGAAGTAGATAGAGTTGTTTGCGCTGTTGCCACAGCCCTCAGAAATTTGGCAATAGATCAACGCAATAAGGAGTTAATCGGCAAATATGCCATGAGAGATTTAGTACAGAAACTTCCTAGTGGTAATCCACAACATGATCAGGTATTTTTTTTATTGATAAAGATGATTTTTGCCTAATAATTATGTGTTTAACTAACGATTATTATAACCAAGGGTACATCCGACGATACGATTGCTGCTGTGCTAGCTACATTGAACGAAGTAATCAAAAGAAATGCAGAGTTTTCGAGGGCTCTGCTCGAAGCAAACGGTGTAGATCGATTAATCGCCATCACACATAATCGTACCAAATACACACCAAGAGTTTTGAAGTTTGCGGTACGAAAATATACATATTTTAAAATCGAATATTTGTGTCGAAATTTTTTTCTAAATCAAAAAAATCTTCTTTCAGGTCAAGTTCTGTTCACAATGTGGCAGCATCAAGAACTACGTGACGTTTATCGTAAACACGGATGGAAAGAACCAGATTTTGTCAGTCGAGGGCGGACCCACCGGGGAGGCGCAGCTCATCCAGCGGCGGTCGAGGAGCTCCCGATCTCCGGAGGAGGAGCTCCGGTGCTAATAGTACTCTGAGTCGACCGATGGCCTCACAAGGTGGTACTTCGCTACGAGGACCGCACCATCAAACGGTCTGCGAATCAGCATCGTCATGGTCAAGTAAGGACGGATAGATTTGACGTTTTCGGTATTTCGATTGGGTTTTGTATGTAATGTTTGAATTTGTTTTCAGGGTGACGAAATTCCTATGGTCGATATGACTTACGGAGACAATGTTGGAAATCCTAACGGCCGAAGGTCCCACCGGGCTTACCTCAGCCACAACAACCCCTCCAGGTCGTTAAGTTACGATATAAAGCGTTTTGAAGGTATTTTTTACTTCCGACAGCATTAGGGAGATGGAATTAGTCTCATTATTTATTAAAGATTTTTTTCATCATATATAGTGCCGTGATTTGAAATTTAGATTATTTTCATATATATTTATAATTAAATACAAATTATACTTGTTTAATTGCCATTTACTGTATTTTTTGGGTTTATATATTATATATACATACATATATATGATAGATGTACGATTAATTTGATGCATTTGTATAAAAGAAAATCAAAATGATTGTCAGTGAATTGGTGAAGCTTTCAGTATGCATCATAATTTATGTGATTATGTGTATTAGGAAATAAATGGTATATTACGGTCAATTTTATCTATATTTATTAAATATAAATTGTATTGTTGCTACATTACAATAGATTTCATTAAATTAATGTAAAAAGTTACTATTTATTAAAAAAGTATACTTTATTATATCAAGATAATTCAAGCTTACTACCATTTCAATTGATGTACTATGAATATTTTACGCGTTTTATTTGTTTCGGTAGGTGGGAAAGTATTAGATTTACACATAGTATATTTACATTTTTTTTTTTTTCCAATATATTATAGATGTGTCTATATTATTTTTTACAAAATGATTTAAAAAAATATATATATTCTATTTAAGATATTTTGTATGGATGTTTTTAGTATCTTTTACATATAACAAGTGTGCATTTGTACATAAATAATTTAAGACACCATTTTTATATCACTTTATACTTTCATCCATATATGCTGCTTTACAGTGTAATGGAGTTTTCTTGTGTAACCGATAATATATCATGTTAGCGTTAGTTATAAAAAAAAAAAAATAATTAATATTTATTTTATACTATTCAATTTGATGGATTTTATAGTTGTGTGATTTATTTAGTTGAATTTATATTAAAATATGTATTGAAATGTAAATTATTAATTAACGTTCTCTCATGTCGGGGTTTTGTTCATTTTGTATGACTTTTTTTCATTCATTTTCCCACCAGTAATCAATATTTGATTTTTTGCACGTTTCTTCTAAATCACCATTTGATACATCAGTTTTTTTTTTGATAATTCTCAATCGGAAATGTAAATAAGTGTGATTATGGCATGTAGACTGAATTAAAAAAAAAATTATAACTTCACCCAAGCATGTTTTAATGCAAAAATCAAAACTGCTAAAATTATTTAGATAGTCATTAGATCAAAAAGGTTTAGAGTGGACACACTTAGTTAAAGTAAGTCGATGAGAGAAAAACCACATTTAGCGTGAAGTTTGATTTCTGCAAATATGAAAAAAGAGTTTTATTTGTAATGTCGAATGAAATGAATTGTGATTTGAGTATTCCACTTGATGTGTTATTTTTTTTGAATATTGTAAAACATATAGAAATAGTTGTTCTGTTGTTGACAGTTTGAATTTAAACGGCGTCATAAATAACCTGTGTTATTCAGATCGATGTTGATTATATTTCTCCGTATTTATATTTTTTATATATTTACACGCATGTAACAGTATGAATATCTAATAGAGTATTTATTATTGTTTCTATAAAAGACATTGAATGTTTTATGTTTTCATCACACAACAATCGCCGGGTTCAGATATGACAAATTTTATGTATTTAGTGGTGGTGGATATTTTTAATGAAATTTTTATATCCACATATACCAGAAATATAAATTCTCTTATTTTCGTTTTGATGTTTTTTTTCACATTGACAGCTAGTTGAACTTTTCACGATTTGTAAATGTAGTCTTTTTTATGAATTGATTTGCCGACGACATAAACAAGTTCAATTTTCTAATAGTATGGAAATTATTGGACAAAGCACGCCTATTTGAACATTATTTGTACGTAAAAGATTTATATATGCAATTCAATATGTTCGTGTATATAAATTTAAAGGAAAAACGTTTGTACTTTATAAGTTTTGTGATTTTTTATATAAATTTGTTAATGTACTTTAAAATATTGAGCTTCTACACAAGAGTAGTAGGAAACGTGAGACTGTATAATAGTTTATTCTTCTTTTTTTTTTTACCGTGGACATTTCAATGCGATCAATTTTTTTAATATGCACATTTCAATTTGAAGATAGCGTGGGAGAATTGTGTGTTATATATGTTACACAACGTTTGTGTAGTTTCATTTTCTATGAAAAGTACAAAAAAACCCTGAAATTTAATGTCATCTGTTGGTGTTATTAAAAATTTAATATTTAATGTCGTCTGTCAGATATGACAGTTGACACGTCTTACAATATACCTATGGATGGATGGGTAAGACTTGTTTGTTTACATCAGAGTGCTGCAATGTGGTTAAAATGGATGATTTCCTGATCATAGACGATAGATCAGCTTTGTAAGTCGTAAAAGCTCATTCTGTTGTTTAAATGTCACAAAAAATGTAAGATTTTTTTGTGTTTTTTCATCGAAAACGCCATCACACAAATATTGCATAGCATATACGTTATAGTATTATTAGGTATCATTTTCAAAATTATTTATATGTTTTTTTTTCGATCGTGTACAATGAGATTTTTTGGCTTTCGGTTGTGTCCACTTTATATTTTTTTGCTAAATATGTTCTACTTTGTTTTTTTTTATGTATTTTTTTTTTCATCTTGCAGTGCAGCTATCTTTTTTTTTGTAAGATTCGATATGGTAATTATTATATTTTCTTCATAATTAAATATTTTTTTTTATAATTATTGTATCGATTCAAACATTTTGTTGTTAAATATTTTTTTTTATATGATAATCATTTATTGAAAAAAATTGTATATTATTATTTCTATACACATTACAAAGATTTTTTATTTTATTATAATTTTTTTTATTTATTTTATTGTCTTGAAACATTCCTTGATTCCTCTTATGATGTGTGCGTATATGTAATGAATTAACCTCGGAAAACACACTGCCTAATATTAAGTATATGTATGGATGCTCATGAGACTCTACAAATTTTCACATAGTGCATATTTTATTCTACATAAATAGTAGTTAATGTGTAAAGAAGCTTGTCGACATTCCTCTATTGTTAAACGGAACGGAGAAGTATTTGTAAATTATTATTATGTCGATAGAAATGTTGAGTCCACATCGCCGTTGAGGCCTACTTTTATCTCGTACACCATTTTAAATTATAGAAAGTTTTCTGCGACACTCATTAGCTGTAAACAATACATAATGCAATATGAATAATGATTTTTTATAAATTGAACGTGCGAAAGTACTTTTTTATATATATTTTAATTTCATCGGTTGAATGATTTGATTATTCATCTTTATTGTTGGCGAGTTTATAATTGACCACAGATACATTGTTTATTAACGTTGTGTACGATTATATTCAATTGATAAAAAGTTAAGATTTTAAGGCTGTTTTTTTTTTAGGTAAATATTTGCACATGAAATATTACGATTTTGTCTGTTTTGGAGGTTTTTTACGCATAGTTATCTATCATTTTAAAATTATATAGTAGCAAATATACATACCAATGAAGCTTTATACAAAAAAAAACTCAAGTATTATTAATTATAAATGAATTGCTGCACTTGTTCAGTGTGGCAAATAAGATATTGAGACGTTCTTAAGTGTTTCCGTAAGTTAACGTTTGAATAATCTTAATCGAACATGTGGAAATGCTAGAATACTAGCATCTCCATATATTCCATGGAATGGCCATTATTTTATAAAACGATACGAATTTATATGTAATACATTGTATATATAATATATATGTAAATACAAATGCTTAGTACTTTTCGTTGATGTCAAATATTACAATTGCAATAATTCGGTACATATTTATGAATCAACATTTCTCTAATAATTTCCCTATCATTAACGCATTGACTGGATTAAATTTATGTAACGTTTAATTATCGCAAAATAATGGCCTATGTATATTTTAATGAATAACCATATTTCAATTAATCTGTAAGTGGCGACTTATGAATAATCTTCTTGTTAAATCTAGATATTTATTATATATATATTAAAATGAAACAACGGTAACTGGGTTCGGCGCTCGGCGTCTCACGTATTTTTTTTTTTTGTAAAACGAAAATCAAAATACAGGATATTTAAAATACACTCACGGTATTATGTGTGAAGTCTCCTTAAAGTTAAGCGACTATTGAATTGTTGATGGTGCTGCGTGCGATGGAGGCTCGGCGCCCGTCACTTTTAGTCTTTTTTTCTAAATCTGGTTTTGTGTCGTTGGTTTTATGTGCGAAGCTGAGGTTCCATTGCACTCGTACGTATTTACTATATAGAAGAATCACTTTTATTACGTTATTATTATTAAAAAAAGATATAATAGTAATTTATGTGTAAGTAGGGTCTTTATTAAATTTTATACTCACTCACTCATTCATGTAGGTGTTTTTTTTTTTTTACTGATTTATATGTGTTCATACACAAACACATTCACAAGCCCAACAGTGTAAGGAATTTTCTTTTTTATTCTTCGATAAATATTGACTTTACGAATATTGAGTCATATGAACCATTATTTTTTAAAAGTTTGCATTTCAATATTGAATATTTGAAAATTGGGAATAAGCGTTAATGAAATTATAACTACAATCATTTTTGTTTATTTAAATAAAAAAAATTGTGGTTCATATATAAGAAGTCAATATGTTGGAAAATGGTTCCACGGTCTCAAAACGAATACAGAAAAATTCCCATTATATACTCTAGGCTTTAGAACGAACCGTTATTGAATTTAAATATGCAACGTTTATATATAAATATTGTACACGCGCAGCATTAAAAAAATAATTTGCTACAATTTGTAAACACAGTGTGACATCGATTGATAGATTACTCTTATGATTTAGCATGGGTTTGCAGTGAACAATTAACCGTTACGTTATTTTGATAGGATAATTGGACCATGTTAATTTTCATGTACTGTATCACATTACATATATACATATTTATTATATATATTTATATACAAATATAATATATATATAATATCTAAATTTAGGTAAATTAGAATGTTTGTATTGAACGATATACTGGCTCAAAAAAAATGTGTGCACCGTTTTAGTTCTAGCTAGATCGTTCTGTATCACTCATTTTTTAGTTCTAGCTAGAACATTTTTTATCACTCATTTTTTTGTAATGAATGTGTATCATACATATTTAACTATACATGTACTTATGTTATCATTTATATAATAATAAAAATAATGCGATTGAACATCTCGTCAATTCCCTATATTTTATTATTTTTTCATTTACTTCCCTTATCGTATATAACGTTTTATTTAGTTCTTTAGTCATTTTGCGATACCTAGGTTTCCAGCTTTTCTAGAATAGTTTGGAGAAGGTGATTTTGGTAGGAAATTTTGAGAGCGATAGAGAAAGAGCAAGAACCTCTTTATGATGGCTTAACTAGATCGGAATGTCAATTGGTCTAACTGTGATTTGTTAGGAAAGCTAGAGGATAATCGTAGCTGAAGTATAGAAGAGAAACTATTGAATGGTCACGGTCCTCAGTCGTTAAACCGACTAGATATATATAATATGTAAAGTTTGACTTTAGCAAAATAATGGCTCGTGCTTTTTCTGAATGCTTAATTTTGTATTATACATCAGTAGAAATAAAAAATGAGTCAATTGGGTCACCATTTTATTTAGAAAATTTCACTTTTGTACAAAGCTTTGGAAAAGATTTATTTTATAATTTATCTGTGAAATTTTTTGTATTTATATTTCATTTAAATATTCATGATTCTCATTTAAAATATGAGCATGGATTTTCATAATATTTTTAAAATATTTGACATTTCGAAAATATATGTACACCTATCCTTCGATTTACACGGCACTTTTTTTTGGCACGTTTAAAAAAAAATAAATTTTGTAAATAATCAATTATAATAATAACAGTAATATTTTTTAACATTGAATTCTATCACTAACTAAAATAGAAGAGCCACTGTTAGGTAAACAACGAGGTGCGTACTCGCACGTTTGTCATTACGTCGTAGTTTGACGTTTCAAGTGTAACCTCAAAACGATATGTCGACCATGGTATTAAACATTTTTATAAATTGCTTATTAAAATTAGGACTTCGAAAATTAGGATTTCGGACTAAAATTAACCTAAGTTGATAAAAAGCTTGAAAAAACAACCAAATTATGCGTTTTTTGTGTACTTTTCGATTTACACGATTTTACATTAAAAAATATAAAATTTACACGTTTTTCTCAGGAACCTATCTATCGTGTAAATCGAGAGATAGGTGTATTTACAAATTTTAAATACTATGATTATACGCATATCAAACATATAAACACATTGTTTAATCAAAATATTTATTAAAAAATCAAAAAGCTATCGTAGAGGCGCGAAGCCTTTTCCTGTCAGTGTAATGCAGTGGCGCCTCCTAGCGGTCGGAGTGCGCGTACGTTCCTAGCCCCGCTTACTTATAAGGGCACGCTCGAAGCGGATAGAGTTACGGTAACCCTGCCCACTATCGCTCTCTCTTTCTCATACATTAAAAGCTATATAGCTCTGTCTCGCTCTGGCGCAAAAGCTCGTCGCTTTGTTCGTCTCTAAGCGGTATAATGCGCTCGGATGGCCGAACGTAGCCGAACGTTGCCGAATCCGTCCGAGCCGTAGAGTTTGCGTGAGTCATTAACCCGTTCGCACCTGTTGTGCACAGTACTCTCGTTCGTTCGATGTTATAATTGGATGGGAATGTTAACATTTTAGTGTTTTGTTAAGTCGAATACTTTGTAGGATCGGAAAGTGAAAGATGGAGATTCGGTGTGCGGTTTTTAACCGAGCTTTTTGATGCATGATAGTATGCGGCTTGCCAACGTGTGTTATAAACATGGTCGAGATATGGATCCGACGCACTTTGTTTTTTTTTTCTTTCGTTTTGATTTTCGAAAATCTTTTAATCTTCGTCGTGCAGATATTTTTTGTTTTAAAATTAGCGAAATCCGACGATTTATCTTTGGTTTCGTTTAGAATGTGTCTTGGGTTTTATCGTAGAGATAAAATTTGAAGTCTTATCTGATGGATCGAACAAAACAAACTGAATATGAAATCTGATATTCTAATGACTTTTTTTGTAAGACAACGAAATTAATAAAGCAGTTTCGTCACAATTATAAATGGAGCGCGAAGCTTTAAACGAAAATGTTATTAAGCAACTATAAATCTTTGAATAGAGGTGATTGTGAAAAGATCTATGTCTGTCTTGCTCTTTGACAGTCATCTCAAAATTAGCATAAATATTTTCACTATTGCGAAATATTATAAGGTCAAAAACAAGAATCGAGATCAAATCAACACGGCTGAAAAACAAATCTTGTTTCTGCGAAGAGATTCACCTCTGTAGCTGCAATTAGATGATGAAATGTAGCGAGAAGAAATATTCAATGTCATGCATTACATGTTATTAATTTTTCTAGTTAACTATTTTACAAACGCCACCAACAATATTAGCAATTGAAATTTCATTTCATTGATGATATTTTTTTTGATTCATAAATATTTGAGATTCGAATTTCAGTAATAGAAAGTATTTAGTCTAGAATATAAGCTGTCAAAAAATAAAATGGGGTATAAATTTTGAAAAAAAAATAATCCAATAACTAAGAATAGCATATTCGCACATTTGTATGGAATTTCATAAATTTTCGCAAATCGAGCGTGCCACCAGTGTCATGCAAGTGGGTCAGTGTTCACAATGCAACTTTCAGTGTCAAAATCCCCACCCTGGATCATGATGACTATGGAGTCAGGTGAGCCGTGGCCAGGAATAACCGACGACCTCAGACACTCCTGACGACAGCAGAACTCTGTTTCTCAAACCATCGTCTCTCACCTGTGCGGTATATAAAGTGCGAGATTCGCGTTGGCGTCTCATGTTTATTTTGCCCTGCGAGCGGGTAATTAGTCTTGTAACGACGTTTCCCAAGTCATTAATTCCATCGTTTATGTCATCCGATTGTTAAGTTTTCCAACATGTTCACTAATGAAACATAGCATGTATACAGACAGATGAACAGTTTGTATCAAATACAAGATTTGTCTATTTATAAACGAACTTTTTAGAATTTTCCATCGGAGAATTTCTAATCGTTGCACAATGGCTACTTTTTTAAATGGCCGATCGATGACCGCAGCTAGACAGCGGCCGTTCGATAAATGAAAACGGCTTATTTCCATCGACTACGTCAAGTGATGTATATTTTCAGAAGCCATAAGTTAACGCCAATTGCACCTGCTCTCGATTTACACGATCACTTCCCATAGTCACTTTGCGCATTGTGACTCCGATGAGATTTATCGTTTGCCGAAAATTTAAGGCATTTAACTGCTGTAAGACTCAAAACAAAATATAACATTCTATATTTCCGCATGGTTACTGATAAGTTGATTCTTGATGCAATTCCCATAAGAAATATGAAAGATTTCGAGACTGTAGTGACATCTATGTGTCAAAATATGCACTTTTAAAATTTGAAAGGATTATTTAATTAGAAACAATTGGTATGGTAAAAATGAAGAGGTTTAGTTATTTTTGACTAATCTACAATGAGTTTGAGGTTGAAAATATGATAATGGCGATATAATTGTGTCGATTGTTCACGTTCTACGTTGATGTCTCCGTGTAGATGCAACCGGCCACGGAATTAGCCCGTCTATTTTGGTTCGCGGGTCAGACGGCGTTTTCGGGATTCCTATTTGTTCGTCGTGTCCGTTGCGATTCCATGGATGATCCATCATTTTATACATCGAAGGTCGAATAATGATTTCCGATTCAAGTAATCATGGTATCTAATGGTTTTACTAGGAAAATGACAGAAATTATGAAAATTTATTTTGTGGCATGTAAGAGATTTTTTTTGATATTCGTGAAATTTGAATAAGTGCAATGGAAATATTATAAAAAATATATTTAAAGTATGTCGATGGAAATGAGAGAAGATTTTTTAATAAGTGGTTTAATAAATTGGCAAGAAATCAAAATATGTAAATATTAAAAGAATTTTATTTTGATACAGATTTGATATTTATCAATAAATTAATCAATTATTATATAAAAAACAATACAATTATTGAATTAATATTAAAAAATAAATTAAACACTCAAACGAACCGAACCAATTTATAAATTCGGAATAAAAATTTGACAGAATCGAATCGTTAATTTTTAAAAAATAGTCGAACGTTTGCGACAAATATGAAAAATTGTATCCGATCCGATCGAGACGATAGGAATTTAAGATTTTCTCATCGCGTTGTTTCGGCGGTGTGTCGGCGGCGCGTGGGCGCCAACGGGTTAAAATTAGTCGGCGGCTTGAATGTCGGTCACTTGAGCGACTGCAGCTATTTGCGTGCGAGATACACCGGACCCATTTTTTAATACGCACACATTCGCCAGAATCGCCATTATGTTATCAGAGCTGCAACACAATCCTGCTGGTTGAGGATCTTGGAGAAAAAATGGGGAAAATCGACGGATGTTGGGGGAAAATTCCGATTCGTTTGTATGTGTTTTGTGTGATTCGTGAAATACAACGAGATACACCGGATCCGTTTTTTAATACAAACACATTCGCCAGAATCGCCATTATTTTATCAGAGCTGCAACACAATCCTGCTGAATGAGGGTATTGAAAAAAAAATGGGGAAAATCGACGGGTGTTTGAGGAAAATGTGAAGAAAACTCCGGTTCGTTTGTATATGTTTCGCGTGATTCGTGAAATACAGCGAAATACACCGGACCCATTTTTTTTAATACGCACACATTCGCCAGAATCGCCATTATGCTATCAGAGCTGCAACACAATCCTGCTGGTTGAGGATGTTGGAAAAAAAATGGGGAAAATCAACGGATGGTCGAGGAAAATGCGAAGAAAATTCCGATTCGTTTGTATATGTTTCGCGTGATTCACGAAATATCTGAATTGTTTCTGCCGAATTCTCGAAGTTAGGTGACATCTGTCAGAAGATTTTCGAAAGTAGCGGTCCTGTTGATATAATATTTTGGCGTCATTTGAGAAATTGTTTAGTTCGCGTACGACGCAAAACAGTTTTGCATTTTATACGAATAAAACAGTAGGATGGTATTTTGTTGATGTTTTCAACACAATTTGGACTTCTTCCTTTTCATTATCGTCGTTTTTCCACTTCCTTTCCATAGTCTTGAAAGTATCAATGGTTTGGTAAATTTTGTTATTTTGTTATGTTTTAAGTTCTGATTGTAATCTACAAAGCTAAAGTTTCGTTATGTGAAAAAGAGGAAAAAGTTTTTGAAAAATATCAACAAAGTACCATTCCATTAAATATTGTTCGTATATGACGCAAAATTGTTTTGAGTCGTACTCAAACTAAGAAATTCCGCAAATGACGCGTAGCATATATGATTTAATATTAAAAGTAGATAATGTTTCTGCGGGAAAAGTGTTGTTTTTTGATGATGAAAAGTAGCATGAAGATGCTTAATGAAAAGATGATGCAAGTGGCATGTTCAGTTTATTCGATGTAATAAAATTTTGTCGCAATTTTATGAATTGAATGTAGCACGGACGTGGCGAAATTTTGACACATAGAAATCTAGTTCGTTCACAGATTGGCCGCAATCCGAACACTTTCATTGTTGAAATGAATCATATTCAAACTTCTCCATTTTCCCAAAATAATATTTGACAATTGAAAATTTCCACGGTCCTTCGGTTTTTCGGAAAGACAACACAAATGACAAACGACCATAAACCAACGAACCGTCGAATTTCGTTCGTCACGTTCAATGAATTACGTAAAGCTGGTACAAATTTCTTAGCTTTCACGTGGGCGCGATCTCCAAAGCTCTGGCATACACTTTAATTATTTGGCGAAATAAAATAACGGCACATATTCTATTATACGTATATACAATATACAGGGTGTGTGTGTGTTTTAATCTCTCGTCCGACTTTTCCTCTCGGCCAATTTTTCAAGGTGAGACGCGTTGGCCGTTTTCCGTATGATATAATCGCACGGCGAAAATGCGAAATTTATTTCGTGCGATTTTCGAATTTTCCGATTTTTTTCTATGTACATTGTGAATGATAGTTTTTATGTATTTTATAATTATCAGGGTGTTCATTGTTTTTTTGATGGCTTTGAAGTTTTGGAATTATGTAAATTTTATTACTAGTGGATATATCGCAAATTTTAGTTACAAAAATATTCATGGAACGAATTTTCACCCCAAAAGGTTTTTACCCCGCATTTTTTTCACTCCCTTATTTTTCATTTCCCAAGTTTTCACTCCCGTAGGTTTTTACCCCGTATTGTTTTTACTCTCTAGATTTTTACTCTTATACGTTTTTACCCCGCATTGTTTTCAATCCGTATCATTTTCACTCCCGTAGATTTCCACCTCGTATTATTTTCACTTTTTATTTTTCGCTCTCTAGGTTTTCACTTCCTTATTTTTTACTCTCTAGGTTTTCACTCTCTAAGTTTTAATTTCCGACACATTATGTATAGGTTGTGCTCATAAAGTTAACGATTATATGAAATGTTGAATAACGAATCTTTCAATGTCAGTGTTGTGAACAAATACAATCCAAAGGGTTATTATAATTATTCTGAATTAGTACTATATTAATATCAATCCATATACATTAATATTTCACAAGATCAAAATATTCGAATAAAAAAAAACCGAAAAAAATCCAATAAATCATATTTAAGTGGTTATAATTTTAATCCGCAAAAATAAAAATTTACATTCAGCAGAAAATTAATTGCTTATGACTATTATAATGCACCCACGATGTTTGTCACAAGAGCAACAGGTGAACCACAATCGGCGTTTTGAATCGCGACATTTCGAAACGTTTCGCGCGCTTTTGCCAGGGCGGCCAACCGTCGGGCGAAAGGGAGAGTTTCGCGCCCTTGGCCGCCATTTTACAACTTTTATCGTGAAATCGGAGGAAATTCGCCCGATTAACATCGTCTGTGAAGTGATTTTTTTGTGTTTTTCTCGGAACGTTGTCGTTTCGAGAATGTGACAGGTATCAAGCGGGCAAATTGTGAAAAGTCGTGAAAAAATTGTGTTTCGTCGCCGTCTGAGTATTATGTATAGTTTTTTCAGAAATTTTGAAGAATTTGGAACGGTTTTATATGCGCGGATTAAGGGGACATGTGATAAATAACTTTTAGAGCTTCAATAAAAATGTTTTTTATGAAAGAATTATTTGAATTTTATTTTATACGAAAAAATTCATATCAATAGCCGTTTACTGTTGGAAGAAAACTTTTCCGATCTTTTTCGTTTTTATCGATCTTGGAATACTTTCAATTGAAAGTATAATATCTCATGATCTATATATAAACATATATAAAGTCTATATACATATATTTTTGAGTTAATTTAATTAATACTTTTCTAAGATTTAAAGTATTATACATTTCCATTATTTATCTATTTCAATTTATTCGATCAATGATGTCAACCAATTTCATTATATTTCTTATTCATGCGCTCTCCTCAATCTATTTTCCAATGATTTTCAATTCATATAAATCTTGAGAAACTAATTAATACATATTTTTGATGTGATTCTTTTACTGTATATTTAATTTTAATTTTTAATTTCATAAGGACCATTCTGGGATCAAATGAATCATGAATAATAAAGTATATGATATATGTTTATTACAGTGACAACTTTGATCTCGGAATTTATTTGTAAAAACCAAATCTTTAAAACTACACATTAATAAATACTTTTATATTAAAAACGTTATCCTTGTAAATTTATACACTGATTTTGACAGTGTTACTATTTTTAAGAAAAATCCTAGAGTGATTTTGTCAGAATATCTTTGAGTTCTTCGGTGCATTAGATTGAACGTCAACAAGCAAGTTAAAATATATTAATTGCAAAAGAGTTTATGTAGAAATATTGATAATCAAGTAAGATTATCCTGTTAAATTATCTGATTCAGTATTTTGTGATTTTCAGCTATTTTTAAAATTAATTTTACGATAAAAATAGAAAGATTTTTGAGTTTGTTGATGTTCAACCTAATGCGCCAAAGAACTCAAAAGATGTTCTGGAAAAATCTGCAGGATTTTTCCCAAGAAATGATAACACCGTCAAAATTAGTGTATATGTTTACAAATATAGTTTTTTTTAAACGTAAGTATCTATTTAAATGTAGTATTGAAGATACAGTTTTTACAGATAAATTCTGCGAATAAAGTTATTCCATGTATTATGTTATTATTTCATAAGTACCATTTTTAGGATTAAAAGTATGTGTAATATATTTTATTAATTTTCTATCATTGCCATTTCAATACATATACTCGATAATTAAAAAAATATTATTATTCTATTTCTTTCAAACATTCCTACAATAATTTTCATACAAGTCTGTATATACATATCATACATTATTATTATAAAAACTTTCCGAGTTATTTTCACGAGCATATTATTATGTACATTCCAATGATATAAATCATCACCTGCAAACACATATCAATCCCTCACATTCAAACATACAAGGATTTCACATTAAAAAAATCAAACTTGATTCTCACGAAAGCACTTCATCTTTAATACGAAAATACACAAAGAAAACATCGAAAACCAACAACACCAGTCGAGCCCAACTGGGACGCGTCAAAGACTTGCTTGCATCCGAAGTTGCGAAAATATTATATTATATTCATCATCACATATATATTATATTAATTCAGCAGATTCGCACATGTCAAAGTGACCGTTGAGGACCAATGGCTCGCCCACCGACAACTTGCATAATCGGGCCTCGGAGGTGAAATAAAAAACGGAATCGAGACACCTCGTAAAATAATGGCACGTTCGTCATAAAACTTTAAAATAAGACCGAGGATGAAATCGGGTTTTATGCGAGTCTATGGAGGACTAATGAGAAAATCATTAATTGCATTTTGTCTATGCGAAATTTTCACTTTTGGCAGCTGTCATGTCGCGTGTCCGTTAAACGCGAAAAAGAGATGCGAGTCTGCTTTTCGGAATCCGATATTTGAATGAGACGTATAATGTGTGATGTGTGTGTGTGGAAAGTTTTTTTTTTTGAAGATGGCTTTGATCTGTTGGTGAAGTTTTGTGTAAGATGTTGATATTGCGCAGTGCGATTTTGGGTAGTTCTGAATAAAAGATATGTATTAAGGTGTTGCACCAGTGGTTGATCAGTAATTGACCACTTCTCAGAAATGCGTCAAAATTAACGTTTTTATAGACGATGATCTTTCGGAAAGGGTGTGATAGATTAGCTGTTTATTACATCTTATCCATCTGTTAACCACTGGTGTCGTTATCTTATACGTAGAAACTTTTGTGTGATTGCGTTTTCCATAAAAAAATCCAAAAAATATTAAGAATTTATGAACTTTAAATAATATTGAAGCAATATATGTCATCTGTATCAAAATTATTTTTTAATCAGGCGACTCTTTGACCCTCATCTAATAATGACCACTTTTATGATTTACAAAGTTGAGTTTTTCAATTTGTGGTGTTCAATGTTTTTTTAACCACTTTGCGATACTCAGGTGTTAGCAATACAAGTATTTCTCAGCTTTTCATAGGTATATTGTAAGACACGTCAACTTTCATATTTGACAGATGACATTAAACATTTAATTTTTAACAACACCAACAAAGGGGACAACACAGTAACAGATGACGTTAAATTTTACAAAAAACGCAATATTGTTTTTGCGTTTATAATATTATTAATAATATTGACCAATGAATAAAATTCATTATTGATTGTAAAATAATGATTAAAATAAAATATATTATCGTTTTTTTCGAAAAGTTAATGCTCGATAGGAAAATTATTAAATTTTAAAATTTATTTAATAATACAACCATTAATATATTTAATTAATTGGTTCAAAATTGATAAATGCAATCAGATAAATCATCTGAATATGTTTGCAATAAATTCGTTTAATTAGCGACTGTTTCGAATGAAATGCAACCGGAAAACGCGTTTGTTAATAAAACGCTCGCGAAATTTATGTTTGTTTCTAAACATCAAAACATTTTCAATATCACAGCGAAATATAATTGCAATATTTTCATATTCCGCACAAACGACACGTCGGCCAGATCGCATCAATCCCCAACGGGACAGTTACGCAAGAAAAACAAGCATCTAAATATATTCGAATTAATATTATACAAATAATATAAATTACATATTGCAAACTCAAAAAAACAGACACATTTTCAAATATGAATTAGCTAGAGAGCACCGCGGAAAAAAACCGCGCAAAGTGACTTAACGCGAACACAAAAATATACAAACGGAAAAATATAACATAAGCCGCCATTGTTCCGAGAAATATTGGACTTTTGGGAAAAATCGTGGGCGTGCGAAGAAAATGCGACCGGATAATTTAAGAATCGCTTAACCACGCCTCGCAGTTTAAATTTAGAGCGGGACGCATTTCGGTTTTTTCGCGCCGAGAATTTCCCGAGATTTTTCCCGATTTTTGGAACCCGCGTTCGAGGACAGGTGTTCTTCGGATCGAGACGATATACTTTTACGATCGGGAAAGTCATTAAGAAGTTTTGTCTGCGACAATCTTTATGTTTGATCTTTGGTTTTAATTGTGTAATGTGTTGTTTAGTATTATAATGAGCGTGAATGTTATGCTGGCCATAAACGCTACGAGAAATCGTTACGATAAAACTGTACAGTTCGAAAGATACGATTTATCGCTATATGTATGTATGTAAAACTGTACAGTTTTATAACATACATGTAGCGATAAATCATACCTTAGTTTTATCGTAACGATTTCTCGTAGCGTGTATGGCCAGCATTACGCGGCGTTTGCGAAATTGCTCAGTTCGCGTACAACGCAGAGTATTTTTGCGCTGTACATATGCAAATTAAATAGCGGGATGGCGCTTTGTTGGTGAATTTCAATGCAATCTTCTTCATTATTAGGAGTTTGAACTTATTTTTTTATTGCCTTCTTTTTCACTTAAAGAAACTTTAACAATCAAAGTTTAATACTAAAAAAAAAACAAATCAAACCATTGGCACTTTCAAGATAATGAAAAGGATGTGTGTAGAAATGAAGATAATGAAAAGGAAGAAGTCCAAATTTTGGACTTCTTTCTTTCCAGATTTTGGTGAAAAACATCAACAAAGCGCCATTTCACTATATTGTTTCAGGGTGACCATACGTCTCGTTTTGACCAAGACAGTCCCATTTTTTTCGTGCTTTTTGTCCGTCCCATTGTTTTCGAAAAATTATTTGATTTTCCCTGTCCACTAATTAACAGAAGAAAAACAATATTATTTGTATTTTTTTATCTACGTGCGCCTAAAAAACCCCTTATAAATAAATCGAGAACTCAAAAAAGGTAAACGATTTAAACGTTTTTGAGCGATTTGGAAAAATTGATGCACAATAAAATGGAAAAATGATGATATTATAAACCACAATGACATGTTGCGATTAATTGCCATGCAATTAATCGCAGCATAAGCAATTAAATGATCAATCGAGCATTTGCATTTCAGCTGTAGAATTTTCAGCGATCTCTGGTCTCCCTGACACATTGAACAACTTTTTAAAATCATTTTGATATACTGGACACTTTTCTTAAATTAACCTGATGCACTAAGTACATACTGTCTTCGCATACAAAAAATTGAAAATAATTAATATTACATCAGTAAATAGTAAAAGGTGTATAATTGTAAACTCAACATAATACATTTTACGAAAAATATTGTTTTCTGAAAAGATTCACAGTTTTAAATTATTGTCACAAGCAATCACGATGTCGGTAAATATAATTAAATAAAAAAAATTATTTCATCATCATTATAAATGGTGGCGAAATAACAATTTTTTTAATAAACGTTATCGCTTATGGTGAAATAGCAGTGCTTAGTTGGTCGCGATCTTTTCGAAAAGATTGTCGTTGTGAATAAATTTATACACCTTTTTATAATTTTTTGTACGCGAGAAAAGTGTAAGTGTATCAGGTTAATAAAGTTCCAGTGCATCAAAATGATTTAGAAAATTTTTTTAAGAGATTGCTTCAATCGGAGCATGACATGCTCCGAAGGTTTGTGGCTTATAATAAATTTCACTATTTTTCTTATTGTGCATGAGTTTTTATAAATTGAACAAACACGTTTATATTATTATTTGATCCTTTTTTTGATTTTTCGATTAACTTTTTTTTAACGTTATATTTAATATTTTGGTAATCTTATCTCATTTTTCCTTGTACACAAGAATAATAAGTTCTAAAAATTAAATTTCTTTGACAATATTAGTGGTAGTCTGAGGAAAAATTTGGACGTGCAACAATTTTTTTTAATATATTATATTTCATTTTCTTTATGGGGCGTCCCGTTTTGAGTCCTGGGAAATATGGTCACCCCAGCTTTTGGGTCGTACGCGAACTTAAAGATTTCTTAAACGACGAGCAACAATGAATATTTGAGATTTTCATTCAATAATTCGAACAATGGTGTATTAAGAAAATATAGGATTCTCAAATGTTTCTATTCATATGGAAAATTAAAAAATAAAATTTTTGATTGGGAGATATTGAAAACGTGCGTTTGTGAAATGTTCATGCACATCTTTTGCTGAAATTCTATTGTTATGAAAAAGATAGGTTTGTTATGAACTGGTTGTGTGTGGGGTGCGCGTGCCTCTGGTCAGCCACTGATGCTATTTGTGTTCAGGACTATTTTCAGAACACCAACACTTGCAATATGTACGTGCGGTCATTACGGCTTCAAATGCACTTTGTTTTTGCATTAATCGATCGATAAGAAATACCGTTTCGTTATATTTATTAGAAAATAGATTTTCGTTTAAAACTTTGATATATTCCGGTACGTATTATATAATACATACACGATGACTCATTTTATTTATTTTTATATTGATTGATCAAAAATATAAAATTTAAGAAGAATAATTTCTGAATTAATACCTCTTCGAATATTATATATGGTAGAAGGACATCGTTTGGAAACCTCAACAAATCATCATAAAGTCAAATAAAGAACAGATGGATTTTATTATACAGCTTTTATACTAGAAATTTAGTCTTTTACAAATGAAACTCAAGCCTTTTAAATCAAATTCAATATTTTTTTATCATCAAAAAGTATAATTAAGACCAATGTCATAGTAATCAATGAAATACAATCTATTCTTCAATTTGACTTTGATAATCTCAGTTGGTTTATTTTTACACACATAAAAACAAGAATAATAACATTTTTGTTTTATGGATGATCATTTTATCCTAACTAAAATTTATTTCTATACATTTAATCCCCATAAGCTATAATATAATATAATATTAAAAAAATACATTTCCGATGATTAAATATTGTTTGAAAAAGGTTGAATTTGATTTGTAAATGGCTAAATTTGGATTATAAAAGTTGTACTTAATGTTTCTTTATACGAAAATTTAACATTTTTTTCTTTATTCATAATATATTGGATAGAAATAATAAAATCAAAGTGTTAATATTTACAGTGCATATGTGGTTTTGATTTATGGCCGCCATTAAATGGAAACATTAAATTTAGTTTTGTATGAAAATATAAAGATCACCGAAAATTCTTTGCAAAATTTATCGTTAAAATTAATTATAAATCTAATACAAATAATATAACCGGATTTTTAAATAAAAGATTGAATCATTTCTATAAGATAATCGAGTTGCATACGAAAAAAATAAGTTAATCCACTCGCTACACGTATCTAAAATAAAAAACGAAAACACTTCAGTTTGAATGAAATTAATTGCACGCGAGTGTCAAGAAACGTCACAGATCTGTCTGCGAACAATATGTTTACGATAATAACGAGAAATGGTTAAAAAATTAACATTTCACGTTTAAAAAAAGCTCTGAAGCGGCGATGAAAGTCGGGTATGTCCTGTAAATAGAGTGACATTACACGCGTCGGCATTTTCGATCAATCGTGGCTGTTTTTTGCAGATCAAAAATTTTAAACATTCACTCTGAGATTTATCGCGTTTTTAAACTCGCGTATTTGAACCTTAAAAAAGCCATAAATAAAATTCACGACGCATGCGGTCATTTTGATAGCTAATTTGCCATGGAAACGAAAATTATATAATGTAAGATACTGTGATAATTTTGATCGCGGAATTTATCTACGAAAATTGAATCTTTAAAACTATGCATATTAAAATACATTCATTTTGAAAAAGCTATCCTTGTAAATTTATGTATTAATTTAGAAGGTGTTATTATTTCTGAAAAAAATTTTAGAGCGATTTTTGCAGAACATCTTTAAGTTCATTGGAAAATTAGGTTAAACATAAAAATCTTTTTATTTTCATTTCAAAAAAGTAAAATACCACGAAATATTTTATTTGATCAATTAAGAGGATAATTTTAATTAATAATTAATATTTTGACCATAATTTTTTTAACAATGAGTACATTTTAACTTGCCCATGTCGTAAAACAGGAAAATTTTTCTGATTAAGCTGATTTCAACCTAAAGACCTCAAACGTATTTTGCAAAAATCGCTCCAGAATTTTTTAGCAGCAATGATAACACATTCAAAATTAATATATAAATTTGCAAAGATAGTCTTTTTAAAATGAAAGTATCTCCTTATGTATAATTTTGAAAATTCAATTTTTATCAATAAATTCCGCGATCAAACTTATCACAGTATTAAATACATATTTTCGAAAATCGTTTAAACTTTCCCAGCGAAAAACGATACTTATTCTAAATGCTTCAATTCAGATTTATACATTGATATTGTATAAATCTGATACACATAAACAGTTTTATATCGACCGTTCTGATAGATGGAGACGATTCCTCGAGCTGGCGATCAAGATGGACGCGTTAATTCGCAGCAGTCCGGTTTCGATAAAGAGCGCGAAAATAATCGGTAAAGACATCAATGTTGCTAGCGCCGTTTTTTTCCTCATCATCAGCTCTTTTTTCTTCTTCTCGATTTTATTTTCATTTGATGTAGCTGCGGTATTTCGGGTTCGAGTCCAGGTTGGCGTAAAAATAGGCCGGCGGAATTTTTAGCCCCGATGAGCAATGAAATATTAGCAACGACATGTGTTTACAGCCCGCGATTTTCAAAATATATATCTTTAATAAACGGATGCTAAAGAGGAAATTCGGTGCTTTTGACGTGTCTTTCAGGTGTTAAAGTTTTGTTTTTCGGTTCGAGAATAATAACGGAGTTTGAACGAGAGTTTTCGTTTTTTTTTTAAATTATCGTTCAGATAATTTTTCGAGGTTAAATCAATTGAAAATTGATATAAAAAAAAATTTTTCGAGGTACTTATCGAGAATTTATAAGCCATTTTCTAAACGAATAAAAAAAAAAAATGTATTTCTTTAACATATCAAAGCTCTAAAGAAAATCAATTATTTTTCGACAAGTTTTCTGACGTTTATTTTATTCGATACTTCAAATAAATTTAATTTTATGAGATTTCCCAATGAAAATGTATCAATTCTAAAATATCAATGATGAAAAAATAATCTTTCAGAAACTTTCATAATGATTTTCCTTGAAAAAAAAAATATAAAAAACTCTCTTCAGTACTTTCACATTAATTTTGATACATGATTGACGGAAAGAAACAAAATTTTAAACATTGTAACACTAAAAATACGTCAAGTCAGCGTGTTTATAGTGAAAAGTAATAAAATTCGCATACACTGTTTTAACTGTGTCTATGTTTACACAACAATAGTTCAAAGAACTCTTCGCGTCTGGTGTCATGTTCCTTGTTGTGTATACGTTCAGTTTCTTTCAGAAATACACCGGCGGAAACTTTGTCACAATATTTACTCGATTTCAGGTTTGAAATAGTGTTAGAGCACTTGTTACATGTTCGCGGTTGTGACGTATGAAATTTCTGCGTATTAAATCAGGTGTTTAATCGCTTATGCAACAAACACTTTGAACCTCTTGAAAATAGGTTTGTTGGCTCGAATCTGGTCACGAATGAAGCGAGGTCGTGAATTTTCAGCGATTTCTTCTTCGGTTATCTCACCGTGGTTATGTTTGCAAATTTAAAAATGTTAACTAATGAAATTATGACGTAATTTCAATAATTTTTCAGTTATTTGATATGTACATGGTGTGAAAACTTTAATAGCGGAATAGTCCGCAAATCGTCACATATGTGATAGTTAGATTAAAATAAAGTAAATTATAATTTTTATACATGTTTCAACTGATGCTAGTGAAAATTTAAAGCCGATAGAATTATTTGTTGAAAGTTATTGAGAAAATGGTATTGGTACTTTTCGAGATTTGTTACAAAGTCAATCGACGGAAATTTAAAGCAATATGTTTGCATAAAATTTTGTATGAAAATCGAGAAAATTACTCCGGAAACTTTAAAATCAATACGTTTTTCTGATGTTTTATATCAATAAAAAATAAATAAAATCAGAACTAGAAGTTTATACATGGATCAAAAGACGTGAATCGTGAATTTAAAAGTAACATTATTATTGATGTTTTGAAAATATTTCGTAATTAAAAACTAAACAAAAATCCTGAATTGAGACTTGATAAATGGATTACCTTATTAAAAAATTAGCAAGCTAAAATGTGGCACATTGCGATAAAGTGTTTGGTCAAAATATTGATTATGAAATAAGATCAGCCTATTAATTCTTCAAATTCAGTTTTTTGTAATTTTCAGCTGTTTCTAAAATTACATTTTGCTGTAGAAATAGAAAGATGTTTTTGATTTTGCTGATATTCTTCAACCTAACGTGACAAACAAGCTCAAGGCGATATTATTCAAAAAATGCTCTAGGACTTTTCTTAGGAATGGTAACACCATGAAAATTAGTGCATATATTAAAAAAGATAGTTTTTCTAAAATTAGAGTATAAGCATTATGTGTGTTTAAAAAAAAAAACAATTTTGATTTTTGATCGCGAAATTTGTTTGTACAAATTCCGCGATCAAAACTAACACAATATTATTTAATCAAATTTCAATAAATCTATTTCAAATAAACGAAGATGCCTCCATACAAAATAAACGATCAAATTTCCCCTGAAACTCATTCGATCCAATCAAATAAAACCCACGTCATCGAAAAGGAAACGGTTTGGGAAATGCAGACCCACGTACGTAAACAATATAAATACTCGGAAAATTCTCACATATAATACACATTATATTTTACATTATTACGAGAAGACTTGAGGACAATCCTCCGTGCCGCGATTTGGACGCCCACGCGAATTTCCAACCAACACCCGACTAAATATGCGATCCAACAAACGACATCTTTTTATGTGTGTCACTCTGTTAATGCTAACGCTTTTATATGCAAGTTATGTGTCGCGATATAAAAATACGAGTTGGCGGATATAAAACGGAGACGGAGCCGCGCCCGTCCGTCATTTTCGGTTTCTATGAATTTTCGATGATATTGCGCTAAATCAAACGGCTCGATCTTTTCGTGTTGGGGCGAGAGAGGTGGATTTGTTGTTTTTTTCGAGCCGGGTGTTTAGGTTCAAAATCGGGTATGCTTTTGTGTTTTTTTGATGTAATGTATGGTGGTTGGTGTGGGGTGGGTATGATGGTGATGGTAGTTGAAGATGGAAATGGTTGTTTGAATAATGGTTTTTATTATTTGAGTGATTGATGTATGGGTATGATGATGATGGTAGTCGAAGGTAGAAATGGTCGTTTTAATAATAATTGTTGTTATTTGAAGCTGATATTTGATGTTATGTTTAGTTTTAATTGAAATGTGGAAAATAATTGGAACGTTATCAAAGGTGGTTTTTATTACATGTGAGATTCGAATAGTATTTTTGAAAATTAAAAAAAAAATAGATTATTCATTTTGTTAATATATTTTTTTTTTAAATTTAGTGTCATTTGATTAATTTCAAAATTAATACAAAAAATATTCAAATTTTCAACAACTTTGATCTTAAAGTTAACGATTTTACATTGTTGCAGAGGCGTAGCTAGGATATTGTGCACCCAGCGACAAATTATATAATGGGCCTTTCCCATTTTCAAATATAAAAAAAGAGAAAATTATCTTCTTAAATAAACATTTATATTTCAAGCTTCGTTTTTTCGCCATTCTCAGTTTGGTACCCGAAGGTCTGTGTACCCCTTGCCTTTCCCTAACTACGGCTCTGCATTGTTGAATTTTTTTTTCTTATTGATTACTAAAGATAAGCTACCAGTGATGTGGTCTATATACACAATGTGGGCAATTGTTTCAGATTTGTGGGCCACATTGAAATTGTTTTAGGCTATCGTGGGTCAAAGCCATATATACTCACAAGCGAAATATCGAAACTTTAATGCCGTTTATAATTAAATTGGCTCAAAAGAGCTTTTATACTTTACCATATCGATACAATAAAGGTTTCTATTGAAAAAAAAAATCATTAAAAAATTAATTTCCCACCTCGGAGCCTCCCAAGCTCGAACTCCACACGCGATTGCGAGCTTTGGCACTGCACGCCTCACACCCATCGTTTTCATTTTGATACGCTCGCATTGGATTTTGTACTCGGTCTGAAAAAGTGAGGTTTTGCATTTGGAAAGAGAGCGGCCGATTTATTTTCGACGTTATTCCTCCGCCGCCCGGTTACCAAAACAAAATTTTTCGTATTGTACATACACACACCAGACGCACCTGTTGTTTTGTCGAATGCATGCAGGTGTGGTGTTTCAGTGACGTGTTCAATTTTTGATTTTTGGATTTCGATGGGTGAGGCGTGAGCGGAAAATGTGCATGATGCAATTCGCGCTTTTTTTTTAATGTTGTTCGTGTGTGGTTATTTTTGGTATTTTCGGTGTTTTGGATTCGAGTATTGTAATTGTGAAAGTGTTTTTTTTTTTGAGGTTGACATGTTGATTTTGTTCGGGAAATTTATGGGCGGGATTTATTTAGAGGTTACGAATTTTATTATTTCCTCAATTTTGTAATCGATAATTTATAATTAGTTCGGTGGATTATCTCGAGAAATTAGAACATATGTAATTATGATGTTTATAAAATGAAAATTGGAAAATATTTTTATACCATATTGTCTTAGTATGAGATTTATATTTTGAAATATTTTTGGAAAATAATTTATGGTTACATTTTCTAAGTAGTGGTTAAATTTTATTGGATTCTATTGATTGATAAAGTTAAGCGACAAGTATCGCATTCAATAGATAGACATAATCGTATATTTTCAGTTTGAGATAATTTTAAAAGACAAGTTAGGTAAGATTTTTCTTCTTGAATTAATTCCCCTTATCAATGTAAAGTGAACACATATGTAAAGGAAAAATTGCATAAAGTGATTATGAATCACTCAATCAATCGATCGATCAATTTGAGACTTAATGGAAGAAAGTACCTTTTTAGAATTAATTATACATAGTATCATAAGAAATAATAATAAAATAAAAAATTGAATATTTAGTCGGCGGTAGCAATTGATAACTTGTTAAGCCGCATATAGCTTTGGAAGGCCGTATGCGGTTCGAGGGCCGTTGGTTGTGCATCATTGATCTTTATAGCATATATTATATTAATGGAATTCCACTGATACATATGTACACCCAATCCACCCAACATAAACCCAATCCTCTTTTTACACGGTTCCGAAATAACACGGTTTAAGGACGATGAACCGATTATGTTTTTACACGGATTTTTCATTTTAACACGGTATAAATATAATAAAAATATATATTATTATGCGACAATGGTAAGATTCGGTGCAGGTCAGTATACTGATATAATATGTATGTAATTATAGTTATCAAATAAAAATTTTCGATATTTTTTGATGATTTAACATGATGCAAAATTTTTCACATTACACATTTTTTATAAAGTACATTTGGATGGAAGTTCTAACTAAATACAGTGATGGAACCTTTCTACAATTTTTGTATGGTCACCATATTTTTTTTACACGGTTTTTTTTCAATTTTTTTACATGCTAGTTAGTCTCTGGAACGTATCCCCCGTGTAAAAAGAGGATCGGGTATATCACAGGATCGAATGCTTATTTTGAAGGAAAAAAATCAGTTTTTCATGACAAATTACATATTATATATTTTTCACGTTTTTTATTTTATACGGTAGTCTCTGGAATGTATACCCTGTGTAAAAAGAGGATCGGGGGTATACCACGGAATCCAATCGTTGTTTTGAAGGAACAAAATATCAGTTTTTCATGATAAATTATATGTTATGTCTAATTCATAATGAAAAAAAGATAAAAAAAAATAAAAAAAATAAAAAAAAAAAAAAAAATACCAAAAAAGTTAAAAAAAGTTAGGGCAACCACCTCGCTCCGAGCGCGGGAAAACTCTTGAAAGTCGGCATAACATCCACCGAAAAGCGGAAAAGCGAAGGGCGGCATCGGTGGGGGCGTTCCGCCCACGCCGCCCACTGCTGGGGGGGGCGGCGCCCATTTGCATTCCCGTGCGACAGTCAGTGGCGGCGCGAGCCGGCGGCAGGTCTCGCGCACCAGCCCACTAACCCCCACTCCCCACCCCTGTATTTCAAAAATAACAAAAAAATTCACGTAGCCGTACATTTTCCGAAAACGATCCGTTAAAACAGTGCGCCGGTATCGAAAGTAAGTCTGATGGATGAAAAAAAAATTTTTTTTTTACAACAAAAAGTGCTATTCGGATCAGTGTTGCCGTTTTTTTTCACCGCGTTTTTTTTTTTGATAAAAAAAGTGATTTTATTTAATATTATTTGAACCGGTGAGTGATGTGTTGCCGAGATGCGCTTTTCTAACAATACAATGATTAATCAATTTTGTATGTATTATTTTGTGTGTTCAGTGCAAAAAAAAAACTTAACTTTCATACTCATTTGTACTAAAATTGTGTTTTACTCAAGTGAAATCGATACGGCGCTTGAAAATTCGATACTGTGTTGTTTTTTCAAGTCTGAAAAATTATGTAACGTTTACGCAACCGTCTCACCGTAATAAAACTGAAAAAATTCGCATAATGTGATACGAGAGTATTTTTATATACGCCACATATAATATATGGGGTGTGTGAAAATGAAAAAAAATGTTCACGTGGGCGAGACGCGGCACGAATTCTCCGCTGCGATAATATTATATATATTCGGGTTGCTTAAAAAGAAGAGAAATACGATAAGTAAACCGGGTGCCACTTGTGCGCTCTCTAGCCGGTCTGTATTATTTTTGGACGCTGGTATATAAAGTTTTCCCACAGCCACGGACAGGAGTAGGAGAGTTATTCCCAGTGCGGACCTGTCGTCGGACAGACGCCTCGGCCTATGAAATATTTCGTGGAGAAAAAATATGTTAAAAAAACAGCATTCGATGTGAAAAAAATTGGAAAAATGGGAAGAATGCAATGGCGGTCAGTTTTCGTGCGCGAAAATGCGAAAAATCCGATGCGCGTGAGCAACATGCGCATATATGGGTGAAGGTCGTTTCGGAAATAGACGTCGAAAGATAAACACGCCCCTTTCACTTGCTAATTGTTCTAGATAGTTTTGCGCGGTGACCTTCGTCAAAGGTAACCTTCGTCCTTGACTTAGAAACGTCGGCTAGAAATATATTCGAATATTGCCGCGACGTCGTTTTGAATGAATGTGTTTTTTTCATTTTGGAATTTCTAATTGTGAATTTGTTTAATTTAATTTTTTTTTTGGTACATATTTTTTTTGGTGAGTGTAGGTCGGACTTTAGTTTTTTTTTTATATCGACGTAGTTTGGAAATGTGACGAAACTTAAGAATTTCATTATTTTTTTTGGATTTGTTTAAGATTTTTGTTATCTTTATGTTATGGAACTTGGAACATTTTTCATTCATTGCTTATTTTTCAAAATATTTTTGTTGTACTGAATTTTTGAAATATTATACGAATTAATTTTAACGAATCAAACATATTTCAAATAGTGAAGTATTATATAACAAAATGTTATTTTTTTTGTAAATCGGTGTTAGAAATATTATATTATAGAGCCTTTTTAACATATGGTTAATTCAAAAGCACATATTCTGCATTCACCCTATGCTTTCACATCTATATTCTTTTATATGTTCATTAACATAAAAAGGCTACCCAACGATAAAGGGTATCTAAGTTTTTATAAATTTGCAATCAATAGTTTAGTTTGATCAAAATATGAATTTTTATATTTTTTTTATGTTAAGCGAAATGGTGTATGGTCAATAGATTAATAAATGATTTGAGACTAAACAGCAATAACGAGAAACGTTCAAAATTTCAATACTATTAAAAATATGTCTCTTTAGTCAAAATGTTATGAATCAATATAATTTTAACGCATCCTCAATGCATTTGCAAAACATCCGGTCATAACTTAACTAATTACGCTCATAAATCTATATCTAAATATATCGAATTGAACTTACTGAATTCTCGAACATTACGAAACATCACTGCGATAATTGTATGCAAATAATTCGGACATTAACTAATGCCATGCAACACAATTGGGTAATATCGCACTGTGATTCACTTTCGATTCATTCTGAGTACGGTGGATCCAATTAAGACAATATTAAAACCGATGCCAGCGAATCGCAATTGCATCATTAATCTGCATGCAAAATTTTTCAGTAGGGTGCCCACGTTTCGCTGAAATAAAATGGTGAAAAGTCGCGTTTTTCGTGTAATTGGCGCTCGGGAGCGGTAAATGTTTGCGTTTTGTGCGAAACGTTTATTTCGTTTTTCGCACAATTAAAAGGTTTATTTTTACTTTTTTGATTCATAAGAATAGAATTTTCTTGGCATATATTCTATTGTTGTGGTGAATGAATAATTTTGAGCGTTTCCGATCGTCACGTTCCGAACGTATATTGACACGTTGCAAATTTTTTTTGAATGAAGTCCGACTCGCCAAATATAGATCTTTGATGCACTCTGAATTGCATTCCTTCAGAGTATCGACAGGAAATATTTGAGATGAGTTCTAGAAAATTTTTTTTGGAAAACTGTCAAAGCTTTCTTTCTAAGAAACAATCGATTGAATCAATACTCAGGAATAAACCATATCAAAATATACTACTATGACAAATTTATCTATAAAAACAGAATTTATAAACTACATATACGAGAATCTTTCATTTTAAAAAAACTATCCTTGCAAATTTATACAAAAATTTTGATAGTGATACCATTTTTGGGAAAAATCTTGGAACCATTTTTGTAGAACACCTTTGAATTACTTTGCGTATTAGGTTGAACATAAGGAAACTAAAAAAAAATGTCCTCAACGAGCTAAAGAGTACTCATTGGAAAAAAATATGATTAAAATATCGATTATTAAGTAAAATTATCCTTTTAATTTATCCGATATAGTATTTTGTGGTTTTTGGCCATTTTGTGATAAAAATAGGAAGATTTTTTGAGTTTAACTTAATATAATATGTATATCGAGAAACTCGAAGATGCTCTGCAAAAATAGCTCTAGGATTTTTCTTAAAAATTATAATATCGTCAAAATGAATATATAAATTTGCAAGGATAGCTTTTTTAAAATTAAAATATCCCCTTATATGTAGTTTTAAAGATTAAATTTTTATCGATAAATTCCGCGATCAAATTTGTCTCACATAGTACATTTTCAAACCCGAAATTTCCCGCGTTAAGCTCATTAACTATATCTGAAAACGTCGCATTGTTGTTATTGTTGTCAATGACAGGTGTATGGTGGCCAGGAATTGGGACAAGTAGACGGTTGTGCAAGTCGCCCGCTTGCTTAACATTTGTCAACATTGGCAAAAGCTTTCGCGATTTGTACTCTTGAGCAAACCGGCGACATTGACAAATCGACGAATCTGTATCCGCCCTATTATAATCCGCCGCAATCTTTACATTGTCGATTAATTAACTGTGCTTCGACCCGGTTGTTTGGCGACCAATTGACTAGAACTCATCTGAAAAATCACTGTCCTCAAATAACACAAGTGCACTTTGTCTAATAGCAAAATGTTGAAAAGAAACCATCGAAGCTTTTTAAATAAACTTTCCGTTTTAATTTTTTTTTCAGTAATAAATAGTCATTTTAAAAACTTTATAATATAATATTCTAATATAAAAAAAGTATTCGCATTGAATCATAAAATATACACGGTGTGACAACTTTGATCGTGGAATTTATAAAAACTGAATCTTTTAAAACTATACATAAAAAAATAATCTCATTTTAAAAAGGTTATCCTTGCAAATTTATGCACTAATTTCGAGAATGTTATCGTTTCTGGGAAAAATTCTGAAACAATCTTTGTAGAACACTTTTTAGTTACTAAGTATATTAGGTTGAACGTCAGTAAACTCAAAAAATCTTCCAATTTTCTTTGTAAAAGAGTAAAATGCAACAAAATACTGTATTAGATGAATTAAAAGGATTACCTTACTTGATAATCAATATTTTGAACATAAAATTTTTTGCAGCAAGTATATTTTTGCTTGCTCACTGTAATATGGGTAAATTTTCTGATTTGACTGATATTTAACCAAAAGAAGAATTCAAACGTTTTTTTACAAAAATCGCTTTACGATTTTTTCCAAAAACGATAACACCATCAAAACTAGTGCATAAATCTGTAAACAAAGCTTTTTCAAAATGAGAATATTTTCTTACGTATAATTTTATCTATTAAGTTTTTATAGATAAATTCCATGATCAAAGTTGTTACACTAGTATTTTCAATTACATCAGAGAAAATTATTTATATGGACCGTTCGCGGTCTTGGTAAATCTTTGATGTATCCACTTTAATGCAGAATCGAATAATCTTTTTCCAATAATAATAATTGATGCGATTTGAAGCGTGGGTGGGCACAAGTGATCTTTATGATGTTCTTATTTATAAATTTGTTCTCAAGAGAAGAGAATCATCTGTGCGTACCAATCAAACGTGAGTTATTTAAGATCGTAGATCAAACGGGCGTCCGTTTGATCTTATAATTATAATAATTATTCTATTATATCAGTGATTCTTTTTGATTATGTCGCGCAGGTGACTTGCATGGATTTTGTTGTTGTTATATGTTAGGAAAAGTTTTGAATTTTCATATAATTTATGTCTATATGAATATTTTAAAAATTGAACATTGAAATTTTTCTGATAATAATTTTGTTTTATATAGTTATGATTGTTATTAAAATTATAATATAATGTATACAGATATGTTTTCGAATATACCAAAAAAATATATAAAATATATACTAAATCATAGTAGAAACATTTGATTCTATAATGATAAATTCATAAACGTACAAAGTCTTGTTTCTGCATAGACAAACTAATCAAAATAAAAAAATCGAGCAAATAAAGCACATCAAAATAAGACACAATGTTTATTAAACAAATAACGAATTTATTTTAGAAAACGCTTTCCCGCCAATAAATTTCTGAACGGTTTTCCCGCTAAGCGTGGAAAAAACGTCGCGACATTGCCATCGGAGAAATTCCATGTCAACGTATTGACAAGTCAGTAGTTGGCCACGTACCTTTTATATTTAGCGGGACTCGGGTTCGCTTTGCCAACAATGCGGTCAGGTTAACAGCCAACTCGGATCGTGTGCCTCCTCCCGTCTATACAAAGTGATGTGACCATCAATTTTTTGACATTAGCGGTCCATTCATCCGAGAAATGATCTCTGTGTTTATTGTCTCAAGACTTTAACTTTTTAATTGTTATGATGAAGCTTTCAAGTTGTAGTGAATGTTTGTTACCGGAAAATTCATAAAACGAATGTTCACCCCCTCCAAAAGTTGCCTCTTCAAATTTCTCTTCCTACAAAGTTTTCATTCCTTAGTTTTTCCTTCTGTAGATTTTCATCATCGGAGATCTTTTTTCGACTAATCGTTCTCAAAATGTCATTTAAAGACTTTGTTCATAGAGTTGATTATTATTAAACTTTGAATAACGAATCGTTTGATGTGAGTTTTGTAAAATGATTTTCACGGGCAAAAACTTATGGAGTGAAAATTATACGAGATAAAAATTTTGCGGTGAGAAAAACTATGGGGGTAAAATATTAGGGTCTATATTCGTTTTATGAATTTTTTGGTAGTGAACATTAGTTGAACCAACTTTTAATAAAAATAAAATTGTTGTAGTATTTTTTGTTTTTGTTGAGTTGCAAATAGGTTGGCCGAGTGATGATAGTATAAAATAGAAAAATTTTGGTTTAGTTTATTTTTTCGTATTTTAAATTCGTGATGAAATTTTAAATGTTATTTTTTTTAATAAATGTGATAATAAGAAGTAGCTTTAAGTCTTTAAGGCACAGCTATTCTGATTTGAATTGATATAAAATCATAGAAATTATAAAGTATTTCTCATAGTGTTTTGGATTCGGAATTTTATCGAGTTTGATAAAATTTTTTGATTAATTGATATTGTCTGTAATCGAAATAAATTTTAAATGCTTTAAAATTACAAGAAAAAAATATTTGATTTAGTAAAAAGCGATCGAATGGACACCACGTGATGCAATGCATTCTATTTTAAAAGTAAATATGAGCGTTTTTTACGCAAATGTAAAAGCTGAAATGCCAAAAAGTAAATGATCACATTGCATAGAATAAATAGCGTGTCAATTACTTTTTTTTTTAAATAAACACGCATGCACGAGACGATGTAAAATTGAAATGAATCGAACTAATTGAATTTTCAATCCATCGAAACATAAACACGATTGAATTCTTCTTTAATGGAAATAAGTAGTTTTTAATTAATCAGATTTCGAAAGTTCAACGATTCCATCTCGTTGAACAAGTTTCCGAAATAGTCTGTGTTATTTTATTGCATATTTATGATACACTTGATATTCGTAATTCGCTGAAAATCGCGGGGGATGTTTTTCGAGATACTTGCGTAAACAGAAACGTCTAAAAATATTGTGCACATTATTCAGACAAAAATCGCGGATGCGCTGTGGTTGCGAAAATAATTTACACATCATTCGTATGGTCATACTTTAAAAATTCGCTTTTAAATGACGTCAGAGTAATCTAATTTTGACTTTTAATGATCAACACTTCTATAGATGAAGAAATGTAAAAAAAGGGAATTAAGTTAAATTATAATTTGATTGAAGTATTCTCGATAATGATTGTATACTGAATATATATTGTTTCGAAAATGTTGTAGTTTACAATAACGAAAAATTATATAAATATAGAAATAAAATTTTAATACCGAGTATGGAATTTTTCAAAGTTGAATCTCTTTGATGTTAATATAAAACTTTATTTCATGTAATCGTTATTTATCTTTAACAATTATATTTAGTTTTCAATTGATTTCTTGATTAATTTATAGAAATTAAGTTTTGAAAAGGTCATTTTTTTAATACAATAATTATACTATATAATTTTATTTCTTTTTAAAGCTCAAAGGTTCAATAGAACTTTTTAGATCTGAAAGTTGATACGTTCAACTAGTTTTGAGGATATTTAGGAATAATTTCAGTACTTTTCTCTTAAAATAGTGCAATATGGTGGGCACAAATCGTGAATGAATATTCAAAGTGAAAAACCGGCGTACACTATTTTGAAATTCTATTTCTACTTTCCTTTTAGAAAAACTAAACGTAAGAGGGTTGAGCAAATGCTGCATTTTTCAGTAAAAAATTCTGATAGTATTTATTACTGTAAATATGCGTGGGAATGACGATTTTTCTGTGACATTTACCGAAAGTTTTTTATTCATTCGGGAATTTAGATCAAGGATAAGTATGAGCTATTATTTTATTATAATTTAAATTTATATCTTCTTAAAAAGTCATTATAACTGTAAAATAAATATAGTATTTTAACATAGTTTAAATTCTATTTACAATATCAATGTAAATCAGCGATTGACAGCTGGCGATCAGTATGTGCGCGAACAGTCCACCATCACACCACTTTAAGAGAAAAGCGTCTCAATTTCTAAAAATCTATACTCTTATACAGGGTCTTCCCCGGGACTTTTATAACTTCTGATCGGATTTAAAGTGACTTAGAGTCATGATAGAGAAGTGAGAGTGATACCATTCCGAATGAAATCGGCTACAATTTATTTTTCATTTCCCCCCCCTCAAATTTTACCTCTCCCCCCCTCTTCCATCGTCGTACTTCCGTCCACTAACTCGTACAGTTCAAATAATTTTTTTTTTTTACCTACCAGTACGCTATTCGACGATGGAAGAGGGGGGGAGAGGTAAAATTTGAGGGGGGGGAAATGAAAAATAAATTGTAGCCAATTTCATTCGGAATGGTATCACTCTCACTTCTCTATCATGACTCTAAGTCACTTTAAATCCGATTAGAAGTTATAAAAGTCCCGGGGAAGACCCTGTACATCCAAAAACCAATCAATACTCAAATTCAATCGGAAAACCCAACGAAAGTTCTCGACAATCAATCACGCCATGATTAACGTTTTCGCCGACACGCGATCCCCGACGTCCACGTCCGGCATCCGACCAAAGTGACACACATCCAAACAAACCCTCGTACAAATAAAAGAGATTCATAACAGTGTTCCTGAGGTCGGGAATTTGCTAGCGATTATTGGAGCGGCGGCAAGCCAGCGTTCGCCCACCGCCGTTCGCATACGTGTCAGGGAAGTTCGTCATCGTCAGTACGACCGCGAATACGAAACCGAAACGACCTATCGCCTCGCCGGCTCCCGAGGGTTTTTCCTGATTTTCCTGGATCAGATAGGGTTTTTTGCGAGTTTTCCCGCTGAAAGTGACGAGCGGGACGAGCGCCTTTTGAGCGAAGGGCTTGTTGTTGCTGGAAGAGAGCGCGACGCCGATTTTACGGATCGCGGTAATTTTTATGGGTTTATATAGGTTTTTTTTATGTTTGTTTGAAAGATTGGGTTGTATATGGTTGTGGAAAGGTTTTGGGAAAGGTTTTATGATGATTTGATGACGTGTTATGTTTTTTTAAGGCGAATTGCGGAAGTTCTTATATCGGCGATATTTTTCATTGCATAGAATCTATAACAATTTTCTTTTCAATAGGTATTTTTATTAGATTTTTTTGTGTTAATTTAAAAGATTAGGGTTGTAAATAGGTTTTAGAATAGATTTTCTGATGATTTGATGACGTATTATATTTTTCAAGACGGATTGCGGAAGTTCTTATATTGACGATATTTTTCATTGCATAGAATCTACAAAAATTTTCTTTTCAATCGGTATTTTTATTAGATTTTTTAATATTAATTTAAAAGATTAGGGTTGTAAATAGGTTTTTTTAAAAGATTTTATGACGATTTGATGACGTATTATGTTTTTCAAGACGGATTGCGGAAGTTTTTATATCAATGATATCTTTCATTGTATGGAATCTATTATTGTTTTAAAAATAACAATTCGATTTTCATAGACAATTATTATCAGTTATATGTAATTTATTGATCTGGTTATTAAATTTGCATTCATGTTATGTATTTCGAGCAATTATTAATGATACAGCGTGTCGTGTAAAAAATTACACGAGCATAAACTTTTTTTGATTTATCGTCGATGAAAATACAAGTGAAACTTTTTGATATCTTCAATTATTATTTTTTTGATTATGTAACGCAATGAAAATATATTTTTCTGAAAAAACTCAGGTGATTCATGATTCGGGTAGCGCACAAATCCAATATATTTAGAAATGTTATTCAATCTTGTCTATATATACGCCGGAAGCAATAAGTTTGTTTGCTTGCGAATAAATTTTACAAAAATTCGTATTTTTCAGTCATTGGTGTCGTAATAACATAATTTGTCTTGAAAAACATGAAGATACTGTTTGTAACATTACAATTTTATAAGCTGCGAAAATTTGCGCTTTATAAATAGATGTTTTTTTAGAAAACAACACGAACTTGAGTTAAACCATAACCTAGTTAACATGTTTATTATGAAAACAACCAGTTAAAATATATTTCTATACAAAACCATTTTCACCTCGTAAATTTTCATATCAGTTTTGCACGAAAACATTCAATACAAAATTTGTGACCAAAATTTTCAAACCAACCCCAAAAACACAACAAACGTCAAATACGAAACGGCGCCGGCGTCTCCAACACCATCATCATCATCATCATCAACTCCGGTGGTTGGAGATAGTGTAAAATTAGTCGGTCGCCATTCAAATGAGTATTTCTGTTGGGTTCGGGATTCGGGCTGGTGGGAGGGCGAGGGGAACCGGGGCTCGGGGGAGGGGGGTCCAGGGTATTCTTGGAGACCAGCTGCAGCATCAGCAGCGGCCGAAACATTTGAGGAGCCCTGGTCGGCGTGACGTAGAACCTTGAAACGATCGATGACTCACCGGGAAGTGGCCACGTGCGATTCATTTGCGACACGTGACTTGTTGCACTTGTGTGACGTTGCACGTTGGTGGTTAATTTGGTTTTGGGTTTTCCGAAGTTGATGTCGGTGTTTTTATTTTGTATTAGAGTTATGGGATTGAAGGATTTAATGGAAAATATTATTTAGCGTTCGTTTTTGAAATTTTTTTGGATTTAAAAATGGAATCAATGATACGAGTCAATTGGATGTAAAATTTTTAGACGAACAGTTAGAACAATAGTTTTGAAATATTATTTATGTTTTTTTGCAGCTTTTATATTCCAAATTCAACCCTTTTCAAATCAAATTCAATCTTTTTCAGATCAAATTCAACCCCTTACAAATAAAATTCAACCATCGAAAATGTATTATTAAGAGTTATGATAATCAAAGAAATACAATCTATTCATCAATTTAACTATGATAATATCAGTTAGTAATTTTTATATACGAACGACTAGAATATTAACTTTCTTCTTCTATGAACAACTATTTTGTCCCAACTAATATTTATTTTTACATATTTAAAACCCGTAATCTATAAAATAATAGATATTAAGAAAATATATGTTTCCGTTGGTTGTATTTGATTTATAAAAGATTAAATTTGATTTGAAAAAGGTTGGATTTAGATTTGTTGAAAGATTGAATTTGGAGTGTAAAAGCTTGATAATGAAATTAAGATTAAAACAATTATAATTTATATCAAAGATTTTATAGTATATTTGCGATAATGAAAATGGTTTTGTAAACTTTATTCTCGTGACATTGTAGGTTGATTTTTTCATTCAAAGTTGGCCACAAGTGATGTGTTGTTCGTCACGTATGCAATTGCATAAATAGCCCTCTCTCTCGATCATGTGATTTTGGTATTTTTTCCTCGGATACGATTTGTTATTTGTCACGTATGCGAAAATAAATATAATCGTTTCTTTCATAAGATGAAAGATCTAATCAGAATTCAGTGAGTTGTTTGTCCGAGTTTAATTTGAATGTGACGAATACAAAGAGTCAATTGCTATAATTATAATATTATACATTGTTAGATTCAACTTAAAATTAAATAGATTTCATAATCAGATCCTTTTTAATATCAGTAGTTTACAAAATTGGGTTTTGACTTTGGACTTTGTAATAATTTCAAAAGTATTCTTTACAGTTTATTTAGTTGTGAACTTTTGATCAATTGATTTTGATTTGTGATTCAAAGCACTAAAACAATTTTATTACATCGAATTTACTAGAAACTTCAGGGACGAACTCGTAAAAGTTAATTCGCGGATTGTGCAATTGGAATCGCGCATTCGCAAGAATGCGCATTATCTGGCCAACTCCAACGAATATAAATATTTATATTTAGAAAATTAAAGTGAATCTCGTATCAGTGAACGCAGATGAGCCCATTTGGGCAGTGGTTCAAGTACTATTTACGTCCAGATTAGTGAATATTTACATCTATTTTTGTTTTGTGCACAAAGTCAAAAGTCTTCGGAAATAGACAGTGAGTAACGCGGCGTGTTTACCATGACCGTCATGTAATAGTCCACCTGACCAAAATGAATCATATTATATAAAATGGTAATTAAATTGATTTATTGCGACAACTGTTGGATTGCAGTTGACGATTCGTCTTTGTTCGTATGAGAAACGTTTTGATTACAAATTCGCTAGTCAAATCTTTGAAAAGTCATATTAGTAATGAGAAGTTTTATGTATCTTTATATGTGTTACACAATGTTTTTGTAATCGCGTTTTTTATGAAAAACGCAAAAAATCTTGCTTTTTTTGTGAAATTTCAAAAAATTTTGACTTTCGTTTCTAAATGATTTTTTCAAATGGTGTCTCCTCAACTTTTATCTTCTAGAAAGAACTCTTTTATGATTTACAAAACTGAACATTTTTTCTTTGTTTCTCAATGTTCTTTTTAACCACATTGCGACACTGAGGTTAGCAATACTAGTCTTTCTCAGTCTTCTTTAGATATATCGTGAAACATGTCAACTTTCATATTTGACAGGTGACGTTAAACATTTAATTTTTTAAAAACAAGGAGAAAACATAACAAAATATGACGTTAAATTTTATAAAAAACGCAAGATTTTTTGGGGTTTTCATAAAAAAACGTGACTACACAAACGCTGCGTAACATATGCAAAACTTTAAGAAAATTATGGATACTTTTCTTGAATTATAAGTACACTTTCATTTACAATTATGAATAAAGATAGGACAAATGTAAAAGCTTGAAAGTTTGGGTTCATCGCAGTTTCTTTTTGAAAATATTCAAACATGCTACGATTTTTACCGTCAATCATCAATCAAATGTCCGCCGTCCTATTTGAAAATCTTAAAAAAAATATTTGTGTTTGTTTTGCGCACACCGAAATTCAAAATACAAATAATTATAATACCGCGAACTTTTGAATACTTCAAAGTGAATTTTCGCAGTTGAAGCGTGTTTATGGACGTTTACGTCTTTGCTTGAAGTTTTCCCGAAGTCAAAATTCGAATATCGACGATAGCCGATTTCCGATCTTGCAAGTTTATATGTATAGGAATAAATAAATTGTTTGAGCGTTGAGATTCATGGAAGTGTTTTCGATATTTGGGTCAATATATGGCCGATGCAATTAAGCACAAACTGCTTCACGTAAATATTGTTAGCACATTCCGATTTAGAATAAGCATATTGAAAATATCAAAAGTGGTCTCAAACTGTTGATCTGTTGTTAAGAGCTGAAACGCAAATGTCATAACAATACCTGTTTATACCGATTCTATTATTATGACGCTTTCCCTGAGAGCTGTCGATGAAAATATTTAAAAACAGATGAAAGAATGCTTAGAAAAACATTTCGAAAACAATTTTTAAATTTTTATTCTGAAAATGAATGAATCAAAAATATTTTTAAAGTACTAAATGAAAAAAATGCATTTCAACCCATTAAGGTGAACCACCCCTGAATTGTAGACGTTGTTTACACATATATGAGCTGCAGACACCTGAAATAAACTTTTAATACATATACCGAATATAAATCAGATATATATTTTCCCGGTCATTCTCGACCGATGAAATCTGGAATTTTCTCGCGCGAAATAAACTGTGAACGGGAACGGCGCCTCGCCACGTATAAATATCAATTCTGTTTACAGCTTCGGAAATAACGTCCGACCCCGAAATGATAATTATAATATTTATAATAAATATATCCGTTGGAGTTTCGGTTTTCGTGCGAATAGTGCAAATTTGGGGTTCGTAAATTGCAGTGGAATTGGTTTTCGGATGTGACAGTTATGTTGTGATGATACAAATGGATGGATTGTAAATTGTTGTCGGGGACGTTTAAGATTGTTATGTATGTCATTTTATGTTGTTTTTGACTTTAAATTTGGTGCTTTATCTAAAATGCTTCGTGAAAATTCTGTTTTGAAATTTTTGAATCAAAGCTTTGAATTTTTTTAATCAGACCTTTGAATTTTTTGAATTAAAGCATTGAATTTAAACGCGTTGGATTAAAATGATACTCGTATGATATTATAGATGAGCCTTTCATATAAGATGATGGATATCTTTTAATTATTTACGAAACAATATTTTGCCAATTTTCCATTTGGCAAACATGTTTTAAAATCGACTTTGTATCATTTATAAATCAAATCTGTTGACATTTGAAATATTATGATGAAATTTTAACACAGCAATATTAAACTTAATCGACCATATTGTACTAAAAACATTTTTAACACATTAACACCCACAAACTAATCATAATAAATAAAAAAAGTGAAAAAGTGATAACGGCAACAAGTGATCCGAATCGCGAGTGAATTTCAAAATCGAAGTGTTTCTTTCCTTAACAAAAATATATAATGGTTGAATAATTTGTTGTGTAGATTGACAGAGCAGAGGGTTAGACGGTTGCATGTTGTGTGGCGGCTTCAGCCACAGCGACTTGTCCTGGTGATATCAGGCACTCCGCTGAGGCCATACAAAAGTGGTGAAGATGGGTGTGACCGAGGATTTCGCACCTAGCTTCACGCAGAAGCCCCAGCTTCGGCAGGAGGATGACGGCAACAAACTCGTGTTCGAATGTCAGCTGTTGGGATCGCCGCAGCCAGATATTTGCTGGTACAGAAGCGATGAGCAGCTACACGAGGACAATAGGACCAAGTTCAGGTGATTATCTGGTTTTTATATGAAAATTTGGGGTATTTGGGACTGGGAGGACTTGAGATGGCAGTTTAGGGGATGAGGGAGATGTAGTAGTATGATGCAATAGCGTTTAGATGATATTCTGAGATATTGTAGATTTGGATGGTGAATATTGTGTTGGAAATTTGGGGTATTTGGGACTGGGAGGATTAGGGATATGAGTTTAGTGGACAAGGGAGATGTAGTATGTAGTAGGATGTGATAGTGTACATAAATGATTTTGTAGATACAATTTTGAGACTTTGAGATTGAGATGGTGAATATTGTGTTGGAAATTTGGGGTATTTGGGACTGGGAGGACTTGGGATGGCAGTTTAGTGGACAAGGGAGATGTAGTAGTATGATGTAATAGTGTTTAGATGATTTGGTAAATGAAATTTTGGGGTATTGTAGATTGGGATGGTGAATATTGTGTTGGAAATTTGGGGTATTTGGAACTGGGAGGATTAGAGATGTGAGTTTAGTGGATAAGGGAGATATAGTAATATGATGTGATTAAATGATTTTGTAGATGCAATTTTGAGACTTTGAGATTGAGATGGTGAATATTGTGTTGGGAATTTGGGGTGTTGGGGACTGAAAAGATTAGGGATGTGAGTTTAGTGGATGAAGAAAATGTAGTAGTATGATGTGATAGCGTTTTGATATAATTTTGGGATGGTGGATATTGTGTTGGGAAATCTGTAGATTCGTTACATCAGAATCACAGTATTTTTAAATATGTCATATCAATTATAATATTTTTGCGACTGATCCAGGGAATTTAGGTTAGTGGGATTGTTGGAGTTTAACAGTATTGATGTAATCTTGGGATATTGGGTGAAATTTGATCTAGAAATTTGTAGATTGGTTGCATCAGAATTTCAGTATTTAAAAAAAATGTCATATCAGTTATTTATGTGACTTTAGAATCCTGGTACATATTATCTTTTGGAATAATTTTTATATACATACATAACTAGAGCTATTTTTCTACATTAAATAAATCTTGTTTTGTAACTATCAATGTCATGAAATAATTTTTTTTAGTTTTATTTAGTGTAGTAAAAATTTAGTCAGTCTAGTAATAAATTGATTTTTTTGCCTAAAATATAATTTAAAAAATTGATTGTCTTAATAAAATGAAGATTATTTTCCTTTTTTATTATAATTTCTGTATGTATTATCAAAGTTATAAAGGTTCATATACTATAATATAAAAATTCAGTAAATTATGTATTTTCAAAGCCATTTTTACTTGGTGATTTATTAATTTCACAATTTAGATAGATAATCATTGAAAATATTAAGTATTGAATTTTCTTAATGTTAAATTGGACATTTTTCTTGACGCACTATATTTGAACTAAAAATTCATCCATTAAATTTCCAATAGTCAATTAACACTATCATTTTCTGATAATTACAGGATACAAACCGTCGAGAGCAACAAGTTTTTGGTGGTGCTTGAGCTCGACGACGTGATCGAGACCGATGCCGGACTGTACAAAGTCAAAGCTAAGAATAAGATGGGCGAGGTGGCCGCCTCCATCAATCTTAACTTTAGTCGTTAGTATTTTTTCACACGATATTTTTTGACGAGAATAATACAATATCATATGACCGATTTTCCACGAAAAAAATACGCGCGGGCGTTAACGTGTTGAAACACGTTTTGATGGAAAACTTTCCATAAGATGGGAAAATGTGATTGGTGAAGGCTGTATTGCGCAAGAGCCAATCAAACGCGAGGAAACGCCCACTGGAGTTTTTCCTTATAATTTGTATGAAAATGTACTGTAGATTTTCTTTTTAAAATAATTAAATTTAACATGTTTTATTTTAATCGAAGAATCGATGTGAAATTTCTAGTTTGATTCACATATTGTTATGCAATAAATATCATTCGTTCCATTTTATTTATACAGTGTTAATTCGCAACATCAATTACAACAAAGTTCGTACATAATAAATTATTTACACTTGTCCACCACGAAGAAGTAATTTGTACGTTGATAGAAATACAACTTGGCATGATTTCACTCGTATAAAATGAAAGTAACATTTTGCGCAATCCTAAACAACTTAACTAAAAAATTTTTTCCATTTTCAGCGGCCGATCAGGAGAAACAGAGGTGAGCAAACTTTTCAACAGAATTTTTTTTGGATAAAAATCAAAATAGCATCGATTTTTTTTAACCCGCCTTTTTTCAATGTTAACAGACAAATCGACGGAGTCGCTCCGACTTTCTCAAAGAAGCCGTCCATTCGACAAGAGGACGATGGTAAAAGACTGATCTTCGAATGTCGGATAGAAGCAGACCCAACTCCGGCAGTCAATTGGTGGCACAATGCTGCTCAGGTCAACCCTGGAGCCAGACACAAGGTAACCCAAATCGCAAATACAGGCTGGTCACTGAAAAACTGAAGGCATTGTTAGTTGAAGTTAGTTAGTTGAAGGCATTTTTTTTACAGGTTATAGAAAAACTTTTGGAAATTAAAATGGCTACATATGATTTCTAGCAATGAGTTAAACTCATTGGATTTTTATATTTTAGTTACAAATTATTTATTGAAATATTTTAATGGAAAATTAATTGATAATGAGTGACGAGGCTCCTTTTCATTTAAACGAATATATACAAAAATGAAACTGTTGATTTTGGAGTTCTGATAATTTTAGAGAAACATGTCAGTATTAATTGCATCGCCATGTATATAATACTATTACCATATACCATTTTTCTTTGATTTTCAATAATTAATCTTTCACTGGAATAGAAAAACCCAATGAGTTCTAATCATTGCTGAACATCCCATCTAAACACCCATTTTAATCTCCAAAAGATGCTCTATAATTTGTAAAAAAATATTGGATATGAACAAGTTATGATCTATGTTTGCCATGTTATGTTTTTTTACGGGGGGTTAATGTCCTGGGGGTTTTTTACACAGGGGGGTTAATTTTTAAAAGGTTTTTAATGGGAGTTTTATGTTCGGGGGTATGAGTCTAGGAGGAAATTGTCCTAGAACCTTTTTTCATACCCTTCAGTCTTTCAGTGGCCCCTCTATTATGTCCGAAAGCCCTTGAGGGTAATTTTAACTAATTGGTGTTCGAATGTTACAGTTGTCTGTTAGCAAGGATGGTCATTCTTATTATGCTGCATTGGAAATCAGCAACGTAACGGTGGAGGATGCTGGAAAGTATAGGGTGACGGCAAAGAACGAGCTTGGCGAGAGCAACGCAACGATCAGCCTCAACTTTGACAGTGAGTTTGAAAATTTTGACCTTTTCAATAAAATATTTATGTATTATAAGTGTGCAACATTGTTGCGCATTATGCACTCGTTGGATGACACGATAATAACCACACAAAGGTTATTTATCGATCGTTCATAGTTTTGACATACATCAATATAAGAATATTTAATTTTAGATTTTTTAATGAAAGATCTTATTTTCAGTACTTACAATTAGTTAAAAAAAATATTGAAAAAAAACTTAAATTAAATATACGAATGTAAATGTATGAATTATTTGTAAAAGCACCAAAGCTGTGTAGAATGTTCGCACTTAATAATACATGATGTTAAAATCTGAATGCATTTTCAAAATTTAAAGTATCTAAGTTCTTTTGATACTCAAAATTGTTTGCATGTAAAATTTTTAACCTGTTGACGAGTGGTGTTGATTTTGACTTTATTTGGATTATTACATTGAACAATATAAAACTGATGATTGAAAATTGAATAATCTAAAATTAAAACTACATGAAATTGGACTGTTTAAAATCACCACACATTCAAATTTTCTATTTAATACAAATTTTATAAAAAAAAACATGTTATAAATTTTGTTGACATCTATTATATGTAAGAAATGTTTGGTGAATTTTGGTGGTTTGGTATTGTGATGTGAGTGTAGATAGATGCAATGCTAAGCAATGTCTTAACATACCTTTAAATTATGTGATAACATAAAAACATGTATAAACTTTATAGTGCCACCATTTCATGTGCATTCATCATCATATATTCAAAAGTGTATCAGACTAATTATCACACACTCTAAATTAAAAAGCGAACGAGTAAATCATCATGTAACATAGAAGCCAAAATCCAAGTGTTGTACATATAATATAAATGTGTCATATTTTAAAAAATATACATCATTATCATGACTAATTTTACCCTCTGTAACTTTCAAATGGTTACTTTCAAACTAACTAATACAAATTCAACAGCGTCAACAGGTTTCAAATTAAAAAAAATATATTATCAGGAGATTATCGCGACTCTTGTCTAATATCGATAGATCTGTTTTTTTCAAACTAACTTCCCAAATCAACTTATTATTTGTACCTTCAGTTTCATATCTTCGTACATGGCGAAAATGTGTCTAAGAACTTGTATAAAGTTAACAATTGTAAAAAGTCAATTCATTTCAATTGTATAGTTGTGACATAATCAAACAAAAAAAAATGTATTGTACTGTAAAAAAATAACTACATGCTCAGCGTGTATTTGTGATTGTAATTTAAAATCATTGTCAATGAAATTTTCATTAAAATAGGATTAAAATATTTAAGTATTTGAAATACATATTCGCCCATTAAAAATGTAAGTCCCCCTCTACCAACGCTTTTGCTTGCCGCTTCTATCAAATATTTGCTTTACTTTGTATGTAGCGAAATCATGAGCTCATCTTGGAGTCAGTCAAATTCTATCATCATTTTAACATTGTCTCATTATTCTAGCATTCTCTCATGTTAAGGTTATATAATATAATATGGTACATAAAACTAACCGTGATTATAGTACATTTAAGAAGCAATGTCATCATCATCAGGAAAGCATTGGAACAGTCCGAAATGGCTTCAGTACACTTATTGTCAACGATGATGACATACGAATACTAGAAATTAATTTCTTAAATGTAACATTCGCTGAAAAAATCATGGTTTTGGCGAGCGTCACTTTGGCTCACAACGCTAATTTGTTTTTTTTTTTCGATTTTAATATTTTTTTAATTTTATTTTCTTTGGCTGCTGAAAATAACCATAAAAATAATATGAGAATTTTTTTCTTGTCTCTGATACGACTTATATTTAAAGAATTTTATATTTAAACATTTCACAATGCAACTGTATTGCGTACGTGGGCGTATTTACATTTTTGAAAATGGGTAATACGACGACATGTATTTTATGAAACTTTTGTATATGTTATATATTATATTTATCATGTCCTTGTGAATTACAAAATTTTGTGTCACATTATTTAATATTCTTTTATTTTTCAGGAAGTACATTTTATATTTTAGACACATTTCATGCATGTTAGATGCCCTTTGCCATGTACGTTGATCATGGAAGAAACAATGTAATTTTTTATTTAAACATATAAATGTTTGTAAAAAGGAAACGTTTAAGCGATCTCTTTCATTAGTAAAAATATAATTTTAAATATAACCCAGTTTAAACGTGAAATTTTCACAAACATAATGAAATTTTCGAAATATGACTATGTGATTCTATAAAATAGGCGACGAGGCACCAGTGCCCGAAGACGGCATTAAACCGACCTTCACAGAAAGACCAGTCATCAGACAGACTGATGATGGAGCCAACATATCTTTCGAATGTAGATGTGTAGGAAAACCGAAACCTTCCGTCACATGGTGAGGATTTTTCCTATTTGTCTATCAAAATACGACCCCAGAGCGCATTTTCAATCGATTTTAATTTCAGGTATCACGAAAAGACGCTGATCAAAGAAGGCTCGAGGTATAGGATATCATTAGACGAAGATCAATCTCTTTATCACATGGCAAAGTTAGAGATTCGCGGAGTCATAGACACCGATAAGGGGGAGTATAGGGCGGTGGCGAAAAATAAATTGGGTGAAGGTACAGCTAAGATCAATTTGAACTTCGAAGGTGGAGGAAAGCCCAAGTGAGTTTTTTCATTATTGTTTTCGATATATTATATTACGCATCTTTTGCGAAATTGCTTAATTCGCGTACGACGCAAAACAGTTTTGCATCAAACAATATAGTGGGATGGCGCTTTGTTGATGTCTTTCACCAAAATTTGGACTTCTTACTTTTTATTATCATCGTTTCCACACTCCTTCCTTTTCGTGGTCTTGATAATGTTTGAATGGATTGAGTTTTTTTTTTATTATTTTAAACATTGATTGTTATCAATAAGTAGGGTGACCATATTTCCGAGGACCCAAAACGGGACGCTCCCCAAAAAAATGCCCCTCCCCTATATATATTATTTTTGGAAAAGTTTTCAGCGAAAAACAGTGAATTTTTTTAATTACACGATATTAGTAGTGAAAAAAATAATGCGTTTTTCGATTTAAAAAAAATGTAAGTTATCTTCAAATTAAATTTTTGAAAATATTAGTTATTTCGGTTGAATTTTAGAGCGACTCTTTAAAAAATCGAAAAAATCTAGCAACAATACAAATAAAAATAAGACTTCAATTAAATTTTTGAGAAAAAAGATCCATGGAAAACGCATTAAAAATATAATTTTGATAAATATAAAAAAAAATTCAGTCATCTTATGTTCATCAAAATATGTGAACCGCCAAAACGGGACAAATCAAACTATTTTACGAAAACGACGGGACGAACGCAAAACGCAACGAAAACGGGACTGTCCCGGCGAAAACGGAACGTATGGTCACCCTATCTATAAGGTTAAAGTTGAAGTTTCGTTAGGTGGAAAAGAAGGTAATGAAAAATTAAATTCGTAAAACTGTTTTGCGTCGTACGCGAATTAAGGAATTTCGCAAACGATACGAAATTGAAAGTGACTTTGACATGAAAAGATTCGGAACGCGTCCGAATTCTACGGTGGAAAGTATGAGGTAATCGCACGGATAAAAAAATGGCACGAATTCCTGCGATTTAGGATTTTTATATAGAAGCGAACTGTTTAGAGATCGCGACGTTTCGCTGCACAAAAATAGTTAGTCATATATTCATGTGAGCGGTCAGAACACACTCGGCTAATAATACGTTTCTATTTCTGATCGCTCGCTTATATATGTATTTCGAATTAGTGTTTCACGAAACGGGAACATCGCCGGGAAAACGATAAAAAAGCACACGTGTGAATCCATCAGAAGCAGTTTGATGACTTACGAATTGAGTGAAAAGATTTGAATCAATTTTTTATTTGTCAATTAGAGATTCATTATGATATCGTTAACATTTCAGGATCCCCGATGGCAAGCCACCTAGGTTTCCGAAGAAACCCACGATCAGACAGGATGGGGATCTTCTTATTATGGAATGTTTACTCGAAGCATATCCTGCTCCTGACATCAATTGGTTCCAAAGCGACAAGGAAATCGTCGACTCCAGCAGGATCAAGATGTCGAGAAAGATCACCGGGAAGGATACGTATCTTTTGACTTTGGAGATAAATAATCCTTCAAAGCAGGACGGTGGCAATTATAGATGCAACGCTTTCAACATCTTCGGCGAAAGTAATGCAAACATCGCGCTTAACTTCCAAGGTATTTTTCTGATTTCAGCTATTTTGTATTGAAATTATGGTGGGTGAGTATGTGAAACACGAGCGATACGATTTGTACGCAAACAGTTGCATATAAGGGATTATAAATGATGTTAAAATAAAACGCTTATTAACCCAATAATAATCGGAGCGATGAAGGAGATGTATATGATTATCAATACTAAAAGTGAATCGAAACTTTTTCTTCATAATAGAAATAGTATCGAATCGCTTTCGGTATTCATAATCAGAATTATAGAAGTAGATATCAAGAAGTGAGCGGTTAAGTGTGATTGTAGCGCTATGTCAAAAAAAAATTATGAATCACAGAAAGTTTAAATGTTATAGCAATATTCTCACACTTAATAACTTCTAACTTGATATCTTGGCGTGAACGAAGATGGATCAATGCGAACGATCATCTCGAAGGAAGTGCCCGATTGTTTTGTACAAATATTAAAAGTATATTGCTGTATTAGGTGGCGATGATGCTGACGGATTTGCACCTTCATTCGTGGAGAAGCCTCGCATCATCCCCAACGAGGATGGAACTCTCATCACGATGCGATGCGTTTGCAAGGCGAAGCCTGCAGCTGACGTCATTTGGTACAGGGGCACGACTGTTGTCATAGAGTCGTCCAAAATCCAGATCAAATCGAAAGTCTTGGAGGAGGACATGTACGAGCTCGTGCTGCTCCTGTCCAACCCGACATCGGCCGATGGTGGTGCTTACAGGTGTCATGTGAAGAACGAATTCGGCGAGAGCAACGCCAACTTGAATTTGAACATCGAAGCTGAGCCTGAACCCGAAGGTGATGGACCAACGTTCGTTGAGAAGCCTTCTATTCAGTCGAAGAACAATGGTAAATTGGTTATCATGGGATGCAAAGTGAAGGCCAGTCCTAAACCTACCATCGTTTGGTATCATGATGGTAAGGAGGTCAAGGATTCTTCCAAGATCAAGATGAGAGTCGAGGTCAAGGAGGATATTTACACGATCATTTTAGAACTGATAGATCCCGGAATGGAAGACTCCGGTCTTTATAAGTGCAACATCAAGAATGAGCTCGGAGAGCTGAACGCCAACTTAACACTTAATATCGAAAGTGAGTTTTCATTTATTCATATTAGTTTTAAGTGGCTGAAATACATTTTTCGAAAATACTAATTTTATATTATGCGTATTTCAGTCATTCCAGTGATTAAGGAAAGACCAAAGGTCATCAAGATTATTAAGAAGAAAACTGTTATTATTGAATGTCATGTGCAATCCAAATTTGCTCCAGACTGTACTTGGTTCAAAGAAACTAGCGCCATCAGAGAAGATTCTAGGCACACTGTTCTTATTGAACCAGTCAGAGAGGTAAATTTATTTGATTGTTATTATTGAGAATTTTTTATGATTATGAGAAAATGTGTTATTTACAAATCATATTTGTTTATATAGGGAGAGTTCTCGATAAAATTGGAAATTTCCAACGTGTCAAAGATAGATAAGGGTTCGTACAAATTGATGGCTAAGAACGAAAAGGGAGAAGCTACATCTCAAGTAGTTGAAATTTCTGATATCCCCGAAGAAGAAGGAGAAAAGCCATACATCATCAGGGGACTCAGGAATATTGTAAGTCGACGTTTTTAATAATAAATAAATACAGTAATAGATTTTTAAATTATTAAACTTTTAATATTCGAATTTTAGTCGAAAAAAGAAAAAGAGACTGTCGAATTTTTGGCTGTACTCAAAACTGCGGACAAAACCTGCAAGGTAACATGGTTCAAGAATTCCACTGTCATCAGGGAATCTTCCGAAATCAGCACGTCGTTTGATGGCACAAACGCCCGCTTGACCATTTCTAAATGCTCAAAATCTTATTCAGCTGTATATAGAGTAGTAATTAAGAACGAATTTGGTGAGGATGAATCCACCGGTGAACTTTTAGTAACTGAGGAAGAAAAGGTCTGCATTTTTACGAAAATAGATAATCGTGTATTTTTTGGGATAGTATATAATTTTTTAAAATTATTTTTATTAACAGAAGGAAGAAAAAGAGGAAGAAGTTGAGGAGGAAGAAGAAGTTGTTGAAGAAAAGAAGGTAGAAGAAAATCATGTTGAAGAAAAGAAAAAGGTAGAAGAGAAGAAAAAGATCGAGGAAAAGGTAATTTATGTGAAATATTATATAATATCTTTGATCCATTGTGACGTATCATTGGTCTATTCATTGTTTTTTTTTCGTATTTATAATTTAAATTTTAATACATAGAAAAAAGAAGAAGAGAAGAAGGTCGAAGAAAAGAAGGTGGCTGAAAAGAAAGTCGAGGAGAAGAAAATTGAAGCTAAAAAGGTTGAAGAAAAGAAAGTGGAAGAGAAGAAAACCGAGATTAAAGTGGAAGCTAAAGTTGAAGAAACTAAAAAGGTTTCAGCAAAGAAACAAGAAACTAAAATCGAAGAGACCAAAGTCGAGATCAACAATGTTGATAAGAAGGCCAAGTTGAAGCCTGAAGAAGCTAAAGTAGAGGAAATGCCAAAATTGAAACCGACCAAACCTAAAGAGGAACAAGTCGAAGAAAAGAAAGGAGCTGCTACTCTCAAGAAGACCGAAGAAAAGGTCGAAGAAAAGAGAAGGAGCGTCAAGAAGAAGGTCGTTGGCAAAAAGGAGGAGGTGAGTCACATTTTTGTCTTGTGTTGTAAAATTCTGTAGTAAATCTTCAATGAGACAAATTAGCTACCCTATCTTATGTATCATATCTTCAATGTTGAAAATTTGACGAAGTATTTTGTTCATAACATTTAGTTCTTTTACATGTAAATTGTTGTAACTATGTATTTATTTTATACAATGTGAAACTAACACAAATATGTAAGATATGTACGTATAATTTACACGATTACATATTGTCAGGAGGTGGAATTTGTCGACGATTACGAGAGACCCGTTCTTGAAAAGTACGAGAAAGTTTCACCAACACCTTTGGCCAAGAAGGGCAAAGTATCAGAAACAGCCAAGGTATACATTCGTTTTTCGTTTGGCAAACTACAGCTTCATATTCGCAATATAAAATAACGCTTCGCTATTTTAAAGTAAAAATATTTAGTATAAAGTTTTTTTTTTCTATACGTAAATTGTTAAGTCTTGTCGTCTGAAATATTACGTGTTTTTATTTTTGATATTTGTATCAGTTAGCATCAAATTTGTCATAATGGATTCGATCCATTGCAAACAAGATTCAAAGCTTAAAAGTTTAGCTTAGGAGAAGCTTCATGACGCTTTTTTTGTGAATTTAGCCTGGCGAAGCAGAGTTTGTCGACGATTACGAGAAACCAGTTTTAGAAAAATACGAGAAAATCACACCCACTCCCATCGAAAAGAAAGCCAAAGAAAACAATGTCGACAAGGTACACTCAATACATTTACACATACACACTTATTTGAATATTTTTAAATTACATTGAATACACTAGAATTTAGTTTTCCCATAACCGAATCCTTTATTATCTATGGTTTATCCTCAATATCAGACACCTGCAAAGGCTGTCAATGGCACTGTTGAAAAGCCAGAGCCTCAGAAGGTAGAAAAAACACCTGCCACTGGTGCGAGAAAAGATAAACCCGAAGAAGAAAAGCCAGCTCCAGCAGGTCTCAAATCGAAAACTGGCAAGCCTGAGGAAGAAAAACCAGCAGAAACTAAACTTGGTCTTAAGAAAGTGCTGAAGAAGGTAGAACTTTATGGATACCTGTCCTAACCCTAGCCTAACCAAAAACGTACTCTAAATAATCCTTAATCCTTTCTGACAATAATTTGATGTATGAATAAAGGAGGAGGCCGAGTTCGTCGACGACTACGAAAGACCAAAACTTGAAAAATACGAGAAGATATCTCCAACACCTTTGGCCAAGAAGGCCGGTACTAAAACCACAGGAAAGGTAGTTACGTTTCTCATTACATACATTACTTCTAAATTACAAAATATTTTTAGGAATTCTCACAAAATTTACAAACAACAAAATCTTACATAGATAAATTTAATTATATATTTGTTAAATTGTGATTAATATTTGGCTTTAATGTTTGTAAATATTTATTGTGAAATTTTCACAACTTTTATGTTTTATGTTTGTGCTAATATTTTTCGCTTATTTTGTTTCAATTAACATAAAATATGTTGATTTCGCAATGTGAAGGAGGAGGTCGAATTCGTTGATGACTACGAACGGCCGAAATTGGAAAAATATGAGAAGATCACACCAACACCATTAGCTAAAAAAGATATCAAAGATAAGGTATCATTCTTAAATCACTACAAAAAAAAACTACACATAACACTTGATAAAATATCACAATCCGTCAATCTCTTATTCGTTGTATCAGGACAAAGCTCCGGAGTACATTGAAGATTATCAAAAACCAGATTTAGAAAAGGTAACTGCAAACGAGGTCGATAAAAAGGGAGCCGTAAAGGTATATAGCGTATTAAATAGGAGGATTTGTAATAAATGGGAGTTCATAATTAACGTTATTGTTAAATATTAAAGGACGAAAAGCCCAAAGTTGTAGACGGTGTCAAAAAACCCAATGCGGAAGAGAAAGAAAATTTAGCGCCAACCCCTGTCGACAAAAAGGCAGGTGTTAAAGATGTGAAGGTATTGATAACTTCATATTTTTTATATTCACAAATTGTAGCAGTCTTTTTAGAAGATTGCTTTCATTAAGTTCATTATTTCATTAAGTCCCAAAACCTATCCTGTTAATATTTCACGTTCCCAAAAGGTAACAGACGACAAAGAAAATCCTAACACACCAAACCCTATCGAGAAGAAGGGAGGTGTGAAAAAATCCAAAAAGGTACCATTTCATTTTGATCATAAAACCAATTCATATAATTATATTCACCGGTCATTTTTTCATTTAAAGAGGATGGATGAAAATAACAAAGAAACAGAAAATGATGGGAAAGCTAGTGAAAATACAGATAAATTAACAACGAACCCCGATAAAAAAGGAGGTGTAAAATGGAAGGTATAACCCAATGAATGTGAAATATTTACAACTATTTTGACTGTAGACAAATGGGTACTTGTCAATCTGCCTGCAGCAGCTTCTTTTGCTGCTTTAGGCAGATGGATAAGTACTGACGAATGAATGTTGAAACCAAAAACTCAACTGAATCCATAATCTATATTTTAAGGATCAGGCCATAGTAGAGCCAGTCGATATTAAAAAAGATAACGTCAAAGACGAACCCACTAAAAAGCCGAAATCCGCCCTAAAAAAAATAACCGATAAGGTAAAAAAAAGATGTTTTAGTACCCACTAACAGCACTGTATCAAAAGCACCTGTATTTAAAAAAAATCGATGTTTGAAATCCGAATTTGAAATGGCGCGAAAAACTCCCAGTTTCAAATGTAGTTTTTTCTCAAGGACGCCACGCCGGCTGTCATTGATGATCGTGACAAGAAGAAGATCGAGAAAGTCGAAATACAAAAACCGACACCGATTGAAAAGAAACAGATCCTTAAACCGAAGAAGGTATTGTATGACGATTTTTTCTGGAAACCAGGAATGAAAAGTGCACCCATTTTCAGCATGAAAACGGATATGCTACCCAAAAACACAAACAAAAGCACATTTAAACATACTTACACAATTATTTGGTATCTTCTCAATTTCGCTTCTTTGTGACTAACTGTATATTGTGCTTCTAATATTTCTGTAATTATGTAGCATTCACAGGATTAATACTGAGCAGATAAGGTATGCAAAAGCTTCTTGAATAAAATATATTAAATTCACAATATTAATTTGGATGATGGAAGTTTAAATTATTAAACAAAATTTAGTGCACATGATTCAAATTATAATATTAATATAGGAATGCCCATTTGAATGGAATAATGAAAGCATGTTATAATGCAACATTTACAAATTAAGAAATAATATGAATAAAAAATTGGTTATGATATAATTTTTAACCAGGGAATGCATTCATATTGTAACGTCTGTTTCAAAATAGATATAAACATGTATTTGAAAATTTTCAGGAGGAATCAGAGTTCATTGACGACTATGAGAGACCAGTTCTTGAGAAATATGAAAAGGTATCTCCCACTCCGATCACCAGAACCAAAGAAAAAGAGGAGAAGGTAATAATATTTATTATTATTTTTAATAATTAGATTTGAACTTTTATTCTTGAAATTTATTTGATATCAATTTTGAAAATAAAAAGTTAAAATTTCTAGAATGATTTTCAAAAATAAAGGTTCTTCAAGCTTTTTATTTTAAAATTTTGTTTGATAAGTTTATCAATAATATATTATAATAATTAATAATTTAATAATATAAACATGTAATCAAACAAATATCAAATATTTAATGGTCTTTACGCGAAGAAACAATATTGTATTGACATGTATACTGATGATGTTTTGTAAACTAGGTTCAAGTGACACAGGCCAAAATGAAAACTGAAACGTTGAAAATTAAGGTAGAGAAAAAATATATCGTATGGGTTCTCTTTTGACATCATCTGTGTTAATCTATCATTTTGTATATATATTTTTATATTTTTCTCCTTACTGTACAAAATTTTATCTAAAATTATTATCTGAACTTCAATCGTTGTGACTAATGAAGTTTATGTACATATATATACACATATGAATTCTTCAATAGGTTTTATTTTCCGAAGTAGATATCCAAAAATATATGGACTGTATTTTTGGATACTTGCGTATAGTGTTTCTTCACTTCTGGACATTTTCACTATACTGTTTGTAATGTAAATAATAGACTTTTTTCCAATTTCCTTTACAATGTTCTTATTCAAAGTCAAAATTTGATCTTCATATTGACTTTGAATTAGAATATACCTTGTATTTAACCAAATTTATGTGAAATATTGTGAAATAATGTAGATAGTACACAAATTCATACACTTTTCCTTTCCAAACACAGCCTGACAGCAGAAGGACTTCATTTGCTGCTAGTGTAGAAACTCAGGTTTGTCAACACATACATTTTTTTTTATGTTTTGTGTTTTTGTTACACAATGTTCCATCACATTCACAAATAATATCCATTTATCATTCATCATAAATTTATAATTTTTATATAAGTATTCTGAAATTGATTTGAATTAGACAAATAATTTAAATATTTTGCAGAGAGATAAAAATTTAATTTTTTGTATTGAACTTTTTAGCATAGTGAAATTTATCTCACTACAAAATAAGAATAATATTGAGGTCATATTATTAATAAAAATTAACAAATTGTCTTCGTTTTATTAAAAAAAAAAAAAAAATGCTTTATTTATCAAATTTGTGCCAATTTTAACAATATAATTTATTTTGCAGGAGGAAACAAAATCAGAAAGCAGACGTTCATCAACTATAACTACTGAAATTAAGGTGAGACTAGTTGCTTTATTTAGATATTGTATCATATGAAATACATATTGATATAGATGTTTATCATAAAAATAATCAAATTTTGACATATTTTATTAGCAGTTTTTTTAGCGCTTTTTTTTCAAAAATTTTAATTTATAAGTTTTCAAATCATTCCAGTTGTATTTACAGTTAGATATAAAATATATTATTTGAATTCCAGTAGTAATAGAAAATTTAGATTATTTACAATAGAATAAGTCCCAATTGTGCTCATAACCCGAACCCTGAACTACAAATTGGCACTTCTTCAAAATTGACCCTTCGTTTCACATCAAACAAAAAAGTTCTACAATTGAAATTTTTTAACGAGTTTCCAATATTCGATAAAATCCCTTTATTGTTTACCCTATTTCGATAACAATCATAATATCATTTGGGAAATCAAAAGAACAATTATTGATTTTTAAATATGTTTCAAATAATTCCTAAGACGGAGACTCCAGCCAAACCTGGCTTTAAAATTACCAAGAAACCAGGTCAACCAGAGAAGAATCCTGAACCAGAGTTAAAGAAAGGTCTTAAGGTACAAAAAATTCCTTTTCGACTGATTCAACTTACTCAAATCTACAATTTATCATCTCGATGGATTGCTATAGAACCTAATCAGTCTGAAAAACCTCTTCAAATGTCACCGTTTTATTTATCTACTTTCTAGTCTCCTCTGCGTTCAATAAAAAACTTTCGTTATTTTGTATTCCCTAACTAGCCCCCAAAAACAATTAAACACCAACAATTTCCAAAAACGTCAAATTTTTCTTCACAAGTGAAGTTTTCTCTTCTTATTTTCTCCTTGGTTGTACATATTATATTTCAAAGCTGTTTCTACAAATCTTCGATATCTACTCTTGACTTATATCTTCGTTTCAAATGACTTCGATTTTATTCTGTCTTCATTGTGTTGTCGTTTTATTCTTATTGTGTATATTTCTACTGTGAATTTTTTTTCTGATCTATATTTATTATAATAAATCAAATAATTATATTTTGTATTGTGAAATCGGCACTGTGCTTAAATCATCACAAGTAATCAATTTTACATATTTAAATATTTGATGAATAAGGACAGTGATTTTTTTCCAATAATGTTTCATAGGGATTTTTCAATCCCTATGTATTCTATGTGAAATAGTCGCATAACTATAAGATTCTTCAGGTTGATGATGCCGCAGCTGCTGAAAAAAAATCTGATGATGACAAATTGCCGGCATGGAAAAAGAAACTTCAACAAGACAAATTGACTAAAAAGGTACATGAAAATGGTAAAATGGAAAGATATTTAAAAAAAAATATGCGTATTGTACAGTTATTTTATTATATACGCATATTCAAGAATGCAGTTGTGATAGTGAAACTGCATTCTTTCAGTGTTAGTTTTTGAAGAATGTGCATGAACTGTATTTGTTAAAAATATTTTCGAATACCTCACATTCGTTCAAATTGTGACTAATTCTTTTTATTTAATAAAAATTATTTGGTATTTTTAGTTAAATGAATATTGTATTGTAAATTATTATATGTAATAGTATAAGTAATTTAATATTCAAAATGTAAAACAATTGGAGAAAATTAAAACTGTTTTGAAATCATTTCTGATTTCTAAAGAGAAATTTTCTCCAATTGATCTTTCTAAATATCTCTAAATCTATTTGTGTGTGTGTTTTTTTGTGTCTTTCCTTCAATTATTTTTCTAATTCTTTTTATGTTTCCTATTTTATTGTTTCAATATCTCTACTATCTATGTATCTTATATTCTATCGTACTCAAGACTTCACAACCAAATGTGACCCAAAGAACTTATTACGAGCATAGTCCAGACCCTGAATACAAATCAGTGATGTGTATCTTAGTTTAGTGAGAAAATTCGAACGTTCCCCAGAAAACAAAGACATTAGGAATCTTAATGAGCACAACCCGTTACCCCCTCAGCAATGACAGCGCAAAATAGGCCCCAAAATTATAAAATTCTTATGAATTGACACATTGTTTATGACTTAATTGAACAGGGAGCAAGAAGATTTTCTGCACCAAGAAAATCTGTGGTGGAAGTTGGTGATAAAATTGACTTTTCCAAGATCATGCTAAAGAAGGTAAATGAGGACCGAGTTGGATATGGTAAAAAAAACAAACTATGCAACTTTCTTAATACCTTGAATTCTTCTATATGCACAGTGATAATGTGAGACTCTCTACTATAATTTTATATTTAATTATTTAAATGTAATTATTATATGTACTTTGAATGCATGACAATTGAGTCAGCTGTGAAACTTCTCTTTATAGTGATTGTGTATCTTTTTATGTTAAGTGTAGATGTACAGGAACAAAATTCTTTTTTTCTTCTTTTTTTTTTAAGCAGTGATGTGTCTTACAATTAGTGATATACATATTATGAAAAACACTAGGATTTATTTGTGATTGGAAAATATCTAAACATTCTAAGCAAAAATATTTGTAAATATGATATACTTAGTGTTTTGGATCTGTAAAAATATATTGTATATGTAACTATGAATTATATTAATTGGAACTATTTATTATATACAAAATAATTAATAATAAAAAAAACAATATCAGTTCCATATACAATATACATACTTTCAATTCTGTTAAAAATACTTTAGTTTACAAATACTTTCAATTTAATTAAGCTAATCAAATTACTATTTACCGATTTGATATCTATTCTTGAAAGATAAATAATATATTTTAAAATTGAATATACTATAATAATAATAATAATAATAATAATTTAAATTAATTAATTTTCATAATGCTGATTTTATCTTTCAATAATAGTTTTTATATATCTGCTATATGCTTAGATTTACTTTTATAAACCTTTTGTATATACTGCGATACTTCTACTATATAAGCACCACTTTTCTTCTGTTATTAAAAATCAAAATAATCAACTTTCTATCCTGCAAACTTATGCAAAATACGTGCACTCTCCATGTGTCACTTCTACAACCCTTCTTTGGTTAATAACAGCTCTTTCATGTACTTCCGAGTGTGGTTTTGTGTTGTGGTCGTCAACACTATCTCTTCTCTAATAAAAATTCAACGAATAATTATAATTTAACGGTGACGTTTGATTTTCAGCCCGCGCCAAAGGTAGAATTGGCCCAAGATTTCACAAAAGTACAACTAAAGGTGAGACTTGTGAAAACCCCCGATTTACTTCTTCCACTGTGGACGTTCCCATGTCTCTAAAATCTGCTGTGAACTTGCAGCTAGCTATTTTATTTCTGTCTATACTGAAAACATGTACACTTACTCCGTTTCTTATCGAAACACTTCTTTTATTCTCTATACTCTGTTACCTTCTAGGTGCGTTATTATCTTTTATGAAATCTGCCCCCCTCACCCCCTTTCGTTTATTCTGTTATCTTCTGTCTATGTTTTACCTTCTGACAATTTATGTCTTCTATGCAATCTTCATCGAAACCACTACTGTAACTAACACTTACAATTTATTTTTAATTTTCTTATATGTTTCAATTCTATTGTTATCCAATTTAATTGATGATTTTTCTTTCTCAAAATATTATATATTATTTCTAATTTTTTATTGTGTGATATTTAACTGAATTTTACTAAATGGCAGAAAGTGGAGAGAGATCCAAAGGCAGAGGCTGAAAAAGCCAAGAAACTCGAAGAAGAAAATCTTAAATTCAAAGGTGAAGAATCATTCATCGATGATTACGAAAGGCCAGTTCTTGAGAAGTACGAGAAAGTATCTCCTACTCCATTGACTAGACCCAAAAAGGAAAAGGGCGAAACTAAGGTCAGTATCATTATAATACAACAAAAGTGCATTCATCACACTTTATTTATATCGCTAGTCTTATGTTCATATTCATTTTTTTCAAAACACTACACAAAAACACAAACATCACACATTAAGGAACCCGAATTATTAGACGAACCAAAGAAATTGGAAATTAGAGACAGTGCTTTGAATAAAAATCAAAAAGCTACTGTCGAAACTGCAAATGACGTTTCGAAAATCGGAAAGGTACATTTTTGCCAAATTTGCAAGCATGCGTGCATGTGCATCGCATATATTTATTGAATCGCGTTATCGGCATGCAAAAAATACATTTTTTAATATTTTTATTCAAATGAAATTTGTCGTAATCACGAACAGGGAATTCCTGACACAAAATCCAAACCTGAACCAGATACAGAAATCAATAAGGGAAAAACACAACCACAAACCAATCAACTCATACTTGACACAAAATCGAAAATCGAAATTAACGCGCCGAAATTGTTGGAAAATGATAACGAAATTAAGAACGACAAAAAGGTATATTATAATTTTTTTCTTAAATTATTATAAGACAAAAGGGACACACAATGGTCATGTGACATTTACATATCATATTCACCATTTAAAATAGCAAATTTAGATTTAAGGATTAATAAATATGATTTTTTATATGTATTGATTTAAGTACTTAAAAAAGTATTCAAATAAATTTAGTAAATTTTCAGTAGTATTAAATAAGTTTGAAAAGATGAAAGAATGATATATCTGTATTTCATTTAAAAAATGTAATTAACAAATCGAATATGTATCAAAGCCTGCGTTATCCAGGTTTTATGTTAACACCGTCGACGAATACAGATTTATTATATTTTAACATCATGTCATAAACGTATTGTTACTAATAAAAAAGTGTATTACATATATTGTGATTAACAAATATATATTTGTTGACTCGTCACATAAAGGTGATCGAGAAGGACACCCCAGAACTAAAGAAAGCTGAGGTCGGCAATGTCGTAACTAAAACACCCAAAGAGAAAGCAACTGTCGAACCCCAAATAGAAACCCCCAAAACCCTGAAGGTATACACAAAAACGTCTCATATGAAAAAAAAAATCGAAAAAAATCATCAAAAATGGTCACATACGTAATATAAACTTTTGCCCACTTTGCCCCGTTTCCTCGAGCAGGACAGAAAACCGAAAGCCGAACCGGAACCCGTCCCCGAACCGGAGGTCAGAGACTTCAGAGGTAAAAGGTTGCCACCCCCCGAAAAGGCCGAATTAGAAATGCCCAATTTGAAAAAAATACCCGAAAAACAAACCGCCCAAGTCGTCGAAAACACTGCCAAGTCGAAATTGGCCGTCAAGGTACACCCGCCCTCACACATGATTTTTGAAATATTTAAATTCGAATACACATTGTACATTTCATTGTTATAAACATGTTTATGTGCACAATATAGGAAGACATTCCCAAAATTGTATTCGATACCCCCAAACTTGATAAATTGGCCCCCCCGACTGTGCCCATATTGAAAACAGAGGACACTTCCGAGGACCAGGTACATTTTCACTCTTACGTCACATGCATTTAGAACCCAATTACAATTATTATGCATCTTGATTATTGTCGAATGTTGCTGGGTTTTATGAAAAATATTATGTTCTCGTCCTTGTTGAAATTTTGTGTTGTCTTGTGATCGTCTGAATTCACTATTGTATATATAAATACTTTCCAGCAACTGTTCTCTTTAACTGTCAATTTTCAAATTTAAGAACCCCCTTTCAATTATTTGATAAACCCTTTATAATTTAATTTAAGAGCCCCTTTTCAATGATTCGATAAGCTCTTTGTCTGATTATGTTTTATTCAAAAAAATTCATTTTTTATTATATGTGTTTTTATATTTTTACGAAAAAAAATTGACCGCTTCCATGCAATTTTTTTGCTACATCTAAAACAAAATTAATTAAAAAAAACGTAGCTTATTCATATCATCCGTAACTATTAAGAAAATCATTGCCCAAAACCCCATTTGTTACATTAAAATTAAATACACCAAGCTTACTCAGAAACATGCATGAAACAAAGCATTGCAACTCAACCAAAAACTACACCCGAAAACAAATTCCCCCATAAAATATTTCGATTGTTTTTACAATCCACCATATCGAAAAAAATGTCCTCTTTTCTTTTTATTGAAAAAAAAATCTCTCCCACCAAAAAAATGCCTTTTACCCCTCTGAACGAAAAGCAAAATTAACCCTAAAAATTGCACGAATACGTATTAAAACATTGCCCGAATTGAAGCATGACTTTTTATGGAAAAGATGTCGCTGTATGAGAATATGTTTCACCCCCAATTTTTCAAAAGAAAATATTTTTCTTTCCCCATGAATTTTCCTCGTACAGCGACGTCCCTAAAGCTGTAGCTGAAATTGACTCGCACTCGCAAAAAGCAGCAAAGGATTTGGATTGGAGCATCGTAAAGCGAAAGAGGCTTCTAAAACATTTAAGGCTGCATTGGCTGTGATGGCACGCTAAATTTCACGTTCTTTTTTACCCACCCCGTTCTCAATTATGGCTATTTTTTCCATGTCTTTTTCTATGGTGACCAACCGTGTGCCCCAACCCATTCGATTTGCCCCGATACCCAGGTGATAGATATATTCGGAAATGCCGACGGAGACGACCAAGTTTACAGGAAGTTATCCACTGTATGGAAGAGAGACTCTGACGACGAGGTATTGTTTATGTTCAGCTCAAATCGTCTGAAAGATTTCATTGAAAATATATTTTATACATTAAGGAAAATCAGTGTTTATTTGTCTCTTTGTAAATGTCCGTAAATTTATGTGTTTACATGTGCACTTTTTTGTCCTTAAGTAAATGTTGTCAACACTTAAATGTCTCATTGTTATTAACACTGTGATGTATGAAAGGTTCTGATCTGAATGGATTATTTTTATTGTATCAATTCGGTTATATACGACAAATAGCTATATTTATTTTAGAATTGTTTTCATTGTCCATATAAGATTGTCCACATGGAAATGTTCATGTAGGATTGTCCATATATGATCGTTGTCCATAGATATCTAATTTTTAATCTATTATTTTGAATTTTAATCTTTTACATTTGATTGGCGTAAAAGCAGTAAGTCGATTTGTTCCAAATAAATTATAATTCGCGCCGGCACTTCAATGTTACATGTTCTATTGATATAATTATAATACTTTATTTAACACATCTGAAATTAGAACTGATCGTTTTATAACTGTTATTGAAATAACTCTTGGCATCAATTGCAAGCGTATAAAATTTATTCGCGGAATAAACATGGTTATTTTCGTATATAGAAAATCAATTTTGAACTTTGCATTAATACTATTATTTTCGGGGGACATGTAGGAATCGGAAAAACCGAAAGTTCCTGAAATTAAAGCCCCAGCTCAGACTCCGACGATGCCAAAGATTGAGGTCATCAGAGAGAAGACTCCTGAACCAAGAAAGACCTCCTTGGCTCCTGGTCCTCCTCTCAGCCGTCGTGGATCTTTGATTCCTCCAGAAGAAGGTGGTCGTAGACCATCTTTGATCATCAGCGACGAGGTGAGTCGAATTTCTGGTCGATTAAGAAAATCTCTAATTATACTTACTTTGTACACGCGACATGCCCAAATTTTTCTTTTATTTTCAAATTATTTATTTTTTTGGAATAAAGCATGGTCGCTATAGGATTTATTTAAATTTTTAATACCATTACATTTTGAAAATTTATAATTGGTATTTTTTAATTGAATTTTATCACATCTATACTTTGACAAATTTATACAAATAGTTGGGTGAGTAAGCTATAGTAAAAATTAAATGAATTTTTTTATTGAAAGAATTAGAAATTTTTGTTTTAAGTAAATTTGATGTATCTTTGGTCTTTCTTTCTACAGTAGAAGAATTGGAGTTAGTACTTAGAGAGTGGTTGATTTTACTATGTTAGATTAATGAAATTATATCAAATGCAATAAATTGTATATATTTTTAAAATCTTCAATCAAAATATTTTATACAATTTATTGCACTTGAAATAAGTATTTATTTATAAGAAAAAACTTTTGAAAAAGTTAAATTTTTATATCCCCCCCCCGTATATATTGATTAGCCCTTTGATTTTTTATATAGAAAAATCTTTTAGCTCTTTCTTCTGGTAGAACTTTGATTGTAGTTCCACGAATAACAATTTTCATTTTCAACACCCACATATGTAAATATGAAAAGCGGCCGATAGCATTTTCGAATTGAAATCCGAAAGTGCTTTCTCCGCATCCCCCTTAGGTTAGATGAATTCCGATTTAGATTTAGAGATCGATCATAATCACTCATGTTTTCCATGTCATTCTCACACGACAAAATCAATCCATTCCCTGCAGGCACTTAGGAAATTAAGACCAGGCGAGGTGGTAGAAGAGAAAAAGGTAATGATATTGTTCATCAATTTAGGGATCGGGGATCTGTATACCGTGAGCACGAAAAAAAGGCTGTCTTGGCTGTTGGAATGAAAAATAATAATTATATAAAATAACCAACCGAACTCGAAACAAAGAAACAATAATCACATAATATAATATAAAGATGATGTCTTTTACAGCCAAATTTTGCACCAAATGAATGCGCTACATCGTTTTGTCATTTTTTTCACAATTAATTTGAATTAAATTAAGCAAAATGAACGACAAAGCTTCAGCTGAAACATGATACTTCATATTTGATAAGGCTGACCAGACTTTCTTCTTTGAGAAGGATTGTCCTGTCTTTGGGAACCTTGTTCTCCTCAAAAACTCTGCCCTTCTTTGCCCTCCTCAAGGGAAAATTATTTTCTTTTGTGGAGAATTTTCCTCTTTTTGGGGATCGTGTTCTCCTTGAGAAAGACAAAGGAGGAAAGAATCTTCTTAAAAATTCTGTCCTTCTTTGTCTTCCTCAAGGGAAAATTATCTTTCTTTGTCCTCCTATAGGAAAATGATCGTATTTCACGCTATTATAAATTTTCTAAATAATCTTACACTTAATAGTTTTCATTGATCCCTTTTTACAGTTACTCCTTTGACGTTTTCAAAATCTGGTCGCCTTTTTGATATATGTATTATATATTTTATTGAGGTGTAGTTTTTTGTTCAATTGAAGCGTTGTCAAATTGTACAGAGTGTCTGAAGTTGAAATTTCACTGACAGGGTATTATGGCCGCTTGTATGATTTGAATGGCCGCCACATTGTTTTTATTTTTTATTTTTTTTATTTTCGTTTCGTTCATATAATAATAATAATTAATGATGTGTACATTTTTTTTGGTTCATATGGTCTCGTACACGCCTTGCCCGAACGGAGGAATGCCTGTCTCACAAGTGTCATCGCACTTTTGTTTAACAAAAAAATATATAAATTGAATTGAAATTAAATTAAAAAAAATGTTGCAAACTCCACGGTTGATAAGTTATATTATTTAAAAAAATTTTCATTGCATAAAAGTTGGCTCAAATATTACAGTTATGTAATTATATTTTAGTATCTTGATTACTATATAGATTCTTATTTAATTTATATCATTATTTTGATGTAAAAAATTTGAATATCTTTTTAAAAAATTTGATATAATATACTTTTTTAAATGCATGAAATGATTAGAAAAATGATGTAATATTTATGGCGCGATTCATATCGCTTAACTTTCGCTATTTTTTTCTTTGAGATAAAAATCTTGCATATAAAAGTAGATCATAAAAAAAATTAAAAAAAAGTTTAGATATTCAAAATAAAACGTGGAGTTCGCAAACCGTGCATCTCACGATGGTAAATGCGCAAGAACCACTAATGAATGCCAATGGAAAACAATCACAAAAATTAACGAATGAAATACCAAGGAATGCCCATAATCACACCATATCACCACCACCATCACTCGACCGCCATCATTAACGCATACCATGTCTCGAAAAGCACACCACACGTTCTGTCCATCGTCTGTTCGTTCGTCCACTGTTCTATCACCATTCTATATGATATCCGCGCCATCACCATATACCGATCGACAATGTCGTTGCCGCCAATATTGTCGGTCGTGACGTTGTACTCTTTTTTGATTTGTTTTCTGTTTTGTCCTCGTCGACAGAGCGGCGGCAAGTTGCGTCCAGGCGAAATGTTAGACGACAAAAAGGTGAGGCGGTCACATCACATGGGGAACGGTTTTACAGCTTTTTATGGGGCCAGATTATGGGGAGAGTGTCGCTCTGTGTCATACATAAGCTTTTCTCATTATTTGTGTCGAATTTATTGTGATACGCACTGTTGGTTTGGGAGATGGGGATGTTGATGGCCAGATTGTTGTGGTTTGGTCAGTGGGTTGTTAGTTTTTGGATTTTGGGAGTTTTTTTTTTTCGAAATTTTTGTCGAATTTGGAGTGCGTATCATAATATTTTTTTTTATATGTTTCATCTGAGGCTGTCATTTTTCTTTTCTTTTATATGTGTTTCTTTTTTCTCGTTTACGCATTTGGTTCCTCGTTAAAATAAAAAATATAAAATGACATAAAAAAATACATTAATACAATTCAAAATTATTCAATTAAAAAATATATTAAAAAAACATCATTAAAAAAACTTTAAAAACTATCAACATATACAAATTAAAAAAAATCAAAATAAATTGGAAACGATGGAACTGAATGCATTTTTTTTAACTTCTTTTTCTCTTTTTTATGTTCTCAAAAAATACTTCAACAAACACATCATTTTCAAATAAACATTATGTGTTCTGTGTTGTATCATCGATTACAAAAAAATAATCATACTTCATCGATTAATTTTTTTTTTAATTATATTTGTTTTTATTGTATTATATAAATTATGACATTTTGTCCGTTTGATGCATTTGGAAAAGAAAAAAATTACAATTACACCGTAACAGTTATGACATGTTTACTGCTGTACGTGTTTGGAGCAATTAAAATATGTTTTGATATTATTTTTTTTTTATGAAACATGAATGGCTACAATTGAATGTTATGATCGTTTTGAAATGCAACTGAGACTTGAAATACTCACAAATTTTGCACTTTGGAAATGGACAATTTTAATAAAATAACGGCCGAATAACAATAAAAAAATTAAAACGAACGAATGGATTGAAATTTTTTAAAACAAATAAATCGCGATGTATGATTAATCAAAAAAAAAACACGAGCTTCACAATTGTTTCATGCGACTTTCACCAAAACTCGAGATCAGTTTTGAAGTTTGTGATACTCATTCGATTATTATTCATCATCATTGTATCTAATATTATCTACACTCTTTTTATAAGTGATTAACAATATTTTCAGCTTGCTATTGACCGTTGCCGCAAATTGTTAAAAAAAATCACCATTGTCTTCTTTCTCTAATTTCTTTTACAGTGAGCCGATATTTTCTGCATATCGATTATTTCTTCTCTGTGCTAAAATCCGCTTTCGTTTTTTAATATTAAATATTATTTATAAATAAATACTATGAATGTTAACGGGAAAAAATATTCGAATGAACTTAAAATATTTTTTCTTGAATTATATAATATAATGCATATAAATATTTTCAATTGAATTGAATCCAGGGCTGTGCTGACTTCACTGTCAATTAACTTTGACTCTTCTTTTTATCGGACTGTTAAAATAAAATATCTGTTTTGTTGACAAATTCATAGTCATACATACATTTTGATCGTTTTTTTTACATAAATATTATGTTTTTGAATAAAAATTAATAATTTCAATATTTATATTTCAAAAATTTATTGATTCATCGTTATAATCAAATATAAAAGTCTAGTAAGCAATTTTTTTTAAATTTGAATGATTATTGGATACCTATTTGTTTAGAAAATCGTTATTGTATATATTTCTATTACTTATTATTAATTTTATACGTTGACAAGTTAATTTTGAAGTAAATGTATAGCCCTGATTGAATCGCATATAACTCTGATCAACAGAGATTTAAAAGCACTGAATTAAAGAAAATATTTATTACTCAAATATATGTGACTAATATTTAAATATGAATGTATTATTAAAATTATATAAAATGTTTGTGATTATGCGTAATACGTATATTTTACAAACTCGCACGTCAAAATCAATGCTTTGAAATTAATAAGGCAAAATTGCACCAAAATTAATATATGTATAAACAAAAGCACATTGATATTGACTGCTTATAATGTATTATTAAATTGTGATGTCCTATTTTTTAAACAAATCATTTTGTTATGTTTTTCACAAAGAAACGAGCACGCCCCGGAGAGTTGGAAGATCAGGTTAGACAATTTTTTGATGAAAGGATGAAATTATTTCATAGGTTTTTTTTGTTTATCGTTTCAAATCTCACACCTGTGTCTAAAATTTTTATGTTCACTTTTGTTTTATTCTGGTAGAACATAGGAAACGTGTTTAATACAATTTTTTTTGTTCACATTTTTTTTTTCTTTAGATGCGCTCTATCGCAAAAATATTTCACAGCTGTTTAATTTGTTAATAATACGGTTTTTGATTAATAATTTGTCTTTAGATAAAGAGGAGACAAAATAATCTGTGAATAACATGTGTTAGCTGCAAATTCCTTTTAGTGGCCAATTTAGAAGTAGAAAATGTCAATTCTTTGCTTTTTATTTCCTGCAGGCAAATTCACGGAAAATATTGATCCTTTTTTCGAACGATTACAATTTTTAAAAAATTCAATCATTCAAAATAATCAAAACGAAAAAGTATCAATGGTTTTCCCGATATATCTACGCATATATTTAATAAGAAATCCCGCTGTTTTTTTATACTTTTAGAAATCCAACAATTCGTGAAAATACGTAGTAAATAGTTGTCTTTAGTACCCGTAGACTAGTTGATTATCCCGATTAGAATTATTATGTATTTTTAAGCAAGCCATTACAACATACACATCAATTAAATATTTATTATCAAGCATTTGTCAATCATGGTTTTTGTGGAGCAGCCGAATGGATCCCGAAATGCGCTTCCAACTTTCCAAAATAAAAAAAAGAACTATTTCTCATCATGATCTCTATCATCGATTAATTTTCGACAAAAACCTAACATGCATCATAATCAATTTAATTGTGACAAGTGAAAGTCTTCGAATGATGTAAATATGTTAAATCGAAACGCTTATAATCAGCTCAATTAAAACTGTTGATGCGAATGTGTTTTTTTGCACCACACATTAGTTCGAAAATTTTAATATTGTACATACATTAATGTTGTATTGTCTATTTTTCATTATATTCAAATTTAAAAGTTATGCATTAATATGTACTAGTTCAAATGACAACGAATTTACTATAATTGCTATTTTTTTAATATATAAATTAACATTATAAAATTATTATATTATACATAACCGATTCCTTACACAAGAGCTTTATCGCTATTTTATTTATAAAATCGCTTTTATATTATTATTGACTGACATAATTTGAACTTGTTCAGAAATTTATTAGACTCATATGTCATTCATGATGAATGTCATATGTCATATTTCACCATGTTTGAATTATGCATAACATATGCTTTTATACACAATTTATTTTCATTTTATTATTATTTTTATTATATTGCATGTTTATTTCATATTATGCATGTTTTATTATTATTATATTTATATTAGATGTGTGCATGATTTTAAATTGTTATTTTAAATTTTTATTGTTAGTATAATGACAAATATCAGATTTTAATTTAGACACATCTACGTTTGATATTATATTTTTCAATGTTTTGCTCCGTATGCGATCAATATAGTGGGATGACGCTTTTTTGATGTTTTTCATCAAAATTTGGACTTTTTCTTTTCAATATTTTAATTTTCACATCCATTCCTTTTTATGGTCTCGAAAATGTCAATGATTAAGTTAGTTTGGGTTTAATTTTTTTTTAGTTTTAAATTCTGATTGTTATCTACATGGTTAAAGTTTTGTTGGGTGGAAAGGATGGCAATGAAAAAATAGTTAAAATTTTGAATAATGAAAACGTTTATTTTTGAAAAATACAAAAAAAGTACCATCCATTATATCGTTTACATACAACACGAATTTTTTTTGCGCCGTACACGAACTGATTAATTTCGCAAACGACGCAAATTTCCAACACAATCGTCCAACACATTTTTCAATTGAATACAAAATCCGACTGCCCAACCGAAATTGCCCAATCGCGATCGAGCCGAACCGATTTCGCAACAATCGAAAAATAAACGCATCACGCATTTTGATGCATGTGTGTCATTGGCGTGATGCACTCGATATTATGCGAACGCCGCCATAAATCTCCGAAGAATTGGACATAACTCATTTGGAACCCGATAACGCGAAAACCGGCTGCCAAAGAGCAAAGGCGAAAATATTGCGAGCGAAATCCGCGACTTCTGCCAGTGCCAAAGCGCGCCGACAATCTTTCATAACTTTGAGTTATTGTTCGGTCGTTTTTGTTTCGGGGTGGGTTTGATGTTGACGGTGATCTGTCGGGATGGATAAGCGACGCCAGGAGGACGAAGCCAAGAAAAAATTGTGTAATACAGTAATTCGGGATGATGTTGATGATGATTTGTCGGGCGCGACGGTCGTTGTTTATATCGGGTTTCGTTCGGTCGGAGTTGTGCGGCATTGAAATTTTTTGAGGTTGTCGTTTGATTAGTGAATGTTTTTGATTGATTCGGGTTGAATAAATTGTCTTGGTAATTGAAGCGTTTCTGTAAAGTTTGAAATTCCATAGAAAATTTATTTAGTGGTAATCTTATGTGTGGAATGTAAAAATTTGTTAATCATGTTAAATGATACAGTTTTCATACTCCAAATTCTGCTTTTTACAAATCAAATTTAATCTTTTACAAATCATATTCAATCATCGGAAATGTGCTTTTTTGTATATAATATTATGAGATTTGAATATGTAGAAATATGAATTAGTAGGATAACAAGATCGTTTATAAGGTAAGAAAATTTATTTTCTTGTTGTTTTGTATGAAAAAAAAATTAACTGATTGTGAGATTACAAAGTAAAATTAAAAAAATAATTGAATTTCGTTGATTACTATAACAATGGCCTAAATAATATTTTCCGATGGTTGAATTTTATGTGAAAAAAACTGAATCTGATTTGAAAAAGTTAAATCTAATTTGTGAAAGGTCGAATTTGGAGCGTGAAAACTGTAGTTGTTGAATTTGATTTCATATGAAATTAGATAGGTTCAATATCAAAATATCACAAAATAATAATTTAATTATTGAGTAATAAATTTAATGAATAATATAATTATCGCGATCATGACAAAGTATAATATCTTTCCGGTACAAAAAGGCATTTTGCCAATAAAAATTCAATCAAACATCGTATTATCATATCAAATCTATAAATTTCATAACAAAAATAGTTCTATCATTTAGCAAAAACAATATGATACAATTTTCATCAACAACAACAATCATTTTTACAACAACAAAAAAATCATATACAAATCCGATTCAAACATACGCCCTTATATAAAAAACTCAAAAACCACACTATTATTATAAAAAAAAAATCGAAACCTGCTAATTGTAAGATCTCCATTGCAGAAAATCGGCAACCGTCTAAAGCGCTATACGCCCTACGTCCGAATGTTTCGGGGCACGCTGTATGCCAAAGCCGCGACACCAATGTGCCATCGGCGATTAACATTCCGCGTTTCGCTGACAGACAATGTATTATGGACGTGAGAGACGTGTGTCCATCCCGCCCTTGGGACGTCCCGCCCACTGCGGCCCGCATGCCGCCCGCATGCTCAGCATTCCAGGAATGCCTGTCGCCGTTTCGATCTTTTATTGGCTGTGTCGATTTAATTTATGGCTTTATTTGCATGTGGGGGGTAATTTGGGGACGTGATTCAATTTTTAGATATTCGATAGTGGTATGTTTGGTTTGTGACGTTGGGTTTGTCGATTTGCTAATTGGATTCTGATCAAAATTTATATGCTTTTATTCTCTAATTGTAAGTTCAATCGTATGCAAGTCTTCGATCTTTTATTGGTTGTGTCGATTTAATTCATGGCTTTATTTGCATGTGGGGGGTAATTCGGGGACGTGATTCAATTTTTGGATATTAGATAGTGGTATGTTTGGTTTGTTGAGTCGCTAATTGGATTCTGATCAATATTAGTTTGTTTTTATACTCTAAATTCGACAGTATGGAATACTTTGATCTTTTCTTGGTTGTGTTGATTTAATTTATAGCTTTATTTTCATGTGGGGAGTAATTCGGGGATGTTATTCAATGTTTGAATATTTGATAATGGTACGTTTGATTTGTGACGTCGGTTTTGTCGATTCTTTAATTGGATTCTAATCAAGATTTATTTACAGCTTTCAACCGCATAAAAATTGAATTCAACCTTTTTTAAAATCAAATTCAACATTTTAAACTTTAAATTTAACCTTTTACAAATCAAATTCAAACATCGGAAAGTACTACTAATTGTAAGACCGTTGTCATAGTAATCAATGTAATACAATCTGTTCTTCAATTTGACTTTGATAATCTCACTTTTGATTTTTATAATTTTTTACGTACATAATTAATTACATTTTTTAATAAATCAATCTGAAAAAAGGTACCATGGATATGTACCTAACGGTTTTTTATATTTTTCATAAAATCATTAAAAAAAAACTGAAAAATGAAGACAATAATTTGTGATGATTGAATTTGATTGGCAAAAGGTATATGAAGCTTAAAAGGTTCAGTTTGATTTGTATAAGATTGAATTTGGAATTTAAAAGTTGTGTATATTGATTTGAAATTATTATAAAAGTTGAACGTCGAAGGAATCAAAAAGATTGCCAGATTGGAAATTTAAAATATAGAGGGTTATCTTTGATCTTTGTTATGTGTTTTTAATTGGCGTATAAATTGTTGAGTTTTAAAATACATAAGCCTAATTACTCTAAGTCAATCGTGTTTTGTCATGCTCTATGAGCTTGAAATAAATTGGATTGGATGCGGTTTTGTACTTATCTGAGATAAGGCGTAACTTTCGTTTTGATGAATGAATTTAACTTTATACATGTCACGGAGTAATTATTTTGAAATTATAAATAAGTTCAGTGTTTCATAAGAAATATAAATTTTAATAAAATATTATCTTTTAACAATTTATCTTTCAAAAAAATTCTTTCAAATTAAAAATCAAGATATCTTTAACTTTCATACGAAAATAATTTTTCATATTTTAAAAAAGTATTTCAGATAGAAGCTCAGAGAAATTTTCAGGTCACTATATTATATTTTCAAACCAATTTAGATAAAAATCTTCAAAATTCAAGTTTCAAAAATAATAAATACCAAGATTAAATCATTCCGAATCATATTACACAACTATGACGCATACATCAGATAACTTCAAGACTCTGACGCAAATACGAACATCAAACAAAACTTTCTATCGTCAATTATGATTTCGACAACTCTCAAAACTCAAAAAAAATTTAAACAAACAATTTTTCGCGGTTTTGCCAAAAGGCATCGGCCAAAAGCTCACCTGGCCGATCGGAAAAGCGCGCGAACGCCAATCACAAACATTCTCACGTATAAAATATATAAGAATATCCGAAGACGTATTTCAGCGGTGTCATATTCGTCCACCTGTCGACAATTTAATATGCGGTCCAAATTAATCGATGCATTTAATTGAAACGCCGGGACGAAGCGGTTCAAAATAGAAAAGTGGAGCGCTCCGAGAATAGTGTTGTGCCGTGAAATTCAAAAACTGGGCAAACGGAATTTACCTGTATTTTGGGAAATATACTACTATGATAATTGTGATTGGGAATTTTTTGATGAAAACCAAATCTTTAGTTTTTACTCTCGTTTTAAAAACACTATTCTTTTGATTTTACACACTAATTTTTATGATGTTAGTATTCTTAAGAAAAGTTTTGGAGGGTTTTGGGCAGAATAGCTTGAGTTTGTTTGTTACATTAGGTTGAATATCAACAAAATCAAAAACATCTTTCCATTTTTATAGCAAAATTTAATTTTAAAAATAGTTAAAAACTATAAAAGACTGAATTCGATTAATTAATAGATTAATTGAACTTTTTAATAAATATTTTGACCATAAATTCTATCAAATTCAATCTCTTAATAGGGCGATTCGTTTATCAAGGTACAATTCAGGATTGTCGTTTTGTTTTAACGAATTTTTTTCAAAAAATTATCAATTTTTTCTATCTAATAAATTTGATTGTTTTCCATATTCAAAATAATTTTTATTCAGTTTCCTATTTTTGAATTTACGGTTCACGTCTTCTTATCCATTAAACATTTTATTTTTTTCATTATTGATTATCATTATTATAGTATTGATTTTAAAGTTTTAGAAGTACATACTTTTGTTGATTGTAATACTTTTCATATTAAAATTTATACAATTGATAATGGATATAAAATTATCTATATAATTCTATTCTTAAAAAGCATAAAAAGTTTCTTTTACAACAAAATCGAATATGGTATCAAAATCCAACACCCACACGACGTCCCAAATCAGACGGCATTGAATCAAACCGTCAATTCAAATACAAAGTATCAACCAACGAAAATAGCCCGTTTCTCGCAAAGGGCAATCCAAACACCGACTTTCCGAACATAGAACGTTTCGAATATGGCGCACGCCTAATAATAACTGTCCCGGCGGCCATCGAAGTGGCACACACACCTTAATCTCTCTAATTAATTGAAATAGCCGGTTGATTTGTGACCGGTGCAGAAATAAACCCCTACCGAAGGGCGACAGTCCAATGGGTGACGTGCCGAAAAGCGATTCTGCACATTATCCGATTGTGTGGTAGTGTTGGACGCGCCACCAGCGGGACGCTCGTCGGAAATACTGTTATTTTGGCGCGATTTTTTTATCGATCCGGACGAAACGAACGCTTATGTATATCTTTGGGATTTGTTTATTATTGTTGTTTGATTTTATTTTGAAAATTTCGGTTTTTTAGTTCGGTTTCGGTTGTGCGAAGTGCGCGGTTGTGTTCGGTTTCGCGAACGTGTCAGTTCGGGCCGGAGAATTTTTGTTAATAATAAAATTTTTCATATTAATTAGTGATATAAATAATTTTAAATATAATTTAATCAAAATGTGTTGATTTAAAGAACATTTGAACTGTGATATGTTTTAAATTATATAAAAAAATATTTAGTGATCTTCTGATATATGATACGTGTCACGTTATTAATTTTTGATATTAAATACAAAATTTGATTCAAAATTTTAAACGAAAAGTGAAAAAAATGATCAAAAGTTTATATAATAATAATTTCCATAAGTTTGATTTATTACATGTTTATGTGGAAGTCATACGTGATTTATTGAAATATGACTAATTAAAATTAAATTGGCGCGTTGACGTGTTGTTTAGTGCAAATAGATTTATGACTTACGCATGATCGATTTAATATACGATTAATTAAGGTTGTCGTGTTACGCTTTGATTTTATTGTAATTGAAAGCTATCAGATTTGGTACAGTTCCATCGAATGAAACGTTCAAATTTTATTTATCGCGATCGAGCCGTTCGACAATCAAATACTAGCCAATTTTATCCGATTTTTCATAGGATTTATTAATTATTAAAATTTATATATTGTGGATGCGTTTTAAAGAAAACTTTTAGTAATTTCTCAATTTAATCACTAAATTTTTGATATTATAATATGTTCTATAGCGAAATGAATTCTGTTCAATTAAAATGAAAAATATACGGACAAAGTGGATTACATCAATTATTATCGATAGTGTCTGATATTTGTCATAAAAAAAGATAAATATAAAACAATAAAATGAGTAAAAAACCAATAGTACCTAATAAAGGGGTAAGTACAATTTTATTATTATCATTTGGAATGAGTAAATATCGAAGTAGACTTGAAAGTAAATAGTTGAAATACAGTTTTTTTCACAAGTAGAATCAAAAACAATTCCAAATCGATACATCTCATTTTTTAATACCGACTGAACGTTTATAGAGGAGAAGACCGAGCACAGAAATCCGACGATTGTCAATCGCGGATGCTGGTGAAGAGAAAATCAACATACCATCGACTCCTCTGAAAGCTTTGGGTGACGAAGGCCCACCGATCATTGTCGACGTCCAGGAGAGCTATTCGGCGGTCGAAGGTTCGTAGATTGACGAAAATAAATTGATGTGTGTGACACCTGTGTGATAGCTCGATTCTATTTATGTGCACCTTGGCAATGATCTAATAACGCAATAAAGATGAAGTGCGAACCTTTCGATGCGAATATTTATTCTTGGGTCGGGTTTCGTGTCCCACCGCGCATTTGAGTCTCCAATAATTTTGTTATTAAAATGTCGCAAATCTTTTTTCAATTGATTTAAATCAATTCCTTTTATATAAAATGCAAAATAAAAAATGTTTTTAGAAGTAAATTCAATAAATTATTAAAATTTGATTGTTAATGATATGGCCAAATCGATCTTCATTGAATGACAGATGGATCAATCAATCAATGTTTCGAATTCTAAACCAAGTCACATACCTTGAATAACTAGTTCAATTTTTAGAAACTTTTCTAATGTGAACATAAATTATTTTGAATGAAATATGAAAGTACATATAACAAACGTTATTTTTAACGATACATTAACTTTTTATAGATTCAACTGGTTACCTCACTGTACAAGTCGAAGGTAATCCAGCACCGACTTTCAAATTTTACAAGGGTGTCACAGAAATCATTGAAGGTGGCAGATATAAGTTCCAAACTGAGAACGAATACAATACAATCTCCCTTTGTATCAGAAAGATCAAGCCCAACGATGAGGGCAAATATAAGATCGTTGTTACCAATTGCCATGGAGAGGATTCGGCTGAAATGCAACTTTACGTATCCGGTAAATATACATTTTTTTTGTATGTGCAGTTGAATTAGCAAGGAAGGATGCATTTTGAATATTTTTTCAATAGATTCCAGTGGTATGGATTTCCGTGCTATGCTCAAAAAGAGGAAGTACGCCAAATGGGGAGAGAAAAAGGACGATCCTGATTGGGGCGACCTCAAAGAGGTTGATAAACCAATGCCAGCCCTCAAGAAAGTTGAAAAGGTCAGTAGAGTTCCAAAACTTTTTTTTTCACACACATACTACAATATAAAAGTACACATCAATTTTTTTTTTAACTATATTGTATTTATTCAACAACAAGCGTTGATTTTTTTATAAATGTGAGTTTTACAGGTGCATCAATATCACATATTCACCTTTCATTTCGTCCATCATTATTCTTAGTGTTGTATTGTCAATTTGACGTATTTGTTATCGAGAAACCACTTCTCGATAGGGTCACCGTTCATGTTTTGTCCTATTTGTGTGTCGATTTTTCATGTGTCAAATTTATATGTGAAACGTATCTAGCTATTGGCCGGATTGGTACCGGGAGGTGAATTCGGATGGTTCAGAGACGCTGAGACCGGCAATATCACGGTAATTTGTGCCGGACAATTACTGTGCGAGATGCCACCGGATGAAAAGTTCGAAGAACACTGGAGATGGTTCAAGGTCCGATTTCGTGGCGATTTTCAATACCCAACCCCTTCATTATAGCGATCGAATTTGTTTGAAATATATCATTTTTTGTATCGTTGGTCAGCAATACTGTTATGAAATTGTTTACAATATGAAAATTGGTATAACGATGTTAATTTAAAAGCAGTATTGTACGCCAATTGATAATTTTTCCGGAAGTTAAACAAAATAAAATTATATAAAATTTTAAATCAATAAAAAAATAACAATACTTATTAAATAAAACCGTTTAAATTGAACATTAATATTTAAAAAAATTCATAATCTCCCAATTAACTTAACTAAAAATAGTTTTAGAAATTAACATTATTAACATAAATATTAAATTCAATAAAATATTTAAAGCAAAAGATAATACGTTACTTGAGACAGATTAAGTTCAAAATTATTGTTTAGTAATGAGTAATGATATCTTCATTTTGTTTTTGGATAAAACTGCTAAAACGTATTGACTTTTGTTTATTGTTAAATAAAATTATCTTAGACTGTGCGATATATATTTTTTTCAACAAAATTTCTATAAAGTTTAATTAAATCGCATTTAAATTATATATTTTTTAAATAGTACTTTTAAAATATGAAATTAAAACCCGCTTATTCAAACACTATTGAATAAATAATAAAATTTAACCGCCCCAATACAAATAAATGTGTCATATTGAATCTGTATCTTTAATTAGTAACAAAATAATTCGAACAATAATAAACCCAGCATCCTCATATCAATTAAAATTCACAAAATTAATTATCTCTGTATACTACTGTGACTATTTTGATTGTGGAATTTATCCATAAACACTGAATTCTTATATTTACACATAAGGGGATACTTTAATTTTAAAAAAGCTGTCCTTGCAAATTTATGTAAAAAAATTTGAGGTGTTTTAGGAAAAAATCTTGGAGCGATTTCTGCCATTTTGTCTGATTTTTTGAGTTTACTGATGTTCAAATTAATGTGTCAAAGAACACAAAATCAATCTAGAATTTTTCCCAGAAATTATAAAACTTAAAAAATTTGAGCATAAATTTGCAAAAATAGCCTTTTAAAAATGAGAGTATTTTCTTATGTATAGTTTTAAAGGTTCGGTTTTTATGGATATATTCCGCGATCAATGTTATCACACCATGTATAAGTATATAAAATCTAATTTTCTTTGCTTGATACAACAAATACAAAACACCCATCTAATAAAATAATTAACCGCTAATATTTAAATCTATAATATTTTTAAAAGCTTTTCATTAAAACTATTGACATTTGCATATTCATATAAATATATAAATAACGGACAATATTATCATTTAGAAATTATTCACAATGGAAAAGCTTGAATTTTCTGCCAGATTTTCTATATCATAAGAATGTTTTTGCACGGAGAATGCCAACAGGTAGGGCGATCATATTTAGATATTTAAGATTAAAATGTATGTTTTCACTATATTTGTTTATAATAACAAAATTCACTAACAAGACAATGAATGCTCGACATAAAATCTTTACATGACGAAACGAATTATTTTCACTAATTAAAGATCAAATACAAAACGAAAATTGAATATAAAAAGTTTGAATGAACGGGTGCAAAATATTATATTATAACTATTATGGATCTATGGGCGAATTGTGTTAATTGATTCAATTTAAAATTAAATTTTTCACTCAAAAATTCTGTCCACTTCATAAGACGTTATTTGTGTGTCGTAGTTAGACATAACAATTTTAATAATTTATGTGTAGCTTTGTGTTAATCAACTAGGTTATTTTATGGTGCTTTGATGGTTTATAGGAAATATTTGACATCAGACGACGTAAGTCGTTGCCTGAAATTATTCCAGATTGGCCCGTATTGATGGAGCCTGTCAAAATAAAGGTTCGACAAATAAATAAGAATGTTGAATTGTCTCCAACAGCTTTCAGTTGCCTAAAATTCTATGAGATTAAATTTAAAATTAAAATTAGATAACTGGAAGCTGTCCGTGAGATTTAAAAACAAATATAAATAAAAATTGAATTAAATTAATATAAATAACTATTTTATGGCATGTTATATGAGAGGTCGCATCGACTCGAATGTGATTTTTATATAAATAAAATGACAATACGACATGGAAGTCTTAAAAATATAACAATGCACGATTTGTAAAAGACGAAAGAAAAAAACAATTTAATATAAATTTTAAGAGCTTCGATTAACAAATTTCTTTAAAAATTTGCGGCTTTGAAAATGTTGTTGATTGAAATGATGATTTTATTGAATTTAGCGGCTGAAATTTGAACGAAATAAGCATAATGCTTTGAAAATTCATCGCTCTATCATGTTTGTATCATTTTCATTTCATTTTGCATTATTTTTATTTGTAATAGAAAACTGGCAGAAAAGTGTAGTTAAATGTAAATTTTTAAATGATTGTAATGTAACAACAACGGTACCAGAAAATCGCATTGTTTTTCTCAAGTTTTATTTTTATTCTTTTTAATATTTTATTTTTGTATGAGAAAAATAATTTTTATTTTCTGGTACCCAAATCTTAAACAATATAAAAAAGGATTCGATTAAACTAAAATTATAAAAATAAAATATTCGTGAATAATTAACTTATCGCTGAAGATGGACAGTGAAAATATCAAGAAAATTTCCACGAATGAACCTTCGTCGCCACTAGAAAATTTCAGAAAAAGAACACGACAAAATCTTGAAACGAATCGACATTTTTGAAAAACCCAAAGTCACGATTATTGTCGATTTTTTATAGAAAACAACGGTTTCGAGGAGGCCATCGCTCGCAGAATTAATTCCCGACTGGCCGACACTGCATTCGTTTCGTTGCGACAAGGTCTGAGAAAAAGTCCACAAACAATCGATGGCGAAAAACAATATATTATATATATAATGCACCAGTTGCATCTTGATGCACCACTCGACTGTCTATCTATTCCTGTTATAAGATGTATCTAGTGTTTCCGAACGAACGAACCTTCGTCTATCCTGTTTTTATCTTCTACAATTCGATGTTATATGTGTTATGATCTTCAGCACACGTTTTCAGTCTTATGTCGTTGAAGCATGAATTCAATATATAATATAATATATGTTACGCAATGTTTGTGTGATCGCGTTTTTTTGTGAAAAATGTAAAAAAAAATTGCATTTTTTGTGAAATTCAAAACATTTGACTTTTTATACAAAAATTATTTTTTCAACTGGTAATTCCTAGACTTTTACCTTCTAGAATGAGCTTTTTTATGATTTAAAAAGCCAAGACTTACTTTTATGGTCTTCAACAATCTATTCGACTACATTGTGATACTCTGGTGTCAGCAGTATGTCTTTCCACCCTTCCATAGGTATATTGTAAGATATAACAATTGTTATATTATATTTGACAGATGATTTTAAACACTTAAATTTTTAATAGCTCTAACAAAAAAGGAAAACGAACAAAATACATTAAATTTCATTAAAAAATGGATGTTTTTTTGCGTTTTTTATGGGAAACGTGATTACACAAACGTCCCGTAACAAATATGAAAAAAGTATATTCTGAACTGTTGAAGAACTCTTTCTATTGGTGCACACGTTTTTTCGTTGTTAAAATGTTTTTCATTATCTGTTATTAAATTGGAAAACTCTCTACTGTCTATAGAGCACAATTTCAAATGTTTCCAGCACTCAAATGTGATTTGAAAATATAAATATGTTTAAGTATATGTTATTTTTCTCTTATGTGAAATATGTCATTACATCACCAAGTGCATGCATTCAATACACGAATGTACGTATCATAACTTCATAGGGAATGAATTCTAGAAATGTTATCTAGGGAATGCATATAATCATTGAAACTAATTTTCATATCATTATAACAGACATCACATCTTGTTTACTGTACGGAAAAAAGATTGCTTTGCACAAGGTTTCTGTACGTGACGATTTCAGCACATGGCATCTTGAAACAAGCAAAAACGAATTAAACAACTCTTGATCGAGATCTTCGACTAATTCATTTTTTATTTTATTTTTATTTTTTGAATAAAAAAGCACTTGAAAGGAGCTCTACAAAATAAAACACTAAAATGGAGTATGTCTTCTTTTTCACAAACTTTTTTTGAATGTCTTTTCTATTATCACTAGGATTGTGATGGCTGCTCAAGGACTTGTTGCTCTTCGAAAAAACAACACTATAAATTTATTGCACATTTTATATATTTATATACTTCTTATACTAATTTTAACACACACAATATTTGGAATTTATATTTTTTGAAAAAAGGTCACTCATTATTAATTTTTAAATAAAGTAAAACAAATCTATTTGAATTAAATTAAACACTTTCTTTTGATTGCCAATGTAAATAACAGTTTTGAGTGACCTACTCAATTTATACAAATATTAATATTTTCGGCATGTTGCACGTTTTCCTATTCTAGAAACAAGAATCTTTCCTCAAACCTCTTGTGGATCAATTCGCCAAGGAAGGCAAAGATAAGAAAGTGGTCTTCGACTGTAACTTCAGCAAACCCAACTGCAAACCGAAGTGGTTGTTCCGTAAAGATGTACGTATTGATTTTACTTTCATTTCATTTTATCATTCAAAATGAATTCGAAAAAAATTATTTGTATTTTCAGGAATTGTTTGCTGGATCTAAATATAAATTCAAAAGTGAGGAAGACTCATACCAGCTCATTATTATGCAACCCAAAGTTGAGGATACTGGCAAGTACACAATTGAAATCGGTGGTGTTACTTGCACTGCTTTCCTCAACGTTGAAGGTATTGTAAATTAGATATATATTTATATATATTATATTTTATTCACGAACAATAACGAATAATAATGGGTTTTTTCAGAACCCGACCCAACATACGCCTTCATCAAACCTTTGTCCAAAAAGATCGAAGGTTTTACCTTGCACGAAACCGTTATGGAATGTACAGTCAGCAACAGCATGGCCAATGTATCTTGGTACAAAGGAGAAAAGAAACTGGAAGATGGTGACATGTTCTCAATCTCCAAAGAACTATCTGGCATCTGCAGGCTAGCTATCAAATTGCCGAGACTCGACGATAGCGGTCCATATTCTTGCAGAATTGATAAGCAGAGCGAAAAAACTGAAACAACAGTTGTAATTATCGGTCAGTATCATTCAAGGTTTTATTCGATAGAAATGTTTATACAAGTGTAATGAATTTCAATTTTTTTTTCAGAATATCCATACAAGTTTACCAAAGTACTCAAATCTGCACAACACATCGAAAAAGATAACATCACTCTTCTTTGCGAGCTCGATGATGCTGGCGGTGAAGTCAAATGGTACAGGGGAACTGAAGAAGTTAAGCCTGACAAACGTATTTCAATTGTCAAGGATGGCAGAAAGAGGAAATTGGTTATTAAAGATGCTAAAGTCACAGATGCTGGACAGTATTCTTGCGTCAGTAACGCTGATAAGACAGAGTGCGAACTTATTGTCAATTGTAAGTGTGATGAATTCAGTTTTTTTACGAAAATTTAATAACATGAAATATTATTAAAAGAAAATGTTTTGTTTTTAGACTCTAATAGATTCAACAAGAAATTGAAGGATACTGAAGCTGTTGAACGTGAAAAGATCGTGTTTGATGTTGAGCTTCAAGATCAAACTGCTGAAGCAGTATGGACCTTCAATGGACAGCCAATTGTACCTTCTGAGAGGGTTGAAATCAAGAACCTTGGAGGTGGCAAACATCAATTGGTGTTCAATAAGCTTGAAATGGAAGACGAAGGTGAGATCATGTGCGAATCTGGCAAGTTGACCAGCTCTTGCAAATTGACAGTGAAGAAGGGAGAGTCCAAACCAACTCTCGAATGCCCAGATGACTTCAATGGACCTTGTGATAGGCCTTTCGTCATGGAAGTTCCCTACAAAGGTAATAAAAAAATAGCGATGAATTGAAAATAGGATATATGTTTTAGTATCCATTTCTTAAATATTTGATTTTATAGTTAGTGGAACGAGACAATCTCCTGTGGAGGCTAAATTGCTCAAAGACGGCAAACCCCTTCCAATCAAGGAAGTTGAGGTTGTCGTTGAACAAGAAAAGATCATTTTCAAAATCAAGAAACCCGGCAGAGATCAATCTGGTAAATACCAAATCAAGCTTAGCAACGGACAAGGTGAAGACGCAAAGGATGTTAAACTTAACATGCAAAGTATGTTGTATATTTAAATATATATTTTTTTATGCTTTACGATTCAAACTAATAAAAAATTTATTGATAATTTCAGATGTACCATCGCCTCCTCAGGACATTGATGTCACTGAAGTCAGACAAACATCGTGCACGGTGATATGGAAAACACCACAAGACGATGGTGGATCTCCTCTTATTAAATACATCCTTGAGAGACAAGTAATTGTCATTTTGATTTATTGTAGTTTCATATGTTAAACTCAAATTATGAAATTTCAACATATATATTTTTTGATTTATAGGACATGTCTTTGAAAGCTGGATGGGACAACGTTGCGGAAATCAAAGCAGGAGAACCAACAACATACAAAGTTAATGATCTTGTTGCTAAGAAAACGTACAAATTCAGGATTCGAGCTATCAACAAATTGGGATCTAGTGAACCTGGATTGTTCGGTAGGCCTGTATTAGCTAAGGATCCATGGGGTTAGTAATGCATTCAACATTAAATAATATTCAATGCAGAACAGAAAATAATAACAATTTAACGTTTTACAGATGAACCTGGCAAGCCTAAAGATGTTGAACTTACCGACTGGGATAAGGATCATGCAGATATCAAATGGACCAAACCTGATAATGATGGCGGTGCTCCAATAACTGGATACGTCGTTGAATATAAAGTAAATAAAAAATGATACATTGTGAATGATTAGTTGGAACGAGTATAACATGTGATCGCTTTAATTTTAGGAAAAATTCGGCAAAGAATGGATGACCGGTATTGAAGTTGGACCAAATGTTAACAATGCTACTCAAGATGGTCTTAAAGAAGGTAACACTTACGAATTCAGAGTAAGAGCCATCAACAGAGCTGGTCCTGGTGAACCTAGTGACCCAACTAAACCCATCATTGCCAAGTGCAGATTCGGTAATTTTAAAAATAATTAAATTATGTAGAATATTATTTGGAATAAGTGGTTGATTCGATTTTTTTTAAACAGTAAAACCGTTCATCATCGGTGATGGTCTTCAAAATCTGATCATTAAGAAGGGACAAGTTATCTTGTTCGATATCAAATATGGTGGTGAACCTGAACCCGAGGTTAAATGGATGAAGGCCGATAAAAATGGCGAAGCCAGTCTTAGGGATGACAGCGAAAGGTAATTTATATTTTGAAAACTTGATAAAATTTAAAGATAAATCTTTCTGATCATTTTGTATTTTATCCAGAATCACCATTGACAAATATGAGCGTAATACTGTACTCACAGTTAGGAAAACTCTTCGTCCAGATACTGGCAAATACAAGTTGGTTCTTAAGAACTCCTCAGGTGTTTGCGAAGGCGTAGCTGATGTTGTTGTCTTGGGTATGTTATTTTTTTCGAAATTGATAAAATAAAATAGTATAAGAATATTTATAAATTTATAAAAAAATTATAGACAAACCAAACAGACCCAATGGCCCATTGGAAATTGATGAAATCAGAGCCGAAAGGGCTACTGTTAAATGGAGGAAACCTGACGATTGGGAAGGATCTGACATCTCTGGATATGTTTTGGAAAAGATGGATATGGTAATATCACTAATATTACAACATAGCAATATATTTCATCAAAAAAATCTCTAAAACAAAAAATAATAATTTTAGGATACTGGAAACTGGGTACCAGCTGGAGAAGTTGGTCCAGATAAAACTGAATTCACCGTGAAAGGTCTTACTCCTAACAAACGTTATAAGTTCAGGGTTCGTGCCGTCAATAAAGAAGGCGAGTCCGATCCATTGGAGACGACTGACGCTATCTTGGCTAAGAACCCATACGGTAAGTTATAGTAGAACCTTATTAAATACAAATACACATATTTATGAAACTTTATGATCGTTTTGTTTAATATCAGATCCACCTGGTCCACCTGGAAAACCTGTAATTGCGGATTACGACAACATGAGCGTCTCATTGACATGGGAACCTCCAATAAACGATGGTGGAAGACCAATGATTGGATACGTTGTCGAGATGAAAGATAAGTTCTCAGCCGATTGGATCGAGGTTACAAAAACTACCGATACCAAGACCGCATACAAGGTTGAAGGACTCAAAGAAAAGATGATCTACCAGTTCAGAGTACGCGGTGTCAACAAGGCTGGTGTCGGTCAGGCTTCAGAGCCAACTGACAACCATCTTTGCAAGCACAAGAATCGTAAGTTTCATATTTTTATTTTGAATAAGACTTTATACGAGAAAATACTTATTATGTAATATTTGCAGTGAAACCACGCATCGAAAGGTCGACATTCAAATCTATCATCATCAAAGCAGGCAGGACTCACAAATGGTCTGTTGATGTTATCGGTGAACCACCACCAGAGATGATCTGGTCGTGGCGTGACAATATCAAACTTGTCAACACTGAACGCATCAACATCGTCAACACTGAATACCACACAGAATTCACAATCACGAATGCTGTACGTCGTGACACCGGAAAGTACACACTCGTGGCTGAAAATTGCAACGGAAAAGATACCGAGACTGTTGAGTTGACCGTTCTCAGCAAACCATCTCCACCTAAAGGTCCTCTTAATGTTTCTGACGTGACAGCTACAGGTTGCAAAGTGTCTTGGGAGAAACCTGAAGACGATGGCGGTAGTCCCATCAAAGAGTACGAGGTCGAAAAGATGGATCTCGCAACCGGAAAATGGGTCCGCGTCGGAAAGTGAGTAGTTTATGATAGATCTGTTTGGTTTTTGAAATCAATTATTTATTGAATGTTATTTTTTATAGACTCCCAGGAGATAGATCGAGGCTCGAAATGGAAGTTCCTGGCCTCAATCCTGGCTCCGAATACAAGTTCCGCGTTACAGCGTGTAACGATGAAGGTGATTCTGATCCTCTTGAAACTGATAGAGGAATCATTGCCAAGAATCCCTTTGGTAAGTTGGTTAAATATATGTATAAATATAAATTTACTTGATTGTTCATAAGACTTAATTAAAATAAATTCAATTTTTAGACATATCCGACAAGCCAGGAAATGTTGTTGTCGCTGACCATGATAACTGTAGCGCCGAAATCAAATGGGATCCTCCTAAATCCGACGGAGGAGCTCCAATTGAAAAGTACATCATCCAAAAGAAAGCCAAAGACATGCCAGATTGGGAAAATGCTACAGAAGTAATTTGTTTTCTTTTTTATAATTTTATTGAAAAATCATACTCATACTAATTACATTGATAATGAAATATTTAGGTCCCTGGATCACAAACGAGTGGAAAAGTTACAGATTTGCCAGAAGGTGGTGAATATCAATTCCGTGTCATTGCCATTAATAAAGCTGGACCTAGTTCTCCATCTGATCCAACTAAGATGCAGATGATCAGACACAAATCTCGTAAGTAAATCGTATGTAGAACTAAGTCAAAATATTTACTGTAAAAGCATTTAAATATTTTTTTTTTGCTTTAGTCAAACCACGTATCGATCGTACCAACCTCAAGGCTTTGACTGTTAGACAAGGCAAGCCTATATTCTTTGATGTCAACATTAAAGGTGAACCTGCACCTAAAGTGCAATGGTTCCAAAAATGGAAGAACGAAGAAAAAGAGGCAATTATTTTTCAAGTTTAAATAAAAAATAAAAATCCGATGGATTTATTTTAAATTTATAATTTTTCACAGGTTACTACTGACGTTATTAACGTGGACTACAACACTAAATTGGACATCAAAGAATCTAAAAGAGGTAATTCTGGCATATACAGAATTTTGGCTACTAACGAACATGGAAAAGATGAAGCCGAAGTCGAAGTTACCGTATTGTCGGCTCCTGGTAAACCAACTGGTCCATTGAAGGTCAGCGATGTTACCAAATCAGGTTGCAAACTGGCATGGAAGAAACCTGAAGATGACGGAGGTAAATTTTATTGTGGAAATAATAAGCAAAACATTTTATTGTAAATCAATTAATTAAAATTCTTTAATTTCATTTCAGGTAAGCCGGTAACTGGATACGTAGTTGAAAAGTTGAACAAAGCTACTGGAAGATGGGTACCAGTCGGCAAAACTGTAGAACCAACAACAGAAATGGAGGTCAAAGGATTGCAAGAAGGAGAAGAATATGAATTTAGAGTCAAGGCCGTCAATGAAGAAGGAGAATCCGAACCATTGAAGACTGATGGCTCTATTCTTGCTAAGAACCCATATGGTGAATTTTTTTTCATCCTTATTAATTGGATCAATTATGAAAAAATATCAAAAGTATTTTTTTATAGATATTCCTGGAAAACCATCCGTTCCTAAAATCGAGGACTGGGATGTTGACCGCGTTGACCTCGTATGGGAGGCACCTAAAAACAATGGTGGTGCTCCAATTACCGGTTACGTCATTGAAAAGAAGGATAAATTCGGCACATGGCAGGAGGCTCTAACCACAACGGTATAATAATTTTTTTTGTTTTCAACATATATATTATAATTCATAACAATTTTTACATGTTTTAAAATTTTATCTACAGACGCCCGAGTGCAAAGCACGTGTGCCGGACTTAAAAGAAGGAAACATTTACCTATTCAGAGTTCGTGCCGTCAACAAAGCAGGACCTGGAGAACCTGGAGATGCTACAGAACCTCACACTGCCAAGGCTAGATTCTGTGAGTTTTTAATGATATTTAAACTAACTAATTCAAATTTATAATAACTACCTATATTAAATCGTTAATTTATAAATAGTGAAACCACACATCAACCGTGACAAAATGCAACTGGTTAGAGTACGTGCTGGTACACTTATCAAGTTGGATGTTGACATCAAGGGTGAACCTCCACCAACCAAGACCTGGAGTTTCGCCAATAAGGTAATTTAAATAAATTATAAAATGTTCAGATCAGTGATCAAATGAATTGTTTCTCACGAAAATGATTAATGTTTTAGGTCCTTGAGCAAACTTTGACATTGAGGATCGAGAACGAAGACTACAATACGAAATTGCAAATTTCCGATTCTTCATGGAAGAATAGCGGAATTTACACACTCAGAGCTGAAAATTCATCTGGTTTTGATGAAGCCACTGTGGAAGTCATCGTACTCGGTATGTGTCCGATTTTTAAATTTATGTTTTGAAAAAATTGTATCAATTTAACTGATTTTTTTACAAACGCAGATAAGCCTGGTAAACCAGAAGGACCTTTGGAAGTATTCGATGTGCATAAGGAAGGTTGCAAACTCAAATGGAAGAAACCAAAACATACTGGTGGTCTTCCATTGAGTATGTATGTAGTTGAAAAAATGGACACCGCTACTGGAAAATGGGTACCAGCTGGATCAGTTGACCCAGAAAAAACAGAAGCTAATGTTACAGGTTAATTGATCATTCGATTTATTTATAATTTTTGGTGAAAATTTTATGATATTTCGAAATTTTTTTTAAATTTAGGTTTGGAGCCAAATCACACATATCAATTCCGTGTGAAAGCAGTGAATGAAGAAGGAGAATCTGAACCCCTCGAAACTGATTCATCCACTGTCGCTAAAAATCCTTACGATGTACCAACTGCTCCTGGATTGCCAGATATTGTTGATTGGGATGAAACTATGGTCAAATTGAAGTGGGAACCACCAATCCGTGACAATGGTGCTCCAATTACTGGATACATCATTGAAATGATGGATAAATTCAGAGGCGAATTCGTTAAAGTATGTCAATTGTATTTTACACTTATAGTATAGTTGTTTTGGAACTGTTTGTATTTTTTTTTTTACAAAATAGGCTGCTGAAGTTCAAGGAAATATTTGCCAAGGTACCGTTCCTAAATTGGAAGAAGGTAACCAATATCAATTCAGAGTACGTGCTGTGAACAAAGCTGGTCCCTCAGATCCATCTGAGAACACCAACTGGCATACAGCTAAGCCTAGATTCTGTAAGTATTTTTTTCAATACATTTTAAAATAAAAAAGTAATAAATTTTATTTTCAATATATTTTTTTCCATCACAGTGAAACCACATATCGACCGTACCAACTTGCAACAAGTCACTGTTAAAGCTGGTCTTCCACTATCTCTGGATATCAAAATCATTGGTGAACCCCCACCAACAGTCACATGGTCCTTCAAGGGTCAAGAAATTCAAACCGATGACCAAATTCGCATTGACAATATTGACTATAATACTAAATTCTTGATCATGCGTTCCAAGCGAGCCAACACTGGTAAATACACAATCAAAGCCAAGAACGAAGTCGGTGAAGATGAAGCCGAAGTTGAAATCATAATCGTCGGAAAACCATCGAAACCGAAAGGTCCTTTGGAAGTTGATGATATTACCAAGAACGGATGCACTTTATCATGGAAAAAACCAGAGGATGATGGCGGTAGCCCAATTGAATATTACGAGATCGAAAAAATGGATCCTTTGACCGGACAATGGATGCCTTGTGGAACTAGCAAGGAACCCAAAGTAAATATTAATTTTTATAAAATAAATATAAATTATACATAATATGACACAATTTATTATTATTATAGGCCACAGTTGGAGGACTCCAAGAAGGAAAGGCATATAAATTCAGAGTTAAGGCTGTCAACAAAGAAGGCGAATCTGAAGAATTAGAAACAGATAAGCCTATTATTGCTAAGAATCCATTCGGTATGTTTATTTTTACTGAATTCAAGTCATTTTTTTTATTGAGAATGATTTTATAAATTTTAAATATTTTTAGATGAGCCTGGTAAACCTGGTCGTCCTGAACTCAAGAACTGGGACAAGGACTTTGTTGATTTGGAATGGTCTCCACCAAAGAACGATGGCGGTGCTCCAATCACTGGATATATTATCCAGAAGAGAGAGAAGGGAGAACGGTAAATATTTAAAAACGTTTCTGTTATGATTCTTATTTATGGTGAAAAAAATATTTATATGATATTCTTTCAGTACATGGCAAGATTGTGCTAAGACCTCAGGGGATCGTCCCGCTGCTAAAGTCACTGACGTTGAAGAAGGACATGAGTATGAATTCCGCGTCATCGCTGTTAACAAGGCTGGCCCTAGTGAACCTAGTGACCATTCTAAATCTGTTGTGTGCAAACCACGATTCTGTGAGTTTATTTATTTTTTAATTTTTCATTGGAAAAATTAATAACAAATTAATCATTTTTGTAATAATATTTTATAGTGGCTCCCAAGATCGACCGCAAAAATCTTCAAAAGAAGAGCGTTCGCTCTGGACAAACCCTCAAAATGGAAGCCGATGTCAAGGGAGAACCAGAACCTAAGATCACTTGGACTCTGAAGGGAACAGTTTTGGCTAACAACGAAAGATTGAAAATTGTCAATGAAGATTACAAGACATGCTTCATCTTCCAAAAGATGAAGAGGGTCGATACTGGCACTTATATTGTAACTGCCAAGAACGACTCTGGAACTGATACTGTGGAAGTTGAAGTAGTCGTTGTGAGCAAACCATCCAAACCTAAAGGTCCACTCAAGGTATCCGATGTTAAAGCCGATGGCTGCAAGCTCAAATGGGAAAAACCAGAAGACGATGGTGGTGAACCCGTCGAAAGCTACGTTGTTGAACGTATGGATACTGAAACAGGAAGATGGGTACCAGTTTGTACTACCAAGGAACCTGAAGCTGATGTTACTGGTTTGAACGAAGGTAAAGACTATATGTTCAGAGTGAAAGCTGTCAACTCCGAAGGAGAATCTGAACCACTCGTAACTGAGAGCGCAACTACCGCCAAGAATCCATTCGGTAAATTTCATACTTGGATCGAACTAAATTATTTTATGTTTTAAAATATTCTAAAATGCAATATTATTTCAGATGAACCTGATGCACCTGGAAGGCCTGATATCAAGGATTGGTCTAAGGATCATGTTGACCTTAAATGGGAGAAGCCTACAAACGATGGAGGTGCTCCAATTACTGGTTACATCATTGAAAAGAAAGAAAGAGATTCTGGAAAATGGATCAAGGCTGTAGAGTTAACTGGACCAAAATGCGAAGGAAGGGTTCCCGATCTTTTGGAAGGAAAGTACTATCAATTTAGAGTAAAGGCAGTCAACAAGGCAGGTCAATCAAAACCATCTTCTCCAACTGACAGCCATTTGGCTAAAGATAGATTCGGTGAGTTTTATTATGACATTTTTAAATCAAAATTTTGGACAGGTAATTCATTGATATTTTTCTAATTCTAGCTGCTCCTAAGATCGACAGGACTAACATGCGTGACGTTAATGTTAAGGCTGGTCAATTGATTCGTCTTGATATTAAAGTCAGCGGTGAACCTCCACCAACCAAGACATGGTAAGAGAATCGAAAATATTTATAAAGAATTGTCAAAAAATACGAATGAAAATACAAATTTCGTTATCTAGGTTCCAAAACAAAGCTCGTCTCGAATCTGGAGAGAACTTCAATATTGACACTGAAGATTATCGTATAAAATTATCGATTTCCGTTTCATCACGCAAACATACAGGAACATACGTACTGAAGGCTGAAAATAGCTCAGGCAAGGACGAAGCACAAATTGAAATTAATGTGCTTGATGTTCCTGGAAAACCTGAAGGACCTCTCAAGGTTTGTATTACATTTTTTCAATTATTTTAATTTATTTTATGATATATGCTAAGTTGTATTTTAACTTTTAGATTAGTGACGTACACAAAGAGGGTTGCACACTCAAATGGAACCCACCACTAGACGATGGAGGTGCACCATTGGATCATTACTTGGTCGAGAAAATGGATACTGAAACTGGTCGTTGGTTACCAGCCGCTAAGGTCAAAGATCCTAAAGCAGAAATTGCAAATCTTGTCCCTGGACAAGAATACAAATTCAGGGTATCAGCTGTCAATAACGAAGGTGTTTCCGAGCCATTGGATGCTGATCACTCTATCATTGCTAAGAATCCATTCGGTGTGTATTAAATAATAAATATTATTATTATTATTATTAATATAATTTTTTTATTTTATTATTTCGATAATTTTATCAAATTTTCAGACGAACCTGGAGCACCTGGAGTGCCAGATGTTGTCGATTGGGATAAGGATCGTGTTGACCTCAAATGGACCAAGCCAATCAAAGACGGTGGTTCACCAATCACTGGATATGTCATTGAAAAGAGAGAAAAGGGAACAGATAAATGGATTAAGGCCGCTGAAGTTGGACCTGATGATAATGACAAGGCTACAGTGCCTAATCTTGATGAAGGTGTTGAATATGAGTTCAGAGTTAAAGCTGTAAATGCAGCTGGACCTGGAGAACCCAGTGGAGCTTCTAAGGGAGTTGTTACCAAACCCAGAAAATGTATTTTTTTTTTGTGATTATGTATTTTATTCTTTACTTTGTTTATTTGATTGATACTGAAAAACTTCATATTACATTACAGTGGCTCCCAAAATTGATAGACGTTGTCTCCGCACCATCAAAGTCAAGGAAGGTGAACCAATTCTTCTTGATGTTAAAGTATCTGGAGAACCTGCTCCTGATTGTACTTGGACTTTGAATAATAAGAGCGTCACAAGTACATCAAATCTTAAGAGTAAATATTTTTTTTTATTACTGAATAGTTAAATTTATTATTGAATGTTTTGCTAAAAAATTTTGATGTTTTTCTAGTTATCGATATTCCTTACATGACGAAATACCATAATGACAATCCGAAGAGGAAAGAATCTGGTATTTATAAAATTACGGCTATCAATAAATTTGGTCAAGATTCTGCAGAAGTAGAAATTACTATCACATGTAAGATAACTTTAATTTTAATTTATACTTCTTTCGAAAAAAAAATAGATTGATTGGATTTGTATATAATATACTTTTTCAAATTCACAGCTAAGCCCGATAAACCAGAAGGTCCACTGGAAGTTTCCGATATCCACAAAGAAGGATGCACACTCAAATGGAACAAACCCAAAGATGATGGTGGTGAACCAATTGAAGGATATCTCGTGGAGAAATACGATCCGGAAACTGGATCATGGATACCTGTCGGAAAGACTCTTGGAAATGTTCCCGAAATGAAAGTATGTTGATTTTTTATTATTTGAAAAATATAGATTGATAGCAAAATATTCTGAAAACAAAATCTTGTAATAGGTCGACGGTCTTATTCCTGGTCACGAATACAAATTCAGAGTCAAGGCTATAAACAAGGAAGGAGAATCTGAACCTTTGGAAACTTTGGGATCTATCATCGCAAAGGATCCATTCAGTATGTTTTTATTTTTGTTGTGTAGAATTATTTATAGAAAAACGTCTCAAATTCGTAATTTTAATTACAGCTACACCAGATACTCCTGGACAACCCATTCCTGAAGATTGGTCCGCAAATCATTGCGAGCTCAAATGGGAACCTCCGATATCCGATGGTGGTTCTCCAATTGTTGGTTATATCGTTGAAAAGAAAGATAAATACAGTCCCATGTGGGAGAAAGCTGTTGAAACTCAAACTGATAAACCAACTGCTATTGTTAATGGGTGAGTCTTTCTTCATAAATAATTTATCGAAATCGTTAATAAGTTAATTAAAATAACAAAATTTTATTTTTAGACTGATTGAAGGTAATGAATACCAATTCCGAGTTATCGCTGTGAACAAAGCTGGACAAAGTAAGCCTTCAGAGGCTAGCAAAAACTTCATCGCCAAACCCAGATTCTTGGCTCCTAAGATTGACAGGCGCAATCTTCGAGATGTCACGATTTCTGCTGGATCAACGCTTAAATTTGATGTTGGAATCATTGGTGAACCTCCACCAGCTGTCGAATGGCGTTACCAGAACATGCCACTTAGAGGCACGAAAACGATTCAAATCGACAATGTCGATTACAATACTAAGTTGACAATCCGTCCAGCTCAAAGAGGAGATTCTGGTGAATACCAAGTTACAGCCTCTAACTCCAGTGGTCGTGATCAAGTTACTGTTACGGTTACTGTTACTGATAAACCAACGAAACCAGAAGGACCGCTCGCTGTAATATTTATTTTTATGAGTTTTTTTTTTGTCGAATTTGAGAACTGTAATCAATAGGATATTTTTGTAGATTTCTGACATACATAAGGAAGGATGCACACTTAAATGGAAACGACCATTAGACGACGGTGGTAGCCCGATTGAATATTACCAAGTTGACAAATTGGATACCGAAACTGGATGCTGGGTACCGTGCGCTAGATCTGCTGAGCCGAGTAAGTACACTGTTTTTTGTTGATCAAGGTTTTTTAGTATTTTATATTTTGATTTATAAATATAATATATTTTATAGAATGTGATGTGACTGGACTTACCCCTAACAAGGAGTACATGTTCAGAGTATCAGCTGTAAATTCTGAAGGTGAATCAGAACCTCTTGTTGCTATCGAACCCATTGTTGCCAAGAATCCATTCGATGAACCTGGTAAGATATAATAAAATATGAAAATCATATAAATAAAATTGAATATAAACAATTAAAATTTGAATCACAGGCGCTCCTGGAATGCCAACTGTAACGGACTGGGACAAGGATCATGTTGACCTTAAATGGACCCCACCAAAAACAGATGGTGGTTCTCCAATTACAGGATACGTTGTTGAAAAGAAAGACAAATTCGGAAACTGGGAGAAGGCTCTTGAAGTACCAGCTGATAAGACAGCTTGTACTGTTCCCGATTTGACCGAAGGACAAACTTACGAATTCAGAGTTCGTGCTGTGAACCAAGCAGGTCCTGGTGATCCTAGCGAAAGCACACATCCAATCACAGCCAAACCCAGAAACATGGCACCTAAGATTGACCGCACAAACTTGGAGCCAATCAAGATCAAAGCAGGAATGAAATTCGGTTTCGATGTCAAGGCATGTATTTCAGATAATTTTGCGGTTTATTTTTAAAAATTTGATTTATATATTTATAAGAATTTTTAGGTATCTGGAGAACCAATCCCAGAAACCAAATGGTTCCTCGGAAAGAGAGAGGTGAAGTCTGGTGGTGAAATGAAAGTACAACATTCAGATTACAATACTAAACTGAACTGCAAGGTTGCTTCAAGAGCAGACAGTGGACGTTATACTATCACTGCTGAAAATACAAACGGAAAAGATATTGCAGAAGTTGAAGTTATTGTATTGAGTGTACCCAGTCCACCTGGTGGACCACTTAAGGTTTATAAATATTAATTGAATATTTGTATTTAGATAATTAACACCAAATGTTTTATAATCAATGTATATTGTTTTTAGGTATCCGATGTACATGCTAAAGGAGCCAAATTGTCATGGAATCCACCAGCTGACGATGGCGGTCAACCTGTTGAAAAATATGTTGTTGAAAAAATGGACGAAGCCACCGGTCGCTGGGTACCAGCTGGCGAAACTGATGGTCCTCAGACTTCCCTTGAAATCGATGGATTACAACCTGGTCATAAATACAAATTCAGAGTACGTGCTGTTAACAGACAAGGCAAATCTGAGCCACTCACTACATCACAAGCTATTGAAGCTAAAAATCCATTCGGTGAGAAAAATTTCGATAATGTTTAAAATAAACGGTTTTTAATATTAAAATTTTAATTTTATATTTTAAAATATTTCAGATGCTGCTGGCAAGCCTGGAACTCCAGTTGTGGCTGACTTCGACAAAGATTTCGTTGAACTCAAATGGACCAGACCAGAATCCGATGGTGGAGCACCAATTACTGGTTACGTTATTGAAAAGAGAGACAAATATTCTCCCGATTGGGAAGAATGTGCTCAGGTTCGATTTAAAGAAAAATATGAGTTTTAGAATTAGAAATCAATTTTGCGTAAATTTTATAAATAAATTGTTTTGTAGGTTGAAGGTGATGTAACCAGTGGAAAAGTTAATGACCTGATTGAAGGTAATAACTATGAATTCCGTGTACGAGCCGTTAACAAAGCTGGTAAAGGAGAGCCTAGCGATGCTTCCAATAGTCATTTGGCAAGAGCTAAGAACCAAGCTCCTAAGATTGACAGAAACTTTATGTTTGATGTCAAAATTCGTGCTGGACAGAACTTCGATTTTGACGTTCCAGTATCTGGTGAACCTACTCCATCAAAAGAATGGACCATCAATGAAAATATTATTATTAATACTGATAGGATAAAGATTGTAAACGAGCAGTATTCTACCAAGTTCAAACTTGTTGATTCTAAGAGGACAGATTCTGGCGTTTACAAATTAAAAGCAAAGAACATCAATGGCGTTGATACCGCGACTCTTACAGTAATTATTCTTGATATACCTCTGCCTCCTGAAGGTCCACTTAAACCTAGCAACATCACCAAGAACTCTTGCACTCTTACTTGGAGGCCACCTAAAGATGATGGTGGCAGCGAAATCACTGGATACATGGTTGAAAAAATGGATAGTGAAAATATGAGATGGGTTCCAGTTGGTGAAGTTCAAGGATGTAATATTAGAGCTGATCATCTTATTGAAGGACACGATTACAACTTCAGAGTAAGAGCTTTTAATAAGCAAGGTGAATCACTACCTCTCATCGGTCACGAACCAGTTACGGCCAAAGATCCATTCAGTGCTCCTGATAAACCAGGAACTCCAGTTGTCAAAGATTGGGACAAAGATCACATGGACTTGGAATGGGCCGCGCCTAAAAAAGATGGAGGTGCTCCCATTACTGGTTACATTATTGAAGCTAAAACTAAATACGGAGGCTGGGAGAAGGCTGCGATGGTTGGTCCAACAAATTCTGCTACTGTCCCTGGCTTAATTGAAGGAGAAGAGTATGAATTCAGAGTTATTGCTGTCAACAAAGCTGGTCCAGGTGAACCTAGCGACGGATCTTCACCACAAATCGCTAAGGCCCGATTCTGTGCTCCTCATTTCGATAAGATGCTTCTTAAAGATATGACCGTAAAAGCTGGTCAACGTATCGCTTATGAAATTCCAATTGAAGCTTCACCTAAGCCTCTCGCCGAATGGCAAATTAATGGAAAAGTTGTACAGCCTTCCGACAGGGTTGATATGTATGTATCTATGACCAAAGTTACTTTCGATATTCCATTCGCAGTCAGAGCTGATGGTGGTAATTACAAATTAACTCTGAAAAATGATTTGGGCTCATTCAGTGCAACAGCTATAGTCACTGTACTAGACAAACCATCTAAACCAGAGAAACCACTTATTGTATCTGAAGTCACTAAAGAAAGCTGTGTTCTTACATGGCGTTTACCATTAGACGATGGTGGTTCTCCTATTTTGCATTATGTTATTGAAAAGATGGATTTGTCGAGAGGCGTTTGGTCTGATGCTGGCATGAGTAATTCTTTGAATCACCAAGTCACCAGATTGGTTCATATGAAAGACTATCTTTTCAGAGTAAGTGCCGTAAATGCTATCGGCCAGTCTGAGCCATTAGAATTAGACAAGAGCATTTGTGCTAAAAATGAATTTGATGAACCAAGTGCTCCTGGCAAACCTGATATTACTGATTGGGGCAAAGATCACGTTGACTTACAATGGACCGAGCCCAAATCTAATGGTGGATCACCAATTACTGGGTACATTATTCAGAAGAAGGAAAAGGGAAGCCCATATTGGGTAAATGCCGTCCATGTACCACCGAAACAAACAAACGCTTCAGTTCCAGATCTTACTGAAGGACAAGATTATGAATTCCGTGTTATTGCTGTAAATACTGCTGGCCAGAGTGAGCCTAGCGAGGCATCTGATATTGTCACATGCAAAGAAAGATACTTGGCTCCTAAAATCAAAACGCCACTCCACGAAATTCGCATCAAGGCTGGTCTTATATTCCACGTTGATATTGATTTCATTGGAGAACCAACTCCCGAAGTTATCTGGACAAACGGTGGAAAGCCTATTTTGACAAACGAAAGGACAACTATTACATCTATTGGTCACCATACAATTGTCCATACAGTAAACTGCAAACGATCAGATGCTGGATTGTATCATTTATTGTTGAGAAATAGTTCTGGCATTGATGAAGGTAGCTTTGAAGTAATTGTACTCGACCGACCTGCACCTCCCGAAGGACCGTTGGAATATGAAGAAATTACCGCACAATCTGTTACTTTATCATGGAAACCACCCAAAGATAATGGAGGCAGTGAAATTACCGGTTACGTTATTGAGAAACGTGATCTTACTCACGGAGGAGGATGGGTACCTGCCGTTGTCCATGTAAATCCTAAATATAATCACGCCACTGTACCACGATTGATTGAAGGTACAAAATACGAATTTAGAGTATCTGCCGAGAATTTGCAAGGAAGATCAGATCCATTGAACACTGATAAGCCTGTGATTGCCAAGAACCAATATGATGTTCCTGGTAAACCAGGAAAGCCAGAGTTGGTATCGTCTGATAAAGATCATATTAAGATCAAATGGCAACCTCCAATTTCCAACGGTGGATCAAGCATTGTTGGTTATGATGTGGAGAGGAGAGATAAGGCTACTGGCAGATGGATCAAGCTTAACAAAGATCCTGTTCGTAATAACGAATACACAGATGAACGTGTACAAGAAGGCCATCAATATGAATATAGAGTATCTGCTGTTAACGCAGCCGGTCCAGGTAAACCATCTGATGCATCTAATGTATTCACGGCTAAACCAATGAAAGAGAAGCCGAAATTATGGTTGGATGGCCTTATTGGAAGAAGGATCAAGGTACGTGCTGGTGAACCCATCAATATAACTATACCTATCACTGGTGCACCAACACCTAAGATTTCATGGACCAAGGGATCAATAACTATTGCAGCATCTCATAGAGTATTTGAAGAAACTGCTAATGATCAAACTAAATTGCTCATCGAAAAATCAACAAGAGACGATGCTGGAAAATACACTATTACTGCCACTAACGAGAATGGCAAAGACTCTGCTGATATCGAAGTCATTGTTGTTGACAAACCTGGTATTCCTAAAGGACCTCTTACATACAGTTCGATCAATCATGACTCAGTTAGCCTCACCTGGTCACCGCCTACCGATGATGGTGGCAGTGAAATCACTGGATACATTGTTGAAATGTGTGATTATGGTGTAGATAACTGGCATTCAGTTGCTGGATTCTGTCCAAAATGCGCTTACACTGTCAAGAATCTCACCGAAGGAAAGAAATATAACTTTAGAGTGCGCGCTGAAAACATTTATGGAGTATCTGACGCACTTGAAGGTAAACCAGTTGTTGCTAAATCTCCATTCGATCCACCAGATGCACCAAGTCAACCAGATGTCACCGCGTATAGTTCAAACAGCTGCTCGTTGGAATGGAAACCACCAACAAATTGTGGTGGCAAGCCTATCACTGGTTATTATGTTGAGAAACGTGAGCGTGGAGGAGAATGGGTTAAGGTCAATAATTATCCTACACCGAATACATGCTTTACTGCTCAAGATCTTCGTGAAGGATCAAGGTACGAATTCAGAGTAATTGCTGTAAATGAAGCTGGACCAGGTAAACCAAGCAAACCTTCCGAACCAATCACTGCTCAAACTCAAAGACTTCGTCCGGATGCTCCAGATGCTCCCAAACCAGATCGTGTCACAAAGGACTCTGTCACTCTTTCGTGGCGTCCTCCTCGCAGCGATGGCGGAGCTAAGATCAAGGGTTACATTGTTCAAAAGAAACACAAGAACGATTCCGATTGGTCCGATTGTAATGATACACCTGTCAATGCACTCATATATACAGTGCCAAAACTAAAGGAAGGTGAAGAATACCAATTCAGAGTTATCGCTGTTAATGATATTGGAAATTCACCACCTAGCAAACCAACTAGTGGAATTATCATTGAAGAACAACCTAACAAACCATGCATGGATCTCGGAGGAGTTCGTGATATTACAGTTAGAGCTGGAGAAGACTTCTCTATTCATGTACCATACACTGGCTTCCCTCAACCAACTGCTACATGGTTTGCCGATGACAAAATTTTGGATGTTGAAACTGACAAGAGAATTGTTCAAAGAATCACACCAGATTCGGCATCGCTTGTCGTACAAAACTCAAAGAGATCAGATGGTGGTCAATATAGATTGCAACTTCGCAATCCATCTGGTTACGATACTGCTACAATTAACGTACGCGTTCTTGATAGACCAGGCAAACCAGAAAACCTCAGAGCTGATGAATTTGAAGGTGAAGCTCTTACTTTATACTGGAATCCACCAAAAGACAACGGCGGTGGTGATATCACTAACTATGTTGTTGAAAAGAAAGAAGCTAGAACAGCAAACTGGACCAAGGTTTCAGGATATGTTACCACACCTTTCCTCAGAGTCAAAAACTTGTCCGTTGGTAAGGAGTACGACTTCAGAGTTATGGCTGAGAATCAATACGGACAATCTGATCCAGTACAGACCACAAATCCGATCAGAGCCAGACATCCATTTGATCCTCCAGGTGCTCCTGGTGCACCAAGGTCTGTGGAAACATCCGAATCTTCAATCACCGTCACATGGACCAAACCAAGACACGATGGTGGTTCACCAATTACTGGTTACGTAATTGAAAAGAGACTGATCAGTGAGGACAAATGGACTAAGGCTTCTCATGCCCACATTCCTGACACGACATATAAAGTAATGGGTCTCATTGAAAACCATGAATACGAATTCAGAGTTGCTGCTATTAATGCTGCTGGACAAGGACCATATTCACAAAGTTCTGATACAATTGTATGCAGAGCTCCTGCCAACGCACCAAAGATCACCAGCGATTTGAGCATCAGAGACATCACTGTCATTGCTGGAGAAGAATTGAAGATCACTGTTCCGTTCACTGGAAACCCAAGACCAAAGGTTTTTTTTTAAATTATATTCTTTATTTTCAGTAAATATTTTCAGTTTATTAAAATTATTAATAATTTTAAGGTGGGATGGAACGTAAATAGTGAAGATGTCTTCCCAGATGACAGGATTAAATTCACTACATCTGATACCGAAACAGTATATTTGAATAAGTGTTGTAAGAGGAGTGATACCGGTGTTTATACTATTCAATTGATCAACTCTGAAGGATCTGATAGTGCTAGTTGCAAGGTTTGAAATTTCAATACAAAACCTGAAAAATAAATTATTTTTATTGAAAGGAAATGTAAATTTTTCTTGTGTTATTTTCAGGTATTAGTTGTAGACAAACCTTCACCACCAATTGGACCTTTGGATGTCTCTGACATTACTCCCGATACTTGCACATTGGGATGGAAACCTCCACTAGATGATGGTGGTTCACCAATTACCAACTATGTTGTTGAAAAAATGGACAACAATGGAGTATGATTTCATTTTATTTTCGACGTCTCTCAAAATCTAAAAACCTAACTAATCAAATTATTATTTTTTGTAGATTTGGATTCGTATTTCATCGTTTGTACGTAACTGCCACTATAACGTAATGGGATTAGAACCAAACAAAAAATATCAATTCAGAATAAGGGCAGAGAACCAGTATGGTGTATCTGAACCACTTAGTTTGGATGATCCAATCACTGCCAAAGTAATTACTTATCAGATTAAATATATTTAAAATATGAATTTTGTCTAATTTTTATGCTAATTATTTCAGTTCTCGTTCACTGTACCCGACCCACCTGGTACTCCAAGAGTTGGAGACTGGGAAGATGAAACTGCCACAGTCACATGGGACAGGCCACGTCACGATGGTGGATCTCGCATCCAAGGTTATCGTATGGAATATAGAGATGTCCAAGATGGTGTTTGGAGATCAAGCGACTATCTTGTCAAAGATACAACATACCAAGCTTACAATTTGGAAGCTGGACATGAATATGAATTCAGAGTACGCGCTAAGAACGCTGCTGGATTCTCTAAGTACTCTGCAAACTCTGCCAAATACCACGTTAAGGCCAAATTTAGCGTGCCATCACCACCTGGAACTCCCAAAGTCCTTAAAGTTGGACGCAATTATGTGGATCTCAAATGGGAGCCTCCAGCGTCCGATGGAGGTAAACTATTTTCTATTTATGTTAAATTAATCGAAAAATATTTGAACAAACACAAAATTAATTTTTTTATTCAAAATTGTAGGTTCTCGTATTACTGGTTACATTATCGAAAAGAGAGATCTGGGAGGCGCTCTTTGGGTTAAGTGTAATGACTATAATGTCATGGACTTAGATTACACTGTTCTCAACTTAATCGAAAGGGGAGATTATGAATTCAGAGTCATTGCCGTTAACGCTGCAGGAAAATCAGAGCCATCGTCATGCACAATGCCAGTAAAGATCTGTGAAGTCCTTGGAGGCAAGAAACCAGAATGGGTAAGACCAATGTCGAACTTGACTATTCCTTTGGGCAAAGCATTCACAATCGAGTGTGAAGCCACTGGAAACCCAGAACCAACTGGTCGCTGGTTGAGAAATGGCAGAGAAATCGTTATGGGCAATAGGTCAGAAAAAATTATTTAATTATGGTTAATGATTTTTTTTATATTATATAGAAACTTATTGTTAAAATTTTCGTTTATAGATTCGTTTCGGAATCCAAAAAGGGAGTTCTTCGCCTTACCATTACAGAAGCTCGCGAACAAGATGAAGGTGACTTTACTTGTGAGGCTGTTAACACCATTGGATTTATTCACAGCACTGGTCATGTCAAGATTGGAAGTATGTTTCGTTTATATTGAAAATGGCATATGTATCTTAAAGTTTTTTTTAATTTTAAATACTAATGATTTTTATTATTTTAGCTCCACCGAAAATAACTCGTATGCCTGGTGATCTTAGCTTGCCAGAACATGATAACACTAAGATTAAGATCTTGTACACTGGAGACCAACCAATGGATGTAATCCTCACCAAGGATGGTCACAAGATTGTTGAATCGCCACATATTAAATACACCATCTTTGATGAATATCTTATGATTTTCATCAGAGATATTTCCCAAGAGGATGCTGGTAAGTTAAATTTTAATTTCCTATTGATTTAATGAAAACAAAATTAACGATAAATAAACATAAATTTGACATTTTAGGCACATACAAGTTGACATTGAAGAATGGTTCTGGAGAAATCTCAGACAGCTTCCAAGTGTATATCACTGGATTACCTGGACCACCAGAAGGACCTCTCGAAGTACCATCAGTTAACAGGCACTCTTGCTCTTTGACCTGGAAACCACCCAAACACACCGGTGGATTACCAGTCACTCATTATGTTGTTGAAAGGAGTGACATTTCTGGAAGTGCTTGGATCACTATTGCTTCGCAATGCAGAGATACTCAGTACACAGTACAAGGATTAACCCTCGGACAAGAATATCTGTTCAGAGTCCATGCTGCAAATGAAAACGGAATGGGCCCTGCTTTGCAAGGAGCCAATCCTATCAAGGCCAGAGCACCATTCGATCCACCTTCACCACCTGGCGCACCCAAGATCACCGAAGTCGGTGGTGATTTCGTACATTTGGAATGGGACAAACCAGAAAGTGATGGTGGTGCAAGAATCCAAGGTAAATTACACAAAGATCAATTTTTATTTTTCGATTTTATTTATCACAATATTCATTATATTTTTTGCATAGGTTACTGGATCGATAAACGTGAGGTTGGTTCAAACAGCTGGCAGAGAGTTAACGCTGCTCTGTGTGTAGCTACACAGATCACATGCTCTAATTTGATTGAAGGTCGTCAATACGAATTCAGAATATTCGCTCAAAACGAAGCTGGTCTTTCTGAACCTAGCTCTAACAGTACACAAGTCAAAGTGGTTGATCCTAAAGGTAATTTTAATTAAAATAAGTATAAACATTTTCACATATTACAACTATTTAATTATTACTCATTTTTCAGCCGCTACACCACCTGAAATTGTTAAGCCATTGAAGAATGCCAACTGCATCCAGAACCATAATGCTCAATTCACTTGCACTATCACTGGCCAACCACGACCAGTCATCACATGGTACAAGGGTAAGTGTTTGAATTGGATTTGTTCGTGTTTCAATTTAGGTAGACTTTCTAACTTGCTTTGATTTTAGGTGCTCGTGAAATTACAAATGGTCCAAGATATCATATCTACAGCGATGGAGATGTTCATAATTTGACTGTTTCTGATGTCTACGGAGAAGACGCCGACGAATACGTTTGTCGCGCTGTCAACAAAGGAGGCATCAAGAGCACCAGAGCTGAACTTCTCATCATGAGTATGTTTTTCATTTATTTTTTAAGCTAATATTTATGTTACAGATAATTTAAATGCTTCGTTTGTATATTTTAGCTGCTCCTAAATTGAATGTGCCACCAAGATTCCGCGACACAGCCTACTTCGACAAAGGAGAGAACGTAATCGTAAAGATTCCATTCACTGGTCATCCCAAACCAAAGATCACATGGGTTCGCGAAGGAGAGCATATTGAAGCTGGTGGTCATTATCATGTTGAAAGAAAAGGTAAATTAAAGTTAATGTTTTCAATGAACATTGAAAAAAAAACATATAAACAAATCAATTATATATTTTTTTATTAGATCGCCATGCCATTTTGACCATCCGTGACGCCAGCAAGATTGACTCTGGACCATACAGGATTACAGCTGAAAACGAATTAGGATCAGATACTGCTATTATCAACATCGAAATTAGCGGTAATTATAATTTTATATAATAAAAAAAAATATTATTACGTAATATTTAACAATATATGTATTTATTTTAGATCGTCCTGATCCACCAAGATTCCCAGCTGTCGACAGCATTGCTATTGACTCTTGTGCTCTTACATGGAAAGCACCTGTTTGGGATGGTGGTTCTAACATCACCAATTACATGGTGGAGAAGAGAGAGCACCCTATGTCTAGCTGGATACGCGTTGGCAACACTAGGTATTTATTTTGATACATTGAATTAAATTATAATAAAAAATGGATTGAAATAATTAACTGTTATTATTAGGTTCACAACTATGGCTGTAACTGGATTGGCTCCTGGACATCAATATGAGTTCAGAATATACGCTGAAAACATTTATGGTAGATCAGATCCATCTGTGACATCTGGCCTCTTTGAAACCAAGAGCGTCATCAAGAAGGAGTTGAAGAAGAAAGAATTCAAAGGTTTTTATTGAAACGATATAATTGTCAAAGTCTACGAAGCTTTATATTAAACGTGTCATTTAATATTTTCTAGTTGACGAAAACGGCAAGAGAATCAGAACAAATGCTGACCACGGACCAATCAAAGATTACGATAGCTATGTCTTTGACATTTATTCCAAATATGTTCCTCAGCCGGTTGACATTTCGACAGATTCTGTATATGATAGATATGACATTTTAGAAGAAATCGGTGAGTATTTATTTTTGAATATCTATTACAATAAAAAATCTAAAAAAAAAAACAAATAAATAAACTTCAATATTATGTTTTATAAAAAAATATATATCGTAAAACTGTATTAACAAAACGTTATGTGATCGTAAATGTGACTAACAATTTGGGATCGAAATTGCATTCGGTTTTTAGTCAAATCACAAATTTTTGTTTGATCATATCAACAATGATCAAGAATAATTCAACTAAAATATTTTTGGTTACGATTTGGTTTCGTTAACTTTTACGAAACTATTCATGTTCAAAATCGAGTGCAGTTTTTTTGTACATAAAGGTGTTTAAGTGTGCGGTAGAAATTAATAAAGTAGAGTTTCGAAAGAGATATTGTGCAATAACCAGCGCAAAATGTGGCGCGCGTGCGGTCCGCAGGCACTGGAGCCTTCGGAGTTGTCCACCGATGCAGGGAACGCAAGACTGGCAACATCTTCGCTGCCAAGTTCATTCCTGTGGGACACGCCATGGAGAAGGAGCTCATCCGCAAAGAAATCGACATCATGAACCAGCTCCATCATCCCAAGTTGATCAACCTGCACGACGCCTTCGAAGACGATGACGAGATGGTGCTCATTTTCGAATTGTGAGTTGTTTGCAGATATGATTGGTGATTTGTGTTGTTTTGGGTTGTTTGTTAATGAGGGTATTTTTAGCTTGTCTGGAGGAGAGCTCTTCGAAAGGATCACGGCTCCTGGTTACCAAATGTCTGAGGCTGAAGTTATCAATTACATGAGACAGATCTGTGAAGGTGTTAGGCATATGCACGAGCAAAATATTATCCACCTTGATATTAAACCTGAGAATATTATGTGCCAGACCAGGACTAGCAGTAATGTTAAAGTATGTGATGAAATTTAAAAAAAAGTTAATTAATTAATTTAATACGTATTAATGATTTATTTTTATTTTCAGTTGATTGACTTCGGTTTAGCTACTAAATTGGATCCCAATGAAGTTGTCAAGATATCGACTGGAACTGCTGAGTTTGCCGCTCCTGAAATCGTAGAAAGAGAACCAGTTGGTTTCTATACAGACATGTGGGCAGTTGGTGTTCTCGCTTACGTGCTGTAAGTTTACTACTTCAACAATTTTCAATGCTATTTTATTCATTTTGAAAAAAAAATAATAAAAATATGATTTTAGTCTATCTGGACTTTCACCATTTGCTGGTAATAATGATATCGAAACCCTTAAGAACGTTAAGGCTTGTGATTGGGAGTTCGACGAAGAAACCTTCTCTAATGTATCTGAGGATGCCAGAGACTTCATCAAGAGGCTATTAGTCAAGAACAAAGAGTAAGTTACTTTAAAATATCAAATTTGACCGATCAAACTATTTTGAATATACATTCAACTATAAAAATTTACAGAAAACGTATGACTGCCCACGAGTGCTTGATCCACGCATGGTTGACTGGAGATCCATCAAGCAGAACCAAATTGATGGATTCGAGCATTTACGAAGCAATGCGCGACAGACTCAGAGCCAAATACGAAAGATGGTCTGAGTATGCTTTGCCTATCGGTCGCCTCAGCGAATACTCCTCACTTAGAAAACTGCTCATTGACAAATGGAAGATTTATGATGGCTCTTTCGGTAAGATTTATATTATACAAAAAAAGTTATGCACTATTTGGATATTTTCGTTAACATTATTTGCATTTTATAGATCGCAGACAAGCGGCGCCACGGTTCGTGATCAGACCACAATCTGCTTTCTGCTTCGAGGGTCAATCCGTCAAGTTCTATTGCCGTATCATTGCTGTGGCAACTCCCACTGTTATCTGGTCTCGCAACAACCAAGAATTGAGACAATCCGTCAAATTCATGAAGAGGTACGCTGGAGATGACTATTACTTCGTTATCAACAGAGCTAAATTGGAAGACAGAGGAGAATACATCATCAGAGCTGAGAATCATTATGGATTCCGTGAAGAAGTAGTCTTCTTGAACGTACAACGTGAGCATTATACGATTAGCGTAAAATTTTATATTTGTATTTACTAAATTATAATAATTATTTTGATTTCACAGCTATACCCAAGATGCCAACGATACCTCGTCTTGAAGCTGAACCTAGAAGAAGAGAAGCATTACCATATACCTTCTGGCAAGAAGATAGTGAATCTGCTCCAAGCTTCACTTTCTTGTTGCGTCCTCGTGTCATGCAAGCACGCGATACATGCAAGCTGCTTTGCTGTGTTTCTGGCAAACCAGCTCCTACAGTCAAATGGTAAAATTACAACAATTTTTTTCAAACATATTAATTTTGATACGTTTTCAAATATCTCTATTTCTTCTATAGGTTTAAGGATAGACGAGAATTATCTAAATACGAATTCAGCATGACCCACTCGGATGGTGTAGTCACAATGGAAATCTTAGACTGCAAACCTGAAGACAGTGGCAAGTACAGTTGCGTGGCAACTAACAAACACGGAAGTGATGAAACCAGCTGCGTAGTCATCGTAGAAGGTGAAGTCATATCACCTGAACAAGCCAACTTGGCACACAAATTCCTGTACTCTGGAGATCGTAAATACATCGAACAGCCACTGAAACCAGCTCCTCCTCCAATCATAACAAAGACCAAAGTCACTATCGATCCACCGGCTGCACGTCCACGACCTCGATTATCTCCACAAGTTTCACAGCAAGATGAAAAGAAATCTAGGAAATATGGAGGAAAGCATTTAGACGCAGAGTCCACTAGCTCCCGATCAAGAAGCGCCACTAAAGAACTTATTTGTATGTAGATTTTGATATTGAGATTATTGATTTGATTCATTATTTTAACTGATTTACATTTTTTGTTTATAGTACCTCCTGATGATGCTTCCATGTGCAAACCAGAGTTTGCTAGGTCCCTACCACCTTCACTTAATGTTAGAGACGGTACACCTTTGTTATTAAGCTGTTCTGTTAGGGGAGATCCAGAGCCACAAATTTCATGGCTTAAGGGTGCCAAGGTATATATTTGAAAAATATAAAAGGACTATACAAAATTCAATTTCATAATCCATCAGGCATAAAATAAATTATTTGCTGATTTTTTCAGACCTTGACATCCTCAGAAATTATGGATTTGAAATATAAGAATGGAGTAGCTAGCTTAGCCATAAATGAAGTTTTCCCTGAAGATGAAGGCGAATATATTTGCCGAGCCAAGAACAGCGTTGGAACTTCTGACTCCGTATGCAAAGTTTCAGTGAAACGTGAGTGTATTTTAGAATACCATATTCAAGCTTTTGTTTTTATAAATGACTTGATATTTTTTACATGTAATATGTATTATTTCAGCTATGGATAGTACAGCTGTTGGCAAAGGTGGTATGATGGACCGTCCACCAAGAATAGTATCACATGTTCTATCACAAACTGCAAATGATGGTGAATCTATAACACTATCATGCAGAATTGTTGGAGCAGAACGTTTCGACGTTATCTGGTTACACAATAACAAAGAGATCAAACCTTCTAAAGACTTTATGTATTCTAGTGAAGCTAATATTCATAAATTGCAAATTGCTGAAATATTCCCAGAAGACGCTGGTGAGTATTATTATAAATTTTTTTAATACAATTTTGTTAATAAAACAGATATTTCACTATAATTTTATTTCACAGGTGTTTATACTTGTGAAGCTTTCAATGACTGCGGTGAATCATTCTCGTCTGGCACATTGGTCGTATCAGTTCCTGGCGAAGAAGCACGCAGTCCGTTCTTCAAAGAATTCCCAGCATCAGCTACAGTAGCGACTGGAGAAGGTGCCTCATTTACAGCTGCAACTGACACGGTGACTAAAACTAATATTATAATATATAATTATATTTAGATTTATACAATGTATTAACTTTCATCATTCAACACAGGCACCACTTCAATTACAATGGCTGAAGGATGGAAAAGCTATAGATGAATCATCACCTAGGTATAAGTTCACCATGGAAGGAGAATCTAAGTATAAGTTGGAAATAGTATCCTGTGGACCACAAGACGCCGGTCAATACCAAGCGAGAGCAGTAGGCAAGAAGGGTGATAACTTAGCCGCATTCTCCCTTAATGTCTGCGATGCTTAAATTTAAAACATCAATCGACTTTATTAGATAAACGAATGTTCCCATTTTACTAATTTAAATATAATTGACCATCATATTCATGCACACACATTACATATTAGGAAAGTATTTGAAATTTTGTTAGGAATGAAAATTTTTATATGAACATCTTTCCAGATGGGAACAATTGAAATTCATAAAGGAATAACGAAATTATTTTGATAAAATTCGAAATTTGACAAACCATCAAAACGAAAATTTTTAGTAAATATTATATTAAAGATCTAGTCATACGTTTGTTTTTATCTTATTTTTTTTACTCATTTTAAAAAGATACCCATCGGGACGTTTTATTTTTTCCAAATGCTCCTGAAATTTAAATCATCTCTATGAAAAATTGAGTAATCGCTTTGTCCGTACATACATTTTTAATTTGTTTCGTCAGTGCGAGAGTATTTTTGATTGAACTGCTGTATATTTTATTTTTTGAATTGATTTCATAATTCTATTTTGATAAGCACTTTGCTTCTTCAATCTTGACACCTGACTTATTTATTTATTAAGTTTACTTGCATTATTTATTTATTTATTGCGTTATTTGGTCGCGATACCATTGATGCTTTCAATGTTTATTACGTATAGTTCACGTTCATTTCTTATTTATTAAAGAGTGTATTTATTGTGAGTGGAAAAAGAGACGTAGTAGAACGTTCACCAGTTCATGAATCGACAAAACGGAATGTTAGCGGAGGTTGATATTGAATGTAATTTATTTCAGTGTTTTGCTAGTCAATCACCAATACACGCACACTTATCAGTATTGAACACATCATCATTTGGTTTATGACGATTATCTTTCGTCGGGTTTATGATATATGTTTTACTTACCGAGTATGAATCCTCATTGCCGCCATACCATCGAATTCGGGTTGTGGACGTCTGGATGCATTTTTTTTAATTTAACATCTCGCCACCAAAAAAACTGCAGCCAGATGGATGCAACGGTAAAATGTATATCATAAATCTTGTGTTTGAAAATTGTTTTTATTCAAACATCACATCGATGGTCATCGTTTGACTAAATATTAATAATATTTTTGTATATGTTTAAAATGAATAACTTTAAATTGTATTATGTAAATATTATTATTAATTATATTAATGAAAAATAAATAGTGTTGTTTTTCATTTTAAATTTATTCCTTATACATAGGGTGACCATATTTCCCAGGACCCGAAACGGGACGCTCCCCAAAAAAAATGCCCCCCCTATATAAAAAAATGTATTGCACGTTCAAAAATTTTCCCTCAATTAATATCTTTAAGGAAATACACTACTGATGAAATTTATTTTCCCACCCATATTTTTTCCAATATCATACATTTATTAACGAATTTATTACTCAAAATAACTTTTAAACAATGGATAATATCATTTTAAATATATTTAGAGAAAAAAACACCATCAGAAGTGACAAAATATTTATAGATTTGTTTCTAATAAGAATAGAACTATGAAAAAATCCATCTTTTATTTTCATGTCATATTTTTCATTTCAGTTAATCGAATTGTTTTGTTATTTTCTATTGACGAAATAATACTTAATTCAAAAATGCGGGATAATATTTTACTTATAGTTTTCATTAAAAAAAAAAAACAACAGCATTTAGCACTTTTTGCATCATGTCAAGATCAATAATTTTTATTTTTCAAATAACATTTTTGAAAATATTAGTTATTTCGGTTGAATTTTTTGAGCGATTCTTTAAAAAATCTAGCAATAATACAAATGAAAACATAAAAATAAGACTTCAATTAAATTATTGAGCAAAAAATATCCAAGGAAAACGCATTAAAAAATATAATTTTGATAAATATAAAAAAGTTCAGTCATCTTATATCCATCAAAATATGTGAACCGGCAAAACGGGACAAATCAAATTATTTTACGAAAACGACGGGACGAACGCATGACGCAACGAAAACGGGACTGTCCCGGCGAAAACGGGACGTATGGTCACCCTACTTATACATATCATCCTGTCAATTATTATAATAATAAAATTGAGGAGTTTGCTGAAATGATATAAAATAAAATACGATTTTTAAGGCTATGATGATTTATTCAAATTTGGTGTACTTTAAGATATACAAATTATGCATTTTAGTAAATTTTCATGCATTTTTATTTATATAATAAGAAACTACTTGGTCCAGCCAAACGAAAATTTCAAGTTTTCCAAAAATGTCAAATGACAATATATAATTATGATGATATTTATAAAAGAAATATTAAACATCAAAACTGGTTTTTTATAACATAAATATGAAGATGCACTCTACATAGAGAAGAACAATTTTAATTTTAATATAATATATATTTATTTATTAAATAATATGATAGGTTGTAAAAATTTGTTCACATACAATAATGTATAGGAAAATTAATTTAAACGATGTGGAACAACTTTTATCCATTAAATATACATACAGTCAATGTTCGTAATTTGTTCAATATATCACATTTTCAAGGTAAAAAATTTATAATTTGGTTATCAACTAATTGTTTAATAAAAATACTGATTAGTTTTAATAATATCAAGGTCGTAAAACGATAAAATTGATGACATTTTATAACATATGTGTAATTTTAGCAAGAAAAAAAACCTTTATAAACACAAAAGTCAGAGGCACTTCCACAAGTCATTAAAAAATAAACAATTTTTCTAAATTTTTATGAATGATTCACAAAAGTATTTGTCAAATTTTAATTTTATGCACAAATTACCTACTTAAAACAATTAGATATGTATAAAAATACTAGATGTTACTTAAAATGAGGATTTTCTTACTATAATAATGATTAATAATTTAACTATGATGATGGTTTTTCTTCGGTTGGTAAATCTCTATAAGACCAATTTCCTACACCGTCAAATTCCAAAATATGTTTATGATATTTCCTAAAAGGCATCAATCCAAAAATTAATAAAAATAAAACGAAAAATATAAAATAATAAACATTTTTATAATCACCATAAACTAGGCCTATGAGTTATAGAAAGTAAAGTAATTCCTTCTTTTATTGCTGATTGATATAAAATGATTTCGGTATCCATCGATACAGCGCTAGTACATTCATCTAACAATGCATATACGGGTCTAAAACATGCGTAAAATCATTAATATGATTTCTAATCAATTAGAACTGAACAAAGGAAAAATGTTACCTGTGATAAAACAAACGAGCCATGGCCATTCTTTGTTTTTCACCTCCGCTAAGTGTATTTCTCCAATCTCTATCAACGTGTAATCCTTCTCGGGCAACAACATGTCCCAAAGATACCAATTGGAGAATTCTATATACTCGGGCTTCGCCTGCTTGAGCTCCGCCCTCTTGAGCATTGAACTCTTCTAAAGTTTCAGGATATATAACTTGATCCAATAACGTACCAATAGACATGTAAGGTCTAATATAAAAATAATATTAATATCAGAATGTTTTAAACAGTTTAATTGATGTAAAATAATTAAACAGACCTTTGCGGTATATAAAAGAGAGTTGGTCTCTTTTCACATTTGACTTTTTGAAGGTTCACGGATGGTTTTGTGCGACCAATATCGGTGGTACACCAATCGCATTCGCAGTTTCTCGGGATTTTCAATTCGCCGGCATATACAGGCCATAATCCAGAAACAATACGGAACAGACTGAAAATAAACACAAGAGTTAAAAAATTGTCCATTATTGACTGAATATGATTGATGAATTGTTATTTGAAGACCTAGATTTTCCACAGCCGTTTGGCCCTGTAATAATAAGATGTTGTCCAGGTTCTATATGCAAATTCATATGAGTAACCATCACATCGCAGTTTGGAGTAACTATTGGGACATCTATGAGATCAATTGATAAGTCTTCTGTGTAAGTTATGATACCTGAGATTGAAAAAAATGTATAAAAAACTTGAAGAAAATATGAATTTTGATTACTTTGTGTTTTAATATTTACCACTAGCAATGGGTTGTCCATTTACATATTCTAATTTAAAGTCATCGTCTTTACCACTGATACTATTAATTTTTGGTGATGACTGATCGACTGCAGTTTTCACGTATTTACCTTGGGCAGCTTCATCGAACACTTGGAACATATTAGCGACACGATGAGTGTAGCCAGCCAATGTTACAATTTCCTATACGAAATAAATATTCGATTAAATAAAAAAAACACATATCCCAAGAACATTTTATTGAAATTTATCATTACTTTGTAACTGGACATGAGTCGCTCGATAGCGTCAGCTGCTGAAGTTAACAGATTTTTCGACGTCGTCAAATATTGTGACCTTTCACTGATAGCACCGTCCTTATCTTGCCCTGGTTTCGTACGTCCAGTTAAAATCGGTAACGCCACCATGATCATTCCAGTGCCACTCCAAATATATTTCATAAAGAATTGTTCTAACATTACGAACCACAACTTCTGACCGAATATCACATTCATTTGTGACACCAGTCCATCGTATGCATTGAAAAGTTGATGCAATTCAACCTGTGAATTAATAACAGGATTGTAACAATGTCTCTTGACATAAAATTAAGTGTAATGAGCGTAATTACTAACTTTATGACCGCCGTAAAATGCAATTTCCTCAGCGTGTGCAATTATTCTAGAATGAATGTGTCTTAAGTAACCGTGCCTTTGTGCTTCTTCACTGACTAGCACACCAAACTTGGGACTAAGGATTCTCATTATGTTGGCAGTGATAGCGATAACAACCGCAGAGAGCATTGGGCCTGCAAAAAGATGTTAAAAAATAGGTTCGAGATGTTCTTGGTTTTAATTTTTAAATGAAATATTATTTACCAGCTATGATGTTGGCTTTCATTTGATGTGTAAATCTAGCCATAGTAAGGGTAATAAGAAGAAGATCAAAGCAAGGTTTCGTCAAATGACTGTATAAATGAGCGCACGACGATGCAAACATCGAAACATCTTCAGTTAATCTGAAAAATATGTTAATTTCAGTATTTATAGTAAACAAGTTTCTTGTAATTTTTATTATTTATCATTGATTTGAAGGTCAAATGAATAATAATATTTTTATTAATGATATTATAATTTTCGGACCTGTGATCTGCATTTTCTATTCGATTATCCAAATTAGATACTCGGTAATATGTTTGGTTCTTGAAATACAATCTATACGCATGATCCACCAAGCGTGATCTATAAAAAAATATTGACAAGTAATTTTATATTGCATTTACATATAAGACTTTGATCATAATAAAATTTATATCAAAGAAGTAATAAAGCAATTATGCGAATTATTCAAATTATCCAATTAAGCTTAAAAAAAAAAAAATTATATACCTGAATGCAACAGCCAATTTATTCTCTAAATATCTGATCATCGAGTTGATGAATGTGGCCGGTATGGCAATACCGAACCACTTGAGGAGCATCAACGAAAAGTTGCGAACGTCTTTCTTCACAATGTACTTAACGAGTGACCCTTCCAAAGCAGCCACGTATATGGACAAGAAGGTCCTAGTGAAAAGGCAGAGCGTGTGAGCGCTCAACAAAGCCACTTCCTTCGAGTACAACTTCGGAATCATAATCCGGATCAGGACCAAGAACTCCTTCGTGAACTGACGATTGAGACCGGGAACTCGAGCTCCCAAGGTCTTCAGGATCTTGATTTTGCTCCCGGCATCGTCCTCTTGATCAGAATCCAGCGGGTTCTGGTCGTTTTCGAAATCGGCATTCGCGCTTTTGCACGAATCGCATTTTTCTTTGTCGATTTTGGCACTGCAGGTCGTCGGCGTTTTGCATTTGACGAGCAATGCTTTCTCATAGTTGTTGTTGATATGCTTCCCTCCGTTGGTGCAGCTCCTCAAAATCGGGTTACTGTTAGGTTGGGGCTGATGCTGGAGCAGCTTGTAGCTGACCAGCCCGAGGGTTAAGGCTCCAGCTGCACACGCGTACAGAGCAGGAGTTGGAACTTTCGAATACGCCTGGACGACATCGTCTCGAACTTTGGACAGAATCGCAGGCATCTTGACACTTTATTTTTCGTTTATATCACTCTAATATTCTTTATATAGACAGACTTAATATACATATCATATTTATCACAGATTTATGTTTAAACTATTGCACTTTCTGATACATTTCTTCGTGAGAGTGCCTTGTCTTAGGTTGTCTACATTTTAATAGCAGATCATATGCTATCGAAGGTCGAGAGGTTTGTTCTGGTCTTCGTAAAGCAGGAAATCATTCTGTGGAAGTAAAAAAAAAAATTAAATACAGGTTTCGAATATATCGAGTACTCCTAATTGACATGAATTTTTAACACGAATTAATCCACAATTTCCGTAATAATCGATACGGAAAGAATATTTCGATAAACGCCGACAAGTATCAATGACCTCGAAATATCGCAATGAACGCAAAACTGTTAAAAAAAATTAACAAACTACGAAGAGTAAACCGACACACGATGACTATCGTAAACAACTACTGAAAAGTGAATGTAACAGTGCCGTAACGCGGCAAAAACTTCTCAAAATGTGGGTCGGCGACGAAAAGCGCACTGACAATGAGCAATTTTACAAATAATCATTGTAATATAAAAGTGGTACGCCGTTTGCGTATGCGTGTTAAATGTACTCGCGGTGTACACATGGCGTCATGACTGCGCTAGGATCGTCAACGCAACTGTCGATAGGCTGTGACCTTCGTACGATGATGATGATGATGGTGATGATGATGATGAGTGTTTGGTTCGGTTTGATGTTGCGGTTTTGGTGGATGGGTTGTAGAACGGTGTTAAAAATGTGGTATTGGTGTTTGATGTTTGTATCGAGTGTTTTGTGAATGATGTTGATGATCGTTTCGATCGGTCGATTGTTGGAAAATGTGATTGTTCGAGTGTTGATGATGTGAGTTCTATGAAAAAATAATAAAAAAATTTTAACAATGCAAATTATGGGTCGTTTTTTTGGAAGTGGTATAAGTACGTTTTCGGAGATTGAGTTGATGTAAGTTTTGGATAGATATCTTTTTGTATTCAAAATGACAATGTCAATGATTTACAGTATCTTCATGAATTAATCAAAACTGTATAATGTTGTGGTGAGAATGATTTTTTTAAATGGAATAAAGTTCCTCATAGCAATCATAATTAAACTTTTTTATAATATAAAGATATGATGAGTTTATTGCTTTAATTAAATATCTCCGATTCATTATAATTACTTTACCATGCTAAGCGTAAAGGAGGAATTGAGTTTATTATTAGTTATCATCACGAAGTAATTTCCTTTCCATATTAGATTGTTTATATGTTCATTATAAATAACTGTAATCAATTCTCAATAAAGTTAATTTTCATTTACTTACATGCTGCAATTAATACTTATTTTTATTATATCCCACAATATAAATAAATGGACTTATACCACATTCAAAAAAACAGCTCATATATGATTCATTTGAACGTTCGATCCGATAATGACATAGAGACCATTAATATTATAATTTGAAAATAATTCTATTGTCTTCAATTAAGATTACGATAATTAAAAATCCATTACTGCAAACACATTCGTAGGTAATCTTTGAACTCAATGCATTTGTTCACAAAAAATTTTCCAACGTCAATGCGCATTTCAGAGATTCATTCATAAAAACAACACTTTGATATTATAAAAAGCTGAATAATTCATCAATCAAATTTTCATAATTATCACACACGTTACATCCGCAGAATAATTCAAACGAAAACGAAGAATTGCATGCGTCAGTGGAAATTACTAAAACAAATATCGAATGCATGAATAGAAAGTCACTGACACAAATGTGGAAAACGAGATTTTTGTAGTACACGTGCAAATAAACAATACGGAGAAAATGTTATTTATAATGTAACACATAAAAATATCGATTCTGCAAGGACAAAAGTATTGTTATGATGTTGTAAGGACGTTATTATCGATTTTCGAGAAGGCCGTAACACAATTAAACCGTTACATTTTCACGGTACAAGAATTCGTAATCATAAAATCGATTGCGATAAGTAACTATAGTAATGGAGGATTAACGATTCGATAAAAATGTTGAGTAAAATTTTTGACGATAATTGTATACGAAATCAGAATTATTGCAATTGTTAATGCAAAAAGAATCCAAGATAAATTATAATTATTAAACGTTTCCAGTTTGTATAAAAAAATAATGTCAGTAATAGGAAATGAATAAACAGGATTTTTATATTGAAAAAAATATATATTCATAATAAATGATTATGTCTGTTTGAGCAATTGATTTTTTGAAAAGGATGTATTTATAAAAGCTTCGAAGGTTAATGCAAAAGGTGAATATTCTTTAAAGGTTGAAAATGTATGAATCGTGCACTTTCTGTACAACCAGTTTTTCAGCTCAATAAATTGAACGTTCGATTTATATATGTGAAAATTTTGAACGCGGAACTTATTTATAAAAACTGAATTTTTGAAATCACTTTCACATGAAAAAGGCCATCCATCCTTGTTGATTTCAGCAATAATTTTGAAAATGTTACCACTTCTGGGAAAAATCCTGAAAAGATTTTTCTAGAACACATTTGATGTGAGATAAAAATTTGTGTATAAAATTGTAAGGATAGCTTTTTTAAAATTATAGTACATACTTATTTATATGGAGTTTTAAAGATTAAGTTTTTATAGATACATTCCGGGATCAAAGTGGTCACACAATTGATAGGAAAAACTCTTAACGTACTACTGATTGTTTCGAAAGAAAAAATGTCGCTTAAGCGACACAAAGTTCAAATGTACTATTACAGTTTTTTTTTTCGAATCTAATGGTTTTCTAACAATGTGACAGTTCGTGACATTTATGACGACAACAAAAGTGCATATGACAAATTGAGCATAATGCATAATTTCGCTTTGTACTCGACAGAAAAAGCGATGAGCTTATTGCGCGAATTTTATTAATAGCAAAAAATATATATTGCGAAATATAAATTGTAAAATTTGTGATGAAAATGTCGAACGATGTTTCGAAAGAGTCGGCGTTTTTGTTAACGTTTTGTGGATTCGACAAGAGTCGAAAATAATTAGTGCATTGTAGATTGAAGGAAATGCCGAGTCGAAATTCGATTGAAAAATTTGTAATTTATTCAAAATTGCGATATCTAGACTTTGCAATGATCGGAATTTAGGGTTAGATTGTGCTAAAGTGTAACCGATTTGTAATAAAAATTCAAGAATAATTTTATTTTTAGATGTGTCAATATCGTATAAATTTTTGATAAAAATTAAAAAAAAATAATTATAATATAAATATAAAATTAATGTTATAAATATAATATTAAAATTCATTCATTAAAAGTGAAATTATTGTTAATTTTTTTAAAACATGTATAGACATCTATCGGCAGAAATATCAAAGTTTCGATAAAAATCCCTTAAAAATATAGATAACGATTCTGTATTAATTTTAAAAATTGTATAATATTATGCTAATACATTTAAAAAAAATAAAATTTGAAAAAGTATATTGAATTTTTTATAAAAAATAAAAATGTTATATTTTGAATTCTAGCAAAATAAACCAAGCGCACACAGTATATATACCCGACGGAGCCGCAATACAAACGTGTCTATTGAAAGGAGAGACGGTTAGCACTCCCCTTGACAAGGATGGAACACATAAATTGGACGAGGCACACTTGTCCAACAATTTTTTTTTTGTTAATGACGACAATATTTATCAAACTAAACATTGGACCACTAATCAACACTGATCAAAACGGGTTACTATTTGCAAAAAAAAAAATCGATTTTTCGCAATGAATGTTATCATTATCGTCATCAAATTCGACCTATTACTCACCCAAGGTAATTTAAACTAACGTTGAAGGTCTGGGTTATACTTTATCGCGTATTGTACTACGTATTGATAAGGGATAGGGAAAATAAGAGCCAACTCCTCAAGGATTTCAAGGCTCTCAGACGATTGATACACGTGTCTATATGATAAACATCGGTTTATCACTACGTCAACATCAAAGTCGACTTATGAGTCATCCACTGCAGGAAAAGGTATATTTAATTAGTATAGGTCTGAGTTTATTGAATGTGTCCACTATGAATTGATAAGGGACAGGGAAAGTAAGGACCAATTCCTCAAGGATTTCATGGCTCTCAGACCATTGATATAACATACGTGTCTATATGATAAACATCGGCTTATCACCACGTCATTATCAAAGTCGACCTATTAGTCATCCACTACAGAAAGAGGTATCTTTAATTAGTATAGGTCTGGGTTTATTGAATGTGCCCACCATGTATTGATAAGGGACAGGGAAAGTAAGAACCAATTCCTCAAGGATTTCATGGCTCTCAGACCATTGATATAACATACGTGTTTATATGATAAACATCGACTTATCACCACGTCATTATCAAAGTCGACCTATTAGTCATCCACTGCAGAAAGAGGTATTTTTAACTAGTATTGAAGGTCTGGGTTTATAGCATGTGCCCACTGCGTATCGATAAGGGACAGGGAAAGTAAGAACCAATTCCTCAAGGATTTCAAGGCTTTCAGGCCATCAATTTGCGTATTTATATACAAAATGTTTGTTTAACATCGCATCATAGGCTCAATCCATAACCAAAATCTCACCTCGACATTTATTGTAAAATCCAAATGTTAGAATGGAATTAAATTAAATTAATTAACAATTCCGAATGTCATATAATTCGACTGGATTAATTGGAATTTATACACTCGATTATCAATTTGAATTGGATCGTTCGTAATTAACACAGAAATATTTGTATGAAATTGGTCATAGAAGAAATCACACAAGAACAAGATCTATTAAGATCACAGTACCGCAAACAATTAATAATTCATTCCATACCAAATAATAACAATTACGACAAAAACGACAATAAATAAAATTGCAATTTATGAGCACGAGGACGGTGCATAAATAAAATGACATGCGTGTTTATAAAGTGCTACAATAACCCAAATTTGCTTAATTTTATTCTTAACGATCTCTGCGATGTATAATATTTTTTTAACGAAGCAAGAAACGACCTTCGCAAGCGAACGCCTCACAAATGGCGAATTCCTATGTGTTGAAAAAACGTTCAATGAATATGATCGGAAATAAATCGTGAAAAATTGGCGTATTTTATGCGAATTGTTATTGCAGTGATTTATGTTTCTTATTAAAATATATTGGTAAAAAATAAAAATTTTGACAATAAATATATTGCGAAAAATAGTTGCGAAATACATAGTATGTAGATAAAATTTATCAAGCCGTTAAAACAATGATGTCACGAGTTTGTAAGTTTTTCCACAATACGAGGAAATGTTTGTGGAATTGGCAAATTTGACATTTTGCAAAAGTCATAATTGTGTAAATTTATTAACGATCCGGATATTTAACGATTAATTGTTTCCATAACGATTGATGCTTGTAAACAATTAAGTGAAACGTTAAAATAATTACATTTTTGATGATTGAATACTTAATTTTTCTACATGTGACTTATCACTTAATGTATTGCATTTGAAAATCATTTGTTTAATTCGATAGTCGATCAATCTGTTGAAATCATATAATATTAAAAAATAATTAATGAAAATTCGAAGCATTTACACAACTTATTCACCGAAACGAACAAAGAAGTTCAAAATCCACGCAAAATCAAACAAAACGACGGGGAATGTCCTCCAAATCAAAATTAAATCTAATCTGAAAAAGTCCATCAATTATCAAAATCCGAACAATAGCGTCAAAAGTCCAAAACTTAACATCAGATTATCGCACAGTTCAAAATATATTTAATTCGTCCAAAGTACGACCGCCTCGATAATTATTCACGTGTCACATCAATTTTTTTCAAAAAATCTCAAGAAAATATACCAAAAAAACAAACACATCAGGTCAAGACTGTCGAATGCAAAACGAGATAATCGAAAACAACGGAACGACGACTTTTAACAGTTCAAAGATGGCCTCAAAATGCAGTGTGTCACAAAGACTTCCTTTTCGAGGACTCGGTGCGGTTCTTGATCTCGTGCAATTTGTATTCAGGTGGTTCGATGACTTTGGACAATGTCGGAAGTCATCATGGATCCTTGGAACGTGCGTGGTCGACCTTCGTTTCGGTTTGTGGAGTTTGCAAACTGACGATGGACGACAAAGAAAATATGTGGATGAGTGTTTGGGGATAAATATTGGTCCTGTTCGAGGAAATTGAGAATGGTAAATAGTGTGTAAAATGAGAATTTATTTGTTTGTGTGTGTTTGGAGTATTTTTTTTTTTTATTTATCTGAATAATTGTATGAAAATTATCGTAGTGTTTAATCGATGACGACAAATTGTTTGATCGAATTGATCGCCCTTTGAACGAGCGATTAGAAATTGATTGTTTTAAATTTAAAAAAATCGAATATTAAATTGAAATTAATATTGATTAAAAAAGGCAGTTAAGTTATTGATGAACGTATTATATAGAATGACGCAAAAAAAAATGAGAATTTTTGAAATTTTCGATAAAAATATAGAGAAACCAACAAAAAAAAACTTATTAACAAAATCGAATCATTATAATATAATGATTATAATCATTATAATTTTAATTTCGGTCTCTTACATCCTGCAAATGGAATTTTTTTCGACAAATGGATTTTTTCAGTTTGCTATTGAGGTTCTTCAATATTCCTTTTTATATTGGGTTTTTTATATTTTTACTAGGTGTTCTTCAAAAGTTTTCGTTTTTCTGCGTCACTCTATATTAAGTAAGAAATCGTAGTTATGTGATTAATTACTGTGTTACATTACTAAATAAAAGGTAATGCGCATAATAATGTTGAAAAAATACATATTGATGAAATGGTGAACGCAAATTTTCCTTTTTTTGTGTAAAAACCAACGAGTAAAAAACAGCAAAGTGAAATGTGAAATACGTTTTACTTTTATATCGAATTTAAAATTCAAATATTATTATAATTCTATGAAAATAATTATGAATTGGCTATACATAATTATTATAATAATATCGTCACGTAATAACACGTCATAGGTAAGTAGAGATTTCCAACAACGTTCATATTGTATTATTAGATTCATTTTCAATACATTACCACCATTGTATTATGCTGATTAAATCACGAAACAACAAAGCCAGTATTTTTTTAACTTATCGCAACGAGGAAAATTTGAACGTTCAATCTATCATAATCAAATTAAAAAAAACTAACATCGATAGATTGAATTAACGAAAAATTACCGAAAACCCATTCTTTGCGCAAGTGTAAATTCGAATATAAATATTGACGGGTTTCAATGTAAATATTTTGTAATTAAACGACGGTTTTCCTTGACAGTTGTCAATGGTTGCTGGAATGCAAACATCGAAGAGAACCGTATTTGCCATGGCGTTTAGCAATTTCATTCGATGCCCGAAAAGTGGCACAGTATCTATTCTGAACGCCACAAAGACATTGTAAAAATAGAGAACAAATATATATTTTAGAAATATATTGTGTGACAACTTCGAACGAGGAACTATTTATAAAAACTGAATTTTCAGATAAGAGGATAGTAGCATGTTTATCAAATTTATATACTAATTTTGATAGTGTTATAATTTTTAGGAAGAATTCTGTAACGTTTTTTGTAAAAAACATTTGAGTTTCTTGACGCATTACGATCAGCAAACTCAAAAAATCTTATTATTTTTATCGCAAAAAATCCAAATACTATATCAGATGAATTAAAAGAATAATCTTATTTGGTAATCAATACTTTGATTATAAATTTTTACTCAATGACTACATTTTAGCTTACCCATATCGTAAATTTTTCTGATTTGCTGATATTCAAACTATTATAATACGCCAAATAACTCAAAAGTGTGTTACAAAAATAGCTCCAGAATTTTTACCAAAAACGTTATCATCATCAAAATTAGTTCATAAATTTGAAATAATAGCCCTTTTAAAATGAGAATATCTTTGTATATATATTTTTAATAATTTATAGATAAAATCCGCGATCAAAGTTATCACATATTCGACGGGTAACTGTAGAAGTGGCGCACGATTCTAACACTATCTCTTCCGAACTTCAGGAACAGTTATAAATCTAAATTTATACTAGAACGAAAATAAATGCATGTGGCAAGCAGTAAATATTTACAATTCGAAAACCAACAGATATCAATCAACAAATACCGAAGTCAATCGAAAAATTAACGATAAATATCGAGATTTTCGCACCGACGAATCCATGTGTTAATTATAAACCCGAGACATGCGAAAAATCCGATTAATCGCTTAAATATTAATGCAAAGTACGGAAAGCGAATCGCATTACCATCGCGACGAATTGCCGCATAAAAAAAATTATATGATATAACATGACGCTAATTTCATGCAAATGTATAATGAGCGAATTGAAAAGTCGAGGCCTTGATCGAAAATTGAAACTCCCACAGAGTTCGGTTAATTCTGTAAACGAGTTAAAAAAAAAATACATATATGTATATTCGGACCGAGAAAATATTGCACGTAGTTGGAAAGTTCGCCAAATCTAGGACAAGGTTTTCGGAGAAGAATAAATGTTGCAGAATCCAAACTGACACTTGTGCAAAGGATGCAAGTACATAATCGAAACGGAATTGTAAAATTTCGCATGTTGCTAATTGCACAAAGTCTATGATTCGAAAGGAAGGATTGTCGATTATAATATGACTGTTGAATTCTGACGCATTGATGGTACCTAAGTGAAATTCGAGACAATACGATGTCTAATTGATTTGTAGCCTCGAATAATTGGGACAAGGCATCTGAGTACGTTCTAGCATTATTTATTGCGGATCGAGAATACGAAATAATTGACGATATCAAAACTAATTAGATGTACTTACATGTTGAATCAAAATTTGACCGTTTCATTAACGACTTATGTTGGTATGAAATAAATTTTATATGACGTATGCTAATTTACGATTTTTCTTATTTAAATATTGAAAAAATAAATATGACAACTTTCTCAACAAATTCGACAGTTTCGTTTAAGCAATCATAGAAAATTATTCATTGTAAAGATACTAAATCAACATTATTAACACATTTTCACTAAAAACATCGTTATTTCATAAATACGCGTGCATTCTATACGTACGATCACGTTTTACAATTAATAATCTTATGCAATGATGCAACATATCATCGGTCACGTTTCGTGAATAATAATAAATCATTTATAGAAATCCTACGATTCACCATGACGAATGACGTTATTTATGAAACGTTTTATATGGTGCAAATGCCATAACGAGCCGTTAAACGAAGTACCCTTCGCAACCCTAATAAGAAACCCATCAAGGAAATTACCCTGATTGTTAAAGTAACGTTTCCGATAAAATTGGTGAAACCCGACATAAGGAAAATGCAGGGGATCGATATTCAAATTATACATTTAATTTAATTTATTTATAAAGGCGCTTTTCCGATTGCGTGTCTCGACGAAGTTTCCAATGATGATTTAATTTGTATATAATAACCAGATTCTTTATGTTGATTGAATATCTGTTCATAACGTGTATATATAATTGCGTTTTGTAATTTTTTTATTTGTTGTTTTAAATGAGAACGAGTCTTTGTGTAATTATTTATAAATTAATTGAGAAAATTGTAGTCGTTTTCGATTATTTTAACGGGAAATGATGTTTATTTTTGCTTTGATATACTTTTATGAGGATATTGTAGAATTTTTTTAAAAGTATAGGAAACATTTTTACTATTTATCTTAAGTTTTTATCAAAATATATTTCAATAAATTAAAGAATCTGATCGTAAATTAGATTTTCAAAGGTCGCATAAGATATTCATTAAAAAAAATATTGTATACGTCACAGTCCAGGTATATTTCAGTCCATGTATATTTGGATAGATAAAAAAAATACATTGTTTGGGGTCGAGTCGGATTAGATATTTTATGTTTTTTTTCTGCAATTTCATTTGTTTTGATCGATGTTTGGGGTTGAGTTAGATTAGGTTAGGGTAGTTCAAATATAAATGGACTAATAATATACATGGACTGCAATATATACAATATATTTAATTTTTGTTCAGAATAACATCTAAAAAACCGAAAATTTTCCATTTCTGCAATGGAAAATCGCATAAAATTGCAACCCAATCGACATTCCGTCTAAAAATAACGGACACCATGCACAAATCAAAATCGGAATTCGCACAAACACACAAAAGCAATCGCTGACACAAATAAAACCAGTTAGCTGCGACTGCATCTTGCAACCGCGCAAGAAGTGCACGATAATGATGGCGAACCGGTGTCTGGATATTGCGAAAATGCAACGCGACCTGCCTCTGCACTTTTGTGCAACTTTGCCTATCCTGAAAAATTTTATATAAATAACGCAACCAATGAAAAACGTTGTGCAAGTTGATCGACGTAATTAAACTGTCGAGTGGCATTTTGCGCTTGATCTGCTAACCGATGGTTATCAATGATGTTAAGCTATATGTTTGTGCATTCACTTTGTTCATGGACGAAGCGAAGAATTTTGCTTTGTCTATGAAATTTAATAACATCTGGTGGTGTATAAGTGCTATCTATGGTAGATGCATCATTTAACGTCTTTTGTCGAATATGACAGTTGATGTGCCTTACGAAAGTGGTGGCAAACCTTTTTTCGATCATGTGCCAAAATTTACAAATACTTTTTGTTGAACATTAGGCGAGCCAAGGAAATTTTAGTGCTTTCCATAAGTAAGATACATCAACTGTTATATTTAACAGAAGTTAAATGATGCGTCTATGTTAGATGGCGCATAGACGATCAGATGTTAAATTTCATACAAAAAGCAAGATTCTTTGCTTCGTTCATAGATGAAACGATTACACAATCATAGCATAATAACTGATTTGTGGTAAAATTTATATTATACTTAATTTACGGACTTATAATGCATAAATTATTCGTGAAAACATTAATAAACATAATTTAAGCACCTATAATGCATTTTTATTCGTTTAAATAATTGAACGTTATAGAATTTCAAAATAGTGTACATGCATGCGCATTACAACTTGAATATAAATCCACGATTCGACAACTAGGGATTTGTATACGTGTGAATGTACATACCTTCAATTTGCACCACTCTAACACGAAAGTACCATATTTAAAAAAAAATTATGCATATCATTCATTTGTGAAATGTTGAGATTATTACAGTATTCGAATTGGAGTGAAAAAGTTAATGCGCGTCGGTTATATTTGGGAGATTTCTAAAAATGACCGCCCTTGCTGACATCACTCTTATTGGGAAAACGTTTCATTTTTCCTGTGCGATCGATACGTTTCAGAACGTTCGAGAAATGAAAACCAGGGAATGTTTAATTGCATTTGAAAATGATATTCGAGAGTGTGAAGATAGTTTGGTGCAAAAAAATTGCATGAGAAAGTTAAATGTATGAATATTTTCGGTGATAATAATCAGATCGGATCTTAAATTTACACGAATGCGAAAAATTATTTTTTTTAGAACAAATGTGTAATTTGAAATCGTTAAATTAATAATCCGGAATAATGAGTGTTTAAAATAGATGCGAGTGAATTATTTTATCGAATCAAAATAGAATAAGCGAAAATCTGAAAATTTCTATTGATGATTTTAACACTTCGATTGATTGAACTTTTCTATAAATCTACGTTTATGTGAATACAAAAAAAAAACTCATTTCGATGAGTGGCGTGCAAATTATTCGAATTCTCAAATCACTTCCCCGATATTAATTCATCATTGAACTCTTACATTAGTCGTTGAAACGCATCACGAATCACTTTCTATGTGTATTTTTTTAATACGCAGAAATGCTATTTATCGGAAATCATTATTAGAAATTTCCTTTTCGGATTACGCTAATTTATTTCGGTAGTTATTTGGCTTCATACAGTTCGTGTAATTCGAAATTCTTCGTATTCCTATTCAAAATCTTTTGTTCGTATAAGTTAATCAAAATTGTATAAAAAAAATATTCAAAACAGGTTTTTTTTACAGTTCCAATGTCGTATTGTTTTTAAACACAAAAAGGAACAATTGCAAATTTTTTCTCATATGTAAAAGAAATTTTCAAATTATCATTCGATCTTTTAAATGTTTGAAGATTTATTAAAGCAGTGATAAAATCGATGCAACATTGTCATGAACTTCTTTTCAAAACACTTTCTTTTCGTCCCCTCGTTACAGTCATTACGCTTCTTGGAACACCATTGTTCGAGAGGAGCGTAATTACCATTTCAACGGTGACACGAAACATTACTCGTTCTTTCGAAAAAGAAAAGTAAGAGATGCGTTAAAAGCGTTACACAATGGAAAATTGTTAAATTTCGACGAAAGCGCGAAGTGATTGACGATTTTCCGCTAAAATAAACAACTTTTAATTATCCGAAAACGTACATACAATGAAAATCGATCGACGTCGAAACCAGATTCACGTTTTCGCGAAACTTTTCACGAATGATCGATCGAAAGACGAGTTTTCCCATACAAAAATATAATGTGTTGTATGATAAAGTACCTAGACTAGGAAGAGTGCGCAATTTGACATAATTAATGGATTGTCCGTTACATGCACGTTTACAATTGTCGTGTATGAAATGGCAAATTGCATCCGTTGTTGAAGAAAACGGAAAATGCGTTCGATTTTCCCGCGCGGCGAATTTTCCGAGCGCAACTTCCGCGTAATTTGCCATTGCGATAATCCGTTTGTGTAATTGCTACAAATGTCCAGTTTAATCATTTTTGATTGGTTGTTTATGTTGAGAAATGGTCTTTTGTAGATATGATTTTTCGAAACACGACAGCGAAATATGTGTGCAATGTGTAAGATGCTGTAACATATGTTTCATAGTCGGAAATGATTTAGGTTTTTTTAATGTACAAATTTCTAAGTTAGATCTTTCGGCACTGATTGTAAGATCAAATAACACTTTTCTGAGGATGTTAGTTTCGGGAAAAGCACGTTTTTTTATCTATCTGGGATATATTCAACGGTTCTTTGGATACGTTATGAGACGAGACCAGAAAATTCCAGAAAAGCTGGTGTTGACAGGAAGTGTTGAGGTCGTTAGAGAATAGACTAGAATAGGACATCGACTGGTCTTATTATGATGCAGGCATTGAAAGTTGCGATATATCAGGAGAGTTAGAGGACAATTTTTAACTGAGACCAGAAAAATCTGGTAAATTTGGTGTCGAGGACGATAAAGGGAGAAAAAGAGCCCCCTCAAGATGGCTTTACCAGATAAGGACGACGACTGGTCTAACTGTGATGCAGGAATTGCAAACTGGGATGTTTCAGGAGAGCTGAAAGACAATTGTGAGGCGAAGTATAGAAGAAAAAAATTATTACATAGTCACAACTCTCAATCATGAGGAAATCGATGATGATTTCAAAGTTAATAAAGAAATATTTTGATTGTTAATTTGAGACAATCATTTAAAAAATTACTTCATTATTTAAATTTTGAATATTTATTTTTTCCTTATTGTGTCATTGATTAAGGAAAAACCCAAATTTTTTAATATCAAATTATCTCAACGAGGATCTTATATAATTCGTTAACGACAAATCGTTATATAAGCCATAATGATTCAAGTCAAATTTTCCAGACAGGTAAAACTAATTCAGTAAACGTCAACCTGAACATTTCATGAAACATTCACACACAAAACCGTTGAATAAATGATACCAGACAACGATCCGTGTAATCTTCAAGACTCAACCCCCAATCTAAATTCTAGCACGAAATAATGAAAGATGCAAGAAATCGCCGTCTCGAGACCATTGAATAATTAACACAAACACCGAAATACAATATGAAAATCCACATTCAAATCGAGTTCGTCAACCTTTCCTTTATAATTCACGAGAAAAATCTCAGCCGATTTTCCACGTTACGAGACCATTGTTAATGCCAATGCCACCGACCGAAAATAAATAATGAAAACAACGTTCACTTTCGATGGCATATAAAAAATACATATGAACCGGTTAAGTAACTTTCTGCTTGTTCGCCTTTTTTAGTCAACAGATCTATCGATCGTGATGATGAGATCTGTGAGCTCGATTTTCGTACCGTTACGTGACCGTAGTATAATAAATAATTTTAACTGGTGCAAAAGTGCTGGCGTTAAAAATTCGCCGGGTTTCGTAATATCGTTTCGCGTTTTTCGATTAAGGGGTGTGCGATGTGGAAAAGGGCAATTTGCTACGAAATGTCGGGAAAATTCCGGGTGGAAATCGATATTGGCGTTAATGAAAATGCGGGGTTTTTATGAGTGTTTATAATATGATTCAATATCACGTGATTCGATATTGGAGATGTTTTATTTGTTTATGAAAATGGGTTTTTTTGAAAGATGTCTGTAAAAATTAATCGAATTTTGTGGGGAATTATGATTGATTGATTCTTTTACGTTATTTGCGCGGTCATTGTTACGGTATGGATGGTTAATGGAAAAGATGAATGAAGTATGAAATGTTGTTCTTAAATTTTTTTTATGAATATTGGTTTGTTTTTATATATTTTTATGATACGTATAATAAAAAAGAAAGTAGCGTTCGTATGAAATCAGTATCCTATATCATTTCCCGTTTCGCTTATGTTTATAAAATTTTATGAATGTCATTTTTTTCATTTCCTAACATAAAATTAGAATAATAATTTCAATGCCGCACATTTAAATAACAAATATGAACAGTATTGCGTAAATTTTCTTATCGTATGTTGACACAATAAATACAGATAAAGCACAAAAATAATCACAAAGGAACGAACAAAAACATCAAACATACATTTTACGTAAAGAAAATCAATTCCAATACATACATGTAACGATTTTCAAAACAATTGCGTGACTTAGAAAATATATCCGATTTCTTATACAATAAACCTTTCGAATCCAATCTAATTCGAAAAAAATGCACACACACAACAACTTACACATAAACAGTCATTGATATCGCACAAAACAAAAACCGAAAGACATTCACAAATCGCGGACATCTTCAACAAACAACATCATACGGTGATTCAACACGTTGCGAAACAGCAATTTATCGCCGCACAAGAGGCTGGAGAAAGAGCTCGTTTTCGGCGACACAAAAAACGAAATTACAAAAGCAAAATCCACCATGGATAAAAAACCGACGCATGCACTCTTGAGTCAAGATTTGACTTTCACTGTCAATAGCCCCGACCGTGCAGCACCGGCGGTCGTGCACAGGGTGTTAGCGAAGTCAGTTTCGCTTTCTTACTCGTGAAGTCGGTGCAAATTGTCGTGACGATTATGGGAAATTGTATGGTTATGAATGGATGTTTTTGGGTGTGATTTATCAAAAGTTTGAGTGACAGTGCAAGTTTTTGAAAGAAACGTTTATAAGATGTCGTATTGCTTTTTTATTCAACATTTGGTTTGTTAATCTAACTATAGTAGAAAAAACGCTTGAAAATCAATGATTAAGTATTTGCGAAAACTGTCACTAGGTGGCGTGTAAGAGAGTATATTTGAAACATGTATTTGTAAATGTCCTTACCGTTCAGGTGATTGTGTAAATACATATATCGAATGGCTATCACCTCAATCCAAATATTTGAATGAATAAGATACGTTCAGTTCACAGAAAGAACATAACGTAATCAAACAGTAATAGATACGTTTAGACTATTGACTGAGACATTAAATAAATACGTTCAGTGTTTCTGATTAAGACATGCAGAACTTATCCAATCTTTTAACGTTCAATTTTTTTAAAAGTGGAAAAATAAATCAACGATTTTACAGTTTTTACTGCATTTGCATAAAGTATTATATTTACAATATGGTAAGCGAAATCTGGTGATATTTCTCTGGAATTTTATCGTATTTTTTTTTCAAACCCTTTTACTTCTATATGTAAATTGGAAAGTACTGAAAATCGTATGGTTAAAAAATAAAATTTTTTTTGAACGATATTTTTGTGTTTGACCTATCAAAAGTTTAAGTATATTATATAATATTTGAGTAACGAAGCAAACTTTATGGTGGCTTTTTAAAAGAAATAATTAAAATCATGAATTCGTAATTGATTTTAATTTAAAAACACCTATAAGATGTCATACAGCTTAAGTTGCCTTTGCATAAATAATTTTCCGAAAATATATGGAGTGTCATTAAAAAGAAGAATTTAGAGGACACGAACGATACGTACTGGTGTAATGGAAAATTTTGATAATGCAAAATTTTCCAAGTATTTAATTTATGTAACCACGACTTGAATATACACATTAGACCGTCTGTGATCGCTATAAAATTTTATGGGCAATTTTTTTCGATCGCCTTACGATCAAGGTGGCTAATAAGTTTTTTATTTCCGCGTGTACAGTGAATAATTTAACTTACGTAATGTAATGAATTTCGAATTCGCTTTATGTTTCGAATGTCTATTAAAAGTATGTGACTCAAGAAAAAATTATTGTTGTTGACGTAAGGATTGGCGAAAATCGCGAATCGTTCCTAGCACGCGAAATCATAAAATCGATTATTCTCGAACTTTGAATGCTAATGGAGGCTTTCAAGGAAATGTGGTTTTTTTTATATATGTACAATAAAAATTAAATTCATTAATAAACAAACGAAACACGAACGGACTTAACAGCGAAAATTTAAATATATAAATATTAATGAGATATAATTTTTCATCAACTTTCCTTTGATGCGTAAAATAACGGTATAATTAGTGCGTTTGAAAGATCAAATTCATAAATAATTCGATTCAATTTAACAATAATGAAATATTACCCATTCAAAATGCCAATTAGATTATACGTATCTATCCGATTTTACATAACGGTAAAAATAGTAAAAGCGCTTCCGTAAATGAGAATATTTACGACATTTTGAAAAAAAACACATTAATATATGTTTTTGAATAAGTGTCGTGCAATGTAACAACACGTTAATTGATGAGTCCCATGTCGTAAAGAAAAAAAAATGTTCATATTCAAAAACGGAGAAAGTATCGATTGGAAAACGCATTGCGTAATCTTAGTAAGTACTTTTAAAAATTGCCATTATATGTTTGAACAAATGAAAATCTATTCAAGATTTTTTTAATATGAATACAATAACTAGGGTGACCATATTTCCAAGGACCCAAAACGGGATAAAAAAATAAATGTCCCCTCCTATATAAAAAAAATTGTTGCACTTTCAAAAATTTTCCTTCGATTAATATCATTAAGAGAATACACTACCGACAAAATACATTTGCCCACCCATATTTTTTCCAATATCGTACATTTATTAACGAATTTATCACTCAAAATAAATTTTAAATAACATAGGTATGCAATTTTTTTCGTTTGATCTATTTTAGATCATTTTGGGGTGCTGAATTCAATTAAATTATTGAGCAAAAAGGATCCAAGGAAAATGTATTAAAAAATATAATTTTGATAAATATTAAAAAAAAATCAGTCATCTTATGCATCAAAATATGTGAACCGGCAAAACGGGACAATCAAACAATTTTACAAAAACGGAACGTATGGTCAACCTAAACAATAACTAAAGATTGCTTACGAAGACATAAGCAACTGGTTTTACAAAATGACTCAATTTCATAAATCTGAACACAAAATGCACAAACGATTAGATTTTAGTTACATAAAACCAGCTCGGCAAAGTCGAGTTCAAGGACTGTTAAGTTGCGCAATTAAATCAATATGCTTTTGCTGTGCTTCGATCGACAATGAACCACTTTTGAGGTCCGAATGCGGAAGCTCAACGCCACTGTGGGGTCAGTCGGATTGTTTGGATCACGCGAGGTTGAATTTTACAAATTTTGGCTCCGGAGTGGTCTCCATGTTGGTGTTTTGGGCTGTTGAGAGGTCGATTGTTTCGTATATGGATGTGGGTAATGAGGATCTGCTTTGCGGTGACGTAGACGGTTTGCGTGTTTTGAATTTATATAATGGTGTGTTGGAAGAATTTGAGGAAATGTTTTCCGTTTGAACTTGAGAGGTTGGTTTTTGGTGGAAATGTGTGTGTGTCACGCGGAGATTGAGTGGTCGCTTTTTGGGAAAAACGTAAAAATTTTGCGTTTTTTGTGAAATTTCGATATTTTTTAAAATGGTTTATATGATTGGTGGTTCTCCGATTCTTATTTTCTAAGTATTATATTTTCATTTGTCAAATTTGGCAGATGATAATTTGTTAAATTTCACAAAAACGCAAGATTTTTTGCGTTTTTTATGGAAAATTCGATTAAACACACGTTCCGTAACATATGTTTATATTAAATTTAATAAATTATACGAATTTGTGGGATTCAATTGAAATTTAGACATGATAAAAATTTAATGGTGTTTTGAATATCAAAAAAAGTCTAATTGAAATTTTATGTTCAGAATTTTTCTTATATGAAATTATTTGTACATAATTTTTTTTCAAATTATACTTTTTATACACAATACAAGTGTTAAATTATTATATGATATTTTTTACATGCATGTAGTTTACTAGGATATAAAAAAATGAATAAAGAGTTTTTAGATGCAATGATATTGCTTAAATATTAATGGTCTTTTTTAAATTATTACAAAAAGAGTGGGATTTCCAAGATACAACATGAATATATAACTTTTTTTTCAAAGAAAATTGAAGTAACTGTAAAACGAAGAGCACTTAATTGGACTTGAATACTAAGGTCAGTACGCTTCAATTATTTTTCATGAAAAAATTACAAACAAATTAATAAACACGTTCTATATCATCATCATTATCAACCATAAACTTCAACTGCAGGACCAAGTCTTATCAACAAGCATTGACAGTCTGGGCAATACAAGTTCTATATATGAAAAAAAAATTATCAACGACAAAAAAATTATTAAAACGACAATTACTACGGATACGAATAGATTCAAATTACCACAATTCGTCAATAACAACACCTCAATTACAAGAAATAATAACAATTTAAAAACTCCTTTCATTTCCTATCCACACCAATCACCAACGCCCTTGCAAAAAAAACTCTCAAAAAACCGAATGCACTTTTCCTATATGCACAAAAAATAGAAAACGATTTAGAAACCTAACCTAACCCGTACAGTGCATCCGACCGACAAACGCAAAGCCCGCCATCGCCAAACGCCCATCGCCCGTTCCGTTCCAACGCACTGTACACTTTCTAATGTCTCCGAACGGGTTTTACGTTTCGGGTGTTATACAAACGCGTGTAACAAAACGGCGAGGAAACGTAATCGAAGCAGGGAGAGGTCAACAATCATTGCCGCGGCGAAAACGGCGATGATGATGGCGGTTCTTATGCGGTGTTACGTCGGCGTCGTGAGATTCGGTCGTAATTAGCGTCGTTGATGATGGTGCGTGAGTTGTTGTTTGTGGTTGTCGATTCATTGTTATGCATATGTGAGTCAATGTATCAAATTTTGGGTGTCGTTTGCGAATTTGCTTAGTTCGCGTATGGCGCAAAATGGTTTAGCATCGGCGATGAGATTCGGTTGTAATTAGCGACGTTGATGATGGTGCGTGAGTTGTTGTTTGTGGTTGTTGATTCATTGTTATGGATATGTGAGTCAATGTATCAATGATTGTGTGTCGTTCGGGAAATTGCTTAGTTTGTGTACGGCGCAAAATGATTAAACATCGGCGTCATAAGATTCGGTCGTAATTAGCGCCGTTGATGATGGTGCGTGAGTTGTTGTTTGTGGTTGTCGATTCATTGTTATGCATATGTGAGTCAATGTATCAAATTTTGGGTGTCGTTTGCGAATTTGATTAGTTCGCGTATGGCGCAAAATGGTTTAGCATCGGCGATGAGATTCGGTTGTAATTAGCGACGTTGATGATGGTGCGTGAGTTGTTGTTTGTGGTTGTTGATTCATTGTTATGGATATGTGAGTCAATGTATCAAATATTGTGTGTCGTTCGGGAAATTGCTTAGTTTGTGTACGGCGCAAAATGATTAAACATCGGCGTCATAAGATTCGGTCGTAATTAGCGCCGTTGATGATGGTGCGTGAGTTGTTGTTTGTGGTTGTCGATTCATTGTTATGCATATTGAGTCAATGTATCAAATTTTGTGTGTCTTTCGGGAAATTGCTTAGTTTGTGTATATCGCAAAATGGTTTAGCATCGGCGTCATAAGATTCGGTCGTAATTAGCGACGTTGATGATGGTGCGTGAGTCGTTGTTTGTGGTTGTCGATTCATGGTTACGCAGATGTGAGTCAATTTATCAAATTTTGTGTGTAGTTTGCGAGTTTGCTCAGTTCTCGTATGGCGCAAAATGGTTTAGCATCGGCGATGAGGTTCGGTTGTAATTAGCGACGTTGATGATGGTGCGTGGGTCGATGTTTTTGGTTGTCGATTCATTGTTATGCAAATGTGAGTCAATGTTTCAAATATGTTGCTGTGTTTGTTTTGTATATAAAATTGCTTAGTTTGCGTATGACGCAAAACGGTATTACGTTGTATGCGAACAATATAGTGAGATGGCGCTTTGTCGATGTTTTTTAAAACGTCTTCAGTATTTGGAATAAATTTTTTTTTTTTATTGACTTTCTTCTTAACGAAATTAAAACAAGAGTTTAAAACTAAAAAAAACTCAAACTAACTATTGACACTTTCAATACCATGGAAAAGAAGGGGTATAAAAATGAAGATAATAAATAAGTCCAAATTTTGGTGAAAACATCAACAAAATTCCATTCCATTATATTTTTGCATATGACAAAAAACTGTTTTGTGTTACATGCAAAATTAGCAATTTCGCAAACGACGCGTATCCTAGACAATATATTTTTTTATTGTTGATAAAACATTAAAAGTTTAGATTATTTTCTGTATAAAAAACATAACGATAAGTTTGTATATCAAAAACTATCCAAATGTTCAAAAGCCAATAATGCAAGAATCATTGACATTAAAAATTATAGTCATTTATATAAGGTTATTTTTAAAAATCGGTAATTTTTCATATTCGGCAGTGAAAACGCAAACCAGCTATCATAATCACATTCTCGCATGTATGTTTTCACTAAACCGCCAATTTGAACGGTCAACCACACATAGGGACAATAAAAAAACTACCCATTAGAGTGATATGAGCTGAACGTTTAAAAAAAAAACCCATTGAATTATATTATATGTGGATAATCAATGTTCACTGGTCGGTGAAGATTTTTCATGAAGGTGTCAGGTAACTTTTATTCGTTGTGGATACATATTTTTAATCTTGGACGTTTCGGCTTTCTCTTGCAATCTTCGTGATATGTTCACGTTAAAGATGCAGTTGTTGAATGTCGTATCTTGTTGATTTATAGTGTTTCGAGCAATTTCATTTAAGGTTTAACTGTGTTTCTTTCAGACGATAATAAAATCGTAATAAGGAAGAGGAAAATCGGTTTGAACAATATGCACATTATCCGAGTGACCCAGAAAGTCTTTTCGAAATAACTGTAAACTTAACGATTTGTATATGCCACAGTACAAATCCGCGAAATAATAAATTTCAAATTTCAACGGTAAATTCTAACAATTAATATAAAGAAGTCGTAAAATTTTGAACAAATCTTTTTTGTTCGATAATGATTTTACCTTTTCACCAGTAAAACCTAAGATTTTCTAAACTTCAACAATAAAATTATACCTTCTAACAAACGATTCGTATATGCCACAGTAAAAGTCCACGAAATAGTAAACTTAACATTTCAACGGCAATTTCTACCAATAAGTTGTAAAATTTCGAAACAGACCATTTCGAGAAATTCTACGACATACAAATACTAGTACAAATCGTTTTTTTTGTTCGACAGAATTTATACCTTTTCCCCATTAAAACTCAACATTACACCATCAAACACATCATCCTCGAAACGCCATCATCAATCCAACACCTGCACCGCAATTTCCAATTCACACAACCACAAAAACGAGTTGCATTTCTGCATATAAAAAGCGTCGAGAAAGCTTTCGCGGGCCGACTTCAGCTTCAGACCATCGCTTTGGACAACAAGACAACAAGAAAGTGGTTGCATAAGCCGCTGAGGAGGAGGAGGGCCGAGTTTAATGAACCCGAGAGAGACGAGAGGCGAGTGCCGTTATTGCCTGGAAAATTAGAAAGGTTACTTCATATTACGAAAGACGACCGAGACCAGCTCAACATCGGCGCTGGTTGAGCTGGTACCGAGAGAGACAGTTGTCGAGTGGTCAAGTCGGCGTTCGTTGCGGAAGAGTCGAGGTGATGGTAAACGGGTGGGTGGATGAGAGTTTGGCTGTGTTTTTTGATGAAATTGTTAAAAAGTGTGAAAAAGGATCGGAGATTTCGGTGCATTTGTATGATAGCCTTGATGTTTATTGATGTTAATAAAAAGCGGCAATAGTTTAAAAGTTTTATGATGTTTTTTTATTCAATTAGATATTAGAATAAAACTTCTTGTGTGTTTGAGTAAACAAAAAGTTTCACTATAATATTATTGTTAATAAAAAAAATATAAGTGATTTTATAAGCGTGGTGTTCAAATATTGAATTGTATTATTACATTCATATGTATTATATATGATGTGGTAATTTTTATCGCGGAATTTATCTGTAAAAACTGAATCTTTCAAATTACACATAAGTATTTTCGTTTTAAAAAGACTATCATTATAAATGTATACGCTAATTTTGATGTTGTTATCATTTCTGGAAAAAATCTGGAGAAATTTTTCCAAAATACCTTTAAGTTCGTTGATGCATTAAGCTCAACATTAGCAAACTCAAAAATCTTCATAATTTTATTGTAAAACGAATTTTAAAAATGGCCAAAAATGACACAATATTGAATCAAATGAATTAAAAGAATAATCTTACTTGATAATCAATATTTTTATCATAAATTCTTTATATTTAAGCTTGCCCATGTCATAACATGGGGAGATTTGATTTCATCTTTGAGTTCAAAGGTGTTTTGTGAAAATTGCTCCAAGATTTCCCCCATAAATAGCAAAATGATCAAAATTTGTAAGGATAGTCTTTTAAAATGAGGTAATACCTTTATGTGTAGTTTTAAAAATACGATTTTTATAGATAAATTCCGCGAACAAAGTTGTCACACCATGTCAACGATTTCATAATCGTGATATTCAAATATTGAATTGTATGAATATAAATAACAATATCAATCAAAAAAACTCAACGACTTTTTTTCAATTTTCCGAACCGGATTAAGTATTCAAATCGTAAAAAACGCGATATTTAAAATCAACGAGATACATGAACTAAATTTAGATCTAGGACATTTTTTCATATCCAAAACGTAATAATTCGATAATAATCGATCATTTTTAATAACAAACTTTATGTAATCACTAAACTTGACACTGATCGATATTTTTTTGGTTTCTTACTAATTATAAAGCACGTGCTTCACTGGCCCTTGAAAGTAACGAGCCCTTTTCAAAAAATATTCAAATGTCAATCAACTTTATACGTAAACGAAACGTGTTATATCACAAATCGATAAATCAGTTCGACATAACAAAAATATTTCGGTATTTGGCGATAACGTTGCGAAAGAATTCGATTTCGCCGATAATGGCGATTCTAATCTGTACTTGATTTTGTAGAAATGTATTAAAAGGATTGATTATGTAATTTGATAACCTCGTATAGAAAATTATATATTATTTGGCCGATGTACATTTATCGAAACATCACAATTGACAAGGTTACACATTAGATAAATGAATAGTCGAAATTACGATGTTATCACAATAATACAATCACAAATATATATTTTTTTAAATATTTAACCGACCTCGTTAAAAATAAGGCCGAGGATCGTAATATGAAACGAAAATTATTAACGATTCGATTTTTCTGGTTATTAACCCCATAAATCATTTGTAGAGTTTGCAAACTAACTGTAGAATTTGCATCGAAAAAAATGGGGCGAAAAGACAGTATATTTGTTTTTGAAAAAAAAACGCATAAAATTTTGCGTTTTTTTAATGAAATTTAACGTCACATGTTGATGTTATTATGAAATTCAATGTTTAATGTCAAATATGACAGTTGACGTATCTTTAAATTTATCTATGAAAGGTTGGAAAAGACTTGCATTTTTGACACCAGAGTATCATAATGTGGTTTAAAAATGACGTCAAAGACCACAGATGCAATTCTCAGCTTTGAGAGTCATAAAAAAGTTAATTTTAGAAGATGAGAGTCTGGAGTCACCAGTTTAAAAAATATTTTGATACAGATGTCAAACGTTGTTTCAATATTGTTTAAATTTCACAAAAAACGCAAAATTTTTTGCATTTTTCACCGAAAACGCAATTAAACAAACATTGCGTAACACATTGTCAACAAAATTTCGCAAGAGGCCTCAAAAGTATGACCTCAAAGCGTCAAAAGACATCGGAAAGTTTTAAGTGCCGTTTTGCGTTAGGAATAAAACGCGAAAGTGCGCACAATATGGCGTACTTTTTATTATATTATAAACCGTCTTGTGTAATAATCTTAATTAAATTATTGTAAATGCGTACGCCGAAGAGGCCCTTGACCAAGTAACCAAAAACGAATTCATCAAATGTCGGTTTTTTTCGGTCGAAATGTGTAACGGTTACGTTTTCGGTTTTTTGCTCGTTACGCAACGATTTCGAAAAGTTAAAATAAACGCACGAAATCGGGCAAAAGTTTTAGGTTTGATGGTTTTTTTGTGGAAAAATTAAAACTATCTAAATTGAAGGACATTCTTGGTAAGTAATGAGTACGAAACAAAAAAATTATTTTTACCGAGTCGATTGCGACCTCGCAGCTCACTATTTTGCCATCAATTCGGTTGCATTCGTTTTTTTTTTGTATAGTGCAATTTTCTGTAGAATATTTTACGATTTCAGAAAATTTGGACTTGGTGCAGATAAAATTTGCGTATAGATCGAAAAAGGAACAAAGTTGTCAGATTGTGTAATTTATTTTCGAAATAAAACTTCTATAGCGGCGATAGTTCGAATCGAAAATTTGAATAAATTTTTTTTAATATAAAGAAAAATTGTATAATTTCATAATTATTTTTTATATTTTGATGATAAAGCTGGTCATAGCCAGGGGAAGGAATGGAGGCCTGTTTCTTTCTTTAATTTTAAAAATTATGGGAATATCGTGAATAATTTCTTTGAACGTATTGAATTTACACACATATCAAACTTCAAATGAAAAACGACAAAATATTTGTATCAAAAACATTTAGAAATTTGTTTTAAGCCCCCTCCTAAAAAAATTTTTGGTTACAACCCTAAAATAAGAATACTATTGAATAGCTTTTTTGCACTCTTATATCCAGGGAGGAGCATAGAAGCCCTGACCCCCCTAAATTTAAAAAATAACTACAAATTTATACTAGATAAAAAAACAGCTGGCAATTTATATACAAGGCGCCAACTTAAATTTAACACATAGCCCAACTTCACCTTTACCAAAACCCGAAATATCGATTTTCTTCATAATAAAAAAAAAGAATTAACTTAAAAAATATCATCGACCGAAACGAACACAATACGAAATTTCAGCACATAGAAATTTGGCGAATACGTGCGAAATTTTGTCAAAGCAAATTTTCATGCGGAAAGTCACCGCATTGCGTACACGTGCGGAAATTTGATAAATGTGTCACATGTCGTGCCCTTTCATACGCAAATATTTGAGTACGAATTGACAGAGGTTGACGAGAAATGGTGATTTGCTCATGTACGTACAGGTGTGTCGAAAGTTGAACGATTATTATTTCTTTGTTGGGAAATTGTTGCGATTAATGGCGAATTTTTCGGATGTCCGATACGAATCGTTCAGTTAGATTCTTATCGCATATGTTGTTTTAAAACATATTTCTATTACTCACATGGCCGAGTTTGTATTATATGTTCACCTTTGATTTTTTTTAAGTCTGATCACGTTTTCATAACATGATTCATGCAATAATAAATTATTAAACGTTTGAACAAATATTTAATCGAAGATTTCACTTTCGCACATTTCAAAAAATAAACTAATGGATTTTCAAAACGTCTCCGTTTATTTATTTACTTATTACGATTTTATAAAGTTCAACGTTCTAATTCAAATCAAAATTGACAAATTAGCAAAAAAAACAAATTGCATACGTTTCATTTTTTGCGAAACGAAAATTAACGCTGAGAACCAAAATAAAAAAAATAAACGACCATGACCGGTGGCCATACGAAGCGTTTTTGTGGTTCACTTTACATTACAAATGTAAAATAAATAAAACAAGCATACAAACGAGGTAATTGCCATCGTAATGGAACAAACGCAGACAAGATATGATGTTAAAATACGGCCAATTGACAAAGATGACCTCCAGATCGGAGTCAGGTGATGACCCGATACACATATTTTTGTTTCTGCATTGATAAAAGTGGCTTTTGAAACGTTATTATTTGTGAACTGTCTAAAGTGAACGTGAATAATGTGCAAATGTTGCTAACCGAATTGGTAAACATGCTCAGTTGTTTTATAAATTGATCAGCGTATGATAAATGTAATAATTGATTATGATGTACTTGTTTGTTTGTGGGAATTATCAAGATGTATATTTTTTTGTGTTTCTCGGTACACAATTGTGATTTGGATAATTTTTGTTCAATGAATCAATTCAGAAGCAATTTATTAGATAACTTATCACCTGCAAATACTATAGTATAAAATAGAATTAATACAATACATTTGGTAGTCTGCCAGATGAAAAGTTATATTCGTGCCAAAATTCTGCAAAGGCAGAAAATTAAAAGCCGAGTGTTTTTTTTTAATTATTTTCAAAACCATTTTCATTTCAACGATATGCAACGTTATTGTATTCAATTTTTATGTATGCATAAATCTGATACGGATTTAAATATTTTAATAATAATTCAATCATAATTTTTGTTATAACCTTGCAGAATCTCTATTATAATAATATTCTATTGTATCGTTAGTTTGATCTTTAACATCGATCGACAATTATATATAACAACCACAATTCACATGCAAAACATTCAATAGTCAAAGTTGTATCGAACAAAAAGTAATTAAAGTAACCATTTTTTTCAAAAAAAATAAAGAAATAATGGATCATTTATGAAACTAATGAACTGATGTGCATAAATGAATCAATTTTATCGTTTGTAAAATAATATGTAATAATAAATATAATATTATTTTATAAACAGTACTGAGAAAGATTATATGCAGTATTGATTATAGTGAAATATGTTGAAAATTAATCACTTTTGATTTTGTTGTCTTAAAAAAATATATATTGGTTTTGTTTGACGATTAATCAGGATAGATATCTATTGTATTAACAAAATTGGTATGAATGATCAGTTCAGTTTAATATTTAAAGTTTCATCAAACAAAACTGCAGAATTTCCACATTAACAATACAAAAAAAATATAATATTTGAAAATTATTCATTTTTGATTTCGTAGTCTTAAAAGTATACTGATTTTGTTTCATGATCAATCAGGATAGATCTATTATATTAATAAAATTGATATGAATGATCAGTTCAGTTTAATATTTAAAGTTTCATCAAACAAAACTGCAGAATTTCCACACTAACAATACAAAAAATATATAATATTTGAAAATTATTCATTTTTGATTTCATAGTCTTAAAAGTATACTGATTTTGTTTCATGATTAATCAGGATAGATCTATTATATTAAAAAATTCAGTATGAGTGATCACTCCAGTTTAATATTTAAAGTTTCATCAAACAAAACTGCACAATTTCCACACAAAAAAATATTTTTTTATAACAAAAACCACCGCAATGCGTCATCCAAAACGGCAACACGCATAACCGTATACCCCCAAAAACAACAAACGCTCCAACTTTGTGCAATAAAAGCGTTAGAATAACAATGCAAAGATAATTGCACAATGCGCAAAACTCACCTTCGGCGAACAGCGCTTTGGAAATCGACGCCCAACGTTTGGGGCAGGTGCCCTTCCCTTCTCGAAGGGCCCAAATGGACTTTGTGGACGAATTTGGAGTGTTTGGGTGGGGAAAGGCTCGCGGACACAACCTCACTGGACGAGCACTCAAAACTCACTGACAGTGACACTGTAGCTGTCAAAAACAGCAATCGTTGGGTAGGGATGTGGTTTGTGGGGCAATGTCGCTTTTGTGGTGGGAGTGGTTAAGGTGTATATTTGTGTGTTAGAGTGTGGTGGGATTTTGAGTGTTTGTGCAAATTCGTGTTTTGTGTTAAAGGTAATAAGTGCGGTTTTAGTTTGGGATTGAAATTATCTGCATTGGGGTATTTTTTATTTTGGATTATAACGTGTTTGTTTCGGGGCATGTTTTCAGGTGATTTTTCAGGAATATTTTTGAATAAATTTATGATTTTTTTTTAATAATATTAATTTTTGAGGAAAAATATTGTAAGCATATTAAGAAATTTATGTTCTGAACATAAGATGGCGTAATAATAATAAATTTAGAAAGAAAATCAGCTTATACAATAATAATTCTTTGAAATCTAGTTTAATTCCATACTAACCTAATTAATCTTCTTAAAACTATTGATATCGAAATAAAAAAGCTTGAAAATTTCAACTATCATATGATATATACAAGGTGATCATTTTTTTTTAAATCAAAAGTGGGACATTTTTTCTGCAAAAAAAAGGACGAATGTGATCATGAACGTGATCATAAAATCATGAATATGTATCGTTCGTAAAAATAATAAACTAATTACAATGCACTTACATAAGTGCATATTTTAATGTTGAAATTGATCATTTTTTATTTTGTAATCTTAAAAAAATGTATTGATTTCATCTCACAATCAACCAGGGAAAAAACTGAAAACCAATACAAATAGTCACCTTACTATGAGTGGAAAGGCAAAATAAAACACTAATGACATATATATTATTGCTTATTATTTCACAATATAAAATTTTATGATAATTTTCATTTACATTGAATTTGGGTTAACTTTTTATTAATCGTGCAATTTTTATTAGTGAAATTGATGACGAAATACGAAATAGTAAGAGATATGATAGTCTACCAGATCGCCGTTCAGACAATTCAAATAAATAATTAGAACTTATCAAAACACATGAGTTCATGATGCTATTTTTTTCAAACAATGATTCATCAGATATAATGCGTGGTTATTTTCAATTATTACATGCATTAGCTCTATGACATTAGATTCGTTGGATTTTTCATAAATTTTCGACAACTCTATAATTATACTGGCCAACACGCGCATAGGCGTTGTTATTTTTTCCATTATAATCAACTAGAATAAGTACCTGAAGCATTTACAAAAATAAGAATGTTAAGGCGATAAGCTGGTTACATGGAAAAAAGTACCTGGTATAACTCGGTAGACATTTGTTAAAACAGAAGGCACAGGCTATTTATTATAATAAAACAAAAATATACAAATATGACTAATTGAAGTAAATTAAGTCGTAAATTTTTAAACTATATTTAATTTAGCTTCATGTGTCAAACTACCGAAAAATTGTATATGCCGTTTACTAATATTAGCTGCTACCAATGTGTGAGAATTTATTTATTAATATATATATATATATAAAAAAATATTTCTTAAAAAGTACAATCACTACGTTGTATTACATACTTCTATCGAGACTGTCACATTGGGAATAAAATTGCGACACGTAAAATACGACCTTTTAGTGGTTCGTTTTCAAAGTGAAGCAAATACATATAAATTTTGGAATCTTAAATAAAATTTTAATTTCGATTTATAAATGCAATGTGAATATCATAAAAAACATGTATGTTAAAAAAGAAAAGTACAAATATATACAGTTTTTTTTACATAAATATACAGAAAAATCTCAATTCCTTGTTCCCGCTTCTATTTCTATATCACTTTTAATTTTCTACGGAATCTCCATGAATGTATAAATACTATCAAAACGGTATTAAATATTTCTTTTACGTTTCTGCATATTTCTATTAAAAGTGGATCGAGAAAAGATTAATTTGGAATAATCTTGTCAATTTAAGTTCATTACATAGTAAAATATAAACATTTTGGTACTTGTCAATCTGCCTACGCCAGAAAATAGTGCTCGAAAACCGACCGTCATTGTTCATGTGCACAAACTATAACCAGATGGCATTTGCTGCTTATATTATTTGAAGCACGTATTTGTAAATATCCTTATCATTTAGATGACTGTAAATATTATATTTGACCATCCCCCTACATTTTATTTTTTAAAAGGACAGCGGAAAAATAAATCAACGATCTGACTTTATTCAGCCACAGCAGTTTGTAATGCTTGGTTTTTGAGCGCTTTTGCTGTTGTAGGTAGATTAATACCAAAATTTTTTGAACCTAAAATACACTAATAATTGAACATTGATGTTATTCAAACAAACAATGATATACATACATAAATGTAACGTGAACAAATGGTGAAATTTATTACATTTCTTTGGTAATTTTTCTCGACAGAAACGAATGATAATATATAAAATTGAAGAGAAAATATTTTAACACGCATATCACATTACATATTTTATATTATAGCTGCAAATTGATGGTTTTTCAAGCTTTTTATTTCCTTCCCGTTTTTATCATAAAAATGAACAATATAAAAGATTACATATGACAGTTTTGAAATTGTTGAAAATAGCACCTTGTAAATTCCAGGTTAAGAATCGCAAGCGTTCAACTAAATATGGTTGATTATTTGATGTTCCAGATGAATTATATTACTAAATAATCTTGATTCTTATGAGATAAAGTGGTATAATGATCTCGATCATATACGTTTTAGATATAAGAATAATACTATATACACTAGGTTCTCTTTTTATGCGACTTTTTTTTATGCGAATTCAGAGTTGTGCGGTTTGTGTTGTTGTGCGTTGATCTTCTTATAGAGAATTCATGTCGCTGTAGGAAGTTATCCAGCCAGTGTTGGGATGCTTTAAAAATATCTGGCGATATATAAAATTGTGGGGCTATTCTCAGAGCAAATGTTTGAATATCAGCCCTGCATACAACCAACGATCTTGTCCTTCTATCGACAATCCATTCTGCGATCATATCTTCCAAATCTGCAAATATTGGTTGCCGACCTGTCCCAATTTTGCGCTTCTTGCCACTTCCCTCGTCCACTCGTTCGCAAAAATTGCCATACGCTGCCCGCCATTTTCGAACCATTCGAAGATCTAATTTCTTTTCTTGACAAAAAGCTGTAAGATTCTTGTTTCTTGATGCATCTACAATTTCTTTTTTGTATTCAACAGTATAACTTTTCCTTTTGTTTTCACTCATGTGTCTGGGGAATAAAGTATTTTATATAAATCTACGGCTTAAAAAATATGATATTATTATTTTTTAAACCCTTTGCACTCGTATTTTTTTCATTTAATTCATCGCCAGCAATATCTACATAATGTTTAACATGTAAATAGATGGCAATAATAAAAATATTACAATATATCGACTATATTTGAAATCAAGTTTTTGCGACTTTATGGTACGGTACGATACGATACGAGGAGAACGCCGGAATCGTTTCGCGAATATATGGTGACATACGAGTGGAAAGGAATAATTAATTATTGATATTTATTTTAACTTACGAGAAAGAAGCGCCAAAAATGAAGTTAATATCACAGGATTACTAGATTGTGTCTTCGTCTGTAGATCACCGACAACAGAATGACGAGAATTCGGGAATATAGTGTTTCTATTTTATTTAAAAAAAATTCTACGTATACCTAAAAGATTTTCTCCGAAACGTTATTGCTTTGGTAATGTAGATTTTTATTATTTATGACTCTTTGTGCAAAAAAGGCTATCGGCATATTTCTGATGGCCCCAGCAATAAAATTAAAAGATTCGTGAAAGCGCCGACAAGTCTAGTAATGTGCGTTTTTTTTTAATGATTGCGAAAATAATAAAAATTCAACAATGAAACTGTCAGGTACCTAAAAAAAAAACTTTTTTCCTCGATGTTATTGTTTTGGATGCTAACACTGCATCTATGCTTTCATTATTTCAATAATATTCGGAGTTATTTCTATGACACGATTTGTACAAATTGATTGCAAAATGATTGCCAAAAATGTGAGTTCCTATTACTAATTTTTTAATTCAGGTTTTCGACTTTTTTTGTGTATTGTTTTCGATTTGTTTTTTGTTTTTATATTTTTAATCTTATGCTTTATTATTAATTAAGTGAGAGAGATTGATTGCCAAAAATGTGAACGGCGAACGGCGCTTTGGAAATCGACGCCCAACGTTTGGGGCAGGTGCCCTTTCCTCCTCGAAGGACCCAAATGGACTTTGTGGATGAATTTGGAGTGTTTGGGTTTGGGAAAAGGCTTGCGTACAAAACCTCACTGGACGAGCACTCAAAACTCACTGACAGTGACACTGTAGCTGTCAAAAACAGCAATCGTTGGGTAGGGATGTGGTGTGTGGGGTAATGTCGCTTTTGTGATAGGTGTGGTTAAGGTGTATATTTGTGTATTGCGGTTTTGAGTGTTGTGCAAATTCGTGTTTTGTGTTAAAGGTAATAAATGCGGTTTTAGTTTGGGATTGAAGGTATCTGCATTGGGGTATTTTTTAGTTTTTTATTTTGGATTGTAACGTGTTTGTTTCGGGGCATATTTTCAGGAATATTTTTGAATAAATTTGATTTTTTTTTAATAATATTAATTTTTGAGGAATAATATTGTAAGCTTATTAAGAAATTTATGTTTTGAGCATAAGATGGCGTAATAATAATAAATTTAGAAAGAAAATCACCTTATGCGATCATAAATCATAATGCTTTAAAATCTGGTTTAATTCCATACTAACCTAATTAATCTTCTTAAAACTATTTATATCGAAATAAAAATATGTTGAAATACGTTGAATTAATATGTTGAAAATTATTATTAACCATTTTTTATTTTGTAGTCTTAAAAAAGATGTAAGTACTGGTTTCATCTCACAATCAACCAGGGAAAAAACTGAAAACCAGTACAAATAGTCACCTTACTATGAGTGGAAAGGCAAAATAAAACACTAATGACATATATATTATTGCTTATTATTTCACAATATAAAATTTTATGATAATTTTCATTTACATTGAATTTGGGTTAACTTTTTATTAATCATGCAATTTTTATTAGTGAAATTGATGACGAAATACGAAATAGTAAGAGATATGATAGTCTACCAGATCGCCGTTCAGACAATTCAAATAAATAATTAGAACTTATCAAAACACATGAGTTCATGATGCTATTTTTTTCAAACAATGATTCATCAGATATAATGCGTGGTTATTTTCAATTATTACATGCATTAGCTCTATGACATTAGATTCGTTGGATTTTTCATAAATTTTCGACAACTCTATAATTATACTGGCCAACACGCGCATAGGCGTTGTTATTTTTTCCATTATAATCAACTAGAATAAGTACCTGAAGCATTTACAAAAATAAGAATGTTAAGGCGATAAGCTGGTTACATGGAAAAGTACCTGGTATAACTCGGTAGACATTTGTTAAAACAGAAGGCACAGGCTATTTATTATAATAAAACAAAAATATACAAATATGACTAATTGAAGTAAATTAAGTCGTAAATTTTTAAACTATATTTAATTTAGCTTCATGTGTCAAACTACCGAAAAATTGTATATGCCGTTTACTAATATTAGCTGCTACCAATGTGTGAGAATTTATTTATTAATATATATATATATATAAAAAAATATTTCTTAAAAAGTACAATCACTACGTTGTATTACATACTTCTATCGAGACTGTCACATTGGGAATAAAATTGCGACACGTAAAATACGACCTTTTAGTGGTTCGTTTTCAAAGTGAAGCAAATACATATAAATTTTGGAATCTTAAATAAAATTTTAATTTCGATTTATAAATGCAATGTGAATATCATAAAAAACATGTATGTTAAAAAAGAAAAGTACAAATATATACAGTTTTTTTTACATAAATATACAGAAAAATCTCAATTCCTTGTTCCCGCTTCTATTTCTATATCACTTTTAATTTTCTACGGAATCTCCATGAATGTATAAATACTATCAAAACGGTATTAAATATTTCTTTTACGTTTCTGCATATTTCTATTAAAAGTGGATCGAGAAAAGATTAATTTGGAATAATCTTGTCAATTTAAGTTCATTACATAGTAAAATATAAACATTTTGGTACTTGTCAATCTGCCTACGCCAGAAAACAGTGCTCGAAAACCGACCGTCATTGTTCATGTGCACAAACTATAACCAGATGGCATTTGCTGCTTATATTATTTGAAGCACATATTTGTAAATATCTTTATCATTTAGATGACTGTAAATATTATATTTGACCATCCCCCTACATTTTATTTTCTTTAAAAGGACAGCGGAAAAATAAATCAATGATCTGACATTATTCAGCCACAGCAATTTGTAATACATGGTTTTTGAGCGCTTTTGCTGTTGTAGGTAGATTAATACCAAAATTTTTTGAACCTAAAATACACTTATAATTGAACATTGATGTTATTCAAACAAATAATGATATACATAAATGTAACATGAACAAATGGTGAAATTTATTACATTTCTTTGGTAATTTTTCTCGACAGAAACGAATGATAATATATAAAATTGAAGAGAAAATATTTTAACACGCATATCACATTACATATTTTGTATTATAGCTGCAAATTGATGTTTTTTCAAGCTTTTTATTTCCTTCCCGTTTTTATCATAAAAATGAACAATATAAAAGATTACATTTGACAGTTTTGAAATTGTTGAAAATAGCACCTTGTAAATTCCAGGTTAAGAATCGCAAGCGTTCAACTAAATACGGTTGATTATTTGATGTTCCAGATGAATTATATTACTAAATAATCTTGATTCTTATGAGATAAAGCGGTATAATGATCTCGATCATATACGTTTTAGATATAAGAATAATACTATATATTTATGAAAAAGTTACGCTATTTGAATAATATTAAATAACAAAAAATATTACAAAAATAATTTTACTACAAAATACTTGAAATGTTTCATATCTACTTATTAGTAAAATGTATAGAATTAAGTAAATAAGAAAATTATAATACAGCAATGTGTTTATTAACATTTTGAAATGAAATAAATATTAAATGATGGCACCCTCACAATAATATGTGTATAATACAAAATAGAAAAAAATCCTAGTGATTTATAGGTATAAATTTATAAAGTTGATTATTAACAAGTCTATCAGTCAATGAATCTAAATTCGAATAAAAAATATAACAAAAATAAAATTTTAAAAATATAGCTGATTAGAAACAAGATACTTGGTTGGTACAATTAAAATTATGACAAAGCATATAAATTATAAACAGTTTATATTTAAATAAATATATCTCATCCCCTAATTACAACACAATAAAAAAAACATGTTAAGAGAAAACTTCTAAATCATATACAATATGCAAATCTCATGTTTGTAAATGTAAAATACTAATTGATATTTATATATACATTACACGAATGAGTTTTCCAAAGTTTTAACTACCGTTACTAGTGTGAGAAACATCAGATTGACTCGCCGGAACGGGATCGTCCAAGAACTCTACGTGGGTGAACGGAAAATGACCGCGCTTCCCGTTCAGCTCTCCTTCCCACTGTCCGTTTATATTCGTTTTAGTAACTTTCACAATATCGCCGCGCTCTAGACGCAAAGCGGTCTTATCGTAAGCGTTAGGAACGCGCGATTGACGTACCCTGGCCAAAGCGGGTAACGTCCTCTGAAATATCAATACAAATTAACAAAGATCAAAGTGCGAGTATTACGAAATCGTCGCGAGACTTCACCTGCATGTTAGTTTTGTTATTTTGCTGATCTTCTTGACTCGTATTATTTTGAGGTGGTTGACTATTTCTTTCGACCGTACCAGTACTGTTAGCGTTAGTTTCGACATACTAAAATCACATTTGGAATAATTAATTTATTAATAATGTTAAAATATATAACGAAACTGTTGTACGGATAAACACAAACCCTCAATACATATGGCACAGGAATAGAACCGGTATTACCCGCTTTGTTTCTAGCAGTCCACCACTGCTCTTCGTCTCTACTGATAACTTCTAAAACATCTCCTTTTTTGAATGGAAGATCATCCGTATCCTTATAAAAAATATATTGATTAATTTTCGTATAAGAAAAAAAATGTTTCATATATAAAATTGTTCTTACGTTGCCGTCGAAATCGTATTTTCCTATTACCGTTTCGAGAACGGTAACAGTGGGAGCGCTGTATACGAGCGGTCTAACCAACGGAGTTTTGTCTAAATAATGCAATCTATAGAAACCTAGTAAAGCTGGAAGATCGGGAAATGTAAAGTTGCCGATTCGAAACTTTGTTCCGTCGGCGGCGGTGACTCTGTTGATTATATAATGAGATACTCGTTCGTCCTCTCTAAATGAAAAAAGAGTGAAATTGAATATAAATAAACATAATATGTAAGATTCAAGAAAATAAACAATGTTATGTTTAACCTGACGCATAATACGTAATCTCCTTGAATAGTGTTACTGTCTCTGACGAGGAATACTCCATTTTCCTTTTCGTTCATTAACATTTGCGTGGCTTCGGCTCTTGATAATCCGCCGAAATACCAGCTACAAATTAAATGAGGTTCATTCGATGTATACTCGAGTTAATAATAAATTTTAAAAATAAAAAAATTACCATGTCATATCATTTTGATCGAACGTTTCAGCCATTTTGGTTCTTCTAAGGTATTTTAGTAAACAAACATAACCAACATCACTGTTTAACTTCCGAAATAATGCGTCACTCCTGCACAATACGAAACACTATGGTATCAACACATCATAGCAGTGCAGTATCTAAAATAAACAAATTGATAATAACACAACGGTGAAATTTCTAGGGAAATATTTAATAAAACCGTTTTAGACTTCTTGGTATTGATTATAGAATTGAACAAAACAAAACACGAGGTCGATTTGTACTACTGAAATTCGAGAAAGTGTTAATTTAATCAAAAAAGATCACTGTTAACTCGTGGTAATTTTTACTATCTTGAAATAATATTTACGATACGTTGACGAATCACTTTCGATATCTGGTTTGATGAAGTATATGAAATCCAAAAATTTGCAAACAAAATAAAACACAAAACTAATTAGTACTAATGAATTCAAGAAAGTGTTGATGTACTGAAAAAATCATTGTAACTTTTTGATACTATGTAGAGATTAGATTTACTATACGTTGACATATCACCTTCGATATTTGATTTGTTAAAGTATGTAAAATCTGAAGAATCACAGACAAAATAGAACAATTTGTACTACCGAATTCGAAAAAATGTTAATGCAATAAAAGAGATTACTGTTGACTCCTGATAATTAGATATTACGTTGAGATAAGATTTACTATGCATCAATGTAACACTTTCGATATTTGACTTATTGAAGAATTGCAAATGAAATAGAATATGAGAAAAAATTGTACTACCGAGAAAGTTCTAATGTAATAAAAGAGATCACTATTGACTTTTGGTAATTGATACTTCGTTGAGATAAAATTTGCTATGTATCGATGTAACTCTTTTGATATTTGACTCGTCGAAGTATCGCAAACAAAATATAATATGAGAACAAATTGTACTACCAAATACGAGAAAGTTCTAATGTAATAAAAGAGATCACTGTTGACTTTTGATAATTGATATTACGTTGAAATAAAATTTACTATGTATCAATGTAACACTTTCGATATTTGACTCGTTAAAGAATCGCAAACGAAATAGAACATGAGAACAATTTGTACTACCGAATTTGAGAAAGTTCTGATGTAATAAAAGAGATCACTATTGACTTTTGGTAATTGATACTACATTGAGATAAGATTTGCTATGTATCGATGTAACTTTTTCGATATTTGACTCGTCGAAGTATCGCAAACAAAATATAATATGAGAAAAAATTATACTAGCAAATTCTAGAAAACGTCAACGCAATAAAAAGATCACCGTTGACTCTTGCAATCGATTAAGATAAGATATACAATCCGTCGACGTATTACCTTCGATATCTGATGCACCGAAGAATGCAAAATCCGAAGAACTCCAAAGCTTATCCCTGTTTACGGCCTCAACTGACAGCCGGACGAACGTCAAAAAACCTTGTGCGGAAGTGAGGCGCGCGGGGAGGCGGCGCGAGGTCAGGGCGTGTCGGAGCCTTCCTCGGGGGCCAGGTCACCTTCGGCTGGGGGGCGGAGCGCCGATGGGGGCCCCGAGGGGTCTGCGGTCCACAAACACGAAGCGAAACTCAAAGAGGGGCGCACGGCCCAATCTTCGTGGGACCGCACGCACCGTTCGCCCCTATTTATTATTAACTCGCGGCCATAATCGATCGCATGGCGGGCTGGATGGGGAGGTGATTGAATGTGGAATTTGGGGTTTGTTTTTTGATGGGGAGGTGGGGTAGGGGTTTTTTGGTGTTTTTTGGTTGGGTTTTGGTGGTTTGGTGGTTGGGGTTGTGATGGATTTTTTTTGGAAATTGTTTTGGGTTTCGCGACGGATGAACGTGTGATGGGTGGACACGGCGATAGATGAATACAATGGTAGGTGAACATATAAAATTTATGAGATAATGATGATGACAAAATGTTCATACATTCAACAATTGTTTGTTTATGAAAAATAAATAATAATTCGATGAAATGGGTAAGTGATAAAGATGTAATAAATCCTCCCCCTCGTTCCTTAATTAATTTATTCTTTTCAATTAATTCTGATTCATCGTTTTTTCATTACTACGTATTAATAATAGCGCATAATTCAAAAATTTTGTTGTTTTTCGCTAAAAACTTTTCCAAAAATCATCTTATCGTCACAAAATTTTTGCAATTATTTTTTTTAGCATAAAACTGAAATTATTTGTTGTTATGTAATTCTGTGGATAGATTTGAAAAATGATGTAGCGTATTTCACAAACACCGAATAGAAACGAAAATTTTCAGATTCGGTTTCAGCAATCTTCACTAAATACCGAACGATCTAAAAAATTTTTCAATCACAATCACAAAAAAACCGATATTTTCTCATAAAAAAAAACAACTTTTCCAACAAACGCCATTTTATCCAAAAAAACATTTCACTTCGACACAACGCTGGGTCAAACGCAGGTAGCGGAAGAACGGTGGTACTCTGGCACTAGAAGTGGAGGAACGTGCGCCGTTTCAACGACACCCACAACATTCTAAAGTAAACCATCACAACTTTTATATCACTTGCAATAAAGCTCAAAATCGTATGATCATATTTAAAAAATTTATATAATTTTTGTATGCGAAAACAGACAGTATTATAACTATTAAAAAGAGCGTAAATCTAATATAGATAAAAATTAGCACTAGCATCGCAGAGTACTAGGATTGCCTCAGTGCTACATAGAGAACTGAACGGTCAAAGCGTCGTATGGTCGCGCTGTCCGCACCAGAGCGCGACATCGCGTCTGCTCAACACGCGGACCGTTCCAAGAGTTCCATCTTCAGGAGACGGTCGCTCCTCGACCTAGAGACCAGGTCAGTCACGGTCAGAACACCAGCCTCGATTTGACGTGAGCAGTTAATAGTATCGTCGACCTGTCACACGAACGCGTCCCATTTTGTTGGAGTCGTTCGTCTCTTTCTAACGTCACCTTTTTGGCATGTGTGCGTCTCCTTCGGTGTTTGAGGTCTCGCCTCCCACCGACGTGCGGTTCGAAGGTGTTTTATTTTCTGTGTATAAAGAAATTTGTTCTGAATTCGCTTCGTTGGAGTTCATTTGGAGGTTTAGTGTTTTGAGGGAGACTTTTTTAGTTTTGAGGGTGGTTTGGGAAGATGGGTTGGTTTTATTTGTAGTTTGATCTGAATTGAGGGTTGTCTTTTTTGTAATTAAGGGTTACATGAATGTTCAGTATCAGAGAATTCGTAGAACGAATGTTGACCCCATAGTAGCCCTCTACTAGGTTTTAACCTTCAAAGGTTTTCATCCTGTTATACATGTAGTTTGGTCTAATGATGTTAGATCTGAATCAAGTGCTATGTCTCATCTGTAATTACAAATATTGACCTCGTAAGTACCTAACCCCAATGCAAGGTTTTTTAGCTTCAAAGGTTTTCATCCCGTTATATTTGTAGTTTAGTCTAATGATGTTTGATCTGAATCAAGTGCTATGTCTCATTTGTAATTACAAATGTTGACCTCATAGTTCCTAACCCTAATACAAGGTTTTTATCCCGTTATATTTGTAGTTCGGTCTAACAATTTTAGAACTGAATCAAGTGCTATGTCTTATCTGTAATTAAAGATTCTCCGTCAGAAAATTCCTAGAACAAATATCAACCTCCGTAGTTTTTCCCCGAAAAATTTTCACCTTTAATGGTTTTCATCCCACTATATTTGTAGTTTGTTTCATTTATTATTTGATCTGAATCAAGTGCTATATCTCTTCCGTAATTTAGGGTTACTTGAATGTTCATTATAAGAAAATTCATAGAGCGAATGTTGACCCCCATAGTTTTTCTTCCAAAGGTTTTACCTATATAAATCATTTTACAACACTGACATTAAACGATTCGTCATTCATCGTTTAATAATCGTTAATTCTATGAATAAAATCTGTAAATTAAATGCTGAGAAAGATCAATCTTTCTTATCCTCCAAATAAATCTCCATGGATGAAATCCTAGGTGATGAAACTATGGGGGGCAACTTTCATGGCTGATAATTCAGTTTATGAATTTTCTGGTAGTAAAAATTCGTCACATATTATCAAGTGCTATGTTTCAACTGTAATTTTCTATTTATTTTATTTAAATGATTGTAGACAACTTTTAATCTTGATGAATTTTCTGGTAGCAAACTCGTGCCACCATAATCAAATATCGTTTCTCATCTCATCTATAATTTATTTTCACAGATGATCGTAAACAATTGTTAACTTTGGACTTAGTTTGAATATATCAGACTGTTCACATGAGGAGAATGGACGGAAGTCAAGAGACCGGACTCGAAGCGTCTGGATCGTTGCTCGGTGCAGGATTAGAACTATGTATCGTATGCGGCGACAGAGCTTCAGGTCGACATTATGGTGCTATTAGTTGTGAAGGTTTGTATCTTGTTTATTGAATATCGATAAATTTTTTTAAACTTTACTTCATGATCGTTTTGATGTTTCAGGTTGTAAAGGTTTCTTCAAAAGGTCTATACGGAAAAAATTAGGATATCAATGTCGCGGTGCTATGAACTGCGAAGTCACCAAACATCACAGGAACCGTTGTCAGTATTGTCGTCTTCAAAAATGTTTGGCGTGTGGAATGCGTAGCGATTGTAAGATCACATTTTTTTACATTTAAACAATTTTCAAATCAGTATTTGTAAATATCTCTCGTAAATTTCACTTAAAAGTACATACGTTTATCTTTTTACTACACTGTGTATGTCATCCAGCTTGATACCTTTTATTTCAAGTAAATAAACATGAGAAATTCGTTTCTTATAAAGCTGTTCAACACGAACGAAAGCCGGTCATAGAGAGACAGAGGGGTGGCGCTGCCGTTAATAGTGACGTAAGCGGGACCATAGATAATGATTCTTCTGCACCAGGTAATGTTATCGGAGCCAACGAGAGCAGCTTGTCGAAACATCAGGCCGCTTATGCATCCAAATTATTGAGCTTGGCTGCTGCATCGCAGGGAAGAGACGTGTCTCAGGTATTTATTTTCTTCATTTGAACGGATACGATTATATAATTTTTGTATTAAATTTCATAATAATGTTTCAGCTCATCACAGCGAAAGAAGAACCTGCCGATAACTTTGGTCGTAGCTCACCGAGTCCCGGATTAAACTTGGCTCATTTAAGTTTTGCAGCTGCAGCAGCTTTTAATAAAAACCCTGCAGGTATATTCCTCGTTTATTTTGTGCATATTTCATATATGATCAATGTTATATTTAAAAATTTTAATATTTTTCAGGTTTTCCATATAGTGCTGCACATTTAGCTTCGTCTCCGTCCAGTGGTGCTTTAGATAGTTCCGGATTAATCGCCGGTCAACCTGGTCTTCCTGAAAACGAAGGAGATCGCAAACAAGATGTCGCAGCGAGACATCATCTTTTATTACAAACCCAATTCGCCAAAAATCTTATGCAAATGGGTGGTCTTCATAGTTTAGGTGCTTTAAATATAAATGAATATTTGCAAACTGCTTATGGTCCGGGAGCTGCTAATGTCACACTTGCTCTCTCTCAGCATTCCGCTGCAATGAGAGAACACGGAATTAATGAAGATGTTCCGTTTTCTGGTGCGTCTGGTTAATAATATTTTGTATTATTTTTATATGAATCAAATTGACGATTGTAATATTTTAGATGCTGAAGGAGGCTTAGAAGATAGTGTCGCACGATGGGCTGCAGGTTCTCGAAGCTTAGTGATACCTTTGCATCCTAAACATTTATATGTTCATGCTTTGTGCGAAGCAGGATCACGTTTATTGATGCTCTGCTGTAGGTGGCCTCCTGTACTTTCAGCTTATAGAAGTTTGAGGTATTTTCACCGTTAAAAATACAAAAATATCCTTCACCAATTGATTATATTCATAAAAATATTTTATTTACAGTCCAGATGTTCAATTGGCACTTTTGCGTAGTTGTTGGCCTGAACTTTTCGTATTGGGACTCGCTCAGTGCTCTCATGTAAGTATTTTTATATTCATAATCATTAATTTCTGAATGTATATTGATTCCAAAATTTAATTTTAAGGCCCTTTCACTGTCTACTATTCTGCCGTCGTTGATATCTCACCTTTACTCTGCTATATCGACGGCCGAATCCAACTCACCACCTCGTCATAGATCACCTTCGCACAACATGTTCGATTCTGCAACGTATCAAGAAGATAGTATAAATGAAACTAACGATACTGGCGATGATGATGAGCAGTGCCACGATGTTAAAAAGCTCAAGATGGCTGCAGAACAATTAGAACGTATACAAGCATATGTCGATACTATGAACGAATTACAGGTTGACGATTATGAATATGCTTGTTTGAGAGCATTGAGTTTATTCGGAGCTGGTACGTTTTTCTTTTAGTTTGGATTCATTTTGATTGGTTCGATGTGAATTATAATGTATTTGGTTATTTCAGATATATCACCGTTACGTTGTCGTAAAAAATTATGGTTGTATCAACAAAAATGTGTACAAGCTTTAAGAAATAATATTCAACATAATACTTCCAATGATGAAAATGATAGGTATTTAAAAATTTTCTAGTTTTAATCTAATATTTTATTACACAAGCATTACTTAAGATTTTGTAATAATTTTTAGACTTCCAAGTTTGTTGCTTCAACTACCTCCTTTAAGAAGTTTTTCACCTGTCGTTTTAGAGGATATTTTCTTTGTTGGAGTTGTCGGTGATTTGAAAGTGAACGATTTGCTTCCTTATTTATTGAGAGCTATTGGTAAGTTATTTTAATTCTTATTCGATTTCGAATATGTTCGTTAAAAAAATAAATAATGATACATTTTGAATTTGTTCACAGATTGTGTTTGATGAATGATTTTTCATTCCTAGGTTTACAATTTTTGTAATTTCCTTCAAAATCGTTCAAAAAGAATTATGTTTAATAGACTTCTTCGGTGCTCACCTTTGGATGCCTTGAATTTTGGCCTTTATGAAGAAATTATTGCCTTTGTATTTAAGATTTAAATATATTTATACACTTATTTTAAGTAAATAAAAATAATTTTTATTAATTCAGTCTCCCGCTTTTTTTTCTATTATTTTTTTCCAGTTAGTATAATGGATCGTAGAATTTAATTTAACAAAAGAAGTTATTGTTTTGATAGTTGCAAAAAAATTTTTTGCAATGCAAGAGTGTGATAATTGATTAGTTACTAGAATGTGAATAAATTATGAGGAAAAGATAATGGAATCCAACTAGAAAATTAAAATATGACTTTTTTATGTAAATACATAATTCAGAAGCATAGTACGGGAAAATTAAATGAAAGAACCATTAAATTTGTCATTAAACGGAAACTACTGCGTTGATAAAATAAGTCATTGATAAAAATATCAAGTTTAATTTACTGAATGAATATATGTACATACTTTGTGGTTTTAGCTTTGGTTCGTATGAGCATATTCGTCACATATCGAACACTATGCAAAGTGTTACACAACGACCAAAATAAATTTTTGATTGTGATTAAAAAGTTGTTTTTTTTTAATGCTGAAAAACAATATTATCAGTTACATCCGCAAAAACTTCCAAGAAACGCCCACTTATCGTACAATATCTTCTACCCAATTCCACCATAAAAGACCATCCCTGTATTCATATGAGTTGATGTCATTGTATTCAACTGTCGTGTGTTCAATTGTCATGTGTTCAAATGTTGTGTGTTCAACTGTCCGAGAAACTGATTTTTAAAAAGTTGAATTTGAAGTGTGAAAACTGTTTCACCTCCACAAACAACCATCGCCGTGTTCATCAGTTTACTGCATTCAACTTTTGCTTTGTTCAACCAAGGCTTCAAATCTAAACTGCTAAAAATCGAAATTTTTGCCGGAACGAAAACCGGGACAGAACTGAAAAAAATATCGGTTTATTTCGGTTCATCAAAACAAAAACAAAAATTGTGTTTGGAATATTTTTGAAAAGTGTTGTCGTTGTTTTTTTTAAGAAAATATTTTTTGGAAAAGTCAGTTTTTGTAAGGGTACGGGTTTTTGTTTTTAAATATTGTTTTCTTCATTCTTTTAGTTTAAAAATTTATCACTTGGAGCTGAACTGAAAACTGAAACCGAACCTAAATATATTTTTTTTGTTGAACCGAAAACCAAAACGAAAAATAATAACGGTTCGAAATCTCATATCCAACTGTCACTTCGCCCAACTGTCAAGCGTTTAAACGTCATATGTTCGATTGTCCGATCTCCACGAAAACTCCACCTTACAAAAAGTCCAAAACCCCTACAAACTTCTTCAATTCAATCCGTAACACCCATAACAAAATCCCGCACAAACTTCAAGAACCTACACAATAAACACAATCCCTCGCCCCATAACATTCTTAACAAATTTCCTTTTGCCCCTATTGTAAATCCTTCAATTCCACGATGGAATTGAAGCATTAGGATAGAAACTATTTCCATCCTAGACCCTAGAATACCGAGCGCATGCTCCTTCAAATTTCACACCCCAAATTTTATCTATGGCCCCTTTGTTTCATCGAGCTCCCCCAAACTCGAAAATTGAACTCACTTCAACACCAACAAACAAAATCCAAAACCCCCTTCCAAAAACCCCAAACCGACACCAACAAATTCCAAAACGCCCGCGAAAAACGCGCACCATTTCAGAATTAGATAACCGAATTCAACGAACGAGGTCATAGCTCATACGCGCCTCCTTCGCGGCCGCGCGTTGTCTATGGTGTGATGTCGGCGTAGAGCCCGGCCGAGCTGGCGGATCGCAGCCGAGAACTTGCAAAGACACGACCCGCCCCCTCAGCGCGCGCCCCTTTGCGCCTCCGCCCCCGCCCGACGCCTCCGCCCTCGGCCGGCGCTGCGCCCCGCAGGTGAGCCCCTCCCGCCCCCCCCCCCTCGGCGCCCGTCACCGCCCCGCGCCCCTCCCCCCCGTCTACGCGCACGGCTAACGTCATCACCTCGATCGGGCGCTACGCCCCCTCGAGCGCCCCCGAGACGTCAGTGCGTCTCCGTTGTCCGCGACTCCGCCCCCTTTTCGTCATGCCTGTCTTCACGAAGACGTACGTTCGATGTAAATAAGCGTGGATGTGGCGAAAGTCAATTTGACAGTTGAGGAAAGTCACGGAGACGTTCGCGGTTGATCGGCGATGACGTCGGTTTGGTTATCGGGTGCATTGTGGGTGCATGTGAGTGCATCCGATGCTCGAATGGCGAACGCAATCTGTTCAAACAATAGGGGTCGTACGTCAGATTCAATATGCCGCAGTACCTGTTGGATTCTTTCACTTTTCTTATTTGTTTATCCTTAAATGACGTGTTAGTGTAAATCGTTCGAATGGGTCGGTTTTTTTTGACAATGGAAAACTGAAGGTGTCATTCACTCACAGCTGATCATGTCTTGTTTTTTTTTTAGTGCAAAATAATTATCTATGACACATTTTCATTGTTTTGATAACAATGATATGCATTCATTGTTTTTCGCTTATTTATTTTGTGCGAAATAAATGGATTAATTCAATTTTTTTCCTTATCTATTTCAACATACGACTTTTTCATCAAATCTATTTTCCAATTGGAACGATGTTTCACAATATGCAAAGTGACGAAATCGTAAGGTTCACAGTTTTTTTTTAATTTCCGAATTACACGAATGTCACATTTTACTATTCACAAATGACACAACGTTTGAATATAATACCTACAAACAAATCTCGTTCTTATTGTTTTTTCGCTTTCACGTTTCAGATCATAAACAACAGCCAGTTATCGTTGACAATTTGAATCTTCTACTTATTCCAATAGAAGTGTGTATTCGATTGAACTGAAAAACCCTTTCTACGGAGATGTCAGTTATGAATCAAAGTGGAGAGGAACAGGTGATTGTCGCTGAAATAATTTTTTACGCCGAATATCCAAAATTTCATTTGTGCTTCTCGTAATTTCAGGTGGAGTGTCCGCTATGTATGGAGGCTTTAGAAGTAGACGATCTACACTTCTATCCTTGTACTTGTGGTTATCAGGTACATATAAACAAATTTACGATTTACGTAAATAAAGACATGTATTAACGAATAATATGATTGTAGATATGCAGATTTTGTTGGAATCGAATTCGAGAAGGTGAAAATGGGCTTTGCCCGGCGTGTAGGAAAGCATATCCTGAAAATCCGGCTGACTTTACGCCCCTTTCACAAGAACAAGTAAATTGTCGATTGAATGGTATGAAAATATTGTTCGTTTTATGATTTTAAATATTAAATTTCTATCAGGTTGCTGCCATGAAAACTGAAAAACGCGCACGTGAACAACAACGGCGCAATAAGACGTTAGAGAGTCGGCGACAACTTAGTAGTGTTAGGGTTGTACAAAAAAATTTAGTTTTTGTTGTTGGGCTGCCAGTTAGACTTGCCGATCCCGAGGTAAGAACTTTTCATTAGTTGTTTGTCATTTTTTTTAAAGTAAATTACATGTTCGTATTATTTTCCATCAGGTATTAAAAAAGCAAGAGTATTTTGGAAAATACGGTAAAATTCACAAAGTAGTTATAAATCATAGCACAACATATGCAGGTTCACAGGTTCGTGAATGTTCAAGATATTTTTTTTTAATGTTATGTGTTTGTTTTAATATTTAATTTAATTGATATTTATAGGGTCCTTCAGCGTCTGCATATGTGACTTACGTCAGTAGTGCTGATGCTTTGCGAGCCATTCAAAATGTCAACAATGTTACGATAGATGGAAGGGTTTTAAAGGGCAGTTTGGGTACAACTAAATACTGTGCTAATTTCATGCGCAATCAGCCGTGTCCTAAGGCAGATTGCATGTATCTCCATGAATTAGGTTTGTCATTTTGTTAAATTTTCGTATTTATTGTTTGTGTTGATGATTAATTGTATTTTTTTTTTGTTTTAGGTGATCCGAAAGCATCTTTTACTAAGGAAGAAATGCATCAAGGTCTTCATCAAATATACGAAAAGAAACTCCACAATCAGTTAATTCAGCAGGACACTCCTAACTCTATATCTATTTCAAACACTACTTCTAGTACTTCTAATAAAACAACAACAAAAGATACATCTCCATCCAACAGTGAGTGTCGATCGATTTTAATTTTTTTCATTTTATTTTCCATCAAATAATATTTTCATCCATTTTAGGTACCGGTCAAAATACTTTCATTCCATCAACAGTAGTTACATCTTCTAGTATAAATATAGTCAATTCCAAGTGAGTGTCTATTCAAGATAAGGGCGAATAAATTCGTTATACTAATAATCGACATTCTCTTTTCGAAACAGATCTAAGAGTGGATCAAATTTAGCAGGCAGTGGACTAATCACCAATACACCTTTGTCTTCTTCTTCTTCTTCGTCGTCGTCATCTTCGTCATTGAATAGTAAAGAAGCTTGGCCCAGTTTGAATCCTTCACCAACTTCTAACTCTCCCGGTACAAACGAAGTAACAATTAATCACAGTAGGGATACACAGAGACAAGGTCTGTTATTTTGATGTAAATATTGAAAATAGGCAATGATCGCTTGATGTTACTCGATTGCTGACACATTGAGTATACGAATATTATTATTTAAAGCGTAATCGATTTATAATTTTGTGTCGTTTTGTTTCAGGTTCCACACCGTCACCACAAACTTCAGCAAATCATCAAAACAGCCAAACTACAAATTCAAAATCGAAAAAAAATAATAAAGATCAGACACATTCAGATACTTCAAATAAAAATAATAAATCCGGACAAACAGGGAAAGAAAAGAAAGGATCAAACAAAAAAGGAAAGGCAGACAAACAGAATCAACAACAGCATAACAATTGTACTAACGATAATAATAAGAATAACTCAATAGAAAAAGATACGTCTAAAAGAGAGGAAATAGATAAAAAAGCAAAAAATAAAAATGTAGATGAAGATACATTAGAAAAATATCATGAACAAGCATTTACTAGTAACAGTTCATCTCGAGAAAGTGAAGATATCGAAATAGACACCGACGACAGACATAGCCTTTTAGATAATCACGACTTGTTGGATAATAGTGAACATAGCCTTTTGGAAGATCACGATATACTGTCGAACATAAACAATATCTCAGATAACAATATGTTGCTTATGAATAGGCATTCCGAACTTATGAATCTTGGTAGTCACCAAATGTTGCAGTGCAATATGCAAATGAAACCCAATTTAGACTTTGGCTTGTCGGATAATAGAAATCTCCCGTTCATGATGTTGTCGGATACAAACGATGTTCATATTCTTAGAGAAAGACAGAATGAAATTATGAGACAGAACGACTTACTTAGACAAAATCAACATGGACTGTTAAATACTAACTTAGCGAAACAATATATGAATTCAGAATTAGCTAAAAATGATCTTATGGGAAGTGCAAATATGTATCAAAATAGAAATATTCTTCCTCCGTTCGGTATGAGAATGGACGGAACGACGCCTTCTAACTTCGGTTTATCACATGCAAATCAGGGTGTGGGAACAACTATGATTCACGGAGCAAACGTAGACAATCATTTATTGACTAATGGGTTTAGTAATGAAAATTCATCTAAAGGCAGGTATAATGGGGAAAACAGCATGGACAAATTCTTCACGGATTTTCATAAGAATTTACAGATGAAATCTATGATTAGTCAAAGAAATGGTAGCGTTCAAAGCGTACCGGAAGTTAGCAATGTTCAACACTCTCAATTACCACAGTTGCCCGTTTCGATGCAATCGCTCGCGTTCATAGAAAGTCAACATCTTCAGAGAAACTATTCGAATGCGCAAGATGTTTCCAACATCCCGGTGCATCTTCAGAATGGTGTGGCGGAACTGAATTCAGATCCTATGCTTTTAAGTGAGTTTTGATTTTTTTTTGGAATTATTTATTTACTTATGAGTTTATGAAATATAATGATTGTTTCGTTTTTTTTTATTAGATTTGCAACAACGGTCTGCCAGTAACTATCTCCAACTAAAATCTTCTATGATCGATCAACAGCAATCTGGACTCGACGGAAAATTACTTAATGAGCCGCAAGATCAACAAGTCTTAGCAACAGAAAAATCTATTGTGGACGATGATTTAGATTTCGATCCAATTAAAGAAACTCAAAAGGCTTTGGCAGAAATGATGGCAACGGAAGTATTGCAGCAAAGTGAACCGAAAACTAGGTGTGTGTTTCGATATGTAAAAGTTTAACTTTCACTTATCGAAAAACGTATTAAACTATTTCAACGTTTTAGTCCCGAATCGAATGATAGATTGGCAAGAAGGAACCGTCATACTACTACTGGATTTACACATATGAATGCGTTTGGTATCGGAGTGCCACGTCCTCAACCGACTCAAGGTTTATTTTTTTCTTTTATGGTTTGTTTTTTTTTTAAGATTTTGACTTTAATAAGTTTAATTTTTATTTCAAGGATATTCTCAATCTGGAATTGTAACTGACTGGACTCAAATGGACCCTGCGATTATGTCGACATCTTATAGTTTTCCTCAAAGCAAAAACTTGTTGCAATTACAAACACAACAACTAGCTCAACAGGAACTCGTTGCAAGATTTAACCAATCCCTCACAATTAATCCGACTATGCTAAACGGAGTAAATAAAATGCCTCAGCAGAATCAGCCAATTTCGAATCCTACACAGATGCAACAAATGTCTCTTCTTCAACAGCAAGGAAATAGAATTCATCACCAAAACGGAATGGTTATGTCACAACAGCAGCAACAACAACAACAACAACAACAACAAACAAACACAGCAGCAACAGCAACAGCAACAAATTCCAAACAATCATTTAATGAATAATCAAAATTCTCCTCAGTATATTCATTCAGCTCAGAGGAAGATGCATTCTATGATGGGTCCAGTGATACCGAACGGATGGGTGATGCCGTCAAATAACATGAACATGCCTAATGGACAGTACGCGAACACAAACGGGTATTACAATAATACAAATGTAATGAACAACAGTTCACCATTAGAAATAAATCAAAACGGAAAATTTAGTAACATCCCGCTGTCATCCGGGTTTGCAAACGCTCCCAAGAATAACACGCCCGTAACTACAGAATGTATTGAATCTAAATGAATTATTTCACACAAAGCTTAATATAATAAAAATTATGAATTTTTAAACAAAAAGATTATTAAAATATATTTATATCAATTTTCATATTATTCATTTAATAGATTTTTTGCTCAAATCAAATGTTACTCAAAACAGAATCAAGTGTTAAGCTCAAAAACAATAAAATCAATTCGGACGCAAAGAGGTGATTGCGAAGTAAATAGTTTCGTACATATATATTTTTAAGTATGAAGCTATTGGAATCACGTTTTTGTCTTATTTGTATATTTCGATTGAATTTAGCATATTTAAATAATTTATTCCGCATCACCTCTTTTGTTCGACATCAATTACTACAACTGCACAATTTTTCACTATTTGTTTATTTAACGACTGCTTAATGGTTTTGTAGTTTATAACCAGATTTATAAACTATATTTGAAAATCATTTGACATTCTGATTTGATAGCATCCATGTTGATTTTGTTAGTTAAGAGAGTATAATGAAATTATTATCATATTATTTTGGGATTGAAGGGGCAATAATTAACAAAAGATGTGAAACATGTAACGGTTAACAATGACCTAGCGAAGTTATATATGTTATATATGAGTAAATATGTGCAAAGATATGAAGTGAGATGATCTTGTAATACAAGAGTTTTGGCTTAAATACAAATATAATTACGTGAATATCACATGGTAGTTTTATTATATTTACCTTTCACTGTTTCGTCTTTATGTAATGTAATGTATTGGTCAGTAAGAAGATGCAGATTTTGCTGTAATTCAATATTTTTATAAAAGAAATATGCTTGAAGAGAAAAATAAATTATTTTTGTGAAGTATTTGTAAATAAATGTCAGATTGCATCAGCAATTTCAATCTTATTGTTAAGTATTATCTTTGACAGGTACTTCCTTTTGATTCGTCGATACAGAATTTAATACAAAATTTATCATTGAAAATATTGATTGTGTTGTATCCAGGGATGAACATTTGTTTCAAAATTTACTGATTCCAAAATTGACATTTGTTTTTTCTTTGATTCCAACTCCGACTTGAGCGATTTTAGTAAGATTAAAATTTCTTGCCAACATAAAATTGATGATAGGTAATTGAAATATATAATGACAAATTTCAAAATAAATTAGTGCTGTAAAAATCTTATGAATTAAAAATATAATAAAAAATATCCCCAAACTTTTATATTTTATTACAACGATGAATCAGTTAAAATTTGGAGTGTTTGATATTCAAATTATTACTTTTTTTCAAGCTTTTTATTAGCTTGTTTCTAAAAATATTGTATTTATGTCAAAAATAAACCAGCCAAGACGTACCTATGAAGGGTTATGAATATGTTAAGGAAACAACGGATCTTTTGTATTGACATTTCGTACACGATGGAGGAAACAATCGATTTTATCCATCACTTTAAAGAAAATAATAATAAAAAGGAGTGAAAGTCAGTTGATTTTTTACGACTGACTGCATAAAATGCCATGACTTCAACAAAGACCGAATCTGAGTCGGTAGAGCCCTGGTTATGTCAATATCATGTAAGCTGATGGCACTCATATTGTATTTCAGAATAAATAAATAAAACATTTTATGTATATTTGGTAGATAGGTAAGATGGTAGAAAAAATAAAAAGCATTTTTTTTATTTTTAAATGTTTATCTATGAGTAAAAAAATTATCCACATACGTGGACCCTCATCGATTTAAACATGTCAATAGAATAGTATGGCAATCTTCATATACACAATAAAAATAAATAAGTTAATAAATAAATAAATAAACAAAGTCCACTATTATTCAACTAGTCAACACAAGGTATAATATTTCCAATCGTACTATTTATCATTCATTCTAATCAAATCATTCATATTTATAAATAAGAAGAATATTCAATAAAAAAATTGTGAAATTCAGTTCATGTTATAAATGCATAAGATTCGCAACAGAACAAGCAAACTTATTCACATGCGTAGAAATGAAAAGAAACCCCGAAACTAATGGTAATCACAAGAGTCGATAACCATTTTACAATAAATAAAATTGTATCACACAACCTGTATAAAATATAACAATGAAAAAGTTTGAGCACGTCTATCAACATTTATAATATTTTTGCGACCTTAAAAACTAATAGTTCGGTCTTTGTTCGTGTTTTTGTATGTAAATATTAAAACACGTTGATACAATATAAGATTATTTGCAATAATAATTTTCGCATTTCTATTTATCCAATTTTTGACTAGGATGTGAAACTGTTTAAATTATTGTCTCTAAAAATTGATATATATTTCATTTATAAACAATCTTCGGCATTCGTTTGTGACACATTTATATAATTAGTATCACTTTTGTTGTAATTGCTTGAAATATTTTACAAGGAGTCAAATTCGGAAACGTCACTTCCCTGAAATAGATGAAAATGTATTAAAATCTATTGTAAATGTATAATTTTTAATTTGTTTAATGTTTTTACCATATCTGGTTTATATAAATGCACGTGAGGAAGTAAAAATGTTGACCCTAAATCTCTTTCAGCCATCGTATTTGCTTCCTGTAATTAATATAAATAATAATTTAACAGAATAAATTTTGGTAAAATGATATTTTTGATAATATTACATGTTGAGTATAATGCGCTGATGATTTATTTGAACCCGTTGTACTTCTCATTATCTTTGTAGATGGTTTTACTAATGTACCATCAAACGAACGAGCTTCGGACATTGTCCTGAAATTAAAATATATTTTTATATATGGTCGACAATAATTTAAAAAAAGCAATTTGAATATGAAAACATACAATTCTCCGATTCTTCTTTCAGCATCTGTCCAATCGTTGATGTCTTCTTGACTGAAATTTTGATTTTATTAACATTTGAAAAAAATATATCGGTTAATTGATTTTATAAATAAATACCTGTAGGCTTTTCTAAGCGAGTTAAACTGCGATTGCATATCCATTGTAGGTAAAGTGTTTGATTTTGCCACCGATGATCCATCATCTGGTATATCTTTCAAACATGAATCAAGATCACCGCCTCCCATTACGGTTGTTGATACTTTGAAACCGGCTGATATCAATGCACCTAAAATAGATTATTATGATGTGAAAAATGATTTATACTATCATTTTTTTAATATCGCATTTTTAATTACCTGTTGAATATTTTTGGGGCATCGATTTGTTCATACTGTACGATGATTCGTTGCTTGCTTTACGTCTACTAAACTGAAATTATAAATTCACAAATTGAAAGATATTATCATTTATTCTCAAATGATTATATTTGTACTTACATTATCTCCTCCAGGGCCAGCGTCCAAGTAACTTAATAATTTAGTTTCGTGATTACTGTCACCGCTAGTTTTCCGCTTTCCACCCATTTTACTATCTCTGTAAAATATTTAGTCTTATAAAATTGATATTCAGTAATTAAATTAAATATTAGAATGATTTTTAACCTGATGCCAGAAGAGTCCATCATCAAAGGTGAAGTAGTTGGTGCAGGATGATATTTAGCTCTCGGAATCATCAACGTAAATGGTTTCTTTTCTTTGGATAGTCCTTCGTCGGATAGAGACATCTTCTTATTCGATTTGTGTGATGCTTGAGAAATTTTCTGTATGTAAAACAATTCGTTAATTAATTGAAATTATTATTAATAAAAAAATAAATAATAAACACAAACTTTTGATGGTATGTATGGTAACGACATATTATTGATGCTGCTTCCTTCTCCTCCTGAATCATTTCCTCTTTCTTGGATAAGAGCTCGTTTATCTATTGTAGCATGCATTTTTGACGACTGATGTCCACCCTAAGAATTTCGAATTTTTTTTAAATTTTCTATTAATGGAAAAGAATATCTTTCAATTTTTATTACTTGATGAATAACGGGTAAGTTTCCGATACATGATGTCATAACATTTGGAGGAATTTGAGACCTTCTTGTTGAGTTAGTGTGTCTTGAAGATCCGTCAGGCCTTCGTCTCTTGGCACATGTCAATATGAGACAAATCAGCAAAAGAGTAAATAATATTGCACCGAGAGTTGCCAAAGATATAAGAATTACTGTAACATTTTAAAAATATAAAGTTTTGGGATTGTTTTTTAATTTTTTATAATAAATACATATAAATATAAAATATAAAAATACCTTTCAAATTGATATGACAATTTTCGCCGGCATACCATTGGAAGCATTCACATAAAACCCTATTGTCATCTCTTGTGTAGCATGTTCCATGATAATTACATTTTTCACAACCCACTGGTTCAGCTGAAAGTTCATATGTTGTATTTCACTTGACAATGTGATATTGAACAATAAGTTTTTAACGATTTGTTAATTTACCTGAACAAATTCTACCAGGATATAATGGATTTACGCTTAAATCAGCATACCCTTCTCTGCAACTGCATGTGTATGTTGCCCTTAGATTGAAACATTCAGCATGTTCAGAACAGTCATGGAATTGATTACTCATACATTCGTTGAAATCTGAAAATAAAGTTTTTGAAAATTAGTAATTTTTCTGATAAAATTATGAATTTAAAAAAAGACGATGCTCATTACCTCCAACTTCTAATTTATCTACTAATTCTCCGGCAGCAAATACGTCGGTACCTCCTAAGCTATAATTATTATTTCTCAAATATTTTTCAATAACTTCCTTCAGTCTAGTTTCGTGAGCATTATCTGAGAGCTGCAATATGAAATATAAATTGTTAACAAAATATTCATTGTTTCTTGATTCATAGATAAATTTATTATATAAACCTGAACATAGAAATCATTCATGACACCATTCATATGTAAACCATCTGGAGTAGGTATTTTTACTGGTTGGAAACCATTGATGTGAACTCCGTGATATACATCTCTTAAGTCGGATTGCATAACCATTCTATTGATACCTTCATGAGTAGCCATTGCCAAGTCTTGGAAGTCCTTTGTGTTTTGATCAGCAAACGAGTCTTGGTATAGAAGCCTTTCATTTCCATAACGGCTTAAAGCTAACTTCATTGAATATGTATACGTTGCTGTGAAAAAAACATTTGTTGTAAAATACATATGTTTCTGATACTAAATTTATATATAAAAATATTTGACTTACGCTTGCATGGTCTATCAGGGAACATTCTTGCAAATCCTGGTCTGCATATACACTTCATCAATCCATGCATTCTTTGACAACGCTCATTTCTAGAAGCTTTGCAATCAGGTTGACATTCTTTACCATAAGCTGTTCCTATAAAGTTGAAAATAGATTGAATATTGTAAGGGAGATTATATCATCACTAGTGAGATATCATTACCAGTTGGACTTATAGCATGAGGAGTTTCCAGATATGGAGTACCAGCTAATAAGATTTCGCCCAAAAGCACGTGAGATACGCCGTCATTTCCAATTTCTTCATTCCTTGTGGCTTCTCCTGAATCTGAGTTATCTATGGTCATCATTGGATTGGTACCAGATGGGTTACCTCCATTTTGAGATTTATTCATAACGACAAAGAATGTATCGTTATCTTCTTGGTGCGAAGTGTACATATTATCCACAGTGGAGTTATCAGGTGTGACAATAAAGTCTTCTTCTTCTGAATTTATTGTAACATCATCTAATTTGAGTGTTGATTTAGTTTTGTAAGGCCTATCTCTCATTCTGGTTGGTTCAATGGGAACTTTGGGATATTTGGTTTCCCAATCAGGCAGGGTTGTCACAGACACATGCTTCGTAATAGTTTCAACAATCGTAGTTGGCTGAACAAGCGTATGAATCTCTGTGACTACATCTACCACTGTCGAGGTCTGTGTATCAGTTAAAGTTAATGTTTGCGTAGTAGATCCTACAACTGGACTGACTACACTGGTCTTCGTTTGAGTAACAGTTAACGTATGGGTGAGAGTAACAAATCTAGTGGTCATCACAGTGGAAACGGGACGTTCCAAAGTAGTAGTGTAAGTAATAGCAGTTACAGGATCAGTCATCCTATTAAATATATCGTCATCGGATTGAATAATTTCATTTCCAGCATGATGTACTGGTTTCAAAGTAATTTCTTTTTCAATGTTGCTAAATGATGTTTGCATTGTTGGTATGGTAAATTTATGTGTCAATGTTTTAGTTGATTTGTTAACTTGATCATCAAGGTTAGCAGTAGGAACGACATTGAGAGTATCGGTTTTCCTAATTGTGTTTTCATTCCAGAAGTTTTCAGATCCTTGAATTAGTGATGGTTCAAAACTGATAACGGATGATGTAATAGACGTAGAGTGTGATTGACTTGATTGCACAAGTGTTGGGAAAATTATAGGCTTCCCTACTTTGTCTGGTATTATAGGATCTGAATTTATGATGGATGCTAAATTCATGCCAACAGCTTCTTCTGGATAAGTATCCGGATGCATTATTTCTGCACCCACATTGTCCAAGGGAGTTGTATTGATGATTGTGTTTAGTGTAGAGTGAGTTCTTGTAAATTGAATTTGTTGCCTATTTGAATCTGGTTTAGTTTCGATTCTCACTGGATTCTTCCATGGCGGAAGAGAAGTTCTGGACGGCAACACTATTCTAGTTATTGTAGTTCCTGACGTTACTTTATGTCTATTATTTGGAGTGGACGGTGTTGTGTATCTTGAGAAAGGTCTTGAGGTTATTCTGTAATAATCTGATGGTCGTTTATAGGGATTTTTAACACTGTTATAGCTTGGTCTATAAGTTGATATATCAGAATATTTGGTGTATTCCTTTGTTGGCAACTTTGGTGCAGGAGTTTTAGGAGGTGGACTCATACCCATTATAGTGTCATCATCTGGAGTCGGTTTGAAGTTGAAATCAACGGGTGGTGGAGACATATTTGGAATAATAGATGATTCATTGATCTTTTCAGAAACCGTAAATGTTGGTAGTGTATTAGTTGTGCTTTCAACTGTTGTATTTCTAGGTGCATTTGTAACTGAGCTGCTGTATTCATTCTTATAAGTCAAAGTATTATTCTTTACTGATAGTTGAGGTCGAAGACTTGTCGGTCTTGGAGTAGTTATCGAAATTATATTTTCAGTTATGTTTGCAACAACTATTGGAACTGTAGGTTTAGCAGGAACTTCTCCAATATTCAGCGACATCTTATTTGAATCATCACTGGCTGGTTTATGGAAAGGTCTTGGTTTTTGATTATCATTTGTAACTTTATTGACAGTAGTTGTTTTGGTATTTTCACTGACAGAAAACGGTCTAGGTGCCATCTGGCTGAAAGGCATTACGTTATATGTTGGTTTGGTTGTGAGTTTCGAACCTGGCAACGTAACAATGGTAATGTCTTTATATTTATTTGCATCGAAAGGCTCTTCCGTCTGACTTCCCGTATTATCATCAGCATTGAATGATGGTTTTCTTTTATCAGATCCATAACGGATGTAGTCATTTTCAGAACTGAGAAGAATTTCTTCGTTTGGTCTCGATGAATTCTTTAATGGTCTGAAATTAACTGTTACTTCATTCGTTAAAGTATGTGGGGTGGAAGTCAAAACTGGTATCTTAACAGAAGCTTGCCCTATATTATTTTGATTATATTTTTCATCAATAGTTTTGTAAACATTGTTAGTAGCATAACTTGAGGTAGTCGTTGTTGGTGTTGGTTTTGTATTGTTGAATACTACTTTATTTACTTGATGGTCTCTTGATGGTATATCATAAACTGGTTGTCTATTGATATTATAATTAGAAGGAATATACGCCGGATTATATGGTGGAGTAGTCAAAGGAGGAGGAGCCATGTATTCTCCGATACCCTTGAAGTCTGGAATCAATTTATCTTTAGGATTCAAAATTGGTTTTGAATTTTGTTGCCAGTTGAAGTTTGTGGGTGGATGACCAACTGCATGTAGTTTTTGACCAAACACAGCATTTTTATTAGGCTCTCCATATTGAGATTCAAAATTGAAGTTAAGAGGAATCAGTTTATGAGTTGTGCTTTCGATTTTTATATTAGATTGTTGTTGTACTTTAGCAGGCTTCTTTTCTGGTTTCGGAGTATTTGGAATTGCTGTATTTACTTTGTTGCTAGATTCAGATTTTTGTGGCTCTTTAACAGTTGTGGCGTAGTGAATGGAGAACTTTTCTGGCGATGGTTTAGCGGTTACTGGTTGTATTATTATAGGTCTTTGAACATTAGTCAGGTTCCAGTGATAATGTGATTCTTCAAATTTAAATCTGTTATTTTGATTGTTTGCTACATTTGGCTTTTCGTTGTCTTCTCCATACAATGGTCTAAAACTATTAATTTGTATAATTGGTTTTGAATTATGATTTGGTGCATATCTATCAAAGCTTGTCACATTTTCTCTGGTCATCGGGAAATTGGCATGACTGTTAATACTAGACATGTTGTAAATGTTAGACATCGGTTGCCTTTGATTTGAAGCAAAGTTATTGAAATTATTTGTATTCATATGACCAGCGTGAACTACGTGCACCTTTTGATTTCCATTTTGTACATTATCTGGTATTCCACCAATATTTCCATTGCTATCATCGTCATCATTAAGTGATCCTGCTTTCCAACTGTTTCCACCTACGATTATTTCTGGTCCTTTTTCATGAGGTATGAAATCAGCTGTTGAAACGCTACCCATTCCATATTGCACATTAGGATTGTATTCTTGGATTACTTGAGGTTCTACTTTAATGGCCATATTCGTACCTATAGATATTCCAGTAGATTCTCCTTCGTGCGAATGGAATTCTTTGACATTGTGTGGGTTGAAGGTAGGTTTTTTATAGATTTGCTGTTGATTTGTTGGCAGGCTAGTTCCAGAAATGGTTTGTTCAGGAAGATTAGGACTGACAACACTTGTTCCAGCATTCAATGTTATGAGTCCTCCATTTTGAGGAACAGAATAATGAGTATTACTTGTTGGAGCATTTGGTATTCTAACATTATACGTTGGAATACCAGAATTGGGAATGTTGGGAATATTAACTTTGCTGCCAGCATTCAAAGTAACTAACCCGCCTTCGAAAGTGTTAACAAATTTGTTATTTTCGAACGAAACTCGTGTGCTTTCTTGTATATTTGGTGGAGGATTCATCATAGGTCTTTGATTGAAATTAGGTTGTGCAGGAATATTAACAGTAAATGGTTTCAATTTTTGTCCATATTCACCATTAGATGCAGTCGATGCAAAGTATACTTCTGATGTTATTTTAGGTGGTTGAGGGTGTTTTGGAGACTGATTGCTTTGAATGAATGTCGGGTGTTTAATAGAAGCTTCTGGTTGATGCATTGTTCCGGCAAAGTGAGGTCTATTTCCTCCATTATTGAAATTTGAATTTACAACACCCACATTAGATTCAAATTTCACTTGAACTGCTGGAGGAGGTGGTGGCGGAACAGCTAAATCGATGTCGTAATCATTTGGAGGTTTTGCTGTTGTTGATGGTCCTTTGAAATTGAAATTTCTTATTGGGGGTGGAGAGTTATGGTTATGAGAGAATTCAACGGTGTTAAAGCTCTCAGGTTTTTTGAGTACAAAATGAGGTCCAGAATTCAAATTAGACTCTTGATTACTTACAGGTGGAGGAATCTTTAACCTGTTGATGTAATTTTGGAATGTTTGTTTCTGAGAATCTTCATATTTCCATCTTTGACCTGGAGGAGGTTTCACGTCTTTAACTAAACCGGACACACTATGATTAACTACTTGAGGATCTGGTTTATTTTTTATTGGCCCATTGCCTTGGTTGAAAGGAATAGATCCACCTACATGCACAGATGTCAAATGTGGTGCATCTATGCTAAAGCTTCCGAAATAGCCAGGTTCGGGGTATGGTAGAGGATCATCAATATATTCACCATTCTTGTGAGGCTCAGAAGATCCTGCAAATATAAGGGCAGTTGCGCTGTTTCCGTGAGGAATTATCACATTTGCCACTCGAGATGGTTGAATATCTACCAAAAATGGTTTCATGGTCGTCTTTTGTACTAAATCGTTGAGCAAAATCGGTTCTGGAGCATCTTTTACCTTTTTATTCGGAACTGGTGCAGTGTTGATGAAATTAAACTTGTTTTCTTGTTGAGGTAATCTCGGTGTTTGTGGTTTATTTTTATCTAAGTTGTTGAGATGATTGTTTTCATCTTGAGTTTTTCGCGTAATCAAATTATTTTTGATATAATTTTGATAGCTAGCTGGTGAATCTAAGGCAGGTATATAATCTAAGAAAGCCGGTCTTCCATGATTTTCTAAAATTGTGTCAGTAGAATGAATGCTACCACTAACATGATCGACTAATACATTATGAGGTTTATGTTGTCCAATATTACCATTAGAAAATTGCTGATTATTTTGTTGTCCAATATTACCATTAGAAAATTTCTGGTTGTTTTGTTGTCCAATATTACCATTAGAAAATTGCTGGTTGTTTTGTTGTCCAATATTACCATTAGAAAATTGCTGGTTGTTTTGTTGTCCAATATTACCATTAGAAAATTGCTGGTTGTTTTGTTGTCCAATATTACCATTAGAATATTGCTGGTTGTTTTGTTGTCCAATATTTCCATTAGAAAATTGCTGGTTGTTTTGTTGTCCAATATTACCATTAGAAAATTGCTGGTTGTTAAAATTAACATTTTCTGGTTTCTGATGATCTGGACGTATATTATTATTTGGTGGAGTCAAAGGAATATGTTTCTGATTTTGATTATGATTATTAAAAGAACCCACTCCAGGAGTAGGGTTAGGTTGTTTATTTATATTTTCGTTAGGAAGACGAGGAGGAGGTGGTCGTGGCATCGACATCATAGGAGGTCGGAGATCGTATGTGACATCATCTCTTATTATCGGTATCTGTTTAATACCTTGACCACGTTGTGGTGGTTTGGTTCTCACATCTTGAAAGTTAGAAGATGAAGAATGACTATCTATATGGAAATTCGATTGTCCATTTCCAGGCTTGAGATCAGGTTTATTTATATGCCCAATATTTGGACCTCCAACAGCTGGTTTACCAACAATCACATCAGAATTAGTTGTAATAATTTCTCCGGGACTTATTGGTATTCCGCCATTTAGAAGAGGACTTTCGTGAATTGGTTTACCAAAAGCCAAATTGTTCCTAGAGTTTTTAACGTTGTGCCATGCCAGATTTTGTTGCAATGTGGTATTATAAAATATATTTTGTGATTCTGCTGTGTCAATGTCTTTTTCGTCAACTGGTATATAAATTGGGAATTGACCTCCTTGAGTAGGTTTACGATCAGCTGGGAAATCGTCAACCCTTTTATTAACAACGTAAGGTGTTATTTTGCTGACAGGTTTCACAGTGGTCGTAGTCTGTTTGGTTTGTTCTTGTCTTCTGATCAGACTGCCGGTCATTTGTTCGATCATTGGAGCTAATTTTTTGATTCCCAGTGTACCCAATTTTAATAAATCGGCCACTTCAAATTTATTCTTTTGGATTTTAGGCGGTTCTTTATTTTTGTCTTGAGCATTTGCTGGCTTCCTTTTATCGTCCGTTACTTTTGTTGCATTCCTCTTATTGTTTTGTTCTGACACAACAGGCTTGTTATTTGCATGTTTGTTTTTATCATTCTTTTTATTTGGATCATTGGACTGTTCGCTGACTACTTCGGTATACTTTTGTATAACTTTATCCGATGGAGCACTTCCTTGTTTATGCTCTGGTTTATGCCTGTTGTTTTTATTGTCTTTTTTGAAATCACTCACAGTAGACGGAGATGTATCTACTATAGTTGAAGAATATTTTGTGGGCTTGAACGGTGATCTTTTCAGTTGAAGAGGAGCATCGTCCATATCTTCGACCACCTTTGTTTTCAACTTATCACTGAGCGATTCAGTCAAAGTAACCGTGCAAGGACACGAAGTCATCGAACAACTGCTAGGATGAGTGACTTCAGATGGCTGGATCATCGCATGATTCGATTGAACTTCATCAACCCTCTTTTCGATCTTAGGCTGAAGAATTGGAGTACTTTGTGCTGTCGATTGGAACATCTGAAGTTGAGGCTAAAACACAGAAAATAATATTGACATTTATCAAAAAATCATAAATTTAGGCATTTGCTTTTTGCATTAATATCGAGTTTATTTTTATTTTCATATAAAAAATATGCAAATAAGCAAGTGCCCAAATCTATACGATACTTGTTGAAATATATACATAGGAATAGCTTAGTACGTACAAAACAATTAGAACCTGTTTAATTGGATCTTTATGTATGCAAAAATTTACAATTTAAATAAAATGGATTAGTGTCCGTTGTGAGTATCTATTATACGCGTATGAATGTTTTAGTTCTCACGATCTGATTCGCCGATCGAGGTCTCGTAAATCTCATCAAAGAAGACGAATCAAATGGCGCTACGGAAAACTGGGTATATTAGTACATATTTGGACATTTGAACTATCACCTCGAAAAGAACGCACAGACCAACTCAATTTCCAAGCAACAGAAAACGGGATTCACAACCGAAAATCAAACCAGTCTGCACAATCCCCGATCGGAAAGGTCTACCATCGATTTTTAAACTCAACAGGGTCTACAGGGGTCCCGTGAATCTTACTTGTACAGTTTTGTGAGCTTCGATGGCCATCGTGGCATAGTCGATCGGCTCGGTGGTCACCGTGGAGACGACGGTCTCGTACGTGGAGACCGTCGTCCTCATCTTCTGCACGGTGGTCGTCAGGTACGTGTACGTGGTGAAGCACGTCTTTATGACGAAGTTGTGCAGTTGGCGACGGTTCATGGTGTCGTCGAAGGGGACGTACAGGGTGGAGGTCGACGACGCCAGCAGCGATTGGCGTCTCGGCTGCGATGGCGACAGCGATGGTGTGTTATTGCGGGCCTGGGGGATATGTTATGGTTTCCTATGTATTGGGTGCCAATTGTCGCGGGGTGAGGGTGTTTTGTTGAAGTTTTCGTGTGGGCCGCTGGATGGGGGTCCTCTGTGAGGAGTGAAAGTTGGGGGGGTTTGGGATGTTCAGTTTTTGACGGTTCGAAGTCGTTTGGGGAGGTTTTCGATTGATTTTTATGGTGAGATGGATTTTGTGAATTTTTTTTTAACGTTTAGTATATTAATTAATTTAATAAGTTTAAACGGTTGACAATATATGAAAAATTGTATCAAATTAATTATTTGAGTTTTAATGTTAAAAAAATAAAATAATTGAAGCATATCAAACGAGTATTTGTTATGTAAGTTAATCACAACATAAAATAAAAAATTATGATGATTTTTTTGTAAAGCGATCATGACAAATTAAAAAAATATAGAGGGAACTCAGATAAATCCGTGATAGTTTGAATAAAGTCGGTTTTTTTTTGTAATATCAATGTATTTTCCAGAATTATACCCACTAGAAACATTTCAGTAGATACATGAATTCATACTGATGTGATTTAGTGAAAAGACATATTTTTCGACGGTTTTTAGTTTGCGAAGATCACGTATGATCCAGACGAGTAAAAATAAAGCTTTCGATCTGCATAAAAATAATTTTTACTATCAAAAGAGCTGTGTAAAATTGTTTAGCTTTTTTTTCTATTAAAATATCTACAGAAATGAATATGAGAGCTTTGAGAACTTGAATTAACTATTGTTTCACGGAATTAGACATATCAGATTTGATCATTTGTAGAAATGTCACACAAAATTGGTAAAGATGTACAACATCTAAATAATAGTACGATGAAAAATAATGTAGATGCATCTTGAAAGTAATTTTTTTTCAATTATTTTATTATAATGACAACGAACGCTTAATATCACGGAATTACTCAAGTTTCCCCTAATTATTTAAATAATAATAATAAAACATCGGTTTATAAAAATAAAATGATAAATGCATAATATGAATATTGAAGAAAAATTCATCAACATGTGCATAAATGAATTATTAATGCGAAAAAGATTTTTTCTTCATGCAAATTACACATCGCAACATTTACCTGATCTTCCAGAGCTACTGTCATTCTAACATTGTTTTTGACAGTCGAAGGAGCCAGAGTGGTCGTCTTGTCCAACTCAGGAGTCGAAACGATCCTCAGGTGCTTGGATTTGACATCAGCCCCATCTTGCTTCTTGTCACCATTGGCCACGATGACCTCAACTCCATTGGACATCACTCTCGTGGCCAAGATATGCTTCTGCCTAGGCTCTGATCTGTCGTTGGGGAACCTGACTCCATCCTCGTTGAACAGGAAACCCCTGGCTTCCACCGGATGCCACGAGGAGTCGTCGAATTCGATGACTGGTGTGAAGTCTGCGTAGATGGAGCATGGAAAAAGATGACGGTGATGATATGGTAAAAGCGTGATTCGATAAAAGTAATCGAAAGCGCGTGCTTTTTACGTACGTGTGGTTTGCTTCGGTGGAAAGTTTCAGAACTTTTACGATAAAAGTGTTATAAGTGAAAATTTTGAAAATCGTTAAGTAATCGGTTCGATGGAACGAAGTTGATGTAACGTATGTGAATAAGGAAACATGCAATAGTTTGAAGAATGTGGATATGATGCAACGTATAAGTTCATGCAAATCTGATAAATTCGGGTTATCAATAATAAAAATTATTATATATAATATATCCCGATTTTTTCTGAAACTTTTCAATTTTTAAATGCAATTACCACATTTACTTCAAATAGCTTTCAAAATTTTGAACTGGACATGCATTTAATTAATTTTTTTGCGTTCAATCAAATGAATGACTTGCAATGCAATGTATTATGAAATGAAAATGTTTTGTGATTTAAATTTTCATGCATTCAAAATTTATTTAAGACATGAATGTATTATGACATAACATTGGATGTAAATCTAAAACAAAATAACTTAAGCAATACCAAATTGTGTTATGTTAATTAAAAAAACATTTTTAACAATCATTGTGATAAGAATAATTTCATATTAACACATTTTAAAAAAAGTGCATATCACCACTAATTAACGTAGAAGTAGTTTTTATGCCAATAATAAAATTATAAGTTATCGTAATAATTGAATCAATGTATAATACGATTTAGATTGCGGAATTCATCTGTGAAAAGAGAATTTTTATAATTACACACACATTCTCATTTAAAAAAAGACTATCCTTGCGAATTTATATATAAATTTTTTGGTGTTTCTATTTCTTTGAAAAATTCTGAAGTAATTTTTACAGAATATTTTTGTGTTCTTTGGCGTATAAAGTTAGTTAATTTTTAAAATTCAGATTTTACAGATTAATTCCGTATACAAAATTGTTACAATAATATAAAAAAAAAATGATTATTATACACATCAAATAAATATAAAAGACATGTAAAGAAATTGTATTCGATAGTAAGTATTTCAATATAAACAAAAACTATTTGTTAATAATCATAATAATATCAATCAATCGAAAATATTATAAAATAAAGAAGAATCAATATTTCTAAAACTTAAGTATTAATCGATCGATTGAAATTTTTTTTAATTTGTATATCTTACATGAGAGTTATCCTTTTCCAATGTTACTATAGAAGTGTGCAACTCACCTGGGCGTTTGGGATTTATTACCATAATTTTGGGGAATTTCGGGATCATCATGGCTGGACAGAGAGGTTCACCACATCCAATGCGTCTAGTTGGAGTCAGTCGTGTTTGGTCTCGTCATTGTTCTTGTCAGAAGTTTGATGTTAATGTTCTTATGGTCTTTTTCATAGTGAAATTTTTGTATTGTCAAAATGTAGTCGTATATATTTTTAATGGGGTTTTGGGTGAAATATAAAACAAATGTATAATTTGTTACAAATACAATTATTTTATTATCATCCAACCATACAATTAAGTAAAAATTAATTTACAATACATAAAAATTACATAAAAAATTATACACATGTATTAATGGTATGGTATGGTCACCCTGAACGATATTTTATATCATACATAAATATTAACTAATTCATTTATAACTTAACAGTATTAAGTGTGAAAATGAGTACAGAATACTTAAGATAATTAATTTATATAATTTACATTGATCTTGGCATTGTTTCATTACAATTAAATTAAACTAGACCCTATGTGGTATGGAAACAACAACTCATTTGTCCACGCTTAAAATACATTATGAAAATTCATATTTTCAATTACCATAGTTCGTATTTATCTTATGTTTTAAATATCAAAAAATAAGATTCTTTTCCATTTTAAAATGTGACGTAAACTGTTGATTTTACTGTTGCCGAAAATAACGTCACGTACACAATATAAATAACATAAAAATCTAACTAAAATAAAATAATTTGTATTACATATAAATTAAAACAAAAGGGTATTATATGGACTTATATGGACGTAGAAAATTACGTAATAATTAGAAGGCACACGATTCACAGTCCAGTAACATCTGAAGCTAGACGAACTTCTTCAGCTCAAATTATATATTTTTATGATTAAAATCTATCTACCAGTCAATTTTTCGCTTTGTTTAACAACGTACACGACAGTGGTCGGATCCGAAGTGGAAGTTTCCACGATGGAGCTTGGGTTTTCCAATGCCACGTATTTGCTGACTTCCCCGATTATGCTTTCGAGGCTTTGAGTTTCTGATTGGGTGATTGTGTTGTGCGACATTTCTTCCATGGCTGGCATCAAGAAACTGTCAAGCATCAGGTCCGATTGGGACGATGCGATTATTTCGTTCAAACCAGGCAAATCTGATGGATTCATATCGTATTCGTAGTATACTGCTTCTCTCTTTTGAACACTCAGGGTTTCGTCAGTTAAGATTGTTGAAAGAACAGTGCTGAACTCTCCAGGTGTTCTGCCAGAAACGTAAAGTGTGATTACGCTTGATTCTCGGACTTTAGATGGTTTTTTAGGTATCACTTTGGTTCTTGTTGGTCTTTTTGGTGGTCGAGTTATTACTTCTTTTTCTACCAAGCCTAAGTAATCTTCGGGGTCTTTTACGTCCAACACTTCAGGTTTCGGACTGTTCAAAAGATCGTTACCGAATAACTGTTGGTTATTTTGTAACAGATTCAATTCAGATTGGAGGCCTAATAACGGATTGACAGTTTGCTGTTGTTGTTGAACTTGTTGTTGTTGTTGTTGTTGTTGTTGAACTTGTTGCTGTTGTTGAAGTAATAACAATATAGAATTTAATTGATTGGGGTTTTGTTGAGCTGGGAAGCCAGGGTAGGCTACTGTCGGAGTGACTACGACAGTTTCAGTAATAAATTCAGTCGCAGTAATCACATCAACTTTAGAATCAATAATAGTTGTTAATATTTCTTTTCCTCTGAACGTGATGGGTAAAACAGTAGATTTAGCATCAGTGACTGTTGTTACATAAGTAGTTGTTTTGATTTTGAATTCAGTAGTTGGAGTTTGAGGAATGCCTGGCTGTCCTTGCAAAGCTAATATGGGATTTATTGGTTGAGGCATACCCAAATTGCCTAAAAGCAGTTGAGACAAAAGAATATTCGCTAAAGGTACATTAGCATTTATTTGTGGTTGTATAGTTGACGTTACTCTTTCTACGTCATAAACAGTGCTAGGTATCACATGAGAAAATGAAGTTCTTTTCCCTCTGATAGTTGTGGGAGTAAATATAATACTAGTTGTAGGAGATTCATGTAATATGAATTGAATTACTTTAGTTGCTCCATTTTCAGCTGGTTCAGATGATTCCGATACTAACACTATATATTGACTACCGAAAGCATTTTTTGTTGTACTATATTGATTCGGTTGCAAAATCTCAATGCTTGGTTTAGCCGTTAACACGTTTTTGTACTCGGTGAGCTTTCCGTTGACTATAGGTATAGTTACTTCCATTGGGATTTTATGTGTGATAGTCAATTTTCCATCATTTGGTATTTGATAATTTGCATAATTATTATCTACAATATCATTCGAAGTTGGCTTATATCTTGTTGTATGCCTGGAATTGGTTGTAGGGCGTCTACGTGTACTTCTGCTCGTAGATCGTGGAGTCTCAGTTTGGGTAGAAGCATATGACTTTGTTAATTTTGGTGCTCTGGGTCTTAAGTTTATGGGAGACGAAGAAGTTTTTGCTGTAGTTGCTCTTGCTGATGATCTTGATCGAAATGTCGGTCTCGAAGTGGTGGCTGATGAAGTTTTACTGTTAGCTCTAATAAATTGACGACTGCTCGTTTGAGGTCTCGTTGTTGCTGGAGCTCTAGTGGCTGGTCTTGATGTTGTATATTGGGCACTATTTCGTGAACTGAAACGTCCTTGAGTGCGTTTAGGAGAAGCCGTTATCACTTCTGGTTCGGGTTCTACTGTTACTTCTTGCTTTGGCGTTCTAGCTGTAGGTCTACGAAAATTCGAGTAGCTTCTTCTTGTACCGTAATCAGTTTGTCTTTTTGATCTTCTTCGAAAACCGAATGGTTTTATCACCGGTGAATTACTGATACGTTTGGGAGCAACTGTAGTTGTTGTAGTTGCAACTTGTGATTCTAGTCTATCAGATGATTCATAATCTGAATCTTCTTCTCCTTCTTCTTCAAGATCGTCTTGACTTTCTTCGTTTTCAGCTTCTTGATCAGCGTTCGTTTCTTCATCAGGTTGAGGTTCTGGTTGTTTGTTTATTAACCCCCTGGGAGGGAAAAGAGCATTCGGTCTCTGTCTGTTTCTTAAAGCAAACAATGGATTTTGTGTTGATCTGAGAGTTGGTCTGGCTGTAGTTGTAGTAGCTCCATTTCTACCTCTATTAAAAGATCCTCTGCGAGTTGTTCCTTGAGTGGGAGTTCTTGAAGTGGTAACAGAAGATGCTCTAGTAAATGGAGGACGTCTAAAACGCAATAGTGGATTTGTTGTTCTTCGGGAACCAGATTCGCTATCAGTTGATGGAGTTGAATCTCCATCTTCAGCTGTTGCTGGATTTTCAGTAACTGCAGTCGAATCATCAGTATTTAATGATGGAGTAGTTGTTTGTTTGCTTCCTCTATATCTAGAAGAGAGCGTTGGTCTAATTCTCGATCCGCCTCCTCTAGAAGAAAATTCAACACTAGGTCTTGCAGAACTAGTTCTGAATCCTCCACGTCGAGCATTGGATGGTTGAATATCAGATGGACGCCCTCTTCCAAAACCTGAAGTGCGAGTCGATGAAGTGGCTGTTATACTATTGCTGACTCTGGAGAAGCGCCTTGAGCCTCCAGTTCCACCTCCAGGATATGCGGAAGATGCTTGTTTTCTATTACCGCCAAATCCAGATTTTGAAGATTTGAGAGCAGGCGTGGCTGTTATGGTTTGCGTGAAATCGGACCGAGTTATTGTAGTAGCACCACTCGGTAACGAAACTCGACTTGGAATAAATGTAGGTCTACCTCTTGAAACGAATGGTCTGATGGTGGGTGTGAAAGTGCGTTTTCTTGACGAAAAAGTTAATCGCGATTTCTTTTTAGAACCATTATCCTCATCGTCTGAATCTTCTTCGCCATCTTCCGATTCTTCTCCATCTTGAGGTGTTGTCGGATCCGTTACTGATCCTTCGATCACTGTAATTCCCGGTGTAGTGATCATCGATTCGTCAATGAGACCGTATTTCAAAGTGGACGAATCGGATTCAGATTTGACTTGACCGCCTGAAATAATTGTGGAGTCACCACTGATGATCGCCACTTGCGAGGATATGATTTTTTTTTCTACGTCCCCATCGTTCAATGTTCCCACGATGTGAGTTGATACTATTGCGTTATCACCGACCACTTTCGTCGGTATTATACCATCTGGTAATACAGTGGGTACGATAACAGGTTTTTCATTGTTGCCGTCTAATAAATTACCGGCTGGCGATTGCTTACCGACGGCTCTGCCCAATTGATTTTCGTTAACTAAATCTTTAGTATTGTCGACGACGTTTGTTATAGTTTCCAAACTGCTGCGTAACTCTGACGTATTTCCTACGTAATAAGTGGTGAAATATGTATAAGTTGTGAAGAATGTTGCTTTTCCATCATCAACTGCAAGCTCATCCACCACTGTAGTTTGTTTTATTTTCGCTTCTTCATCACCATCTTTCATTTTAGATGACGCTTCGATTTTAACAGTTTTAACTTCTATCGGACTAGTATCAATTGGGTTGGCGGTGGCCGCGTGAAGAGTCGGCGTGACAACATTTGATACAATATCCTCACGGCTCGTGATAGTTGTTGTTTTATCTTTGTATAATGTAGTCCAATAAGTGAAAGTCGTGTAATACGTTATCGGAAGATTCGTCTCTTCGACTTCGGCACTTTTAGGGTTGAGCGTTTCCGTGACGACATTTGTTACAGTTTCGAGACGGCTTTTCACTTTAGTCGAGTCCTTGCCAATGTACATAGTTGTAAAATATGTAAACGTAGTGAAACTCGTTTGCAACAAAAGCGTGGGCGACGGTACTATTTCATCGATATTACTTTCCGAACTCACTTGATCGTCGAGTACGGAATTGTCGATTATTTGGCGGTCTCCTTTGGAATAACTGCTTTTAATGTCCGTGACGAGCATGCTGTCTCCATTATTCAGGACGACCTCGTTTATATCATCGTCTTGGTCCGACCCTGAAGTTTCTGTGCTTATTTCGTTCGTCTTCTTATTGGAACGATCTATCGAAGAGTACGTGTGTTGTTTCGGCTTCGTTGCTTCTATATCGAGTGTTTCTTTTTCGATGTCTTTATCGATTTCTTTTTCGAGCGCTGGTCTGTTCAGTTGATCAGCTGGAACTTTTTTGCAATTCTTGAAATCGATCTCGTTCGATTTCGTACTAAGGGAATTCATTTGACTAGTCTTCGTGGGCAATAGGGAACTAGGTCCTACATAATTAGTGTAAACTTCTGTTCTGCTGCATATATTAGCGTCTTGTTCTACGTAAAGAGTAGTGAAGAAGGTGTATGTCGTATAGAAAGTTTTAACAACGTCCGCTTTGACGTCGTCGAAGAATTTCTCGTCTTCCAGTTCAGGAGTTGAAATTTTAGATGTTAATATGGCGTCATTTTGCACTGAATCTATAACCTGTCTATGCTGAACTAAATCTATTATACTATTTAGAGAGAACGATTGAGTTGGTCTACCGATACCAACACTGGTTGGTTGTATTTCTCCCAACTCTTCCATTTGCGTTGCCTTAAAGAGATAATCACTAGATTCGATAGCGTTAAATATAGACGGATCAATTTCAGATAAATCTAAAGTGGACGTAATTACATTAGTGACTACAGATTTTTTACTAGATACGGTTGATGTTGAACCTTGGAAATAAGTAGTGAAATAGGTGTACGTAGTATAAAGTGTTTTGAATATAAGATCGATTTCATCCTCACTTTCGGTAGTTGTTTCTGGTTTTTCGAAAGGTATACGTACGTCCAAATTTATTTGGTTTTCTTCAGTGGTCACTGAAACTTCCATATGGCTCTCGCTTGTGGTTACAGCGTGTTCAGTTGTAGTGTATTCAGTGGTAGTTGTTTTGTCGTCCACTTTGTTATCAGTGATTTCTTCTACCTGCTTTTCCGATTGCGTGGTCGTTTCAACTTTTTCCGTGGTCTCCTTTACTTTCTCCGTTGTAACGCTTATTTCATCGGGCTCATCCGGAGTCGTCGTGAGAACCGGTAAGTTAGCTTCGGTCACTTCGTCTATTTCTTTTAATTTTTCCGTAGTGGTTTGAATCGCCGTGGCTTCTATTTGATCGACTGACTTGATAGTGGGCGTTATTTCGATAGCTTCTTCGGTTTTGCACGCTAAATTAGTCAGGTAGCCTGTTTCGGACGTGACTTGGAGCGAAGACTTGATCGACGTTGTCGTTTCGGTTCCTTCTAACGGTATGAAATAAGTTGTCAGATAAGTGAGCGTCTTGTAAGCTGTTGTCATTGTCGAAACTGGTACAATGCCTCCAGTGCAAGTGGCGTCTCCCGAATTACTTTCGATTTCTTCTTCTTTTTCATTTTCTTCATCCTCTGGTGGGGTAGATAACGTGTCTTCTGTGTACGGTGAAGTTTCTTGTTCGGCTTCAGTCGTAGGTCCCGTTTCATTTTCAGTGACATTTTCATCTGGAGAACTGGTCGTAACATCGACAGTAGATTCATTATCGGCTTCACTTGCCTTCAACACAGACGAAGGAGCGAAGAATGTTAACGGTTCAGTAGGCTTAATAGTGAATACTTTATCATCTTTAATAGTCTCCTCATTTCCTTGCAATTTATCAGTCGAATGAGTTCTGAGTATCGTACTGTAAGTTGTCTCTGATGATTGAATCACGTCTTTATTTATAACGAATTGTGTTTTTTGTCTATTGAACGAGCTTTCTCTTAAGCTCGCAAAAATTCGATTCCTCTTTCCTTCTTGCGTTAATATTTGTTCTTCGTCTTTTATAGGTGATTCATAAAGGACATTTCTGAGGTTTTCGTTATCGTTAACATAAGCTTTACTAGACCTTGATGAGGACTCCTGAGGATTCATGACATAAGTAGGCAATGCCGTCTCCATGTTAAGTTGATGACCGAACATGGTCTTAGTTACCATGTTCAAGTCAGACGAAAGGAATGTTTTAACTCTGGTGGCAACGTTCGGTAAAACTTCAGGTTTGACTGATGGCGTAATTTCTTGTTGTTTAACAGCTTCAGTAGCCGTACTCGGAGAGAAAACAATTACGGTGTCACCGACCATCGTGGTGAAATTGGAAAAGCCGTAATACGTGAACGTCTTCAACGGCTTCTGATCCTCCTTATGTCCGAAGAGTTTCTTCGCGTTCTTCAAATAATTCGGTTTCGAACTGGATTTTTCCGTTTTCGACTCGACGTTGTCTATGTAGTAAAATATGGGAGAAAACTCATTTTTCACCGTATAAGTGGGCAGTTTCACATTCGGGTTAACTTTGACCGGTTCTATGCCTTTCGATTGTGACTTTTTCGTTTGGGTCACGCTGTTGTCTTTCGGTTCTGAATCTAGGTCGATCGCCTTGTTCGTTCTTTCGTCGTCTTTTATTTCGATGTTTATATTGTTGTAAGCTGAAATTTTCCTTTCTCTCGGGAAAGGTATCGGGTCTAAGAAGTTGAATGCTTCGAATTCATTATACTTTGGAATTTCCTTTACTTCTTGTATCCTTATGTTTTCTGTCAAACTTTCAGGATTCGATTCGGTGGTGACATCTTCAACAGGTCTAGCATTCCAGACTGTAGAATACGTACTTTGAGCTGGTTTGCTAGGATAAACTGTGAAAAGATCTAAACTATCTTTAGGCGATACGTAATCGGTATTTTTGATGACATATGAGCCTCGATCAAGTTCGCTGAGACTTTCTTCCAAATTCCATCGATTTCTATCGTCCATCTCGAATGGTAATCTCGTTTTTCTATCTTCTCCGTTCACTGGTTTGTCGTAAAGAACCAGAGACGATTTAGTCAGCAGCTGAGCGTATACTTTACCATTATCGAGAGTGGTACCCAATATTTCAGTTGCATACTCTGTGGTGACACCATCTTGTATGAAGGTCCTTGCAGTTGAGGTCAAGAGACCTATTACCGGTTTCACGTTGAGGTATCGGCCGTTTCTTGCATTTATGTCTTTAGTTAATTTTCGATTGTCTACTAAAAGTACGGTCGTGAGGTCTACTCGGCGATTACACGGTTATTTACAATCAGTTTATTTATTTAAAAAGTACAAATTAAAATAAAGTCAGTTTCATTCGTCCAATAGTCGGGTTCATTTGTAGTCAGTCAGGTCCATTATCGTCACAGTTATGATGTCGTGGTCGAATATACAATGTCGTCGTTCATGTGGTTGGTTGGTTGGTTGGTGGTCAAATTTGTACATTTTGGTATTTTGGTAGTTTGGATATATTGTAGAACACGCGCCACCGTAGAGAGGATTAGAGTTGAGAATGGAAAAAAAACAGAAAACAAACAATGTAATTACAATAGAAACATATTGAATAAAATATGCAATATACTTCTTAATAATAAAGAGATATTTTCGAATGATTTTTTGCAAAAATTCAGAAAAAAATGAAAACATCTATGAAAAGGAGATTTGATGGAAAAATTTATGATAACATCTATACATAATAAGAAGAAACTTACATATAATATTGTGCAATAGTAATATTATATTTAAAATAGTAGAGGCTTTGAGAAAGTAAAAGATTATCAGATCCAAATACTTTTCATCTTTACAATTGTGAGACAACAGGAAAAATTCATTGTCTAGAAAAGTGCATAGAATTTTTAAATGAGACGAAAAGATAAGGATTTGATTATAAATAGAATTTATGTAATATGCTTGCTTGAGAAAAAGAGAAAAGAAATAAGAAAAATACAGTGGCGTATTCAACGTCGTATTTTATATGTATTATGAATTAAGAACATAAAAAAACATTATTGAAGATGTAATACGCGACTGTTTTGAAGAAAATATTTAACAACACGAATTGAAGAAAGTGCCCAACATATTATGAAAAGTAAGCAAAATTGTGTGCAGAAATATATTTTACAAAAGATTTTATTATTTTGTATATATTTTATGGATGTGAAGAAAAAATATTAAAGAGAAATATACAAGCAGAAAAACGTATGAATGTAACAATTTCTTATTAGAACTTACCGCTATCGCCAGAAAGGTGTACACGATCTGCAGCAATTTGTTCATCATTATGGTTCGCTATAAGTAAAAAAAAAAATATAAATTAATATTAGACTTCAAATAATACATTTGAGAAACAAAAAGTTTAATCAACAAAATAATCAAAAGAATAAATCACACAACAGCCAAAAGAAAATCAAACTATAGAAATCAGAACAGTACACTTTTTCGAAGAGGATAAAAAACTATTCTAAGACGATTCGTTCAACTTCGAAATAAATGTTTAAAATAAAAAAGCCAAATAGAAATTTTGCAAATTCAATCCCGGAATCGGGTCAGTTTAGATTGTAAGTAAATTAAAGAAGCGATATTGTGAAAATTCGTATAGAACGAACGACAATTTCCACTGTCCAATGAACTTAAAAAGCACAATGACACATCAACAACCCGTATATGTTCTCTAATAACAAAACGTTCCCAAAATTTCCCAATCGTGTGTGAAAGTGAAACCGACCCGAGTGCAGTTTGCCTAACTTTTACGTCACAAAGGTCACGGTGGTTCAACGAGATTTATCTGCTAGTCGATTTTGCGGAAGATAATGAACGAAAAAATAAAACCTTTTTGCTCTGCGAACAATGAGAGAGCCAGATGGCATGCTCACGTGTTTCATTTCCGCAATTTCATAATATTATACATACAATAAATAATTATGCGATGTCGCGGCAGGTGAACGATCGATTGTTCCATCGTGAGAAGATCGGTCGGGTCGCGTTCTGGTTGTGCGACACACAAAAATATTTATTGAAAAAAATATGACATTAGAAAGCTTCGATGATTGTTTCAGATGTGTATTGCACGTGTGAATCGTTCTAAAGGTCGAATTGAGGTGTTTAGTATTGAAAATAGCGATGGTGTTTGATGAATGTGGCTTTTATGCTGCAAATTCGGCTACTTTTTACAAATCGAATTCAATCTTTTTCAAATCAAATTTAATCAATTGATATGTATTTTTTCATATTCATATACATATGTTTTTTATAGATTTTGGGTTTTAGATATGGTGAAATAAGTATTAGTTAGAGTAACACGATCCTTCATAATAGATTGAATTTGGAGTGTAAAAGCTGTGGTTGGCTATTGTCAAGGTTCAAGGATGAATTTTTGTGTGAAATATTATATAAACGAAAGGATGCATTCAAAGATGGGAGTTTTTTTTTGTCATGTTAGGTAAAAGTTATTATGCCGAATTCGTCACTGAGACATTTCAAATGACATTTGAACGGTGAACTTTAAAATACGATTTTTCGCAATGCGAAAAAACATGGGTATTTTTAAAAAATCGGACGATTTATACGATTCGTTATAGGAGAATGTTGTAATGTACAAATATAGGAATTTATCTAGTAATTGTATTTACATAAGTAGATGCGCTACGCTGTGTACACCTGTGAGAAAAATGCAACTTTTACACGCATATGACATTTCCCGCACAAACAAAATTACGAAAAAAAATTAACGTTTTTTTTCCGACCACTTTCTATACATAACTTTCGACATGCGATACGACACTAAAACTACTCGTTCTGCAGATTTTACACTCCAAATTCAGCATATTGCGAATCAAATTCAACTCTTTTACAGCTCAAATTAAATTCAACCCTCAGAAATTTAATTTTTTATATAATCTATATATGCAGTCCAAGTGTATTTCAGTCCATGTATAATATATTTGGCATTTCATTGAATAATATTACAACGATTTTAATAATACATTTCCGATGGTTGATTTTGATATGAAAAAGGTTGGATTTGATATGTAAAAGGCTGAATTTGATATGAAAAGGGTCGAATTTTTATTGTAAAAGATTTAATTCGGACTAAAAGCCGTAAAGTGCAGATTTTTCCGCTGAAACGAAATCCGACAATTTCAGAATCGGCCGCAAATTGCGCACGTCGTCACATTCGGGGTCACCGCATACGATCTGACCCACTGAACACTTTACCCACGGCACTTTTGTCCGTTGTCCAATTGTGATGTGTCGGCTCTCTCGTGTTTTGTATCGCGAAATATTATTTTTTAGTAATGCGTGACGAATTTGGTCAGTCGGACCCTAATTTAATTACAATGACACATATGTGTGTCGCAGGTATGTGAAAGTTGGGCGTTACTTGACCATAATTTTTTACCGTTACCCGCTTGACGTTTTTATTCCGATTGAATATTGCATGCGAAATTTTTATTTTTGGATATGTCGAAAGTTTTCGATTGAAATAAATTTTGTTTTAAATAAGTGTTGTTTATCGAAGTGTAACATTTCTTTGATACAAAGGGCTTTCTTTATCGTTAATCAAGAAGGGGAGAATGAAGAAGAACCAGTTGCACTTCCTTCAATTGAAAAATTTAAAATTCCACAAATATATCGTTCGGTTTTGCGTCCAACCAAGCGTTAACACAATGACCCACCATCTTATAAAATACTTCGGTTGAATCTTCTATCACGTTTGATCATGACACAGATCATACTGTCGTCGTAAATTACGCAAAATAATCACAAGTGTTCTGTCGTTTGTTATTTTGCGTTTTTCTCATGCGTATTTTTTTTAGGATTATTTTTGAACGAAAGCGTGTGCGACGTTTTACAGTAAACGTGAGTCCGTTAGGCCATTAACCATCTGTCATTTTCGAATCGAATATTGTTATTAAATATCATCAAGTTGTTTGAAAAAAATTATGTAGAATGTCGATCTTAAAATATAATGAATATTTTCAGCGAAGGTAAAAATTTATTGATGGTTTTTATCAAGTTGGATCTTAAAAATTTTTAGTATCGTTGAACTACTTTAGTACAAAAAAATTAACCTACATGATGAGTCATTTGGGTTGCGTTTTTGTATATAAAAGATGAGCATTGCATAATAAATGACCACAAAAAAGGAACAAAACCGCTTGCGGCCAAATTACGAATTTCCCGTATAAATTTACAAGAGCCCATTAGAATCATCATCAAAATCAAATTTCAACTTAATTCATCATAATGAACTTCAAATTTATTGAACCAACGCGTCTTTTTTTGAAAAAAATGGGTCAGTTATAAGTTAGACGTTCATAAAATGGCACATTGTTGTATACGATTAGTAAGACATTTAGCAGGTACATTGTTTTCACGTCGACCAGATGTCTTCTATTGTCTGTCTTCAACGCAACAAGGTCAATGTCTGACGATGATGGACTACTGTTAACGCTGATGCAATATGAATCACGAAAATGATACGATTTTATTTAACAGTGAAATTTTTCCGATCAAAAAAACCGTTTAATTAAATAAGATTTTATCTTCTGTATCAGTGAAGGTTGCCGATATAAATCACAGATATTATATGTTATTATTGAAAAAAAAAAACTAGGCGACTATGTCGTAATTCTATACGCAAAACGAGTGTTGCAACTTTCAATACCCCATAGACATGGTTCCGCACTTACACCGAGATGTAATGTCGCAATTAGAGTGTGACTTTTGTCACAGGTCGTTTTAAAAATACGTAAAAATAACCGTTGCCGATTTCAAGTGCAATTAAGTCGGTTAAAAATCGTAAATTAGAGTTTAAGCCTAAGAATCGAGACCGTTCCGAAAAGCGATTTGTAAAAACGGCGATGGAAGGCCACGTTTCGTACAGAAGTCAAAATCGACCTCGATGCTAATTTCGTCCATTTAATTGTGACGAATGATCGATTATTATAAATGATATTAATCAAATGGATTGAGATTGATAAAGGCTTTGTAAAGCAGGTGCTTTTGCGGATCCGCTTCCGCCTTAGTAATGAAAGAATAATACGACGTATCGGATGACGAATGTGCGTAAATGCGAATCATTGTATCAGGTTCTATTCTAATTCTGTGAATGTAATGAAAGTTAATTGATGAGTGTCGATGCGCAAACTTTCCATCTGTTTATTTATAAGGCTAAGAAAAAGCGTGTGATTAATAATTTGCATTTCATAAGGATATGAAGACGAATTTCCAATCAGACGCCGCCGATGTGAAATTAAATATTAATAATTTAAGCAATTTATTGCAAAAAAAAATTGAAAAAAAAAGTCGAATTGCAATATCGGTACATTGAAGTATTTTAAATTAAAAATTTGGAAATATTACGGAACTCAAAGCTTATAAATAATCAACTTTAAAGGAAACGAGCAATTTCGATCGAATTGTCGCATTTATGTTGAATCGAATGGTTGTAGCAAGTCGGCCTTGTCAAGGCGACTTGTTGGCTCCTTTCTTTTCTACGATATGAATGTCGCCTTTATAAAATGTCGATTTAAATAAATTGATAACTCCTATACGGTCGCCAAGGACTTTTTTTCGGCTGACCATTCGATAAGGAGACCTTCGATAGAGTCGATAAAGAAAAAAACTCATTCGAATGATATTGCACGCATATTAAGTAAACATATTGTATGTAGCAGGTGATATATAAATAGGCATACCTTTGTAATAATGGATTTTTTTTCGAATTGGATCATTATACGCAAATTTGACATCGTGTTATTATGTGCGTGTTAAAAAAGCGCAATATAGCCGATAATTTTATGGCGTGTTGAAACGAAATGGTTAATGAGCTAGTTGGATCGAAGAATGCTAATCGGTATTATTTTAAAATGCTTAATGACTCTATGAGAATGTTGTTGTGGATCGGAAAAAAAGTTAATTTAACAAAATTTATATTAAAAAAAATAGTTTCAAGTTCATGCAAGATGTATTGTACGAACTTTAGAACTTGACAATGAAAAAAGTTCAAATCATTTATTTTTTTCAATATAATAATGTTGTTGTTAATTTATTTTTTGTACAAACACATTCCTAAAGTAACATAATAAATTATTTTACACAATATAAAAGGCAATTCCAATGACACACTTGCACGTTTAGATCGCACAACCTCCCATTCATACACAATTACGTCCATCATTACCCACAATTACATTAATCTACATCCTATTCAAATCAAACATCACAATTCGAAAGAGAATACCATCAGACACCATACGATTGACGTGCTCGATTTCTATATGCAAAACGGGCTCGGAATCGGATCTGCGTAAGGAAATCGACCGACGACAGAATACCAAGTCCGTGGACGTCTAAGAAGTTTCTCCGAAGAAGTTCTGGTCTCCATCGAAAGTCCAGGAACGAGGAACAGAAACCCAATTTGTCTCGGTTACCGTTACGCGGTCGCGTTAACGTTCGATCGGCAATTATGTATACGGCGATTGAACTAGAATGCTCTCGATGATGGTCTCTTAAACGTTTTATGGTTTGTTATTGAATGGGTCGTCGATGAATGTAAAGTGTTGAAAAAAATAATTGGTATTGCTATTGTTTTCATATGAAAGATAAAGCGGATGCGTTCGACAATTAAATTCGAGTACGTCAATCAGTAATTAATCATCAGATCGATATCATGATGTAAACATCAAAATACGTGAAATCGAAAATAGTTAACATTTCTTGTATAACAATCGAATCGATGGCTTCTTAAATGTTTTCTGGTTTATTATCGAACGAGTTGTAAAGCGGATACATTTGATAATTAAATTTGAATACGTCAATCGGTAATTAATCATCAGATCGAAATCATGATAATATCAAACACAACAAAACACGCGAAATTGAAAATAGTTAACATTTCCTGTACAACAAACGGATCTTACATGTTTTTTGGTTTATTATTAGACGGGTCGTCAATGAATGCTTATTTAAATACACCATACGAAAAAAAATCATTGAAATTGCAATATGAAAGATAATACGAATAATTAACCATCAGACCGTTATCATAACGATCGTCAAAACATTCGAATAAACAGCAATCGAAAAGCGTTAACATTTCCTGTACAACAATCGGATTGACGGCGTCGTCGAAAAACCGAAATGGCACCGCGACAAACGTCAGCCCGAGGCCACTATAAATCGAAACCCAACACGTGAAACGATCAATCATCAGCAACATGTCAACAGTCAACAATATCCGAATAACGGGGACGATCGAGCCAACAATGCGGAGGCGCTTTGCATACGACCGCGATAGTGATTTTTTTCCTATCGGCCATTTTCCGACTTTTTAATACGCCGGCACACATGCTAATTAAACGTCTGACTTTTTTTTGTATATATATTTTATTTTGCTATCGGAAGATGGCCATTGTTGTCGATTCCCAAGCGTTTCGGGAACAAAAGCGCGACGTTCTCAAGAGATTCTCTCTTTTCTCCTGAGCTCACCGTTAATTTTGTGTTTTTATTTTGAAAATATTTTGAATGTGATGGCCCTGGCCGTGTCGTTGACAATTTGTATTGTTGGTTGTTTCCATTGAGTTTTATATTATATAATTCTTTTCGAACAAAAAGATATTGTAGAAATGCGTTCGCACGACATTGCGTTAAAGTTTATTCCGATTGTGAAATTGGTTCGCTGACTAAAAAGTGTTATACAATTCCGTAGCACTTCCGATTGGAGAAATTTATACACGTCCATTCAATATATAATTATATTCATTAATAAATTGAATATGATCGGAAATAAAATAAATTTTTATTAGAGAAAGCACAAATATATGTATTTTTTATCGACAGGTGTAATTTATCGATAATTCATATGATAATCTAGATGGATTCAATATTGTAAATGTTAAGATATATGAATAAGGTCATTCTTATTTGTCGACACGCGTGGTTTTTTTTGAATCGTATATAAAGTGAAAGGTCGACAAAATTAATATGTTACGATTAAATATATGCACATCTTGAAATGTTAAATATTTAAAAAAAGTGCAAATCTGACATTTGAAAACTTGTGCGATACCCGTTCGGTGAAACTATTTCAAAACGATGATTTAACATTAGTAGCAAAAGAGTAACATTCGTTTTTTGATGCAATTCGATTGATAAATGTTACAGAACATCCGCAATATGTTCGAACGTACATCAGTTAATTGATCAAGTCAAAAAAAATGAGAGAGTAGATATTTTATATTGTGAATATCACGTAATATTTTATTACTTTTACTATATGGAGTGGAAACCATAACAATCAACTATTGACTCTATTCTGTCAGGGAAAGGATGTCTTCCTAAAACGTGTTTAACTTTGATGGAGACATTGCAAGATTCGATGTGTTAGGAGAGCTAAAGGACAATTGTGAGCCGAGACCAGAATAGTCTGGAAAAGCTGGTGTTGTTAAAAAGTGTTGAGGGTGATAGAAGGAGTGGAAAAGCCCTTTCACGGTGGGTTGATGAGATCAGGACGTCGACTGGTCAAACTGTGATGAAAACATTGCATACTGCGATGTGTCAGAAGAACTGGAGGAAAATTGTGAGGCGAAATACAGAAGAGAAATTATAAAATGGTCACGATCCTCAGTCATGAAGAAAACGACTAATTGTAACATGAAATGTATTACACCGACTAAATTCCCCATTAAGATCCATCAAGAGTTTTTCTTTTACACATAATCAAATCGAATCAAATTGCACCAAATTAACATACACTTGACGCAATCCACTTTTGATAATTAATTGTTATATTCAAATCGAGCCATCTTCCACTTCCACGGTGTGTTTGTCCGACTTTTTTCGACTTTGCCGCTACTTTATGTAACAGTTCACACGACTCTAGAGATTGTTACCGTAACACCACTAGGCGAGCCTCAAGTGTTATTGTGTTCGTGTGGAGTTGGTTTTAGAGGTTTTAAATAAAAGCAAAAATTTCCATTATTGTGTCGCGTTACTTTTACCTCGTTTTAATTGTTGCTCTAATCAAAAGTGGAACGGATTCGAATACGCGATGAATTTGTCTTAACCTTATTTGTTGCGCTGACTAATATGTTTTTTGATTGAATTCCAAATTTGTTTGATTAGCTTATGAATAATCAATGTTAATTTAATGAGTAAAGAATAATAGATTATATCTATGTTTTTTAATGATAATTAAAATGTTGAATTAAAATCAGATGACTAATCTGATGTTTGTTAATTAAATGATTTTCCGAAAATTGTAATCGTATGAGGTATACTACTGTTACAACTTTGATCACGGAATTTATCTATAAAAACAGAATTTTAGAATTATACATAAGAAAATAATTTCATTTTAAAAACGCTATTCTTGCAAACTTATGTAATAATTTTGATGGTGTTATCATTCCCGTGAAAAATCCTGGAACGATTTTTGTAGAACGACTTTGAGTTCTTTGGGGTTTTAGATAGAACAACAACAAACTCAAAAATATTTCTCTTACAAACTAAAATATAATTATTACAAAAAAATATTGATTACTTATTACTTATGGATTGAATAGTATTTTATAGTTTTTGGTTATTTTGCAATAAAAATGGTAAGATTTTATGAGTTCAACTTAATGTTCCAAGGAACTCAAAGGGGTTTTGCAAAAAGCGTCCCAAGATTTTTATCGGAAATGATAACATAATCAAAATTAACACATAAATTTACAGAGATAGTTTTTTTTAAACGAAAATATCTCTTATGTGTAGTTTTAAAAATTCAGCTTTTATAGATAAATTTTGCAATCAATGTTGATAAGCTGATATAAAAATCCGAAAGTGTCTTAATAACATTACGAAAAATTGTGTCAACAAAATATTAAAAAAAACCCTTGAAAATATAATGAAAACACATAAATTTCGAAACACGCAAAAAAATCGTACGCATTTCATCCAAATAAAAAAAACAGCGAAACTAATCCATAAATCTAAATGGGCGTATGCGAAATTCATAATAACCGTTCACATATGAATATTGAATGAATTAATAAAAGCAGCGAAAGTAGCCGGTAAGCTATACAAATAATTCGATCTCGGAAAACCGTATGAGAAAATCTGACGAATTATCAATGGCCCATTACCGTGTTCAATTCACCGTCAAAATTTAAATGCTGGAAACTCGGATGAATTTCGAATAATTTCGAAAATATTGGAAACGATTCTTGTGAATTGTCGGATAACTTGTTTCGGATTTGGCGCCGACCCATAAATGTTAACGGATTCTGCGTGTTTATTTAGTCGAGGTTATCGCTTTGGTCGTCTGAAGAATCTTATCGTTGCTCAATGATGGCCGAAGTAACTGTATAAAAGTGTTAAGTTAAGTAATTTGTATAATATAATGGAGTGAGAATTCATTTTATTTACTTTGGAAAAAATCGAGCGAGTTTATTTTATTTTTATTATATAAAATCGATATACTTGTTTCATTTTATTTTTAAAAAGATAAAATAAACGTTTTCAGATTTAAATAAAATTTATAACAATGAGTGAACAGTTAAATATTAAAATTTATTGTGCAATAATGAAAGATAAAAATATCGTATTGAATCATCGTAAAGTTCGTTTCATATGGTGACTATACTTTTTGAAGAATATTAAGGATATTTTTTTAAAATAAAAATTTCGCAGCAGACTATGAAAAAATTTTTGCAAATTCTACCCCCTTTCTCCTTCCCCTTCCTTTTGTTTCATTAAAATTTATTGTCACTATAAATGTCCGTTTTCTTTCCTCGAAAATTATTCATTCAAAATAAGCTACATGTTTTTCTATTTTAGTTGAAAGCATTATCAAGAGCTAAGAGTTTTATATATATTTATTGAAAAAAAAAAAATAATACAGAATATGTCAACTTCATAAAATATAGGACGAAAAGGTTATTTTAGAAAATAAATAAATTTAAAAGACAGAGCAGTGAAAAAAGGACTTCTTCTTCTTTTTCTTCTTCTCTTCTCTTAAATTAAAACGTATGGTCAGCGTATTTATTAATGTTATCGTTTTTGAAATAGTATATTTGATATTTATAATTTTTTTAATGATATATTATTATATGAAAATCCAGTCTAGATTATTTATTGAAAATTTAAGCGAAGTCTTAATGGAAAATATTGAAAAAATTTCAACATTTCTTCCAACGAATTGTTCAAAAATTATGCCAAATCATATTTCAAAACACTTTTTTCTATATTCCAATAAAAATTCGAACTCTAAAGCCTACGGGGATCCAAACACTCGCACATATGTGGCCCAAGCATTCGCACGGAGAGATGTTTGGCCGCAGGCTGTCCCCGGTCAGCGGCGACTTTCTCTCCACTTATTTTTCCCGCCAACAAAACATAATATCGAAATATAACACACCTGCCACTCGCCGATCTCCCCGAAAGTCATCGCACTCCACCGATCGGGTGGAGCCCAAGAGGCTGTGGTTTTCGTCCAAAAGGCCATCGCCCAAATTGGCCATCGCGGGCCACCATTGTTCGGGGGCGATGGTGAAACGTTTTCAATGTTAATGTTGGATTTCGCATCGCGATGGTGTTCAATTTCGTTTTTTATGAACGATTTCGGTCCGTGTGTTACGTGGATTGTAAAGTTCAATGAAATGTCATTATCGCGGCTTTGGAAATCGTGCGAATTTCGCACGCGGAAGAAATGTAACCGATTGTTGAACAAATCAAATGTGTATTAATCAATTTTTATTTGAGTGAGAATGATTGATGATTCGTGTGATACGCATGTATTTTGTCATATAAATAAAAATATAATATAATATAATTCACATTTGTGAGAAGTCTTTTCATATTCATTTCTGATTATATATGTAACGTTTGAATAATTGCGTTTATTTTTCAAAGAAAAACGCAAATTTTTGCAGTTTTTGTAAAATTTGACATAATTGAAGTGTTATTTCATTTATTCGTATTACTAAAAAAATGAATGTTTAACGTCATCTGTCAAATATGATAGTTGACGTGTTTTAGGATATATCTATGGATAAATAGTAAATAATCGACTTGACTTTGTAAGTCATAAAATAGTTCATTTTAAAAGATGATATTAGAAGGAGTTAAAAAGTCGTTTCGAAATATATGTTAAATTTTATTTAAACTTTACAAAAAACGCAAGATTTTAGACATAAACTACACGTAATATATATACTTGTAAAAAATCATATTGTTTAAAAAATATTGAAATATATCTGCGTCAAAACAATACGGAAACAATTTACAGTTTTAACAAGCCAAACTATCGAAGTCCTAAAAGGAAAAGCGTAGGAGCGATGAGGTAATTTACAAAATCTACCTTAATCGATTACAAAAAATAAATAAACAGGTCATCATAAAAACTCGAAGCAATCTTTATTATAACTGTAAACAACTTGAATATTTACATCTTGTCTTCGCGGAATAAATACGAATTTAGATGCAAACGCTGCGAATTTTCCGACACGAAAACGCGTGTGCGGTGACATATGTGCCCAGAAGCGAATGTAACGTTACCGAAAAGTGTGTCAATACTACTTTTTTTCGTTTTTTAATAAATGCTTTTCGAATGTAACACGTTGAAGATTTGAGAAATGCGTAGGAGGCTGCGTCGGCATTGAAAATTTGTATTAATTATTTATACGCACTAACGGAAGTCGAATGTTAAGTATGGGTCGACAATATAATTGAAAGGTGAAGTTCATATGATTTTTCATTAGCATTTGATCATTGTTGGTTTTGTGTTTAACAATTATCTAAAAAACTGATGATCTTAATGAAAATTAGATGGTAGAAACCGTTGTTGAAAACGTGTATTTTCATCATTTTAGATTCTTCAGGTCTGTGGGGCGGATGTTGAACAACACTTAACACTTCTTGAAGTATCGATTCTCGGTCACGAGCAAAGTCAGTATAATGATTATATCCGGCATAGATGAGATCCGTGGCACGTGCAATAATTAATTAAACGAGATAAACTATATTTAACGTTAACAGTTTCAATGGGTCGAAAAACTAATATTTGTGCAATCTAATCAAAATATTATAGTTATACAGAACTTAAAATGAAGCAAGCTTTAGTCATTTCCTCGATTCGAAGGATGTAAATTGTAATATCGTATGAATGCACGAGAATCATAAAATATTTAAGATTATCACTTGTTGATAATTTATTGTCAGGTGCGACGACATCACTGAACCATGTGGCCTCTCTCTTTCGAACGGGAGATTTCACTACCTGTGTTGTGACAGTCAACCGGTCGTTGGTCAGATACTATTATGATGATTTTCACAAACGTTGATGAAACATCATCAAGAGCATATTCGAAGTATCATAGACTTATTTGGATAGTATAAAAACAATTGGAATGTCCCACAATTAGATATGTTACACAACATTTATGTAATTGCAAAAAATCTTGCATTTTTGTAAAGTTTGATATAATTTGTTGATGTGTTTAAAAAATTAAATACATATTTAACGTCATCTGTCAAATACGACAGTTGAAGTGTCATATGATATACTTATAGAATGTAGGGAAAGATTTGAATTGACAACAGAGTGGATGAAAGGATAGACGCAAGGTTTGGCTTTGTAAATCATAAAATAGCTCTTTTTAGAAATTGAAAATCAAGAAGAACTAAAAATGTTGATATAGATATCAACATTTATTTAAATTTCACAAAAAAACACAATATTTTTTATATTTTTCATAGTAAACGCAATCACACAAACATAGTGTAACAAAAATTCAAATTAAAGGAAAACGATTTCGGAAAATATCTCAATCAAGTACAAATCGATTCATTAATGATTCAAATCAAAATTTGCACTAATTCAAGTTATTCCTATTGCAATTTAAAATAATATTCACATTATTTTGATATTAGATAATTCCCCATCGTGCATACCAAATTTTCACGTGCTCCGTTGAATAATATCCGTCATTACGACCGTCGCTAAATTCGTCCATTATTGTTATAATGAGGAAGTGGTTCCATCGATAAAGATCGTGACGTCTGAAATTCTGTCGGTATCAAAAAATCGATTCCATTGTATTGTATTATATGCAGAATGATCAAAACGAATTGGCGTTTGTTGTACTTCAAATTCGCTGTGAAAATTTCCCTCAAGGCGTATTACATCTCTAATTACGATCACGATTACTTTTGTTTCTATGGAATGTGACGTTCGCATGTTATATTTATGTAATCTCGATTAATATGATTGTGATTTTTATCAAAGGTTTTCTTAGAAACGATTAGTTTTAAATTAACAAAATGAGATTGTTGAATGAAAGTATAAAATTTGGTTATAACCATTCAACTTTCATTACAATAAATGTTATAACAATCGCTGTTTTTGCGACTTAAAAAAAAACGAACTTGTTTAACAAGTCGACCTTCGTTGTCCTCGAATTTAATTTCATTGGTTTTTTTGGACCAAATTACTATATCGTTCATAAAACATACGATAATTAAAACGAAGCCGATATTAGAATGGCTTCATCCTTAAAACGTTCACATTTTATACGAGCGGTCAATAACTTTTACATTCAACATAATGATAGATTAAAGTACATATCAAACTTGACGACATTCACTGGATTCGTTCTCAAGGCGATCGAATGCAACCGATTTGCATTCGAAGTGAATTAATCAATCGTTATGATCGTTTTCCTATGATTCTGTAATTTTTAAAAATTTAATAGGAAACACCTTCACACAAATGCGGAAAAATTGCGCCAAAACTAGGCTTTCGAAACGGATCGGAAACGCTAAATGGCGGATATGTAATTTTCGCATTTCACGTCGTGACTGTGGATTGAAACGTCGATTGAAAGCGTTAAAAATTCTGTAAAAATGTTATGAATGCATTGCAAAAGTGGTTCGGTTTTTTTTGTCGTATTGTAATAAATTTGTTGCAGCGGCCTTCAAACAGTAGTCCACATCTTGAGGTCGAACGTTCGAACGTTTCGCTCGATAATTTATATGTTTTATATAACGAAATTGGATCTTTTCAAGTGTTGTATCGAATTATTGAACGTCTATAAACTCGTTAAGGTATTTCAAGGTTTGTTTGAAAAACGGAAGCCGTGATTTTCAAATATAATATGTTGAGAAATTTTTTTCGGAATGCGTCTTTGATACAACTTTTATACATCAAATTCAGACTTTTATAAATTAAATTCAACCTTATTCAAATCAAATTTATCCTTTTATTAATTAAATTCATCTGTCGGAAATGTATTATTATAAGATGATTGTCATAGTAATCAATGAAATATTATACAATTCAATTTGACTTTGATAATTTCAGTTAGTGATTATTACAATTTTATACATACAAATGAAGAATTTTAACTTTTTTGTCTTATGGACGATCATTTTTCCCTAACTAATACTTATTTCTAGATATTTAAAACCCATAATATATAAAAAAATATAATATATAGCAAAATACATAAATTTGGTGGATTTGATTTGAAAAAGGTAGAATTTGATTTATATCATAAAAGGCAAAATTTGGAATGTAAAAGCTGTAATTCAAATAAAAAGCCTACGAGAAAGTTTTGTTTGAGAATATGATTCATATGGTTTGGTTTGGCAATTTATAGGTTGAACCAAACCAAATAAAAAGTTACGGTAAACGAAAGGAGAAACGATGACGTGTGATCATAATTTATGATCTTAAACACAAATATATAATTTTCCGGCAACGGACATCGCATTTATTAGAACAAGACTTTCACTGAAAACAATCGTAAATTTTCGTTATACCTTATTTATTAATTTTATGTTATACCGAAAATGTTGCAATGGACGTGAAACGGAAAAACGAATCAATTCAAAACGGTCGAATTAAGATTTCAAATCATTTTGATATTTGGGAAACAGAACCTTGAACGGACATTAAAGTCAACACGAAAGCGTTGTGTCGAATTTCTGATAAATCAATATTTAGAAAAATAGTGTTTCATAAAAAATTTCATTATGAATGCGTAGAACTACTTCAACTGGTTTTGGAGACGTAATTGTTGAAGTGAAAAAAATTGATACATTAGTGCAAAGTTGTTGAAAGAATCCCGTTAAATATGTAAATACGAATTTAACATATAAACGATAAGTCAATTGGTAACAAATTAATATTCGATTAGTTTTAAAACTGGAATTTGCGTTTACTTATCTCAGTATCAGGATATAGAAATAATGGAGTTTGAGCAAATGATTGCAGCTTACCTGAAACAAATAGAAAAAAGGAAATTAGTTTCATAAATCTAATACGTTGCCTATTCATATGCGTTTCGTTTATGGATAAACAGCTTGTTGACATTTACTAAATAATTTATGCATCACATATAAAATTGTTTTGAATCGATCTGATACCGATTTTGACATTTATGTATAAAACCTTTCATTACACCATTAAGCCTTAAAAGCTTTGAAGTTAAAGACCGTTTTAAATTCAATTTAGAAACGACTTCATTTGAATCACATAAAATGCCTATAATTTAATTTTTTTATGTTGATAACAATTTGAAACATAAAAAACAAAAGCAAATTATAGCAATTGTAATGTAAAATTATTCAATGAATTACGAATTACATCAACCATTACGTTTATAAATTGATTAAAAATACTGGTATTATTCAATTTAATATTTCTATGATTCACTGAAAAACCCTTCATTGAAAAAAAAATGAATTTTTACTTTCGAGATGGGAATTTTCCTTATTGCGGACAAAGGCCGACGGCACACTGACCCCGACAATATTGCATGACGGCCAGCGAAATGTCACAACTCGACACGGATGTATACTTTCGACGACAAATAGTGCATAGAACCATCAAAGTACACGTGTTTACCAAATAACACATCGCAATTGGGTTCCGAGGGCGTTTTCAGCAACGGAAACGGACGTTAACAGTTCACAGTCGAACGTCACGATTCGCTTTGCCTTCACCTTTGAAAGCGTATTACGTACGCCTCGTTACTGCTAATGACATATTGTTCTGTCCTACGATTTCACGGTTAAAGAGGAAATATGCATTGTGGGTTTACGAATGCGTAAAACTGTAAAAAACGATGAAAATTTCAATCGAAACTATGTTATGTTATGCTTGATTGTGAGGTTTAAGAATGCGCGAAACTGTGAAGAAGGCTCGATTGAAACTATGTAGGTTAGTTGTAATTGCGGAGAGCCATGAAAGCATTCTCTAATGGAAAAAAGGAAGTGTTTGTGAAGCGGAGGAGACGCGAAAATAAAAGTCTGTTCGTTAAAACGATCAAATCGAGCGTGGAGCGTTTTCGACAGACGTGTGTTTGAAAATAGTTTTTCATCTGGACGTATAAAAAATTGATGTCTTTTGTGCGTGAAAATTCGGGTCGATTTTGTTGTCTTCTGTTTTTACTTTCGAGTTTGGATTGTTAATGTTTTTTAACGTCGAATGTGTATTGTTGAGGTTCGCATTCGAGTTGTTTTTGTTGTTAGCAAGACGTTGATTGAGCGCATACGATATTTTTGTATTTGAAAATCTCAATTTTTTTCAACAAACCTACATATTTCATACTCAATATATCGCAAATTTAAAAAAAACTGAAAATCGTTATTAAAAATAAAGCAATTAAATTCGTTGAAAAATTGGCTGAAATTCTTCAAAAAAAATTATTTTGAAAATAACATGTCGGAAACGTACGAAGTTTGTACCGTACAACCTCAATGCCGTCGCCTAAAAGATCGATCTTTTTTCAGAATAGAACTCGTGTTTTTTTAACTTAAAAAAAACGCTAACATTCTCGCGATGATTTCCTTTTACGTACAATTGAAACGTTTCTTTTTTATTTATTTTTTTGCAATTGAATTTGCGCAAAGCGATCGTTTTGTATCATACGAAATACCGAATTCATTGTGTTTTACAAATCGTCACTTTTTGCCGATCGATCGAAAAAAACATATAATTTATTCGACTTTTATCAAACCGGAGGAAAGTGTTTTCTGCAGAGAAAGTTTCTCAGATTGTAACAGAACACACGTACGACCGCAATCGATACCGAACTATTAAATTACGAATTTTATTAAAGACTATTCGATAAATATATAGAAATTCTCATTGGAAGTTCTTCGTGGTAAATAAACAGTGGTTTTTTATTAATTTCAACAGTGGGTAACCGATTTACGCGCTTGTGCGTGCGATTTATACAAGAATCTCATGAATATTCAAACGTTGAATATTAAATAACGACTAGTTATATTATTGTCTTATTAACAACTGTCTGTCGTGTTGCATAAGATTATTATACAATTGTTGCGTTGAATGCTCACGTCCATATTGATCCGAACGGCCTTAATATGGTTGGGTTGAGTGACCAACAATTGTCTACTGATTTTCAATAAATCACCATTTATACATAACGATTGTTTTGAGTCAACGCAATGCCTTAAATAAACAGCTTAACTTTCGAAAATGTCACGAAGTCATGTTCAAGTTAAGCGTCAGCTGTGCATATAAGAAATTCACGATTCAGTGAAATGAACCAGATTTTATTATGTTGTACCATTTCTTATGTTATGACATTGTGAAATTAGTCAAACGATTATCATGTAAATAAACTCGGGCTTTTTTTGTGAATCATTTATGTTCAAGATGAAATATTTGAAACCAAATAAAACTTTGATCCGATTGTTCAAAAACGATAATGTGTTTTCAATATGTTGCGAAATCACGTGCTACTTTTGTGTCGAAATTGAACGCTCAATGAAGATTCTTCTTGATATGTTAATTGTCGATCAGTTTTGTTCTCGTGCTCGGTGAAATGTTACAATTATCGTTAACAAAACAAACTATGAATTTATTTCACGTTTCGTTAAGTGCAAATTATATAATCTGTTTCGGAATGTGTTCGCGATACGGTATTGTGCTTAGCGGGTTCTTTTGAATTTTTTTTCATTAAAACAAATACGATGGTTGTTGTTGGATTTAGGTTATATGCCGATTTTGATAAAATGTACATTTGCATTTGAATTATGTACTGTTAATTCAACGGAATGTGAAGTCTTCATTATCGAGAATTGATGTGTTTCGAAAAAAGTTACAGGCAAATTTTTCAAAACAAATTGAAGTCGTGCATTTGACTCATTTATTTTTAAAATTATTGATGTGTGGATAAATATGTTAAGTAAATTTGACAATCGTGCTCATACATACAATAAAAAAACATGACATAAGAAAATAATGAAAACCTTGCATAACACTCATCCGCATGTCTATTGTGTTGTATCATGCTGAAAAAGCGAAAACAATAATTATCGTAATGATATGCATAATTTTCACTCAAAAGAGTTCAAAAAATAATCGAAATCGTGCGCCAAATCGTTTATTTTCACAAAACACCCAAAGTGAACTTGACATTCATCTTCAAGAAATATCTCGAAAACACTTTTTTTATAACACGCATCAATTACTGCGGGTCATAATTCAATTTTTGAAATCGTGCTTCGTTTTTTTTTGCGTTTAAACACACATTTCTAGCCGTTTCGGTTTCGACAAATATTTTAGTCGAGAGTTCTCATAGCCTGAGGAAAAAGCTCACTTCAGTCAAGGCTCTTCGTCTCGTTCAGGATGGACTCATTATCCTTGACATTTCGCAGCCGAACTATCGTCAAGTGTGAATCACCAGATCGAATGTTTGCGAAACATCCGTTTGTTCGGATACTTTGGTTTCTAAAATTGTTCTGCATGTGCATGATATACATAAAAGGTGTATTCTGTTCACGAAACATGGACGGCATAAATCTTCCGGTGTTTGAAGTGGAAAATTAATGGTCGAGTCGGTCAGTAGATTTAAATGCCAATGGTCTGAATTTTGCATAAATCGAATTATTTTAAATGGGGTTTGAAGTTGAATAAGTCAATAAATATATTACAATAATTGATAAAATAAATAAATAAGCGGATGTATCGTACTATAAATATATTGTGTAGATATAAAGGAGAGGAAATTTTAATGAATTTAATGTGAGTAATTTGTGTGATGGATGAAAATTAGTAATTTTTCACACAAGATGTAGCAATATTTCATTTTATGTTGGTCAAGGATTGTCGTTGTAGAACAAATTGTTAAAAGGAAATATCAAAGTAATTTTCAATCAAGAATGACAATTGAATTGTTTGTTAGAAGACGAATCATCATTACGAAATAAAATTTTAACAATTTTCCTTTCAATACGCGTGATACTTGTTTTTTGTTGAATTTCAGTATTGAGAGCAATTATCGACTATTTAAAAAAAAAAGTTTGCTTACTTAAGCATTCACCGTTTTCATCAATACCCGAATTAACGGTAAGTTTATAATAATATTTGAATATGACATCACACAGTCTGGCGGACGCTTGGATAAAACGAGCTTGTAAAGCGACCTACATTTCCTTTCGACAAAATCCAAATGTTTTTGTTTCTTAACCATACATAACTTTATTACGCGGATATATAAAATTCAATAAATGTAGATCGAAACTATTACTTCCGATCGATATATATCCACATGGTGAAAAAAGTTCTAGATCATTTCTATTTCTAACGGCGGAGCGATTAACAGTGATTTGTTTCTAGATTTTCGTACGGTTAGAGATTAGCGGATCTCGTTTGTGGCTTTTGTAAATTATAGGCAATTCGAGAGGGTAACCTTTAATTGATCAAGCGCTTCTAGATCTATAGATCTCGTGTTGGTATGGATAGTTGATCTGCGTCGGAGGCTTTGAACCGTTTTGAAGTCAACTTTTTCTTAGTCGTATTTGAATCGAAACGGTAAACTTGCTAGACTCCTTCTAAGCAGCTTCGTAATTTCTCAGATTAGATTCGAATTAGCTTCGATTTAGAAATATCTTCATGATATATTATGCGTCGGAAAATGTATGAAACCTTGACAATTTCGGTCGACGATCTTTTAAAACAAGTTCTATGATTTGGCATTTAAAAGCAGTTGCGATTATTGATCAAATGTTTTCGATACACATGCATATGTTACGTTATGTAATATTCGCTTCAAATGGATTTTTAATGACATGAAAAAAGCCTATCAATCGACTATTGTTTATATGAGATTGAGATTCGTGCATCACGTGCTTATTTTCAATTACTTACGTTTTTTTCATTCTGAGATAACGGATCACTCAGAGTTGTTTGTTACTTTAATACAACACCTGTACATTAAATGAGTCTAACACTAATAAAAACGAGATGAAAATCTTTCTAAAGTAGGTTGTCTAATAAGCCATTAATTAGTTAATTTTCGAACTGATTGTATATTTGAAACAAGAAAATGTTTTAACAAATGTACTACATATATAATTCATCGACATCTCAGAATTTATATTCCGACTCTAATTGAGTCGAAGCTTTAGAAAAAAAATAGCATTTGCATATCAATTATTGTATAAAAAAATCAACGATAATTATAACAACAATATTAGCGACGCCTTCGACGACGCCCATAGTGGTAGAATCCATGCGTTTTCACACAGAATTTTCTATGAACGCAGAACAAACGGTGCTATTTTCACATCGATGCAAAATCGTGATTAGAAAGCTGAGAACACAACATCTTCCGAGATGGCTGGTTCTATTATTGAACCTTAATATTGTTCGTAAACATTTCTTCCGCTGTTAACAATGAGCGCAAGACAGACTTTCACTGGGTGTATACGCAGGAGAGGTTTGGGCGATTTTTTTTCATGTGTTTACGTTTTGAATATTTAAATTCAGATATGATTGGGATCTTTGAGTTGGATTTGCAAGTAGAGGAAACTTGGGTAGTTCCGTGATATTAAAAGTTCGTTATCATTATAATGTATTATATTATTAAAAAATTGAAAAAGTTTACCATTATAAAGCATTTATATTCTATTTAGCGAACTATTGTTTAGATGCTGTATATCTTTATAAATTTTATTTGATATTTCTTCTAATGATCAAATATGATTTCGTAATACTACGGTCAATTCAAATTCCCAAAACTCTCGTATTCATTTCTGTAGATATTTTGATAGAAAATTGCTACAAAATTTTACACATAGTTCTATTCTATGTATTGATAGTAAAAATATTTGTTTTATCCAGATCAAAAGCCTTTTTTTTCTCCTCTGAATTATGCGTGTCTGAAAAATATAAAAACCGTCGCGAAAAATACCTTTTCTATCATCACACGTAGACAGTTATCACTAAATTACATCAGCATGAATTTGAGTATCTAATGGAAAGCTTCTAGTAGATCGAATTCATGAAAATAGGTTGAAATTATTAAAAAAAAAAATCAAATTTATTCGAACCATCACAAAATCACCCAACTTTCCATATAATTTTATATTCGATTTTGCTTATCGAATTTTTCGAAAAACATCATCTTGCAAAATCTATAGTTTCGATTATATTGAAAAAAAACTATTATTCTGTTTTCAACGGATCACAATCCAAAAGTTTCTTTCGATGGAAAACGTCAATGGATCTTCGATTTGCTACGGTTTTAAAATTTCATTATTTTTGAATATTTAATATTCAATTGATTTAAAATATACAATAAATATTTTGAATAAAAAATGTGTTCTATTGTTGTTATCATTCCCCCGTTGAGCTCGACACAGGACGCATCGTTCGGCTTTTGCGTATTGAAAAAAAATCGAATCAGAAATACCAAACCAATACTAATCATGGATGGTACTGGTGGTTCTCCCAAAAACAACAAAAAAAGATCCAGATCTCGTTCCAAAACCCGTAGCAAGCCCAAACCAAGATCGGCTTCGAAAAGATCTAAAACTCGCTCTAAGAGCAGGAAACCAGCAGCTGGGAAACGACGTGGTTCCAAAAAACGCAAATGAAACGACAATAAATTTCATAAATATTACAATTTTTTCGATATATCAATTCTAAATTCTTATTTGTAGCATAATTTCGATATAATATATGTAGAAAAATTATTAATAAATTTTTACAAAAATTTCAATTGTTTTATTTTTTATTCAAATATTATAAAATACAAAAAAATATGATCAATTATTTGTTTTCCTTATTGATATTTTTTCATGATGATTAAGATACGTGAAAATATAAATAAAAACAGAATGAGCTTTAAATTTCTGGCTATAACTGAGATGGTAAGTATCATTAAACTATATCAGAGTGAATTCATATAACTTCTAGTAGATATAATTCTCGAAAATATTTAAAAAAAAAAAACCGATTTTATTAATATAATCACGAATTTATCCGAGTTTCCCTTGCAAGTGATGAAGAATGTGGACGGTTTGCTTTGCTAATGGAAGTTATTGCAATGGTAATGTGTTCAGTTAGACTCGTTAGCATGAAATATAATATTCAAAGATGTGTTGCGTTGAATTGAATTTGCGTATGTATTTTGATTCGTCATGTGCGTGGTACAAAAGAAATTTCGAAAAGTAATAAAAATTGATTGTAAAGCACTACTGTTACACAGACATTGTATTCGTCACAGACATTCGAAATCTGATAAAGTATAATTGGCATAAAAATAGTTTCGGATTGAAAATCATTTTTTTAAATTGCACTTTTGATTCATAACGACGCTTATGTAATTGTAATCCAAACGTGTGTAATAGTCAGCTGAATAAATTTTTATCCAAAACTTAACTTTTTCAACAATTAGATACTTTTCCAATTGCATAAAATCATAATCTATCAAATTTTCTAATACAGCATCCATACATTTTCGAAACAATGTAGAAATTGGCAATCTTTAATCTCAGCGTAATCCATCTTACCATTAAAACGTCTTATACTAAAGTCTTAATACGTATAATAACACATTTCCAAACATCTACGAATTGAATAGCACTCAATTGTGTTTCACATATGGATATGCAACGATACATATTCCCATACATTGTTTAAAAAAAAAAAGGATATCCTCTCCGAATATTCATCATCAATAGGACCTTGATACGAGTACCAGGTCATCGTCGAAACATCCGTTATTTGTGTTATAGGAGAAAAAAACAACAGACCATCCGTCTAAGAGGGCAATTGCTCTAGAGCCGGTTGTGTCCGTTTTTTCCCTTCATACTAATTTTTCTCGTTTTGCTGTATTCTGTGGAATGTGATCGCTTAACCGTATCGATTCGTATAGATCATGGATCTGTGGTAGATCCGTACTCGTGACACACTGAATATTTTCTTATAAAAAGTGTATGTCAAATCAGATGTTTGAGTGAAACTCGTTCTTAGTTTTTATTAAGAAATTTCATTTTTATATATGTTATAAGCAACGTTTGTTAACGCGTTTTCCATGAAAAACGTAAAAAATCTTGCGGTTTTTTTGTGAAATATAATGGCGTCTGTTAATGTGTTATTCTTTTTTGTTAGTGTTATTGAAAAAATCAATGTTGAACGTCATCTATTAAATAAATATAATATTTGACATATCTTATGATTATATCTTTGAAAATCTGGGAAAGTAGTTAAAAAGGTCGTTGAGGACCACAAATGAAAGGCTCGGTTTTATAAACCAAAAAATAGCTCATTCTAGAAAATGAAAGTCGAAGAGTCGCTAGTTGAAAAAAATATTTTGATACGTATGTCAAATTTAGTTTAAATTTGACAAAACCAAAAATTTTTTGCGTTTTATACGAAAAAAGCAATTACACAAACGTCACATAACATATACATATAAACAAAATAAACTGATAATTTGATTTATAAACAATAAATACGAAACAAACGTCTGTTTGAAAACGGCATCAATAACGAAACATATGTTATAATTCGAAGCCGTTACGGTTAACAGTTTGTCGAAAAATGCAAAAATCTCGTTCGCGATTTTACGGGATTTTCTCCGTTCGTTTTCACGCTCGTTCATTCATTCATTCATATATTGTCGAATCGGAATAAAAATAAAAACGACGTCGGCCGTTAAACGTAATAGCGGATTCAATTACGAACGTATTATGTACCGACGATCGCATATTGTGGTTGAATTGTGTGTTCGGACAGAACCGTTCTTGTTCCGTATGGGTTTCGATTAAATATGAAATTATAGAAACGTTATGATGAAAGTAGTTATAATGCAAGCCTATGAACGGTTCATTTTGCTTTTTGTTTGTTTAGGTCAGTTAATTGGACCTTTCGGATCAGAATGTGTATCGAATACAATTATTTTGAATTTTTATTAAATTTAAATATCGTTTTAACAGTAGAAATGATTGTCGATGGAAGAAATAACAGTTTATGAAATATTGACATAATGGACCTAGTCGTAATAGCCATAAGTGTGGAAAGCGATAATTGAAAAAAAAATCAATATTTTTTCATAGAATCTTTGGTTTGATCAAATAAATATTTTTTTTTTCATTTCCGACTTTCTCTAGGCGATTTCGTAAATTGCGAGACGAAAAAAAATACTTTTGAATTTTGAGAAAAATCACACCTGTATACGAACGTGTTTTAACAAACTCCATATGATTACATACTCAAATACTATTCTATTTTTCATAAATAAAACAAATAAGCAAATCGTTTACGACTCCATATAAATACAATTCAATAAAACACACAAACAAATCGTTCGATTATGAAAAGCAATCAAAACCACATTGACATCCGGAAACGTCAACACTCGAAGCGTCTGATCGCGACTGATCTGATGTAAAACGTGTCAATGGGATACGGCCGAGACGACCTCCGGCTCCATCGTCAGCATCAGCAGCACCGACTGGTAGTCGTCATAACGGCACTTAGAGTGCAGCTTAACAATTGACGGCAACAAGTGCTCGCCGGTCCATTCAACCGCAAATGGCACATTCTTATTATTGTACCGAAGACTTTCGCGTGAAGGTTCCGAAAATAGACTCGCGGATTCGAAATGGGGTTGTGCTTTGAATGGCTTTGTACATTGGGGTTTTGTGTGTGTATTGAGGTGTTATTTTGCCTATTAGGTCGATGTAAACGTTTTGTCGTATGTTTTTACAATTAGATCAGAATTAATTATGGCCATTGGCCAGTAACTTGCCATCGTCATTTTTTTTATGTTAATGAAAAATCTCCAGAACAGAATTTTGAAAACCACAACTAATTGTAAGTGATTCCAACGTTAACTGCATCTCCACTATACACGTTACTTGGTCGCGTTATTATTTTTACAAAATTTATACAGTAAAAAATTCCATAAATGCACTTTTTATTATTAGACATTTCAAAAGTTTCTACGGCTGTTTATTGTTCACTGGCTAGGTCAAAATTTAACAAAAAAGAAGTATCCTTCACATAATAGAATAGTTTTAATATAGATATTATTCATTAGTTCGGAGAAAGGAGAAAAATAATTGACCATCGAAAAAATAAGATGAAACTTATGCGTTAACTTAATAGATTCGTGGGTTTTGTAGTGTTTTTGATTTATGTCATGGTTTTTCCAGTCTCGTTTAGTTCCGGATGTAGACGTTTTTTTCAGAAAATTTATATTTTGTATTCGAATTAAATATAAATGTTAACATGATTTCATAGCGTTTGAATAAAAATGTTAAGATGATTTCTCTGATTATCGACTCAACCCGGAACTTGGAATTTTCAGCGTTCACATAGTTTTTGATGTACGATAACGCGGCATCAATAGTGTGACGATAATTTAATTATAATCAATGGTAAATGTGAAAGTAGGACAATGTAAAAAAATTCGTATGCGTTCGAAGAGGTCAAATAATGACCTCAGCGGACTTTCATTAATCACCACGATAGCACTTTCACGATAGAAAAATGTTTTCCATATTCAAGGCGGAAAAAATGCGCAAACGCACATACCTATTACTTTCAATCATAAAAAAGTACATAATTGAATTTGCATACGAGTTTTTGTTTGTTCCGTTCACCAATTTCGATGCACGCGAATATGAAAAGTGATAAAAACTAACAGAACAATGTGCGCTTACAATTTAAACACTTTCGATTTTATCTCTAGAACATTTTCGACCTTCAAGTCGGTTAACGCTTTGCTAATTGCGAATGGAAATATGCATTTTTTCTCGATAAAAGTGGGCGATTCGTTGACGTGCGAATTATCATAATTGAGCATGCGTTTTCAACTCGGATGGACTTTTACCTATAAATTCAAGTGAAATAATTTACTCTGAAGCGTTTTATAAAATAAAATATTTCGAAGCGTTCATGAAAGTTTTGAATATTCAATTTTTTTCCCATATGTATTAAATGTCAAACGGAGTTCACGAACGTAAATGTTGTTGACATAGAAAATTTTCAAGAAATGCTGGTTTTTCGTATTCAATATTATTCGAATACAATTTATGGACTTCGTTAGGATAGTGTTTGTTTGAAAAAAATATTTTTTATGATGTGACATTAATATACAAACAGCCGACTAACTTCCGTATACTTTGAATAAAATTTTTATTGATCGTTAAGTCGAATCAGCATTATGAGTAGATTTTTCCTAAAACGATTATCATGCTTATATTAAATTGTCGAAACTACATTCCTATTAGATAATAAGTGTAGCCTATAAGTATTTGGATTTAAACACATAGTAATAAAATACGATCGTGTGATTGAGATATTACAGCAGAACATCTCAACAGTAGATTGTGACGCTTCGTGGACCATGAAATCTTTACAGATGTTCACAACACTTACAAAACAATATACTCTTCAATGTTTACATATATAAATAATTCAAAGAAACATTTTTATTCATTATTATAAAATTTTCTATTTAATTAAATTGTATATTTTCTCTTTTTAGTGGACGGTACCGAGACGAAGCTCATTCGCAGCCTTTCCATAGACGGATTGCATCACAAGTCCTTTTATATAGAGCTGATGCAAGAGACACGTACAAAATCGATTCGTGTAAGTGTTTTATATATTTATTCTATTTTTTTCGGTGTCATTCATCTTCGTTAATGCATTGTTGAGCGTTACGACACGATGTTGGGAGAGATTATCGTCATGCTTGACGCCGCGTGAAATTCGAGCACGCCTTCCATAGAAAAAAAATAGATTTACGTCGAACTTGAACTATCGATTCAAGAATTTTACTTCTCGAAACGTCAAAGGTGAAAATTAAATCATAGACTGCGTTATACTTACGTCAAATTTGACGTTTTATATGAAAGGTTACGAAGTTCGGATCTTATCTTATGGATTTGTGTTAAAATTAGATTGAATATTATATTATATAATGTAGCAGTTTTATTCTATGAATTATAATATATATTTTATGTATCCACCGGTTTAGTTTTGTCAAATTGGTGGTCATTGCGATCGAAAAATGGACAGCGAAGGCGCAGTTTGCTTAATCTTTACCTCGTCTGCCTCAATGATGGTCATTGCAATTTGCTTTTAGCGGACAGCGATAAAAAAAATGTAACATATAGACGTGCATATCGTTGACCTGAAAGCTTTTTCTTATAATGGAATTGGCTCTTATTTTTCCTGTCCCTTATCAATACGTATTGGGATCACATGATAAGGTACAGCCCAAACCTAGTTAAAAAGATCTTGTTCAGCAGTGAAAAATAGGATGACTTTGATGATGATGATGATGATGATGATGATGATGATGATGATGATGATGATGATGATGATGATGATGATGATGAATAGTGTTATGAAGAAAATTTATTTTTTAATAAATACGATGATGGGTTTAATTGTGCTAAATTTAATATTAACATTTTGTTTATATATGTAGGTTTTCATAAAATTACATTATAATATATTTGATGGTAATATTTTTAAGAAATATTTATCTTCAAATAAATTATCCTTTATTGAAAATAAAAATGTTATAATACTTTCGTATGCGTCTCGAATCTCGTAAGAGCTTTCTCTCGAATTCCAAAGGTAAAACTTGTTTAGTCATTGGATTCTCGCGAGGCCGTACGAAAACACAAAAATCCAAGGACCCATCGCGACAAATTATGACAAACACCATTGGAATAATCCCCTGACAACCGTATAAATCTAGAAAGAATATAAATTGTCGAAAATACCAGCCTTAACGCCGGTAGGGTGATTCACGTGGAGGAAACCTGCTCGTGAGCGTTTCGGCCGCGAGCGTGTGTGACCCACAAAATTGTCTAATCGATTGGAAAGTGAGTCAACAGCCGACGAATACCAGAAATATCCGCGTTGAGAAAATGGGTGTGATTCGGAAAGATCTTGGACATGAATGGACTCTTGAGGAGGTTCGTAAATGGCGAGTGTACCTAAGTGTTAAAATTCGAGAGATTGCTCGAAGAAAGTTCGAATTTTGTTAAATCCAGTTTATGTGGGAAATTCGTTTTGTTCAATGTGTAATGTTAATTAAGCAACGCTACGTTCACAAACATTAAACCCGCGTGTGTAATAATTAAGTTACGTACGCATTACAAACAATTAGGAAACTGAAATACTGTCAACTGACATAAAAGCACATGAAAAATGAATACAACTGACGGGTCAATTTGAAAAAGTGAAATTATGCAAAGAAACGTAACGTTGAAAAAGCATATGATTTATTAACTCGCGGTATGTGTAACGACAATTGCGCAACGCTCATTTTTATTAATAAAAACGCTCGCGAGGTTTCGCTCATTAATAGATCGATATCGATCATCTGGGCGACTTTGAAGCAGTGTTATTTCATATATACATTCCTCGCGGCCGCTAATGGCCAATAATTGGTTTAACCGTAGTCAGCAATGATATGTTATTCCGTAACGTTATTGGGTCGCTTCTAAATCTGCTGACCCAATATTCGGACCGGTGGTACGTGTTTCAGCAATTATTGTTAATGTCCAATATTACCATGACATGTAATTCGATCGTGAATCATTTAACTGTTAGAGCCTCGTGTATTATAAAACCGTTTTTTTTTAAATTCAATTGAAGTGATCGATTGTACGGTCCAAGTCGTGACAACGAAAGGGCGTTTACCACATTTTTTCGTGTGATAGTGTCAGGTTGATGATCTAATCGTAAGTGGACAAATGGTGTGATATTGTTTTATATCGAGGTCGTTTGTTGAGTTATTTATCGTTTTAGTCAATTGAATATTGTTAAATACAGAAATGAGTCATATGAAATTTGATTCGAATCCTTTCTAATTTTGAGATGATGATGGTTTTATTGAAAAGTGTTTTTTTTTTTTTGGTCGAATTATTCCGAAATTTAAAAAAATAGATTAATTAAGTTGTCTAGAATGAATCATTTTGTACTTTCTCGGTAACGCGTGTAACTGAGATGTGATCGATTTAAAAATTTGAAAGTTAAATTAAGTTTTAGACACGTATGATCATTTATCTTACAAGTGTTTACATTCAGTTCAACATCGTGCGTACACGAATCACCTACATTTACACGGACGATTTCAACCTAAATAATTTCAAATAGACAAGAAAGTTAATTGATCGTAAAATCTCCAACGAATCCAAAACCGAGATTTATACGAGAAAGTTCCCGCATAGAGGATCCGATTATGGTTGGAAAGTTCACGCTTTTCAACACCGAAACCCTTTCGATGTTTATTTATATGTAAAGGCTAACGACCTTGTCCGCTTAACGACACCGAACGTCTCATCGATTCGATCGATCTGTTTTTTATAAAGCCTATGTAAAAATACCGTTGCCGATCATTAATCTCAATTGCGAGTGTAATGTGGACGAAAGAGCGCTTAGCCCCAAGCGCAAAGGTGCGGCCTACCCAATTTTTACATATAATACATGTACGGTATCAAAATGTAATTACACACATCCGATTATGTCTTGAACTGATGCAGTAATACAGTTTTCGTAAGTGTTACGCAGCAGTTTAGGTTTCGGTTAACTCGGTGTAATTGTCGACGCGGATGGCGCTTTTCCGCGGTTAACTGTTCATGGCAATCTTCTGTGTTGGTTTTTTTTTGTGTTTTGTAATCGATCGACTCGAAAAGTCGTGTGGTAATTAAAAATTTGCATTACATTGGTGTGTTGTTGTCGGTTCGTGTTCGTGTGTGGAAAATATTTCACGTATGCGCATTGCATCATGGACCTTGGGGTCATATTATAAATATACGCTTTTTTAATGCGACGTTATATAATTTGATGTAATGATAATGTATTAATAATATGGTTAGGTGCTTGTCTTGTTTTAGAAGCGTTTGAAATTTTGGTGACTTGATTTGGTGTCAAAAGTTCCGTTTGGTGTTTGAGTTTGTCTGTGAAACAGGCGCATTCGGCTCGTGAATGCCAAAGTGTAGGCTCACAGTTAACCAAACAAAGAATTGTAAATAAGGATGCGTTGACATAGTGGACGACTTAAAAGAATATTTGGTGAACGAACATGCTTAACTCCGATGGATATCGATTTCTTATTATAATCAGTTAACTGTTTATTATAATTATTTTTTTAATATAAAAAGAATAAATTTGTATTTGTATTTTAAATGTAAAAAATATGATTAGTTTAAAAACAATGAAAAAAAACGCATGGTTATACAAAAATCCAAAAAATATGAATGCGTAAACAGAGAAAAACCCAATAAATATGAACGCATGGTTAGAACAGAAACCCTAAAATTTGAGTACACAGTTGGAACAGAAACCAAAAAACTCAAACGCACGGTCAGAACAGAAACCCAAAACTTGAACGAGTGGGTAGAATAAAAACCCAAATCGAATTTTTAACAAAATCAAAAATAAAATCAAAATATACATATCTATATACATGCAATAGCTTTTGTTATAATATTAGCTTTATACGGATTTTTAAATTAATATTTTCCACGAGAAAAATCAGTGAATTTTATAACTCAATCTGAGGAGGCGATCGGAATGGTCACCCAGTTCTTTGCTATCGTCATCGACATCGTCACGATGATCAGATCCGCCGCAGACGACGTATCTCGGTGTTGGAAAAAAAGTTGAAAATGTGGGTCACAAACGAGTGGTACGATGATCCACAACAGAGGAGATCCTAGCCGGTGCGGTGTCCGCAACCAGCCAAACTTGATGACCGATTTTCGAGTCCGACCACGCACACACTTTTAGCTTCGTCTAGTTTCGAAACGCTTTTGGACATCAAATAAAAAAAAGGTGTTCTAAACGTCGGCGGTGGAAACTATGTATAACTGTATTGTTCTCACTATCCTTATAGGGATGGAACCGTTGTTTAGTTGGTATCTGGGTCAAATTTCGTTGTGATTGGCGAAATTTTGCGCAGTTAAATAATGGTGGGGATTAACTAATATTATGAGTCATAAAAGTAATCTTACTTTAGGTTCATTTATGACGTTATAAAGTGTGTCCAATTGAAATTGAACGTAATTGGATTTATTATACTCCGTAGAACATAATAAATTATTATAATGATGAAAAAATAATATTTATTATTGATACTTCAAATCTAGTTCAAAAATATTGAATCAAGCAATTTGCAAAAAACGTTGTTTGGTTTTTATTTATTTTTATAAAAATATTATCGAGAAAATTATTCACGTAACACAGAATATTTTTTTAGTTGTCCAATAAAATGTTATGTTTTATTATCGATTTTTTACGCAATTCCCAATAATTTGTCAATATCAGATTTAATTTTCTATAATGTAAACCGGATACAATTTGATCAATCTGATGATAAAAAAGATGAAAACGGTGCCGCTAATAGATTTGGTTCTCGTACCATAATGATAAACACAAAATGTAAAAAAAAGTTAGTGCAAATTATAAATATTTTCATTTTGAGTTCCTCAAACAATGTGCCGTCCAAAAATAACGAAAAAAAGATTTAACGATTATAATAGCGATCATTTTGCGTTGTGAAAAGCGAATGATCATCTCGCATAGATTTAATGGAACAACGAGCAGTTAATTTAACGGCAAAACGAACCGAAACAATTAACGTTTTAACGCTAGCGTTAACTGACAACGAAACTCGCCCATTGTTTAAATAATTTAGAATTAAAATAATCAAAACAAAAGCATGACCTATCACATTGTTAAAGTAACGTGTGCTTTACAGCAATTAATTATTGAAATTCGACGCGCCAAATTCGATGTTTACAATCGATAATCGAACGTTTGAACGCGTAACTGTTTATCCAACGGCATATTTAAACTGTAAAAAATCGATAGAACTAATTTATTTATATTGTCAAGATTGATTCGTAACGAATAAATTGTATTTATTCTCGTTGCTTTTTGCCGAAAAACGCTGAATTTAACGGTTTAACTCAAAGGTCGAGGTCGGTACGCATTATGAGAATAGTGCGGCATTGAGACGTACAATTAAATAACACTACGTTAAAATCTCATTCATTTCCGAAATAATTGACTTCAGATAAAAAATAATATACATGCGAGCATTTTACAAACACATGATTATAAAATAATAACAATTTTTACGCAATTGCCTATGCAATTTAGACGGCACGACTCTTATCTGCACAAAACGGAATTTTCCAAACACTGTTAGTGTCAAATGTCAAATAACTCGATTGTTTACGACCTGCACATATTTATAGCGTTTTGATAGATATTGAAATACTCGATTGTAAATTTATATGATTTATGAACGTCAAATATATATGTATATCGATGATTAATAATTTAAATAATTATTTTTATTTATGATCTTGATGGTTTGACCTATTAACATTCAAGATTTACGATTTCTATCAAATCAATCCACCCTTAAATCGTTCGAAACATTCATCAAACTCGGCGACGAGACATTCGTCAAAAGTTGTACGAGACCTGATTTTTTTTCGCGTCGTACAACTGGAATTCCGTTAACGCGTTTATAAAACGCGAAGTTGACTGACTGACCCAAAAGCCATCGTTACATTTGATCGTGCAATGCTTAGCTAATTAAAATCGCGATGAAAACGCTCACATTTCCTGCTGTTCGCCGAAAACAGTCGAGACGACCCTGACCTATTCTTCTGAGGCACAGTCAATAATAAAAATGTCGGAAAACTCGCCTGGGATTGACCGGTTTCGGATTTTTAATGGGTGAACCGCATTCTCGTCTCGACCATCCAAAATACTCGTCTATGTGTGTGTTTATTTATTTTTTTCACTATACGGATTAAAATTACGTTGATTTATCGGCTGGTTAAATACAATAGGAAACGTTGCGGTGTTTTCTTAGTAAGAAAAGATTTATAAACGAGCGCTAAGGTGCATGAAAGTAATTTACGATATTATTGTCGGGTGAGATGTTAAGTATGTATTTTGAATTATTCACTTTTTCTCGAATGGGAATATCGTGTTTTTGTGTCGGATGTTTTTTAATGCGTTTTGAATGCAACTTTATATCTATTTTTTAAGATGTTTTATGTTTCATAATTCTGAGTGTGTTTATAAATCGTAGAAATTATATTCATGATACGGAATAGTATATGAAAGGTTAATTCATGTTGACGAAGTCAATATATGTTAATTAAATAATTGATTGAATTTTGATGACATACTCGAATAACAAAAAATTCTTATAGATATGATGACGAATCATTTGTGTTATGTTTCAAAAACTTTACTGTTAGGTACTCAATCAAAATTTTCATCTCATATTGATACTGTTGGGAATTCAGAAATAAAATTTACACTATACTGTGAGATTCATGTACCTTGACGTCTTCCAATCAATCAAACATTATATTCGCATTCAGCGCACAATTGCAAGCAATTCAAAAAAATCTTTCAACCTCACAATGCATATGATTTATTGAAACTACGAGACTTTCATTTATAAATGCGAAAAACTAGAACCTATACAGACAACATCTTTCATCACTTTTAAGGCGCGCGCTCTTTGAATGCCTCGAATGTTTTCAATGCCCGATGCCGTCATCGAGATCTTTGACTCGATAATTTCTAGAAGAATCCAAAATGAACCATGACATTCCATTCTTATTTGCGATTCCAAATTAAAACGCACAACCTAATTTCCGAAACATGAACACAACGATATAGCAACACGAACCAAAATCTTCCGGATAATAATTTCGAATTTAAAAAAAAGCATTATACTAATACAATCCCACTCTAACTACAGTGCGAAATCTATATTTTTTCCTTCGCACAAAAGATACGTGTTGAATTTGTCGACCACCTGCGAGTGCACCTCCGCGTCGTGTGCTCATTTCGACCGGTCGTGCCGGCGCGCCCTCAGCGACCGCAAACGGGGTCACATTCGACAGAACGAAGCACAAAAGTGGCTTGAAGTAGCCTATGGAGCCTCCGAAGATGGCCACGGAGAAGTCGTCGACGAAAATGAACGCGGATGGCGAACGTGAACGAGGGAAATCGCAGGAAATCGAAGAGAGATCCGACCGAGGGCCTCGTATGGTGGTTTGTTTTGGTTTCAGTTTCGTGACATTTTCGGTATTGCAAATATTTTTTTAAACTACCGTTAATTATTGCAGGTATAATCTAATGGTGTTCAATATTAAGTGTGCGGTTGTTGATTTAACAATGAGCCGAGAAATTATCTTCCGTTTTGAGAAGATTTTATATAATCCTATAATAACAACATGATGCTCTATTAAGGTTAATCGAGGCTCTATATTCGACTTAGAGACGTGCGAATCAAATTAAAATGAAAGTATAATATGGTTTTAGTCGTTCGAAAATCGTGTGAGTTAATTAAGGTTGATTGTCTTATAAGAATCTTTGAAGTTTTCATTATTGCAAACAAAATAATAATTAAGATCACCAAGAATTTTTATTTTATTTATTTTATCTATTATAAATTTGTGTCAACTTTTTTGAAATTTTCTTCAATATTGACGCCATCAACATCATTAAAGAATTTACAAAGTACAAAATGTGCAATTCGTGACCCTAATGACATTTATTTTTCCACACGAATGCATAAATCCAATCATTAAAAAACAACGAGACATTGACGAACGTCGATTGCGTTAAAAATTTGCAAACAACGAAATCCTCGCGAACCTCAACAATGAACAATCACCGTTTCCCACAATTGTACAAAACACCACACGACAACAACAAAAAAACACGTTCGATTCCACATTTATTTTTGCCCGATGTCGCCTGGGCGTCAAAACGATTAATTTCGGAGATTCGAAAGAGAACCGTTACGAATCTTACCGTTACCGCGCCTCCGCCACTGTTGCCGATTAGCTCGCGGTTTTCGGCAAATTTGACGATTCGGAATCGAAGATGTAATTCGAACTGTGTTGGGTTTCGAATCGATAAAGTTATGCGAACTGCCGTTCGATCCTAGAAGACGAACCAGTTGAGCAGGCCGCGGTTAACAGTATAGGTTTAACGGTTTCGCGCGTTCGCGGTATCGGCGGTGTTTATTGTTGTTATTTTTATATGAAAGTCATCGTCGTGATCTTTGGAAAGAAAGCGAGTGCCTTTTTATCGCCTCTCTCTTGATAATTTTCGTCTGATGCCCTTAATCGAGGCGAGAAAAGCTCTCGATTTCGCATCGATAAATGTCGCGTTAGAACCGGAATTGAAGGTTAAGTTTTGTCTAGTCACTTTCAATATGTAAATTCGTTTGGTTCCTTTTTTTGTAGACTTTTAAATTGATATTTTTAGAGTATGTATGGATTAAATAGTTGTTTTGAAAGTGTAATCGATGATGTTATTTTTATTTTTTTTAAATCTTATGATCGATTGAATTAACAATTTGATTTTAAAGGTCTGAAGTTTATATAAAAAAATCAATGAAAATCTTATACAAAATCTTTTAATTGTGTTAAGAAAATCAATACGATTCTCAAAAAAAAATCCATTAATTAACTCATTGCAATCACGTCATTTTTTACATAGAGAAATTATTCGAACAAAAAATGTCAGTTCGATCACACAGGAAGTACGTCGCTGCTTTTCATATTGCAAAACAGTGTTCGTTATAAAAAAGCGTAAACACATACATACGATGAACGGAAAAAAAAGGAAACGACGACGAAATAAATTCGTTATATCAGACCGTTTTCCAAATTCGTTTCTTAACTAGTTATATGGACGAGCGTTCTTTCAACACGCGATTTTGATATTCAACATTTGCGATTACGCTTAATTGCCGTTACGTACATGCGTTCGCTCCGATAATTATAATTCGGATGTATTTTTTTTAGTTTTGGCGCAAAAATTCGAATCAGACAATTAAATAAGCGTCGATTTGATCGTCGATCTAAAGATAATGTTTAGTTAAAAGTTTTAGTGTTATAAAACGCGTAATCGTTGCTTATTAGGGCGTAAGAAACGTTTATAAGATTATATTGTCTCGTATCGGGTCGATTTTATAATAATAAACGTATATTATGGAATTGCAGTGAAAGTGAACGAAAATATTTCATAAACGCCAAGAGAATGTTCTATAAATATTATATTAACTCATTAAAAATCGATTATATGCATAAAAATAAACTCACCATGACACAGTGTGAATCCGGATAGAAAGACTAACGATACAATTGCGCATAATCCTAGGGAGTTTGAAATTCCCGCCATCCTTCTTCTGGCAGTGGTGCCAACTTCGAAATTGTCATTCACTGAAACGTTCACGTTTTTAGCCTTCATTTTTAACACTCTCGGCTGTAGCATCGTCCGTTCAATTTCATTTACACACATCCGAATATTTAAAAGTATCGGAGAAAACACTGATAATCGACAGTTGAGGTTATGTCCTCGACTGCGGCGCAATCACATTTTGGTCGAAAACACGCCGCTTGTCGTCCATGCGCCGGCCGGCGACCTGAAATTCGATAAAGTTTCGTTAAAAACATGTTTAAATGTTAATTTTTTTTTTAGTCTGTTTGTGCCAATTTGGTATTTTATTTGATTTTTTTAGAAATGAATGTTGAATGAACACACAGTTCAGTCATATATTTTAAATGTCTGATTTTTGTAATAGGCAAAAAAACTGCCGAATTATTGAAAATATGTGACATCTGTTGAAGCATTTTAAAAAGTAACGGTCTTTTTTTAATTTGTTACGCATCGTTTGTAAAATTAGTTAGTTCATGTACGACGCAAAACAGTTTTGCGTTGTATGCAAACAATATAGTGGGATGGAACTTTATTGATGTTTTCCACCAAAATTTTGACTTTTTCGTCATCTTTGTTTCCACACTTATTCTTTTTCGTGGTTTTAGAAGTGTCAAAGGTAAAATTAGGTTGGGTTTGGATTCTTTTTTTTTTTGTTTTAAGCTTTGGTTGATATCTACAAAGCAAAAGCTTCGTTACGTGGAAAGGAATCTAATGATAAAAAGTTCAAATTTCGAACAACGAAGTTATTAAATTTTTAAATACATCATCAAAGCTCCATGCCACTATATTATTCGTATATGACGCAAAAATGTTTTGGCTTATACATAAACTAAGCAATTTCTATGCGAAATAATTAATATGTATGATTTTTTTAAATCAAATCTGCATAGTTCTATGACCTCGTCTCATCGCGGAACTCATCATCTTATTATAACACAATATAATAAATAACTTCGAAATGTTAAAACATAAGATCATTCCTTATTTAACTATTGCATAGTTCAAAATTACCGAAAATGATCGATTATTTTAAACGATGGTAAAAAAACGCGTGTGTCGTTTCGTTCGATCTCGCGCAAAAGTGAAAGTTCGGCATCGCCTCAAGATATGTGTAAAGGTTAAAATGCGTCGAGACCCGATTGGTTTTATGATTTTTAACTTTTCGGTCATGCTGGCCGAATTTTATCGTCCATTGTAAAAAGTGAGATCGTTTATCGGTATCGATTGATCGATTTTTTTGCACATTTCACTCGGTAGATTTTTCGCTTCGATTCGGCCCGCGTTTTTTATCTGTTCTGCGGAGACATTGAAATTATACATTCATAACGCGTTACCAAACCGAAAGATTGCGGTTGTGAATTTCTTTTCGTAATTAATAGTTCAGTTCGTAAATTGTATGTCATTATTTTTGTGATGAAAATATGAATATTTAATATCACAAGTTTATTTTTAACAATGTGATTGATTGGTCAAAAAAAATCTTAATGTACTCAGCCTTATTAGGAGTATCGCAAGAAATTTAACACTTCGAAACAAACGCCCAGCACGATCGGTACATAAAAGAGCATCAATCCGTTTTTTAAACCATCGTCCGTTTGACTTTTATCCGGCGATGCTCAAACACATAAAAAACTAAAACCAGAACCTCGTGACTTGCTCAATCGATCCAACAATCGAGATGATTAATGAGCCTGCAAAAAATCGATCGTAATTGCCCAGAGTCTATATATATATTGCGGCCGTCGTCGAATTAACACTTGCAAAACGGACAATTAACAATTGCGGAATCGCAGATTTTCCACGGAAAGAAGAAAAGTTTGATTCTGACCAATTATAAATCGCAAATTGGTCGTCGGAATTTGATCCCTGACCTTCTCGGCCAAGGAATCTGGCACGTTCGCTCTCAGCTACGGATGTGGTATTTCAAATTGGCTAAGTGTGCTCGAGTGAAACTTTCTAGACCTAAAAAGACGATAATAACAATAGCGTATACGACAATATGTTCTACAGGTATATAATAATGCTACAATTCAATTACGTGTACGAGTTGACACGCACGAAAATTCGACAGTTGTTGAATTGGCTTTTCGAGAGGCTGTTGAGAAAGAAACTACAATTGAGTTGTCGAAGTCGTGCCAAATGACTCTTTTAGAGTATTAGTTACAATTTTGAAATCTTAAAGCACCAAATGCGTTTTGAAAATTCGAAATCGTACAAATTTCTAATTTATTATATCCGGTATCGATTTTATCTTGTTTTTTATATCCAAAATTTTTATAAATACGAAATTGTTCAATTATTTATTGAAAATTGTGCAAAAATTATAGATCAATTCTTGTATTATAATTTAAAAAAATAATTGCGCATATCCAATTCACATATACAATCCGAAAATATCATTATTTTAATTGACATACAAGAACTTTCTCATTCATGATTGCGTCGTATGTGAATAATCCGGAGCGATTCCTAGAAATTTCAAAAAGCAACTTAAGGAAAAAGAAGCTCATAAAGATCAACATAATCAATTTAAAACATTATACGAATTGAACAATCGAAAGTCTGAGAAGTCGAGACGTTTATGTCATTTTGTTGCAACGCGTTGCCAATTTCTTCGCGCTCATTGCTATTATAGCCGGCGCGGTCTTCGACCGATTTGGCAATTCGGATCTGGTCAATCACACACATACACGCGTATTTATATTATATATGTTTAATAGTATCATAGGCATCATCATCATCATCCTAAGCGCGATTTGGTGTCACAAGAAGGCTTGCAAAACACACATTTCACTAACGGCGCTATATAATGCAATCGACATACGCGTACGAGTCGTGACATTTGAAACAAAATCTTCCGGGCTTTTAAATATTTTTTTATGTTAAAAAGGATCTTGGAAGTATCGTTTTCAATCACTGAATTGTACTTTCGAAGAAACGTTGTTATTTTTGATTAATTCGTATTGTCAATGTCTTGAAAGATTTTACGTGTGGGTGAATGATGTGAAATTTAATCAAAGTCGTGTTTCAAGGTTAAATCTTTTGATAATATCGCAACGAGTTTTGAATATAATAATTATGATTTTTTTATTGCAAAAAAAATGATATTTCATATTTGAAATGTCAAATAATCGATTTTTTTCAATAGTGCAATTCATTTTATTTAAATATCATTTTTATATAGCAAACTTACATATGTTAATAAAGATGCGACTTAGTATTAATTTATTATAAACATTTGACACACATAATAAGATTCGAAAGTTCATCAATATGTATAAACGTATTGTATTCAATTAACGATCGAACGTACGACACTAAAATAAAAATAATCACATAAGCACTTTTTTCGTAGCCAATCAGTGCGAATTTTTCATACACAATATAATAACGTATCAATTTGTCAAATGATCGAATACACTTACGAAAATCTCGTTACGACTTTCTCGGTATGTTTGTTTTGGTGATGGCAAGTTTCGAGCATTTGATTGACGTCTGAAGTGAAAGGTGCTTCGATGACGACGAAGAAGCACCGATAAAAAAGGATATTCTTTTTTTTGTAACGAACCAAGTTCATAACTGGGTTTCGAGGCTTTATAATCAATATATTATACAAATGTCGAGTTTGCATATGTTGCGCGCGAATTCGTTGACCCGCTGAATTTTAAACTAACACCGATTTCGTCATTTAAAATTTAACTAGGAAAAGTTTAATATATTCGTACTCATTATGTTTGATTTATATTGTGATGTTTTATATTATAATTCGAGAGATTTATACTTGTTTTTTGAAATGACACGATTGTTTATTTCTTCAACAATATTTCGTTCGAAGATTCAAATAATCAAAAGCATTAACAGCACAAATAAATTAGATCAATAGTCCTTTAAGTAGACCTTGAAAGAGAATGCAATTTGATCCAATTGTGGTTTGATAATGCAAAATGGTTATATTGTCGAGGTCGACGTCATCAAGGCCCTTGAGGCTCTTATATAAGCTTAAAAAAATTAACCAAAAACAAAAGCGTTGCAGTTGCATTTTCAAGGATGAGCTCATGGGTCAAACGTGCAACGAATAAAATTCGAAAAAACGAAAATGCAGAATGTTACAAACGATGCGCACTTAACAATCTTCTATTTGGAAGACCGTCGAGACCTTCTCGTTAATCAAATCCAGGAGATACAAGACGTTGTGAAAAAATGAGAAAATAAATCGTGAAAAAATCACACATGTGATTATATTTCAATAGAAACATCCGGTTTTTCAGAACGATGCAAAGAAGCGACTGAACTAATGCGCTTTTCACATGAAACGACGATTGTCTGCTGTGAGAGAATTATATGTTACATTATTATTTTTTTCTTATTATTTTATGATGCGTCTCGTACAACAAATAAGAATGAAAAAATATCTAACTTTCTTCGTATTAAATTTGACGGAAGAACGAAAAAATTGGCATTGCCGAAAGAAATAATAATGCAAGAAGCGCTTTCGATCGAATTAAATTTTGCTTCATTGTTTTGCGGAATCGCTTATTGTATTGTTTTGAAAATTTTATTACCATCTTCGAAGCGAATATCAATTATTTTTCGTGACGAAACAAATAAAAAACGACATCTAAAACAAATTTCACTAAAACGTATATTTAAATATTTATTTTAAGCCATTAGTCAGACGAAATGGAAAATAATATTATTGCACAGATCCTTGTTTGGATGATTCATAACATTCTTTTCGCTATGATCTAATAAAAACATTTTTTAATGCTAAAATGGCAGATTTTTCTATAATATTAGGATTTCAGAATCTATACATAATAGAGTATTGAAGGAAAGCCCATCATCCCGCCTCTTATAATACATATACCCTATTCTATGCGATCTTCTTGAAAAAGCTTCAACAACATTAGGCAAAACAATAAGCACCATATTTACATTTACTCGGAACTCTATATTTAACTTTTATCTAAGAAATCTCGAAGAATTACTTTTCGTAAGACATACAGAATGCCAGAGTGAGAAAAAATGATCGAAAAATGTCTTTTTACGAAGCAATCTTTTTAGAAAAAACTGCCGAATTCACAGAAGGTGGATTTTGAGGAAATAATGTCAATATTAAAGCTGGAAGAGTGATCGGAAAATCCGAAAAACATGTCCTTTCTTTTATTTTCTACAAGAGAATACAAGATATGATCTGGATCCTGAATCTCTCAGCAGACACAGTGAGGGTCATTTCGCAAACCACTCTGGCAGCAAACGTGCTGTGACAACCCATACAAAGTAGAGTAATGAAAATTTATCAAACTTAAGATACAATCTGTTTCATTTGCATAAACTAGATATAATTTATTAGATCGAATTCACTCGAACCAATAACAGATATGATCGGTTGAGAAATCTCGAATTTTTACCATAATGCACTTTCTATAAAAATCCGAAATTAACAACAGTACCTTCAATGTGCAATTTACATAACGCGAAACCAGGTAGCAACGCCGGCGACAAAAGTTGTTCGCAGATTCGATTTATTCGTGTATATTTATTCGTTGCTCAACTTTCACGTTGACATTACTCTAACACTTATTATCGCTCGTTTCGCAAGAAGCCGACGAACTGGTCGATGATAATTATTGCAAAACTATTTGCGTACGTACGTGTATTATGACAATTCGTGTGCGAAATTTTACATTGGAGGATATGCCGGTTTTTTTTACAGTGGATATAAATCGAATCACGACCGAATACGTCGTTTTGAATAATGTAATCGCATTTTAAAAATGGACCCGCTTTAGAATGCGTAATTCGCCTTTAAGTCGGACCGACGCAATTACGATTTCACAAACTTGACTTTAAATACGTGTTGTTTTTATAAAGTTTATGTTTTCGTTGCCGGATTTTGCTAGTTTGAATATTTGATTAATATTTTATAGTTGCTGTTTTTTTACGTGTTAAATGTTCATTGATCAAAAATAAATGGAATTTTTTAATAAAAATTGCAATTATGGAATAAAATGTAGTCAAGGACATTATTAATTGCTTATAAATGTTCGATATGGTAGTGTGACAAAATTGTAATTAGCATAATTAGTTGAATGTATATGATTTAATGTAATGATTTATTAATTCAAAAAAAGCTTGTGCAAAAGCTTTAGATTTGTTAAAAATAAAATTGAAGAATTAATGTTATTTGAATATCAACACATATTTAGAATTTAATAAAATTTAAATACAAGTGGAAAAATATTGAAAATGGGTCAAAATTTTTTAACCCAAAAATTTTTTTTGACGATAAAAAAAATATTACGATGAAAAAAATCACCCTTCATAATTGAAAAACAAATCACACATAATTCAAACTAAACTCGTAAATTTATATAACAAAAAAAAATACTTAACAACTCCTCAAGATTAAACGAAAAAAAAGAAAACCTCAAAATATCACTTCGTACAATCGACAATACGCAAATCGCACAAAACAGCACATAAAAAAACGAAAAACAGAAATTAACCATCAAAGATCCACACCTATATATAGAACCTTCGAAATCGATCGGACGGCGGTCGAATCGGAAAATAGCCAAGAAAAAGCAGAGTCGGAGTGCAACGGCGACCGACGGGCTGGCGTCGCGATTGCCCACGTTAGACTGGCCCGAAGAACGTTCTCCGGCCGAACGGTAATGGCCGTGTCGTCTTTCTCTCTTTCCCGCGATGTTCGCCGTCAAAGAGTTGGTCGGTGTCGGTGGCGGGCTGCAGGTGGACTCGATTCACCATTTCGTAAAAGGCGCCGCTTGTAAAGGTCGTCTTGATGTGGTTGTTTTTGTGTGACATGCGGACGAACGATTCCTGGTCAGTTTCGGTGGGTTTTGTGGATGTGGGTGTCGATGTTTGGATATGGTCGATTCGATATGAGTAAAGGATGTTTTTGGGTTTTATTTGGGTTATCGCAAATGATGATGGTGATGATGCTCTTATGTTTTGAGAGTTTGAAAGTTTTCGTGTTTTAGAATGATTCATTTTTGTGAGAGTTGAGATGTTTCGATGATGACCAATACTAATTGTTAGTTTTTGGTTCGATACAGCCATTGATTCAATTTCAGATAAGATGAAAATGATATTCTTTCAGGATTTTATAGTTTATGTTCATTGTACAACATCATAAAAAAATATTTGGAAGAAAAACGTGAAGAGACTTGAACGAGTAGTTGTATGCGAAACCCAAAACTGTACCTTTATTTTAATTTTTTTGGATTTACACATCGATTGAGTTTCTGATTTTGTACTATGATAACAAAAATAAAAAAATATGAAATAAGAAAAAGTAATTTGAAAATAAAAATAAAAAAAAATCCATTTTGATTTCCACATTAAGGAATTTTACGCACGAGTGAAACCTTTTTTTTATATATTGTGCAATCACGTTGTGATTCCAGATGAATTGAATATATAATACCAAACACCAATTTTTTGCTTGTAACTCTATCGATTAATTTTAAACTTGTGTGGAATAATGGAGATGCATAAAAAATATACAAATTGAAGGGTAACGACAATTAATCGGAATTATAATGAATAAGTAATTGAAGTTTTGGGTACGATCAGATTCGAGTTTTGTGAGGGTCAAGATAGGACTATTTTCGAAAAGGCCATCGACAAGTTCGTGGGAATCAGGTGTGGTATTTATAAATAAGTTTTTCAATATTTTATTCCATTTTACTACTTTAATAGGTTTGAAACGAATTCCAGCCATTTCATTTACTAATAATAAACGTTTATTAAACAATTTAATATGCGTTCTTATCTTATTAGCAAATAAAAAAATGCATTTCGTAAATAACCCAACATAATACGAAAACCTGAAACGCGTAATGCAAAATAAAACAAGCTTGCACTATCCTACGCACAAAACGCAACAGTTAACTCATACAAAGTCAACGACACTTTGAAAATTCGCCATTACACAAACCCACATAAAAATTCAAACAATATCGTCAACAACACCAATCTATCAACACCAAAATTTACAATGCTTAAAGAACAAAAAGCCGAACAACCCATATAGAACCTCCACACAATTATATCAAACGAATCGGCCATACATTACAATCCCGATATGATTTCCACAGATTTCAATCGATTCTCAATGGCCATAAGTCATAGCTATTTTGCGATTAGGCGTGCACGACCCGCGACCCACGCGTTGAGAACCACTCAAAAGCTCGCTCGTGCCCATTTTTCGGTTGTGCTTCTCTTTCTCGACAATTTCTCCACAAACTCGCCGGTGTTCTTCATACATAATATAAAAGTGGACTTTCTTGTCGGTGGTCCGTCCTAGCGGTTTTCTCATGTAAGTGGGCTTCGGCAGTGTCCTTGGATGTCGGTTTTTTTCATGTTCCGAACAAGTTGTTTAAATATAAGTTGTTTCATTGAAGATCATAATGAAAAATAAGATTTTTTTGCTTTACTGAATCCATCATAAAATTCGTTATGATTTGAGCAATAAAATGTTGAGAATTTTCGTATAATTCATGTATCGTATGAATCTGAAGATGAGAACAATTCAATATGGGCAATAAGGTAGTAAATAATAAACAATGAGAAGATTGGATGATAATGGATACGGAAAAAAAAATTCGATTTCGTATTCGTTGGTATGCTTTTGGCAGTAGCAAGTTCATTTTCCGGAAAACAAACGAGCACGCCTTCCTCGTTGCAAAAATGTTAATTGTGCGATGTTGATTGATAAAAGGCATAATTATGAATAATTCATTGTCGGTAGCGTAGAAGGTGATATATAAATTTTCGATTTTGTCGATATGTTGAATGAAAATTGATTCACGTTCTAATAATTGTGTTCACCGACGGTCGTTGCTAATTGCAGGTTTATATAATTTGTTTAGATCGATAAAGTGAACTTCGCTTTTAATGTAACGTATTTGAATTTTTTGATTGTCATCGAAAGTTAATTTCGAATTTGATCGATGAATAAACGGAGAATGTTGCTTTCTAATACATAAATTAAAAAGGTTTGAGTTGTGACATCTGTTTGTTATTTTTATTTATTTTAATGAAAATTTTTAGAAAAAGTTCATATGAAAAGAAAATTCGAAAATTTGTTTGGAAAAATATCAATAGATGTCTATGTAATTTTTATAATTTTGATTAATGTTAAATTATAATTTTTATCGTTAATTTAATTCGTAAAATAAATTTAATTGAAAATAAATATTTATGAATGTATTTTAAAATACTTTGTTTATAATGTTTATAGCAAAAATTTCTCAAAAATCATCAAACAGAATTTTCTTAGAACTAATATCAGCGCTGAAATTTTTTCCAATTTTCCGAAAGATGTCAGGCGTTACATTTTCCTCAACTGTGAAATTTTCTTTCTCATTTGAAATGTTTTTCTTTTTATAAAATTGTCGTTCAATTTTAATCATTCGAATAATAAAACTTTTCTTATTCAATATAATTTTCATTCCAAAAATTATTATACAAAATATATAACAATATAGATTCAATAAATAACACAACTTTTGTAAAAATTCATAAAACTTTTATTCAATAATCAAATGTATACAAAACACGAAAAAAAAATTGCTAAAAATAACAATCATCGGAAAATCTACTAAACGACCAAAAAAAAGAACACCGTTGGCATCTCATACGAAGCGCTGTCTGGATGAATTATATTATAACAACGTTAACAATAGCAACGTTGGCACGAGCCAACTCACACACACACAACACTTCTATACAGAAGAAGCAAGTCGGGGAATAAATAACCGGCCGCACGTACATAAATAAATAAATACATAAGTAATTTTACGGAAAAATGGCGGCTTCCGGCGAAGACGGCCACGTTGGCATCACTGCTTTCGAGCAAAAAATAATAACTCGAACCGAACGGACTCGATGACCTTTTCGCGCCATAAATATTATATCTGGACACGCACACGCATTCTGAATTAATTTTTCATGCGAATTGAAAATTCTTATTACGTGGCATTTTGACGTAATGGGGTAAATTCTTTTGCTTGATTTGAATCTGTGTAATGATAGTTTTATGATTATAAATTATATTCTCGTGATGATTTTATGATCTATACTAATTTATGTATTGATATTTATATTGTACATCTATAACCTAAATTTTTTCGATGAAATTGAAATTTTGAAATAACGGTTTGAATTGTTGTGAAATGAAATTTTTTGAAGAAAATCTTTATTATCCAATATCGAAATTATATATTTTTTATAAAATTCGTTTAATGTATTCAGAAGTTGTAAAAAAATATGCTAAACTTTCGTAAAAAATATGCTGATCATATTTTACTGTGAGCCTATTTTGTTCTATCTATTTTATTCTTATCTAAAAAAATCTAATAAGACATTATAAATTTTCACATAAATCCAGCTGGAAGGAAAAGCGTAGTAGATTTTTTTTATGATTCATATTAAATATTTTTAGTACAATCTCTATTTTCATCCAATAACTGTCTTTCTTGCATATAGAATCTCGAGCGCCATATTGAACGTTCATACAGGTAAAACTCGCTCGAATTACCAATACTTTTACAAACTTTTACGTCTTTTTTTATTCTCGTTATAAAGTATTTAATAATTACCTCCACATGTTCGTGTGTTGCTACCATAATAAGTTCGTACAATACTGGCATTATACAAAAATAATGTCCATTGTATATTTTCATATAAAATTTCTTATGTTTGATGACACTTTCAGTAGCATTTGTGTATTTGATTGTTATTATAATTTAATCGAAGATTTCTTTGAAAACATTGATTATTTTTAACTTTTTCAGTCATATTATTGAATATTGTTAAATAAATATATTTTTTTATTTTTGATTCATTGAATAATGTATTATTTAATTATTTTCCTAGTCAATAAAGTGCGAACGATGTGCAAGTTTGTGTGGAGATTGAACCCGGTCATAACAATGCATAGACCAGTACAGTACCGGAGTAGAGTTACTCTACCACCGCTTCATTTTATATGGTAGAATGTTGCGGTGAATGTCCACCGATCGAAAAATTAACGAATTCCAATTTTCGCGTGAGAATTTTTCGAAAACCGGAACAAACCCTCGCGACTTTTATGAATAAAAAATTGGGTTTTGAATTATGTATGAGCGTGCTCGGAATACACGCATTATCGTTGACTAAATATGCAGATATGATCTATAATGATTGTTATACACTTAGAAGGGTACAATTGCAAGCAGGTGACTTTGTGTAATGTTGCATATAAATAAGGGTTGCGGTGCCGTTAGATTTCGAAAGAAAAATTTAAGATAGTGCCGAGAAACCTGTCTTTCTGAAATCGTTAGACTAATTATTTTAAATGTGTCTATGTTCATAAAAGTTATCTGAAAAAAATTGTAAGGAGTCGTTTTACGAGTTAAATGAATACATTTTATTTCTTGAAAAGTTCGTTGAATTCATATGTACGTTTGTGTTTTGAGTTATGAGTTGGATCATATTTTCAATCCATTTCTTCAACCATAAAATACTCAAAAAATGAAAATTAAATTATACATGCCTTTTGTACTCTTCAAAAGACGATTCCTCAATAAGAACAAGCTACCAATTCTACAAAATACAAAAAAATCATAACAAAACAACCATCCAACACGAATAAGTGACAAAAATCAAAAACAAAATTGAACATGGTTCACATATTCTTCAAAAGACGATTAGTATTCCTCAATATGTATAAGTTATCAGTACAAAAGAAAAAATCTTAAAAAAACAACCACTAAAGATAAATATGAATCTTTTGTTTTATACTGCTTTTGAATCTATGAAAAAAAATGTATCAAGTTTTTTCGTGTAAGTTTGAATCGTATTTTCAATCCTTTCATCAATCCTTTTCTGAACTCTTTTTTTTATCTTTTTCTTCAATATTTCTCTTCAATTCTTTTCTTCAATCCTTTTTTAAATTATTTTCTTCAATATATTTTTTTCAATCTCTATCTTCAATCCTTTTCGTCAATCATCAAACACTCAAAAATTTTCTTATAAAAATTCAAAAATAAAATAGCACGTGCCTCACAAATTCTTCAAAATACATTCCCTCAACAAAAACAACCTACCAATAAAAAAAAATCATAAAAAAACAACCACCCAATACGAAAAACTCACAAAACCAAAAACAAAAAGGCACGTGCCTCATACGGTATTGCACGCTTGCCGGCAACGCGGAACACACACAAGGAAGCGTATTATGTTATAAACAGAGATGGATATGTACAACAATGGCGGTCGGTGTACGCAAAAGTCGTAATGTCTGTCACGGTTTGATACAAATGGCTGACAGAGCGAAAAGTTCAAATCTCTCTGTCCAATCTCGGGCTCGAGTACCGTACTTGCCCATCTCTCACTAACCACCTGGAGGGGCACGCCAATCGTTGACACCTCGAAATTTTTCTTCGTATTCTTTCTTTTTTTTATATACATTTGATGATTTCATGGAAATTTTTTTACTGTCGTTTTTCATTTGAGGGTTTGGTGTAGAGTATGAAGCGTATTTTTAATTAAAATATTACATAATTGATAATTAAATGTATCACTTTATTGCATATATGATTTTGGTGTAATATAATTTTTAAATTTGTTGTATAAATGTGTATTTTTTTTTAAATTATATCAAATTTATTTTATGAATTAAAAATCGGGTTGAATGATCGTGATTATTGAGAATAGAATTTTAAAATAAAATTCTCAATTTTTATATTAAAGAATGATTTTATCAAAATTTGTGTAATATTTATAAAAATGTAAATTCATTGCGGTAATTATTATCTCATCTTTATCTGATATTATAATGTACCATATATTTTCAATTTATCACTAAAAATAATACAAATCTAATAAGAAAACCTACCAAAAAAATCATCCAAATTATCTCATTTTTTCATCATTCCATCTTCAAAAATCTTCGCTTTTCTCCTGTCTCGTTTTTGGGGCACTCGTTAGCTTTTCTTCTAGATCTTTTTTTGTATTTTCGCGCGCTTGCCGACACAACAGAAAACCGACTTTCTAAATAGATGACGATCTATGAAATATTATCGTACACTATCTTTGTTGAGATCGCCGTCGTGTTCTCATTCGATTCGTATCTGTATCGACGCACATTAATTAACATGGTGAAAAATTTACACGAAAAATAGAAATTTCTTAATGCGAGAGCGTTAAAATTTTATTTCCTTACTTTGATGCGTCTCGAGTGTGCTTCGTATCGTAAAATTTGGTTAATGGTTCAAATTTATTGCACGTAATGAGTGGATGTGCGAAAGGTGTAAGGGTTTATTTTGTAATAAAATGATTTATCTCTTTGGAATGATTCGGTAATATATCAAAAAGTATGTTTTATATGAGTTTTATTATATTAAAAGTCGATTTCAAATATTAAAGTCGTTTTAAATTATTTTACTGCACTTATTCATAATAACTTTGATATATAATATATAATTTAAACAACTTGATTATTGTCTATTGTGTAAAAAGCATGACGAGATATAGAGTACGGTCTTATATATTACGTGTGGATTTTAATAAAAGAAATTTCATTTTTGAAACAAATCGTTAACATTAAAATACAAATTAGTTTTTAAAAATAAGATACAAAACTTTCTTCGAACAAATATTAAAATGCCATCGATACATGAAAAACCATATAACGAAATAATATTCCAAGAATATTAATAAGCACAATGATTTATAGAACGATTTCTTCAGGCTTTTCCATGGTTTTCAATAGAAATTGGATTTTACGATCACTCTATAAAAATACATACACATCGAACAATAAATAATACGGTGCAATTGCAGTGAAAAATAATAACGACAAGCTATATATATAATATCAAACGTGAAACTGCACGGCATATGAAAATGAACATTAATGCCCGGTCATCATGTAAAGAAACTCTCTTTTTTATTTTATTTTATTTTTTCGCTTCTCTTTTCCGTATTGGAAACGCAGAAAAAAACACACAGAGGCCTTTAATTATCCGATATGAAGATAATGAATGACTTAATCGTTTTCTCTGACCAATTTTGCTTTGCGATGCTATCATTTACACAAGTGTAACGGATCTTTAATAATTTTCCATAATGTCTTAACAAAGTACGATTTTACATTTGAAATTTCAATAAATTCCATCACGGTTTTCTATAATGTCTTAACCAAGTATCATTTTATATTAGAAAAAAAAAAAAACCAACTGCGTATATTCAAATTCACATTCAACAGTTTGGGTGAACATTCAACAGTGCGCCATCAAGTCTTGTTTCATTTCCTGTAGAAAATTTTATTCCCCTCCAATTTCGCCCGACAAATCCTTCGACTTCCTGTAATTAATTTGTATTATTTCATTTTTTTTTCGCAGCGTAAAATTGAACCGAAGCTAGTTTTTACGGGGCGTAGTCGTTGCGCCGCTGAACGCCAAATCGACAATGAAAACAGTCGATTAATTTATAATGCGATTTACATACGTAATATTACTATTGCGATTTTAAAATTTATATATGCGCGATCATACACGCATGCGCATAATTAAAATAATCGCTCTTATTTTTTAGCATTATAATATTCTTCTATGTTAAAGAAAAACTAATATCTTTCGCTATTAAAGCGTATAGCACGCGCCGCAAGCCGCTTCCTGTCTTTATTAACCGTAAAATTACCTGTATTATTTCATACAATTTTCAGAATAGATGGATTTTTATATTTTGAAACAGTCCACGAAACGTTCGAATTTGAAGAAACGAAAATAAGTCAATTTTTAGAAATGTTACAGTGAAACTTTGCAAAAAAAAAATCGAACCGAAAATAATCTCTTTGTTCGTTAAAGACGAGAGAAAATACTTTTTGGCAATTTCGTAAATTTATATTTAATCCACAATTGCGGTTATTAAAAACACCGACATGCTATACATCATCATTATCGTATCATCATGCACTGATTGTTTTATTCACCAGACGTTATTTTTCTACTCAGTATTGTACCTGTACGGTAAAATGAAGTAGTTTTTTGAGATTGTGTATTAAATAACGATTATTGTGAAATATCAAAAAACCGTGTTCGTTTGTAATTAAACCGAGTATTCTTTTTTCTTTAGTTTCAAGCGGAATCGTTGATTCGTAAAATAATAATAGATTGAACAAGAAAATTGTACGATTAATGAATATATAAATTTAAGGAAGTGATTTTTTTTATTTTTCATCATTGAATTTAAATGATTTTTACAATTTTGTAAGTCATGAAATGTCGGAAAGCTAAAATTGACTTTGCTTTTAAGTAAATGCATAGATTTTTAGATATTGTGATATAATCATAATTAAAATATGAACATGTTATTATGCAAATAAATAAACAAAATTTTGAATGAAATGTTATAATATTATATTACAAATGCAGAATGGTTCGTTTATGAAGAATTTTCTTAGGAAACATATTTTTTTAGCCGTCTATGATAAATTTGTGCAAAAATATGACGAAAACATATTATATACTATACGATTTTTAATGAGGTGTATTAATTTTAATAATTAAAAGCAAATAAAACTGTAACGGAACGTTGTAATATTTTTTGAATTATCGACGCAGTATTTTTATAATTATTATCAAGAGCGTGGTTGATATTTGAGGAAATTAGCATTTTAAATTATTATTATGTGGTATATTTTTAACAATGTTTATGTCTGTTTAATTTATTATAAGTGAACATATCGGGGCCTCGTTGTATACGTCGCCATTTTCCATTACCATAAAGTTTTTAATTAATTTCGAAAACGTATCCTTATATTAAATAATTGTTTAATTCATACTTTTTTATATTAATTGTTAAAGCGTATTATTAAAAAAAAATACCAAATCGTTATCAAAGTATTGAATTTGAATCAATTGTTCAATTGAACTATATAATTAATGTTTTATATAAAAAATGAATATTCATATCGTTTACAAATAAAAATTCTATCTAATCCACATTTCAAAAGTATAAAAATCACAAAAAACGTAACGAATATAAAAAAAATCCAATAGATCACCGACAAAGCCATCCGCCATCTTTAAACGATTCAGCTCCGCAAAATCCGCCATTCCTTTGTCGTTTTTCCTCGCATTTTCGCAAAATCCACACCGAAAACGATCCGAAGCCTCACCCATAAATACATTGACCATTTCTTTCGTTGTTCAGGCGTTTTGGAGCCGGTGTGTTACCGGCCCGAAGAAGATGGTCACCGGACGGCGGCAGAGCGTCACGGCTGGCCGACCAGCACAGAAGAGGGGTCGCTGCAACCGGAAACGTCGCCTTCACCACCAGTGGTGGTCAACTCGAAGACTGGAGAGGTGAGTGGCTCGATGGCGTGGAAGAGGTCGGTGATGGTTCTTTTGGGTTCGGATTGCGCGGGAAGGTGGTGTTTGGTTCGGAGATGATGTTGATGGTTTCGATGAAGGTTGTCTTGTGATGGTTAACTTTGTAGGATGTTGTTTTGTTGGGTTGGTTTTTTGTAAGGAGGTTTTGGGAATGTTATGAGGATTTTTAGCTTCATTTGTACTACTGTGAAAATTTTTATCGAGGAATTTATCTGGAAAAATCAAATATTTAGAAATAGATTTTTATTTTCGTTTTAGAAAAACTATCCTTTTATATACTTATTTTCGTGGTATTGTCATTCACAGAAAATGTCTTGGATAATTTTTTACAGAACTTGAGTTTGAATCTTGAGTTTGTTTGTTGAATATCGGAAAATTGAAAACATCTTTCCATTTTTATCACATAATCTAATTTTAAAAATAGCTAAAAACTACAAAAAAAACTTTATATATTAATATTACTTAATAATCAATATTTTTACCATAAACTCTTCCATAATGAGCACATTTTATAATAGTTTACCAACCATTTGATATTGTGATACAATTATTAAAAATTATGTAATTCTCAACGTCTTTCTATTTTGTTATATTTTCCGTTCTCTGAAAACTTAGCAATTCCTTAAACTAAATAAATAAGTATTCAGATGGAATAAATACATAAAAATCTTTTTAACTCTGTTTCCAATCAAACTAGTAATCATTTGGTTATAAGTTAAGTAATTGTAGATTAAATAATAATATCGAATAAATATGAAACTAAAAACCTCAAAAAGCCATATGCATTTATTGCAATCTTTTGTACAAAACAAATTAAAAAGTTTCTTCGACTATTTTTCATCTTGAACAGACTTTTGATAAATAATTTATGAAATAAATTGCGTTAATTTTATTTATAAAAGGAAATACCAAATGTATTCATCAATACTAAATTATATTATACTATTATTGAACCTGTCTACACAGGAAATTTATTAAAATAATATGCAATTTGTATTAATTAGAATTTTAATATTAATGAATAATGCGTATTTATGTATTATATTAAATAAAATGACTTTTCGTAAAAGATACAAAATAGTATATTATTTCAAACAAACAACCTTCAAATAACAGTAGAAAAAAATTACCTTTCTGATTAGGAATCTATAAAAAATATATAATTTTTCCTGTATTACGTGAACCATTTAAAAAAAATTAAATGTTAATGCATTTGCACAGCGAGTAAATAATAACTACATATATTTTCCTTTCAATTATTTATTTTCATAGCCGACTCATCTTGGAAATTCTAGATCTGAACCGATAAGAAGGTACTCTATGCTCACATGAAAAACTACTTTCACGCGAGCGTTTCCTTCTCTTTTTTTATTTTTTTTTCAATTTATTACGATGGTGAAACTGTTATTAATCGTGATTTATTATGTACGCAGAGCAGTCTCGGTGCGCGAGCCCGACTCAAAAATTTGAACTATAATTTAAAAATGTTGAGTTTTTCTGGTCGACCGACCGGTGGAACTGAAGACACCATTAGCATGTTTCCTGTCAAGGGTAGACTCGCAGGGATAATGATTTATATTCAAAATTGTAACGCTTTAGGAAATAGGTGATACGCGTACGTATTTTATATTTTAGGCGTCGTTTACAAAATTGCTCAATTCGCGTACAAAGCAAAACAGTTTTGCGTCGCATGCGAACAATATAGTGAGAAGGCGCTTTTTTGATTTTTTTCCAAACTAAACCCTTTCATTATCCCAAATTTTTACTTTTTCATTGCCTTTTTTTCATCTAATGAAACTTTAACCTTTTAAATAACAATCAGAGTCTAAAATTAAAAAAAATACCCAACTTAACCATTGACATTTCCAAAGCCATGAAAAGGAAAAGATGTGGAAACGAATATAATGAAGAAGAAGAAGTCTAAATTTTGATGAAAAACATAAAAAAGTGCCATTTTACTATATATTTTCGCATAGGATACAATATTTTTTGCGTCGTACTCGAACTAAGCAATTTTGCAAACGGTGCGTAACATATACATTAAAAATATAATAGTATGACTATTTAATTGAAAATTAATCAATTGAACCGTCGATTCATCGCAAATTGCTATAACTAATATATGTATGTATTCTAGATAATTAATTTTCATAAACATTGGTTGATATTCAAGAAAATTATTGGAATAAAAATCAAACATTTTTCGGTCGAGAAAACGGATGAAAAAAATCGGCATATATGCAAGAATTTTCGCGTTACGTTTACTGATTTGTTCAATTATATAAAGTGCAACAATGCAGGTGATGTTGTGTAATTTATTTCGACGAAGAAATGTTAATTTTTATACAATAACGAGCGCCGGCACGCGCCCGGTAACTAGCCGCTTAACTATGTACTCCGCAGGTGAGAAAAAACCGGAATAAAATGAGAACTTCGCAGAACAATACCGTGTTCGCCATTAATAATAATCGCAAGACTAACCATTATTCTAACGTGGTGAAAAATGAAAAAATTGCGACGTTTTTTTACCTCCAGTGTTATTTCGGAAAAATTGCGCGACCGACGCGTAATTATATTGTGATTTATATAGTGTTCCGTATATAAACTAATCGTTGTCGTGATGAATGTCAAATATGCGTTTTTTTAAATGTTGAAAATATCAAAATTTAATATGAGTAATGAATCATTATAATATGTACCTATCGAAAGAATTGTATTATACAATTTTTATACTCTAAATTCAGACTTTTACAAATCGAATTCAAACAACGTATTTTTTTTTTGTGTTTTTATTTTTTTATAGATTGTGAGGTTTAAATATGTAAAAATAGTATTAGTTAGGGCAAAATGATCGTCAATAAGACAAAATTGTTCATATTCTTGTCGTTATGTAAAAATTTATCAAAACCATCAATTGAGATTATTAAAGTTAAATTGAAGAAAAATTGTATTTCATTGATTATTATGACAAAAGTCTTAATTCTGCAATTCTGATATTTGAATTTAATTTTAAAAATGTTGAATTTGGTATGTTAAAGGCTGAATTTGATATGAAAAGGATTAAATAAAATTTGTATAAACTGAATTTGGAGTGTAAAAATAACGAATTTATTTCAAAGAGACATCAACGCACGGGCAAGTTTCAATTATTATAATAATATATTTTCAAATACAAATAAAATATAATAAATACATAGTTATGTAATTGATTTTTTTTACAAAAAGCTCGTGCGCATATGAATCATTTTTCTTACGCAAAAAAACCATATTGTTTGACAAAATTTTACGAGTTTGTCAAGGATATAACAGCGAGTATGGAGTCGGCGCGCCATTAGAAATAATTAACAGAATACGCTCCGAAACAATAGTGACAAAAAAAATTGCCCCCGAAACAAAAAAATGGACAGGAAAGCGTTTTATTCGTCGGTAAAAAAAGGCGGATTGCATCGCACAAAAGTCGTACCAACAAAAAGTGTTCGGTCATCTTTTTCATGCCGTTGCTAGGACGTCTGTTCCTATTGCTTTTGTTTATCAGATGAGCGTGTACTTTTCGTGCTTCGTCTCTTTTTCACTTCGAAAAAGTTCTAACAGTTCATCTTTTTCTATCGGAAATCGGATTAGCTTGTGGTAATTTCATTCGGATCCGTTTATTTTACTGATTCACAATCGGAGCGATCTAACACGTTCGAACCTGTACAATGAAATTTATTAATCGCAAGCGATTCAATTTTCGAATAAAACTGATTATTTACCCAGTTTGCTTTGAAAATAAATAGTTTTAATTAAAATTTAATTCTTCGAAGAATATTCCGTTTCATAATCTAGGGAAATGTGCATAATTACAAATGTCTTTTATTCGATTTTCAAGGAAAAATGTGAAAAATTTACGTGGTGTAATTAAATTTTTTTCCGACGTTGTTCCGATTGCGAAATGGACATTATTGCTCAAGTGGTAAACAGTATTTTTTGAGTATCAACCAGCGTGAAGCGAGTAATTGCTCTGGAACCGTTAAAGGATCAAAGTGGTAATAAAATTTAGCAATTATACAATATTTAAATATTGCTTACCTGCGACCTTACTTAATCGCACTCAAGGATAGATTGAGATGAATTTTTTATTCAACAACCCGATTATGCAATGTCAATCTTATAATTACATTTTTTTATTGTTCTCATAATAAATCTTGAGCGGTTACGTTTTCATCTGTTATTGAATTTTAAATGTTTTCAAGCTATGGTAATTATTATAATAAAAAAAATTTGCTCAATAATATCATTATATAAATCAACGTCTGATTTTGGCACAGGAAATATGATTATAGTAGGTGAACATTTCAAGATTTCGGATATTTTTTTTCTTATTTAAATTGAATACATCAATCATATAGGTTGAGTAACATATGATATGGTTAATACATAAATATATAATTCATTTACGTAAATTTAAGAATAAAAGTTGGAAAATGTAATACTGGGATTTTGGATGGAAATTTGATCCGAAATTCCTGGATAAGTTATATCAGAATCCCAGTATTATATAATATTATTTTATAAAACATCACTTTAGTTAAGTAATATGTGATATGGTTAATAAATGAATAACATACATATGAGTTGTATACATAAATTGAGGAATGATAATTGGAAAATGCAATCTTGGGATCTCACAATCAGACGAAAATTTGATCTAAAATTCCTGGAAAAGTCACATCAGTATTATATAATATATATTACAGTCTTTACACTTCAAACCTCATACACATCAAATTCTACTTTTTAAACTTCAAATTAAACCTTTTACAAAACAAATTCAACCATCGGAAATTATTAATAAGACCATTGTCATAGCAATCAAATAAATATTATACAATCTATTCTTCAATTTGGCTTTCAAAACTTCAGTTGGTGATTTTTACAAATATATAATTTAAAACATTTCTCGATAAATCAATCTGAAAACAAGTACCATGAATATGTAACTAACGTTTCTTTCATATTTTTTATGAAAAAAAATTAAATTTACGATGATTGAATTTGATTTATAAGAGGATTAATTTGAAATTTGAAAGGTTGAATTTGAACTGTATAAGATTGAATTTAAAGTGAAAAAATGAAATTTGAAAACTCATATTGTTTGTAATTCTTTTAGGGATTTGAGATCAAATTTTTTTTCTGAGATCCCTGAATTTTGAAGTTTAGATTACTTTTAATAACTAAAAGACGAAATACTCAAATAAGGAGCAGACTAGGCATTTTATTACTGTTTCTTATTTATTTTTTCAACAAAAAAAAACTGAAAATCCCAATCGATATTCAAAACAAATAATTTTTTTTACTCAATCAAAAAAAGCCGCATTACATAAAAACTCCATGAACTTCATCACGAGCCGACTCCTCCTCGCTTTTCCTGGGCGGGGTAACTCAACCGACACACATCACGAAAACACACACACTCCGATCCACTCTACCGCAAAGATCCACCGCCAGGGGCGCTGCTTCTCCGCGCGCGCCACTTCCCGTTCCACCTTGGCGCATTGGTGCGCGGCGCGTCGGCGCAACAGCACGTCCGTAGATCCGTAGATCCGACGATCTATAGATCCCGAGGTCCGCAGAGCACGCAGTGGCTGGCCGCGAGGTGATCATTGCCGGCCGATCCGCCGAAAGCCTCGTTTCGGAGGGAAAGCCGGAGGGCCGGAAAAGCGCGGGCTGTGTTCGAAAAGGGCGGTCGGTGGTAGCCTTCGGTGAGGTTTTCGCTGAAATGTGTCGTTTCGGTTTCGATCGATCGTCTCGGTTCGATTTGGTTGATTGTTGTGTTTGAAATGCGTGTTGTGCCGTTCGATGATGATGATGTACGGCGGGCGGCGAGATGTGTCTTTATTGTTGATGGTAAGAATTTTATTGTTTAATTTTATTATTAAATGCAAAATATCGGTGTTGTGTCATGTTGAAATATGACTGTTTTTATTTGATAGAGCATTGATGTTTTGCAATGAAATTATTTTGTTCGTTTTATATAAATAAGATCAAAATAAAATTTGATTGAAAAAAATTACTTTTTATAACTCAACTTATCATTCTAATTTTTTTAAATTCAATTGTTTTATTATCAACTAAAGATTTTATTTATATAAACACGTTATTTTTTAAATCGATTAAATAACTCATATTGAAAATGTACACTATATTAGATTTCCATTTAACAAAACCTTATTTCATCGATCGAATTAGAGTTAGTTTTTTTCTAAACTCGCACAATATCACGCACAGTTTCCGTAAAGCAACCAAAAAAAATCAGTAAATACGTAACGTTATTTGTATTCTCGCGTATAACGTTGCAAACGTGAAAAATTATTTGTACTTTATATCGAAGTGTAAAAATCGAAATTTTACGCAACTAAGTCCGTCACGATTTTGTACGTATTACCAATTCGACGCCACACCAATTGTTACAGAAAAACGTACATTTTTATACACTATTTATAATTCTTCTGTACATAATTGAGTCGACCTGTTGCATTCGCAACCTGTCGATCCGACACCATCCCCATGGTGTTCAGTAACCGTTAAATTAATTCTTTTTGACCCCGCGATGTTATTGTGACTCGAAAGGCAATGGGGGAGGTTTGAAACGGCAACAAGTGACACGCAACTCCGGTAATTACCATCATTTTTTCGATCCGATAACCTTTTTTCAATAGATAAATGCAACGAAACTCACGGAATGCTTTAAAGTATTTTGCGCAATTTCGGTTTGTGTGAATTGTGAAAGTGGATTCCGAATAGTCGAGTTTTATTCATTGCCGTTAAGCATAATGTATAACATTTTTGTATTAATTGAGTTTATAGTTCAAATATCATTCTCATTAAAAGTCAGGTGCTTAAATTTTTAATGCTTTAACGAATTATGTGCTTTTAAGGGGTGAACATATCGACTCTTTTTTTAAGGGGTTAAAATAAAGGGGAGCTTGCGTTAAACTAACCATTTACCGGTTATTAAATAAACAAGCGACTTTACTAAAATGCCCAATGAAATCGTGATATATTATCGTAACAATATTCAATTCTTTAAAGTAAATGTTAATTGCATACTTAGTTATACGACGTCGATCAATAAGAAATCCAAAATGAGTCGGCTTTATTTATCGGAATTAACATAATCGTCGAATCGAAGTGAGAAATCGAAAATCTCCGCGTATTAAAATTTTCCCCGAGAGAGACATCGATGCGTGAAAAAAGCCTTCGCTTTAGCAATCGACCCGTACAAAGGAGACGACCGTAATTAAGTAAAAATTTTCGTTTTACACGGTGTCGAATTAACAGAAGTATCTATTTGCCGATTGGACTGAAAGACGCCGACGGACTTCCAATAATAACATTTTAAATTAGAATCGGAGTTGAAGAAAAAAAAATGAATAAGATAATCGGACGAATAAGCCGCGGGTCATTCTGTCTTTAAATAAATATAGAATTGCCGTTGAAAATTTGCATTCGACCTTAATGTTACGGACTACCACGCTCAGATGGTCACTCGGACCAATCCGAATCCCAATCTTGACACCTGATGACATGCACCGATGGACCGACTCTTGAGGACATGAACGCACCGTAACCTTCCTGGTCATCTAAGCGCTGTATAAATTAGAGAAAACTCGGATTAGAGATAAAGCTTAGAAATATAATTGATAATATAACTGGGACAACTTTGATTGCGGAGTTTATCTATAAAATCGGAATCCTTAAAATAACATATAAGAGATACTCTCATTTTAGAAAAGCTACGTCTAAAATCTAAAGCTAAAAGCTATCGTTTTTGAGGAAAATCCTGAACCAATATTTGCAAAACATGTTTGAGTTCTTCGGAGTATTTGGTTGAATATCAGTTAAATCAGAAAATTTTCTTGCTTTATGAAAATGACAAGCTAAAATGTATTCGTTGAGAAAAATTTTATGGTAAAAATATTGATTATTAAGTAAGATTATCCCCTTTATTTATCTGATATAATATTTTGATATTTCGCGATAAAAACCGGAAGTTTTTTTGAGTATTCTGATGTTCAACCCAATGAGCCAAGGAATTCAAAAGTCATCTACAAAAATCGTTCTAAGATTTTTCCCATAAATGATAACACCATGAAAATTAATAATATACAAATTTGTAAAAATTTCTTTTTTAAACTAAAAGTTTTATTATTTTCTTATGTGTAATTTTAAAGATTCGGTTTTTATAGATAAATTTCGCGTTCAAAGTTATCATTGTTAACATAGCACTAACATATTTATTACAATATTTATATTATTCGTATTGATTGTTTCAAATCAGTTATGAAGATAAAAAAGAAATATTCATAATTTTTTTTAAACTATTGCGATATTTTAATAGGATCCATTTATTTTATAATTTGTGGCGCAATAATTTTTTTCTTTCGTTAAGCTCGTTTCGATTTGATTAATGGTTAATTTTCGAAGGTTTCTCTATTACAAATAAAATTTTAATATCGATTTCCTACATTGAGCAAAAAATCACATGTAATACACTACGGAATTTCCGATGAAATCCGATATTAATATTACGATAAAATAATAATACGGCCGCATCGCATGCAAATGTACATTTACCATTCACCAACATATTATACTGATTTTGCTTCCTTGTTTTTGCAAAACGCGAAAAAAAAATGTTTTCTCGTCCGAAAAAAAAGTATCGATGATCTAAAAATCGGCAACTTAACGAGCATAAAATCCACGTAAAAGAATTTAAGTACAGCCGATCTTCAGAGTCACATCCGGAGCAAAATCGATCATTTTCGAACGATTCTCTCGGGAGAATTCGTAGCTTGAAAAAATATACACAAAATTGTTGCATGAAAATCGCCGAGGTCTTTTTGGTGGTCGGTTTTGTTTTTTGCCGCCATTTAAATAAAGACGACACCCAAGAAACAACCGTTTCACGATGATATGATTTCACAGAGATCGGCTCGCGTTTAGTTTCGCTCTTGTCCAGAGGCTTTTTGTCCATTTTCATTTTCGGATCGTTTAAGTGACAAAACTCACATTGTAAAACACAAACGACAATGTCGAATCGACTGGTTATCAACAGATTTGGCCGAATGAAAAAAGCGTATCCGCTTTGTATAATATGATCCGTATTTCGAATTATGTATAATATCTCTTGTCGCGTAGTTCTCGGAAAATAAGACGTGGTCGTTTTAGTCGTTTTGAATTGTTTTTTTCGATGTTGTTTATATTTTTGTGTTTTTTTTTTCATTCTATTGAGATGATTTTTGAAGATTTGAATTATTGTGAAAAACCGTTTTTGCGTTTTTTAAGGGACCGTCAAAAAAACATTATTGAAAAACGTAGATTGTGGGTTTCAAACTGGTGTTAAAAAATTATTTTAGATTAAAAAAAATTACGCAAATAATTTAATTCACTGAAAAATCATACATTTGGTATATCATTTTAAATTTATATAAACTTTTTCGATGGTATAAACGGATTTGAACTTTTGTTGTCTTGATATTTAAGGCACGATCAGAAAACCGTTTGAATGGTGATAAAAAAATAATAAAAAGAACAGAAAAATTACAAATTAACAAATATCAGCAACAAATAACCGATACGTTCAAACAAAGATTGTCAATCGTTTTGAATTTAATTAAATATTTTTATAAAATTAATTGAATTTTAAATATTTCAGACGTAAATTGCGGGAAATTAAAAACGTAAAAACGGTTATTAAATGTATTGAAATAAAATGGAAGTGCAAAAATTTAACGTAAATAGTGGGAAAACGTGAATTGGAATTTGATTCATGTTTCAAAAAAATTATGTTATGTTTCGAAAAATTAAAAAGAAAAAGTAAAAAAAACAATGATCAAATAAAGATCATTTGATTGATTTTTTATAAATATTAAATATATCTGAATTTCAAAAATCATTATCTTATCATCTCGTACCATGAACAAGGATGGTCATATCATCCAGAAGCCAACTCTCGCGAAATTCGGTCCATCCACCCCGCCGCCCACCGACATCGCTCCGAAATGTCCTTTTCACCGTCGAAGGATCGTCGTTTTCGACATGTTTCCTCTGTTCACCTTGAGACCGGCGTTTTCGACGGCCGTATCACGGCTTCCATTGTCCGTCAGAGCATGGTGACACAACAGTTTCGGTGAAAATGTGAGAGCGATTCGACACGCGGCCACCACAGCCGACCGACAACGCCGAGCCGCTGCTCTATTGACCAATATACAACAAACGCGACAAAAAAGCATATGATCCGTGCTTTTAAACGAGCAATTTTCGTTTTGAAGCCCTTCAGGTGATTTTGAGATTCGTCATCGGCAATTGCAAAGTTCGAAATCAGCAAATTCCGTTTGATTTCAGAGAATTTCAGTGATGTTAAATCATATTTATATTTTTTCACTAACGTGAATCAAAATCAAAATCAGTTAGTGATTATTATTTCGATTTGTAATTATAAAAAAAAAAACAAAGATCTTATACAGTTTTATATATAAAAAAATGATAAAATAATTGAAATTCATATCAGTAGCGATTTCTGTTATTCTACTCATTTGAATTTCAAAGTGTGAAGTATAATCAATGCGGATCTTATCGCCGATCAAAAATCAGTAAAAAGCTAATTGGATTGCTTTCGAGTTAATTACTTATTCTAAGTAGTACATGAGTATAGGTAAGATGAAAGAAAAATATAAAAAAAACGGCGCGAAGTACGCTTCTATTGTCACGCCCTGATTCTGATATTTTAATTGACGCGTTTTCTCGCCTCTCGAGATTTTCGCGAGAAAAGCGACTGCTTTGGTCGAAAACCAAAAAATCTCTCCTCTTGCATTATTCTAACGCACGCTGTGCATTGTCGAACGTTTCTGATCATACTGTTGGGACCAATGGATTTTTTTTCATGGTCCATTCAGCAACGGCCGCACTGTAGGGCACTCGCTAGTTTTAGAAAGTGCTTCAAAATAAAAAAGGCAGCGGTCGAAAAAATAATCATGCGACAGTTCGAAAATTCCGTGCCTGAAAAATCGGAGGTTGTAAAAAAGATATCGCACCATCAACAATGGCAATCAACGCGCAATTTAAATTATTGCATAAGAAACGCGCGAATTTTCGTTTTATAACTATTTAGAGTAGCGGGAAATTATATAATGGCGAGTTCTTTTGTGTATGTGAAACTGAAACTGTGAAAATTTATGTTTTGTTGTTTGGGATTTATTTGTATACTTTATCTATAGATTTCATTTGCATAATTTTTTTGAAGAATCTGAATTTTCATTCATCTTGAATTAAAATAAAATACGAGTTAATTTATTTAATTTTTTATATAGGTTTTTCCCAATTATCAAAATATAATATAAATAAATTCATTCATATTCATCTTATAATTATTCAAATTAATTACTAAAAAACTATCAAGATGTATAAATATTATGATAAAATAAATTGAAATTAGATATAAACTTATTTAGATTATTCTATCCAAATTTTCAAACTCAAGACATAAATCATCATCTGAATTTTCCAGAACTACACACAGATTATAATTTCCAATCAATATTGTGTTTTCAAGATGGCTTCTGTTTAGTATAAAGTGGGCATATTATATTTTAATATAAATTTTTGAAACAAGCTCATATTTTCAAGATGGCGACAGTTTAGTATGAAATGGCCATATCACGTATTCTGAAACAAACACTCGCTTCATAAATTAACAAACGGACATCATGAAAACTCAAATTTCCAATCGAAAAGCACAACATGGTGTTATTTTCAAGATGGCGTCTGTTTGAGATGTCCATATTACGTATTCTGAAACAAATACTTACATAATAAATTAGTAAAAACACATCATATACATAACGAAAACTCGAATTTCCAATCGAAAAGCACAACATGGTCGTCTCGGCGAGATGGCGTCGATTTCCGCGGTCGTCGCTCGAACGTACATGGTACACACACACGGCTCAATCACAGTCCGGTATTGTTCTCGGCGCGGCACGCATGGCCGCCATGGTCGGCGAGGCGCCGGTCACGCAAGATGGCCGCTGACGTCATCGCACAAAATGGCGGCAGCGCCCGCCACGTGACGTCATGCAAGATGGCGTCACACTTCCGCCGGAAGGCGTCAGCATCCCGGCTCGGTGCGTGCGCCCGTGTTATTGACTCCATCGATTGTCGGTCGGTGAACACGACAGCCATATTGTGCATTGACCAAATACTACGTGCGTGAAAAGCGCTGGGATGCGCGAGGTTGGCAACCCTGAGTGAACCTATTGAGCACGTGGCCGGTGTGCGAGATTGTGCTGTGATTTTTCATGATGCACTGTTAAAGTTTTTCCATTTTCCAAGAAAATATCCACAGGATTTCAGTCTGCAATCAAGTAGTGCTTATCCATCTTTTAACCGCATCAATTTTTCAGAAAAATCTGAAAAAAAATATTCAATCGAATCTATATTAGTTGCATAAATTCGAAATTTACTACGGTCGCGGTTTGATTCATTTTTTTTTTCGATCTTAACATAATAAAAAGTGATGCTATAATTCTATATCCGGTCGAGTATGCAAAAATTTTTCATAGTTCGATTATAGACTTTGTAAATTTTGTACGGAATGTCGGTTGAATTGAAGTTCTTTTTTATGTTTTGCGGCTACTGTGTATAAAGCATTATCTTGGACATCGAGAACGGTGAGTTAGCATTTTATCCGATGAATATTCCGTGTCTGTAAATATATCCATTTCAAATAAGCAAAAGTGTAAAAATGAAATTACGAAATTATATATGCGTTAAATTATTATCAAATTTATATTTATGGGGATCAATTCGACGAATTTTCCAGGTAATATTTCAAAAATTCGAATCGAAGTTATGTACGAATTATCGAATGTAAATTTGGCAATTTGATAATTTCTGATCGTCTTGCGGTAGATCAGTAAAATAAAAAAAGTTGTATAAAACCGCGACAGATGTGTACGTGATCGTAGCCGCTGCGTTTTTATGAATGAAATATCTACAGCCTTATATATCATATCATTCCATAATATATTTTATTTATATAATAATCAAAATCATATTTTTAGTAAAACATTCCAAATAATAAATGAATTTAATTGTACAAAGAGAGCTCAACGAGCGAGCACATTTTAAACCCGAACACTTTCTTCGAACTTCATTCAACAAACTCTGTGGTCGTGAATCGTTCCTGAACAACACACACGACTTTTTATACAACGTACGTGACCATTGTATGTACATGGTGTTAAAATCCCACCGTACTTACTACTATGTATGAGAAAAAGAGTCCTTCGCTTTGCGGTCGGAGTGCCAGCCACAATTGGCGCTCAAACCCACATCCTCCCCAAGAAAAAGGATCACACCGACATATAGTCACGTGTCGGAAACACTATAGACCTTTTCAAAATCACCATCGAAATAAAAAAACAATATCATATGAATAAATATTTATAAAATCATCATAAAATAAAAAAATATTTCATATGAAAAGTGAAACGTTAACTTTTGAAAATCGACTCGTGAAACTTTCATGATCGTGATATGTACCAACAAGTGCTTTTCAAAAACAACGTTTAAATCGAGACACATCTGTACGAATCGAGCATTGTGTGCGTACGACCACAGACACAGGCGCGGCCGCGTATCGATCATGAGAAAGCGTTTAACAATAAAAATACCGGTAGCGGCAAATAATAAATTATAACCGGAGCAAAAAAAGGCGATCTCGCCGCGCGACCGGGAAATAAAATGTTCGAAAAAAACGAACTAAAAATAAAATTGAATATAAATAAAATAGAGCTAAAAAAGGCCGGCTCGATACTCGGAAAACGAGCGCACGGTAGCCGTAGCCGTAGGCGGCACAATTACCCGCCTATAAACGCGGACCCATACGAAGAATTGTGTCCATATTGTGTTTTCGGCTTACGTGTGTGTAATGGTTGTTTTATTCGGACCGACGGCACAAATTAGATGACGCTTTTCGGAGGTGGTCTCGGGTCGTTGTTGGGACCGGTCAAGTGATTAACTGATGATGGAGCCGAGGTTTCGGCTGTTGATTGATGGTTTTTGTGCTGATTGTTGAATCGGTGGTTGTTTTTGACTCGTTTTTTCGGTATCAAAGAAATCTGATTTTTACATTTCACATACAAAAAAAATCGTAAATAACTTTCTCTTCGCGTAATGTAAACATAATAATAACAATTTCTAAAAAGATATGCTTTATTTCATAATCTTTTAATTTAATTGTGCGAAACCTATAAACGATTCGTCGCAAATTTGCGAAAGTGAATCGATAAAGATCGAATCAACATGGCATTGATATGATAAAACCTCTTGTTTCTCGAATGCAATATTAATTATGAAATAAAAATTTCGCAATCCGATAAGCGATCGAATTAAATGCTCTCGGTATCGGTTGCTCCGTATCACTTTCGTTAACGTTGTCGTTAAATCGCGAACGCCGTTATAACAACTGTCAAATCCGTTACCGAAGAAGCATTTCGCTTTAAAAGAATCAACTAGGATACTTTGTTTCAACGAAAACTCATTTGAATACACTTATTGATATGAGAAAAATTCACGATTACATTTCTCACGAAGATTCTCAAACTGTTTTTTCTTTAATTTACATAATAAAATATATGAAGGGAACTTTTTTAATGTTTATTCTTAATTAAAATGATAATCAAGTAAAACGAGGGAAAAACTTAAAGGTGGACGAACCGACGGTTGAATAGCCATCACGCAATTAGGCATTAAATTGTGTTGAAAATTGAAGGGTGAATTTTATTTGGAAATTTGACGTATTTCAGTATGCGCATCAATTTAGATAATGTTCCGTTTAAGGTATGAAATAATTGCGATTATTTTCGCTTTATATGCGAGTAATGAAACGGTCGTGTTTGATGCTTTTTAGACACGTTACGTAAGAAATCAATTGTCATGGAATTCGAGACGTGAAATGTGTGAAAGTTTGTCAATAAACATTTTAAATAAAAACGATATATTTGAAGGAAAATGTGTACTAAAACGCTGGCCTGAATCGATAAGTGCAACGAATAAACAGTTTAATAGGCTCTTTCGAACGTAAACTCGAGTTTGCAATCTTTATTCGAATAATTACATTCACAACTTGAAATACTTTGTAATTTAACCGCATTATAAAAAATATTACAAACTAATGATCCTCGTATAAATTTAATCTAAAATACCATTGTCGACGGCAATCAACCCCGCTTTGTATATTGCGTCCCAGGAATGTACTCGGGGTTGAACCTGTCCGTGTGTCTTGGCGTCCACCGCCGGAAGGAAACGTACTTTTTTATTCCAAGTCGACATTAAATTTGAAATTTGAACAACACAAAGGGGAAGGAAGACATGTCGGAGGACCGTTGATAATTGTAACGGTCGGCGCACCTCCGAGACTCCTTCCGTCGACAATGGACGATTACTAGGCACAAACGGTGGACGAGAATTATCCATCATATACAAAACGAATCGATACAATTTGTGAAATGTAAAAGGTTTCAATACGCCCATTATTTATTGAATGATCAGAAATTATTTCGTATGATATTTGAATGTCACTGAAGAGCAATCAAAATATTATCGAATATTCTTCGCATCATTGTTTCTATTATACAAAAGACTTTTCATTTGTTAGGATGTATAAAAGGTAATAGGGGACGTTGTAATCGTTATACTTTTAGATACGCTTGTCTATTTTTTTCTAGTGTTTTCTAATGGAAATTATCGAAAAAATATATACGAAAAAAGGAAACGCGAACGTTAGCATCGCAGGCCGTTGCCGACCGACATTCGTCGTTTTAAAAGTAAGTTAAAAAGACAATAGTTTCATTCATGAAAGACCGTTAATCTCAAGTTCAATAAACCGAGTCAAACAGGTGTATCGAACACCGCATCTGTACGATCGAGAAAAAGAGACAAACGTATGGAAATACATCGATAACGAGCGAGAAGATACACTCAACCCTTTGGGGACCGGACTATCATTAACCATTATTGGGTCATCGTCATGGCAATCATCGAAAGAAAATTGATTTATTGACTGACCCTGCATGTTCAACGTCCACTTTTTCCGTCGCTGTAATGACAGGTGTTGACTGATCGAATGTACATAACGATTGTGATCGTTCAATTAACAAACACCTTTGAGCATAAATAAGGGTTAATCGTTAGAATTTAGAATCGTTTAAGTTTTTTCGAAAGTCAGAATGCACATTCGATCGTTGAAAACTGAACAAAAAAGTGTGAGCTCCACTTTTTAGTCGGTTCGAGAGAAAATGCAAATTTGTATGCAACGGCCAAGTATGGTCATCATCTCGGAAGTACGTGATCTGAACGGGAACGATCCGAAAGCGCATCTCAAACTTTTTCGCTCGCTTTCGATGGTTCTATTAAATATTTTTTGCACGTATGCACGAAGTTTGAGGAGCACAGAACGCTCTGGAGGAACTGTGCTAAACTCATCACGGTGACCACAGCTTACGGTGATTTGTTCTTGCGGGTTCGTTGGGCAAATGGTAAAAGTGAACGATCGACTTCCCAATGACAAAACGAAAGAAAACAAATTGCATTTTCGCTTTTTCGAATAAAAAGTATTATTATATTTCCATGCATATTTTTTCGGACGTCATAATAAGAAGATTCGCTGTTTTCAAATAACTTACCATTCTTCGATACTCAAACCACGTATTAGTGTAACTTTATCACAATTATACGATAAATAAGAATCTTTATAATGCCGAATATATTTATCACGTGTCGTATACAGTTTACTATAACAATAGATTGATAATATGCACAGTGAGTATAGAATTTCACCGGGATGGAGATCAGATCAGTTTCTTGGCCCTCGAGGTACACCATGGCTTCGGAGCTGGATGCAAACTATAGTGATTATGCGTTGAAATCGGTCAATGTTAACAATAACGGCCAGATTTATTTATTATATCTACTCGAGATATTTGTTCTGACGTCGCGCCCTCCAGGGCTAAACATCGTGACCGCTCATTATTGTACTCGCGTGCCAACGTCCCGTTATTTATAAACATCTTAATAATTTAAAATTATAACGGATGTTAAGGGTTGACTCTAAAATGCATCTCATATTTATAAGATCAATGTTTTTTGTATATGTAACGTTACGTTTGTGTAAACGATTCGTCTATGAACAAAGCAAAGAATCTTGATTTGTCTATGAAATTTAAAATCTGATGGTGTATGCTTGTCCAAAATTTCAGTACTTGGGGCCACTTACAAATTTCAAATCTCAAAATTTCAATTGTTGTAAATTCAAAACTTAATAAGTATAAAATATTGAAAAATTTATTTATATTTCCATTATAAAACTATTTCGATGAGTACATTTCGGAATAAATGCTGTTTGTTATGTTTGTTTTTGTATGAAAAGTGGGGGCTACTTTGGCACCGTGGTGGTCCTTTGGACAAGCCTGGTGTATAGCCATCATTTAGTGAAGGTGCATCATTTAATTTTTTCTGTCAAATATGACAGTTGAAGTATCTTAAGACATACTTGTAGAAGACATTAAAATTTTCTTGGCAAGTCTGATAGTTAAAAAATATTTAGAAATTTTTGGTATGCGAACAAAAAAAGGTTTGCTATAATTATCATAAGGCACGTCAACTGTCATATTTGACAGAATATATTAAATGATGCATCTATGATGCGCCTATAGACTACCAAATGTTCTAAAATTTCATAGACAAAACAAGATTCTTTGCTTTGAAGCGATAAAACAAACATACAAATTCATCCTAAACGCATATAGATCGTTCAAGTATACAATCGTAACACCACTCGACCTCAAATTACATCATCCACGCTCACTCACCCATCCACGAAAACCGAAATCCGCTACATCCAACAAAAAGCTCGTTCCCATCGCACGGAACGAACCGTTCCTCTTTTCGATTTCGACGTCACACGTGGTCGCCAAACCGAAGCCTACGGGGTGGCAGCATGGCTCACCAGCGTCACGGTGCTCTCTTGATGCTTCGGCGACCTTGCCACTGGGGCAACGCGTATCCATCCATCGCCAGGTCACGGAACGGTGGTCCTCCGGTCTGGTGCCTCCGAAACGCATGCAGACCTCATCTTGTGGTGCTGGGGCGCAGTCTCCAAGGCCGCACGCCGAGGGTGGCCAACCGTTTCGTCGGAGCCTCTTCTTGTTCTTGTTGTTGTTTGGCGAAATCAGCTGACGATGCTCGTGCGCGCGTGAAGTGTGGTCGGTTAGTTTGCTGTCAATGGGCTGATCTCGCGGAGTGTGTCGATCGGTGTTATGTGTTGAACGCTTCAATGGATATCGTTTGAGTGTTCTCGGGATTGAGATGATCTGTGTTCGAAGAAAAGTTCACACGAGATGGTTTGTGTTTCCGACCTTGACACAGTCAAAAGTGCAAGTGCGTTCCGTTTTCGCGTAGGCATTCATCTTGAGTCGCGTGGCGCCCACACATCAATGGCTGAAAGTGAGTGTTGTTGCATTGCCGTGTTGTTAACGTTGCTGTCGTAGCCCAGTTGCTGGCGTGTGAACTTGCGGCGCGGTGACCCCAGGTTCGTAACATTGTTGTTGGCCACCGAGCGAATAATATGTAGTCACGGGTTGATAAGCCCACTTATGTGCCAATGGGTCAGCATCCGTCGATCCATTGACCACGGACTGTCTTCAGGATCCATTAAGATGTTGTACTCAACTGAGGGCAATGACTGATAAGAAAAAAGTTCGAATACATCAATCCAAAATTTATACAACAAAAATTGATCCTATCTTATTCTTAGAATGGACTAAATGAACTCGAGTGACCGTTAAAAATTTATGCATCACCTTTAGGTGCGTTCCATCTTTTTTTTTTAATAAAAATCATCCCCGTAATTAAGGTCGTTTACGTGTAATCGCCAACGGAAGGATTCCCTTTTGGAAGTCATTCCCCTTATCGATCCAAGATAAGAATATGGGTGTTAGTATAATTGGCGTGTGTGTACTTTTTACTTATACAAAACGCGAAGAAAACTTAGGGGGGACTGTAGAGGGCAAGGACGAATCGAAAAGTACACGAGCACAAGTAGGAAGGAAGTCGGAATTAACGGTAGAAAGTATCCGTTGGCGACATAACAGGTGGCTGAAATGTTGTTACAGAAACGCTCCCTTCGATCTAAAAAAACAATAACGAAAAAAAAGTATAACAAAATAATATACGGTGTGCAATAGAAAAAAAAGTTGACACTTCGCGGGTGTTCGTATTATATCGGGAATAACAGAAGCAGTGAAAGTGGTATATATCAGTATTTACGTTCGGACCGAAACACATATAAATAAAATACAATTAAACATCGGTCGTTGGTGAATTACAAAACTTTCTCCCGAGCGCCGCATTTCTAACAATAATCGGTGAAAAAAAATTAAATTACGAAAATCATAAATTTCTATAGAGCGGCATATACATACCCTGTGCTTTTTATTACAACACTTTTTCGATAACAATTGATTTCTTCGAATATTGAATATTTCCATACAGATTCGTCGATATCTGAAAATATTCGACGTATGCAATTTCAACCCTTCGAATTGACCACCCATACAAAACTTTACAAAATACACGCAACATAGAGTTGCAGGTGTCATCAACAGGTGAGAGATCAACGGCTCTCCTTCCGTACGGAAACTCGCGGGGTTAACATTTAGGGTCATGCTGTTGATGGACTCACCTGATCGTGTGCACAACGAACAGGTACTTTGGCAGGTACTAGACCACTTAAAGGTACCCCTTCCTAGGGTTTCAGGGCTGAACATTCGTATGCAATTACTATATCCGCCGAAATTGATCTAATGTCGTACGTTCAACGGTTGTTCAAAATATTCAGCTGTTCCGCGTTAATTTTCATCGATAAAACAAGCACATGTCGTATTTAAAAAAATACTATCGAATTCTGCACAGGTTTTTATAATATTTTATTATATTAAAACTTCAGTTCGGTTTCAGACTAGTTGCGAAAAAAATTATAATTTTATAAAAGCGTTAGATAATCGACCGGTTGTTATTCATAATTGATGGACGCGATCTATAATCTTAATTTATTATTCAATTTTAACTTTTTGCCGATTAATTATTATTTTTTTGATATAAAACGAAGCGGTTTTGGAATAGTTCTGATGTGAGCGGGAAAAGGGAACGCGCCCGTTTCTTCAAGATGGTAACCGATAGTGCAATAACAGCTGTTGACCATTAGGGTGGGGCGATTGCCCTGTAAATATAATATTGTAGACGAGGTGCTACGTAGATTCAACAGGTGATTGCACCTTAGTGAGACATGCATATATGCATGTCCATCTGATGTGTTCGAGTCAAAGGGCGGCTACTATAAAGAGGATTTTTTTGTATGTGGAGTGCAACGATCTTTTGTCGATGACCTTTTATTCGTTAGTTCGTATTTTTGTTTAATTAAATTTTGCAGCTTTTCAACTCCAAATTTAACTTTATACAAATGAATTTTAACCATTTGAACTTCAAATTAAACCTTTTAAACTTCAAAATAACTATTTAAACTTCAAATTAAACCATTTACAAACCAAATTAAAACATAACATATTTATTTTTTTCATTTTTCAATTTTTTTATGATTTTATGAAAAATATAAAAGAAACGTTAGGTACATATCCATGATATCTTTTTTCAGATTGATTTATTAAAAGATGCAATTAATTATTTATGTAAAAATCACCAACTGAAATGATCAAAGTCAAATTGAAGAATAGATTGTACGAGTATTTCATTTGATAACTATGACAACGGTTTTAATTAATATTATAATTTTCGATGGTTGAGTTTGATTTGTTTACAAATCAATCTTTGAAACTTTGGGTTCAATTTGAAGTTTAAAAGATTTAATTTTAAGTTAAAAAGGTTGAATTTTATTTGAAAAAGGTTAAATTTAATTTGTATAAGACTGATTGTGGTTTGGAATGTAAAAGTTGCATAAAGATAACATTTAGTAAATTGATATATTGATTTTTTTTGTTTGTTGAATGATTCAAAATACAATATTTTCTGACACATTTCGAGATATGATTAAAAATAAGATACATAAGTAAAATATTTAGATAAATTTCTCAAACGTCAACATTTTATTTTCAATCGATTGAATTCCTCGATTTAAAAACACTAAAAATGTTCTTCAACTATTTTAATTATATACCCCTCATTTGCCATTATCTAAATTTAACCAAAAATCTATAATTGATACAATAAAATTATATAACACACGTCAAATTTAATACCACACTCATTATCATAAACATTAACAACCTAGCAAAAACGTCCCAACAATATTTCATCCGAAATTACAGTCAACGTTGATTAATAACACACTAAACTTATTAAATAATTAATAACGTGTGTCAATATCATAATAAAATAATACCCATCCAGTATGTGTAGCACGCGTTCCAACACCTGGTTGACAGGTGCGCGTGCCATCGCGTGCCATCGAAGCCTTCGAGATCATCTCCAAGAACGAGATTACCATTATCCTGCATTCGTACAAATCACATGATCATGTACGTGTATGTATTTCGAATCATGTTCGTACTTGTTGGCTGTGATTTAATTATTTTCGGTGGTTTTTTTTTATCGCTTTGGAACAATAATGGATGTAATTTATTCTGTCTGACGGGTGCGAGTTCGATCTGCTTCCGTTTCGTGGTTAGTCATCATGATTATTTGTTTGGTGAATGTTGGCTGAAGGATTTCAGGGAACTTGATTGTAATTTTAACACGATGAATCAGTTGAATAATATTAAGAATTTTGATTCGATTTTTTTATATAAAAAAAATTTAATTTAAATATTTTTTATATATAATATAATTTTAAATATCTATAACTATAATATATATTTATAAATTCAAATCAATTTCCAATATTTATATAAATTTTCTTGAAAAACCACACATTATACCCAAAAATCGGGCACGTCTCCGAACCGGCTTACGTACAACACCACAATCGCGGAATCGGCTCTCAGCACACACGGACAACAATAAACAACATTTACGAACATATATTATATATAAAATAATATAATAAAGTGGATATGTGCGAAGGAGGCTCGTCGGTCCTGTCCGCGCAGGAGTGTTCCCACGGCTTTGCGGGCAACCAACCGCATCCACTTCCTGTGCGACGACGAACCAGAAAACAGAGCACTGAATATTATCATACGTACGAAATTTCGATACGTGTAGGCTTTTGGGATGTTCGAAGTGTTGTGTGAAAGAATTTTTCGATTTTGGACGGAGTTGTAGTGGAATGTTTTATAATTAGACGGAGAGGTGATTTGGTTTATGTATGGTTGATGTTGATATGGAGTTTTTTTTAATTTAATTTTTAATGTGAATTGAATATGTGTTATGTATCGTTTGCAAAATTGTCTAGTTTGTGTATGATGCAAAGCATTTTTGCGTCATATGTGAATGATGGGATGGTACTTTTTTTATGTTTTTCACAAAAGTTTGGACTTCTTCTTTTTCATTGTTTACGTTTTTATACTGTGAAATTGGTTAGTTTGCATACGAAGCAAAATAGTTTTGCGTCGTATATGAATAATATAGTAGAATGGTAATACATGACGATGATATTAAATGGTGATGATATTTTTCAACATAATTTGAACTTCACCTTTTTCATTATCTTCGTTTTCATATCAATTCCTTTTCATGTCTTCGAAAGTGTCAATTGTTAAGTTAAGTTTGATTTTTTTTAGTTTTGAATTCGGTTTGTAATTTATATGGCAAAAGGTGTGTTAAGTGAAAAGGAAGATAATGAAAAAGAAGTTCAAATTGCGAAAAATGAAGTCGTTTAGTTTTCAAAAATATCAACAAAGCACTATGCCACTATATTGTTTGCATGTCATGCAAAATTGTTTTGCTTCATACACGAATTAAGCAATTACGTAAACGACACATAATTCATATTCAGTTCATATTAAAAATTCAAAGAAAACTCTATCACAGCACATATAGGATGTGTATATTGAAAATATATGAGTTTGTTATGAAAACATAATATTTCAATTTCAGAGTTGAATATACATATTCAAAATTTATATCTTTTTGATTATTGTTTGTTCAAATTTTTAATAATAATGACAGGTACTAATTCAATATATGAAAATTTCAAAAATAATCTATTTAATTTAAAAAATATACATATCATTTGATTTTTCAATCGCGAAACAAGAACACGAACTTCAATTCACATCTCCAACAAAGAGTATACCCAAAATAAATCGTCAATCCCAAACATTCCCACCCAAACAAACAAAAACCCAAACACACATCAACTCCAATCAACACTAACGCATTACCCGACCATCAACACGAAAACGCCACCTCATCAAGCGACAACAAGCCCGAAAAAACGCGACAATGCCTTCTCGCTTTTCTCTTTTCTCCCTCGATATTATCAAATCGAGTGATATAATGGTAGCACAGATGTACAGTGACCTAGACATTACTCCGTGGGACAAACGGCGATATTACGCTACTTCATATTACGCTGTAATGCCGCGGCTCGGTGGCACAGTGGCCGTGGGAAGGATGGCCCGGCGTAACAACGAGACCGGGCCAATGGGAAAATGAGATAAAAAGCGAGCCGAGGAACGAACCTGAGGAGTTCCGACGAAAGAACGAGGAAAAAAACGAGAGTTTCGACTGGTGTTGCGGGCCCCCGTGAGACATATAGCCGCACCATGGGAAAATTGCCCCGTGCATTGTAATTTTGTTGTGTTTTGTTTATGATGCGGGTCGAAGGTCGGAAAAGCGGAAAAATTACGTTGGTGATCTTGAAAGTGTGTTTTCGAAATTTTTTTTTGTTTATGATTGTCAATTTGATGTTTTTTTTAAATTGTTATGTAATGGGTTGATTTTTTCAATATTTTTTCATTACTGATATATTATGTAATAAAAAAAACTTGCGTTTTTTGTGAAATTTAATGATCATCTGTCGATGTGTTGATGTTGTTAAAAATTAAATGTTTAAAGTCATCTGTGAAATTTGACAGTTGACGAGTCATAGAATATACCTATAGAAGGCTAGAAAAGACTCCTATTGCTGATATCAGAATGTGATTAAAAAGAGTATTGAGGACTAAAAATTAAAATCTTTGCTTTGTATGTCATTAAAGAGTTCATTCTAGAAGTTGAGAATCATTGAAAAAATCATTTTGATAAGAATTTCAAATGTTGCTTCAACCTTGTTTAAATTTCGCTAAAAAAAACTCAAGATTTTTTTTTACGTTTTTTATGTTGAACGCGGTTACAAAAATGTTGCGCAACAGATATACCAAGATTGATTATAATATTAGTATCATCATATGCAAACCTATACAACCTCTATTGTAAGACAAAGACTTAATCAAATTCATTTGGAGTTCAAATTTTTTTTGTCGGACATAGTGATGTGAAAAAAGTAACTCTTGATGAGTTAAAAAATATCATTCCTTACTAAATTAATAAATATTCATATGCAGATTATGTTATTTTTTTCTTATATTTAACGATTAGATAAAACCAATGAATTGAAATTTAAACCATTGACGATAAGAGTATATTTTTCATCCATTTAGATTATTTTTTAGAATACACAATAATTATATTTTATAAAATACATACATAATTCATCCATCAATATTTATAAAACTCGTCAAATAATGATCATGAAAAAAGCAGTAATCACACTCAACATCAATTGATATTATTTATTGGCGATATTCACGCGCATGGAAATCCGCCGTGTGGTTTGTCGTAACATAAAAATAATAATGATCGGCTGCGGTAATCGGTAACATCTGCAGAGAGTGAAAAAAGGGAACAATAAATGAAACGAAACGCGTTTTATAATGTGGGAAAATAATGAAAATGAGACTCCGGACAACAATGGGGCCGCTTAGCGGCCGAGGTCTCTGAAAGGTTAAAAATCTTCACATTCCTAACGCGCATAGCTTGGTGATCGATATGAGGTGCGCGATTAGAATGTGACTGCTCGAATCGATTCAGCGTGCGTTTGCCTAGCTGAGGTTGGTTCTCAATGTGTTTCGAACGTACTGAAAAAAAATCATTATCTGCAGAAAATTCCGGTGAGTTTTCGCAACACACGTGCTCATTCGTTAAACAGGAAGGCGTCTAATCTAATCCGGATGGTGATTATTCTTTTCCAAGTTGGAAAGAAAAAACGGTTTCAAGGTCGTCTGTATACTCCTAGATTTCTATAATGAATATATTACAATGGAATGATTAAATGTAAAATATTTTGATATAATAACGACATGATACAATAAACGATTACGGCTTGATACGTTCAATAAACAATAAACCAATAAAACGGTACACAATTGTATCAAACTCGTGTTTGTGCACATTCAAAGGACGAATCAGAACGGCGGCCATCTTGACATTGCGAAGTCATCGATGCTCAAGGTCACCCGGCGAACTATAGTTTTGCATATATTTCGTATTCGTTATTTGAATGCTTTTATTTGAGAGCGTTCAGACTTTTGGTTTTCATTTGAGGATCGAGGACTGGTTTGTTCGTTCTTGCGAAATTTGAATATGTAAAAAACACCGCGCCATCTTTTTTCATTGTTAATTTATTTTCAGTGATTCATTGGCGGACGTAATTATGTACATACCGATTCCAAGAATAGTACTTTTCGCTCATAAACTATCCGAACAGGGACGGATCGAAATAAAATTTATATGAACCGAGCGAAATTCTCTAGAGAATAGAATTTTTCATTATATGGTGAAAATTTGTCTATTCTTTCAGAATTGACGAAAAATTGAGTATAAATCGAAAATTTCTCACCGAAACGATCTGAAAATATTTACCGAAAACCCATTTCTATTGAACCAATTGAAAACGTTTCGCTTTCTTCCTCGACTCCCGTAAATAAATCGAAATCGAAATACTTCAAAAACGTTTAAAACTCAAAATTTCGCGCATACACCTGAAACGCAGATCAGTCACGGGAACATTTCGATTTTATCAAAAAAACATATCGACAATCTCTCATATCCACCGAATCGATCCACTTTCAAATTCACGCATCATTTTTGACTTTGAAACGAATCAATTCCGATTTTTTTCAAACCGATGTCAATTGTGCGTCGATCTCAGACGTGTTATCGTGAGAAACCAACATAATTACACTTTTACTGTATTCTTTCGGTGAGTAAATTTGCTGTCGTTACCCGAAACACGGATCGGAAGGACAATGAGTTCGAGGAAACCGCTTTTTTTCGGTAGGACGTAAAAAGAGGCAACTTTGAAACAATCAGAGCTAGTTTGTGGGGCGAAAAACTTCACACGGTCCCAAATTAAAAGCTCGGGACCGAATCTAAGGGAATAATGGAAAAAATTATATATTGCCGTGTGTAATGCGATATGTAAACCTGTGTTTAGCGTTTCTCGTTTGTCGTTAATGTTTGTGCGTGATGGAGTATCTAGTACGTAATTTAGGTTTGTAGGAAAACGCAGATGATATTTTTGAGGCTCGTATTTTTATCTAATCGTGGTCAGTATTTAAACATTAATACTAATGTTTAAATACTGACCACTATACCGATTTATATCCGTATTTGTATTGAGTATTGAGAATGGTGATCAGTATTTAAAGTAAGTGGTTAGAATTTATATTAAATGGTAAGTTTTGTTATGACGAATGGTCAGTGTCAATATTTTTAGCAAAAAGATGACAATTTTTTGCATTATTGGAGAGTTTATCACAATATTTTTATAAAGCAAGCTTCGTTGGAATTTTGTTAAATTTTCCTTAAAATTCGCAAATGTATACGATCGCTAATTATTATTTTATATACAGGGGCTTCAATTTTTAATTAATGCTTGAAACACTAGCTACTTTAAAACTTAAATTAATTAACTAAAGCTAGATTAGCTAGCAAATTCATAAATTGGACGACATCCAATAGTTAAACGAACAAAATTTTAAAGTGATTTAACAGACAGGCCAATTTTACTATTGACCTTTTAAACTTTAGTAATAATGTATTTATTTAAAGACCTAGCTAAACATGAAACATAATTATTAAAGCAATCCATGAAAAATGGGCTTCATACTGATCATTTTTTTCTGACCAATTATTATTTTTATACTAACCTTTTTTTCATTTTGATACAGATTCTCTTTTACTATATTTATTGATTTTGACCACCTTATAAAATAAAATTGAAAAATGATTTAAACATCGACCAAATAATATTTTTCTTATTTTAAATAATTTTTTTTAAGATTGACTCACTTCATTAGATTTAAATTATTCACTCGAAACGTGTTACGGAAACAATGTTGCGCATTTAATTAACTCTAATCTATGCGACAACGGAAAAACACACAACAAAACGAGATTGAAGCCTCATAATATCCTAATTACGCAAAAACCCAAAACGCAAAACTCAAGGTCGACTCACCGATACCGATTTCAATTTACAAAAATCGCGTTGACACATCCAATCCGCCAGATTTTCGCACTAATGGCGATCGCTTACAGCGGCCGCGAATTATCGCAATAATATGTATACTATCCTCGATATGATGTGTTCGGAAAAAATGTAAAATAACATAATACATAAGAGAGATACGTTGTTCTTGCTCCCCTCTCGGTCGGTTGAATGGTGCGAACCGATCCCACGCCCTTGACAGACATCGCCGTATAACACAAGACAATACTTCTTGTTCGCACTCGGTGCTTCGAGTGGTCGTTTGCTGGCTGTGTGTATGTGCCGTCGGTGGACAAAGTAGTCTAGAATGCCATTAGTGGCCGTTTAGGTGTGTTTTTGTATGGAAAATCCCAGAGATTTGAAGGGAAGTGTCGAGGAGTTCGATAAGTTTGTGTTTGATGAGGCATTTCATAGATTTGGTGATGGCGATTGAGTTTTTGTATTATATTTTGGTGATTTTAAATGCTTGATTAAAAATAATAGTTATGTATGTTTGGAAAATCCCAGGGATTTGAAGTGAAATGTTGAAGAATTCGATAAGGTTTTGCTGGTGATGTATGATGAGCCGTTTCATAGATTTGGTGATGACAATCTAGTTTTTGTAATCTGGTCGTTTAAAATGCTTGGTTAGAATAATCGTTTTGTGTATTTGTTTGGAAATTCCCAGAGATTTGAAGGGAAGTGTTAAGGAATTCGACAAGTTTTTGCTTGTGATGTATGATGAGTCGTTTCGTAGATTTGGTGATGATAATTGGGTTTTTGTATTTTGGTCATTTTAAATGCTAGGTTAAAATAATCGTTTTGTGTATTTAATTGGAAAGTATATAAGAAAAAGAATATTATGAACAAATCTGTCAACTCTTTGTAAACAAATTTAACTATTAATCATAAATATTTTTAATAGAAGTACAATGGAAAACGTTCAACACGAAACTGAAAAGACGAAATATATTGTCGTGTTAATAGAGTTTCATGTTAAACGTCACAGTATACGAACATCATATTTTGCCAGAACCGCTAACATTATTTCTTGTTAAAAGATTTTTAGCGTTAAGTATTTTCGTGTCAAACGATTTTTACTATAGTTGATATTATTCAATATTTTACGAGACATTCACGTATTATTTTCATTGTTTAATTATTATTTGAAATATATTTTTTTGATATAATATAGACATTTTATGACAGTGGAAATCTTTTAATACGAAACTGTGGATACTAAAATATTTTTTCGTGTTAAAATAATTAAAGAATTTCGTGTTAAACGTCATATTTAAAATTACGCAGTATTTTACTAGGACTATAGATGATCTTGTATTAACCATTTTTTTTATATGAATCATTTTCGTGTTAAACGATTTCCATCATACGTCATTGTAAAATAACATGAGCCCTCCTTTCAAAACATTAATTAATATAACTAATAAAATACGACACATCAGATTAAAATTCACATAAAAAAATAATTTCTAATATCCTTTGTTCGATCTATGCTTTTTTGTCTTTATACGGAGAAGTCAAAACTGTTATTATTATACAAAACATTGCCATATGTATCGTCAAACATTGTCGGATGAGCTCAATTTTTTTGTCCAGATTACGATCCGATCCTTCTGACAAATCTGATGTTGACACGTGTCTACCATTAAGCCCACTATCCGGTCTAAATGACGTCTGAATAAACGTTCCATTTTATTGTTGATATTAAATATGTTTTTTTTCATCTTGTTTCAGAGCAAAAGTCTTCGACACTCCGCAGCGCGAGATTCGTCCCGAAAATGTCTATACAACACGACTTTTTTCAATGTAAATAATCGAGCCAAGGCGATCGTAAAAAACGAATCGATTTTGAAACGGCAATAAGTGGATTTCTTCTCTATTTTATGTTATTTTATGGTTTTTTTATTGGGGTTTTTTTGTATAGCGCGCGCGAAACTTGCGGATTTACATGGTACCGAAAGTAAACCGAACAGAATCGCCGTGTTAAGCGACACGTTTTCATTTTTGCATATAAATCTCGTAATAAAAATAATTCGATACGAGGAAAATTGGATCGTGAAGGCGCGAAAACGGTCTGTTCAGTGTGCGTAAAGTAATATTTTTAATTATGGAACTGAAATTTGTAAATATTATTCGTAGCAAATTTCGACGCGGTTCGTTATCGACTTGATTTATTTTATGTTCGATCGAAACTAGCACGATTATCGTATGTGATAAAGAATAGTGTTAAAAATTTTGTACTCTGGTTTTAAATTGAGCTGGTTTTTTTTAAGTGGTATAAATTTATTTTTGGAAAAAAAAATAGTTGATGTACGTTTTGGTTAAATATTGATTTCATGTTTATATCATATATTCAAAATCGTATTGTCAATGGTTTACAATATCTTCATGAATGTATCAAAACTAATTGAAATTTATAATGTTTTCATAAGAATATATTTTTAAAATGGAATAAATCTATTCGTAACAATCATAATTATACAATTTTTTTTTGTAGTATAAAGATATGATGAGTTTATTGCCTTACATACCTTTGATTTACGATAATTATTTCACAATGGTTATTGTAAAGGAGGAATAAGTTTGTTATTACTTATCTTTACAAAGTAACTTACTTTTCGTACTAGATTGTTTTAAGTCAATTATAATATAACTGTAATTTATTCTCAATAAAGTTGATTTTCATTTACATGTCTGAATTTAATACTCATTTTTTTAATGCATTTCAGAAAAGGCAATTTTGTTTGTGGCAAATTAAAAATAATTAAATTTAATAACGCGTGTATTTTTATATTTACATACATATGTAAAGGCAAATATCTCACAATATAAATAAACAGACTTATACCACTTTCAAAAACAACGGCTCAATTACGTATACAAAATTTTTATAATATTCAAATTTTAAATTAATGGTTTTTTTTATATTTTGTTACAGACCCAATCGTAGTCTTCAAATTATATATTTAAATTAAATATATTAAAAAATATAAAGGAGCGTTTGTATCAATCGTTCCCGTATACAATATTTAAAAAAAATCGTTAAAATTCCACAAATATTAATAATAAAATAATCAAATTATGATCGCTCGTGATTCGTGAGCTTGAGACATCGAACGGGTTGAATTATCAACCGAATAAGAACATAATAAAAAAAACCAGCTGTTGTCGAACTGTGGGTCCGCCTCGTGCGGACCTAGGACGGCATACAAATGATGGAACTACACTGCCAATCGCCTGGCCAGCTAGCCATGCATGCTGACCATCAACAGCAGCAGCAGCAACAGCAGCAGCAACAGCAACAACAACAGCAACAGCAGCATGTCCAGCAGCATCAGCAGATGGTGCTGACGACGGTGGACGGAGTCGATGGCATGATGGCGCATAGTCCTGGCCCTCAGCATCATAAGGTGCTGTTGCATGCTTCTAACATGCCCACGCAGGATATGATGGGTGGTAGTGATCCAGGTGGTGGTGGTGAGTTGAATTTTTTACATATCATAATTGTTGGTGTATCATATTTTTGTTGAAACTTTGTAAATTTTCTATATTGAAGTATGTGATCGAATGATTTTAATATTCAATCGATGGAATTTTCAAAAAAATTATTCTTACAGAGGATGGCTACCATTCGTCACATGGCAGTCAGAGTGGAGACGGTGAGTCAAATTGTTTTGTTTATTTTAACATTATTATTTTGTGGAATTTCATCTAACATGAAAAACGTAAAAAGTCTTGTATTTTTTGTGAAATTTAAACAAAATTTAAGCAAAATTTGATATCCGTATCAAAAAGAGATTGGGATTTTAATTTTTGGTGATTCATTTTTTAAAATACGCTTTATCGTCATTTACAAAGCCTTGCCTTGTGTTTGTGGTCCTCAACATCCTTTTTAACCACATTGCAACACTCTGATATTAACAATGTAAATCCTTTCCAGCCTTCCATAGATATATCATAAGACACATCAATAGTCATATTTGACAAATGGTATTTAACAATTATTTTTTTTAATAATACTAAAAGACGACGTTAAATTTCACGAAAAACACAAGATTTTATGCATTTTTTATAGGAAATTCGATTGCACAAACTTTGCATAAAATTTATAAGTATATATTGTTCAAAATGTGATTACGCAATAGCCATGATACATATTATATGCAAAATCCCCCGCATAAATAAGATGTCAACGAGTATACGAATGAGCGATTCTTCGGTAGATGCCACGTGGCGTTGATAGATAGCGTGACTTGTCCCCAAACACTTCCCCTTTTTCATTATAAGCAACATTATTATTTGACCCGAAAATTACTAATAAAATACATTTATATACACTCAAATTAAAAACCAATTCCTACGAATCAAAAAATCATTGAAAGTCCACTAAATATTATCGAAAAATTTCTTCGTCAGATACGCAAATTTTGTGCGTGTGAAAATTTAATATGCACTTATTAAGATTGCGGTTTTTAACTGCATAAAGCTTGTGTGAATTTTGGATCAAAACAATCTCACCCTCTTGACAATTAGTGGTGCTTTTAGCCGCCGCTAATCCTATCAAGAGTCACTCGAATATGTATTGCATGTATGATGGCGATGCATATTGTATGCGTTTAAGCGTGATGTCACTTCTAAAAGTTTTTTTAGATATTTTCCATTTAGTGAAATTTTCATTTGAAAAAAAGCATTCATAGTAATTTCGGCAAATCTATTTTAGTTTCACGGTTTTTATTCGATTGATTTGTTTTATTGTATTATCGTTATGTATACTTTTCCGTGCAAAAAGTTAGAATCGTTCCGATATTGGTGCTATTTTTTCAATTGTTTTAATGTTTTCTAAATAGCGTACAAAATTTTTAGTTGTTTCCGAAATTCTGCACAATATTATTGAACGCTTTTTCATCGCGGTTTTTCATAGCAGTACAACTTTTGAAAGATTTTCTTTATTATCGACACTACGCAATATTTTTTTCGAATGAAAACCTATATTTTGTACATTACAATCAACATCAAATACCATGAATTAAACAAACCAAACAATAATAGATTAAAATAGATAATACGAATATAATATATTTTATTATTTGGACATAAACCGGTTTAATATATTATACAACTCATTACTAACATAACATTCAAGAAGAGCACACCTCGCGTTCAACCATATTTCCTCGAACATTTTTCCACAACACACCTCAATTTTACACATCGACATAAAAGCCGAGTAAACTAGCAATTTGTCCGACCGACTTCCGACAGTTTGAGAATTGCCGGATTTGTGTTATTGTCTATCCATTACGAACGGGAGTGGCTCCGTTCATATCGCGACGCCCGCCATCAAAGACCCGACTTTAGTGGATGCAAATTGGTAAGACACGGTTCGTTATACGCAATATAACTTTGTTTCGAACCGAGAAGGCTTTGTGGCGTAAAGACACCACCGAAACACTTAGCAAATCGCAACTATGCTATGTAACGTACAATACACGCACGCGTTTATTACGAGCGAGTACGTGGCAATGCTCAAAGCAAGTGCGCAAATTTTATGTATGACTGTATCGTTAAATAACATCATATATTATATAAATAATGTATATATAAAATAACGAGGCAAGTAGATTGATTATTTCTCAGAAAAACGTAAAAATTACGGTTTTGAAAGACGATAATCTTTTGAAAATGGTGAGATAGATACGATGTAATAAACAGCTAATCTATCGCACTCTTTCCGAAAGTATCGTCTTTAAAAACCTTAATTTTGAATTGAAGTGATCAATTAATGGTACATGGTCAACTTCTGATGCATTATCTTATAATACATATAAACGACTGTGTCGTATATATTTTGAATTTTATAATATTATTGAATTTTAAAGGAATAATTTGTATGTAGAAAATATTATATATTGCATCGGCTCAGTGTTTGTGAATATGTGGGGCGGAAATTTCATCCCCTTTTTTCCACAATGCTCCCATCTCGTTGTGTACACCCCCTCATGGGATTCGAACCCGTCTCGAAGCGCATTAGCCGTGATATGCCACAATCTCTATGGAAATTATACTTTTCGACGCCCGTGTCATTTGTCATCGTCGGAGGGTCTTTGCTTGCTTATACTCTCGTGACCGCATATGCAAAACACAGAGGCTCACATACACATATTTTCCTAGAAAATATCGTTAAAAAACATGTTAAATCGAATAAAACAAACACATGTGGTCAATAATCGATCTTAAGCGATAGTTAAGTGTCCCGGCTACCGTTCACCGTATTTTTTTCAACTCGTCGATTTCCTACAGATAGATCTTCATTGTCGGATCACCAATTTGTTTTATGGCCGCGTAAAAAATCGATTTGGTGTTGAGGAGCTGCAATGGGCAGGTGGGGTGGACAGGAAACCTCTGCGGTTTCTTCTTACCGGAATTGTTTCTAATTTCGGTTCGTTTACCCCGTCGGTTGGACCGCTTCTGCTTCTCGATATTTTTTTGTTTATTTACGTGTTTTGTTTCGTTTTTTGTTCTAAGCACTTTTATTGACGCGACAACGAGCCGTGCTCTATTGAAGGCGGATTCGCGTGTTAATTGATCGCTGTTAATTTTTTTATATAAAAGATTTATGATTAGTTTGAACTTTGATTGATTCGATGACGGCTCGGTTATGAAATGAATAATTAATTCATATCGAAAACTGCGTATTCAATATCGAATTGGTAACGTCAACGAAATTTAATTGGATCGTTCGATTTCATTCAAACGATTTGAATTTTCGCGTATTCCAATAAAAAAAAATCACAATTAACGTATATTTCACTGAAGCGAAAGTCAATTGAAATTACAAACGTGTATGTAAATCATATAAAATTTGACGTTTTGATATACCGCATGAATCTGATAATTGCATCGAGAAAACGCGGAGAAAGTTTCCGTTTTCACGATATTATAATTTTTTTTTTCGCATTTTCCCGGGGTCGTACTGGCCGCTCGAGCGACCGTCGTAATAACCATCTTTTACGTAATCTGTATAATTTTTTCCTCGGCTTAACACCTGCCATCGCGGTCGAGGACCACAGGTGAAGCCGGCGGACCATCCCGAAGTACAGTAAGCCAATATAAATCAAACACGAGCCGACAAAGAGCCAAAAAATCGGGTTGGGATTATTGGAACTTCTTTTGAAATCCGAACTGGTGTATTTGCGGGGTTTGTCGTCGTTTTCGAAAGACACTAATCGAGGATATCGTTTACTGTGAATCGCTTTACATGATAATTTCCAAACATATAGAGTGTCTCATGGTACGAACCGCATGCCCGTAACGCGATACTGTTATCCGTTTTCATTCATCATAGTCGCTCCTGAGAAAAACTGGTCGTTCGACGTGTATATCACACATTTTCAAGGCTGTGCTGCTTTTTCTTGGACTGGATTATTATATTTTTATTATAATATGAGAGTTTCTTAGACGTGTCGTGTGAAATTTTAAAAATTTCTTCATATTGCATGTCGAAAAGTTTATCATTTATGACAATACTTTTTTTGATTAGGTATGATTCGAAATAAATGGAAAATTTTTTTCGTAAATTTTTTTGATTGAGATTGTGAAAGTGTTATCGCTTGTTATACAGAGTGGTCCAAAGGTTTAAGAAAAGTCTTAAAAAAGTAATAAATAGGTCATGTTATTTGGAACATTTTTAACCAAATATACTTTTGTCCTAAGTATCGTGGTTTTTTAGTTATTTTTTTTATTTATAAGGAAAATTCAAAATCTCGCGCTCACGCATTAATATTATAATTCCCAAATGAAAGATAATGTAGCAGACAAACATTATTTGTTTTTCGTTTATTTAATCTTTAAATAGAAATACAAAAATCTATATCAACAAAAAAAACTATTTTATTTACTACTATGTATAAAGTTTAAATATATAATATTTTTTCAAATTCATTCATGTATATAATATGTTAAAAACTTCAAAAGATTTTTTTCACATTCAATATAATGATTTCTCTAGTTATATTATTTATTATAAGAAATACTTTATTACATTTAAAGATCAATATTTAAAAAAAAATCACTATAAACATTTATTCAATACAAAAATTATAATCAAAAAATTCCAATACAATCTTTTTATACGAATATACAACCAATTCTCAAAATTTCATACAATCAATATCAACCAAAAATCAAAAAAACCCATACTAAAAACCAAAATCAAACACAAACCGATTAACACAAGAACATTCAATCCCAGAGAACTCGATCTCGTCGGGATTAAACGGGCGGCAATCTTAGCTCGGTCTCGAGTTAACCGCCTCCGATTTTAACGAGTCATTACTGAGTACTTAGTGTACTTACGGGTGTACTAAATGTGCGGGTTCACGGTGGTGTTACGATGCGGTCGGTACTGAAATCGATAGCGGGCAACAAGTGCGCAGGAAATGAGCGGTTTGCGGCAAAAACCGATCCTTCTGAAGAAAAGTCGGGGTCAGTTTTGTGCGGTGATTGCCGTTATTTGGATATTGGTTTTTTGGATGATTTTCCTCGTGTGTGGTGAATGAAATATTGTTAATTTGTTGTATTATTGATGGGTCCAATGATGATTCAAATTAGACTTAGAATTTCCTGATAATCTTATTAGGATATATGAAAACTTTTTTGGTTCATATGAATTTGAATTTTTTTAACAAATCTACATCAAATAAGACTATATCATATTAAAATCCGATCGAGTTTCCTCGTACGTGGTGAATGAATAGTTGTTTTATTATAAATCATTATCATTTTTTATATGTTCCAGTTAGAATTATATTTTCCCGATAATCTGATTAGAATCTGATGAAAACTTTTCTTTGGTTCATATAAATTTTAATTTTCCTTGACAAATTCATATCAAATATGAATTTATTATAAAAATCCAATCGAATTTCAAGACCGAAATATCTTTATAAACCTTTAAACATATCAATATGTTTTATTTGTTAACGTATTCTTGAACATTTTCTCATATTTTTAATTTAAGTTTTTTTATATCGTTAATTTGTGAAGTTATTGTAATTTTTATTGTTGAGAAGTTTAAGTTTTTCAATCCATTAATAGTTGATGCTTACTAGCAAATGATGTACTTAATACATAAAAGTAATTTAATAAGTTATAGACTTAAAAATCTTCATATATTCAATCATTGACAGATCTGATTGTACTACATATACATATGTACATAAAGTAAGCGTATTTGTCTTTTTAACCGAATTTAAACCAATTATTTTCAATTGTAATCACCCAAAAAGCATTTCGAACCGACTTTTCAATACATGAAAGAGATCATTTACTTTGGATCTATAATAATTTAATAAGTCAAACACTAAAAAATCTTCATATGTTCAATAGTTAACAGATCCAATTGAACCACATACAAAGTATGCGTATTTATCTACCAAATTCAAATCAATTATCTCCAATTGTAATCACCCAAAAAGCATCTCGATCCTTCTCTAATTCACGCAGACGAGATCCTTAAAAAAATCCCTTTCATAAAAACACTCCTTCATGTTTGGAAAGAAGGTGAAGCCGGCGATAAGAACCGGGGACGAGCGAGTGGGGATAAATTGCGCTTTTCCCCTTAATCTACGGGTTTTTCTTGCGAATTCTAAATTCCACAAAACCAAGATTACGTTCCACTTTAACGTGGATCGGTCCACATAAATGGAGTTACGGCCGAATTACGGACTTTTACGGCTTTTGTCACGCGCGTGAAAGGGACGAGGCGAGGGGTGGTGCATGCGGTAGAGCGGGACGCCGACATTATCTCACTTTAACCGAGAAACAGAGGTTTTGTACAAAGAAACGGCGTCGCGTTTGAAGCTTTGCACGATGCCGGTTTTCGTGGTGGGTTAATTTATGTGTTTTAATTGTTAACGAGGTTTGTGTGATGGTGTTTTGATTTAATTTGTAGTTTGTGTTGGGTTTTTGGGTGATAATTTTATCAATGTTTTGTATTTTTTCTTGTCTTAAATGATTTCAATTTTGTAAAAATGTTTCGATGTAGAATGATTCGGTGTTATTTTTTAAATGTATAAATTTGTTTGTTTTAATTTTCAAATTAAATGGATTTTAAATATGAAAGTTTAGTTAGAAATTTTCAAAATATCGATCTGATCCATTGTGCTTTGAATGTGATGATTCAAATTAATTAATTAATGTGAATGAAATAAATTTTGTGTTTGTAAAAATTTCAAGTCTTTTTAAAATAACTTAAAAATCTTGATAAAAACGGGGTAAAAACGACGTGGAGAGGAAGAAACTATTGTAGGAGAAACTTTTAGGGGTGAACATTTGTTCTATTAACTTTGTGGTAGCAAAAATTTGTGACACCGTGTTATCCCAACGAATAAAGTGTTAGATACCCCAAGTTTAGTGATAGTTGTCCCAATTAATGAATTTAGTGTCGTGAGCTTTTTTTTATTGTTGTTGAAAACTAATTTGAGTTATGTTAATATAATATTTAATAAAATAAACGTAACAGACATTAAAACGACAATCCCTTAAAAATAAATACAAAATAAAATTCGAATCAAAACGAAAAAAATGCTATTATAGTAAAAATAATAATTTTAATAATTAACACATTTGATGTAATATTTAAAAATTATTGAATAATTTCTCTATTATTTGCTAATAGAAAAATTATTGAATCTTTTCAATACAATCAAACCTACCATAATATGTATTAATTATTTCTCAACTATTGGCATTTGAAAAAGTTATTAAATCATAACATAATATGATCAAACTTATCATCATATGTTCGTATGTATATTTTCATTTTTCAATTTCAGTTTTTAAAATTTTCAGCAATAATTTCACAACAAAACCATCCAATATTATAAACAGCTTTAGAGACGTAACAAACAGTACTTAAAAAAATATTATAAATAACACAAAAGCAACCCTAAAATCACAAATTATTCAAAATTCCCCAACGTAAACAACAAAAAATCCACCCCAACCACCGAAAAGCGTGAAGATACCTTTTCCCCAACAACTAACGCATCGTTCGCAGCTCACACCGGAACGCACCCGCTCCCGTGAGCGCAAGATGTCTGCACAATATGACATTAAAGCTATGAACTCCCGCACACCCATCCACCCTCGGCTCCCTACCCATGTCGCTCATCCCTCGCCCTCCCCTCCCCCGCCCGTGCTAATTCTGTCCGTCTCCCTCTCTTGTTCGAGACCCGTGTGGTAGTCCTTTGCCGTTCTTTCTCAATACCGCCCATCCTCACCCCCTCGGTCCACCCCAAATCCCGTTCCTATAAAGATGTTCATATCCCCATAACATGAGACATATCCCCGTTCGCCGGATCTTGGCGTGATTCTCAAACTTTTCTTTTTGTCTGTGTAATGTGGACGAATTTTTAATATTAATAAAAATGTGTTGAATCGAAAAAATGTATGTTGTGATCTTGATGAAAATATGCGATGTTATTATTGGAAAAAATATGTTTTGAATATTTCTAATAAGCGGAACTAATATTATTCAATTTTGCGGTTAATTGAACATCCATCAAACGTTTCCGATAACGAAACAATTAAGGTTCAAATTACACGATAAGCTTCTTGTTCAAATTACCACTTTTCGATAACCGATTAGCAATTCATTTATCGCCAATCAGAATTAACGGATAATGAAATTATTGATTTGCCCCTATAGATAAGAATGACGTCTAAATACTATATTAATTATAATATATTTTATATCTAATGAATATAATATAATACTTACCCATTGATTAGAAAATCCATATTGAATCATTTTGATATATAATATGAAACAGTTCATTCATTTCAAAACAATTTATCAAAAAAAATTGAAATCAAATTACATTGGATCTGATTTATAATTTCGGGACCATATTTTAACTAGTCCAATATTGATGAAGTTTAAAAAAAAATTAAGAAATTTTCAACATGACATTTCATGACCAAATCTAAGCTCATCTCTATGTGGAAAATATATTAAAAAATTAAAATAAAATACATTAAAACTTAATGAATATTATCCTAAATCTAAAAACTTCCAAACATTCCTCGAACAAGATGGAAAATCCCGAAAAAAAATAAGTCACATTGCGTACAGGTGATCGCGCGCCATCTTGCCGCCCCCTCTCAGGGGTGGGCACACGGAATAGCAGGGGTGGACTCAGGGGCAGGGCCCCATTCGGGGGCGGAGGCGCAGGGGGCGTCGCGACGCTCAGTGCGACGCCGCCACGGCGAAGGGTGGTCGTGACGCGACAAACATTGACCATTATAAACATAACCTCTTAAATTTCGGACACGCGGTCGTTGTTGTTAATTGGACTGTAGATCGATTGTTTACGTTTCGCGATGGTTTTGTGTAGTTGAATGTAAAAATTTTTTTTTTTTGAAAAGTGAGTTTTTGTTTTGATTTGTTATTTCGATGTGGTATATTTTTTTGTGGGGGTTGGGGTTGGATATTTTTGTTTTTGAGTTTTGTTAATATGATGTTTGCAATTGGATTTATCTAAACAAAATAGTTTTGTTATTTTTTTATTGATTTGTATTCATAATTTTTTAATTACGAATTTTAGGATTTTTTAAAAATTATTGTGGAAATTTTGATTTATATGAATAATATTTATGTTTAAGAATCTAAAAATTTTGGAATATTCAATTTACTACTGAATTTTTTGATAAATTTCTTAAAAAATTAATGACATTGATAAAACCATTTTCTAACTATGATCATTCTTTTTTATTTCATTCATTTTATCAAAGATTTCATTCATTTTCGATAGAATCTTATCATAGTTTCGATTTTCAAAATATAAAAAATACACGCATATCAACCCATTTTCAAATGAATCAATAAATACAAATATTTTCCAATTTGAAAACTATTTGTATCTGAAACTTCTAACTAATCCAAATTTCATATTTTCATTTAAAAAATCATTAATTTTCAAATCTACTAACTAAAAATACAAACCTACAAACCTGACATATGTAAGTCAAGTTAATAAAATCTTGAAAACACACACATTTTTATATCAAAGTCATTAACGCCAACCCAAAAAAACCGAAATCTGTCGAATCACATCACAGCATTCCATATCAAACATCGAACACACAATACCAAACCACTCATACGACTAACATATTCATACCCAAAAAAAAAAACACCAGCGTCTCTCAAACACAAAAAACACACAACACCCAAAAATAACATCAATCGATCCGGCCATCTTTGGATCGATGGCGGCAAATCAAATATGATTCCCATGAACGGCCGCGGAAAATATGCAACATAATACGCACGTGGACATGTGACAGTCGTATCGAATGCTAGAAGCATAGAATTCGAAATTCGATATTGTCGGTTTTCAAATCCCGCCCATTGGGAAATTCGAGATCGGACCGCGACATTTTCACACGACACACGTTGGCCGGACGCACCGTCCGCCGGATCGGTCCCGGATTGTCGCGGGTTTATTTTTATTATTTATTATATATTCGAGTTTATTAATATATATATTTAAAAATAAAACAGTTTTAAATATTTTAAAAACATTAATTTAAGTTTTTATTGAAAATTTTCATCATATTTTTGATGATTTGTGGAAAATTTTTCGTTCGATTTCGGAAAACTCATTTCGAATGATTGATATTTGTTATTATTTTCAAAAATTTTAATGAATATTTTAATACAAGTGATTCAATATTAGTATTATTTTTTAATTAAAGTGTTTTGTATTATATTTTATTATTGAAAATATTGAAAAATACGTGAAGTTCAGTGCATTTTTTTTATTATAACAAAGTTTGTGAAAATAATCAATTCATAGTGATAATATGAATATTATTATTCTTATTATTATTATTATTATTATTATTATTATTAATTAATAATAATACATCATCATATAATCAACCATAAACAGTGGAAATCGTTTAACATGAAATCGCTTAACATGAAAATTCGATTGATTAAAAATAATACTGATATTCTGACATAATATTGAACTATATACATATACAATGACGTTTAACATAAAATTATTTTAAGGAAAAAAAAATTTCAGTTCTTTCGGTTTTGTGTTGAACATTTTCCATCATATTTGTATAGTTTGATATAAAAAATATTTTTTTTAAGTTTGATTTATTAAAAATATCTTGAAAATTTTTCAAATCAATTCGTTCAATTATACGCATGGAAATTGTCGATTACACACATAAAAAATAAATAAACTAGAATTCAAATTTAAAAAAAATCAAAACTAAACACAACATTAAACACGAACACCAACAATAACAACAAAAAAACAATCTAAGTACAAAAAAAAAGATTTATTGAATCATCACAATCTACAGATCATACGCACGTCGTCGTGTTTCGCGATATTTTCCCAAATAAAAAAATTCAAAAAAAAACAAAAACACCATCAACACCAACCGAAGGGTTATGGGAAACGATCACCACATCGGAACCGTCAAATCCAAACCGTCATCGTCGTCGATTCTTCGACTGTTGGTGCTCTCCGGCGAGGACGTCGCCGGGGAAATCGATCGGTTCCGCGGCTAAGCCACTTTTGGGCGCTCATCTCTGGGAAAATCATCGACTGTAACGTCATCAGCTCACCTTTCGTCCATCACGATGACGAATCGGCGGGGTTTCGCTTTGGTTTGCCGAAAATTTTCGGTTTTTTCGCGGCGCGGCCTCAGTTTTTCGGTCGGTTGGGCGCGGGCGGAGGCGGCAGATTAATTGTTTTAGCGTTTTCGAATTCTGCGCCGCTTTTGATGTTCATGTTTTGTCAATTGAGTGGTTTTGATATGTTTGATTTTTCTAATATCGAGTTTTCATATGAAAGATTCAGAAAACATAAATTGTAGATAGCTAATATAATAATAAATAGAAATTGATTTACTGACAGGATTTTTGAAAATTCTAAAATTTTTAACAAAACATGAATACATTTCATTTAATTTTAATAATACACAAAATATAGTAAATGATACATATTTTTGATTATCATATTACAATATTGAAATGTTACAGAAATCAATTAAAAAAAATTAGGTATTCTGAACTAATGATAATTTGAATGGCTTCACTATATACAGAGTTGCCACTGAAGACTAAAGGATTTGGAAATGTCATAATTTATTTATTTTCAATCTTTCTTATTATTTTTTTTCACATATTTTAGAAAAAACTTTGGAGATTAAAATGATATAATGTTATTATGTCCAATGAAGAGTAAAACTCATTAGATTTTTCTATTCCAGTGAAAGATAAATTATTGAAAGTCATAAAATATTTCTAGTATTTTCTCTGAAAATGAGATTCAATATTTGATCATTTATTGGAATAGAAAATTTTAATGAGTTTTAATTTTTGTTGGACATCATATATGTATGTATAGCCATTTTAAGCCCGAAGAGTTTTTCTATAACCTGTAAAAAAATAAAATATGTAAAAAGATTGAAAATTAAAAAGTTATGATTTTTCCAAACCCTTCAATCTTTAATTGACTCCCTATAATTTATCAATATGATATATTTTATCTTTTACGTCACATCAACCATTTTATTTTTATTTAGAATTTAAATATATTTATTAAAAAAATCCAATAATAACAACCGATCATTTAAACACACAGAATAACAACAGTGCATTAAAAACATAACCCAAAAAAGTGATAAAAAACACCCACCCAAAAAACAGTGTCAAGTGACTCAAACAACACTAAAAGTGCCCCAATAAATATGAAAGTGCCAGCATGCGGCGGCCCCCGGGTCGTCCACCACTAACGTCCATCTCCAGCTGCCACCGTCGACCATTCATCACCTGGATCGGCAATGTGTTCGACATGTGCGAAGCCGACGTCGGTGCTTTTGCCGACGTCGGCGTGAGAATTAGCGGTCGTCGTTGTGGAGGCGCCCGCGAAGGCCACCTTCGCCGCGCTGTTCGGTCTAAGGGCGGGCGGCGCGGCGGGGGTGGCGGGGGTGGACCTCACCACTGCCTACAGATACAACCAGAACATGATGGAGTATTATACCTGTAAGATATCGAGGATGAGGGGAGGAAGGGGGTTGTTGGTTCGGTGACGGTTGAGGGTTTTGAGAATTTGGCTGTGTTGGGGAAGAGGGTTGGTTCGGGTGGTGTGTGGGTGTGTTGAGAATATGGAGATGTGTTGATTGTGATGAGCTTGGAATATGGTGATATGATGATTGTGTTGAGTTTTGAATATGGTGGTTGATGGTCGTTGGTTCGGTTTTGGGCGATGCGTAAATTTTGGGTTAGAATGTTGATCGATTGGTTTGGAAATTAGGTTGGGAGGGGATGTGGATCTTTGGATAGGGAGAAATTGGGATTTAGATTAGATTCGGAATTGATTTGAAAAGGAACTTTTCTTTCGTTTGTAAATGTCGCTTAAATTTAATCACATTACAAGGTACAATGTTTGTATTGGAAGTATTCAATTTTTTTCATAAAATTTTAACTTTTCAAAAGTTTTATAGAAAAGATTCATATGAAATAAAAGTTAATTTTGTATTACTCGAGTTTTCAATATGATCTAGAAATTATTTGAATTAAATTTCAAAATATGTAAAAGAGTATGTTCAAAATTTATACATTATATAAATTATTATAAAAATCATAACTGATATAAAAATTTTCCAATATAACTATTTTTCAATAAGTCTGCTTGCCCATTTATGTTTACTAACCATTTTCTAAGTTAATTCCAATTTTTCCGAAAGCTATAAGATTCACATAAGAATTGAATAAATTCATATAGGAACAGGAAATGTGCAATGTCTCATTTTACGATTTAGCGAAATACAAAAGTATGTAATGCTTATGTGTTCTTTTTAACAAAAACGTAATTTCACTTTAGTGAAATCTTATAATAATATCCAATCGTCGAACTATTCTTTCTTAAAATGTCAGTTAATCAACAACGAACGTGTCATTAAATAATTGTGCAATCATAAAAAATTTAACAAATTCATACAATGTTCAATTCAATTATAGTCACTCTTACTTTCAAAATGCATCAATATTTAAATCATGTTAGTAATCTAAAACAATGCAATTGATAATCGTCACGGTTGAACGACTGTTATTCGCAATGATTTCAGCCACGAATTTCTCAAATACAAAAGTATTCGATATTGAAAACTTTCATATTGCGGTCGCCGTTTCGAAATACTTCAGTTGCATATAAATACTATTGTTTTATATGATTTTTTCAGACCCTATTCAAAGATTATATTTCTTCTACAAATCAAATTTAATCATTAAAATCATACATACAACACAAACTCATACACAAAAATTATCCGATTGATACCCAAAACGCATTAAAATAACGAAAAACTAACCGAACCAGTTTGATTATAACTCCGAAATTAACCAGTAACGAACCCGACCATAATTGTGGCATCCGAAAATATATGCGCATTTATTTATGTGCGCGTCAAAATTTATAAAAAAGAAAAAACCCAGAGAAACCGGCTCCGTGATTTATGCCCACGATACATAAATCTGAAAAGTGTATTGCACGACATTCCGTCTCGCTCGCACTCATCCCCACTATCTTTACCCATCTCTTTCCCACGTAGCCCCGCCCCTCGCTCCGATTGGCCGACGCGGACCAATGGCGGCGCGGCGCCCCCCACCCCTTCGCCGAAGCTCGTCGCCGACGGCTGCATAATTACTGACTCGTTTACGGCCGCCCGCCAGACTCCTTTTTGTTCTGTGGCCGCCTTTAAAAATCGTCTGTTTATTGCAGCAGTTTGTTTGCTTTTTGCATTCTCGTCTTGCGCAACTGATTTTGCATGTAGACTATTTTTTTGGGCTTTTTCTAGGCGTCGTTGGGCTTTTTCCGCCGACGGGAGGCCGGGTCGAATCGATTGCGGATCCGAATATCCTTCGTTTGTTTTTTTTTAGTGTTTCATTATTTATTTTGGTATTTGCTTAGTCTATAATGAATATTTTTCTTTTCTTATAAGAAGTTTTTCTTTAAAAATCCAATTAAAATGGAATTATTTTCCTCATAACAGAATCTTATTAGAACTAATGTTGAATTATACACATCATTATAACACATATATTTTGTGAAAACCATGTTTAAAAAGGCTTCTATTATATTTAAGATTAAATTAATATATGAGATATTCAGAAAACATACTGCTAACTGATTTTTCAAGATTTTCAGACTTCCGTAAATTTTAATCAAATATATTACAAAAGGTGATACGAAAAAAAAAACGAAAACTGCTATATGCAGAACATAATTTTCAAAAAATGTGAATTCAGATATCTGTTTCTTAAATGGCAAAATGTAGTAAGTAGTTTGATATTTTTGTTGGGTTCCTTATACTTTCACTGATTGTGAGCTTTTCAAAAGTTTTCGTTTTTCTGTGTCATTCTGTATTACATTTGTTTATATAAGTACTTTTTCGTTTTTTCGTTTATATGTATGTCTGAAAAATTTTTCTTTTCGGCGTCTGAATTCGTTCTATAGTAATTTTAGAAACCTCTGTATTAAATTATTTAATTGTTTTTTTTTTAATTCTAAAAGCGACTCTTTTAATAAATATTTTTAAATTTCATTAACGAAAATTCATCATATATATTTTGATTGAGTCAATAATAAGTTTATAGAAATTGAATTCAAAAATTTCCTTCATAAGATAAACAATTATTATTCATATATTTTCAAACTAGCTTTATTAACTATTCACATATTATCTTTCATAAAAACTTTCGACGTTTCATTCGTTTTATAAATTCAAAAACCAACACAAAACACAACAGAAATTTCCATTTATAAAATCTTCAGTCGCACAACAGTGAAATAGGTTACCTATAGTTGTATACGCGAGAGTTATTGTTTTGAAAAATACAAGCAATAATTTCCAAAGTGTTAACGTACAAACGTGGTCGCAGAGTGTTTGCAATAAAATTTCGGCAACTCTAAACCATTGTCCGCAGTCGGTTTTGGCCTCAAAGACCGGAAGCTGTAAATCTCGTCCGAGTCGAGTCCAGCTTACACGAGGCTGTGTATGTACACACCCATGTTCGAGACATCCCCTTTATTTATATTCGCGTGTACACGCATAAAAAGCCATAGTTTTATATCTAGAGAAAATTTTAAATTTAATTTCTCGGCGGTTCTGAAAATAGTAAATTTCAGACTAAGTGGCGGAAGTACAATTCGAAATGTCACCGCAGCGAGCGTGGTCAGTACTGGAGCTTTCTTTATAGCCAGCTTTCCGGTATACATGAGTGTAAAGACAAGTGTTGTCCACTTCCTCCGGAAAAGCCACTACAGTACTAACTATTTATATATTTCACTTTTCTTTATAATAAAAAATTTTATTAAGTTTATACCGTAATATTTTAATGCAACATTAATTAAAAATGAGTGACGAGGTCTGTTTTTATTTAAACGAATACATCAATAAACAAAAATTTTGTTTTTGAAGTACTGAAAATCAGCATCAATTACATCTCCAAAAATACATCATATTATACTATTTGATGCAATTTTTTCTTTGATTTACAATAATTGATCTTTTATTGAAATATAAAAGCCCAATGTGTTTCATGATATGTTTCCATTTTAATCTCCAAAATATGCTCTATAAGCATGTAAAAAGATATAAAAAATGAACAAGTTGTGACTTTTTTAAATTCTTCAGTCTTTCAGTGACTACCCTATATAAACTATCCATTCGAAATTATCGATTTTAAATTGAAAATTTTCATGTATAAAAAGGGATGCAACGCGAATTTTTTGGCATGAAAACCAACTCTATGGCATTTGATAGCCAACACGTATAATTTTCATGGAAATATGTGGAGGGAGAGGGATCGGATAGGGAGGTTTGCTGGCGGCGGTGGCGTCGCCATGTTGCGGTCAGTTTTTTCAGGGGTCGTAAATCAGCGGCCGTTATTGTTTCGCTGTAAGATTTTTCCGGTACCACACACCCTCCCGAACACCCAGGATCTTCCACATAATATAAAAAAGGCGCAGACTTAACTACGGGTCGCATTTGAATACGATGCGAAGTGTAAAAGCGGATAGCGGCGAATTTATTGTTTTTCCAGTTACACGCTCGTGAGCGGCTTTTCGGCGTTACGGCGGGGAGAAAGAAGGCCTTTGCGCTTTTATATATATTTTCCGCGAGGATGAGGCTTGGGGGAGGACTCGAGGATACCAGAGGGTGGTAAAAACGAAGGTTTTCGGTTCGAGGGCCGTACAAAGGAGTCGTTGCGAAGGAGGAATCAGTTGCGGTCCCCAGGGACCAAGTCTCGGATCGATCCGCTCCTCAGCGCGCGCAAAAGCCTCCCCAATTTTACAATAAGCCAAACTGCTTTAACTATTTGAGCCTTCGAGGATTCGCAGAGCAAATCGCTTGTGAAAAATAGTGAATCGTTCTTTTATTACGCGTTTGGAATCGTTTTTAAACTTTTATACTACAAACATACAAAATTTATATACAAAACGCATATATCGCTGTATACATACATAATACATTTGTATATTATAGGTATCGCATTCATATATAAACCGATGATTTTATAAAAAAAATAAATGTATTTTCAAGATTTTTCCGCATATCGATTCGACTATGCCGGAAAACGAAATGATATACGATTCCGCCAAAGTCACATTTTCAGTATCAAAAGCATGAATTTTCAGTTCCGTAATTGTCCATAAAATGTTCTTACGGTATGCTCGTTCATAGACATAAAATCGTTTTATTACAAGAACGTTTCACAATTCAAATATTTGAGCACGATTCAAAAATGTATACGTCATATTTTATGGGCTCGACAAAAAACGCGGCAATAAATCTCGCAATATACAATTATATGATTACGGATTCGGAAAAGAAAGCCTCCGCAGACTCTTTTGAGATGAAAATAAAGCGAGATATAAAAAAAAATACTTAAGTCGCTGTGACAAATGGCTTTTCCCGGTGATACGTAAAAAAACAGCGGCGAGTGCTCTGCGAAGAACCGTTTTCCGCAAAACAATTAACACAGGAAGAGGCCGCCTGACATCGAGGGGAAAATGAAACCATAAACGAAAGAAAAGCGGGGAAAAGCGAGGAAAAAAGCGGAGAACTATGGGAAGCCGTGGCGCCGCCGAAGACAATTATCCGGACGCGATTAGAACGCGCCCGCCATATTGCTTTACGAGTGGCCATCTTAAAAAATGACAGGGCTGAATTTTAATGCTCATATTTTTGTATTTTCTTATGAAAAATATTATGAGAAAAAACGATATTTGAATAAGTAAACACAGTTATTTATATTCTACATACTAAAGAAATACCTTTCAGATTATCACTTACTCAAACATACAAAACTTACTACATATATTGTTATTATAAATTAAAAAAAGTTTTCGGATTTGAACAAGGTCCTTTGGCAAATAATAATTATGAATACAAAAACAAATATTGCACACACAATTTAATATCAATTAATCATATCACATAATCAAATAATAATGTTGCGTCCCTGAAGTCGGCATTTTTAAGATGAAACTAAGAGGGTGAGATATGGTGGAAATCCTAAGTAGAAATGCCATTATATCATTTAATTATAATCGTATACAGGAGGGTTATTTTAAAAGTTTCTTGAATTTGTTAAATATTTTATTTGATTTTATAAATTTTTCCATATCATTCTCGTATGTTCAAAATTGTTTAAATAAAATAATAAATTATTTTAAAATTACTAAATAAATTTTTTTAAATGTATAATACCCTCACTTTATGAATACAAAAGACCCTTCTATCTTTTCTTAAACAATCTCATCCCATTAGCGGTCGACTTTTCATAAAAAAACGACAGAACCATAACAAAACCGACATTTCCATTTTATGAAACCGTCATGCAATTTTCCCCAAATCATACAATATTTAATTTATTTCCACAGGCCACGGAGGCGTGAACCAACTAGGAGGCGTCTTCGTCAACGGTCGTCCTTTGCCCGATGTTGTCAGGCAGAGGATAGTAGAACTAGCCCATAATGGAGTTCGACCCTGTGATATAAGCAGACAGTTGAGGGTCTCGCACGGATGCGTTTCCAAGATTTTGTCCAGGTAAGGGTCATTTCATATCCTTATATATTATGTATGTGTTATGTAATATTTGTGTAATTGCGTTTTCTATAAAATACGCAAAAAAAACTTGCGTTTTTGTGAAATTTAAACAATATTTGAAATCAGAATCAAAAGGCTTTTTTCAATTAGTGACTCATTAGAGATTCTAAATTTCTAGAATGAGCTCTTTTATGAATAACAAAGTTGAGACTTGTATCTGCAATCCTTACATTGTGATACTTCGGTATCAGTAATACAAGTTTTTCTCGGATTTCTATAGGTATATCGTATGATATGTCAATTGTCATATTTGACAGATGGTTTTAAACAATTAATTTTAATACCACCGATAAAAAAAGACAAAACTCAAAAAAAAAATTACATTAAATTTCCCAAGAAACGCAAGATTTTTTGCATATTTTACGGAAAACAATTGCACAAACTTCGTTATCATTATATTATACATATTTTTCTATCGGAAAATCTTCGATAGGTACATAAATTTGTATTCGAAATCGTAACACTTACATAAGATTAACAAATCTAACATAACAACTAAATCCGCAATCGATTTTTCACCGAGATCCAGTTATTATGGAATTACATACGTTATCAGATGTTGTTACGTTTACAAATGTAATTACTGAAATTAATTATCCGTTCGTCTGTGTCCGATTCGATGCGATCGTTACGAATCTTTTTTAAAATGCCCCTCTCTAATTTCGTTACCAAATCAGATTTTGAAACGTTTTTTTTTTTTTTTTTTAAAACATTTGCGAAACTTGGTTTGTTACAAAGAAAAATCGATTCTACGGCCACTGTTTAACACAGACCGGCCACGTTTCGAATTTGTCGATTTTGCATAATTGTCTGTTTTGTGAGCTCGTTAATGAAATGCGAATTAACTGTACCGGGGTGAGTTCAGGTCCGTCGTGGTCTACGGCATCTTGACGGACCGATGAACTCAGATATCCGTTAAGATCAACGATTATAATTATAAATAAATCCAGATGAATTAATTCGAATGTTAATCGAGTGCAAGAAACTTCGCCGCGAAGGTACAAAAGCATATAATGCGTTTGCGTTCGGAAAAATCATTGAAAATTCGATACGCGCAAGATATTTTTTTCCGCCATTACATAAAAATAATTTAGATTTTAATCTCGACGTTCTGTACGGCTGAATCGTAATTTGATGTATTTCGTTTTTTTATTTCACCGAATGCGTTCAGAATTTTTGAAAATCTTCTGCCAAGGTTTCGCAACGATTTTTAAAACGCCGCGGAATAATTGCCGTTTTCCTTATAAAAAAAATGACGTGTTGCATTCGCAAGTTGATCGTTAGTCGATTCCGGTTTATTATAATATAAAATTAATATGATTTTTTGTTGGAAGTGTTGAAATGTTTAACGAACGTTTTCTGTTTTGGATTGACACGTTGCTAAATATGCGAAATGGTTGTGTTCTTTTGCAAACAACGTGTAGTTTTAAATCTTGGGTGTATGTATGAACAATTTCTTTTTACGTATGTTCGTAGAATCCGTTATGTAGTTAGTTAACATTAGAGTGCGCACGCGCCGTCACGGTACGAAGCCTTTGAATCCATCTCGGACGAAAAAAATATATAATAAAATTAAATGAATAAGAAGCGGAGGAAAAAAAAACAAAACACGTGAGTAATCATAGTTCACATTTCTACGGTAAACATGGCGAAAAAAATAACACAATTTATTTAAGTTGGATGTAACGTTTTCTATACTGAAATATGACTCGGGTAAATAATTCTTTTTCCATTATATGACACGGAAAAACGGCAACTTTTGAAACGTCCAATAAAAATGTAAGGAACCCAACAAAAAAACACTATTGACAAAAATTGAAGTATAATATCTTATCATTTAAGAGGCAGAAATTGAAATTGACATATTTTGAAACTTACATCTTGTAACATAGATAGCTTTTTCTTCAACAAGTGTATTCTTCCATTTTGCCGTTGAGTTTCCACATTTTCCGCTGTAATAACAGGGATACCGAGTTGATACCAAAAGGATATTATAACATTCAAGGTGATTGTTTGGTATAGAGTTTCCTCATTCAAATAATTTAAGATGAAACTCGTGATATCCCAACTGAGATTTTTATGCAATTAAGAACCTCAACAGCAGACTGGAAAAATGCATTCTTCGAAAAAAATTCCATCTACCTATTACTTACTTAATATTTCCATCTATTCCATCTAATACATTACTTAATTTTCATAAAATGTCAATGTAAACTTGTATGTCTCGTAAATAGCAAAACGTAGTGGTTCGATTTTTATCAATAAGTTTGTTTTTATGGTGTTCCATATATTTTTAATAGGAATTTCAGAAGTTCCCGTATTTTGTGTGTCCTGTATTATATTATACAATTCTCACTTTGAAAGTACGACAAATAATTTCATTGACCTTTCCAAGAATAAAATGTTCAAATTTCCGCATGCATTCGAACAAAACCGAAGCAACACGTAATTATGAAAACGTATGTAATAATTGAAAAGTGTTTTACATAACATATAAAAACACGAACTCTCACTACCGGTATGTTTCGATGCAACACGATGCGAAATCGCTCAAAAGTGATCGATGATTTTCCATGTTTTCCGACACGGCGAGTTTGCGCAACGCGTCCATTTTGTTCGCAAGTCGACAAACCATCCAATTTCGAGCCTCGCAGGTGAAATTTGCCGGGCTACCTTCTTCTGGAAGCGGACTTTCCTACCACGGAGCAACTAGCGGGTGTAGAAAGCGAGACGGCCGACTGAAACAATACCGTTCTTATGACGGACCCGAGCTTCTCAAACCGCCATATTTTTATGCGATCGCGTAGATATGTTACTTGGGTGTTTCCACACACGCATTGTCGGGGTATAAAGTATGAGATGTGGACAGGAAGCTGGTAACGTCGACAATGGCGGCCGCTTCCCTACGCCGCCGTTTCCTGTCGCCGCAACAATCGGTGCCGAACAATACGCAGAGGAAAAAATGCGTTTAAATGTATTACGATTGTGGCAAAACTGTTTATGTTGCACCTCCGAGGACAAAGGGCTCGGGTTTGTAATGGGTGGTTATAACGCGTGGAAAAATGTCTTTACGGTCGCGCGGTAATCAATTACGTCTTCGGCATTGATTCAATGTCGGGTGGATCTGTGTAAAAACCGTAATTCCAATAAGGCTTGTCAGCGATCGGATGTAAAAAGCAACGGATACTAAGTAAATTTGGTAAATAGATGAAAAAAAATGGTCGTAGTTTGTTGAGCGTGTCGGATGATACTAGATGCAGTCAATACGACTTGTAAAACAAAAGCAATGATCTCATTTGATATAATTTCATAGCGGAAGATATTATTTTCATGATTTTGAAAGTAAAATAATGATTTAACCATTGTATTTTTATAATAGAAATATATTTTGAATCGTGAAATTCCGATGTAATCTCAAACTTATGAAAATATTAATTTGTTCAAAAAGAGATGTTCTTCATTTCTTTTTCTTAGGAATTGTTTATTTGACTTATTTAACTTTTTTACTCTCTAATTTCAGCTTTTTACAAATCAAATTCAATCATCGGAAATGTATTTTTTTTAATACTATACATTTTTTTAATAAATTGTGGAACTTAAATATGAAAAAAGTATGTATTAGTTAGGCCAATATAATTATCCATAAGACGAGAAATTTCATATTGTTATTTGTACGAAAAAATTAATAAAAATCACTAATTGAAATTATTAAAGTCAAATTGAAGAATATATTGTATTTCATTGATAATGGTATTAATAATACATTCAGATGGTTGAATTTAATTTGTAAAAAGATAAAATTTAATTTGAAAAAGGTTGAATTTGATTCGAAAAAAAAGATGAATTGGGAGTGTAGAAGCTATACAAATATTTCACTTAATCAAAATATGCATTTACCATTACAAAATAGTAATTTATTCAAAATTTCAAAACTAAATCGATCAGGGACCGTCCGCGGCGAGTCGTCAACCTCGATCGTCCGTTTCGAATTAAAAAGTGACCGAAATACACACGCACATATACAAATCGCGTGTTCGAGCCGATTTCATTGATAAACCATTTTGTGCCGAGTCATTTCCCGTCTCCGTACGCTTCTTCGAAAACTTTCGACCGTACCCACAAAATAATACAAACGATGACACAAAAACGGAGCGAAAATCGGACCGAAACGTATTTCCTGCCTTCTTCTCGATCGCGGAAAAACGCTTAATTGTTTCTACGGCTTTTTTTTTCCTTATCGCGTTTTTATGAACGTGTTTTCCTTTTTATCGCGAAAGTCGGGCGTCATTTTTGAGCCGGCTTCGTTTCAATCCAACAGCGGCGGGACGTCACAAATGGAGTGGCTTTGCAAAATATCATTAGGTTGTTTCACTATTGTTGTATTCGGGGTACGTATATATTGGGGACGTCTGGCTCCCGAGGGAGCCCATGACAATTCATTCCATCCACCCTCTCGGGTTGTATTTTGCTCCCGTGGAGCGCAAACGGTTTTCAAATGTTCGCGAACAAAAGCCCAAAAGTGTACACCGACGTCCGATCTGCAAAGTTTTCGGACGATCGATGCCGAATCTGCCAAAAATTTCGATCATTTTTGTAAATTCGCAGATTTGTGTATCTCAAAGACAACTTTAGCGTATCCCCTTTTTCAACCTTCGTCAACGGTTTCCCGAGGGATCGCATTGACCTTTATATCAAAAAAGTTACGTGTAATGTTATTGTTTTTTTTTTCAATTGAAACTATATTAAAAAAACCCTTATGCACCGACTTTTACGACAATCCGATGAACCGAAAATGTGAAGCGACTCCATTACACAAGTATTGGATAATGGTACGTTGAGTCCATTTTGCGAATATGGTTTATTGTGCATTTGTGCGGATCTGGTGCTTCGAATATATCGCATTATATAGGTACAATGCCCGAAAAGGGGTGACCATGGTTCGGGTCCCGCGGGGGGCACATTACACTGCCATTAAAACTGATTGAATTATACTGAAGCAATACTTGTATATAAATGTCAACCGGTCCCCTTTTATCTCTGGCGGTGCAGCAGATTTGAAAACTTTGCAATTTTTCAATTTAACGCCATGAGGCCTATTTATTCCTTTATGGTGGTCATTAATATAAATATTGATTTATCGTTGTACTACAAATTTATGTTGTATCTCAATAAAAAGTGGAAAGATGTGTAATTGAGTGGTCAGCCAATCGGAACGTTGATTTAATAATTACTGTCTAATGATCGACATTGATTGGTTGTTTCTTAGAAATCGGGGCGTGGTTTTAACGGTGTATTTATTATTAGTATTGTGTTTAATGAATTTCACATTTGTTTGATAATGCGTTGTGTTAATCGTTACGTTTGATATCGGAATTTGAATATTGCTTCTCGGGTACATTAATTTTTATTTGTTGTTTATGCCACTTTATTTAATAACTATTAATAAATAATTAAAATAAATATTCATTTCTATTAAAATTTAGATAGGAAAAACTGTCTAGTTTGAGAAATAAGTAGTTCAGCGCAATATTTAATTACACGTTCTATGTTTTGTGAGTAATTGTGAAAAGTAGATTTTTCGAGATTGACGACTGAAAAATTATAGAGATTCGTATCTTGGACGTCGCATTAAATTAAATTTCAAAAATTTCATAATGAATAAAACATTTTGTAAAATTATTTTCGCAATTACCAAACACATCAAAATCTGATCCCAAATATTAATGATAAAATTTTATATTCGGGCATACAAAACGATCACAGGATTTACACTCCAAATTAAACCTATTATAAATTAAATTTGGCGTTTTCTCGATCAATTTGTTGAATTTGATCTGAAAGAGGCCAAATTTGATATGCAAAAGGTCGAATTCGAAACGTAAAAGTTGCACAACCATTCTTTCGTCGAAATAAAGATATAATATCTAAAGTTTGGGAAGCGCAGCAGTCCACCGTTCACGAAAGCTCCACAATCCCCTGACATATTGCCCGGGGTGTGTCTCGCCCCGAGCACGGTCATAAGCGAGTTACACTTAAGTGCTGGATTATTGTAAGCCAGTTAGCGGTGTTGTAAGCTACACTCTGTTTTATTGTGAGCCCGAATAAGTGATATTGCGCTTCCCCTCGATTTCGAGGGTCTGAACTTCGACGCGTTTTTCGCGTCGGAAAACCGCACGTTCGCGCCTCTGAAGCCGTCGAGAATGTCTGGTGTTATGCAATATGTCGTTTTTCAGGTATTACGAGACTGGTAGCTTTAAGGCTGGCGTGATAGGCGGCAGCAAGCCCAAGGTGGCCACTCCTCCCGTGGTGGACGCGATTGCTGCGTACAAGAGGGAAAATCCCACGATGTTCGCTTGGGAGATCAGGGATAGGCTGCTGTCTGAAGGGATTTGCTCCCAAGACAATGTTCCTAGCGTTTCCAGTATAAACAGGTAAGATCTTCATCATTATTAAAAACATACATTGCTGGATTTATCTATAAGCAGGGAAAGCTCTCGTCTCAAGACTCCCGATCGGAAAGGGCCTCTATCATTATTTTTAAATAATTTTTTGATGAATTAAACTATAAAGTTTTTCTATATCAATCCAATAGAAATTATGAAATTTTAATCGATTTTTGAAGAAAAAGTGGCGTTTGAACATTTATATATGTAATGGGGTCCCTAAAATTATAATATTTGATACATCGAGTCCCTAGTGAAGTAAATCCGTCACTCAATAAAGAAATTATTTTCAGTTCACATCTTATACCTTATCAACTAATATAATAACTTCGTTTGTAATGATCGAAGTTACAATTCCAAAATTAAACTAACTCCTACCTATAATTTAGCTTCTGAAAAGTTTATGAAATCTAAACCCCTAAATATCCTAAAATTAATATAATTTCAATATTTCTTTATGTTCGTTTTATTCACACATACTCCATTACTCATTATATTTTTTATTATATTAAAAAAATAAATCAAATCTAATATTAATGGCATCTATAGTACTTACAATATAATATGCAATATTCGTCTATATAATTTAACAACAATCATCCGTGAGAATTGGCAATTCTAAACTATCGATTTAATGTTCCGTTTTGAATAAAATATCGGAACGGACATACTAGAGATCCTACGAAAAAATCATGTAACAAATTTGCGTCTACAAAAAAAATCGCAATTGCGGCAACGACCAAAAAATCGAAACTTTGAATGTCACCGAAGCGTGTCGGCGTTTTTTCGTCATTAATTCGCAGATCACAGTTCTTTGAGAAAGCTTCGATCGATCACAATCCACCTCATTGTCATTTTCAAAGAACATTATGCAGAACGACCTTTGAAACTATCACACACAACACATTCCAAAGAACGATCCCGCGGCTTCAAAGCACCCTCGTTTCGTTAGACAAAAGGAAGAGGAAGTAGTGCTCAAGATGGCTCTCCGGAAAAGAAAAGTAGCACCCCTCGGAAAACGGAAAATATGGGAAAATTAATGCCGCACGATCCGCTGGGCAATTATCAAGTTCCGCATCCTCCATACACAACGTTATGGTTCACGTTACATTGTTTTCGCTCGTGTTTAATGCGATGGCTAACGAATGCATCAGATACAAAGCGAGAACTGTTATACGGTGATGACCACCGTTATTGTAATTCATATGTGCACGTGTGTTGTTTGCGCAAATTAATAAAAAAAACATTATCGGCGGATCTTTCGTATGCTGATTTTTACGCAATAGTGTTTATGTAACGCGAAGATTCGTTGTGAACGGTTTTGTCGTGTCGATTCCGAGTGTTTTTTGATATTTTATTGTTTGATGTGATGTGATGTTTTGAATTTGCCCCAAATCGACTGAGAAATATATTTATTAACCCTATAAAATCGCAATTGTCAGACGGACACGTGGCGGGGTGAACCGTGGCCAATGTCAGACGCGTGGCCCCTTTCGACGCGGCAAGTATCATTTTAATGGAAAATCCATTAGACTAGTTTCGCCAAAAAAACCACCCAACACCCTCGAGATGTATACGAAATTAAAAACTAAAATATATTTCGTATATGAGTCGTTTTTGAAAGTGGCGTAGTCCATTTATTTATATTATGGGATATTTAAAGATTTGCGTTTACATAAGTATAAAAATATTGGTACAAGTTAATCAGTTTGGGTAATGTTTTATTGATTTTCTATATGTTAAAGTTAATTAGTTAAAATATTAATGAAAATAATTGATTTATTTTAGCTACAAATGTTTTTGTATCACTTTCAATAATGACAAATTATGGAAAATATGATCGATCACAATTTAAAATTTTTATTTTAATCGAAATTGACTTTTCTGAAATTAATTTTTAAAATAGGTAATAAGTATTAAATTTATTGTGGATTGATTACAGTTAAATTATAATATAACAGACTTATACACATTCCAGTAGGGAAATTAAGTTACTTCGTAAGAATAACTAATAAAAAATTATACCTCCTTAACAAACAAAAAAGCACAATCGTATTCTTCAAACAAAAAAAAACCAAATAAATTGAATAATTAAAAATGAGTGAGAAAAAACTTGATCAAAAAATAGGATTGGAACAAATGGACTTATTCCGTTTTAAAAAAAAAAAGCAAACTTTTGAAAACATTTTGATAAATTTTGATAAATTCATAAGGATATTTTTTACCATCTAACAATGTGATTTTGAATATAAAATGAAAATATTTATAACTAACCAAAACGTACACTAATTTTTTCCAAAAACGAACTTACACCACATTAAAAAACCCTCACATTCCAAAAAAAAATCAATCACAAAACCACGATCAAAAAACCCCTTTTCTAACACAAAACCTCGAACACACACATTTAAATCGAGACACATCAAACATGACCGGCATTCCTATGACAGGCTAACCCATATACGACCCGCCGGGGTTCTTTCGCACTCGGATTCAATTAACATCTGACGATTGTCGACCGGACCACGCCATTGTTTCGTTTCACAGACGAGAGTGGTCGTTATCGGCACAAAACAGAGCACTGCAACACAATGTACAGCGCTCCCCGTTGGACAAAAGTGCGGCTCGCGAACGGTCAGCGACACCCCGAGGGCCCACTTTTCGAAAAGATTCTAAATTTCGGTTTGATTCGGATATAATGGGCCGGAAGGCGAGAAATGGCCCCTTTCGGTGCGTTTTCGTTTCGCATTGTTTCGCGTCCCTCCGCGATGAATTTGATCGAATGCATATGATGCTTTGTGGTAGCGAAGTGCTTTTCTATGTTGGATCGATTATTATTATTTTTATATAATAATCTAAAGTTGACGATTTGGTTTTTCGAAAGCATCGGTTCCCACCGATTATCAAAATTGATTTATATAAAATAATTTGGTATGTTATTAGTTTAAAAAACTCATCAATAGTTACTTTTTACATATCATATTCGAATTTTTAACAATATGCATTTTTCTATTCGAAAAATCCGGTTCGAAAACTTTTATGTTTGCATCAAAAATTCATCGGTTCCTAAAGATCATATAAATTGATTTATATAAAATAAATTCGCATGGAATTAATTTAAAAAAACCATTCAAACTTATCAATACTTACTTTTCTCATATTACAGTCGAACTTACGACAATAGTACGCATTTTTCGAATAATCGATTCTACAAAATCGATCCTAAAGCCTTGACGATTGCATCTAAAATGCATCGGTTTCTATAGATCATCCAAATTGATTTATACAAATTAATTTGGTATTGGTTTAGTTTAAAAAACCATTCAAACTCATCAATAGTTACTTTTCTCATATCACGCTCGAACTTGCAACAACGGTACGCATTTTTAGAACGATCGACTCTAAAAAATCGATCCAAAAACCTTGATGTTTGCATTTAAATGTATCAGTTCCTAGGGATCATCTAAATTAATTTATATAAATCAATCTGGTAATGGTTTAGTTTAAAAAACAATTCAAACTCATCAATAATTACTTTTCCAATATCTCGCCCAAACTTGCGACAATGGTACGCATTTTTCGAATGAAAGCGCCTCGACAGAATCGGTTCGAAAGCCTCAATGTTTCCAAAACATTCGCAAACACTCGATCCACATAAACAATATGAATTGTGCAAATGCGAATACGGTTTGTGAGGTCATTCAATAGTCATTTATTTGGTCGCAGCGAAGAGTAATGTCCCGGGCGGCGGAAGCGGCACGCGACCAACACGCGACTCGAATAATACACTTTTGTATTATTATCATTTTCCTTTTCGTTCCCGCGTTTTTCTGTATGTGTTTGCGATGATGTGCGATGTCGTCTATCGGCTGTATGATCACCAATTCCTCAAAGACCGATCGATTATTCCCTTTGGTGACATGTCTCCATATGTCGTTTTGATGCTCGATTGTGATTTGTCGTTTGTAATGGGGATTGATAGATTTGTCATCATCAAGTTTTTCAAAGAAAGAAAGATTGATTTAAAAATCTCGTTTTTCATATCAGATAATAAAAAAAATAGGGGAAATTTGGATAAATTTGTGATATGGATAATTCTGTGGTAGTTTGAATAAAGTCGATTTTTTTTTTTAATAATGCCAGAACATTTTTGAAAACTATAATTATTAGAAGCTTGTCAAAAAATAGATAAATTTATGCTGACGTAATTCAGTGATAACTTTTCACGTGTGATACTAGTATAGAAATTTTTTGTGACGGTTTTTAGTTTTTTCGTCGTGCGGAAAACACTCATGATTCAAGTGAATAAAACAAAGGTTTCGATTTGCATCAAAAAATATATTTATTATCAATAGTTAGAATAGATTTATATGTAATATTTTTAGAATTTTTCTATTAAAATATCTACAGGAATGGATATATAATAGCTTTAAAAATTTGAATTGAATGTAATATTACGAAATTAGACGAATCAAATTTGATCATTTGAGATGTCACATAAAATTGGTAAAGATGTACATTTAAATAATAGTTTAGTGAAAAAGTATATAGATGATTCATGATAGTAAATTTTTTGTAATTATTTTATATTAGAATCCAAAATAATTATCACAGAAATTACTGATGTTTTCAATTAGAAATGATTCAACAAAAAATTGTGAATTGAATATATTAATATTTTTAAATGGAATATTTTCATTGGATTCAATTGAATTTCAGATAACATACTACATGACCGATGAAAACAAAAATGCGAATAAAAACTACATGCAAAGTTAGTCGAAATTGATTTTGGCTTTCGCGTATAATTTTTGCATCGAGCTCTCCATTGAAATGCGCTCCCATAAATTATTTAAGTGTCGCCCGGTGATTTATACGCAAAATAACTATCGAAAATGTTTTGTCAGCGCAACCCCTACAACCTATTTTCTCTCCTATTTTTTCCCGATAGAATATAAAGTGTACACGGAATTTATTATACATTATTATATATGCGTATGCAGGAATCCCGCACCCCGAGGGTTAAGCCCGTCATGTCTGAACGACCAGATACAAAGAGTTCACATACTCGTGTTTATATTTCGGGTTAATGTAGCACACCCTTGTATTTTTGGAATCCCGATGTCTGTAGGGTTTAATACACTTCATTGAATGACCGATCCATCGGACGTGACAGTTTGATGTTTCTTTGTTTCGTCGAATGCCGAATTCGCCGAGAATTTTTCGATGCAATTCGATATTTTAATAGAAAATTGTATATATGAAGCGATTTGTAATTGATGGCTTTATCGTTGCAATTAGAGTCGTGTCGAGTGCCTTATCGCTTGTTAATGAAAAAGAGATTTTCTCTAACATATGTGTTATTAACGGCATATCACGCCCAAATGTGTCGTTCGATAAAGAGATTACGCATTAAATTAGGGGAGAACCGATCGCACTAGCAAAGCCATTTATTCGACTGCAAAACTAGCATTATTATATAGCCTCGTGCACTTTAGCCAGTTTATTCAGTAACGTTGAGGGTAAATTTCGATAGAGCCAAACCATAAACGCATGAGACTAATAATATCAACTTACAAACTATTGGATTTAAAAAATTAAAAAAAAAAACACTGTTGAATCTTTTCCGTTGTATATTCTAAATTTCGATATATGAAAGTGTACGTTTTGAATATAAATAAAGTCCTGACGTAAAAAGTGAACCGCAAGGGCACCGAAATATAATTCATTTTTCCCAAGAACCCCTTTTTCCGGAAGACACGCGACCGCACATATACGCTGTAGAATTCGCAGGATGCTCTGAAATTAATGCGATTCATCACAAATAACCACAGGGTGTTCCGGAGCGAGACCTCACCCTAGTAAAATATAATAATGCGAAGAAAAAAATTGTATATAACATGCATACGAATTTGTCATACGACCACTATATGTGGTACCCTTCGTTTTTTTTTTTGAGATTTTCTTTTTTTAAATGCGATTCGTTAGAAAATGACTCATGCATGATTGTTATATAAATTGGACTGTATAAAATTAATGATTTAACTGTGTGTAATTTGAAAATAACTACGCTAAATTCAATGGCTTCATTGAATTTCTGATTCATAAGTGCAGAGTAGAATTTTTTTTATATAAAACTTGATCGAATTTAAACTTTTTTTGTATCGAATTCGCAAAACTATTATAATATCATATACAGATTTTCCAATTCAAATTCAACTTCTTATGCTTCAAATTCAATATTTTTAAATTTAAATTAGACCTTTTATAAATCGGAAAGTATTATTAACAATAAGATCGTTGTTATAACAATCAATAAAATACAATCTGTCCTTTAATTTGCTTTTAATAATCTCAGTGATTTAAAAAAAAAATTACATACATAATTAATTAAAATTGTTAATAAATCAATCTGAAAATAGGTACCATTGATACGTATCTAACGTTTCTTTTATATTTTCATGAAGTTATAAAAAAAAATTATGAACAAAGAAAATAAATTCTCTATGATCAAATTTGATTTATAAAAGATTTAATTTGAAGTTTGAAAGGTTGAATTTGTAATATAAAAGCTGTACATAATTAAAATTTGAAATTTCAACTCATACTCAATTTAAACGATTTTTTTAATACTCACTCCATCGATTCCATAAAACTGCACACACACACACACATTACTAGCATGATTTATCGACGACATTATGGCATAGAGCACAGCACGACATGGTTACCCTCTTCTGAGGCACACTCCCGAAGATGGCTCCATTATTATTATATTAGTCCCCTCCCTCGAACCCAATAAACATTCCAATAAGTCGACGCCAATTTTTTAATCCTCTGCGTTAATTCGAAAACGCCCAACGCCCTCCCATGCAAAAAATTATACCGAAACATAAAACAGTATGACGTTGTATATGCGGGAAGGGTCTTTTGGTATCTATGGTCCCGCGTCGATTACTTATCGTGGATAATGTAGCGTGTAATGTGACACTGTCTCATTTTTTCGTTTTCGTTTTCGATGTATAATGTGATGATTTGAATATTTCAGGATTGTTAGAAACAAGGCTGCTGAAAAAGCGAAGCACGTGCATCAGCAATCGCAGCAAGAGCACCAAGATAATCATAATCCTCCTCATGGATCTGTTGTATCTGTAATGTCTTTTTTTTATTATTGGAATTGTTAAAAGTTATGTTGTGCTAATGGTTTTTTTGATGTTTTCAGGTTATAACGCATTCTGGAGTGTCGGCAGGCAACGGAGAAGGACAAGTGACTAGTTCGAACAATTATAGTATCAGTGGAATTTTAGGTCTTCAAGCTGGAGCTGGAAACCAGGTTCCACCACCTTTAGACACCACCGCCTTACCGCCCCATCATCGTAGGAAGAGACACGACGACCACGGTAAATAAAAATTCTTAAGTCTCAATTTTTTTTTATTCGATCATTTGTATTTTTTGACTCAAAATTTATATTATATAATATCTCTGATATTGTAAGCACATTTTCGATGCATTATAGAAAGCATCGATATACAAACTTTGGCTAGAAGTCAACTCGAAACTTGGCAATAGTGGCCCCCGTCGCGAAACTAACTTTATTAAGACCGCCAAACAATTTTCCCTTAATATTTTGCGCAATATTTTACACTAATTTCGGGGGGCCCTGCTGTGCACCCACCCCCTATACCCTGGACTGTGCAAGAAGAGGCTCCAGAGGTCCACGATTTATTGGCGGGGCCAAGTTGTCCCGCTGCGGAAGTAACTTAGTTACGAGTCGACTTGTTAACTTTTCCTGCAAGTTTAATTTCCTTTGTTTCCCCGGTTAAGGAGGAGAGCAAAAACTTGGATCATGTCCCCGCCCACTCGTTTGCCGTTTCACCCATCCCACTGCTGTGCCCCATCTATCCGAAATTTTGCTCCTCCGCTTCGACTCCGGTTCCGTTCCGGCCGGCCTAATGGGAAATTTTAATGTCGAATTAAGTTCTCTCTTTATAAATGGCTCCGGCGCTTTTCCGAATTTTCCGCACTTTGGCGAACTTTCGATAATGTATGTGCGTTTATGTGTTATCGATCTATAATTTTTTTATATTGTTTCAGATGAAAACCGGGAATACAGTAGTCAATCCGATGATGATATCAAAAGACAAAGAAATCATTATAACGGCGATCAACTTTATTCAAACGTGAGTTTCATTTAAAATTATTACATAAATAACTTCGAATGAATGTTCGGATATAAAATCCAATCGAAGTTACGCGAATAAAACGAAACACGTTCGTTTAATTAACAAATGTTTAACCGGTCGAACGGCCGCCATTAAAAAGCTCCTCTCTGTCTCCGGAGCGATTTCGGCGTGGCACTTTTGCCGTCGTAAAGTTTGTTTGTCGGCTAAATTGCCAGGGCATGTACTACCCCAAGGCACGGGTTAACCCCTCCGACTCCAACAGGGTTAGTCGCAGAACAACCATAATAACCGTAAAGCAACCGCACCGGGTGGATGTCGCCGTTACCGATGCTCCTATTTCTGCTACTGGATGGCTTGGGTTGTTTCATGTAGGATGGTGTGTTTTGGGTTTTGGATACGGTTATTGTTGGATGGGTGTGTCCGCTTATGGGTGTAGTCGGATTTTGAATTTTGAATTGGGTATGATCTTGAAGCTCTTTTAGCGTTTAGTCGATGCAAAAGTACGACAATCGGTGAGGATTTTAAACGTTCACCGTTAGACAAATGGGAGTCCATTAGGGTCGTGACGTTGCGGCCCGCCCGGCTAATCGCAGGTTAACCGGGATAACTGCCGGATTAACCCGCAAACTCGTAAACGTCTGTCGAACAAAAAAAACACGACTCTATATAAAAGCATTGTATACGACTCACTTTAGTGTAATGTCTACCTAAGCTTTTACATATAATTTTTTTTTAAAGTATACGTAATTAAAGTAATGTAAAATATTCTATATGAATCAAACAAAAATAAATGGAAAAAATTGTATTTTTCAAACTTTTTACATAGATGGCGCTGATGGAGCGTATAATATGCGCACACATTTTCCCCATATTGTACGAATTTGTGTTTTTATTCGTGTTTTTCGATGTTGCAGCTGTGGTCTTCGAACAAGTGGAGTCTGAAGGATGAGTACAAGCTGCTGTCGGAGTTGGGGGCGCCGGCGTACTACGAGCAGCCGCCCCCCGGGGGGCTGTTCCCCGCGACCGCCGCCCCCGCCCACGATTTGCCCCCCTATGATCCGCCCAGCCTCTACAATCCGCCCATCGGCACCAGCCTAGGTAAAATGCTTCTATTATTACAAAATTCTTCGAATTTGATGAAAACTGCTGTTATGAGGAAACAATTATTCGATCAACGACGACCTCCAGAGTCGTGACCGTTTCCCGTCACCGCAGACACTTCACAGTGCAAAATATCAAGCTATGAAGTGCGTTATCTTATTTGCGGTTAGAACAACTGTTATATTATCGTGACATTGTTACTTGGTCTCGAGGTCCTGCATATTTTCATCAAATTGCATAATAACTGTTGAACTCTCTACTTAAGATTTGAATGACATTGAAATTTTTTGACTTTTAGGTGGAAACGAAGGATCTGGTGGTGGAGGAGGTGGTTTCACTTGTGGTGCAGCAAGTCCAGGCCTGCCTCCTTCAGGGGCCCCCGAACGACCCGGGAGCGGAGGCGCCGGGGGCGCAGGCTCTGCAGGGCTCCTGCCCCTACAACCTGGAGGGCCCCACTATGGATCGGCGTTGCCTGCTTTTGCACACTACGCCCCACCTGGAGGAGAGTCGCCGCCCCTTCTTACCTGTAAGTACCATTTAATTACCCAACGTTTCCTTACTAATCACACCAGTTTTCATTGATTTCCGAAGTTTCAAATAGAATAATTTGACCATTAATTTGAAATTAATTAACAATCCCTTGATTTTTAACATATAAACTCATCAATATTCACTTTTTTCTTGAAAAATTACTAAAACTTCTGTTGAATTCCTCTATATATGCTTTATATGACGATGCACGTTTGTAATATAGGATACGTTGAATTTGCCAATCGCACTCGGAAATTTGCATACCACGTCCATACAGTGAACATCCCCGTATACAGTCCTATGGATTTGTGCGTATGTGAGGCTAAATTGCGGGATGTCCTCTAATGGCTTAATACGGTTAGCGGTCCACGAGGCAAGGGTTGAAGGCGCGTGACGTCACGCCGCAACACTAATTACTCGTACCAGACAAGGATAATTGTATACGTTAATAATTGACGTCGATGATCCTGTGTCATACGAGGGGTTGAAACAATGGCGACGCTGTTCCCCGATTGGAAAACGTTGGAACGTCATTAGCGATGAAGAAGTGTCTTTCGGTGGGAAATCAATGATTTATTTAGTTAAATTGTAATTTTGATAAAATTATTTATTTTCATGATGAAAATATATATTTTTACGATTATTCAACTTCTATTGTAGTTCGGGAAATAAAGAAATAAGTTTTGCGAAAATTGGTGTACAACGGGATTTTGAATTGAGTAAATTCTATAATTTTTGAATTTTCAAATCGTTATAAAATCACAAGCATTTCACAGCACTGATTATAATACCACATAAACTAGGTTTCAAGAGGTTCATAATTGCGTTCATTGTTTTTTTTTAATAAGTTATTTTGTTTACGAATTTAAAACATTTTCTTAGAATTTTTTGAGCTATTTACGTACTCATGTTTTGTAACCGCTGAGGGCTGCATACAAAATAGTAGCAGTTCTGTTAATCGAATTATCTCCAAAAAAGTTACTCTTACGAATAAATATTATAATTTTTTTTTAGTCACAAATTGTCTTTAAATATTATTTAGTAAAAGTGATAGTTAACAAGATATTCGTGAAAAACCATTTTCGGTAACCTTTGACCCTACCGTAAAATCTTATACTATTCTCATCTCGACATGGAATTTTGTCATTTTGTTAAGAATCACAATAAGAAGCTTCATACCAAAATCCCGCTTTACACTGGTTTCTTCCTAGACGGAGTTTTATTTTTTCTTTATACCTCGGACTATTAGTGAACTTTTTTCAGTATTGAACGCGAAAGTGATCGAAAATGTTCTCAATCCTCATAAATAATATCCAGTATTGAGAAGTGCAGACACTGTCGAACCGTAGAGACAGGCACGCATCCATAATCCACACTAATCCAAGTTCGCTTTGGCCATTACCACAACAGTCGCTCCGTAACATAATTACATCCATCCTACGCCCCGTCCGTAAATCGCAGAGGTGCTCAACCTTTTCGCAAACCTCACCAAAGAACCTGGTAACGAAAAAATCCAAACAAACCCATCCGAAACAGGCAAAAGGCCCGATTGAGCGCCCCTGCAGAATTTCACGGGGCCTTCCCCATTCATCCGCCCCTGTTCCGTTCCCGCGCTTTCCTACTTTCATACTTTCGTCCCTGTCGCACCGAAATCCATTTTCCCCACTTTATAAGCTCAGCTTTTTCCATTTCGACCCTCCTCATCCTCCTTTTGCCGGCGTATAATATTGTACGTAGGCGGCGGTGGTATATGGTCACTGTTTTTCCAACGGGGTCGTTTCGTTTTGGCGCTTTTATGTATTCTCTTTTTCGCCCGATAGGTATTTTTAGTGTTCTAAATATATTGACGCATTAGAAACGTATAATATGCGCTAAAAATATAATTTTTCAGACCGAGTTTTAATGTCATTCGGGTATGTTGGTGACATTTCGTTTTTTCTTTTGCACATCATGCGCAAACATATGGAAAAGCGTGTATATTTTTTGACGTGAACAAATGTGCAAATCTTTAACGCTTCGTCCTTGTCTGATGTGCGAATTTTCCACTGAGTGCGTCCCTTTTCTACGCTCATCGCCCATTGGTTGTGGAAAATTCACCCACACCCTTCGGAAAACCTTAATGACCTAAACATAAGTAGAAGAGCATACGTCTATTTCTTCTATTAAAAATTTTCATTTCCTAAACCAAATATCATTATATATAATTTGAGTTTTCCGATTTGTTTAGTTTACCAAAATCATGTAACATATGATACATTGAAAAAATGGATATAATTAATTTAACAATAAGATCTTTTTAATAATAATAAAGTGCTTACATTATTCTGCAATAATTATGATGCGAAATCATAAATTTTTAACGTATAAAAATAAAAATACTTTCAGCACAACCTGTATATAATTTATGCGATTTTATACGAATCGTCCTTTTTATTTTATGCGAAAGCCCTCCCGCGAATCGTCGACGCACTGTCGCATTACGCAAAGTGGTTTCGCCATCAAACGCGAATTCACTTCACACCGCCACCTTCCACTCCTCAAACCACCTCGAAGAGCGGCAATCAAACCTGAAAAAGTCGTGGAAAAAAAAGCACCACGAAGACGGAAAGGGGAGCCGGCGGAGCTCGTTAGCCATTTGTCGCGACGCCCGTGCGCAATCTGAAAGCTCGTTTCGCATTCGTTACGGCGACTTTTGACACTTTTTTTTCAGCTTTCGCATGTTCTGTGTGTAAATATTTTTATTTTTGCGTTTGCAGGGGGCGGAGGCGGCGGCGGGGGCCCCGAATTCAGCTACAGCTCTGCGTACAGTGGACAATATGCTGCGGCGCCTTATTCGCATGCGGCTTACACACATGGAGGATTGCTGTCCAAGTGGTAAGCTGTTTTCATTTATTTCATTGCTTTATAGATGATATGAATCTTTATATTAGTGTTTTTCAAACTTATTTATGCCACTCTCCGCTTCAACGCTTCAGAAATCTTCATTCCCCATATCAAAATTTTTAAGTTACTTAACGAATTCTGAAAAATATTAACCCAAATGATCCACAATAACAATCACAGCTAAATTAGTTACCATACACTGATTTAGTCAATAGAATTTCTCTTTTTTTTGTATATGTTTACGCTACGTTCGGGTAATCGCTTCGTCTATGTACGAAGCAAATAAATTTTGCTTTGTCTATGAAATTTAGCAACATCTGGTAGTTTATAGGCACTATTTAGTGTAGGCGCATCATTTAATACCTTCTATCAAATATGATAGTTCATGTGTCTTACAAAAATACTCAAATTGCCTCCCGATGGGACATAGGCTCATATTGAGAAACACTACTTTATATTATACTAGCAATAGTACCCGGCGTTCGCTCGGGTGTTTTGGGTTTCGCTTTTTCAGTTTACATTTATCTGTCGTTTTGACATAAAAGTATGTAGATTTCCGTCAGTCTATCTACCTGTGATACGATCAATTTCATGTTTTATTTCAAACAATTCTCAAAACGACACTCAACTACTTTAATACTCAATTAGTTTACCCATTAATAATTTGTAATGTGCGAAAAATTTTCAATATTTTACAAGTCTATAATAACTTATACCAAGCGAACAACTTCATCAGTACACAATAATGGGAATCGTATGCTAATACAAACCGCCCGAAACCGACGCATTAAAATGAAAAATAATTCAATTTAGCTTCGGGATAGAATGAATAGGAAAAAAAGTAATCGTTTTAAGCCCATTCGCAATGTAATGAGTGTACACACCGACGTGTATGTAAGTGCTAGCGAGCGTAGTACAGTCGTAAAACGAATAGTTCCTGTGGGATTAGAACCACTGACCCGCTCTTTCAATACACTCACTCTCCCGTTGCACTCCAGAGACTACAAATTGAAAAGAAGGGACTCGATTTATCGTATACCTTTTTATTCTGTTTCACTTGTTTAATTCACGAGTGAACGGGGACGTCGATTATTTCATCGGGATGCGTGATTTCCTCGTTGTTTGTGTGAGATTATTTGAATTTCGCTTTTTTTTTTAATGAAAAATATTCGTTAGATATTAAAAATATATGTATATGTGTCAAGCAACGTTTGTGTAATCACGTTTTTCATGAAAACGCTAAAAAATTCTTGCATTTTTTTGTGAAATTTAGTGTCAACTGTTGGTGTTATTAAAATTTGAATATTTAACGTTGTCTGTCAAATATGACAGTTGATATGTATTACGATATGTCTATGGAAGGCTGGAAAAGGTTTATATTGCTGATAACAGTGTCGCAATGTGGTTAAAAAGAACTTTAAAGTACCACAGATACGAGGCTTTGCTTCGTGAATCATAAAAGAGCTCATTTTCGAAAATGAAAGCTGGAGTATCACCAGTTAAAAAAATCATTTTGATATAGATGTCAAATGTTGTTTGAATTTCACAAAAAACGTATGATTTTTTTCGCGTTTATCATGGAAAAAGTGATTACAAAAACGTTGCATAATATATGTATACAATAATGATACATATTTCAGTTATATAATATATTATATGTGATTTTTTTTGGAATTCTTTAATTAGTTTTATGGCTTTTCAAACACATAGAAATCTTATATAGGTTCAAATGGTGAATTCCACTCTACTCTACTCTACTCTACCCTTCTCTACTCTGCACTGCTCTACTCTACTCTGCTCTACTCTAGAGCACAGTATTCGAATATTTGTTTGTTAAATTCAAATTCGTATAAATTTCCTGTTATAAATTTCAGATACGAAAAACACATTCACCATTCTCTGCGCCGCTTGTCCAGATAAAAAACGATGAAGAGGAACAAACACGTCCAAAACGGTATTATATCATAGTTAAAGTGTTCAAAATGGTGATGGTATAAAAATTAAGGATTCAACAAAATTTTCGACATAATTCAGAACGATTATGATAAATAAATAAAAAAATAAAACGTTTTAAAAATTAAGTTTTCTCATACAGTCAGTGTGTGTCTAAAACGATTCAAACGTCTTTTCAAGATTTATGAAAATAACAGGTACTTAATAAAATATGATTAATAAAAAAAATGTATTATAAACATAGTGTTGGAAGTGTAAATACATAAATATATTTTTAAGTAACTAAATTTAATACATAATACATATTACCATTTGTTTTTGAATCAGCTTCCAATAAATACACATGTAACGTTATGATATTTTAATATACTGCACTCAATTAATTTTCCTCAAAGGCTTGTAGAGTTGAACGATGAAATATAATGTGAATCATTTTTACATGTTTTCGCTTTGAGCTCAAATTTCTTTGTTAAATGTTTCACTTCTCTGAAAATCTTAAAATGGAATGTGTATATAACGGGACCAAAGGTCGATCGGGTTTGATATGGAAGATGTATTATAATTTCTCATTTGAATACTTGATTGATTCAAATCATATAGAATTAATTTAATATTGTTTTATTCAACTTAAGAAACGAGATCGACGTGTGTGCGAATATGTATTAATCGATGCACACATACCGTGAAACTTTATGTAAGTTAATTTTGTTGTTGTAAATAATATAATTCAATATTGTAATTGAAAAATTAAAAAAAAGTAATTTATTTTATTTTGTAATGTAAAACTTCACACCATTGTCAAACCAAATTTATTAAATGTAAAAGTCGTCTACAATTCTAAAAATGGTCTGCTTATTTTTGTAGCCGTAAACCAAAGAAAATAATTATCTTTATATTAAATTAACATGCGAATGTGGATGCACAAATATGAGATTATTTTTAAATATTAGGCTTTATATTTCTGCTTTTGTTGTAACCAATTTAATGATTATTTTATATATTTATTAGATTCTAAGTTATTCAAATACATGTTTTTGAATTCGACGAGCTGAAATATTCAGGTTTTTACCAAGTTTTGAGAATTATTAGATGATCTCAACGTTTGCAGGTGAAAACTTTTCCATTTTGTGAATAATTTAACAATTAAAGCAACAATACGCTTAGCGTCACGTTTCTGTTTCATATATGGATCTGCATTTATATCCTTAACGGTTAAATTTTCTTACTTCTTTAACTATTCTAATTATATTTTACTTTTAAATACATAAATTATGATTTTTTTGATAGTTATGTTTTATCCGTCCAACTACTAAATTAATTTATCAATTACGAAGATACAATTAGGTAATATGCAAGATTATTTTGCTCATAATGCACATCCAATTGTAAGTAGATTCGAATTATCTTTGATTTTAAACATAGTAGAGTGCGCTTTGCATTTACAAAACCAGTTTTTACACTCCAAATTAAACCTTTTGCAAATCACATTCAACCATCGGAAAGTATAAGACCGTTATTATACTAATCAATAAAATACAATCTATTTATTAAGTTGACTTTGATTATCTCAGTTGGTGGCTTTTACATACATAATTACGCACCATCCATATGTACTTAACGTTTCTTATATATTTACCATGAAATCATAAAAAAAATGAAAAATGAAGAAAATAAATCTGTAATGGTTGAATTTTATTTGTAAAAGTTTATGTTTGATGTTCAAAAGGTGAAATTTGATTTCTATAATGTTGAATTTGGAATGTAAAAGCAGTATATAGAAAAATTTTGAAAGATTTCAAGTTCTCATCGACGATTGTTTATTGTTTTAAAGCAATTTAATAATATTTAGCCATTTTTATGTTAAAACTCCACCAAAGAAATGTTTTGTTATTAGTTATGTTGATAGGTATTAAATCTTAATTGAATTTCCTATAAATTTGGATTACCATAGATATGTATTCCGATTATCTTAACAACAAATTAGTCATGCTTGAGTGAATTTCGAATGCGAATATGAACTTAATACATTCCTTCCACACGTCTAGACTTATTTAGTTTCAAATATTGCATTAATGTACGTACGAACATATCCGAAAATCATATAATTATTATTGAAAGATTTAAATTTGTTTATGAGTTGAAAGATATTTTCTTTCCATCGAGCTTAAGCATTTTTTATTCATAAGAGATTGATTTATATACTCAATAACTTAATTTGTATTTTTTATATGTTTCAATAGAAATTATGATTATATATATATGTAGAATTGTAAAAGTAATTATATGATAGAAAATTAAGTATAGTTGATTAATAAATTTATCAATTATTAATTAATTTATAGCTTAAAATTAAGGGAAAAAATAATTTACAAAAACATTGAAAGGGTATTTATTGTACCTTCCTTACCAACTATCTTACAAATAAATAAATAAAAAAATATTTGTTTTTTTTTTCAATCATGATTTTATTATGAAAAAAATATCACGCCAAGTATTAAAAATGATACGATATAAAACAATTGATTACACAAAAACAATGTTTATGAATTATTGTCATGTTTATGCTATCAAAGTCTTGTCAAATTTTTGGTCAAAAAATTACCAATAAAAAATCAGTTAATTAACAAAATTAATGAAGCAATTAATTCTAATATATAAAATAAAAACCTTGAAAGCGTAATCACAATGGTTCGTGATCGAGTACTGTTAATATAGTTTTGAATTTTCATAGAAAATGTAAAGTGCCGATCGTACTTTAAAATTAGCTGATTGCTGTATGCATACCCATTGGATAGCAATCAGGTTTGAAAATATCCATGGGATAGGAGCCTTATCAAATTATGTTATATACATAATAAAATTACAATATGTAATATATAAAAATAAATAATTCCAATAGGAATATATATTTTACATAACTCGTTAAAAAGTTATTAAAAGTAACATCAGGAAGAAGCTTATATCTATGAAGATTGGTAACCGTAGATTCGTATATTACGCTAAATTATCCGTCAACGGATTTTGAAATTCATTTTAGATAAAAACATGTTAACTATTGTTCGAAATAAATAATTTTATACAAAATTCATCTAACAAATTATAATTTTATGCAATTGTCAATTCATTTATAACATTAAATTATCCGTCAACGGATTTTGAAATTCATATCAGTTAAAAAACATATAAACTATCATTTGAAATAAATAATTTTACACAAAATTTATCTAAAAAAAAATCATAAATTTATGCAAATATTTGTTTCAAACATCAAAATTTGAACGATGTTTAAAAACTTTCGAGTAAAATAATAAGTTATATTCATGAACGCCGAAAATACAAGTCATTTACATAATACATAGTAAATTATAAAATTTCAATTACTCGTCAATCCTAACGTTGTAAATTAATAAAATTTTTCCCGAAATTATTGATGGATTGTACCAAACCGTTTTTCTCCCGTATTATACCTTTACGTGGTTTTGCAAAGTTATTATTTTTTTTATATATTCCTGGCTTTTTCAAAGTGATATGTATTTTGAAAACGTGTTTGGGCAGAATATTAATTTCAAACGGAACGCCCAAAGTTGGTCCATTACGAAGATCTAGCACTTCATCATAGTTAACCTTACGTCCTGCGATTTGAAGAGTGATCGATTCTTCATAGCGCCTATTGAACGAAGAAAAATACGAATTATTACGTGGTTCAATTTCTACAGAAATGATAGGAAATAAATAATCTCCTTCAACGTAAAAGAACTGCTCGACAATCACAAGCGGAGGAGTTCTAACTATTATATGATCGTCGTTTATTATGTTATGTCCGCCACGTTCAAAATTATCTGAACTAATATAATCAAATAGAAAAGGTTTATTTTCGACTATAGATTTTATCATTTCGAGTTGTTCATTTTTTGTAAATATTGTAGGATATTTTTGAAATATGTTCCGTAACTCATCGACAGAAAGTATATGAAATCGAAAAACACCGATAATTTCATTTTCAGATAAAAACGTACGCAAATTATCAGCCGTGGTTTGAGAAAGGCACCAGCTTAAAATTGAAGATATGAATTTGAATTCGGGGAATAAATAACAGTTTAAATATAATATATATTTCAGAGATTCTAAAGTTAAATTATTAAATTCATAACTAGATAAAACTAAATTAGGATTATCTTCTATGTAGGCAATACATAGCTCGATCAATCCACAAACGCGATGAAGTGAAGCGACATTGAAAATTAAAACTAAATCATCGAGACCTAAATCGGTATTAGAAAACAGACTTTTGATATACCGTACGCAGTCATCAATGATATTTTTCGTACAAAAATAATCAGCCGCGATAATAACTTCTAAACAAAACTCCAAACTATGAAACTTAACTACATTTGTGTAAGCATAAATTAGAAGACATGAAATAACGTCTAGAGGGAATCCAGTGATCTTCATGTAATTCATTCCTCGAGCCCATTGGATATTCCTTTCCCATACGGGACTTGCGATAGCGAGGATACATTTGTGAACGTAGTAAGTGGTCACATTGCCGGTGAGAGAATCGACTTTGATTTCAAAGTCTGAATATAATTGTTGATGGATGAGACTCACGGTTCTTTCTAATTGAGTTTCTCCCACTAACATTAATGGTTTGGACCAACCATCCATGGCCTTTATCTGCAAATTTAAAGAAATGTAATAAAAATGTATTAGAAAAATAAAAATAAGTTAAATGAATTTACTCACTGCAGTTGTTTGATTATAAATCCATAAATATAAATATCGGTTGTCAATCCATTCGGATGTAAGTGTATAATATCTAAAAAAAAAAGTATGAAATTAAAGATTGTTCATTGAGAAATATATATTTTTAATTCACTACCTTCTTCGGAATCAGTTGAATCTTTTTGTACTTCACATTGTCGGCTAAAACGAAAAACGTCATTGATAATCGTATTAAATTGGTGAATCTTTCAAACATTGATCGAAAATGTTTTGTTTTATTCCAAATACACACGAAATGGTACTCGATTCTCCACATACATGACGTCTATGCCGGAACTAACATCTCAAAGACAAATAGCCGATCTAACACAAAAAACAAGACTATACGAACAAATAAAACTTACAATACGTGGTTTGATACGCAGCAACTAGCCGTATTCGACATGAAAACACAAACGCATTAAAAGCACACAACATATCGCTTAGCACATTAATATAGATAAAAAATACCAGTTCGAATAGAAAGCCTTAAATTAGCAAATCGTCTCTAGCGATCGCGCATGAGAAATATTAATAATAATATTGAGAAAGTGCTAGAGTTGAGATTGAGGTTATGTACGTGTGAGAAACAACAGCGGTCGGCGGGACGGGTTGGGGACAGTGGATGGATGGGTGAAATGATGGGAAAATTACCCATCGGTTGCAGGTACGTGAATAAACCTTCGAATATGAATACTAGAGGGCGCAAGCTTACTTTTGTCAAAACGAAACTTCCTAAACGAACGTGAAGTAATTCAGAAACTTGAGTTGCCAGTGATGAAAATGAAATGTCAATGCAACGTTGGGATTCGGTCGTGGCGTGTTGTTAGTAGGGCTTGCAATTTACTGTCAAATTTCGATTACCGGTAAACGGTAAATAATTAGTCTCGTTACCGGTTTACCGGTAAATAAAAAAAATAAATTTATGTAGATTAAATGATTAAAGTATGACTTTATGTGGCTACTTTTACTAAAAAAAAACAGTATACATACTTGGTTGAAACCAATAAAATATATGAAATATATGTATACAAATCCATGGGGGGGGGGTAGTAATCATTTTTTCTAGTTTCAGTGAAAGTTATGAAATATATATATGGAAATCCATCATATGTTACAAATAATGTAACTTTCGGTGCTGAAACTAAAATAAATAATTACTACCCCCCTCCCCCAGGCTCACAAAACCATAATGGCGCCTATCACACTCATAAAAGCACCCTTTCAATTTTTTTCTGTAATAATATGTCTAGGTATATCTACCCTTAATTCGCAATATAATCGTTTCCGGTAATTACAGGTAATTTTTTTAATTTACCGGTAATTACCTGTAACACATTTTGACACATTTTAGGCGGTTAACCGGTAAACCGGTTTACCGGAATTGCAAGCCCTAGTTGTTAGGTCGAATTATCTTCTGCTGTAATAAATAATGACTCTATTTGCTGTTTTATCAAAAGTTCCTGACAAATAAACACATGGCAGATGAACAGAAATTTATCCGAACTACACTTGAAAACACGACATTAGAACACACCAACAGCAGAACACATGACACTAGAACAGATGTCGATTGGAGTGTTCTATTGTCGTGAGTTTTAGTTTCGTGTATTCTGCTATCGGTATTTTCTAGTATCGTGTGTTCTACTAACGTTTGGGAGCTTAAAAAAATGTTGTTTTGTCGTAAAACTTTATTAATTCGATTTCCCGTCATGTAATTTCGCATTTGGTTTAATAAAATTATATTTTTTTCACAAAAACACAATATTCGGCAATTCTTCACCGAATTCCAAGACAAACTGTTCATAGATTGAAAAGTTTTGATGATTGGTATTGACTTTACCTAAAGGTAAACAGTATCTAGGAATTATTGTTTCAAAATTGTAAATCTAGTAAAAAAATAATAAAAATATTTGGGTGATGATGCGCCTGCCAACAATAAATACTTATTTAAGTAAGTACTTACTTACATGTTTTTTTTTATTTTATTTTTACGCCTGTTAAAATAAATAAATAACAGTATAAAAAAAAATAATCAATTTTTAACTTTAACAGTGTTATTTCGAAATTGCTTTAAAAAAATCATGTAAAAAGAGATTTAGGTGTACATAAATTTTATCGGGACCTCAGTCTCAGTATCATTTAATGTTAGCTGATTTTTTACGTTGAATGAAAATGAAAATGTTAAACAATTTCAACTGTAGTTTATTTGAATAAAAAATAAATAAATAAAAACATATTGAACATTTTTTTTAAATTTATCTTTCTATTTTATATTCAAGTAAAAATTTTAACTCTTTTGTTTCTTTTTTCATCGAACATCCACGGATACTTCTGAAATTTTGATAATAATGGAAAATTCACGTGACTCCATACTCGATCTAAATGAGGTTGATGATGCACTTGATGTAACTCGCGGTATTGAATAAAATACATTTTTTCCCTTTAGCTTGAGAAAAATCTTCGAAATTTTTCATTTTCATATCGATCGAATTCTGCATTCTAGATTCTAAAATAATTTCTTTTGGTAATAATGAAAGGCCCAAAAATGTATTTTTGGGCGATATTTCAAGGCCATCACTCGAAGAGTTGAGCCCTTCGTCTGATGTTCGTCAAAATTCTGGAAGACAAAGATCACAGGATTATAATTTGAATAATATATCAAGACCATCGTTTGATGGTGACGTAACTTGGGATTCTCATGCTGGACGAGAATATAGGCATGACACCAGCTTTGGATATAACGAAAAGCTTTTGGAATTAAAACAAAAGAGAGCTCATTTAATGAAAAATATGTCGATTGCCTCATCGGAACAACTTTCTGATATTATGCCACCGGCTGGAATGAATGAATTATATTCGGATGTATCCAATTCTTCGTTAAATGGTAGTGATAGAAACCAATCGAGACGATCTGGTGGTGATTTTTATGTTTACTCGTGATATTTTGATATTAATTTCTAATTATACTTATAGTGATATTCATTAACGTGAGCTTTTTAGTTTCTAGACATAGCCAACCAGGAAATCATAGATCTGAACATAATTATAATACACACGAGGAGAGAAATAATAGTGTTCAACAACACACTGGTAAACTTATAAGTATTTCAAATAGCCGAGACTTAAATATGACTGGAGTATCTGAACCGAATGAAAGAGATTCTAGTGTTCAACAACACACTGGTAAACTTATAAGTATATTATCAGATAACCAAGACCAAGAATCATCGCTTGGAGTGTTAAGCTTGTCTGGAGTATCTGAACAAAATACATCTCTAAGATATCAAGATTTTCTTCAAAATCTTCCTCATGCTAATCAGGGAAATTTTCCAATAAAAAATTTAAGAAATTCTAGTGTTCAACAACACACTGGTAAACTCATAAGTATATTAACAGATAACCAAGACTCATCGCTTGGATTGATAAATTTGTCTGTAGATTCCAGTAAAAATGATAGTCGTAGAAAAAGTACTTCACGAATTGAAGATATATCAAATTTTACATTAGACGATTCGAATAAGTTTGGTAGTGGAATAAATGATGCATCAGATGATGCTCCGCAAGGAATTGCTTCTAAATACCTGAGGCCAAGTGAAATATCCCATACTTCATCAGAAGATTTAACTCATTTTCCTTTTTCAGAAGATTCAAAAATTGACATTTCAAAACTCGATGATGATATATTACACATCACAATGGTCGACATACCTGTAGCGGATTCTGTTAAATGTGAAAAAGATGATAAAATTGTGGTTATAAAAAATCCAGATTTTAACAATTGGGAAATTCATTTAAAATTGTCCGAAAGTGATGCTCCTGGTCCTAGTGGTTTACCATTGCCACCTCTTGCACACGAGAAAAGGACCATATGTTCATTTAGAAGCAAAGGAAAAGCTACGGCTAATTTGGAAGACAAAGACAGTAGAATGAAAATAGAAACTGGTAGTGATGATCTTGGTCCTAGTGATGCTCCTGGCCCTAGTGATTCCCCTGACCCTAGTGAAGGTCCTGGTTCTAGTGGTTTACCATTGCCACCTCTTGCACATGAGAAAAGAACCATATGTTCATTTAGAAGCAAAGGAAAAGCTACGGCTAATTTGGAAGACATAGATAGTAGAATGAAAATAGAAACTGGTAATGATGCTCTTGGTCCTAGTGATGATCCTGGTCCTAGTGATGCCCCTGACCCTAGTGATGGTCCTGATTCTAGTGGTTTACCATTGCCACCTCTTGCACATGAGAAAAGGACCATATGTTCATTTAGAAGCAAAGGAAAAGCTACGGCTAATTTGGAAGACAAAGACAGTAGAATGAAAATAGAAACTGGTAGTGATGCTCTGGGTCCTAGTGATGCTCCTGATCCTAGTGATGCCCCTGACCCTAGTGATGGTCCTGGTCCTAGTAATGCTCTCGGTCCTAGTGGTTTACCATTACCACCTCTTGCACATGAGAAAAGGACCATATGTTCATTTAGAAGCAAAGGAAAAGCCACGACTAATTTAGAAAAGAATGTTAATAGAATGAAAATAGTAATGATAACAACGGCAGTCCAAACTGATCCAGTTATAATTTTGAGCGAGAAACTAGACGATAAACAATTACAAAAGCTTAAACCAGCAGAACTAGAACGTATCAAAAAACGAATAGAAAATCCTGGTATTCCACTACCGCCAGAAGGAAAAGAAGTGTTCAAATCTATGCTTCCAAAAATTGTACGCGTTCCGGTAAAAAATTTGAATATGAAGACTTCTACTCCGAAATCATCACCACCTAAAAAAAGGGGAAATATACTACCTAAAAAAAAGGAAAATATCAAACCACCTCTAAAAAAGGAAAATGTCAAACCACCTCTAAAAAAGGAAAATGTCAAACCACCTCTAAAAAAGGAAAATATCAAACCACCTCTTAAAAATGAAAATACCAAACCACTGAAAAAAATCAATAAACGAAAATAATGTAATATTATAGTAGAGCAGAATGAACTTTTTTTAATTGCTTGTACTTTGTAATGAAAAATTTATAGATAAATTTTCTCAATTTTATTATATAAAAATTAAAAGTTTGCTATGTAAAATTTTTATTTTATTAACTAGTCAAAACTATGAGATAGAACAAATATGTATGTACAACCGCAGTTAGAATTTGTATACAACATTAGACATCAGAGATTGTGAGTATTTTTATTTTGCAAATCTGTTTTATGTGTAAATTCCATTACATTTCCACCAGACCGAGTAATATATACTTTTCAATCACTCCTTAAAAGAAGATCATTTTTTAACACGTCCATAAATTGTTCAAAATTGCCTTCTACCCCATCTTATCACAATATAAACTCTAATAAATGAACAAAAACGAACTTTGCGATCGGAAAGAGACAAAGCTATATTAACTATTCAGGTAAGTATCAAAAACGTGTACTTTTTCCCGATGAATTTACTCTTGAGATATATGTAAATATTATATAAGGAAAATTGAGATGCTTAGTGAGATTATGATTTTCAGCATAGTATATATTGACCAATGGTGCAATTCACCCTTTTACAAATAAAATAATAATAATCCATACTAATTTCTATTATTTTAAACATAAAATAAGATTTTGCTCTCACCATGAAATATAGAATATTTTAGTCGGTAAATGAATGTCATTTGGGGGTTTAGGAGAGCAGAGGACCCTCCGCTCCACTCCATACCTAAAAAATAAAAAGGTTGAAGAACGCCCGAACGACAAGCGCTGCGCACGTTTTGATAACTTTCAATACATCTCGGCACAAGTAAACACAGTCAAAATATTGCGAAATTTAATTTCTAAGTGTTTTAACATAAAACAATAAAAAATAAATAACGCCCGCTAAAAAAAAATAATTTAGAAAAATAAAGTACAACTAGCGGGCACGCGTACCTAAAAGAACGTTCGTTTTGACATCTTCCGATGCAATTCGGCACCAGTAAACACAGTCCAAATTAAAAGAAACTTCGTTTCTGAGTGTTTCAATATAAAACGAAAAAAATGAAAGGGTGCCATTTAAAAAAATAAAATAAAGTTGAAATAACGGACAGCCTAACATACATGAGTTTTAGGACAATTGGAAGACTGCATGTTGGTTAAATGATAATTTATTTTAATCATACTATTCCGAAATTTTTCGCGGGCTGTGTTCTATTGTCGCTGTGTTCTAGAGCCGGGGTGTTCTAGTATCATATGTTGTATTGTCGTTTGGACAGATATCTGGAAACCGTCGTTAAGATTGAACTTTTAACAACTTGTGACAATATTATATGGTATTAAAAATATAACTTTAAATAAATGCTGATCGATTAATATTTAATTTTCATAGCATAGAAATTCATCACAAAGACAAAAAAAAATAAAACAAATTTGATACAAAACAATAAACTTTATTTCAAAATTTCAATTTAGGATAGTAAATTTTCAGACGCTTTGAAAATATTCAACTGAAGCTCTTACTATATTTGCAAGAAGGAACACAATCATCGACCAAGGATCAGAATCGACGGATTCCAGACTTCTTTTTCCATTGTCGAATCCATTACCCATAACCCAGTCACCCACAGTCATACCCAAAGAAAACAGAGTTTTCATACCCAGTTCACCGGCAGAAGTAAGAGTGCTCTCCGCCGTTTCAATGACATAATCTCCAATGGAGCCGAGACCGCCCAAGAAATTTCCCAAAGAGCTGAATATGTTAAACGAATTGAAGAGAGATCCGAAGAAATTGTAAATCGAAAGAAACACGCCTGCCACGATTTTCCAAATAATTTTCCCGAGATAGATAATAAGGTCTTTGATATCATAAGCGACACTGTAGATCAATGCGGTTATGCTAAAGTCTTCATCGCTTTGAAGAGAATTGTTGTCGGTTGTTTGAAGAGACGTGTTGACGGTTGTTTGAAGATAATTGTTGACAGTTGTTTGATTAGACTTGTTGTCGGTTCTTGGAAGAGACTTGTTGTTGGTTGTTGGAAGAGACTTTTCGGTTGTTGGAAGAGTTTTACTGTCGGTTGTTCGAAGAGACTTGTCTTTAACTTCTTTTACTTTTTTGAGTGTTTCTTGGAGCGCTTCGGTTTTAGGTGCAGCTTTCAATTGTTCGTTTTCATCATCGAATACACCGAAATATCCTCTGATCGTGCTTCGCAAATCCATTGATGCCGAATTCGCATTTCTGGCAATCAAAATCACAAGGAATAAGTAGAACAGTTTCATTTTTGTGATGATTTATGCAAGCCGAGGAAAGATTTATGCCGTTCAGTCAAAATACTAAATTTCAATCGTTCATAATCGAGTATTTATCGAAACATATTTTACGATTCAAAACAGTTTTTTTTTTATGTTATTGTTTATGGTTTGATTTGTTCCAGTCATTTTCACCATATTGATTCCTTTTATATTATTGTTTGGGTAATTTCACTTGAAACTAAAAACTATAATTGAATTTAACTGTAAAATTCCGCAAAAGACTGAAATTGATGAATTAATAGGTTCATCTTTAAAAGTAATTTTATTGATTTTAATACAAAATTTAATATAAACATGTTGCTTTAAATTTCGGTTGATTGACTTTGTGACAAAGCTCAAAAAGTACCTTTACCTTTTTCTCAATAAGTAATTGATCAACAATTTTATCGCTTTGAAATTTTGCTAGCCTTACAATTAGTTGAAATATAAATTAAAAATATCATTGAAGTACTTAATTTTAATTTAACTATCACATATATGAAAATATACGACCATTCCGCGATCGAAGTTGTCATACCATAAATATCTCCAAGAAAATAAGACGATAACGGTTTATAAAATGATCGTTGAATAAAATAGTTTTTGACTCAAATTAAATTATCACATAACATTTCTTAAGTAAAAAAGAAATACTGCTCCCTTGTTTTTTTCTATATATTTTTTTTAATTAAATTTTAATCGATTTGTACGCTTGATTTGAACCTGCACTTACGTTGATCAAAATAAAAAAAATTGAAAACTTCAATATTATATTTTTTTATTTTATGGCCGTTTCAAGGCTTGTAATAAAAAGGTTCATAAATATTTTGTGATATTCACTTCACACTTTCCTTAATTTATATTTTTGTAATCAATATTGATATAAAAAAATAATAATGAAACGATATATTTTTAAAGTTTTTTATTTATTTAAAAAAAATAATAATAAATACAATAATAAATTATTTACATAAAAAAACGTCAAAATGAACGTCATTACCCCATTTATGGCATAATTTATTTATTAAATTACATCGAAATCCGCAATAATATTTACTTACTCGATTTTGTATTCGGAACAACCGAAGTTTCCCAATATTTAGTAATATTTTTAATACCTTCATTTATCGTGTCATTCAGCGAATTGACATCCAACCTGAACTGCTCCCTCACGATATCTTGTTTGCTTTGTTGTCCTGAAAAAATGCCGAACCAGGACGACACGGTGTTATTCAAAGTGGTAATACCTTGATTCACGGCACTGGATAACTGTTGCAATATATTCCCTGAAGTGTTGTTTGAAGATTCTGGAGGAGTAAAGATACCCTGAAGTCCAGATGTGATGTTTTGCGCACTTTGCTGAAGATTCGTAACACTCGTTTGAATAATATTAGGACTATCAGGGTTAGGGTTTGTGAGTGATTGGAATGTCGAATTGAGACTTTGTACCCCTTGGACAACAGTATTTTGGAAAGATTGGATACCCTGTTGCAAAATGTTTGTTGGATTGGATGTATTGTCAGTATTAAAAAGATTTTGGATGGTCGTTGTAAAATTATTTAATCCATTTTGAATGTTTTGAAAGCCTTGTGCGAATATATTCGGAGGTGTTGTGGTATCCGAATTTTCGTCAGCTGGAGGCCTCACTATATTTTGAATGGATTGGTTCAAATTTTGCACTCCTTGTGATACGCTGTCTTGGAGATTTTGTATAATGTTCGGTGGAGGGTTGTCGCTGTCGCTGGGACGAATAATTGACGTCAATCCAGTGGTCAAGTTAGTGATCCCTTGTTGTACTGCCATTATGCCTTGTTGTATTATGTTCGGCGCTGATGTGGCTGCCTCTTGTTTGTCTTCAACAATGGGTGGCTTGACTTCAGCGACTTGATCTTCTTTGGGAGTTTGTTGCTCGGCAACTACTGGTTTTCCATCATCGGTGACCTTTTGTACGACATGCTCCTCCTTGGGTGGTTCTTCAGCTAGTTCTTGTTTGACAACGGGAACTTCTACGAACGATACTGCTTCGACCGGTTTTTGAACGGCGGCGGCTTTTTTGAGATCGAATTTATCCTTTGGCTTCGGATCGATTGTAAACGATACGGTTTTGACAGGCTTCCCCGGGTCGACGACCTCTTCTTTCAGAGTTGTTTTCAGTTTGATTTCGTCCTCCGATTTCGGGTCGACGACTTTATTTTGATCTTCGTGGACATCAATGGTATGCGGTGCTTCGATGTCGGCGTCGCGATTGTCCAAAACCGATTTCAGAGCTGATCCAGATTTGGCCGAGGTGAAGGAGAAGGATTCGCTCAGCTCAGATGTGAATGAGCCCTCATCTTCTTTCGCGTTTTTCAGGACAGCTGCTGATGTGGCCTGGATGAGGAAAACCAAGAAGAATATTCGCCACGACTCCATGACTTGTTGATTAGTCGGAGATGAGGGAAGAACTGGTGTCTCGGCTGAGTTAAACCTGATTTTATACACAACTCTCTTATGTGTCCATATAACGGACCATCCTCGTGATTTATGTACACAACCTCAAGAGCACAACACTTCTCAATATTCAATCTAATGCTTGTTTAAAATTTTTTTTTTGAAAATGATATATCAGTGATTTTATTTAAAGATTGATCAGTGTTTAATCATATTATATTAATTTTTATAGTTATTATTAATATAAAGTTAAAGAGTTGAAGATGAAAATAAAAAATTGACGTCTTTAACATATTGATTGATTAATTTTTTTAATTTTATTGATTTTTAAGCCCTTGAAAGTTTAAGTGTTAATGAACATACAAAGAGTATTGCTGCAGTTTGCATTGTATGATATAACAAGTACCAGCAAGTAATTCCATTTACCGTTGGATATCTTTTTGCTTCAGCGTTCAATAAACTCTTTGCACATTTTGATCACTCATGCGAACTCAGTATATCAATATTTCATATAATATAATTATACAGAAGAAAAAAAACATAAAAAGACGCAATCGTGCCGGAAGAAACAGGCCACGAAAGGAGTTTGAATGCTTATTATTTTTTTTATTTAACGCTTTGTCACAACAAATTTCTTCGACCTCCGAGTTAAATTTGAATAATAAAAACAAATATACGGACGAACTAATGGAAATAATCGCCCAATCTTCAATAATTGCAATCGAATGAAATATAAAAGTTTTTTGTGTAATAGTGACTTTTTTCCTATCGACACATTCTTGAAATGTATCACATATCACTAATGGTGTAATCGATTCGCATAATCGGTTTCAGCAATTCAGATCTATCGGTTTTCAACGCATAGTTCGTATCTGTTGAAGAGAACAACTCTGAAAACCGGTCTTCATGTCTAGGTCACGATACATTTGAAATTTCTCGATCTGGGATATTCAATGTAACGAAATTTTGATACAGACCATCTTTGAAAAAATATTTTTCCATGTACAGATCTGAAAGATTATGATATATTTTATTAACAGACTTTTTTCTTTTTGTATGTAACTTTTTTGCGGTCGATTCATTGATTTTTTAAGTCCTAATATAAATATGTACAAATTACATTTTTTTCACATTTTTAGAAATGATTCTAGTTTATAATTTTTTTTTAATTATTTATAGTCTATTTAACCAAAGTGATGGTTTTTGTATGTTGATTATCTCTGATGACCGAAATTGGATCATTCCATAGTTGCGTTGTTAAGGAAGGTATTGACTTTTCATCTACGAATGTAAATGAGCGAAAGATTTCTTAGAATATAAATGTTTTCTTTTCTATTTAACCGATATTGCAATATTAAATTTCAAACGAATGAAAGTCTTTCTTCGAATTGAAGAATGGTTTATATTTCTGTCAAAAGAAATTATGTAAATATGTATGTTTTTTTATTCGTAGAGAGTCGTTGAATTTCACTATATGCATGTAAAAAATGAAAACGTTGACTTTGAAACAAAAAAATTAACCCAAAAAACGCTAACCCAACCTAACCTAAACGTGCGTTTAATAATAAATGGTGATCGTGGTTTCTTCTTATTGAATCGCGTGAATAATTGTTTTCGTTCGACGTAATGTAAGGTTATGCGCGATAAATGTCAAATGAGTGACATTTGCCAGCTAGTGCGAACGCAACGGCGATGACGTCACAGGGGTTTGAAATTTTTGGTCTTTGAGCGATGCATGTAAGGTTCCGACTATAACCATTGTACACTAACGCCGGTGTGCGCCAATATCTTGTGCACTACCATCGCGTATGCCATTAAAATTTGTGCAAAAGTCTGAAAATCGAACTTTTCAATCAATCAGTTTTTTTTCAATTATCCGATTCGCGATATTTGGCGATGGTCGGGGGAAGATAACGCACACGAAGCAAACGCACACGAAGTGAACTCACAGGAAGCAAGCTCACACGAAGCGAGCTCACACGAAGCAAGCTCAAACGAGGCAAGCTCACAGGAAGCAAGCTCACACGAAGCAAGCTCACACGAAGCGAGCTCACACGAAGCAAGCTCATATGCTTTCGAAAATTTTCAAATTTTCAAATTAATGTGAAAAACGCTTAACACAAAACTGAAAGCGCCAAAATGCGTTTTTGTGTTAAAAGAATTTCACGTTAGACGTAATAGTATACGTCCATAATATTTTGTCAGTACCAAAGTAATATTTCTTGTTAAATGATACGAAAATTTTCGAAAGCATGTGAGCTTGCTTCGTGTGAGCTCGCTTCCTGTGAGTTTACTTCGTGTGCGTTAGCTTCCCCCAACCGCGATATTCACAACTATGATCGTATTTCGTCTCGTTACGATTCACCAATAAAGCGCGCGAATCCAAGCACAGCTGTCAAACTCCTGTCAAACTCACCACGTTTCAACATGGAAAAACTCGTGGGCGACAACGAAAATACCCTGCAGGTGACCGAAGCCTCCCCCCTGGTGACGGGGGCCATGATCAAAAGCCGCGCAGTGGACGGCCGCCGCGTCAAAATATGGGGGCGCGTCACCGGGGCCTCCGCCCTCGACACCATCAGCCTCACGGCGCCCGACAACGGCGAGGTTACGGTCAAGCTGAAGTCCCCGGCCCCCACGACCGACCCTTCGCAGTGGATCGAGGTGACCGGAGTCCCCCGGGGAGGACTGTTGATGGCCGAGGACCTGCTGGTGTTTCCGGCCGGTTCTGATCTGCATCTCGAAGGGTATCAGGCGCTCGCTCAGTTGCTGTCCGCTGTGGACGATCCGTGGAATATCGGTGGGTAGTTTTGGAGCCGGCGTTAATAATTGTGGACGGAAGCCAAGTTATAAAAAATCTCCTTGTAAGTGCCTTGAAATTGAAAAAAATTGTGTACAATTCAAAAGGCTTATACCTTTTATTAAATTTCAGTTATATAATAATTGATTGTTCAAATTCGGTAATTTTGCACTTTAGGTGCATAAATTATTAACGAATTTGCATTTTGACAAATTAGAATGCATTGTAGGTGCTCAAATGAAATTTCTTAATATGTTCCACGCATAATTTATGCATTACGAGTCTATAAATAAGGTTTCTTAACAAATTTCACGTGTAGTTTGTGCTTGTACATGTTGCAGCGCGATTGTCAGTTTTTACAGAACATGTTCATTTAGGTCAGAGGTCGGCAAACTTTTTTTGGAAAGGGCCGGATTATAAAAATTTGAAACTCGACGGGCCAAACAACAAATTCGATGATTTTATAGGGCTAATTATTTTAAAAAAACAGGTTTAAGGTTTTAAAAAGTTTAATCTAATCGATCTCAATATACATAGTTATTTAAAAATTCTAGTGCTAGTTTCAATAAAATATTTTTATAAGCAGGTAATACCAAGAAAATAATTATAAATTAATAGCGCTGCAGGCAATTTTTTTTTAATTGCATCCATACTATCAATAAAAATTTTAAATTTTACAAAATAATAATTTTGGAGAGAAATCACTTCCAACTGAGGGTTTGATAGAAGTTCCTCAATTATACAGTTAAATGGATTTTGAAATATGAAAATGTTTTTTGCGCTTTTATCAAGACCCGTGAAACGCTTTTGCGTCTGTAGTTTAACAATATGTTCAAAAAATACTCGAATATCTGCTGCAATTTTTTTTTGAGGATGAGAACTCCTAAATTGATTATAAATTTTTTAAAAACAATACTAGCCAGATTGAAAACAAACGGCGGGCCAGAGTTTGCCGATACCTGCTTTAGATCATGCAAATTTTCTCACACTAACTTTTCGGATGGCAATAGTTACTACTATACGACATGTAAACCCAAAACTCTAACATATAGTCAAAATTTGACAAAACAGCTTTCCAACCACACTAAAAAAAAATCGCAATTATATTGCATGAATTGTGCATGAAATACGTTAGCAATTTTAATTTGAGCATTTGTAGTACATTTTTATTCATGTCAAAATGCAAATTTGTCAATAGATAATTTATGTACCTAAATTGCAAGGTTACGATGTCTCAATGGTGTCCTTTTTTTTCCAATTAAGTAATAAGTGTTAGTTATAGTAAGCATGCAGGGTAACAACATCAGTGATGGATCATGTAGTTAACAATAATTTTTTTTAAAGTTGATTATCTTTCATAGTAAATAGCTTACCTATCGCACCCTGTCCAAAAGATTATTATCTTTAAAAAAACCTTAATTTTTGTTTTTTCTGAGAAATAGTCGAGTACGGGTTCATGATCCACCACCGGTTTCGTTATCCTAATGTGTCCCAAGTACATAGTTGATCTCAATCTCAATGTTGCAATTTAAAATATGAAATTTTTTTTAGACATAGAATTAAATTAGGATTAGAAAAAAAGTCAGTTTTCTTTGGGGGGGAGGGGGGGGGTAGTGATGATGATGATATATGATGTGAAGCAATAATTTACGCCATTACCAAAAAGATTGTTTTTTTTATCAATACCATCATAAGATCTATATTATTGAAAAGATTAAGTTATTTTATAGTATAAAAGTTATTGTGAAAAAAGATAACAATATTTATTTTACTATTTTATTTTTTATTTTTTGAAAGACACTATATTTAGGGCCCAGTGTCTTACCCCCCACTACACTCCCCAATCGGTCGTCTCTGCCGTTAATAAATGAACAGTAATAACGAAGAAATGTATTAGTTTTTAGAAAAAAATTTCATCGGCCGTCCAAGAGCGGGGCCATAACGGTTGCTTCGCTCGCCATAATAAAAAACCGAGTGAAATAACCAAATATGAGTATCAATGTTTGACACATGCCAACACAGATTTATTAGTATAAGATAGGATTAAGATTCAAGTATATATAAATCATGTTCTAATAGAATAGGTACCTTGTAGATAAAGTAAATTATAATACCCTGATTCCTGTTATTATGTAATATTGTCTTATTATGTTTTCAATTTTGTTTTACTTTTACATACATTTTTTGTATGTTTATTAATTTTATACTAGAAGTGGTCAATTTTTTCGGGTGGCAGACCAGTTTGAAAATTTCATGAACCCTAAGGCTGTGCGCACATCAGACGGCTAGGCTAACAAGGAGAAGGCACAACGACGGAAATCAATTTTATTTTTTTTTTTCGATAGATCACCTTTATTGATTTGATATGGCAAAGTATAATCGCGCACCACCGAGCCAATTTAATTATAAACAACTTTAAAGTTTCAATAAATGAGTATATGCGATTAGACGCCGTCTCGATATGTGGCGTAAGGTCTAAATCGCCGAATCACTGGCACGTAAGCATCTGCGGTGCGCCGAGACGTGAGCAATAGCGTTCGCACTCCGCCGTCTCCAAGGCCGATGTGTCACTCGCATTCGTTGCGTTCCTTCTTTTCCCGATCTACCTACTCACTTTTATCGTTTTGACTAGCTAGTCGGGCTGATGTGTCCAGGCCGTAATGGCTCATGGATAGTATTAATTGTGGGAATAAATAATACACTCAATTTTTTTTATAAAGGAAAAAAGTCAATAAAAAAATAATTAGTAAAATAGTTTTGAAATCAAAATGCAAATTGCTGATTGTGATCCATTGATTGCTGATTGTTATAATTCTTTGTAGTTAATAATATTTTGAACCAAAAAACAATAATTCGCCCATAAATACATACACTTCAAATGCCATTATTCTTTTTCCTTGTAATTAAATATTTAAATTGTTCAACTAATTCAGAATATTGATCGAAAAACAAAAATCATTTTGCCAGGAAGTCTTTCAGTTCAGGAATTTTCTTTTTCATTTACAAAAAATATGATGATGCAGTCTTTTAATTTCTATTACTAACTTGTTTCTATTTCATTTATTTATTAACTTTCTTTCATTGATTTGATCGTATGATTTGAAACTTTTATTTTTCATTATAAAATAAATATTACTAACCCGAATACTTTGAATACTAACACTTAACGCACAATCGTTTTCATTCAAATTTGTTTTTTGAAAAAAAAAATCTGATTGTGAGCTCTAAATGTGTAAGTCAGTTGCCTCATTTACCTTCATAAAAACTGCACATAAAAAATCTATGTCAAAACAAATTATTCATTGTATGTACTCGTGTTAATTTAATTGTAAGATAAGTCAACGGGTACTCAATGGTCAAAACATCGGTCTCACTGTTGCAAAAGAATACAATAATTAATTTTAAGTAGGGTTAAAATACTTCAACGAGTACTCGATGGCTATTCAAAAGTGTTTTTATATATCAGTTTGGGTGCAAATCAATAGATCTCTTTAATTTAGGAAAGACAAGTAATTAATATTAGTTTGGTAGTTGGCTAGTCAAAAGTTTAATACCCTAAAGTTGTTTTTATAAAACACTTTGATTCTTTAAATATTATTATAAATTTCATATTATATTTTCAATTTTGTTTTGTTTTTACATCGATTTTTGAATATCCAATAATTTTCGTGCTGAAGATGTGAAATTTTTACAAAAGATCCACTTATGAATGCCGAAATACTGAATGCATTAACTATTTTGTCTTTCACTTTTCACGCACTGCACGTAATAATGTAAAGTACGAAAAAGCTCCACTGAGAATCTATAAAAGAGGAATTTCAATTAATACAAATAAATATGACCTAATAAAATTTAATACCGACCCCAGCAACAGTTCCTTTTGATATGTAGTAAAATTTCCCTGCAGTGATTCCTAGCGGTCGTTGTGCTCTTTGTATAACTAAAATCAAATTCCTTTGTATATCTTTACTGTAATTATACCAAGAGCATCCATAAGCAGCATCAGCAATTTGTAAGGACTGTAAAAAGGCACTATTGTATCAAAACCTTTGCTGTCTAATAAATGTATTCATTATATTTTTACAAACTTGTGTTATTATTTGTTGACCATATTTAGAAAACATCAAAAGTTGCAAAACCGATCCAAATCCAAATCCAACAAATATCAGCAATTGATCAATATCATATATGTTCTTAAAAAAACATATGTTTAATTCAATACAAGATTTCAAATTTAAAAAAATAATTATATACATACATATGTCACAGTCCAAGTGTATTTCAGTCCATGTATATTTGGATTGGTTATAAATACACATTGTTGAGTTAAGTTAGATTGTGTTAAGTTTTTTTTTTTGACAATCCCATTTGTTTTGTTCTAAGTTTTGGATTGGGTTGAGTCAAATATACATGGACTAATAATATATGTACATGGTTGGCGACATATACGTTATATTTACCACACTGATTTGAAATAACATAAAACAAATTTTGAGCGAACACAAATTGAAATCGATCAAGAATTGGTAACTAAATATATCTTCCATACTGTTCACATAATCTATTATTGTGTTATGCTGAGAAATAATATATTTTAATTTTCTCGAAATTTCTTTATCGTCGTTTTTCATAATGAATCGATGTCTGTTCTTTACATCTGAAATAATTTTGTAAGAACTTCAGTTCTGAGATTATATTTATATGAAAATTGAAAACATTACAGGTTTTAATCCTTCTATGTTTTCCGATATCTTCTATTCTTTTTCTTAATATGATTATATGACCTCTTAAATGAATCGACAAACATACAAAAGCGCAATCGATAGCTCCGACGTTGAGTGCAGCCCAAGTTGCTCGAAATGCGAGATAAAAGTACCAAAACAATCTTATCGGTTGGCCCGATGAAAAACCATAACTGAAATGTTATTAATCACATTTTAAAATTTATAGTACTAATGTTAAAATAAAAAATGACACTTGCTCAAATTTAAACGGTGTTGACAAAGGAGTTTGAGGTAAGCCGGCAATTTTTTGGTAAATGGAGAGCAAAAGAGATTTCCACACGCCAACGATTGATAGACAACATAGAAATATAGAATAACGGAAAACTAATATTTGGCATTCTTTGTCTGCGTTTATTATGATTGTTGAATTCCTTTTTCCGAGTGTCTTTAAGTCTGGGGAGTTAAATTTCATGAAAAATGTAACGAATAATCGATCGTATAAAACTTCTACTCACATTGTTTTTGTAATTCGTCGAAGAGTGATCTAAACTTGCCTCTTTTGAAGAACAAAATGAAGTGTTTTACTTCTGTCGAAATCAAACCTACTAATATACCGATGGTTTGTGTCATTTCTGATATTCCATCCGATGTGTAAAACAAATAAATCAATTCGGGATAGACGAGCGAAGAAACAACACACACTGTCACGAAGAACATGATTATTTCATAACTTCTTTTATTCGAATCTGACCATATTCCGATCCTTTTGAGTAAACATAAGTTGTTTTTCATGATTTTATCACTTTTCTTATTGTAGATCGCTTTTTTTATACGTTGGAATTTCTTCCTTAAAATCTCCATTATGTTATCGGGCTGATCTTCAAACTCAACTGTTGTTTTCAAATGCTAACTTTTTTCACAGTACAACTAATATATAGTTAATATATATATGTATATATCACTTTTGTGAGGTTGTAGAATAAAAATTGACTTAATTATACGTTAAACTTTTTCATTGCCCAATTTAATAGTTCATGTAATGAGTGACCAGTGAATAAATTAATTCACAATTTCAACAGTAACCTTTATCTATTATTCACTAATAGCTTTGTACAGAGAAGAGTAAATTTTTTATAAAAAAATAAATATCATTTTTATTATATTTTCATAAAAAATAGTATAGAGCCCATTTAAAATTTAATATAATTGAACTAGTTTTACTAAAATAATATAATATTTGATTTTATTGGGAATATCAAACCATAAAGTTTGAAAATTTTACTGAATGAAACATTATTTTTAAATCATTTTTATTTTAAACATTCAATTTTTGTGCAGACATTTTTAGCAATTCATTAATTTCATACGAAAAGACCAAATTTGGTTTCCTACTGTGTTATTTATTGATATATAAAAAAATCATTCACTTTTCTCTAATTGCTCGTAATAGAGTAAAATATGAATAAGCAGCACTGAAGATCTGAAAAAAATTGAGGTCAATTAGTTTTTTTCTTTAATTTAGCATGTTTAATAATATTTTTTACATACCCCAGCAACGGTACCGATTGATATAAAATAAAATTTACCAGCAGTGAAACCTAATGGTCGTTGGGCTCTCATAATGATTAAATTCAAATATTTTCCGACTTCTTTGCTATAATTATACCACGAACATTCAAAAGCGGCATCGGCAATTTGCAAAGACTGACAAAGAAAACTTAATCTCATAAATTTGCAATTATGTACATATATGAATTATGTAAAATTCTCATACGTTTGTCGTTATTTGCTGGCCATATTTAGAAAACATATATAACTGCATTAACGATACTAATCCGAATCCAACAAAGATAATTATTTGATATGTATCATGTATGTTCTGGAATTTTAAAATATTTGAGTTTATAAATTTGATTTGAGGATAAATTGAAATAATAAAAAGCTTGAAAAAAGATACTCACTACGCTGATTTGATATAACACGATGCAAATCTTAAGAGAACACAAATTGAAATCAACAAAGAATTGATAACAAAATATGTCTTCGAGATCTTCAATGTAATCTATTAACGTATTGTGTTGCGAAATACAACTTTTTAATTTCTTGATTATTTCATGTTCATTATCATAACTTTTCAAGATGATTGGAGGTCTGTTTTCAACCTCTGAAAATCAAAATGTTTATCAGATGCGAAAAATTGTAATGCTTCGAACATATTATATATTACGTATTATTTGTGTTGTTTGTTTCCCAATTTCTTCTATTCTTTTTTTCAATATTATCAAATGACCACGCAGATGAATTGAAAAACATACAAAAGTGCAATCGATCGACACAACACTGGTAGCAGCCCATACTGTTTTGAATGTCATGTGAATGTACCAAAACAAATTTATCGGTGGACTCCACGATAAGGAATAACTGAAATATCCTTAAAATCATTAAAAGGCAATCCATGATTAAAAACAAACAATTTATTTTTAACTAACTCAGATTTATACGGTGTTGAAAGAGAAGTATGTGGTAAGCCAACAATTGCTTGATATATATAAAGAAAAAGTGAATTCCACATGCTAATAATTGATAAGAATATTAAAAATGCAGAATAATGATACGTCATGTTGTTGCATTCTTTGTCAGCTTTGATTATGATATCTGAATTCTTTCTGTCAATCACTTTAATATCTAAATGGTGAAATGCTTGTTTTGTGAAAGATTTAGTAAAATAAATTCATTAAATAATGTTAATAACTCACATTCCTTTTGTAATTTTTTGAGAAGTAATTTGTACTTGCCTTTTTTGATAAACAACAAAAATATTTTTATTAATAATGAAATCAAACTGATTAAAATACCGATTGTTTGTGTCAAATCTGATATTCTGTCCGATGTGTTAAAAAAATAAATCAATTCCGGAACTATGAGCGAAGAAACAATTAATGTCGTAGCTAAGAACATGATTATTTCGCAACGTCTTTTATTTGAGTCAGACCATATTCCTATTTGCTTTAGTAAAATTTTGTTGACTTTCATTATATTGAAATTCTTTTTAACATTTTTTCTTTTTTTCATTAGTAAATTTCTTTTTTTGAACACTTCCATAATATTGCTATGTTAGATAGTTTGAAAATATAAAGTAAGTTTATTTGACTTCTAACTAAATATGAATTATTATTTAATGAAACATTTTACATACATATATTAATGAATTCCACAATCCAAAATTATCCAATACACAGGTTTATCTGATGATTACACATGTATGACAAGAAGTTGAAAAGTACTGTTAAAAATAATTAGGATATGTAATTACATATCAAACATCTACCATTACAAATAGTAGCTTGATCATTTGTAATTATAAAGGTAGCAAATTATCGTATATCTATTATAATTATAAGGCTATGGTATTACAGTTTTTTTTTTCATCTTTTGAATGCTTCATGTATAATAGTTACTATTGTTTTTGGAAATACTGTGAAATAGTTTTCTAAATAAATAAAACACTTTCGATTTGCAATGAATTGATCCTTTTAGATTTTTATTTTCATATACAAAATCAGTCAAGTGGATTTTTACTATCGAAACCCAACACAATTATAGATTTATAAACTCACAAAATACAATAATTAGTAAAAAATATTACAATAATTTATCACATACAATTTCAGTACGTACATTGTTCTGATAATCAATCTATTAAAAGTTCTTTTCAGAATTATCGACTTGTATAATCCTCCATATAATTATATATAATACTAAACATTTTTCTTAATAACTAGTTTAGTTAACGATTCGAAATTGTACCATATGTAATGAGGTACACTAATTAAGTAATTGAGAAATTCGATAAATAATTATATGACTAAACGTTCAACTTGGAAAATTTATTATGTAAAAAACACTGAAAATATTTTTAAATATCTACCAACAATGTCTTCGCACTACAATCTTCTTTGCTTCTTGATTTTTTAATTTCCACGTATTCAACCTTCTTTCATACTGAACAGCATTACACGTACTTCCTTCGATACAAGTCACAGGACGCCTTCTGCAGAACCGAAACAATAATCAATTCATCACATTTCAAAGTTACACAATTGCAAAATAGAAAAGATTCTCTCACATAATATTTTCACAAACACCGCCGGGATGAGGCATTATTCGATACATTCTCATACTGGCGGGTCGACCGCTGGCATCAGCCAACGACCCTTTGATATCCCCCAAAGCCGTTTCCATCAAGAAGTTTTTGAGACAGTTTTTCAAATGTTTATTTTCTTGTTTCAAACTATCACATTCTGCTTTCAGAGTAGCTGTATGAACTGTGACTCGGTTCATTTTGAACCAAAAATTTTCCATAAGATCCAACGCTTCAACGTCACCCTATAAAAATGAATGAATCAAAAATGAGTTTTCATTTTCCTAATTTCATATATAAGTTATTAAGTAAAATCAACCATCATGTCTTCTGTTAAATTTTTTTCTATTTTATACTTTGATAGTTCTAATTTATTCCACGGAACAACTTTTTCACCTTCCATTTCATATTTTCGACAGTTTACATCCATTTGAACGATTTTTTGTAATTTTGATAGTATTTCGCTTAAATTCTATTAAATTTGAACATTAGATAACGTAAAAAATATCTAATATAAAAAAAATCTTACATTTATCGAGTTGAAACTCTCTACGCTTAATATTTCTAATTGACTCTTGTCTTTTTCTTGTTGTTGTACTATATTTATTTTCAACTTAGTATATAATATATTCATATTGTCTCGTTTAACTTTAGCGTTTTTTGCAGTGAATTGAAATTCATCTTTTAAATTTTCTAATTGATGTTGATAATGATTTGTCAGTTCCTATAAAATGACCAAAATACATAATAATAACAGGTAATAAACAATTAAATCATTCCTATTGAATATTTTTACAGTTTGAACTAAAAATTGATCCATGTGTTGATTGATTTCTTTTCTGAAAAGTGCATCTTTTTGTCGGAGTAATTCATATTGACGTATTTTAGGACTATGATAATTAACAAAATCACTGAAAACTGTTCTCATGTCGTTCCAAATTTTTTCCAATTGAAGTTGTTTAGGTATCACCATACTATTCATTTCTTCTTCTAACTATAAATAAATATGTAATTATATTCAGTACGTGGCAAAAATAAATCTATTGTAAAATATTATTACTCTTATTTTGGTTGCATTTTTCGAATGAGATTCTTTTAATTCTGTTTCATTTTTATATTTATTCATAGTTTCTTGTTGCTGATGTATTATGAGTTGTAAAGAATATTCAGACTCTTTCTGACTTTGTTCAATAAAATGTAATTCGTTTTCCGACTGTTCAATTAATACATCTTTTTGTTGTTCGAAATTGTCATGAAAAAATTTCAATCTTTCCCCACTCACAGCTACAATTTTTAAATATTTAATGAAATATTCAATTAAATTAGTAAAAAATGCTTTTTTAAACATTACCAAGAAAATGACTAATCATTTCCATATGTGCTTGAAGCATTCTTGAATATTGATCTTCGGCTTCTTCCAGAGAAGTCATTAATCTTGAAATCACAGCAGTTTTAGAATCCGTCATCCAAGTGAAAGTGGAAATCATTGCCTGTGATAACGTCGGAATCAAAATTATATATTTTTACATAGATTTATTATTTCCCTACCTGAATTTCTTTTTCCATATCTTTAATTCTGAGTTTTCTTAATATTTGTCGCCAATTTTGGTTGATTTTAGCCAAATTTATTCTCGCAAACATTTCTTCTTTACTCAATTTGTTCTATAAATTTCACAAGATACAAAAACATAAAAAATACAATAATTTACATAAAACATAAAAAACCAAAATATGAGATTTTTTCATTACTTTCATATATCGACCGATCAATTCCTCTTTCCGTCTTCTAGCTTCTTCTTCTATATCAGCTAGATGTTGCAAATACCGAGCTCGTTCTTCGTCGGACATTTTTGCTAATTTATTAGCTTTGCCTTTCTTTTTCGGTGCCATTTTTAGATTTTAATTAATATATTTCACAATCAAAAAATATAAACACCAAAAAATTAACGTTTTATGTATAAATAATAATGAAGATATGAAATTGTAAATTAACGTTCTCTTTGTTTGTTATTCAAATGCCATATGACGAAATGTGATATCTAAGTATATTGATTAAACAAAACTTCATGTTTTTTCTTTTTACTATTGTCACCTATTCACTACTTGGTAACCACAAGTGTTGATATCAAACCAATTATAAATATCGATCATAAAGTTTCTTTTTAATACTGAAATAATGGATTCTATGAGTGATATATCGACAATAAGTACGGATATATCAAACAAACCGGAAGATAATGAAAATGAAAAAATTGTCAAAGGTAAGAATTTATTAAACTTTTGTAAAATATAATATTCATCTTATTCGTTAACATATCATTTGTTTTAATAGAAACAGATTATTCGAGCGTCGATTTGGAAAGTCAAATTCAAAACGAACGAATTCTTTCAATATTGAATGAAACAATTTATAAAACAGAGATAATTATATTTCTTTTGCGATTTGATGAAAATGACGAAACTTCTATTAAAAACATTTTGGTCGATGATCATTTTCAGATGGTAAAAGAATTTTGTGGCAAATCGGAATTTTTAGAAGAATTTTCCGATTCTAATTATGAAGCTATTACAGATGACGATATACAAAAAGTATTTTTGAATAATTTTTATAATTTTTATGTTTCTTTTTTTTTAATATAAATTACGAATATTAATGATCACTTGTAGGTGATAGTTCAGCCAGGTTCAAAAATTTTTCCTGAACTTTCAAATATAATATGGATCATCAAAAATAATTTAAAAATGGAACCAATCATCAAAGAATTCATCAAGAATGTGAGTTGATTTTATTTATTTACAAAAAATAATTGAAAAAAATTATAATTGTACATTTAATTATATTTCATGTTAAAGTTGCAAAAGGAATGTCAAAAGGTAAGATTCATGAACGATTTCATTGTTTAAGCAATGTTACATAAAAATTTTGTCATTTTAGGAAGATTCAGAACATTGTAATATTATGTTTTATTTAAATGGATTAATCAAACTTAAATCTAAAATCAAAGAAAGATTACATATTTTTGCTGAAGAAAAATTAAGAAATGAAGTTTTCATAAGAAACTTAAATAAAACCAATAAAGCGTTGAAGCTGAAAATTGCTGGTTATTTTATCTTAGTGTATATTAATGTATATTATTTTGAATGAATTATATATTGCATACTCAATTTATTGTAGATATAACAAAAAGATTAGCACTAGAAAAAGAAGTGTTCAAAGAGAAATTTAGCGAAACGGAAGATGTCATCAAAAAATTACAAGAACAATTAGATTTTTTGAATACAAACTCCAAAGCTGAAATCACAAATATACTGTAAGAATGTACTTTCGAAATAATTCTCACATAATCTGAGATAGTAATGATCTCATAAAATAAAACTATTTTTTAGTCTAGAAACTGAAAACGAAATGAGTGAATCGTACAGTTTTCATTCTTCGAAATTGAATATTTTGGAAGAAAAAGACAATGAAAGCAAAGAACATTACGAATGCATACTGCAAGAAAATTTAGATACAGAAAACCAGTTGAGGACAAATAGACGTGTCGTTGAAAAGGAACTTTTAAAACGTTTGGGAAAGTACGATAAAGATATAGGTTTCAAACAAGCCACTTTAGACGATTTAACAGAACACTATGAGGATGAAAAACGACAACTCAATGAATTACAGGTTAGTTCTTTCATTACTCAAATGTTGAAATATTAATTAAATATTTTATAATATTACAGGAAAGGTTCGATTTGCAAGAAAAAGATTACATCCCGTTGATGGCACAAAAAGAGGAAGAATATCAAAAGGAAGTATTGCTTAAGATGACAACGTTCTTGATGGAGCATGCAGCGAGAGTAATTCAAAGGATGTGGAGAAGCATTTTGGCTGCTCGGGCAGAAAAAAAAAGAGTAATAACTCAATTGATTGTAATAAAATTTGAAATAATATTGTGCTAATATTTCTTTCATTTTTTTTCAATAGCTCAAAAAATTGGCATCTAAAAAGAAAAAGGTGAAGGATAGTTCAGTTAGTTTGATTCAAGTGTGAAAATTATATTTAACAATAAGTCAAAATAGTTTTTTTGTAACTTGTGCGTTGTATTATTTTCATAAATAAATCATTTCATATAATCGTATTCATTTTGATATTATTCCGAATAAATCCCGTTTAAAAGATTTTTCCAGTTTTATCCAACTTTTAGTGTTCTTTTGAATTATTTTAACCTATTTTACAAAAATCACAAAACTATTTTGTACATTTGTGCTGCTGTTGAGATATAAGAATCATAAAAATAATAATTTTGAAAAAAAATTCTAAACGATGTTTTTCCTAGAGGAAGACATTATTCTGTAGACAGAATATAAAGAAAAACATGGAAAAAAGAAATGATGATCAGTCACTTATAAAAAATTAGAAATTTGCTTTGGAATGATAAATTTATTATATAAAGTATAAAAGTCAGTACATAAAATACACAAAACGAACATACTCTAAAATTAATTTTGATAAATATTACATTAGTATAAATTAAAAATAGTTTTATTAAAAGTTTGCATCAGACTTTTGCTCATATTCAAGTTGATTATTAAAACAAAAAATTCTCTTTTGTATCAAACAAAATATCAGTTTAATCGAAGAATAAATAAATCGCTTATGCCGAAAAGTATTAATTTTAATTTATTTTCAGATTCATATCTGACACAATCACGAGTTAAATGAACCATATTCAGAAACGACTATATTGTTATTTTCTTTTTTGGAATGTCTTCGCAAAGTAGCTGCTCTGGCTTGTAATATCGGCGCAGTTTTATCGCCAGATGTTGGCATAAACGACATTGCTCTTCTTATTTTGTCACCTTCTCGATTGTTTGGACATAAATCCTTGAAAATACAATATAAATGTTAAAAGAAATCCAATTAATTTATTTTGTATATGAAAGCAAAAGTTTACCATTAATTTTTCCTCTAGTATTTGCTGGGACTCTTCACTGTGTCGTATTTTATTACGAGCCAATCTTAACTCCTCGTCTAGCATTTGTCTCTTTATTTCTATTTGCTTTATTGTATTCTCTGCTTCTAAAAAGTTAATACAATACAAAATATTAATTTGAATTTCATAAAACTTTATTTCTATTTAATAAAAACGATTATAAAGTTGCCTCTTAATTCTAATTCTTTTGCTTTTTGTAATTCTTCAAATTGCTTTCTTTTAAGCGTTTCGGTTGCAAGCATTTGTTGTTGTTCTTCTTGAAGTCGTTCCAGCTCTTCTCTTTTCTCCCATTCTTCAGCTAACACTCTATCGAATAATGTTAAATGAAAAACTGTTCAAAACAATGAATCATGTTTCTGATAAAAATATACCTAGCTTGCAATGCTCGTACTATTTCTTCATCTTGCTTAGCTTGAGTCTCTTCAGCTAGTAATTTTTCAAGTTTAGACTGTGTGTCCTTCATGTCTTGTAAACGTTTGCTATCTTCTTGGGCTAACTCTGCCAATTGATGAGCTTGTATTTCTGCAGCGATACGAGCTTTCATTTCTTCTTGTAAAAGTTTCTTTGTTTTGCTTATTTCTAGAGCATGTTCTTCTCTTCTTTTATGTTCTTCCATTCGTTTCACTTTTTGACTTCTATGATAACCATGCTGACCGTTCGAATGATCAATAGCCAATTGAAGAGCTGACATCCACTGAAGCCGGTTCCTATGAAAATAGATTGATTACATTGAAACTAACAATACTAAAATAAATCATTTTATAAATATTGAAAAACATAGAACTCACTTGTGGTCTTGTGTGGCCAATTCGAAAACTCTCTCCGAAGTAGTTAAATGAAATTTTTGCAATTTTGCAGTACCCTGAATGCTTTCAAGTGAACAATTTGGTGTGAGCGCTATTGTGCCACACAAAAATTTTTCAGATGGTGTTTTGTAATATGATATTTCATAAGGTTGTAAAACAAACCAATACTCACGAAGAGTAGGCAATACATAACCTTTTTTCATTAAAAACCCCTAAAAGTATATGCTCTATTAGTATATGAAAAAGATAATAAACCTTATCAACCAATGTAATTCAAAATATTACTTTTTTGATCACATCTTTGATGAATGTCTGATATAGTTCTTCTATGGCTTCAGCTATTGATGCTTCTTCTAGATTTCCTATACCTCGACATTTACTTTCTAAAATAGCTAAAAATGTATTTAATCTAAATGAACCGATTGTTAAACTGAAATTATCCCAGTCAGTATAATCCCACTGAAGTCCTAATAAATTGACTAGTTGTTCAGCAACCAACCCGGCTTCTGTCGACGATAACAGCACCTGAATATTTTACAAATTGAAATCTCCCAAAACGAATAATATTTTATTTCAAATTTGATTTTGAAATACCTGAAAATTTCTAGGATTATCCTTCTCTGGAGTTAAGTCACCTAACATACAAAATATTCTAAATATTTGATAGATAGATGATTCGGAAAAGATTGGCCTTTGTCGTTGAGAGTAGTTTTTGCGACATATGAGCCAACATACCTAAAAAAAAGTTGTTTACAATTTTCATATTGATTGATTGAGTTAAATTTTATTCATTATTCAAAATTTTAGGAATCGTACTTCTTCTATTTTTTCTTCGAAATTTCTTAGAGCCGTAGCACTGAACGTGTCTGGCAGCGGTGAAAATACTTCTTTGTGCAAATAGTATTTGAAATATTCAAAGTCGAGTTCTAACGTCGAACGATAATGGTCTAAGCCCCTTTCAACACCGTATAAATCTAACAACGTTCCGATATTGGCAGTCAGAACCTACAATCAAAACAAATAAATTAATAAACGTATTATTGACGACTAACAAAAGCTTAAGATGAAATTATTTTTGAAGAATTCAATATTGTTATCATATAAAAAATGATAACGGCACAAAAAACGCATATACCAATCTGCACCTCTTAAAATAGAATCGACAGTGACTAACACCGGGACTTCACAAAAGCATTGAAAGAAATGTTATCAATTTGCAAGTCTGACAAAATGATTTGCATATTATGTATATTATTCATACACACTACGGTTTTAATATATTGCAAATGCAAACAATAGATGAAATCATCGAGTAAACTGTGGTTATAAACGATCTTTAAAATTTGCCATTTTGCATTAACACATTTTGTGATTACAGTGACCATATTTTTCAAAATAAAACACATTTTATACGTGTCAACGAAGGTTTTAAAATTAACAAATTTTCAGATTGTTTTTAAAAAAAATTAACATTATGTTAATTCACCCCTCCTTTATTGTGTTAAAATTAATATTTATATGTACTTATATTTTGTTATGTGTGGGTGAATTTTGTAAAAACTAACATCCAAAGGTGTTGATTAATAAAAATGGAAATTAGTCCTGCAGGTGAAAAAATTTTTGTTTATTATTAATGTGATAACTTCAAAAAATTAAGGACAAAAGAGCTATTTGAGAAAATAAATAAATATAGTGGTGAAATAAAGGACATATGGTCACCGTATTTTTTTTTTAATACTTACAGTGATTCAGTTATAATCTCAAATGACTATCATTGATCATTTTCAAATTTTATCGATTTAATTGATTATTATATATTAATTGATTTAATTAATGATTATATATAATTTATATAAGTATTTTTTTATATTTAGATTGAACTTAAACTCATTGCGTGTGGATATTCGTTTCCCTTTCATTATTATTCAGACCAAGAAAGGAAACAGAAAACCACAACACTGAAAACCTTCCAAGAAACATATCTATATGTTCAAATATAATACATTACCACAAAATCATATTATAATTAAACAATTTACTCTATCAAAATTTCGACTTTCGCAAAAGATCAAGATTCAAGATCGAACGACTGATTTCAAAGGAGATTAACTTTTCATACAAAATCGTTGCCCTTCGAAATCAACAAAACATCGTCAGTTCTATAACATAAAACAATTTCCGTGGAATAATTCATTATCAAATGGATTTTATAACAATTCATTTTAACACCGATAAGAACGTCCGTTCGTTATATCGATACCAAAGATATGCTTAAAAACAATAATTTATATTTTAAACGAGCAGAAAACATATAAATAATTCATAAAATAATTATTATTCAAGAATTTCATGATCAAAACGGATGTTTTCAGACGTATTTGGAATCGAGACACGCATCTAAACACAGATGTTCATTTTTAATAGCATTATTCGCAAACATTTCATTACACTTGCATTGCTGCAAAACAATTTTGCATCAACACATAAAAAAAACAATATCTAATCATGAATATAAAACGCGATGACTAATGCTAGATACATTTGATTTTTATATGTCTTATAAGGAGATATGTACGCCATTTTTTTTTTTATTTAACGTCCTCGTTTTTTTTTAAATTTTAACAGATGTTTGGCTCCGCTGGCCAATTTCGCTCAATCGAGACATCCTTTTAATCCGAACGTGTCGTTGATTCGATCTGATGGTGTTGTATGAGTCGTTTTTGGGATCGAAATTGTGTTAAAATTGTTAAAACGCGACATCCATTGCCTTTCGTGACCTCAACGATTATTCTCGTGGTGGAAAACGTTTCGAAACGAGCGTGAATCATCGAAAATCCATTTACATTCCATATAAGATCATTTTTAATGATCTCGGGATTGTAATGTTAAAAAAATAAAACGATACGAAATCGGAGTTATTGATAAAACAACATTTTTTCCGAGATGCACAATTTAACGAGAATGTTTACCCACGTTTTTTACGATTCCATATAAACAAAATATGTTATCTTTATGACTCGCTCAATACAAATTCGAAATGATTCAGTTTGCAAAAATTTTCACGATTTCGAAAGATTGAGCGCGTAAAAAAAGTTTTAAAACAAGGACGTCAATCCCAAAACCGGATAAATACACCCGAAGTATATTTGCACAGTCGAGGCCGCATGCGCGAACACATTTTCGAAATTAGCGCGTGAAATAAAAACACACGAAACCAATTTCAAACTTGAAAACTTTATTTTAAACGCGCGCCAAAACTAAACAATGCACTGATCGTCGAATAATATGTCACCGGTTCATTGAATTTCGCGGCACTTTTTTTCAGATTGTCCAAAATACCTTCAGCTTGGACTTGTGCACAGTTCCGTACTGCTCTCGCTGAAGGGCATTGAAAGCGTGCCATATTCCGTTGGTAACATTTTGTAGTAAGGCAGCCATCTTACTCTTGCAGCGGCCTGATGCCGACTGATGTGCCTTTGCCGTTTCGCTGCCACTTCCAATACTAATAAAATGCCGTTTGGGCTTACTAGACTTTTAAATTTATATCTTAATGTATATTGTAATAAAGACGTTTATTGCGTGTGGTGGTATATCATTTACGTGGAAAAGCTGACTGATTAATCAGTGGTTTACAACTTATTTTAGATACGGGCCATTTTTCTCATTTTCCAATTGTTCGCAAAAATAAAAATTATTGATCTGATATAACAATTTGAAAATTCTATAATTGAAAAAATGGTGTTCCATCAGATACGTTGAGTTTAAATCTCCCGCAATTTTTTTAATATTTAAATTGGTAATTTTAATGTTTGTCATTTGTAGTCATTGATATTATCAAAGTAGATCGTTATTCGAAAGAATAACGTGTTGTTATTGTTGAAATACAGGTGTAATTGGACATTTCTTATTTGAAAACAAATTTAATCGAAATGGGGTGCGATATCATTGACATGTTATAGAACTTTTTCGAAGAAATGTGGTTTCAACAGGATGGTACCACGTGCTATAAAACAAGAGAAATTATCGGTTTGTTAAGACAACGTTTTCCTGGTTGTGTAATTTCCAGAAATGCTGATGTTAATTTGCTGTCTATATCTTGCGACTTGACACCAAGTGATTTTTTCTTTAGGGTTTTGTAATGTCCAAAGTCTATATTGACAAACTAAAAATTATTCCTGAATTAAAAACAGAAATCTAACGTGTAATTGCTGAAATTGAGCCAATTGACTTTAAAAAAAAATTCAGTTGACTTACATAAAACAATACAAGGCACAGAGAAGCAAAAAGCTCCTCCGTGACAGTGTTAACACTGCCGTGACCAGGATTCGAACCTGGGTTACTACGGCCACAACGTAGGGTCCTGACCACTAGACGATCACGGCTATCGGAGCAGATGATAATTCAATAATAAATTTGCAATATATCACGTAAAAAAGATAACGCCTATAGATAATGACAAACGTCATTATTGAAACATTCGTTTCAATTTACTTCATTATTATGACTTTAGAGATCATCACTACCCATTCTTTAAATAAACCAAAAAAAGAAAACGAGACCAAACACATTGTCAACTTTTTAGATTACGAACTGGGAAATGCAAAACAATACAAGACACAAAGAAGTAAAAAGCTCCTCCGTGACAGTGTTTATACTGCCGTGACCAGGATTCGAACCTGGGTTACTACGGCCACAACGTAGGGTCCTAACCACTAGACGATCACGGCTATCGGAGCACATAATAATTCAGTAATAAATTTGCAATATATCGTACACGATAAGATAATTGAATATGATAAAGAAAAACTTTATTCTCAATACATACATGCATTTAAATTTTCTTCATTTTCGTAATTATAGAGGGCGTCACCATCTGTTCTTTAAATAAAGGAAAAAAAATGCGATCGAACAATTTGTCGAAATTCTAGATTACGGACTGGGAAATGCAAAACAATACAAGATACAGAGAAGCAAAAAGCTCCTCCGTGACAGTGTTTACACTGCCGTGACCAGGATTCGAACCTGGGTTTCTACGGCCACAGCGTAGGGTCCTAACCACTAGACGATCACGGCTATTGGAGCAGATGATAATTCAATAATAAATTCGCAATATATCGTACACGATAAGATAATTTTTATAGATAAGATAAACGTCACTATCAAAACATTCGTTTCAGTTGACTTCATTATCATGATCATGCCATGTGGTTTCGTATTCGAGATCTTCTTGTCGTCGTTTGTTTAACTATGAGATGGGTGGGAATCCTCTTAGTAGAGTTGATTCAACTTTGGATCTGGGTATCTTGTTTACCCATGATTTTAGATTCTGCAGACACATTGAGGGTGTTTGTCGTAGAGCGAATAGAATGCTTGGATTTGTGTTGCGTAATGCTCGTTACCTACGCAGTCCAGGGGTTTTGAGGTTGCTCTATTGTTCGTTAGTACGTAGCATCCTTGAGTTTGGGGCTATTGTTTGGAATCCTGGGGTGGTTAAGTACTCTGATTTGCTTGAAAGGGTCCAGAGTAAGTTTCTCAGGTTCCTTTTTAGGTTGGAGTTTGGGTACTACCCTTATTTGTTTCCTACTTCATTTCTTCGGGAGGTCTTGTCTTTTGAGTCCTTGGCTTCTCGAAGAGTTATCTTCATTTCGAGATACTTTTTCGGGGTGCTGAGGGGCTTTATTGACAATCCTTTCATTTTGTCACAGTTTTTGTTGTGGGCGCCGGTTTTTAGGATGGGTCTCCGTGCTCGTCAACTTTTTTTGCCTATCTGGGCTAGGACGTCTGCTTTCAAAGACTCGTCTGTACCGAGGGCTGTTCGGTTGTTTAATGTACTTAGTGAGCATCTTGACTTGTTCCAGATTCGTGTGAATGAGTTGAATGTGTTTGTCAGGTGTAATTTGGACCTTTTGTGTGAGTGATTGTATGCGTGTATGTATGGAATAATTTTCCTTTTATTTTTATTTTTGTTTTTGTTTTTTGTTAATTTTTGATTTTATGAGTATGTTTACATTTTTCTTTTATTTTGTATTTATTTATTTTTATTTATTTTTTTAACCACCTTGGCGGTTTGGGGAAACCTGTAATGCCAGGGTGGTATTTTTGTATTTATATTTTAAACATTGTGTATATGTATTTCTTTATAAATAAATGTTTATTATTATTATTATTATTATTATTATGATCATAGATAACATCTCTGCTCATTCTTTAGAATGTCGACAAAGTGTTCGATGCAATTTTATCTTGTTTTATAGGCAGGGATGCCATCTTTATAGTCAGGAAAATGAAATAAATTGAATCGAATGGTTTGATAATGACGTTTATCATTATCTATACGAGTTATCATTTTTGCATGATATATTGTAAATTTATTATTAAATTATCATCTGCTCCGATAGCCGTGATCGTCTAGTGGTCAGGACCCTACGTTGTGGCCGTAGTAACCCAGGTTCGAATCCTGGTCACGGCAGTGTTAACACTGTCACGGAGGAGCTTTTTGCTTCTCTGTGTCTTGTATTTCCCAGTCAGTAATCTAGAATTTCGACACATTGTTCGGTCGCATATTATTTTTTTTCTTCCTTTATTTAAAGAACGGGCGGTTACGTTCTCTATAATAATGAAAATGAAGAAAATGTATATGCATACATTGATAATAAAGTGTTTCTTTATCATATTCAATTATCTTATCGTGTACGATATATTGTAAATTTACTATTGATTTATCATCTGTTCCGATAGCCGTGATCGTCTAGTGGTCAGGACCCTACGTTGTGGCCGTAGTAACCCAGGTTCGAATCCTGGTCACGGCAGTGTAAACACTGTCACGGAGGAGCTTTTTGCTTCTCTGTGTCTTGTATTTCCCAGTCAGTAATCTAGAATTTCGACACATTGTTCGGTCGCATATTATTTTTTTTTCTTCCTTTATTTAAAGAACGGGCGGTTACGTTCTCTATAATAATGAAAATGAAGAAAAATGTATATGCATACATTGATAATAAAGTGTTTCTTTATCATATTCAATTATCTTATCGTGTACGATATATTGTAAATTTACTATTGATTTATCATCTGTTCCGATAGCCGTGATAGTCTAGTGGTCAGGACCCTACGTTGTGGCCGTAGTAACCCAGGTTCGAATCCTGGTCACGGCAGTGTAAACACTGTCACGGAGGAGCTTTTTGCTTCTCTGTGCCTTGTATTGTTTGCTTGTTAGAAAAAGTCAACGAAAATTTGATCAAAAGGTTCATGATATGCCAGCATTGCTGCGACGATCATTTGGCTAACATCATATTCCATAAATTATCTCAACATAGCTACTTTATAATAATATTACAATTTTTTGTGCGAAGTAAGAATTAGTTTTACAATTTGAATATTTAGCACAATGGAAATCATTTAAAACGAAAATTCTTAACGTGTTTAACGTGCTTAACAAAAAATAATATTGTGCTCCTGACAAAATGTTAAAGTTTAACCTGAAATTCTTTCAAAACGAAAAAAATATTTCGATCTTTTCTGATTTGTATTAAACGTTTCCCACTATATTTAGTCGATGAGTAAATGTCACGGGCCGCGAGTTGTGTACCACTGATCTACATGATTTACCTTGTACATTAAGCTACAGCATAATCGTTCTTATTTAAAACATATTATGGCACAAATTCATGTGTAATACCTTTAAATTTAGCACTACAGTGTTTTTGAAATCGGCATTGAAACGGCAAGGTTGATAAACGAGCGTGGAAGTAAGTACTCTTGCATCGTTCATAACTTGGTCACTTCCACCTACGACATTTCTGCTGAATAAGGAAACTTGTCAGATGGCGACCCACTGACGGCGGCCCTCGAACTCGATCGCCTGTGCATTACAATATTAGGGTCGTTTGCGAAATTTTCGGATTTATAACACTTTCCATTGGCCGGTAATTGGTAATTGAACTTATGATCAGCTTTTGAAAAGCTTCGGGAAGGTTCTTTTGGCCATGAGATCATGGCCCGGTAATTGGAATTTGAAAAATTGGTTTGAATAAATCATTCGTGAAAGTATTATTTGCATTGTATAAAAATTGACGGATGAGTGATGTATTTTTGTATAAAATTCGAGTGCTTGAATTGAAATAGATTCAATGAATATCTTTTGTGAATTGTAATGTATAAATATATGTGAACAAAAAAAAACATATTTCCATATGATTATTATTCATATAAGGCATTTGGTGAAACATTCCAACGTATTTGCTTATTCAAATATATTTGATTATCTAATAATACAAAGTACTATTAAAAATTAATCATTTAAATAAATGAATTCCAAATCAATCCACAAATTCTGGATGAATATTCGAACGCTTTTTAATGGAATACAACTTTTCAGGAAGTCGTAGACTTTTGTGATTTTCTAACAATCTAATAATTTAAAGATAAAATTATTGAACGGAGCATACAATAAATGTATCAAGAAAGATACATCATACGTAGAAAACGAAATAATGTGAAGATTTTTCCTGTTATGACTGTTGAACAACTGATATAACATAAAATCACTATCCCACACACAATACGATGAAAAATATATTGAAAAACATGAAAAAGGTGAATCTATTTGTTGTGAAATTGGAAAACTCATTTTAATTATCTGACAATGAGATAATTTCTGTTTTAGGTGAAATGATTCACGAAATGACTCGGAGGGAAATCCTTTATTGAAACCAAACTCGTCTGTTTTAAATTTAACCGGAATCATTTAACGTGTCAAGATCAATTTAAAACAAGAAAAAAAATTGAAATCGAAAGGATATATAAGACGTACGTGACTTTAATTCGTCACGTACGACAAACTACTCATCACGAATTCATTACGCATACAATAAAAGTACTAATAAACAAATCAAAGACGCCATCCAGTGAACATCGTGTTAAAATCACCATAAAATTCGCAAACATTTCATGCTAAATCCGCAACATCTATCACATCAGTCTTTTTCGAGATATTATTATGTAAACGTACTTAAAAATTATTTTCATTTTGTTTGTTTGTTCCTGTTTATGAAAGTTGGTTTGAATCATACAGAAAGCAGACGTTATTTCCAATCTCGAAAAGTGTAAGCAGCTTGTATGTCCAATGTTATTACTATCGGTAGACGCGGTTATTGTAATTGTATTTTTATCTCGATTTTACGTCACCAGGTTCATTCACCGTTCGTTTTAGAAATGAGAAGCTAATTTGCGGATTCGTTCTGCAAATATTTTTCGGAGATGAATTTTGCATTTGTCTGATTTTGTGTATTGTTGTGGCATTGTTATTTGAAACTTGTATGAAATATGTTATTGATGATAAGATTTATATTTAAAAATAAAAATGTTTGATGTTTCATGATTGTGTACTAATTTTGGATATGAAAATATTTATAAATATTGTTTTTTTATTTTCTTCAACAAGTTCTATAAAAAAAAAAATATAATCAAGTATAATTTCGAATACGCAATGAATAGATTATTTCTGAATATAAAAATATAGTTATTAACATTAAATGAAAAAAAATTAAATTAAATATTTTTTTTTAATTTTTAAAAATTAAATCGGCCCTGGAAAACAGGCCCGAATTGCATCCTCATATTTATATTTCGTAATAGAAAATATAGAAAAAAATATCCACAATTTCGTGCATTACATTTTCGCACTTTGGAAAGTAGCGAAAGTGCAAAAAGTTGCAAAACCATCAATCAACTGTCATTCTATACTTCGCACGATCGATTATTTGATCGATTACGGCGAAAGGTCTAATCTAATTCAAAGTTTCGAAACTTTTAGACTACAATAATCATATTTTGAAGACGTTCTGCATCATCCGAAAGATTCAGTGTTGGACGAAACAAAAGGTTAAAATAATGGACTAATCCGATACGTGCTGATTGTCATTTTTGCACAATGGACTCTTCCATTATGCACTTGTTTTTTAAATATGATTAAAAAAGTTTGTAAATTTGTAATTTATTGTTTTAGAAATTATTTTATAGTCGAAAATAATATATTTAGGGTGTTTTTGTCAGGTGAAATATTTTTTCGTAATGCATGTTGGTCAACGCTGCATTCAGTTTTGTTGAAACTGTCAAGTTTGTGACATCATAACCAACAACGGTCGTGTTTTAACACTATAAAAGAGTAAGTTTTTTTGTCTTTTTTACAAAATTTACAGTATAAGCCATTGCAAATCAACGAATTTTGAATATCCAGACAAAACCATGCGGCGAAACACCCCGAAGAACAAGTACTTTGGAAAAAAACGAAAACCGACCGAAAACAACAACAACACACAATATTTCGACGAGAACATGCTGCAGAAACTGATCGGCGACCTGCTGAAAGAGTTCATAATCCCCATAGAAAACGACGCCAAGAAACACGTGGCATCAACTCCGGAGCTGCAAAAAGCAATACTGGCCATCAACCTCAAGACCAAGTCGATCCTGTCGCCGCTGTCGCACTCGGCCGCCGTCGATTTCGTGAATGTTCTACAAAACGAAAGGAAGATCATCCTGGAAATAGCCATCAACGACTTGTTCTACTGCGACCCCCAATGGGAAGACGAGCGAGTGGTATCCTTCGCGGCCAGGGTGCAACACTTGACCAACGAGTGCTTGTCGCTGATCGCGCTCGGCGACTCCGACGACCAACCGGAGCAGGTACGCCGCGTTCGCAAAATGCAATACTTCACCTTCATCTCGGGGCTGAAGAGCGACATGAAGGAGTACGTCGTGAGGAATATGCCCGAGGACTTCGTGAAGGCCGTCGTCACAGCCATGATTGTCGGAAAGGTGATAGCAAATCGCCCGAAGAAATTTGAAGAGCTCGAACCGCTCGTCCGCTTCATGAGGCATCCAAATCGCCCATCCACTTCATAAAGGTTAACTTTGGGTGTGAAAGTTAACTTTGGGTGCGAAGGTTAACTTTGGATGCTTAAAGCGTTCGTTGGCGAATTTGGCGTTTTGACGAATTAAAATGTTTTATTTGTCCTTGAATTATAATTTTTTATGTATTTCACGCATAATTTATGAATCATACATCCGCAAACTAATTTTTTTTAAAACAAATTTCATGCGTGGTTCGTATATAGAGAGGTTATGTTTGTCAATTTTAACAAATCATCTTTAGATTGTAAATAGTAATAATTCGAACAGCAAAAAGGTGCTATTGTACAATATGTGAAGGTATGGTTAAAAACTGACAAACATAACCTATAAATTATATAAAAAAATTAATTTATGTGTTTATTGTGCATCGATCACGTTAAATAGTCTTAATTTAAGCACTTTTAATGCATTTTTATTCATATTGAAATGTAAATTTGTTAATAAATTAAGCACTTAAAGTGCAGGATTGCAGATGTGGGTGTGTTGGCGATTTAAGAAACGGATGATAATATGGTTTTTTGTTTAATTATTTCGAAAAATCAGTTTATGATTTTTTTGACACTCAAATTATAAATTATTTATAATTTGTTAATATAAATTTTCAATATATTTTTACACCATCGAACAAAGAAACAAAAATATATATCTGTTATAATAACATAAAATGTTATAAAAATATTTTTATTAATTTGATAAGTCATAGATTATAAGCATAAGCATTTTCTTTATGAATTTTAAATAATAAATAATAAACAATTTTATTTGCAGTGTACTTGAATATCTATATTCTATTCCTTATTCAAAAATATAGGATAATTTGATGTGATGACCATAAACGTCACATGCTTCACCATACATGGATGTAGCCCGAGGCTCAGTTGTAGTTTTTAATTTTTCGTATCAAATAAAATTTATGTGGAGGACATTTTTAGATCCAACTAACGCTCATATTATTTAAAATAGAGATTTTGGCTTTGCGTTTCTAAATATACCTATTAATAATCCATTCAGCTGCAATGTAATATAAAGTCATAAAGTCTAATCTTTTTCTTGGAATAATGTTTTTTTAATTGTGATTTCTACTTGTTAATTCTCGACCAGTATTCTGGCAAATTTTTTAATGATTCAATTCAGGCCAAGGTCGGACTAAGTTTTCAGCACGTTGCAGACATGTCTGTTCATTGTATGTTGTTTACGAATTGTTTCAGCAAGTAGTAGACATACAATTATTTGGACGTCAGTGAAAACGCACCAAACAATCAAATTAGATCGATGTTTTCAAAACAAGTAACAAATTTCAATAAAATATAATATAGCAGTATACAAAATAAAGTCTTTCTTGATTTAATTATTTATTGTGTGAAATCGACACATACAACTGGAAATTTTAAGATTTTTTTTAGTATATTTTAATATTATAAATACATTAAATTAAATAAATATATACGATCTTATCGTAAGTACAAATACTGTGGGAACGTGCATGTTAAAAACATAATAAAATCATATAATAAAAGTAAAAAAATACGATAAGATGTCATCGATATAATCATATATGTATGATGAAATATAATATAATAGTAAGTCAGTCATAAATTTTCACAACCATTTGACTTACGGAGTACAATTGTTTAATATAATATCTTAGTTAAATTATGCAACAAAAAATTACAGCATTAAAATAAATCTCGTTAACTTTATAGAAGTACAGATGAAACTAAAAAAAATATAAATATTTAAAACAACCTACACATCACCACACCGAGTGGTATAATCGATTTTTGAACATCGTAAGTATTCAAAAATCAATACTACTGGGTAAATCGGTAATGAAATATCAATACAAAATTATCATAATTTATTTATCATTTATTTAATATACTTTCTAAAATAATATACATGGTATAAAAGTGTTTTAACCAATAAAATTTAACAAATAGCATAATCATAATATTGTGTCCAAAGCAGAAAGAAATTGACATTTACAATATGAAATAAAAAACATTTTTATTTCTAATTATTTTTACTGTGATAATATTAGAGAATCATTAGATTAGTATCAATAATCATGGCAAATATTGGTAAATACATGCTAAAGTTTTAACTTTAGCAATGACTAGGAATGCATCAGACAATGATTATAATTTGAATATTTAAAATATGTATTGATAAAAATCCAATACAGAGCACCAGGTCGTATTTCTTACTAAAACTATACAATGGAAAAATTACAAATGTATATTAATGTGCAAATAACTATAAAACGGTTTATATTATTGATTCGAGACAGTAAACGTTACTATTTTACCAATAGATATTTCGATTGTATAAAAGTTTATACATTTAAGTTCGAATTCCACAAATATAATATCATATTCAATATTACAAATACAATTTGTATTATAGAGAGCATTTCAATAGGAGTACGGATACAATCCCAATTTTTTTGATAATCAGTCATTGATAAAGGGATTGAATACTAAACGAAGATACGAACCAGAAGCCCTATATTGGGTTTCAATCAAATAAAAGACATCTGCTAAGTGACGACAGATATGAAAGATTGATTCTCGGGAAGCCATCGTCATCTAGTGGCAGATGCGCAGAATTGTGGTCCATTCACAGAGCGGCCCCTTCCTTGGTTTTGATTTTGGTTATTCCTACGATTTCCAAAGCCTCTATTACGATTATAACCGCGGTAAGGACCTCTATACGTCCCTCTTTGGCTTTGTGGACTAGACGAAGTTGAGCCATGTCCTTCGTTATCGTTCTTTATAGAAACATTATCTCCGGATATATCTTCGGGATCCTCGGGACTGTTAGACGACAGCCCGCCTTCAGCCTATATACGAATATTTGAAGAAATGTTAATCGAATTAGAACTATACGCAATTTTTATGTTTTAATGATTTAATATTTACCGAAGAAGCTGCTCCTTCATCGCCGGTGAGTAAAAGTAACTTTGAACGATCCGCTTCTATATCGATTATACCACCTCGGCTGCGCTGGCGTTGATATAAAGCTGCCATACGTTCTTGAAGGGCACGCAGTTCAGTAGTGAGTTCGAAATTCCGTGCCGCCGATAATTCCCTCGGAGGAGGAGCTGTACCTAATGCAGCTGCGTCACAATGTATTGGTTCGCGACACACAGGACAAGTTGGCTAAAAATTATCAAGCTTTTAATATCATATTATGCGCATAATCAATCAAATTGTTGTTTAAACGTACTTGATATGGTTGCGCTTGCTGTTTTTGCCACAACGGTAATTTTTCGAATTCTTCACTATGATTTCTTTCGCCGGCAACCAAATGACTAGAAAGACAATGATTGTGAAAATGATGATAGCATTGTGTTTTCGTAAACGCATCTCCGGCGATGAAACCATAAAGACAAATAACACATTGACCGCTAGGAAGGTTGCTATTTGTTAAATTTTCTCTAATTAGCTGCAAGTGAAATCGGTATAAGATAAATCGAGATAATCATCATCTAATATGGATGTAAAACAAATATATTTACCTCAATTAGTTCAAAAACTACAGGTTGACCTAAGCAATCGAGTAATTTGTCTTGAATTTGAGTGTAAATTGTGTCTAATACTGAATCGTCTAGCCCTCTAGGATTTCTAAGTTTTACGGTTGGACTCGTATCAGGATAATTTGGGGTTAACGAAACTTCCAAGGTGACGCAGACATACTGTTGGTCCGTATCGTCACCCGTCGACGGATGAACGACTGTTTCTATCATTGAAGGTACGGAATTTCTACGATGAATGATAACATCATCAAGGAGTATCGCCTCTAAAGCCTCAATTTCATCAGTCACTCTAAAAATAGTTAAATAAAGAATCTTTTATGAACGAATTTCGATTGAAAGTATTGATTTGTTTTAAAGAACATTGTATCTGAGTGTATTTTATTTCATGTATATTTGGATCGGTCATAAATACATATTTTTAGGGGTTGGGTTAGGTTAGGTTGGGTAGGGTTAAGTTTTTTTTTGAAATTTCATTTGTTTTGGGTTGGGTCGGGTTAAATATACAAATTTAATTGTTCTTTGTTGTCTATGTTTATTTTAGACAAAAAAAATAGGTTTCTATATAAAGAAATATTGATTTTCCGAATGTAAATATGGCGACGTGTGTCTGCGTTTTGGCCAACTTGTCAATGACATCGTAAACAAGCAAAGGGACAAATTGGACAAATTTTAAAACACAATCGTCCAAAGTATTACATAAATCTACAATTGTCGAATTCCACAATTCAAAACACTACAAAAATAAAGATACAGGAACGATCGACGTATCCTAACTACGATAAAACGAGAAATTGCACGAAAAGCGAGCAAAATTTACGTTTCCGAAGACAAAACTAGGGGATCGTCGACATAATTTTGTAAACGGTCAATCGATAAATGGTTACGTTTACGAATTATCGTAAAAAAACACGGATTTTCGTCTACCTTTCGTCCAGAGCGTTCGCCATGATCGCACCTGTCTGACAGCGAGACTATCGATTTGCCACGCGAATTCAAGCACCGCAACTTGTGGCCATAATCGGATAGCTGTCAACTCTGACTGAAAATTCTGAAGATTCTTCTTTCAATGCAAATTCTCGATATTTTTTAATACTGATAAATTAATTGGTCAAATAATTAGATGAATTATTTATAAAAAATGCGCTTGAATCAAAAATTGAATTTTGATCGTTGAAATTGTGGCTTCATCTATGTATCAGATGCGCGAATTTGATTAATTGGATCATATTCTTCTTTCGGTTTTATGGCAGATGAACACATAACAGTTGAATACAATGACAGATGGACACAGAGACAGTTGAACATAATCCATAAAAAAGTTTTCAACTCTGTACATATTTAAAAAAAAAATTTGCGGATTGTGTTCAACTTTCGCTGTATTCAATTGTCGTTGTGTTCAACTGTCTGATTACCACAAACTCGATGTGCAATTCTTCTAATTTTGATACGAATCGTTATAATTTTATGAATGCTTTAGTTTATTTTAACTAATAATAAATAAATTGTTCAAATTGGTCTTTTGTGCGTAAATAATAATCAATTGTTCAAATTATAAACAGAGGTGATGAATTCCATTCGAGTTTTTGTGAATGAATAAACAAAAAACGTATGAGAAACCAAACTTGTTCGAATAGTACATATTCAAAGACATATTTTGGTTTTGAAAAAAGAATTAAAAATGAATAACGAAAAACGATTACATAATATAAAATATTTTTCCTTTTTCGAAATGTCATTTACTTTTTTCTTCGACTTTAAATTTATATAACGACATTTGCTTTTTTTCAGTACCATAAACATAAATTACACAAAAATAACAAAATGCAACTCAATAATCTTTCGAAACGTTTTCTTCGTCCAATAATAATTTGATAATATTCTTGAAAAGTCATTCAATGATGAAACCAGCAATGCAAGTACATATGTAATGGAATGATTAATGCAAAATCAACCCGTTCGATAAATTATTAAACAGTATATCAATATTAATTGGAGCGAAATCTAAATAATCAATGAACAGAAAACTTTTAATCTAGGAAAATTGCGTGTTTTGAATATTTTCGCAATTATAGTACGTCGAAATCATTCCGGTATAAATAATATTAAATTTGATTCATTGGAAAACTTAAGTTTTCAAATTATTTTGCTAATAACAAAAAAATAAAAATACTTTTTCATTATTAAGGTTTCAGTTTATTATATAACCTTTGAATCAATTCAAAATGATAATAACAAAAACCAGAATAAATAACTCGAAAATAACATAGTGTTCGATTGTATTATTTCAATTCAACGAATCGATACATATTCAACTCATTTTAAATATTTATTTTTCGCATTTATACAAACAGATACGTAATATTTATAACAATGGATAATTTTTCAACACGCCATTTAATAAATAAACAAATGCAAATTGGGATATTATATTATGTAACATTAGTTTTATTTCTTCGAAGAAAAATCGAATCTATTATTTCCGCAAACGAGTTTGTGTAATCAGCTGAATGATTTTTTTTATTATTTAATTTCACGTTTTGATTTTTTAACTTTATTATTATGTGATTTATATCTAAGTACAAAGTCAACAGATTGAGATTAATTACCATAAATCGCATGCACGACTTAATAACAAAATTGAACCTTTCGAAAACACATTTGGAAAATTTAACTATTATATCCATAATTTCGATTCGTGTTTGAGCGATAATTGTTTTTTGTATTCTAAGAATCCATAAAGAACTTTATACATTTTTTTCACCATATATTTGTTTTAAACTATTGTTTCTATCGTTCAAACTTCAAACCCACTATGACGAAAAAACGTCGTGCCAAATATATAATATTTTGATGGTTTTTTTTTTTAATACTTCAAATGATGAAAATTTTACGCATGAGGCTCTGCATATAAATTGATGACGAGTTTTTTCACGATGTTATCCTCATCAACCACGTGTCAAAATGCTTTTTTTGTTCGTTTAAATGGAAATGAACTCGAATTTCCTCTTATACCCGAAACAGCCGAATGAAAAAAGTTAAGCATGAATTTATTTGCTTTTACTAAAAATACTATGATTTTATGATTATATTCCGATGAAAATTGTTAATAATTGATGCATTCTGATGATAATACTGATTATGTTAATTTTTATTAAAGAAAAGTTAAGAGTGCAGTGGATATTGTCGATAGACTAAAGACAAATCATTCTATAACAAGAGTTAGTTTTTGATGACTTTTGATTACATGGTGTGACAACATTGATCTGGAAATTTATCTACAAAAACTAATCCTTAAAACTACACATGTGGAGATATTATAATTTCGTTTTAAAAATGTTTCCTTTGCAAATCTATGAACTCCTTTGAGTTTCTTGGTGCATTCGATTGATGATTAGCAAACTTAAAAAATCCTCCTATTTTTATCGCAAAACAGTAAACCACAAGATACTGTATAATATGGATTAAAAAGATAATTTTACTTGATAATCAATACAATTTAGCAAGTCCATGTCGTAAAACAGGTTTTTTTGAGTTTATTAATATTCAACCTATTGTGTCAAGGAACTTACAGGTGTTCTGCAAAACTCGCTCTAGAATTTTTTATATAAATTGCAATACTGTCAAAATTAGTGCATTGATTTATAAGGATGGCTTTTTATAAATGAGATCATCGCCTTGCGTGTAGTTTTAAGGATTCGGTTTTTATAAATAAATTCCGCGATCAAAATTGACTCTCTATTGTAATATGAAGTCACTAAAAACTATTATTTGTTATGTATTGGAACGAAGGTTTTGATTGCCCCTTTCGGGTATGATTTCAAATATAATGAAAACTCTTTATTTTAAGCGGTTTTTTATTTTAATTTTAAATATAAAATTATTGATAAGTTTCACAATATCTATGTGTGGTCCTTCAAAAACATGCATTATTTTATTTGGCCCACCAAGTGATTTCAGTTGGTCATCCCTGCTATAAACATTTCTTCAGTAAAGAAAACTTATTTCATTATCCTTAGAATAAATTAATGATTAAGAAATATTATAATTTAACTGTGAACTCTTAAAAATATCAGCATTTATATTATCGATTACCATTACCACCGATCAACGGAGGGTTAAACAACTTTTTATCATAAAAAAACATCGATATTTCGATGTACAGAAAAAAATTTTATGCACCCATATCTCGGCACCATAAATATAATCTACAAAGTCGGATTTTCGACAAATCCGTTAACACATCCGAGCCGTTTGCGCAACGACTCATTATAAAAGCAAAACGCCGCGAAACGCTGAAGTCAATCGTCGTCGAACCTGTCCCAAGATCGTTTCCCAAACATGAACTGGCTCATTCTTCTGATAGTCGCCTCGGCTTATAGCCAGGCTGTGCTGGACGACGATGACCTCCTGCTGAGGATAGACCAGGGAGAGCTGGAAGGACACTGGAAGACTTCGCTGAAGGGGCGCAAGTTCGCGGCCTTCGAAGGCATCCCCTTTGCGAAGCCTCCGATTGGCGATTTGAGGTTCTCGGTGAGTTGACCGCGGTGTTGGGCAGTTGGTCTGGTGTTGGGCAGTTGGTCTGGTGTTGGATGTGGGAACAGAACTTTCTAAGAGCTGGCAATTCGGGTCAGTCAGTTGCGCGGTTAATGTTACCCAACGATGCATTCCGACTTGTGTGATAATTTGTAATTTATTGATTTGGAAAATTTATGTGATTTGTGTCGTTTTGTGAATAAGAATTTTTCGAAGATGTCGAGTTTTAAAAGTGACTCATTTCGATTCAATTTTCAAAAAATAACTCAATTTATTATCTTTCATTTTAACTTTTGGCAATGACAATGAAATTGTTTTGATTTTGTTATCGAAATTTGATTATATCGAAATTGCGATAAAATATCGAAGTGGTAAATAATTACGTTCCCAAGTGGAAAATTTTCCGTATAATTTCGATAAATGATAATTTGAAACTTGTATTATATTAACAAATTCGTGAGATTTGGAAATCGCCGATTCACCAATGATCATTAGTTTTAGAGAATTCGTCACAAATAATGAACGTTTCGAAAAAATCGCTTTCTATATAAAAAGTCAAGGTTTCCATATCGAAGTTAAAATACATCGATATTTCAATATGTCGTATAAATCTATGAAACTGTCTGATTCGGCCATGAATCGAAATATTCGAAAATATTGAATTTTTCGATTTTCAAATCTGTGGAGAGGTGAAAAAATATTGACTAGAAATATGCCGTTATGGTAACCAGGTTCTGAATACATCAAAGGAGGACACGATAAAAAAAATTATTAGAACTAACAGGTCCATAAAGAGTTATACGAAAATTAAAATTAAAGAACAAGTGTTTATATCTATTGTTCTATGTTGACGAAATTTCACCTCAAAGATGCACTTGGACCATTTTATTACTATTAAAATTAAAATAGGGTAATATTTCTAGAAGAGGACAAAAGAGGATAGTTTTCTCTTGAGAAAAATTTTTGTGGAGAACAATGTTCCCAAAAGGAGAAAAATCCTTCCCAAAAGAGGATTTTTGGTCAATCCCAGTCATTTGATCGCCGTTGCTTTTAAAATATTTTTAAATAATTCAGCCTAAAACTTCATAGATTGAATAAATAAATAATAAATGTATATGAATGGGGAAACTAAGATAACAATGGGAAGATCTTGGACAGACTTGTGGGCTCCATAATTTAAAGGAAGGCATTATTATACAAAGGAGAAAAATTAAGGGAGGTAGAGGCTTGATAATGATGGGAAGATCATGTGATGCATGATGCCTAAAGACTTATGGACTCCATTAGCTGGAGAAGAGCATTATTAAACAAATAAAAATGAAGAATGAAACTAAAAAAAAAAAGCTTGAAAAAAAGGCCAGGGTTTGATTTGGACTATACATAGTACCAAATACTACCGATGATGATGATGTATATGAAATTTTAAAAACAACATCTTCTTACTAAATTTAACAGTTTCAAGTTAATTTAGAAAATAGTGAAATTTATGAAAAAAACAAATAATGTCAAGATTGGATAATAGTTCATTAATAATTATCAACACAAAATGTTATTTCTACATTGTATTAGCGTAGATCAGTGAAAGAATCGCCCCTGAAGTCCCCCCCATTTAATTATTAAGAAAAACAAATAAAAAACATGATTATTTTTTTTAAACATTATAATAAAACGCCCCGCCAGACCAAAAAAAAACGAAACTGAACCACTGGCGTAGAATAAATTATAATAATTACCACTTGAAACTGAAATTATAATATAATATGTATTTCAAATGATTTATTCATTTTAGATCAAACACATTCTATGTGTTGAAACATAAAATATTCGTTTTGTATGGACAATGATTTATATCAATTTTTTCTTGGTACATTTCATTAAAGTTACATTGTTTATGTAATATTTTAAAAATCGCCTATACATAATAAAAATTTATTTAATGAAATGTGTGCAATAAATCTTTTGTATTTCCTGTTATATTGCTCGATTAGTATCATGTACAACAAATTAAAACTGACCTTGTCAGTTTATGAACGTTATAACCATATATTACTATTCGTTTGTAGGGTTTCGATTTATATATTAGACATATTAATGAATTCAATGTGATTTGATTTTTTATTTGGAGTGAAAATTTTATTTTTGAATAAAAATACATGCATTTGTGGAATTTCAAAACAGCCGATTTTTTCTTGAAGTAGAAAATTGTTTAATTTGAGTTTATTACAAAATATGGAAGCAGTTCAATAATTAAGACTAAAATTTTATAGATTGAATAAATATAATAAATGTACATATACATTAATGGGACGATCTTACAGATGGTCTCAAGGACTTCAAAAGCTGGAAGAGGGAATGATGATGTATATGAATAGTTTCACTTCTAAATTTAAAAAAAATTCAGAATACAATTTGCATTGACATAAAAGTTATTTATTTTTATACAATGCCATAAAACAGTCATATAAATTTTTACGATTCATAAATTTTATGGATTTTGAAGAATAGTTTTAACTAATTAATTATATTTAACCGTTTCAGGAACCCCAATTTCCGGAACCATGGTATGGAACGTTACAAGCAAAGAATGTATCGAGATATTGTATTCAATGGTATCATTTACCTGGAGATGATTACCACAGTATAACTGGTAAGTGAAAACAAATTTCATTTAATCTTTTCAATTTTATTAACAAATGTTTTCATAAATAGGGGATGAAGATTGTTTATATCTAAATGTTTACACTCCGAAATTTTCGAAAGCTGCAAAATTGCCTGTGATTGTATATGTTCATGGAGGAGCTTTCATTTTCGGCACAGGTGTTTCATACGAACCAGATTTTCTGATGGATAAAGATGTTGTTTATGTCAACGTCAATTATAGATTAGGGCCACTTGGTAATTTGCTAATTTCTTAATCTTTTTTTTATTCAATTCGATGAACTTTATTAAAATTGATTCATAGGATTTATGAGTACCCAAGATAGCGTCGTTCCTGGTAATAACGGCATGAAAGATCAAGTGATGGCTTTGCGATGGGTGAGAAAAAATATTAAATACTTTGGAGGCAATCCGAACAGTGTGACAATTATGGGTATGTCTGCAGGTGGTGCAAGCGTTCATTATCATATGATTTCTTCACTGTCAAAAGGTAAAACATTTTACATATGTTAAAAATCAAGATCGTTGAATCTAATTTGTATTTTCATATTTAGATCTATTTCAACGAGGAATATCACAAAGCGGTACTGTTTGTTGTCCTTGGACTCTTCAAACAAGACCTAGAGAAAAGGCTTTATTCATTGGTAACTATCTCGGGTGCCCTACCAAATCAACCACAGATATGATAAAGTGTTTGAAACAAAGACCAGCATCTTCCATAGTTGCGACTGTGAACTTATTTATGGTACATTGATTTGATCAAAAGGTATACACGTATCCCTCATTTAACACGGTACTTATTCGATACGATTTTACTTTAATACGGTTTCTATTTCATTGAAAGAAAATTGTTTTTTGATGTAATTCTGTTTTACCGAGAAGATTACTGGCAATGTCCTATTGGACATAAGGACATCTATGTCCTTTTTATCTATTAAAAAAAGACACATAAAAAAAAAATGTATACATTCATTTAGTTTCTTGAAGTCTTTCCTACAAATCACTCGTTTTCAATTAATTGTCAGTCCCTAATGAAAATAGAATGTACCAATATATACAATTTCAACAATTTCCCCATAGACTGACACATATTTCTTATTTTTTTCTAAAAAAGCTTATTTCTCTTACAGCGATTTAGCAGAACTTATCTATTTACCATGTTAAACGAGGGAAACTTGTATTTTTAATTAAAAACAGATTCAAATACATAATAATCTATTTTCAGCCATTTTTGCACAGTCCATTCTCACCGTTTGCACCTGTTATTGAACCAGTTGATACAGTCAATGGTTTTATTACCGCTCATCCATACGAAAGTGTAAAGAATGGAGCAGCTTTAGACATTCCATGGTTAAATTCACTTACTACTCATGAAGGAATATATCCAGCAGGAAGTAATGAATATGAACATTCAGAAAGATAGTTCAATTTAAGTAAATATATAAATTTAATAATTTTTTTCTAGTTTTTGCATCAGATCCAAAATTCATCGAAGAATTGAATTCTAATTGGGTAGAATTATTCCCATTTGTGTACGATTTTAATGATACATTACCTATCGCAAAACACAGAAATGCTGCAGAAAAAATCAAAGAACACTATTTCGGCAGCAAAAGTATATCTATGGAATCGATAGGCAATTTAATAGATGTACGTTCGAGTGAATTAAATAAATCAATTATCGATTCATCTTATTTTCTTGTTACAGTCGATAAGTGACAGACACTTTGTAGTAGACGTGGAAAAATGTGTGCGTTTACAAGCTAATGTGAATAAAAAACCTATATATCTTTATCAATTTGCATATTCAGGAAGCGACAGTTTAGGAAAATTCTTAAGTCAATCCGATAAAAATTATGGTTAGACATTCATTTAAATTTTTTTATTTGTCATCATTAAAATGAGTGAGTAATCGAATATTTTTTCAGGTGTGAGTCATGGTGACGACACAGGTTATTGTTTAAAAACAGAATATATGGACTCGACGACAAATAATCAAGACAAAGCAATGATAGAGTTCATGACGAATATGATTTATACGTTTGCAAAACACGGGTGAATATTATTGGAAATAATATCAAATTAACCTTATCACTTCAATAACATATCGATTTTCATAGAAAACCTGACGTCGGTTCTGTGGAATGGTTACCGATCGACGGCCAGTCGAACAAGATAAACTATTTAGAAGTTAAATCTCCAAATGAGCAGATTATGAGAAAGTCGAATCATATAGGGGCAACGGAATTTTGGGAATCGCTCAAAATAATAGAAAACGAAAACTTTGCTCCTTCGTGTAGGGATGAATTGTAATTTTAATGTTATCTAGTTGTGTAAGGTGAATTATTTTAGAGAAATAAAAGTAAACTTAATAAAAATCAATCAATTTTTAATTCATCAGAAAAAATATAATAGATATGTTTGTTATCCACAAAAATAACAATTAACAATAGGGATTTCAGAACAAAAATTGATCAAACATAACAATGATTGAAAACGATAATTCAACATGCAATAATGGTATTAGGTAAAAAAATGTTAGTCCATAAACTCACAAAATCAGTATTCCTAACTATAAAAATAATTAATTCAGGCACACGCTTATAAATTTTAAATATAGTTCAGTGACTATTGCTATTCGGAAGATTCCTCTTACCCAAATTTTTCTCACAAATATTAGCATCCAGAATATAATACAAATACAAAATCGTAATAAATATAAAATAAAATCATTGGTTGATATTGAAAATTAAATATAATATTCAGATACAAATATTTCTGAAATAAATTTGAATTAGTTGAATCTTTCAGATAGCAATAGTTACTGAACCACAATTTATACTTTATTGAAAAAATATTGTATAGTATTGTTACAATAGTTTGGATAATTTGAATATATCACAATCTCAATAAGTTAATAATATAAAAATATCCCACTTCCCGATTAAACACCAAATATTAGAGAAAATCACGAAAGGAAAACTCTAAATTATTTGAATACATACATTAATATCATTTAAAAAAATCTCTAGTTTTAAGGAAAAAGTCACAAAAGTGAAAAGCCGAAATGAAAAAAAAGCAAAAACGACCATAAACAAATAAAACAATATTCGTTTTGTGTCTATATCTGATCTCGTGAATAAATTCATAATAATTGTGTACCAATTATAAAACATCACTTGATTCATTCATCTTTCTTATCTCCACTCGATCCAACGGTCAATTTTTTCTGCAACTGACTATATTCTCCAGTTAATCTATCATATTCCTTGTTGAGGCTTTCCGCTTGCGACTTGATAGCCAACTTATCTTTCTTTTCCTTTTCTAATTCTTTCTCGAGAGTAATAATTTTCGAATTCAACGAAGTCACCTCTTTATCATGCGCCTCATTAGAATCATTCTGTGCAGATTCCCCGGAAGACTTTTGAGCCAAAAGACTTCTGGCAGCAGTCGTAGCGCTCTGAGCCTGACGTAAGTTAGCCTCGGCCTGCGCAAGAAGTGAAGCCTGAGCAGATATCAATACGACTAGTTGTCGAATCACCAAAGCCAAAAACAGAGCGAATCCAGCTATATAAAGTTCCTCTGAGCCCTGAAAAGCCTCATGCTAACTTGCATCTCGGCATCGAGATGAGCATGTTGAGTCTCTGTCTTTCCGGGTCAGAATACTTGCGCATCTCCCTGATGGCATCTAACAAGAATATCACTAATATACCGAACAATATACCAAAATAGATTCCTGCTTGAGCCTTGATGAATTGTAAGAAACGAGAGTTGAAGAGTTTCTGCCATCTGCGAGGACTGGCTACCGGTAGAACTAGGAGTAAAACGACGGCTATTTCTGCGTAGAGGAATGCTGCAATCAGGGCCCACTGGTAGCTCATGATGGAGCGGGAAACTTCTTCGTTCTGGTCTTATTGCACAACGTCCTCTGAGCCAGAAACCGGCGATGAATCAGAAGAATAAGCAAGGCCGCGAACAACACGTCAAGGGTCAAACCTGCTGCGTTTATAATGAACTTTGCATCTCGCTTATCTGGATATTTTAGAAAAGTAACATTAAAAATTTACATTATAAACGTTTAATTGATAATAACGACATTTTTATTAATAGAAATATTTGGTTGGGGGACGTAAACTCACACGACGCAAACTCACACGACGCAAACTCACACGACACAAACTCACATACTTTCGAATTTTTTTTAATTTTCAAATTAAAGTGAAAAACGTTTAACACGAAACTGAAAGCAGCAAAATGCGTTTTTGTGTTAAAAGAATTTCACGTTAGACGTTATACGTCCACAATATTTTGTCGGTTGGGGGAAGCTAACGCACACGAAGTAAACTCATAGGAAGCAAGCTCACAAAGAGCGAACTCACACGAAGCAAGCTCAAACGAGGCAATCTCACAGGAAGCAAGCTCACACGAAGCAAGCTCACATGCTTTCGAAAATTTTCGTATCATTTAACAAGAAATATTACTTACTTTACTTTACTGACAAAATATTATGGACGTATACTATTACGTCTAACGTGAAATTCTTTTAACACAAAAACGCATTTTGGTGCTTTCAGTTTCGTGTTAAACATTTTTCACTTTAATTTGAAAATTTGAAAATTTTCGAAAGCATGTGAGCTTGCTTCGTGTGAGCTCGCTTCGTGTGAGCTTGCTTCCTGTGAGTTTACTTCATGTGCGTTTGCTTCGTGTGAGTTAGCTTCTGGCCACCATTACTTTGGAACTGATAAAATATTGTGGACGTATACTATAACGTCTAACGTGAAATTCTTTTAACACAAAACGCATTTTGATGCTTTCAGTTTCGTGTTGAACGTTTTTCACTTTAATTAGAAAATTTTAAAAATTTTGATAGCATGTGAGTATGCGTCCTGTGCGTTTGCGTTATGTGAGTTGGAGTCAGGCCACCGAAATATTTAATTTTTAGCGAATCGAAATGCGAATTTATTATTGGTCGTGTAAAGAAGAAGTTTAAGGCCGCATCACTTTAGTGACAGCTGTCAATAACCATGGCCGATCCCAAGTATGAGAATTTGCCCGGCATCGTAAGTTTAACGTTTTAGCGCAATATTCATTAGTAATTAGAAAATTTTTGTATTAACAACCTTTTGTTCATGTTTCGTATTATAAAATGTTAAAATTTTATCGGAAAATGTTACGGACGTAGATATAGGTGTGGCAATTTTGTCGATCTCTATGTAGTCACAGTGGTATGTGACAATTTAGATTGCGGAATTTGTATTTGAAAACTGGATCTTTAAATTATTAGCCAAACCCATTTTTCACTTCGATTATAGAAAGATTATCATTATGGATTTGCACTCATTTTCATGATGTTGTCACTCATAGGAAAAGTTTTGGGGCGTTTTCAGCAGAACACCTCGAGCTTGTTTGTCATTTTATGTTGAATATTAGCAAAATCGAAAGATCTTTCTATTTCTATCGAAAATTTGATTGATTTTATAAAAACTGCAAAAGACTGAATTTGATGAATAAATAGGTTAATCTTACTTGATAGTTAATATTTTCATCATAAACTCTATTACAATGAGCACATTTCTGCTTCATAATAGGATGATAAAATTATCGAGATACAATTCGGTATTGTTGCTTTAAAAAAAACGCAGAATCTTTTCAAAAACATCAATAGAAACTGTTACTTTATCAATTTTACATTTTACATATCCAATAAATTTATTGATTTCTTTATTACAATACAAGATTTTGATAGAAACTATTTGATTTGATAGGCTTACGATCAGCCAGATGTGTACGAATCTGGAGATTTGCCCGAGGCCGATCAGCAGGAAGAAAATTCGGAAGACGAAAATGAATGTATTGAAAAGATGCACATATCAGTTAGTGACTCGTTCTCAAAATTTAAAGGGAAACAAGTCGGTGGAAGCGTAGATTTTTCTGATAGAATCAGCAGAAAGATTAGGACCGGTTACAAGTACGTTTTTAGATATATTACGCTAAATGTGTATTTTTTGGGCATTTGTAAATTTCCGATATTAAATTTTAGATGTGGAGAGTGGGAATTAGCTGCAAACGGAGAAGTCGAAACTCCATCGCAACGATTACAGCGACTTAAATGTGAAACCACCGAACTTCTAGAACAACTAGTGGCCCTTCAAGAAAAAGGACCTGACGAGGAAAAGGTTTGTTCACTTTTTCAAGCTTTTTTAGCTTGCTCTGATTCAGAAATGTTGTTTGTTATTATGTATATGATAATTGCTTGAATTTGAGCAATCATAAGTTGTTTTAAATTTCTAGGAATCTCTCAAAGAAATGGCGTCTCAAGTAGAATCAACTAAACACGTTTTAGATGAATTACATTTTGAAGAAGGCGGAGAAACTGATCCCGAATCTGAAAAATTGAAGTACGTTCACTATACACTATTAATCAAATACAATACTAAAATTAAACCTTTTACTTATTATATTTACAGAAAATTATTGACTCAAGTAGGTCAATCACCTAAAGACGGAAGCAAATCGTCAACCATCATTAAATTGAGACCCGATTCTTCAAATCTGGTTCAAACGACTAGATTAGCTCAGCTTGAACATCGGTATTTATTTTTATCGATAAATTCACATATTTATTATACAAATATTTTATATTATATATCGATTTTAAGGTTACACAAATTGGAGTCAGCAGTCGGTCCTATTCCAGAAAAAATGGAACGAGTTGCTGGAAATTTTAGTGTTGAAAATAATAAAGGTTTGATCGCCACCGCGAACATGTTGGCTTCTCGTATATCTTTACTGCAACCGACTCAATTGGATGCAGCGGAACAACGGCTGACAAGGCTTTTACCAACGATGGATGCTTTACGAGCTGCGGCACCCACCGATCCGGAGAGGGACCAAAAAGTTGGTTTTATTTTATAATTTGATCGTTATTTATATTGATTGGTTTTGATAAAATATGTATTTCGTTAGATAAGTGAATTGTACGACGTAGTGAAGAAGACTGAAGGAATATCTCATCTCCAAATCCTCGAAAGAATGCAAGCTCTTGAAACGTTGCATAAGCAAGGTGATTTTTGAGTTTTTGATTCGGATTGTTTTTAAAATATGATTTGTTTTATTGTTGTTTCATTATTTTAGCGAGCGATTTTGGTAAATCTGTCAATGAACTTCAAGCACTTCAAAATACTATCACGGCTGGTGTGCAAAATAATAAAACCTTATTGCAAGGAGTTCAAGAAATATTCGCTAATAATTTAGAACAAATTCAGAAAGAAATCAAGAAACTTGATGAACGTGTGTCTAATTTGATGAAGAAATAATTAGATTTGATGCAATATTTTCATAATTTTAAGTATTTTAAAATGCGTAAATGGTATGGTGTCAGGTTTTCAATTTTCAGAAGTATAGTCTGATCGTTAAGTTTTATTTATTTATTTTTTCCATAACCGAATTCATAATATAATATCAAAATGCTTATTCAACGCTTGAAAGTAAACTTCCAATAATTATCAACTTGTGCTTTAATATTGTTTAATCCAATACTCAAACTATATCAATATCATACTATTAATCAGTTTTTTATATAGCACTACGTATATTTGTACTTTTGAATGAAGCTTCTAATAAAATATTTATTTAACAAAATTATTGTGTTTATATTTTAACTGATATTAATGTTTGTCTTGGTATTAAAATGTTCATTACCAGGAAATTCATAGAATGAATGTTTACCCCTGAAAGTTTCGCCCACACTTTTCCTTCCCCTAGGATTTCAACTATAGAGATATTTTTTTGACCAATTGTTCTCAGCACTTCATTTACAGACTTTGCTCATCGAATTAACGATTATTAAATATTGATCGACGAATCATTTAATGTAAATATTGTAAAATGATCTCTACTGCAAAAACCTAGAGTATGAAAAGTGAAAATGACGTGCGAGAGAAAACTATAGGGGTCAACTTTCAGTGGTCAACATTCATTCTATGAATTTTCTGCAGTGAACATTCATGGAACTTTTATCTTTTACATAACCTATTCTTCCTGTTTTTATCCAGATAAAGAGAAAATAATTTTCTAGTTTCCAAGGATACATCGTCCTGACACAAAACTTTTTGATCAATAATCTCATCTAGTATTTGTGATTATTTGTTTATTGAAGAATTCTCAATTAGTCAACATCAAGGAACAGATCATGATTTAAATTTTTATTACTTGATACATATTATTAGTATTCAATCAATAACAAAGTGAAGTTGTTAAAATGTCTTGGGGTTTACCGAAATTACCCGGTTATTCGTTTAGAGATGTAAATCAATTGAATTTCCACGTTCCGCGAAAGATTGATTACGTGAATGGTTTTCCTGTAGTCAAATTGGATTATAGAGCGGTCGGTGGAAGATTGATGGACGCAGAAGGTTCAGATTTTGTAGACGTTAAGAACGATAACGGGTTAATCATTTATTTTTTGTGAACATTATTAATTGTTTGTAAACCTGTTCATTTTGTAAAATATACATTTTAGTCTGAACTATTCTGTCACTTATGGCCGAGCGAAAGATGATTCTTTGCCAATTCCTAAGCCTCATTGGGTCCGGTATGATAAAAAATTTCTTACATTCAAAGGTTTTTTTGTGGAGAAATTTCCTCCTGAAGATATAATAATGCGTGAAATAATACTCATTTATTATTTGGAAGATGACACGTTGACGGTCATAGAACCGTTGGTGAAAGTAAGATAGTTTTTTGATGCTGTAAATATAATTTTATTGAATTTTAATGTATTTTACTTTTGTTTGAAGAATTCTGGATTGTTGCAAGGTAAATTGATAAAACGAGGTAAGATTCGCAATGATTCTACTGGCGAATTTTGGCATTGGAAGGATTTAAAAATTGGAATAAATATACGCATTCTCGGATTAGATTTGCACATTTCAAAATGTGATGACTTTACTAGGGTACTTATATGTTAATTTTTTTGAAGAAATACTTTACATATCAAATAAAATCTTTAATTTGTTTAATAACACACAAAAAAATGTTATTGACAATTCAGGAATTTATGAAATCGCAAGGCATTGATTTGTTGGAAGACGAAACGGTTGAAAATAAACAAAAAATAAGTCAAAGTCCTTGTCAAACGGTTATTTCATCTAAACCTAAGCGATTTCTTGATGATGATGGTCATGTTTTAAAGTACGTACATGATTTTAAATTTCAATCAAATGATACTTTAATAAAATCTGATTTAAATTTAGATTTGATGCTATCTGGGATGATACCAAATCGGAACATGGTGAATTAAGAAAATATACGATTCTGTATTATCCATTCGATAGTAGCGTTGCTATAAAAGTAATTGATTGTCGTGATATTTTTCAAGCCTTTCATTTTTTCAATTTTAATTATATATTCTCAAAACACATTGATTTCAGGAATTTCATGTGAAAAATGGTGGACGTGATCCATTTCCTATGTTATTGCGTAAAACGAAAATTCCTAAGAATTGGAAAGAAAGAATAGGTAATATTTAATTATTTTGTTTTTAGTAATATTTTTATTATGCTTATATTTGTTTTAGTTAATTCACCAATGTTCGGTCACTCACCTGAAATAACCTTAGAATATTATAAAGCAGAAGATCTGAAAGTCGGTGAAACAATCAACGTATTGGGAAGAAATTTTCTGTTGTGCGATTGCGATTATGATACAAGAATTTTTTACAAGTAATATATGTGTCACAGTGAACGTGTGATTTTGATTTTAAAAAGGTTGGATTAGGTTAGGTTTTTTTATTTCGATGAAGCGTTAGAAGTCAGATGAAGCATATTCCGATAAGGGGATAGGTTAGGTTAAGTTGGTTAGATTATTATTAGAAAAAATACACTTTCACTGATGGTACACATTCACTGTACACATATGCATAGATAATATACTAAAATCAATAAGATTATTGAAATAAATTTTCAGAAATGTATTAAATATTGAACAAAGCGAACCGGTTTCATACGAAAAACCTGAAATTAAGCATTATTCAATGGTAAGATTAGTTTTATTGATCCAAAAAAGTTATAATTGTAGTTTAAAATATAATATTTTGTAGAATGTGGGTCCGCACATTGGCATAGGGGATCCTGAAGATACTCTCATGTCATGTTTATCATTTCATTCAAAGCCTCCGTATAAAGACACAATTCAATATAACTTGAACGCAAATAAAGTAAGTTTCACAACTACATAAATCTGAGCATAATGTTGGTTTCTAAATTTCCTATTCTATTCAGCGTCTCCGATACATATGTGAAATGATATCCGTTTATCCTGAAAATCGAGGACGTCGTTTCATGCTGTGGTATAATTTGAACGATGGAACAATTCGTATGGATGAAATGCCCGCGAAAAATTCTGGAGTGCCAGCAGGGCGGTTTAGTGGACCGTCGAAGATTGCTCTTCCAGGAGAAAGCTTCAGATATTATTCTCCAGAAATGTTTTATATAGGTAACAAAAATATGATATTGAATTTTGTTAATAAATTCACTGATTTTTTTTAACAGGTGCGATAATCATTGTGAAAAACCATAAGTTTCGTATTACAGACGTAGACTTGTTTGTCTATCATTATATGAAAGAAAATCCTGAAAAGTTTCCAGCTGAAATCGTTGAAAATATCAGGAATTATCACTTGAAATTGGGAAATCTGAGTTTCGACGAGGTGAAAATAAATAAAGTCAAATGAATTATTTTTAGATTAATCATGTTTTAAATTTTATATTCAATTTTAAGAATTTGCCCGTTATATCAAATGAAGGTATTGAAAATGTTGATCATCAATTGAAATCATTGCAAATTGATGGAAGCTCTATTCTTGCACCAAGAGATACCCCTAAAATTGAATCAGAGTGAGTATTTTTATAAGTGAGTTATTTTATGCATAAATGCTCGAATATAATTTGCTATTATAGATGGAGGTCTACGGAATTGCCCGAACCATTGCAAGCGATCAAATGTGCCATGACTCTACCAGAAAGTTTAGAACAACCAAACCCAAGTGAAAACCAGCCGATCGTTTGTCTGACTGGACCGATTCCTGATACCCACGAAGAAAGCGAAAATGTAAAATTTGGAAAATCATAATCATTTTAATAATTATATATTTTATACTAATGTCTTCTTTTCAGATACCCCAATCTATCTTCCAGCATGATTTTGAAGAATATAATGTCGATCATTCGGTAGAAAAGCATGATGGTACAATACAAATCCCGACCGCAAAGAAAGTATCATTTAAAGATGTTTCAGAAGAGAATACTTAATTAGAATATTCATGATAAATATTTAATTATTGCACAAACTCGGATTGACGCATTTCAATATTTAGACTTTATTAATAAAACTATATTAATGGAATATAAGTAAATCAAGTAGATAAAATTGAATCTTTCATTGTACAATACATAATTTTCCATATCAAAATCATCATAGCATATTTACATACTAAATTCATTAATGAATTTAAAATTATTGTTAGATATTTTAAACTCATGATGATTAAGATATTTTTATCTAAATTATGTATCTGAAGATGCTGTATGACTATATAACCAATCTAAATACGTTGTATATGTACCAAAAATAATTGTAAAAACAACAGTTCTTCGCTATAAAAAAGGTGATTGATGAATTTTGTAAATAATAATTAGAAAATATAGTTTATTAATGAAACAGGTTTCTATTCGGATTTAATGATGAATTTTGTAAATAATAATTAGAAAATATTAGTTAATATAGTTTATTAATGAAACAGGTTTCTATTCGGACTAATTAATGATGTGTAAACTAAATTGTTACAATGACTATTGAAACAATAGTTTGGATTTATTCATCTTTTTTATTTCACTTGAAAATTTCTTTTGCAATGACTATATTCTCAATAAATCTAAATTCCTTGTTGATATAAAAAATATCCCTTTTTCCTTTTCGATTTCTTTTTTTTCCGATTTAATTTTCGACAAAAAACTTCTTTATCGTGCGCCTCATTAGAATCAAAATTCAAGACTTCTGAAAAGGAAAACTTTAAATTATCATAATAAATATATAATCATTTGAAAAAATCTCTAGTTTATAACAAAAATAATTGTGTACAAATGATAGAGTATCACTCGATTTATTCATCTTTTTTATCTTCACTTGATCCAACGATTAGTTTCTTTTGCAACTGACTATTACTGACTGAAAAGTCAGTATGGCTGCGAACAACACGTCAAAGGTTGAAGAGTTTCTGCCACCCAGGACTGGCTACTTAGAATGAGCTTGGCGATTTTCGCTGAGTCAGAATCTCGGCCATGAGCTTTTAAATCAATAATATCACTAAAATTTTTAAAGTAATCAAAAATCAAATATTCAATATCTATATCTATACTGAGAAAGCCTTAAACCCAAAGATAACAGCATTGACAATTGACAATTTCTATTTCAAATATTAAAGATCAAAAATGACTTCTCGGTAAAGTGCCATTGAATTTTTGGAAATAGTCGCTCGATCCTTTTTTTAATAGAATGACCATATTTCCTTCAGGCTCACATCTGTTTTGTTTTTTTTTTTTAATAGAATGACCATATTTCCTTCAGGCTCACATCTGTTTTGTTTTTTTTTTCGGGGTATTTTTACATGTGTGTCGTGTCCGCATCCAGCTTCAAGTACAGGTGCATAGATTCTTTTACTATCAACAAAAATCGTGGTTTATATTGTATTATAGATCAAACGCATTAAATATTAATAAAACGTACGTCACGTTATAAAGTTATCATAGTTCATATATATATTTTCCTGAACAGTAAAGGCAATCCTCAACATATAGATGATTTTGTTGCATCAAAAACAGCAAAAAATTTGATATCCCATTATATTTTTAACGATTCAGATCCAGGTGCGATAATTATTGTGAAAAAGTTTTGTATAACTGACGGACTTGTTTGTCCATCATCATATGAAAGAAAATTCTGAAATATTTTTGATGGAATATAAATCAAATAAATTTATTGTACATCATGTTTTTTACATCAAAATCATCGTAGCATATTTACATACTAAATCCAATAATAAATTTAAACTTATTAGATATTTAAAACTGATGATATATAATTAACATATTTTTATCTAAATGATGTATCTGAAAATGCTGTGACTATACAGCCATTAACCAATCTAAATACGTTAAATATACCAAAAATAATTGTGAAAACAAAGTTCTTTACTATAAAACGAGGTTATTAATGAATTTTTAAATAATACTCGGAAAATATGAGTTAATATAGTTTATTAACGGGTTTTTCACTTTCATTACAATAATTATAAAGGCTTAGAACTTAAGTTTTTGGAAGAACCATTTGTTCTTGCCACTCTTGTATCGTTCTTCGAATTTGACGCGGGTGGCGAAACGGATCTTCTTCTTCTTAACGCGATCTTTAAGGTCTTTCATTGTAATTTTTTGATCGAAATCTACAATGTATCTGGTTGGCATGAGATGGTTGTAATTGATTACCTGCAAAAATCGATAAGCGTTAAATAAAAATATAGAATTAACGCAAAAATTGAATAATAAGAAAACATACCTTGATGAAAGGCTTGATTTTGGACCTCTTGGCAATCCTTTTTTTGCCCAGCCTCTTGTGTACTTTCAGTGGATATCTATCGATACCAGCCACGATGGCGTGGCTGAAAGTTTTATCCGACGATTTTTCATCGTAAGTCTTGATTATGACGGCCTTGCGGCCTGCGTACCGTCCACTCAGGACGAGCACCACCTTATTCACTTTCATAATCTTACCCATCTTGGCGCTGAAAAATATAACAAAACGTTAACATTGATAGATTTAAAGCATTTAAATAATAAATCTCAAACGTATAATATCAAAAGGAAGTCCGCCATCCCGCCTTTTACATGCATTCCACTTTATGATATCAATTCTAGGCAAAACTACAGATGTCACATTAACATTTACTGAGAGTTTTACAATTAATTTTTATCAAAATAATCGTAAAGGACTTTTTCTGGACAGCATACAGAATGATCAGGTTGAGGGAACTTTACCGGAAAATATCTTTTTGTGAATCAATTTTCTTGGCAAAGGTGCAAAATGTACGAAAAGTAAATATCAAGGGGATAAAGTCTATATTGGAGCATGGTTCAGAAACTCAGAAAAGATGTTCTTTCTTTCATCTTTTTTCAAAAGACCACAAGATACGATCCGGGTTTTGAATGTTTCTGCAGACAGTGAGTCACTTTAAAAACCAAGCTGCACTAGTTTGGGGTATAATATCGAATACAATTATTGGAAATTATGTCTTCCATATATTACGGTTCACATGTGGTAATGGGACCTCAGTTTTGACACGGTCACTCAATATCAAAAGATATTTGAATCAAATGTCAAAACATGTGATAGAATCTAAAAATAGACATTTGAGCCGTCTCCAAAATAAAAAAAAGCTTGAATTAAATTGCTATTGAATGATCGATACTGAAAATGAGTTGAATATTATTGACGAACGTTCAAAGAAACTTTCAATCTTCATTCGATGAATATTTGATATGCGCAAAAACCTTCAAATTTTAACAATCATTTGAAATATAACCGTAAAACGATCAAACCAATACATTTTCAAAACACATGTACTCCAATAACTTCACTCGAAAAAATAACCAACAAAATCAATACAAAACGCACTCAAAACATCACAGAACTCAAATTAAACACAGACCAACCAATTTCTAGAACAGCCAACTATCAAATCCACCAAATTCGAACCACTTCGAAAATAGACGTGAAAAGAAGCACGGTGTTTTGACAGCAGGTTAGGACAGAAGTTGTAACGTGTCCATTGCGGTTCGCGTTCATGCAAAAGGGGTTCGAAACGGCGGGGAGTTTAATGGCGGTCAATTTTGTGTTTAAGTTGGGCTTTTGGCGGTTTATTGTTCGCGGATTCGAATCGATGAAATGTTGAGATACTCACGGGTTGACGGACCGCCGGAAGAAGGACCCGCACCAGGCGCGCCAACGTTGCCAAGTTGTTTTAGTGAGGCGGGTGTTGCCATGTTGAGGTGTGATGTGTTGGTGTGGTATGTGTGAAAATTAGTGAATGATGTTCGATTTTGTTTTTGGGGTTTGTTTGATCGATGGGATGTTTGGGTGATCAGAATATTGATAGAGTGATCAGATGTTTGTCCAAATGATACTAGCGCATATGATACTGGCGGTTGGGGGACGTAAACTCACACGACGCAAACGCACACGACGTAAACTCACAGGACGCAAACTCACACGATGCAAAATCACAAGACATAAACTCACATGCTTTAGAAATTTTTAAAATTTTCAAATCAAAGTGAAAAATTTTTAACACGAAACTGAAAGCACCAAAATTCAATATTTTGTCAGTACCAAAGTAATATTTCGGTAAAGGTTCACAAAGGGACTTTTAAAAAAGTTGGCAATCCTGGGCCTGCCCAGAAAAAAAAAATTTGGAACCACTGCACGTATGCATATAATGCGTTCGCATCGCCTGCCAACTGTCACTTTTGACGTTTACGCGTATGTAGTTTTACGTTCGCCGATTGGAGACAATTATTTACACGATTCGAGAAGAAGATACCACGATCGTTGAAGTATGGAGTCCTTTTACTCTTCGGAAAAACAACACAATGGATTTTCGACAGTGGTGGTATTTGTCGAGAAACTAACGAGTGTTTCGTAGTCAACATTCTGTTGGAACACATGAAGCCTGGCTTCCGATCGTGGCATTAGTAAGCATCTTCGAAACGATGCAGTAAATCAACGAACGAATCAATGTCAATTCTGTAGCGATCGAACGAACATGGCAAGAGTTTTATACACTCGTATCAGGTGAATAATGTGCAATATTTTTATTATTTTCTTATAACTCGCATTGGGTTCTAACAATGCATACTTACATACTTATATATTTATAAATTTAATTGAATATACATACTCATATACTCATTTCAATTCACTCCTTTCCGGGTTTTCAACGCCATTGCAGATGGTGAGGGTTTGCTATTTGCGTTTGCTAACGGCTTGCGCACATCTAGCAAAAAACGTGACTAAACTAGACTAGACTTCATTTCGATAATGGTTCAATAATAAAGCGAGCTCCCGCAAACTTTTCGACGCGGCATCCTTTGACCGATGATTTATGATCGTTTTGCGTATATTTTATTTTTAAATAACAAAATTAGAATTTTTTGTCTCGAATTAATAAAATCAAATGAAATATTAAAATAAATCGCTTCGGCTATGATCTCATTCAAGAGAGCGATCCCAGTTGTGTATGTATGCATGTGTGTGTCTCAATACGCAATATGCACATGTTGTGTATTTAATTTGTTAATTACCTTATTTACTTAAATATGTATGTATGTATGTATGTACGTGTATTTGTTAGAAAACTTTCATACAGTATTCACTACAAAAGTCCATTTTGTAGATTTTTTTAAATTCAGCATCATTATAAATTGCAAGCGCATATCAAAATTCATTACATTTCAATTTCTGTTTCTGGTTCTATTTTACTAATGCGATTTAAAAAATGATATTTCAATTGTCGTTTTTAATGGATTAATGAAACTTTTTAATTCGTACTCACCAGTGTACATTAAAAAAATTTCTCAACTTGTATAAATTATAATATGAGCGTAATATTTTCGATTTTTTTTAAATAAATTTTAGAACGAATAATAAATAAATAAAGTAATCTTTATCAAAATAATTCGAATATTGAATAAATTGCATTCTTCTTTTTCTCGGTCCATATTGAAAAAAATACGTGTGAAAAAAAAATTCCGTCGCCATTTCCAGGTGCTCTCATATATTCAAATTAATTAATTTTTAAATAAATAGTCTCATTGTCAGACTTGAAATTACTACGTCAACTTCAGGGGTAAGTAAGATCGAATCCAAAAGACTATCGTAGACTGTTTTTTTTATTTTATAATTTGACAACTAAAATTGACAAATGGTTTTGAAAGATGTCGATATCGAAAAATAATGAAAAATATGTTTGTGCATGTGAAATGACGTATTTATACTATTTAAAGTATGAAATATTAATCTATTTCGAAAATAAACGAATATTTTGGCCGAGTTGAAAACCCCTGCGACTCATCGTAAATTTTTACGCCCTTGTGATAAATATATCGAAAATTTCGTAATGCTATCTCGCTTCAACAGAATATAGTTCTTTGCACCGAAACAAGACAACGCTACTACTTATGAAAAAAATACCGAAATTTAGAATTGAAAAATAAAAACGGAGGCGGCATTCCCTTTGTTATTCACAATAAATTAATAAAAAGCTTGAAAAATAACACCGCTCTCGATTTCGTTGACGATATGACCATGGAAGCATGCTAAAGTTAAGTTTAGTTTAGTCAATGTGCGCGCAGCCTTAGGTTCGGCGAACGGAAAACTACATACGCGATAAACGTCAAGTGACGTTTGGCAGGCGACGCGAACGCATAATATACCCACGAGCAGTGGTTCGAAATATTTGTGTTCTGAGCAGGCCCAGGGTTGCCAACTTAACTTTACGGTAGGGCTTATATTCGGGGAAACACGGTACATCGATGCTGGTGCAAACCGACACTAGCGCATAAAACGTGAAATTTTTTTATTTGAACTTTGTTTAGTGATAATTATAAAATAAGTGACTTTTGAATTTCAAAATGGAAAATTATAAAAATAACGTGTGTGTAAATTTATGTAATATTATTAAAATAGTTTTTTTAATAGAAACTGCGAAAAGTATATTTAAATAAAATCGCCAGTTATTTTGAAAAAAATATTGTTAATCGTAAATCTTCTATAACATTTCAATGATAATCTTTTTATAAAAAAAAAAAAAAAATAATAATACGAAGCTTTTCTCAAAATTGAGTATACTATCACGAAATTACAAGACCACTATCGCGGAATTAACCAATGTACCACGGAGTTAAACGTCTCAAATTCGATCATTTGATGAGATGTCACACAAAATTGGTAATGAATTATAACATCTACAATAGAATACAAGACAATGACAAACAAGCGTTTAGTATCACGAAATTAGACAAGTCCCTACATGATAATATATTTTTGCATCACTATTTTATTAAATTATAATTTTTTTAAATAAATTTATATAAAAAAATCTAGGGCGCGATGGCCGCATCCAGGATTCGGCCACCTGTATTTATTGCACCATTCTCTCCTATGGGCGACTCGGCCCTGATCACCTTTACCCATATCAGTATACTAGCACCAAACGTAGACGGTCATCACTAAATTACATCAGTATAATCAGTATGAATTCGTATGTATATTGGCAAGCTTTTAGTAAATATAGTTCTTGAGCATATTATATGTTTATATTATCAAAAAACTCGACTTCATTCGAATTATTACGGAATTAGACGTGACAATGAATCAGACACATGTCTCTCCTACATTTACAAAATAAAAATCAAATAATATCTATTTTATTGATATTTAATACACTCATTTAATACAATCAAATTATAAACCTAATATAACCATGGATCTATCTCCAATTTTTAGTTTATTTACTGTACGATTTTATTTTTTTGTACGTCATTGTTTCGTTTGATAGTATCTGGAAAATTATTTGTTTATAATGACATTGATGCAATTTTTCAATGTGTCAATGCCGCCACCACCACCGCCACCGCCACCGCCGCCGCCGCCACCGCTGCATTGGGAATTCTGAAAATTATGAAATATTATATAAAACAATGTATCATTAAGAGTATTGTAAAGTAAAGCCATTCACATGAAAGTCTTTTTTACTAGAAATACTTGTACTGTATCTCCTGATTAGTTTCAGTTACCACATAATTTAGGGAGCCCATTACCGGTAAATTATCCAAATAAAAACTCTATAATTTATCGGTAAATTCACTTTTTTATCACACTTCTGAATAAAATTACATTTTAACATAAATGCATTATAAACAGGACTTTGGAGCAACAAATTTTTCGAACTGTTCCGCTTTGACATCAAAGTAACATATAATATAATACCCCGATCCTCTTTTTACACGGGGGATACGTTCCAGAGACTACCGTGTAAATAAAAAACCGTGTAAAAAAATGTATGGTGACCATACAAAAATTGGAGATAGGTTCCATCACTATATTTGGATAGAACATCTATCCAAATGTACTTTATAAAAAATGAGCGATGTGAAAAATTTTCGCCGTGAAAAATCATTAGAAAACATCGAAATTTTTATTTCAAAACTATAATTACATACATATAATTATATCAGTATACTGGCCTGTGTCGAATCTCTTACCATTGTGGCATAATAATACATATTTTTATTATTTTTATACCGTGTTAAAGTGGAAAATCCGTGCAAAAAAAGTAATCGGTTAAGGAAGATGATTCCTTGAACCGTGTTATTTCGGAACCGTGTAAAAAGAGGATTACTCCAGCTCCGCTTCACACTCTGATTAAATTACATTAATTTTTAAAATATTTAATATGAAATATAAAAATACACAAATAATGTAACTATAATATATTACTATAATATATTACTATGGAGTGGAAGAAAATAACGAATTACATTGGCAATTGGGCAAGCCAAAGGCACTCTCTCCATTTTCTTTTTAATTATTTTATTTTTAAATAAAGAGAATGTAAAAATTTAAGATGATTCAATGTATTTTAGAAATATAATTGATTTATAATTTATTGATTTGCAATTTTTATATAATTGGTCGAAAAATATATTTTTTAATAAAATAAAATCTTCGATTAAAAAAAAAATAATAATAGAAGGGCGCCAAATTTTATATTTGCCAAGGGCACCAAAAACATTGCTACGACTCTGTCAATGACCATTATTGTGCAATATGATAAAATTATGAGAGAGTTGAACCTGAATTAGAAGTTTATTTCATGAGGAAATTAATATTTTAAATTTATTTTCCATTTAACGCGCTTGTTCTAAATCGACACATAATCTTTGTAAAGTCAAATGAAGCGACTTAACTGTTTATTAATTATTCATTAATTTCAATCAAATTCAATGATTCCTCAAATTATTCATTGATAAATCGAACATAGACGGGTAATTGGTTAATTAATGACAGCAGAAGAAACCTTTCCCATTGGGAAAATTGTGTATTGATTCCGAAACAAGATAGGGAAAGTGAAAAAGTACAATTAATTGCCGGTATAAAAACTACCGGATTACCGGTAAGTTAAAATTACGGTAAATCTGATATGCACTACGGTCGCTCCCAAGAATTTGTAGATTACCGAATTCGGGGACACACAATTGTTCACAACGCGTTTGGATTTTTTTTAACCGTGATTATAATTATACATATACATACATATATGATAGCAGGTTAATTAGGATGGAGCTACAATTAAATTAATGGGGACTATGCAAACATAAATGCCAATTGAATAATAGAAAAAAAGAAGGTTAAAAGATGGTGAGACAAAAATTAAAACACAATAGAATGTACTGGGAACTTCTCAGTGGGAAGGCAGCACAGCGTAGTTCTCTCTTCAACCGTAAAACCACGACTTCAATTTTTATAATAATAATATTAAATATAGTATTTATTTTTTTAAATGGCACTAATTTTTTAACTCAAATTTTTCGACGAAGTAGTGAAACGAACTACTCGTGAAATGGAGAGAGGGGGGGTGGGAGTAAAATAGCCTAAGGTCTCTCTTCATTTAAATCTGGCTCTGTATGATATCCTATTTAATTTAAAAAATTGAAGAAAGTATTATACCTTACTTTTTTGTTTGAGGCTTCAGATTTATTTATTTGTTCATGAGCGTCCGAACCATTGAGACTAGACGTTTCATCTAAAAATCAAACAAGTTCATATGAAATTTTAATTTAAAATAAAAAAAAATCAATCAAAATACAAAATAACCGTATGTACCATCATTTTCTGCCACAGACAAAAGTTCTGATGTCTGCAAAAAATAGAAATAATTAAAAAAAAAGCGAAAATTAGCAGACGACGTTTCAAATAAAGTTTGCTAATAATTTTATCTATGATATACTTATTTTATAATTATTTATAATAAATACCTGATCACTTTCTATGCTTCTTGAATCCATGAGATCAGTCGATGGTTTCATTGCCTTATTTTTTTCTATTAATTGTGTATTGTGTATTTTCAGTCTTTTATAAATATCCAATATGATTTTGTGCTTATCCGATCCTCTAAGATTTGCAGCAATATATAATAAATTATCATCGTCTTCATTTAGTTTTCTGAGCAATTTTTTTAGTATAGAAGATTGCCCATCTGCTAAATTATCCAAAAGTGATCTAAACGTGTTGTCGCTTGTTTTCCTCACTGCTTGATGCAACATATTTTCACCTTTTGAGTTTTCCCACATTAGGACACTTTTTGATATGTTCAGTTTATCGCAAATAGTCAGCAATTCTTCTAGTATTTTCAATTTCCCACCATTCACAATAATATTTAAAGGAGTCAAACATTCGTTATTCTCTTGCAGTAATGATTTTTTCAATAATCGTGTATTATTTTTTAAAACGTCGAGTAAATAAAAAAATTCATCATTGGAATTATTTTTTTCCAAAACTTGATGTATACAGTGCAGTATTTCCAGTTTGTCATACAATTTCAAAATGGCTTGTGTACTCTTCAATGCTGAGTGTTTCACACTAATATTTAATGGACAATCACCGTTTTCGTCTTTACCCAAAATCAAACCTCTCACTAACGAATTATCTTTTTCCAAATAACTTATAACATTATCGAATACTTTGCTTACATCATTTTCAATCAAGACTATTTGGTGGAATACATTTTCACCTTTTAAATTTGTGATTGAGAAAATTTTATTTAAAAAACCTTTTTGTTTACACACATCCAATATGTGGTTAATTTTTTCCAATTGATCATCTTTCACAGCTATATTCAAAATAGTATTTCCGTTTATATCCTTTGCGTATAAATTATTTTCGAATTCACCTAACACCATCAAAAAGCGTCCCATTAAAAGTTTGAATGAATTGTAGTCACAAGATTTTCCTGCAGCTTGATGAAGTATATTTTCATTTTGTGAATTAATATTCTTGAAAATAGTGTGTAATATCTCCTGTTTGTTATATACTTCCAATAAGTTCTCAAGTTTTTTCTCTTGTCCATATCTAGCAGCTGTATTTAAAGGAGTATCGTCATTTTTATCCCTTTCAAGCAAAAGAGTGTTTAAATTTGATTTTTTATTTTCTACGAAATCCTTTATGTGTATGAATAAATCATATTCACAATTATTTATTGCTGCTAGATGAAGTATATTTTCATTTTTCCAATTTAGATTTATATAGACTTTGTCCAAAATTTGTAGATCACAATATAACTTTGATATAATTTCAAATCTATTTAATTTTCCATATCTTACAGCTGTAAATAATGGAGTATCACCGCCTGCTTCATTTTCTTGAAGAAAATGATGAATCTTATTTTTTTTTTCTGTCAAGAAAACCATTAAAGCTTTAAATGAATCGTGATCACAAGATTTCTCCACAATTTCATGAAATATATTTTTACCGTACTGATTTTTTCTTTCTAAAACGCTTAATAATATACCAAATTCTTCACACTTCTCAAATATGGAAATAAATTTATTGAATTGACTATTTCTGATAGCCACAAATAATGGAGTTTCGCCGTTTTTATCGTTTTCGGATAGAAGATCACTAAATATTTGTTTTTCACCTTTTAAAAAATCCATTAAATGTATAAATGAATTTTCGTTACACGATGTTCCTACAGCTTTATGAAGTATATTTTCACTTTGATTCGTATTTTGGAAAATTCCGTGTAATATTTGTAACTCCTTACATGTATTTAATATAGTTTTTATTGTTTCCGGTCGTCCATTTATCGAAACTGTATTTAAAACGATGTATCCGTGTTTATCCATTTCTAGATGACTAGTTTTCATTTTTTCTAGCCCATTTTCTATAAAATAATTAAATAAATCGTGATAATGAGATTTTCCCACTACTTGATAAAATATATTTTTATCTCGCGAATTTTCTTTTATATCGTCATAGTTTAATTCGTTACATTTGTGCCGTATGGCTATCAGTTTATCTATCTGTCCAAATTTCATAGCTGTAACGAAAGGAGTATTGCCGTCTTCGTTTGTTTTTATCAGAAGTGTCGTTAAATTTACCAGTTTCGTTTGTAAAATATTCTTAAATGCGTCAAAGTTACAAGTTTTTTTTGCAGCTTGATGAAGTATATTTTCACCCTTGTTATTAAAATTCATGAGGACTACGTCTGACATCTCGCATTTTTCATATTCACGTAACATGGCATGGAATTTATGCAACTGCCCGAATTCCGCTGCTATAGCTAATGGGTAATCGCTGTTTTTGTTTGTTTTGAGCAAATGAACCTTAAAATTTTCCAGTTTACTTTGTAAGATACTCATAACTGAATGGAATGTATTGTCATCACAAGATTCTTTTGCAACTCGATGAAATATATTTTCACCCTCGTTATTAAAATTCGTGAGGACTACGTCTGACATCTCCCATGTTTCATATACGCATAACAAGTCTTGAAATTTATAAAATTGTCCGAATTCCGCTGCTATAGCTAATGGGTAATCACTGTTTTTGTTTGTTTTGTGCAAAAGAATCTTTAAATATTTCGGATTATTTTTTAAGAGTTCCATAACGCAGTTAAATGCATTTTCATTACAAGATTTTTTAGCAACTTGATGAAGTATATTTTCACCGTCGTTATTAAAATTTATGATGACTTCGTCTGACATCTCCCATTTTTTATACTCGTTTAACATGGCTTTAAATTTATGAAATTGCCCAAATTTTGCGGTTATAGCTAATGAATAATCGTGATTATTGCTCGTTTCTAGTAGAACCTTCTTAAAAATCTTCGGTTTGCTTTTTAAGAGTTTCATAACGGAAGTAAATGCATTTTTGTCACAAGATTCTTTTGCAGCTATATGAAATATATTCTCACCATGTTTATTTTTTTTTACTAGCAAGCTATCTAATATTGGTTGTAATCGGTCACATTTCTCTAATGTGGTTACAAATTTATCGATTTGACCATTTTTCATAAGTATAAATAATGGAGTATCATCGTTATTGTCTTCTTCACAAAGTAATTCTTTCGATTTTTCCGGTTGTTCACTATTTAAATATTTCAACAGAGTGCTTAATACGTAATTATCATAATTATGTTCCGCTGCGAGATGCAATATATTTTTCCTTTCAAAGTTTATTTTCTGAATGGCACTGTCTAAGATTTGTAGGTCAGTATATGCATTTAATATCATTTTCATGCTATCAATTTCTCCATACTTCACTGCAACACTTAAAGGCGTATTTCCTTTTTTATCTTCCTTTTCTAATAAATTTTTCAAATCATCTTTATTAGCATTAAGCTTTTTCAATAATAAACTTAAGATTGAATTTTTTTCTTCGAAATCTTCTCGTAAAAATGCTAAATGTAATACAGAATTTCCTTCGTGTATGTGATTTAAGTCTATTCCGTTTTCAATAAGAACTGCAGCAATATTTCGCCAGTTGTATTTGAGGGCTAAGTGTATTTTTGTTTTATCCATTCCCTTTATGAGTTCTTCATAATTATTCATGTTATGTAAATTTTTATGATTCAACATACTGTCAATGAATTTACAAATCACAGAATTTTCTTCGTTTATCATATTTTTCAAAACATAATCAACGATTTTTTTAGACTGTTTACTTTCTTTCCCAAAATTATCGACAAAAAATAGCCCTGCGAAATATTCAGAGAACGTTCGATGAATGAAGATAGGTTTCCCATTAATGATTTGGTTTAGAATTCCGATTCCATCTTGGTTATCTTTCATATGTTCTTTACATACTTTTAAATCTTCTGTTTCTTTTTTTGTCAGAAATATTTCCAAATCATTTTGAGTATACAAAGAATCCAAAGCTAAAATTTTATTTTTTTCATTAAATTCGATACGTAAGATTTCGATTATTTTCTGCCCCGCTACTGTATTAGAATTTGAATATGCCTTTTCTTTACAATAAATGTCAAATTTTTTTTCGATGAACTTTTCATATAATTTTGACAACTGGAGCATTTCAAAAAGTTGTTTTTGTAGTTCTGCTATTTGTATGGGATTGTTCTTCTGAAATTCTTCGAAAATATTCTTAAAAATATCTCCGATAATTGATATATGGAGACTAACTTCCAAAATTTCCATCTTTTTATCATTAATATTTTCACCTAACAATCGAAATAATTCTGTAACAAATTTTTTAAAATGAGCATTTTCGATGTCAACCTTCCAACGTTTTCCCAGGAACTCTTTTTGATTATCTTCAGTAAAAGGTAACATATAATAGTGTTTTAAAGGAAATTTCACCATAGATTTTTTTATATTCTTTAATATCAAATCATATGGTCTTGTGCTTAACCAAATTTTCTTAATATAATTATTTTCTACTAATATATTGATTATTTTTAAAATTATTTCTTCGTATAAAGGACAAATCTCATCCATTCCATCGAAATACACTTCAACATTTCCTTTTAATAAATTTTTTTCAAAAAGTTTTCTTTCCAATTCAGACACATGATTTGCACCATACTGTAAGAAGTCAACAGCGGTATTCAATGTAATATTATTTTTTTCGTTTGCTTTGATTTCATTAAACATACTTGAGACAGAATTCAAATCAATTTTAACCACCCACAGATTATTTTTTTTGATATTCCAAGATAAATTAGTAAATAAAGTTGATTTTCCTATTCCAGCCATTCCAGAAATCAAATTTATTTTATTTTTTGATTCATGCATAAGAGTTTTTTTTAAATCTGTTTCTTCAAATAAGTCATTTGATTTTTTCAACAAATAATACTTGTCGTACTTTATTTTCTTCAATAGATAGACATTTTTTAAATCTGGTTCGCTGATTAAGCATTCAAATATATTAGATTCGGTTTCAGTTAATGCTTTATTTTCACATTGGTCATTTTTTTCTACAGATATTTGATTTTCCAAATAAAGATCTTTTTCTTTCATCCCGCTTAACAAATATACATTGTTATTGTTTCTCAATTCGTATACAAATGTTCTTTCAATATAACATATTTCTTTATCGAGCTCTTCGATTTGCTTGCCAATGTTGATTTTTTCACTTTTTAGAATTTTCGACAATGTGTCGTCATTGATCAGTTCTTTTTCATCATCATTTTCAATGAGCTTACTTAATTCAACTTCACACCCTTGAAATTTCACCATAGTCTTCAAAAAGCGTAATTGTGACTTTTCTTCAAGGTTTTTTAACGTATTATTAATACATTTCATTTCTGTACATTGAGTATCTGTATCAAAAAATTTCTCAAAATATTTTTCCAACATATGTTTTTGATTTGATATAACGATTAGTTTATTCTTATCATTATTTTTCATTTTCTTTATGATTTTATATATTTTATTAGTCTTTAAGTTCGAATTCAATTCTGTCTCATCTAAATCGGATTCAACAACCAGTAAAACTTCAGTACCATTATATGCATCGATTACTCGATTCAATAATGCGTCATCAAAAGAGCTTAATTTTACGTAAATAAGTTTTTCCAAATAAAAAAAATTCTTTAGTTGCGAGTAAAATTTAATAGAACTTAGTATAGCATTATTATTATCACGAACGATATTCAAAACACGTTTATCAGATTGTAAAAATTTATCTATATCTTTAAATTCTTCATCAATGAAATCGATATTATATTTTTCGATGTATCTATCGAAGTTATCAGTAAGTTCTTTCAAAAATCGTTCTTTAACCTTTTGTATCTTATCAGTGAAAAGTTTTTTTCCAAAATTGCTCCGAATAAATCTACCTTGACTATTAGATTTTCCATTTGTCCAATCAGAGATGTTTTCAAGTATATTTTTATAGAATATCTGGGCACTTCGGCTAGAATATTCTGTACTTAGTTCAGATAAAATTATACTTTTGAGTTCTTTTTCATTGGGCTGCCCTGTTGCAATAACGAACTTTTTCAAAAATTCTATCACATCACAATCATTTATATAATCCACTGGCCAATGTCGGACTTCCTTACACTTTCCAAAATCATTTCTTATTCTCAATTTTTTGCTGATAATTTTATCCAAATCAATATTTTCTTCAAGTGCGATTTCATTTAAAACATTCCTCAATTTCTGTCGTCCCGTAGCGTTTCCAACATCTTCTAAAAAATCCTTTCTAAAACATTTTGTTTTTAAATCGAGCACCTCTTGTACCAAAAGATATTCAAACTTTTTCACCAATTCGTTATCAGCTGATAAGTATTTTTTTTCATTTTTCAAACAATTTATTAATATCCCCGCAATTCGATGATAATCAGAACACATATTTTTCAATATTGGCAACAGGAGATCGTCTTTAAATTGATAGTAATTGCCTTTTTTCTCTATTTTACCCAAAGAAAGGGGACTATCTTGATTAATCTGGATCTCATTAATTATATTTTTTATATTTTTCAACTTTTTCCAATCCTCATCTTTTTCTGGAATTTTTTCATTCATTTCGAATTCAGCATTCGTGTAAACAATTGCGTATTCAATAACATTGTTTTCAAACAATTTTTCATGTTTTGACTTCATGAATGAATTGAAATATTGAACAAGTCCAAAATTTGCAATTTTTGGTGTTAAAATGTTTTTAATTGATATTTTTACGTTTTTTTTATATGTGTTCTTGGTTTGCATCATTATGATATTATTTTGATTTTTTCCGTCGACATTTTTTATGTATTTGAAAATTAGGTCATTAAACCTGCCAGCTTCCTTAATCTCTGTTCCCAATTCGAAGTCATACTTATTCTTCAAACCTCTGTTCAAATGCAATATTAAGAGTTGTGATTGGTACAGCTTTCCTTGTACATCAGGCATCTGAGCTTTTGAGTTTGATTCGCTAATTTCTTCTTTATGCATTTCGCTTTCCATTTCGCCTGAAAATTGTATTTTTAAATGATTTTTTACCGATGTAAATTCGTTTTCAAAATAATTCGTCTTATATGGAGGGAAGAGTAAAATACACTGATTTTGAGAATACCCACCAAGAAAATATGAAGATTTTTTATTTTTATTTTTTTATAAATGTGACGGACATGTTGTGTGCACTAATCGTTCGGAAAATTTTACTGCCCAAACTTACAATATTGAGCGACATTATTCACCTAAACGTCCTAAACATAGCATTTCACTAACAAGCAAAATGGCGTCGGCAGAAAAAAATGTATGACAAAATACAAAAACCAAAGAGGGTCTATCTATAAATTTTTAAACCTTAAATAAAAAATTCAAAACCAAGATAACCACTAATACAAATATTTTTTTTACATGTTTCTTTTATAAAATAAATTTTTATTTATACATATACGTATATATTTTATTTAATGAAAATAAAATTGTTTTTTAAAAAAATGGAAATTTTTTTTTAACTTTTACCCACTTTTAAAATAAAATTTTCAAAATTGAAATTTTTTACCCAGTCTCTCAAAAGGTTGCCGACTACTGAACTAGAGTCTGATGGAGGTAAAAAACGAAATATATATAAAACAAAAAAAATATTCTTAAATTATTCATTTGAACATATATTTGATAGTAAAAAGACAAAAAATGGCCATACATTCTACATTGCCCATTGTCATTTGGCAAATATAAAATTTGGCGCCCCTCCCCCCCTTTCAGATATATAAAAAAAACATATAGAAATTTTTTAAATGAAAAAATGCTAATTCAAAATAAAATATTGATCGCATATCATATTTAATGTAAGTAATTGAAAAAATTCGCGCCGCAGGCAAAATTTTTTTTCGTTTATCTTTATTTTTATATTACGGAATGATCTCTTGAAAACCAAAAATACTTAATAACATAAATATAATCTATCAAAAAAAAAAATTAATTGGCAAGAAATCATGATGGGTACGTGATAGATCCAAATTTTATTTGTCAATCTACAAAAGGAAATTAATGGTTCTAATATATTTTTTGATAGAATTTTGAAATTATATGTCATTCGTTTCATTTCGTTATTTTTTTTTCCAAAAACCAAATGGGGCGCTAATATTCAATATCGTAAAAGCTTGCATATGTATCTGCAATTGTGATTTACGGAATTGGAATTCATTGGCTTGGTGGTGCGCGCTTATACTTTGCTATATCAAATCAATAGAGGTGATCTATCGAAAAAAAATATCCCATATCGAAGTTGATTTCCGTCGTTGTGCCTTGCCCTTGTAAGATGTCTATGAAACAAAAAATTTCGGAACCGAAGCATTCTTTTGTTAAATTTCCGGTCGTTTTTTTCTCAGAACCCATAAAATTGAACCATTAATGACGTCGCTTCGAACAAAATATGCTATTGAAAAAAACTTTCTGGCGTATTTTGAAAACACATAGAATCATTCGTACATCTGTTTTAAAAAATAAAAAATAAATAAATATTTCAGCGCCCTGAAAAATCGCGCGCCCTTGGCGATTGCCCAATTGCCAATGGGTTGCTACGGCTCTGGTCATTTGTGAAGGTTTTGTTATTTTTGACGAAATATTATTTGAAACTCTATCACGTTTAAATTTTCAATTGAGTGAATTATTATATAAGAATATAGAATTTTAGAATTTTCAAATTGTTATAAAATCACAAAAATTCAAAATTCTTAGAATTCAAAGTAGATATTTCACAGCCCTGATAATAATACCACATCAACTAGGTATCAAAAGGATTATAATAAAATTAATTATTCTTTTAATAAGTTATTCTATTTACGAATTAAAAACATTTTTTTAGAATTTTTTGAGCTCTACGTACCGCTGAGGGCTACATACAAAATGCGGCTACATACAAAATGAGGGCTACCGTTAATCGAATTATCTCCAAAGCAGTTACTCTTAAGAATACATATTACAGTATTTTTTTAGTAGGAAATTTTCTAAGCTACAAATTTGTTTATGAATATTTTTCTTTCAACGTGAAAGTTAACGAGATATTCACGAAAAACCATTTTCGGTGACCTTTGAGCTTCCCGTAAAATTTTAACCTTTTATCGATACCAACTTTTTAGATTTTGTTTAAGAATCACAATATCGCTTCATACAAAAATTCAGTTTTCCTGCGGTTTTCTCTCATTGTCAATATTTTTATTCCCTGAATTAGGTACTATAATCACAGAATAAGCAGGTGTGAGCAGCCCGCACGCGGAGAAACACGTTATTGCATTTTATGTAGGACCTTGGGATGTCATTACCGGTAAATGTCCCAAAAACCATTCGATAATTTACCGGTAAATAAAAACGATTTTAGTTTTACGTTTTTTTTTTGGCTTCTCATTTTTTTATGTTTCTTTCAAGGTTTTTAAAATTACCGGTAAAACCGGTAATTTAAAAAACTCTGACTGCAGTATTAAGGCTGCTAAGGCTTTTAAGGCTGGCCCTGACTGCAATATTATTATATTTATAAAGATCTTTACTATTTTTAGTTCGTCGCTCATAATTTTTTCACAAGTAACAAAATTGAAAAAACCTTGATTCAGATTTTTTTTAAATACAGACTAAAAATAACAAAAAAAACTTACAATTTATATTAGAGGAATCGGTAGTATATTTTCAGAACTGAAAATTTCTCTCCAACAATAAAGATGAAGAGGTGTATTTCCCGATGAAAATAATTGCCGACTAACAAATTCAATTCGTGTACCGAATGCGATAATACACTAATTTTTTTATCACATTTGTTATCAATTAATACATATTATCTATGTTGACAGCTAATGCTGGCCATACACGCCACGATATATCGTTCCGAAAAAACTGAGGTACGATTTTTCGCTACGTGTATGTATAAAAAAACCGGACGAAACCGGACGAAACTGAACGGTTTTATAACATACACGTAGCGAAAAATCGTACCTCAGTTTTTTCGGAACGATATATCGTGGCGTTATGGCTAGCATAAGACACGAAAAAATTATGTTTGCTAAATAAATAAAAATATATTGAACCCTATCTATACACTATATTGCATTTTATCAATATCGACATATTAATATATGTACATAATGTAGTCCATTGAATATAAATGAACACATGTTTTGAAAAATCAATTATAATACAACCAAAACATGAAATTTAAGAATTAATTCGATAAATAAAACTCGAAAGTACGGATGTTATATTAGTGGTGTGTAGTGATTTTTCGACCAAAGGATCCTACCAAAAAAAAACAATTAAATTTTATTCCTCGCTTTTTTTATAAAATTCGTCGATAACTGCATCATAAAATTTTCGTTATTTTCATCATAAATATCTATTAGGCTGATGCATAAGTTGTTACGTACTTTTTGTCAAATGATAATACTGATTTTTTTTAAATATAATAATAGTTTTTATTATTTCAATCATTATACGGTTTCCTTTAGTGGTAATAACCTTCTTCTACCTTTCTACAACCGAAAAATACACTCCTTTTCAAGCTTCTTTTATAACAATCTTCAGATTTCGAACTAAAAAATTAATCAAGAACTGTTTTGAGACTCTACGTAAAATTGTATGCTGTAAATCAAAATATCAAACATCATACTAAAATTCAAGATCGTCACCGATTTCCGCGAAACGCAATATCTTTATTCCATAATCATCCATATCATTTTTGTTTTTGTCCACGAATTTTCATAATCTGTTGTCACAAATCATTTGATATTGCACTTACAGCAAACGACAAACAAAAATTTAATTATAAAATTATCAATTGATTAAATTGTCATGATATCAAATGATGTATTAGAATTAAAGCATTAAGTATTTAGTCGTTTTCTCGTATTTTTTTCCACGAAAATTATGATAAATGGAGATTTTAATCAATTGCAACGACGAAGACAATCGATGATTATGAAGAATTAGAGGATTCTAAGTATTTAATCTCTTTCTCGCAAATGGAAGCATTACAATTTTTTGAATGATGTGTAAGTTTGCATATAATATAACACACATCGAATCGTAAAATTTATCTCGCGTGAACCTAACCCAAGTATGCGAAATATTTTTGCTAATTTCTCAGCCAACCTAACCCAACCTGTCGTTTATTACTATCATATTTTTCCAATAATCTTAAACACATAAAGGTTTTGTTTTATAATCAACAAATAATAATTATTATAAAATATTCAAATGATTAATTTGAAACCAATCTGTTTTTTAATTTTTCATTGAGGCCCACGAATTATTTGGAAATAAAAAAATTATTGGCATATTAAACAAAAAGTTTATGAACCACCGTTATAGATTTATAAAGATTTTGTATTTAACGAAAAAAATCTTTAAAATTTAACAAATAAAAATAATTCTGAAAAATTCCTGGATCCCTCGCTGATATTGGCTGACAATGAGTGCATTTGTTAGATCTGGTCACCGAGAAATTTCCACCATCTCATATATAAGTTTAGGGCACACAACCGGTCGATATTGATAATATAAGTTTGAAAAATTAACTGTTTCAGTACTTTTTTTATTTTTGTACAATTACAACATTTTGATAAAATAATTGCCAAGTTTCAAGAATAATATAGATAAGGGTTAAATAAAGAACAAACTCAGTATGTTAAAATGTCTTCATTAAATAATTTATTTACATAATCATTCATTCTCCCATAACTTAAATAAAAATGAGTAAATGTAGTGTATATGATGTAATTTATGTTTAAGCATAGTACATTTACAAATCAACAAACTTATTAGCAATAAGTTACATGAATAAACTCTTTTATTTGTATATTACCAGCACGGTGTATCAAAAGACAATATGTACAATGCCTACAAACAAATCAAAAATTTGTAGTCAATATTAATATAATAAACAATATATTGTAAGAATCCATCTAGTGATTTTCAAGAGCTTCTTACGTACAAAAACGATCAGGAAAAATCAAGTGTTTGAACAATATACTAAAAGCATTATTTGTAAAAATGTGCTTATGCAATTACTTAGATGGTGTTCTTTTCATACAATTAACATTAAAACGGGTATCAAATATCGAAATAAAATCATCAAAATATACAGAAAAATCGAAAACGATTTAAAAAAAAACGGATTCTAAACATTTATTGGCAAACAGATTTTCAGCACTTATCGATTTCAACTAGGCATTTTATATATTGCCTTATGCACACGTATTACCGCGTCCATTTGGTTGAAGTACAATTTTAAAAAAATAAAAATAAATAAATACACTGCCTGTAACATATACGCAGTTCAATTTTAAACTTTTATATATAGACAAAATGAGTCACAGTATAAGAAATTTAAAACTAAGAAACGCAGTCCAAATACAATATTACACCAAAGTTTATGACACTGTTTATTATATACTTGCAATACGTAATTAACTACACCTTCGTTGTCTGTCACCATATCCCAAACGTTGGCATCTAAAACCCCATCACATTTATATAAATTGCACACCATAATAATTTTTTTGGTTTGTTCTTATCCATGTTTTAATACATATATTTATAATATCTAAATAATTATTTCTGTCGTATGATACAATATTTAATAAGTAATATACAAACAATTGTGTGATTTTCAAATGGCACTATGGATAAAATCTGTACACGACACAACTTTCATTTTAATATATCACATTTATATATTACAATAATTTTTGGTGCCTCTTGATTACGTTGAGCTTCTGCCAAGGAAGGGGGAATCGTATGGTGAACGTTATGGAAAAGGAAGATGGCAAGTGGCACGCTCAGTGCCGAGGCCAACCCTATACAGATATCTCGTAATTCATGTCGTACACAGACGCCCTCTCGGACGACTGCTGGTTCGCGATCTGTTGGGGCTGGCCCCCCGCCGCTAAAGAATCCGACACTTCCAAAGCCCGCACGAAGCTCATGGGTCGAGGGTGATGAGAGTTGGCCGGTATGACGGTGTGATGAGGCGGCGCGCGTCTCCGAGGTGCGTGCGGAGACGGCTGCGTGGGCAAAACGGGCACTCCGCCCCTCAAAGCCGGATGATAAGGCGGCGGAGGCCTGGCTGCAGGCGACGTCGGATTGCTGCGGTATATGTCGCGAGGCGGCGGCTGTCCGGGACTCGTGTCCTTCCACAAGTAGACGCCGCGTTGAGGAGAGCCGGCCAGCTCGCGGATGTTGTCGCTGGTGTTGTTCGGCCGGGGACGGTTCAGGTCTGCGCGCACAAGTTCGCCCTCAGAGAGGAACCGTCGCTGTGGAGAAGCGTGAGGCAGATGCGCTGGTAGTTCGCAGTACCCGCCGCCGTTTCCGGGCCCTGCCGCTGCCGACACGCCGATGAAGTCAGGCCTTCGGGGTTGAGTCGGCGTACCCGGGTTCGATCTGTGTGAGACCAGGCGATTCAATTATCTGTTTCATTTACTGCAAGAAAATAAACATGAGTAAAATGCGCAAATGGTTCAAAACCTCCAAACTGCCGATTGACTCTTTTCGCTGCAATTGAAATAGTTCTTATTAAAGCATGCAGAATGTTTTTAAAGAGTTCGAAAGTAGTGAATGAGTATGAAATATATAAAGTACAAGACAAAATACACAAATCACAAATCAAATCCAATGTGTATGTAAATGAACGCCTAAATCCAAATTATTTGAATTGATACAAAGAACTCATGAGATTTGTAAGTTTAAAAATATATATTTTACATTCATGAAGATCACAAATTATAGGTAATTTGTAAAGATAAAATGAAAATAATGAAAATTTTCCTATTTATGTTGAGCTCTGAAGACTACAAAAAAAACAAATAGAATCAAAAGAAGAATTGTTATTCTAAAACGTAATGAATCTAGCCATCTGGGAACTACGAATATGAAATGTTTGTTTTGTGAAATAAAAAAATACTAGTTCCAGCCAATTAATCAAAATTCACACAATACATTAAAAAATTTTAGTTTATTGCAAGCGAAAACTAGTTATACAAAAGGCTTTATTCAGGACTGGCTGGAAAACGGAAATATAAACACATATGAGTTCTTTCAATTAAACCAACATAAAAGTACTCATAACGAGTTTCAGAATCACAATAATAAATAGAAAAAGGAGAGATTTTGAATGAACACTGATCAAGAATCGATACTATCGATGAGAAAACAAAAACTCAATCAAACGTAGACAATAAAACAAATATTATATATGCAAAAGAGACTATATCGAGAACTGAATATGCATATTGAGTGTGTGCATGTATACAATAGAATATGTGTACGAATCGACTAATGTTATTACATATATATGTAGATTGAATTCTAGTCTGGACTTTTCGACCGAACGATTCCACCAGCCAATAGTGAATAAGCATTATTAGAGTTAAGATGAGCAAAGCGGTATACCAGCAGCCCTGGCTTGCACACAGAGAAAGAGCAGACTCCATTTACTTTGATCATTACCATTTAATAAATAACTGCACGTATCATGTTAGGTCCACCTATCATCACCGGGAAGCCAAAAAAAGCGCACAACAAAAGAAAGTAAATAAAATTAGTTATGACATCAATACCATAACAAAACATACATAAAAACACGTTATAATTAGTATTTTTTTTATGTTAATCGTGGAACATTGTGATAAACTCATATATAAAGTGGTTATTAATGTATTGTAAACACGTCATTTATGACTTACCTTTGTGTTAATGTATATTACACATCACCAGTAATGTTGACTTAAGCTTATTAATGGAAATTATATATGTATATGTTATGCTGCGTTTGTGTAATCGCTTCGTACATAGACGAAGCAAAGAATCTTGCTTTTTCTATGAAATTTAATAACATCTGGTTGTGTATAGGCACCATCTATTATAATATAGGCGCATAATTTGACATCATCTATCAAATATGACAGTTGATGTGTCTTATTACAATAGTGTCTAATCTTTTTTTTCATTTGTATACCAAAATTTTAATTTTTTTACTGAGAATCGAAGTGCCAAGAAAATTTTAATGTCTTCCATAAGTATTTTGTGAAATACATGAACTGTCATATTTAACAGAAGATGTTAAACAATGCACATTCACTAAATGGCACCTATACATTACTAGAAGTTGTTAAATTTCACAAAGCAAAATTCTTTACATCGTTCATGGAAGAAGCTATTACACACACGTAGCATAACATATATACTGTTTAACAAACAATGTCAATGCATCGATTATGCTATATTCTAGATTTCATATCCGAACGATTCAAATGTAAGGTTTTAGTGACAAATTACCTACGAATGAAATTCTAGAAGCACATCTATGCTGACATTTATGTATATATGCACACACATACAAGGACATACATGACACAACATACATAGAATGTCACATGGATAAATGCTGATTGCTGACTTGATGTGAATGAATAACGGATGCAAAATATGTATCGTACGAAATATACATATCATTAATAAGAACTACTAAAAATAGACAGCTATAATTCGACTTTCAAAAAGTTGCATCACCTATTTTGAATATATATATATTTTTCAAAACTCATATGTCTGACTGATAAAATCTATCTGCATATGTTATAGACAAATTATACAAAAAAAAAAAATTGAACTAAAAAGTGAATGTGCAACCAAAAAATAATAAAAAATTCACATTATAAGAACATATTTGATTTTAAATATAAGATTTATATATCATTTTCGACTATGCAAACGTGTCTCACCTTCTCACTGGACTGTTAATGGCTAGGGGCGTAGGAACGCCTAAGGCCTTAATTCTCTGCTGCATCGTAGGCGAAGGCCGCTGTTGCATACCGTGATTATGAGGGCCCGGAGGAGGCATGGATAACGTCACGTGTTGTCTGACCTGCTCTTCGACACCGTATCTAACCGGTTGCTCCACGACTCTGCGCAAAAAAGGCGATTAACATCTCGAACATACATACAAAGTGTCCACGGAACGGAAGTACCTATTGCGACTGTGAGGACTGTGTCTTTGGAAGTGGTGCGGCGGAGGGCCTCTTTGAGGCACCAATTGTTGGTCCGCGCCGCCGGGAGGTAAAAAGAAATTGCTTTTAGAGCCATGTCTCTGTAAAGGGGGCGGTGTCGGTTCGCAGTCTGCGCTTTGCGATGCTTGCGGTTCCATGTCGGTGTCGGAGCCTTCGCGGCCCGGTGATAACTACGAAAATTAAATGTTGTTTTAGATTTGATGCTCTGTTTGTTGATAGAAATGTAAGGTGTTGAAAAAAAATGAAAGAATTTAAATATTTACACTTACTCGAAAACCTTTAAAAGTTTTTGATATCAGTACATTATTTTTGCATAAGAAATAAATTTTATTATCTATGTGTTTTTTATCGAACAAATTACTTATAGGCAATGTATAAATAAGGGAATTATACTCATTAATTATTGACATTATCAAACAAGATATAATCGATTAAATAATTTAATGAATATTAATTGTATATTTTCAATCAAAAATCATTCATATTTAAAAATTGTAGTTTAATATGCTTATTTCACACATCGCCAAATTGTCTGAATATTATAAATGCTGTTTTATATTTTTATAATATATAATATCAGTGATATGTATATAAATAGGTTCCGCGACAATTGGCCAACGACAATTGGTCCGATGGACAATTCGTCTTTGAAATCAGACAATGTTGCTATTTTCTAAAAAAGTGGACATCGGCAAATTTAAGTACACTGCCCGTCTGTAAAGGTTTATGTGTTTCTGATTTTTTCATTAATTCTATCGGTAATTATAATATATGCTTTTGCTATTTATCAATTACGAGGCTAAAGATCGGCTAAAAAAAATTATTATATTTAGTTTTTTTAAAGTTAATGAAAATTAAAAATAATCAATTTATATAAATTTTTGGACCAGTTGTCGTTTGACGAATTGTCCATTGGACCAATTGTCCATTGGACCAATTGTACTTTGGACGAATTGTCTTGGACAAATTGTCATTGGACGAATTGCCTTTGGACAAATTGTCATGTAACCATATAAATAACCTTACTAAATGGTAAGGATAGAGCCAGACTTAAAGAGCTGTCTTCAATTCATAAATTCTCCTTTTACGGTGCGAGTTTTCGATAAATTATGAATTGAAGATTTAAAAGCAACGTCTATTGCAAAATAAAAATAAAATCACATGCATTAACAACATAATTATATAACAAAAACGTACTGATTAAGTAATTATATAATTAAAACTACTTAACAACTACAATAATATTACGACACAACGGAAAAATTGAACAAAGTTCAAAGTGTACAATGTACATAAACACATTTTTTCAAATAAAAACAACTAGACGTGTAAAAAGCATTTCAAATTAATTATTTGGTGAGAAACATTGCATATATTTTGTACAAATGTAATGCACTTGCCAAATATAAATGTATATCACACACACTCATTGAAATCAAAACTACGAATCAAAATAACATTATAAAATCATAAGCAATATAAAAAAAAAGTTGACAGTGAAATAAAGCAGTGATAATTTCCCTTTCGATAAATCATAACGAAACGAAATTATCGATCCAGTGTAGACTAATAAAATAAAAATAAATAATAACACAGGTATGCATGGGTAAAATTGTCTGAAATTGAATAATGATTTCTTATAGATTTCGAGGTGCAAATTAATGGAAAAATAATTAAAAAAATCTATCACGTACAGGTTTTTCGAAATCTTAACAAATGCTACCCAAATATCAAGCTGCTATTATAAAAATTCTCACTTTCGGCATCTATTTTACTTGAGGATAGTTATCAAAAATATGTAGTAAAATGTGAATCAATGACATTTTAAAGTCTTTAAGACGTTATACCACCTTCCCGGTATAAAAATAAACAATTTTTTTTGACACAGTTTTACGTATATAAAATAATTTTTAGTTTATAGTAATTTTACGAATAATTAAAAATAATAACGAATAAAAAATAAATAAAAAAATTACGGAGATATGAGGTATTAAATAGGACTCTTTCGAAAATCTAGTGTTCAAGATATCTTAAGATCTACTCAACCAATTCTGTAAAAATTTACAAAACATATTCCTTATATTATCTAAAATACAGGTCGATGGATTTATTGATTGGACGCCATGTTCATAAGTTATAATTTTTTAAACTCAAAACTTCGATAAAAAAGGATTTTTTTTATCATCCTTATATCTAGAAAACCTTACGTGATAGAAAAAAAATAAACACCATATTCAAATTCAGCACCCAAAAGTTACCTTTCAAACAATTTTCAAAAAGATCAACTTTGCATACCCGCATAATCAACACAACAGAAAAGCGCCGAATTTCAATTTAACGAGTGTGCATCGATATCCCAAAAGAAACAGTAAGTGTCACACCACCAAATGACAATATTGCGGCGTTGGCTGGCTCTCACCTTATTGTACTGAGCATGCGCTGCGCTGGATGTCGGACGGTGGGCGTTGCCATTGTTGTCGGCCGTGTATGTTTTTACCTGATTGTTAGACGTAATGGTGCTGATAGCGGACGGGATGCCACCCACGCCGCCGGCATTACCGTTCATGCCGGCCCGTTTGGTGGCCGCCCTAGACATTCTTTGCAAACTGAAAACGACAATAGAAACCGTTTAATAAAGTATAGTTTTTCGCAGGAGTAAGAGAACGCGAAGGGATCGCAACGTGCCTGGGATATTGGGGACCGAATTGTGTGTAGCAGCAGTTGTTCCAACATCCTCGGGAGAACGGATTGTATCCGCCCTTGAATTTGCCGGTCACTTGTTCGTTAGTTGTGCGTCCTCGGGACACTAACACCATGTGGAATCCGGTCAGTCCGAATATGGGGATTGCTAATAACACTACTATGCCCATTATCACCATGCTGATTATGGGTGTTAAGGAAAATTACATGGTTTACGTAATTGTGATGAAATGATTTGAGGAAACTCGGATATATCCGTGATGGTTTGAATGAAGTCGATTTTTTTTAATAATAATAACATATTTTCGAAAATTATATCTACTAGAAGTTTGCTAGAAGATATAAGAATTTATGCTGATGTAATTTAGTGATAACTGTCGACCTTGATGCTAATATAAACATACTTTGAGACTGTTTTTTCATTATGTGAAAAACACGTATGATTCAGACGAGTAAAACAAGGCTTTTCATCTGTTTGAATTTTTTTTATAGTATCAATAGATAAAATAGGACTATATGCAAAATTTTATAGTATTTTCCTATGAAAATATTTATAGGGATGAATATGATAGCCTTAAAAATTTGAAATGATTGTAGTATCACAAAGATATACTAGATTCGATCATTTGAACACAAAAAATTGATGAAGATGTTCCATCTAAAATCATAGTACAATGAAAACGAACGTAAATGTTTTATAAAAGTAAACTTTTCAATTGTTTTATATTAGAACACAAAAATATCACCAAACATCACAGAATTACCCGAGTTTCCCCTACAATGCAACAATGACACAATTACACGATAAAAAACATACACAACATTTAAATTAAAACATAATTATCGAATTAAACTCTCGAAAAGGATACGCAACGATAGGTTCGACGTTCGTTATCGGATCTTTGGAGTTTAGAACGTAGATAAGACTTAGGCTAAAGATGCTGAGCATGTGGATAGACAACGATATAAGGAAGAAAAAGAAGAATCTATAATTTCGTCGTCCAATGCAATTATTCACCCACGGACAATGGTGATCGAAAGTCTGAAACGACAATAGAACAAAATTAACTCAAAATTCAACACAATCAAACTTCACAACGAAAACATATACAAACCTCGATGCAGTGATTGCACACCGAACAATGTGAACAACGAGGAGGTCTGTAAAATTTACACGTCGCACACCATTTCATGCGCACTGTGATGTCGTTGATTTCTACACTTTTGTAGAGTGGCGCTCTCAAGTCGTCATCTCGGTCTTCGTCGGGAGGCGCTATCGAAAGAACGCATTCGTAAAATATGTTTAAAACGAGCGATTAAAGTCAAAAATAAACCCTACACACCTTTCGGTATAACTCCTGGGTCCATGAAAGTAGCTAACGTGAAATTTGCTAAAACAAAAAACGTGATAACTCCTTGATATGCTGGAACCCATGGATGCCTGAAGATGTAGTACTGGCAGCTAAAATCGGAAATATAAAACGGTTGATGGTTATTATTTCGAAATCACGGTTAGTATATATTGTGTTGATAATAATAGATAATTCGGTTATCTTGTCGTGTCGTTTGAAACACTTGAGAATAGAGCACACTAGCGAAAGTGGAGTGTTAAAATCATGAAAAATATGATTTTCGAGTTTTAAAATGATATACAGGTGTCTTTCGTTTGCTAAATCTGATGTGTAAAACGAGTCTTATGGAAACTCTACAATTAACTTTTATTTAAAAGACTGTTTTAATTGCAATATTTGAGATCATTGAATATTCAAATGTAGAAAAACGATGTTTTGATTGCGTGAGATTTTTTATCACTGAAAGATTAACGTTGTTTTCGCGAAATTCACAAAAAAAGAACGAATCCATAGTCCATCATCACATTGATAAAAAAAAAAATAATCGTCGAAAGTTCAAAAAAGGACATTGACATTTTGCATTCTTATCATGTTTAATGAACGTCATATTGAACAATAGAAATTGGACAATGTCCTTGACGTGGACACAATTGAAATGTCAAAATGGAATCGTCTATTTTCAGAGTTCATTGACATAATAGGAACAGCTAAAAGTTAGCCTTCACAAAGTTATCGTACTGAATTTAAACCGGACGATATCCTCAATGTGGAGATAATGGAAGGAGGCAGCAGAATTTTGAATTTTTTTAGGGTTAAGAACATGATAGGGGTATCAACAGTTTGAATTGGCATAGTTGTCATATTGAACAATATAAACCAGACAATATTCTTAACATGGGAACAATGAAGGGAAGCACTTGAAGCATAATTGTCATATTGAACAATATAAACTGAAAAATATCCTTGATGCGGAGACACAATCGAAAAGTCAAAATAGAGTCACCTACGTTTGAATTTGATAGGACCATGTAGGATAATGATAGGAGTGTTAATAGTTCACATTCATACAGTTGTCATATTGAACAATAGAAACTGGGCAATATCCTTGGTGAAGGACATGACAGGAGTGTTAATAATTTGCATATTTGTTATATTGAACAATATTCTTGATATGGAGACACAATTGAAACGTCAAAATAAAGTCACCCATCTTCGAAGTTCTTTAACACGACAAGAATGTTAACAGTTCAAATTCATACAGTTATTATATTGAACAATATCCTCAATACGGAGACACAATCGAAACGTCAAAATAGTCACCTATCTTCGTAATTCTCTAGCATGACAAGAGTGTTACCAGTTGACATTACACACTTGTCATATTGAACAATAGAAACTGAACAATATCCTTAACATGAAGACACAACCGAAACATCAAAATCGAGTCACCTATCCGAAATTCTTTGACATGACAGTACCATCAACACTCAACATTCATACAATTGTCAAATTGCACAATAAAACCTCGACGATACACCCTCGATGGACACAATCGAGTCACCTATTTTCAGAGTTCTTTGACATGACAGTCACCCATTCGAAATTCTTCAACATGACAGCACCATCAACACTCAACATTCACACATTTGTCATATTGAACAATATCCTCGACACAGAAACACAACTGAAACGTCAAAATTGAATCACCTATTCGAAATTCTTCAACACGACACTACCATCAACACTCAACATTCCCACAATCGTCATATTGAACAATATCCTCGACACGTAGACACAACCTAAACGTCAAAATTGAATCACCTATCCAAAATTCTTCAACATGACAGTACTACCAACACCTTACATTCACACACTTATATTGAACAATAAACCCAGACGATACACCCTCAACATGGAGACACAACCGAAACGTCAAAATGGAATCATCTATCCGAAATTCTTCAACATGACGGTACCATCAACACTCAACATTCACACAATTGTCAAATTGCACAATAGAAACTGAACAATATCCTCAACCCGGAGACACAACCGAAACGTCAAAATGGAATCATCTATCCGAAATTCTTCAACATGACGGTACCATCAACACTCAACATCAACACAATCGTCATATTGAACAGTAGAAACTGAACAACATCCTCAACCCGGAGACACAATCAAAACATCAAAATTGAGACACTACCTCATCGACATTTGTACAATTGTCAAAGTGCACAACAAAACCCAGACGATACACCCTCGACGTGGACACACGCACACATCGCTACTAAAAACCTTCGAACTTCCTCATTAGACTATGCGAGATGGACCTTCAGGTCCCATACTAACGGGAAATAATAGAAGAGCGCGGTGGTGGCGAGCAGCAGCGTCCAGGCGAAGGTGGCCGGCACGTAGCGGGTGTGGGCGTCGCACCCGCCCATTGCGGGGCGCGGGCGCGCGGGGCGCGGCGCGGGGGGCGGAGCGCCGGGGGCGGAGCGCCGGGGGCTGAGGGGCGCGGGGGCCGAGGGGGCCAAGGGGGGGCGACGGCACGGCGGGCGGCGGCTCGCGGCTCGCGGCCGCCGCTGCAGCCGCTGCAGCCGACACGCGCCGCCAACTTTAGAGGCGACGGGGGCCAACTTGACGGGAGAGGGGTCGAGGTCGAAAGGGGGTTTTTGAGTGTGGGTTCGGTTCGGTTTTGGATGTGGTTGAGAAAGAGGAGTTGATGTTTTGTTTGAAGGTGGAAGGTTTTGATTTGAAAATGAGGGGTTTGATGGTGGGATGGGGTGGTTTTGATGGTTTTGTAAGGTTTTTAGACGTTTGCGCAATTGATGATGGCGTGCATGACTCAAGCCCTGTGCACATTACAATGTACATAGACTTTGTTACCGTTTTTTGAAGCTATTTTAGATTTATTTTTATCGGGGCTTTTTGTAAATTATTGTATAAACTATGTTATTTCGTTTAATTTTGTCTGTTTTGAAATATAGGGCGCGAAATTTTTGTTATATGCCAGTTTTGCTTGACACCTCAACGACGTCGCGATAAGTCATGTTTTATTTTCAATATTTTGTTATTAAAAATCCACTCACATAACATTATTATGGTGCGATATTTAAAAAGAAGACTGCTTTTATCGATTGAAACCAAAATTTTATTGTATGTTGTAATGTATCATATCATAATTTGACATCAAACACGAATGTACATTAGAACGTAAATTTGGTCTGAAGGGTAATTTTTGTCACTTCAGCAGTATTTTTTATTTTCAAATAATTAGTCATTATTATGTGATTTAGATAGATAAACAATTCATAAAAGAAAAAAATCTTTTTATGCATCTTCAATGCTATAAAAACGAAATGAAAAAAAAATTTATTTTTATGAAAAAAAAGTCAGGCCTGAGGAGGTTAAATTACAGGTTTGTCCAAAGGGCCACCACGGTGCCAAAGTGGCCCCCATTTTTCACACAAAAACATACATGACAAACAGCATTTATTCCGAAATGTACTAATCGAAATAGTTTTATAATGGAAATAAATAACTTTATCAATATTTTAATACTTATTACATTTTGAATTTATAATAATTGAAATTTCGAGATTTGAAATTTATAAGTGGCCCCCGCATACTGAAATTTTGGACAAGCCTGCGTTCAAACATTGAGGGGAGATTGACGGGTGAGGGTTGGTTGAGAAAAGGAGTTGATGTTTTGGTTTGAAGGTGGAAGGTTTTGATTTGAAAATGGGAGGTTTGATGTTGGGATGGGGTGGTTTTGTTCATTTTGGTGATTTTGTGAGGTTTTTAGATGTTTGCGCAATTGATGATGGCGTGCATGACGTTAAAACATTGAGGGGAGATTGACGGGGTGAGGGTTGGTTGAGAAAGGGAGTTGATGTTTTGTTTGAAGGTGGAAGGTTTTGATTTGAAAATGGGAGGTTTGATGTTGGGATGGGGTGGTTTTGGTGGTTTTTAGACGTTTGCGCAATTGATGATAGCGTGCATGACGTTTAGGGTTGCCAGGCGTCCCGATTAACCGGGACTGTCACCGGTTTTCAGCCTCGTGTTCCAGTGTCCCGAGCAAACCTCTCGGGTACCCAAAAGTCCCGATTGTCAAATTTTTCTATTATGAACACTTTTTAAGCATTTTTGTCTATCGTACATACAGATAAAGTTTGTGCACTGGGACGGATCCAGCGAGGGGGGGGTTGTAGGGGCAATCACTCGGGTGGATCATGGCAAAATTTCAAAATTCGTGAGTTTCGACTATAAAATGATTATCGACCATAAAAATGTTATTTTGCAAAATAAACGCAAAAAATGCATTTTGGAATATAAAAAAAATTGATATTGTCACTCTGATTTTCCGAAAAAGATGGAAAATCTGCTATATTTGTATGTGAAAAAAAATAAACAAATCTATTGGCTGTATAAAAGTGAGGTGACTAATTTAACTGTACTTGCTATTGTGGATTTGTGGATGTTTCAGGTAAAATGGCTAGTTGAAATATACATATATCGAAGGGGGGTGTCCCGGTTTGACTTGCAAGAAATCTGGCAACCCTAATGACGTTAAAACATTGAGGGGAGATTGACGTGGTGAGGGTTGGTTTAGAAAGGGAGTTGATGTTTTGGTTTGAGGGTGGAAGGTTTTAGTTTGAAGGTGGAAGGTTTGATGTTGGGATGGATTAGTTTTGGTGGTTTTGTAAGGTTTTTAGACGTTTGCGCAATTGATGATGGGGTGCAAGACGCTGAAACATTGAGCGGAGATTGACGGGATGAGGGTTGGTTGAGAAATGGAGTTGATGTTTTAGTTTGAACGTGGAAGGTTTGATGTTGGGATAGGTTAGTTATGGTGGTTTTTGGGAGGTTTTTAGATGTTTGCGCAATTGATGATAATGCACATGACGATAAAACAATGAGCGAAGGTTGATGACGGTGTGAGGGTTTTGAAGTTGAAAGTCGGCGGTTTGGGGTTGGTTCGTTTCGGTTTTGGATGGTGGTTGAAAAAGGGGAGTTGATGTTTTGGTTTGGAGATGGAAGGTTTTGATTTGAAAATGAGGGGTTTGATGTTGGGATGGGGTGGTTTCAATTGATGATGATGATGATGGTGGTTGCAATTGATGATGATGCACATGACGATAAAACAATGACCGAAGGTTAATGACGGTGTGACAATTTTGAGGTTGAAAATCGGTTTTTTGAGTGCTGGTTCGCTTCGGTTTTGAATGTTGATTGAAAGAGGGTATCGATGTTTTACAATTAGTTTGAAAACGGAAGATTTTAGTTTGATGTTGGAATGGGGTTATTTTAATGGTTTTGTATGGTTTTTAGACGTTTGCGCAATTGATAATAGCGTACACAACGCTGAAATACCGAGCGGAGATTGACGAGGTGAGGGTTTTGAAGTTGAAAGGCGGTTTTTTTGGTGTTGGTTTGTTTTATTTTTGGATTGGATGGTGATTGAGAAAGTGGGGGTTGATGTTTTTGTTAGTGTGAAAATGGAAAGTTTGATGTTGGAATTAGGTAGTTTTAGTGATTTTGGGGTCTTTTTAGTGATTTTGGGCGGTTTTTAGATGTTTGCGCAATTGATGATAATGCACATGACGATAAAACAACGAGCAAAGATTGATGACGGTGTGAGGGTTTTGAGGTTGAAAAGCGGTTTTTTGGGTGTTGGTTCAGTTTGGTTTCGAATGGTGGTTGAAAAAGGGAAGTTGATGTTTTACAATTAATTTGAAAATGGAAGGATTTTATTTGAAGATAGTCGGTTTGATGATGGGATGGGGTGATTTTAATGATTTTGGGCGGCTTTTAGACGTTTGCGCAAATGATGATGGTGTGCAAGACGATAAAACAATGAGCGGAGATTGACGGGGTGAGGATTTTGAGCTCGGAAGTCGGAGTTTTGAAAATTTTCAAATTAAAGTGAAAAATGTTTAACACGAAACTGAAAGCACCAAAATGCGTTTTTGTGTTAAAATAATCTCACAAACATTATAGTATACGTACACAATATTTTGTCAGTACCAAAGTAATATTTCTTGTTAGCCGATTTTTCATATTGAGCGATATCCACTGTAATATCATTATTATCATTTCGATAAAATCATTTACGTAACACTTGAAATCGAACCTTTAAATATTGTAGCATATGTTTTTTCGTTCACGTGCCAAAATTTCCAAACATATTTTTCACTGATTGTGAGTATCAGGCGTGCCAAGGAACAATAATTTTTTTCGTTCCGGTTTTCGGATACGGTTCAAAAAATATATATTTAGGTTCGGTTCTGGTTTTTGATTTACGGTTTAGCTCCGAGTTTTCAAGAAAAAAAAAACCGTACATTTAACAAAAACCGACTCTCTCAAAAATTACAAAAAATAATTATTAAAAAACGGATATTAATACATTTCGTCGTTTTAATTTAATTTTGTTTGATAAAAATTGTTTCGACATTGAAATGGTGGGATTTTACTAATTTTGTACAGTTTTCAGAAGTTTGCGCAAATAATAATAGCGTCCACAATGCTAAAATGCCGAGCGTAGTTTTTTAAATCATGACCTTTTTTTTCCACATGATAAATTACTGCTGAAATCTCATTGTAACAAAATCATAGTCATCATTTTAAAAATAACTGTGAATGGTTTCTTTAATTTCTTGGAAAATTTTATGCACTGATTCACGCTTACACAAACATAAAATATGCTATTCAATATAATTTTATCAAATGCGCAATCATTTAAAGATTCAAAACAACTCAATTTCATCCTGCAAAACGAATAAAACACAAATGAAAAATTAAACAATTTTTATTACGGGAAAGCTTACAAAATCGTTATGTGTAAATTTTATTTTTCAACTCTTTTATACAAATACAAATATCCGAGATTTTTAGGTGGATTTTCCGAAAATGCAACTTTGTTATCGTTGAAGATGACCCACTGTCCCTCGTGCAGTATATGACAAATGTAATGTCCGACAGACGCCGAAGGTCCCATATGAGAAATGAAAGCGATCAACTTGTATTCTAGAACAAAAATACAATTCAATATATACCAAAATAAATAAATAAACCAAAATAGATCCTAATTTGCATACGAGTATTTCCGTCAGTCAGTTCAGATTCCGGAGAAGACGTTGCAGCTTCATTCATCACTTCGTCTACGGAATCGAGTTCTGAAGAGTGACTGAATATCCAATCGGCAGCTCGCTGCACGTCATTTTGAGTGGCTCTTAACGCTTTTTCTGCTTGTTGCATTGTGAAACCCATGGACATGATCATCGCCACGTCTTCTTCGCTAGGTTTCGGAAGAGACGAATCTGAAATAATATTTTAATTTGATTGAGAAATATTCATGAAATATATTAATTAAAAAATAATAATTTAATGAACTTACGTAGTCTATTGGTACCGGGAGGAATAAAAGTATCTTCAAAATCAGAGTCGGCCATGTGTTCCATAATCCATTCCGTTGCGGGTTCCATTCCAGCGTTCTTTGTGAAGAATAGGGCTTTTTTACAAGCTTCTTGCGGGAAACCCATTTCCATCTAACGATTTTTATACAAAATTAATACAATTCAAAATGTATACATAATTCATTCGTTAAATTAACTCAAGTTACCAATAGAGACATTATTTCTTTATTATATTGAGGTTCTGGAACGTCCGTAGTTACATCGGGTAAAAGGGTTTCTCCTTCTTTGACACCCGAGCCTCTCAACTCGGCCAGATCCATCTCCCAAGGCATCTAAAATGAATATATACTTTTAGTGACATGAATCCCGAGTATTCTACGAAAATATTCTTAAACATACTTCGACTTCTACGTCTAACTTAACGGCAGCCCACTTTTCGTCGAGAGTGAATTTCTTCAGTTGAACCATTAAATAATCGGGGAAAGTAGCGAGTCTGGTGGTTCTATTGATAAATTGCAATTATAATAAAGATATTTAAATATGAAAATATTAAAAAACCATCTTACGAACTTGTTCGCTACTACTTTTTTATCTAGCGCTGAACTGTAGAATTGTTTTACTTGTCCTTCTTGGGCGTAAACATCTAAACATGCCTGGAACGGAATGTGTGGTCTTACTTGTAACGAACAATCTCTGAAATTATATTACGATTTTTATAAACAAGTAAATTTCGTTGGTATTTTAGAACAAAAATGCTATTAACATTACATTTTTTGTCCCATCCTTTCAGCTTGGAGTCTTTTCTCTTCGTACGCTTCGACTTCAGATCTATTATCTGCAGCGATTAAGGGTACAGCTAATTCTAAGCATTGTTCAGTATGACGCGTGTATCGGACAGCTCCCGATTCGCTGCATTGCATTCTTTCTTCGACACTGTATTTCAAACATTTCGTTGGATCCGTAGTGTGACGAGAATTACGCTAAAATCACCATAAGCTTTCATATAATATATCGACTTTATCGTCATTGAAAAAAAAATTATAATTAACAACATACGGTCACAACATCTAAGAAGAAAAGGTAAAATTCTTGTGCATCCTGTTGCCTTTTCGTACTGAACTCTGGATGTGATTTTCCAATTAAATTCATAAACATTTGCGGAGATATTCCTTTTTGATCATTGTCTTCCGTTAAGGAAGAATAGTCTCCGGATAGAAGACCTACGCCGAGTTTAGCACTAAAATAATATTTTGGTTATAAGTTAAAGTAAAATTAATTTAAATATTTATCGAAATATTTTTTTACGTTTGAATATTTATGTCGTTGACAGGATCTGCCGGAAATGTACTAAAAATTTGTGGAGCTCTATTTACGTAATGTTCGATAAAGCTGGGAATTTTAAAAATAACCTGAAAACATCGAAACGTTTAAATTTAAAGATTACGTATTTAAAAAAAATATATAATCAAATCTACCTGCATAACGCTATTTAAATAACAAGAATTTCCAAGGTTAAGGAGACCAGTCAAACCGGGACCGTGTGCAGGTTGTAAATGACTAGACAGCTCTTGAAGTAAGCCCCATTCTCCAGCCTTCTGATTAATTTCTAATTCCAATTCAACCATCGATTTTTCCGTCTGTAACAAATCAAACATTCAGTTTACGTCCAACACAAAAAATCCCATACATAGATCTCATTGTACCTTTTGCATATGTTGAAGATCGATTCCGAAATGTTTTAAATGCACAGCCAGGTTCGGATCTTTGACCATTTCGTCTTCGATATAACAATAAACGTCTGCTTTTCCATCGGCACTAATTGTTCCTAATTTAACGGCTAACGGGTATCCCGTGTTTGTGAAATGTTCCACCTATAAATGTAAAACATTTTTTATTCGCGTATTCGAAAACGTATCGATTTTGAATTAAATACTGACAGCGTGATTGTTTCCTCCGGATCCATCGAAATATTTTCTGCCGCATAAAATCGAACCGTCAGTCAAATTCAGCCAAAGGTTGTGGGTCAGATCACATTTGCAACATTGCCAACCAGTTGGTGGAATTTTTACACCGTTATCGAGCTGTTCTAAGTTGATTGCGTTTCTGTAAAAAATATAAACGTATCAATGAAAAATAGGGAGTATAAAAAATGAAAAATGATTGAAAAAACCTACATGGATTCATTTCTGACTTCTCCGTCCCATGTACCAGTTAAGGCTTCTAATGCTGCTAATTTCAATGGCGATTCTGCCTCGAGAACACTTTTGATCGATTCGATCACCTTAAAAACGGTATAATTCAATTAATATGCAATTATATTACACGATAATTTACGGAAAGTAACAATTTATAAACCTGAGGAGGTAAATCTTGATTCGGCCAAGGAATAGTGATGAATTCGGGTAGAATGACAATCGAATGATGATCGATGTATTCGAACTTGGGTTTCGAAGAATCGGGGTCAAATCCACCTTCTAACCCGATGGCTAAACGAGTTATTTTTTTTTCAGGTCCTTCCGTGTCGTCTTCTGGTACGGGAAGCTTTATAAAATTTTGTAAATTTAGTTTTTTTTGTGAGAGAAGATTAAAAAAATTTACAAATTAATACTTACGGGTTTTTTCTCTCTAAAAATGTGTAGAAAAACAGCATTGCCTGAATGTTTAAAGTAATCGACTACATATTTACGGCCGAAACCGAGAAAACTTGTCAACGATACATATAGTCCTGTACTGGTTTCCTGAAAAATAAATAAATGTTGATTTGTTTATTCGAAATATGTAAATATGTAAATAACAGTTAAGTGCAGTATGTGTGTGTCTCTTTTTTAACAAAGTAAATAGATTCTGCTAGATCGTTGTGTAAAACGAGTCTTAAGAAGGAAATAAGTTATTTTTTAGAAAATTAAAGAAATATATGTATATGTCAGATTTTGTGGAAATCGTATCGGAGCTTTTATTATCACTTTCGGTGCTATTTAAAATTGAAAAACTGAGTTGAAAACGAGTAATTCACTGGGAAAAATTTTAGAAACTAAAAGTATACATATTGTTTTTCTTCAAGTGTCTTTTTTTCAATAGACAGAAAAGGTATAGATTAGGCTTCTGCAAATTTTTTTATAGAGGGTCGGAAGCAACCAAAATGTAACTCTTATGAAGAGTTTTGAGTCATTGGGTATATTTAAAAACAGTTTTTAGTAAATAATATAATAAATTGTATTGAGAAAATAATTAATAATCAATAATAATTAATTCAGCAGGTCACATGAAATTGTCAAAAGGGTCAGTCGGTAATCCGCAGGTCACAGGTTATTGACGATTAGTATAGATGCTCTATGTAGGTTGGTAAAACAGAATTTAATTAAAAAAAAAATTTATGATTGAAACAGAAAATGTTTTATAACGAAATCGTATCAATTGATTACTGTGAGACGAAGGATACCTATAAATGTATTTTATATATAAATTAAAATTAAATATCCAATAAACATCATATTATAACTAGTACAAGAAGGAACACAGATACTGAGAGCACTAAAATATTTCATTTTTTAAAATTAATTATATTGATTTCGTAGTCTCATAATAAGTAAACAGATTTCATCTCACAATCAACCAACACTGCACCATCAAAACCCATTCAAATGGTCACCCCAAAACACAAATTAATCACCCCAAATAGACACATAGCAAAACACATTCCCCATACAAAACCAACATCCAAAAACCCTAACACCTCACCACCAGACTACAAAAACCAACAACAAACCCAACATTGTACCATCAACACCCATACGAATGGTCACCCCAAACAGACACATTGCAAAACACATCCCCCATACAAAACCAACATCCAAAAACCAAAAGTCAAACCCAAACATCTCACCGCCGGACAACAACCAACAACAACCCCTCGATGGAAAACAACAAAATAGTGGCACAGCAGCCGTATAGGTTATGTTACCGGCGAATCGAAGGAGAAAACGCACTCGTCCTTGTGCACTCTCCGGCTGGAGTCGGGACGGCGCGCCGTCAATAATCTCGGGTCGTTTACGGCCGCCGACATTGTTATTGTTATAAACAAACCCTTTGTAACAATAGGCTTGTTTCGAAATGGAGATAAGTCACCACAAAACGCACAAAGGTGACAAGCAAAAGCGCCGACTGGCCGACGGCGCTGCCATCTGTCGCCGAATTGCGCAAACGCATGCGTTTCCGTTGCGCAATTCGTTTTGTTTGAATTTTTCGGTTTTTTGATGGTTTGTTTGCGATTTTGTGATCTTTTCGTTTGAGTTTGGGTTTGTTGTTGAATTTTGGCGATTTAACTGTACATTAAAAAAATATAGAATGTGCGTTAAGTTGAATCACTTGTGCAAAAAATGGTGGCCAGAAGCTAACGCACACGAAGTAAACTCACACGAAGCGAGCTCACACGAAGCAAGCTCAAACGAGGCAAGCTCACAGGAAGCAAGCTCACACGAAGCAAGCTCACATGCTTTCAAAAATTCTCGTATCATTTAACAAGAAATATTACTTTGGTACTGACAAAATATTATGGACGTATATTACGTCTAACGTGAAATTCTTTTAACACAAAAACGCATTTTGGTGCTTTCAGTTTCGTATTAAACGTTTTTCACTTTAATTTGAAAATTTGAAAATTTTCGAAAGCATGTGAGCTTGCTTCGTGTGAGCTTGCTTCGTGTGAGCTTGCTTCGTGTGAGCATGCTTCCTGTGAGCTTGCTTCGTTTGAGCTTGCTTCGTGTGAGTTAGCTTCTGGCCACCTGATTTTGTTTGAATTCGGTTCATTACGTACCGATTACATTATGAAATTTTTGAATAACGGTCGTGCGGTTGGTATTTCACCCTGTTCTAATGCACGTTTATCCGTTTTAAGGCACAAATATTTTTTCTAAGGCACACGTTTTAATGCTCATGCAAAATGCACACAATATATGTATTTTTTTATGCGCACTTATTTTATTTAATACTTAGGTTTAATGCATATTTATTTTATTTAATGGACGTTTAAATTGTTCCCATTTTTTAGTGTAGTTTTTGATTTTTTTGAAATTGGTTTTTGTGATAAAAAATTTTTTTCATGATGCGTTTTGGTTGCGGAATTGTTTTTTTGTTGATTGAAATTTTTCGGTTTTTTGATGGTTTTTGCGATTTTTTTTCGTTTAAATAGTTTATTGTTGATTTTTGAATGAGGTTTTTAATTATTTTGAAATTTGTTTTCATGACGGGTTTTGGTCGAGGAGTTGTTTATTTATTAATTGAAGTTTGACGGTCAAAGTCTCGTAGTTGTTTTTTTCCGGTTAGTTGATTGCTGTCTCTTATTTCGTTTGGTAAAAATTGATATTATTAATTTTATTGATTCATTGTATTGTGGAGGTTTTATTTAACGAAATTGATGTGTATTTATATTGTTTTTATTTAAAAAATTCGACATAAAATATTTCTGAAATTTAAATGAAGATTTTATGTTATCTTATTATTACATAAAATAATTAGTGACCTTGAAATAATGAGTTTTCATTTTTTTTATTACGATAACCACTGATCCTTCTTTGAGGAGGATTGTCATATCTTTGGAAACTTTGTCCTCCACGAAATTACTATCATCGTTTGATCTCCTTTTGAAAATCTTGTCCTACAAAAATTCTGTCTTAATTTTATCCTCAAAGGAATATTATCTTGCTTTGTCCTTTAGAAAGAATATCCTATGTTACTCTATTTTCAATAGTATGTAGTATTTTCAGTAATAGTTCATATCAATAAAAAACTAAACTTTTGTCTGCGATACAATTAATTAGTACTTACTTATTATATTTTATGATTATAATGTCTGTTAATATATATTTTTTTGAAATTAGCACTGGATTTTCAAACTATTATTAGACCTATTAGGTAGTTTTATCTGATCTGTTTTTGATAGTGTTGTTCTTTGGTATTTTCAAAATTTGGTCATCTTATCTATACTACAATATTACATCTTATTACCCAAAACGATTAGTTATCTTGAAATAATAAAGTTTCCATTTTTTTTTATAGAAAACTTTCAATAACTGAAAATATGGCTCTCAAATTGTATTATGATTTGATGTCGCAACCTTCGAGGGCGCTTTATATTATGTTGAAAGCAGCCAATGTTCCGTTTGAAAATAAAACTGTCAATCTTGGAAAAGGTTAACTTTATATACCAAAAATTTTAAGCCAAATTTTGAAAATTAATCAAATTATAACATCAATTTCATTTTTAGCTGCACATCTTTCTACCGAGTTCGAAAAATTGAATAAATTCCAAAAAGTTCCTTTCATCGATCACAACGGATTTGTATTGACTGAAAGGTAAAAAGTTTCATATTCAACGTAAAATATAATGATTACCTTTTGATAACTTTATTTTTTCAATTCAGCGTTGCTATAGTCAATTACTTGTCCAGAGAAAAGATTATCCCCGATAATTTATATCCAATAGACAGTAAAGCCCAAGCAAGAGTAAACGAATTCTTATCTTGGCAACATATTGGAATTCGAGCTCCTTGCGCCATATATTTCCGTTATTTGGTAAGTATTTTTTGATATAAACATCGATTAACAAGCATTTCTTACAATTTTCTTCGTTTCAGTTCATCGATCCACTATTAACTGGTAAACCGACGAAACCTGAAAAAGTCGAAGCACAAAAAGTTCGAATGAACGCTGCACTCGATTTGATCGAAGAAAAATGGCTCGGTAGCGGTAACAAATACATAGCTGGAGATAAGTTAACTATTGCCGATATATTTGGGTGTTGTGAAATCGAGCAACCTAGTAAGTGTATTTGTAATATAGATAAATTGTATATTATATATATTTTTTTAATCTACATTTTTCAAATTAGGAATGGTCGGTTTCGATCCCAAAGAAGGTCGTCCGAAATTAGCAGCATGGATGGAAAGGGTTCGATCAGAACTGAGTCCTCATTATGATGATGGGCATATAGTTGTAAATAAAGTCATTGCCAAATACGGAGCGAAATATGCAGCGAAATTGTAAATGATTTTTACAATTTTCATTAGTTGTAAGATTTTTATTTGTTTTACAAAAACAAATTTGATTTTTTATACTTTATTCAAAGGTTGATTCGATATGTACATCTTTTATAATGTTAATAATGAGATTATATTGTTTTTATAAAAATTAATCTGTTATTTTTGCATGTTTATGCATATTCTTTTAATATTTTTTATTGGTTTTTGAGAATGTTGTATTTCAGTATTACTAATAAATGAAACAAAGATTATACGAAGCTCTTTTTATTTTTTATTCAAATATGTTTCACAGTCTTTTTATTGCTTTGGTCCCTATTTTCTTTGGAATCAGTGATTATAATAACTGAAAATTTATTTGCTTTCAAATTTGGCCAATTTTTAGTGTTTATGCTAAAAAAACATTGATTAGTTTGAACCTCAATTATGCAAATGTACAAATTCCTAATTACATGTTAAACATAAAATAATTTAGAAAATTATTTTTCCAATCAAATGTGGAGTTTATTATAAAAACTTTAATAACTAATACAAACTCAATTAAATATCATAGAGAGCACTGAAATAATTGTATTTTTTAAATATAATTTAGATGTAATGGATTACGTATATAAATGTACAATCAGAAATACTTCAAACAAATCAAGTATGAGCTGTTATCATCGATTATTTTAATGTGATTTGATATGAAAATTATTTTTTACTATATTAATTATTTCTTAGTACGAATTATTACGTACTTATTATATACAGTAGAGTTCAAACGTAAAAATATATTTTATACATCAAATGAGATAATAAAACTTTTAAATTATGAAGGTAACCATATAACGGTAACAGTTCTTTACGATTACAATTTTTATCACAATATTTGATCAATGAATGTGCAGGTCTTATTTTCGTTTACCCTCGTCTTTGAAAATCCTATCAAAATCAGTCAAAAGTATTTCTATAACTTGATTTTGCTGTAAGCAATCTATTGCTAGGTTATGCGAGGCTTCTGATGGCGCCCAAAGTAGTGTCGGACCTAATACTATAGCTAAATTGGATATGTGCATTCTGTTTTGTTCTTTTCGAGAAGTAACTCTGAAATAGGATTGATTTTAAGTTTTATCGTCATAGATTAAGGTAATATTTGTATGAAAAATGTGAAAGTGTAAGTGTACCTTAGTAAATGTTCTAAAAGGTATTTCAAAGTTTGTCTGTTGCATTCTGGCAGACAACTAACTATATCCCTAAATTCTTTCGTTCTTGATTCCAATACAGGATTCGCTAAAAGAAATAAATAATATTAGTTAAGTACTTGAATTACAAAATAGCATAATCAGTTAAAAATACTCACAACTAGCATTTAAAGTTCTTTGAAAGAGTTTAAATGGAATTAATGGTTCTTTGAGTTCACGGAAGAACAATTTCAAAGCACCCGTTAGAACGTGAACATCAATATCTTTATCGAGTACGCCCATATTATTTTGGTCCACCTATAAACATAAAAATATATAAATAATTAATAAAGATATGAGTTTTCTATATTTTATTGAAAAAAAATGTATAAATGTTGTACTTCTAGTCTGATTTTCTGCACTTGACTCAAATTTCCACTGGCTCTATATAGACCATCAGATCTCATATTCTCTTCAGACGATTCAATAGCTCTAATACAGCGAGTGACAAATTCAGGAACTTGAGGGTTTATATCAGGACATACTTGATCGAGGCATCTACCAAATACAGGCTCATCTGTTTGTAGCAAAAAGAAAAACATTAATAATGCATTTGATTTTGAAAAATTCAGATCAATCAATTGGTTTGAGGCCAACAATATGTAATAGCATTCCCGATTATACCATTATTTGGTAGAAATTTGTATTTTGAAAGTTTAAATAATAAAATTATCACAATGATAATTAACTTTAAAGATGATCTTGAAACGTAAATCATTATAATAAAAATAATGAGCATTTACTGTGAAACAGTAAAAAATGTTGTATAATAAAATAGGCTATGATAACTATGATAAAATCACAGTAAAAATGAAAGCGGTAGATAAAAATATGATAATCTTTTTGATAATATATGAGAACTTTATAAACAACGATGACTATATAAAATGAAAGCTATAAAGATTACATATTTACAAAAAAATATTTTATACAAAAATATTCAAATGAAAATGAGGAAAGTGAAGGTATGGGAAGAGGTGAGTCAATTATTTTTTAATACAATTTTCATATAGATTTACAACATATGTTACCAAAATGTTTTTCGACTGATTGACAAATGGTTACAATTTTTCTTTTCATACAAATCAAATATATTTTCATATTTACAAATTTACATGTACAATAAATACAATATTTTAGACTTTAATGTTCATTCCATAATAAAAAGCTTGAAAAATATCCAAAATCAATGAAAAATAATGTCCTAAAATAAATCATTCATTCAAATAAAGATTGTGCTGAAATGCATACAGTAACTCATTAATGATTCAAAATACAATATTTTCAATAATTGTGTCGTCACAAATTATTTCAAATTGCAAAACAATGCATGCAATTTTTAATTGTTGTAAGTGTTCGTTAAATGAAGTAACGTGCGATTAATAGACGTGAACATTTAAAAGATCGAACCTTTGTATATTCCGTTTTTGATGAGCGACTCCATGGTGGGTCTCCTTATAAAGAACTTCCTCAATTTGGATTTTACTTTAACATGCTCGGGAATATCACTTAAGTCTTCCATGCTCCCTTCAGGGACTGGAACATTCAGTAAGATAGACAGATGCAAATTTTAGTATAATTAGCACAATTCGTGCGACAGGCTTCATTTTCATATTAATATCATAATATTTATTAAATTTTTTTAGAATTTGTTATGTAAATACTATTATTTAAACATTTTGAGTAAATAGCCATCACCAATAAATGTTATGTATTATTTATATTAATATTAAAAGCAAGTTTTTTCTTATCAAACTAATAGATTTTACATTTTATGACAAAATTAGAATATGCTACGTTAGTAATGGTACATACACTTGTGAAGGTCTCCTCCATGATTGATTATGTATTTTTTGCGATTGTTTATAAACATTTTAATAAGTAAAAATTTTTTTTAATGAAAATTATAGCAAATTTTTCATATTGGTAATATTTTCGAGCAAAAAGAAGGACTGTGGACATGTGAGGTGTTCACACATTCGACTTCAGTCGTGTTATCAAATAAATGTACACAAAGCTAGATACAATATGCCATAAAGCCAAAGAAATTTTTATCAGAGATATCGAAATATAAATGAACTTATAAACTTATCGTTTCTTTTTAATTTTTTTTTATATACATTGTCTTATATATTTTATTTGATGTAACACACGTATCAGTATGGTGAAAGTTTATTTCTAAATAATATATAATATTTTTTTAATTGTATATATTGCAAAAAGTTATAATTTCAACGAATAATTTTTTCACAATATTAAGCATTATTATAATATAATTTTCTATTTTATTTTATAAATTTATGGAAACATCTGAACGATATCGCAACTCATCAATCGATAGATTTGATAACAGAAAATTGATAAGACCATTGTGAATCATATAAAGAATGGATTAATGCATAAAACTCGGTAATTTTTTTTAAATTGGAATCAAGATTTTTTTTTGTTTTTCATTCATTATCAAAGAGGGCATTGTCATAATATTTTCAATATAAAAAACATCTATTTAAATATAAAATCGGAAATCCAAATAATGCAAATCGGGTAAAGTGTGCTTAAAAAATTTAAACAAACACCTGAAATATTTCAATTGATTGAAATACTAATATTGCATAAGTAATCAAATTGCAGCCTATTGTTGAATCAATTCATTGTCATCGAGTTTGTATATTGAATGTTATTATAATACAAATTAGAACTATTTAAATAATAATCACATATGAAAAAAACAAATATAATACTTCACACCATTCTAATATAAAAAATAATCAGATTTATATACTGCGTTTATAAGTAAACTATTCTAATATATAATATAAATAAAATAAAGCAAAATTGTTAGGTTCATACATAATATTGTCATATGTCAATCATGCAAAACAAACTATGGATATTTAAATACACATAAAGTAAGGACATGCATTACTGGACGTAACATACAATAACATTGCAAAAAAATCTGACTGACCTTTAGGTGATGACTTCGTGCCAGATGCTCGTCTTTGGGTCGGAGATGGCGTTCCCATAGAAACATTTCCGATGTTGGCATTGTCTGGACATATATAATCACTAGGCTGTAAATAAAAAGTTATCCTTATTGAAAATTTTAGTTTTAAAGGGATGATTGATTGCATTTTATCATTTTGTGAAAGAAATAATTGGGTAATTGAATTTGCAATGTAATTTCTAATTTGGTCTGAATAATACTGACCAATTTGTTGATAGCCTTTCGTATATTGTCGAACCAATGTTTTATGATGCCAGGTTCATCGTGTTGGAGAATATGTTGTTGCATATGCTGATGAGAAGTTGATGTAATAACAATCGGATTAGGACGTTTAGTTTGTTGAGGAGTTGCTTCTGAGACTAAAGCACCAGCCAAAGGTATGAAAGCATCGGATGCCATTCCAACGACTCCGGATAAGATTGCGGATTTCTTGAAAGATAAATAAATGAATTAAAACAAATCATAAAATTAATATTAAAAGAAATTGAATGAACATACAGCATTTTGATAAGCTTTATGATCTTTATAAAACGTTAGTGAAGTTTGAGTTAGCACAGTGTAATTGTGTTGCCAATTCTTCTTGACCTTTTTACCATTTTCTGTCAGTTTCGTTCGGTTAACAAAACCTTCCATTATAGAGGTCTGAAATTTGTTAATTTGTTATATTTTATTATTTGGTGAATTACAAAAATATTCTAAATAATCAAAATTGCATTGCATTGATTCAATATGTGATGAATATCAATTTTTATTCATTTCATATTAAATTATGCAATATTTATCCATAGGGTAACAACACTAGTGATGGGCCATGTACCTGTAGTTGAACATTTTTCAGAAAAACGTAAAAATTAAGGTATTTAAAGATGATAGATAAGCTGTAATAATCAACTCATCTACCGCACTCTTTCAGAAATATTATCATCTTTAAATAATAAAAAGCTTGAAAAACCTCAATTTTTCTGAGAAATGGTCAACTACAGGTGCATAGTCCATTACTAGTGCCGTTACTCCCACACATATTTTTCCAACAATAAAATAATATTTACAAGATTAGGGTCATATGGTTTCGGCAGCACTTTCTGCGGTGCTTGTGCTCTACTATGGTGGTCCTTCCTTTCCGGATTCGCCAAGGACTTCGCTTTGCTATACCTCGAAGCATGATCAGCATGAGTCCTCAACTCAATCGGAGATGCCTCGTGAGGGGAATACGCCATCCTGATGGCGAGGGCTTCCGTGGATCCGCCTGAAAAGGAATGGCATTCGAATGAGTGACTGTTGAAAAGTTGTGCGTAGTTGGTCGAGCAAACGCGGTAAATATGAGTGACAGCACAGGAAGTCGATAAAACCGCATTTTAACAAATGTTCCTTTTACGCATTTAAGGTTTAAATATTAATTCGCACATTGTTCGATTCGATAATTGGAATTTGAATGGAATTATTTGTGCAAGTTGATGTCGTAATGGTTCGATGTAATGTCTCACCGATTCTAGGAGGCATCCTGATGAACTTGGGGCTTTCGCTGTTGGCTTTGTTGAAGTTGCCTTCTTCGAACATCCTCCTGACTTCTTTGATCGTAGGAGATTTGGGTTCTTCGTCGACATTGTGGCTTTCTCTGCTGTGGCGATGGTGTTGAGGAGAAGGTTTCTGTTTGTAAGGTTTGATCCTCGGGATGACATAAGGTGGTTTTTGGTCTCTGGCGTAAACTGAAGCCTCATCAGCCGAAATCCACTGCGAAATAATAATAAAATCGTTTACAAATACATCGAATAATATTGTTTATACAAAATGATAAAATTCATATCCCATTTCATGGGGAGAAAAACCGATAACACCATTCATTCGACTTCCTCCGCTACTGTATAAATAAACCGATATATTCCAGTCTATCTTTTATTTACGAACAGTTTTGAAATGCGCATACTGCAGTGAAAATTGTGAAATGTTTTAAATCGGTTTTATTTACACGAAAGAAGTGAACGATAAATAAATATTTTAAATTCGTCTTCGGTTTCAACAGATTCTACGTTCGACTCTATTATTATTTATAGTATTGTTTCGATCTTATAACTATGATAATAAATTCTTTTATAAAGATATATGTTACGTGTCGTTTGCGAAATTGCTTAGTACGCGTATGGCGCAAAAAGTTTGCGTCGTAAGAGAATTAATGGAATGGCGTTTTGTTGTTGTTTTTATTTTACCAATATATGGATTTATTTTTCGTTTCCACACCCCTTCTTATTAATGGTTTTGGAAATTTCAATAGTTAGGTTCAGTTGAATTTGTTTTTTAAGTTTTAAACTTTGATTTTTATCTACAAGGTTAAAATTTCGTAGGTGGAAAGGAAGGTAACAAAAAAGAAGTTCAAATTCAAAATTTGAATGTCTTTAGTTTTGAAAAATAAAAAAAACAACATCTCCTTATATTATTCGCATACGACGCAAAATTGCTTTGCATTGTATGCGAACAATATAGTAGGATGGCAATTTTTTGATATTTATCACAAAAATTTGAACTTTTTTCATTATCTTCGTTTCCAAATCGTTTGGTTTTGGAAGTGTCAATAGTTAGGTTAGATTGAGTTGGTTTTTATTTTTAATTTTAAACTCTATTGTTATCTACAAGCTTAAAGTTTCGTTCAATAGAAAAATAGTTCAAATTTCGAACGGTAAAGGCGTTTAATTTAGAAAAACAAAAACAAAGCGCCATCTCACTATTTTAACCCAAAACTTTTTTGCGTGATACGCGTACTAAGCAAATTCGCAAACTTTGCATAACATACACATTTTAAATACATTCCAAAGCAATAAAAAAACATACTGACTAATCAAACTCGCATTCAGACAACACCGAATACGCCTCGAGCGCCTTTCAGCGTTCAACGACGCCCGTTCATTCATACTTAACACATTAACAAATCGACAATAATGCGTTCATAAACGGCTGTAAAACATCGCCATCGCTCATGAATGAAGCGATGATAAAATTGATGGGCGTTAACGTCCTCGCCATGAATGAGGACCACTGTTGGTTAATTCGCAGAAGCGGTCGGAAAATGGCCTTTTTACTGCTACAACGATAAAGATGGCCGTTATCTGCTTTGGCGAATCGTCACGGGTTGATTAGATAGTGGTTTTGTCGCATTTTAATGTTAATTGGGTGACAATGTGTAGGAATTTGTGATTAGTAGGTCGAGTGTTGTTTCCGGTTTTGATCTGTGGATGAGTGTTTGAGGATATGTATCATTTGGATTATGTTTTTTTTTGAGTGAAATTTTTATATGAGAGTATTTTTTTGACCATATAAAGATATGTGAATGGATTGTTTTGATTATTATATGAAATGATAACATCGTTAACGATTATCAATGAAATTGCATATTTGGAATATTTTGCACTTTAAACGCAATTTTCTATGATTTGTTTTCATCTACAATCGATGATAACATCAAATTAAATATTTTATCATCGTATCATTTGATGAAGCCAAAAACACAAAGTTTTATATCCAACGCGCAAAAGGACCACACAGCCATCATTTCGGAACATAAATATTTAGATTTTTAAAACGGAGCGACTTTCAATTGGACCACTCAATTGGCATTCATGAATTTAAATTGAATGCATATATATTCAAGCGAGTTTCACTAACAAAAACATAACCGAATCACATCGATGCATTTCACCAACAACTTCGGCAACCGAACATTACAAAACTTCGTTCAATCAACCGTCTAAATTCGGATAAATTACACACACACGTCTTAAACAAGCATCTGCTTCATACACTCATCCACACGAGGCACATAGATAAAGCAGCATAGCAAATTGACTCCGTGATCCATGACCGTTCGGGGTCATCGCGAGTGAAACTTAATTGTCGGAGTATGACGTTTCGTCTGATAGCATCGTCACGTGTGTAGTCCAAAAAAACATATAGAGACGATGGTCATATGTGGCTTTTCTATGGTAGCCGAGGAACTAATTTTGGATACCTGCATGGACACATGGCCCGCGGAATCCGTACGGGATTGTGTGTTATGTAATTCGGATTGAATTGTATGAATGGTATTGGTGAAAGGGATTTCCTTTCTATAGTTTTTGTTCGGTTTAGTGCTTTCAAAATGATGATTGTATATGTGTTGAATGGTGTATTTGTTGTGCAACGTTTGTGTAATCGAGTTTTTCGTGTAGGATGCAAAATGTCTTGCGTTTTTTGTGAAGTTTAGCGTTATGTGTTGTTATTAAAAATGTTTAATGTCATCTGTCAAATATGACAGTTGACGTATCTTATAATATACCTATGGAAGACTAGGAAAAAATTGTATCATAGTGTCATAATCTGGTTGAAAAGGGCTTTAAGGAACACATGAGAAAGGTTCGATTTTTAAGTCATAAAATAATTCATTCTAGAAGATGAGAGTTGAGAAGTCACCAATTGAAAAACGTATTTTGATACAGATGTCAATTGTTGTTCAAATTTCACAAAAAAAGCAAAATTTTTGCGTTTTTTATGCAAAACGCAATTGTAAAAACGTTGCATAACAGATTCAAGTTTTGGATAGAAAAAAAAATTCTTTATAAATAAGTAGTAAGGAGTAAGTTTGATTCGAAAATTTTCCAAAAAAAAACAATATGTAGTTCATTCAGTCAAAACTTCAACACACACAAAATTTTCCCATTACTCAATTCTTTACGCAAACAAATTTTCCTCAAAAGCACCCATTAAACAACAATAGATTAATAAATCCGAAATTTTCACATCGCACACTTATTAACCGCAATCGATTACCGCACCACTTTGTACCGTCTCACCTTTAGCATATTTTAACAACCTCACTTTTAACAGATCACGCTCCGGCGATCTTTCGCATATTACATCGAACGATGCGATTTGTTTAAAAAAAAAAAAAACCACATTATAATACGAGCATAGCGGTTTCCATACACATTATTAATAACATAATAGAAAACTGGAAGCGGGGCGGTCACGATTGCACGAGTTACGAACGGTTGTTACCATTTTGTAAACACGGAAAATTATTATGGTGAAATTCGCGGTGAAAATTGAATATATGCATAATTTCGTGAAAGTCCGATCCGACTTTCGTAAAACTAACAGATTGCAACGGCCATAGAAGCGGCCTTATGGCGGATTCACGGTCCTCGAGTTTAACGAACCTCGATTTTTGTGTATGAGCATGATGTTTTCGCTGTCGTGATTCGAGTTTCTATAATTTCAGATGTGAGTACGTAAACAATGAGATAAATTGTAAATCGGGGGCCATCTGGTATAGAAATGTGGTGGAAATGTGGAATGTTCGATGGTTATTGGAGTAACTGGTAGATAGTAACTGGTAGAATGTTTTGAAAATTTGTATGAAATTGTATTGTATGATAATAATATTTGTTTGATTCGTTATGAATATGATTGGTGATTTAATTATCTTCGTTAGTTATTTATATTTTGATATTGAAAAAGTTCAAATTCAAAGTCGAACTTACAAACTATAGAATGGCCACTGAAAGATTGAAGAGTCCGGAAAAGTTAATTTGTTCATTTTCAATCTTTTTTATTTTATTATTTTAAAAATTATGGAGCATCATTTGGAGATTAAAATGACTACTTATAATATCCAGCAACGATTATAACTCATTAGGTTTTTTTTATTCCACTGAAAAATTATTATGATTTCGAAATAAAAAAAAAATATTGTCGATATTTTATGACTTTCAATAATTGATCTTTCAGTGGAATAAAAAAAACCTAATGAGTTATAATCGTTGCTGGATAATATAAGTAGTCATTTTAATCTCCAAATGATGCTCTATAATTTTTAAAATAATAAAATAAAAATGATTGAAAATGAACAAGTTATGACTTTTCCAAATCCTTCAATCTTTCAGTGACCATATAAAAATATTTAACAAAATTAATCATACAAAGTTTCACTTCGAACGCACGAGATTTCCACATAATTATTTATAAACATTAGCACTAAAAATAAAATCCAAAAGCAAACACAAATCATCAAAATCTTAAATAAGGCCGATTATTGTCTAAAAGCGTCACCCATGGTCGACTTCGACCTCAAAACCGTTCGATCTGATAAACGCTAAAATAAAGCCGAATTTAAAATTTCGCGGTCTTTTTTTCACGTCCGGAGAGCGGAAAGCCGATGACGTTTCATCGTTCAATTAAACAATTGTGTTCCTAATTAAGACTGCGTCCTTTTGTACAATCATAATAACTAGATTCTATATACGCGCTCAATAATGGATGCTGATTGTTTCGGACGCTGAACAATTACGAATTTGCACAATTGCGGTTTATTAAAAGGGTCGACGTGACTGTCGGCACATCTTGAAACATTATTGATTAATAATTTTGTAATAATATTATAAAAAATAATGAAGGAAGAATAAAAAAAAACTCAAGATCGTAACGACCTAAAGAGTTGTTCACCTGCATAAATAATTGCACAGTGCATTCTTAATTATTCTATCGTGCTGGTCTATGCATTTTTTTAAATTGTCAATCAACAGGTGTTTATAATAAATCATTTACAGATCGTTTTCGATTAAAAAAATTGTAATGAAATGATAAAAAAATGACGCACTTCGACTCATGCCAGATTAGATCATATGAAAAGTGATTTTGTTGAATCTAATTCGAAAAGTTTAAGAAGCGACGTTTCGCAAAATCATAAACAGCACGATTCATTCGAACATAACCACGTTTTTAATTTGGCGCCATAATAAGCAGTTGCAAAATTTAGGATGTCCGGTCGACGCGTTGAGGTCTCCAGATGTATGTGATTGATTAAGAATTTACGCAATACGGTGTTAGTGGTTAGTGTCTCAATAATTAGAATGATATTTTAGTAGTGTTAGATTTCGAAACTTGCGTCCAACAAGCGTCAAACCTCGTCGTCTTCGTCGTCGTTCCAATACGGATCCAGCAGCAGAGCCTTCCAAGCCGCAACATCACTAGTCACTGGTCTTACGAAACGAAATTCTTCAATGTTTTCATATATGGGAGATTCGGAAGCGTATTCCGTAGAAGTGCTCGTACTTGTGGTTCGTCTTTGGCCTATGGGAGTCCTCCATGAATCACTATCGCTCGTTATATCGATGCTACTGTTATATTCATCTTCTGTAGGCGTCGAAACTTTCAAATTCGCATCGCTCAAAGGCCTCCGCAGCTTCGCCTGAGCCCTCAAAGTTTCGATATTTTCATAAATATTTTCCTGATGAGCACGTCTAACTGTAGGCGTGGGCGGCATTCTTTTTTGGGCAGCTAGCTCACGGTGACACTCATCGGCCAAATCACACTCGGACGTGCATTTGACGTCAGACAACCTCACCATCTTCCTCGAATCGTACGAATATCTCTTATCGGGACATGGCAAAGGCTTCTTCTTCTTGTGTTCACCCTCGCTGTGGGTGCTGTTGACACTGTTGGTGCTGCTGGCCAGGTTGACGCGCGACTGCCTTCCACCGCACACCACTATCTTCTGTTTGGTCAGATCCAACGTGGGTATGTCTTTCACCGAGTCGTAGCTTATCGTGTTTATCAGACCGTAGTTTTCTTTGAACGGCTTGCTGATAGCGGGTTTTCGCGAACCCGACGAGCAGTTCCAAATATTTTGGTAGTCTGAGTTGTCCGAGGCAGGGGAATTGTTGCCGCTGTCGCTGTCTATCTTGCTCTGCTTCAATTTCGATTGGAGCTGCTCCATTTTGGAGTATGGACGAGGTTTGGGTAGAGAGCACGATTCGATGTTGATGCTCTGCTCGTTCGGGTTCGAATGGCGGTTTTTGCGCTTGGGCGGCACCGGAGCACCGTCGCCCTTGTAAAATATGTGATTGATATCAAAATTTATGTTTTTATGATCTAGATTCGAGTTGGATCCGTTCCTGCTGGATGCGCTTGATCTCAAAAACACTTCATCTGACAATATAGACACATTACCGAAGCTGGGTATCTTATTGATTTTAGGCACATTAAGTTCCATCTTAACATCGTCGATACAACTTTCAAATATGTTCATTATAGATCTTTCGACTTCACTAGGCAATCTGCTTCGATATTTATCTTGATACGAATCCAATTGATAAATCTCGTTGCCCAAATTCCTCAATATATCATCGAAAGCGTCACACGTCACAACACTACTACTCGTACCATTTTCCTTATCTACGGAACTTATCGACTCTTCCGAGGAAGTTTCGGCACAAGACACACTTTCTATGAAGTCTTCGCACTCTTCGACCACAGATCTGATGCTGTTGAGCCACAATTGGACGTCTTCGGTGACAGGAGCCACTAAATGGGCTCTGAACGCGTCCGGCCACCAGGCCTCATCCAGACCGACTCCGGAATTCATCATATCGCGAGCTGGTGTTTTGCTGGTGTAGTTGGTGTTGAGGTCATCAGGGTTTCCTACGCCGGAAACCGATTGCGGTTAACAATCGAGGATGCCGTCCCTTATCGCGCTTTGCTACCATATCGTGCGTTTTTTCCGAGTTTTGTGTTATGATATTTTTCATATGATGCCGTGTATGTGCGAGTTCGCGAAATCCATTTTTTTGTTATATTAGAGATAACGATCTAGTAAAATGTAAATAAAATGATTCATGGAAACGGCACTGGTGTGTCTTTGAATAGTGGGCCGTTTGTGAATTTTATTCGATGAACTTTCACTTGTAATAATGTCGATTGTATTTATTCATTGTGTGTTGAAAATGTTGGTAATCACACTGAATGTTTCGATAAATCAAAAAGTACGTTAATCAAGGATTTTTTTTATAATAATAAATTATTTTTGTCGAATGTTAAAACAATGAAATTTTGATATCGATATCGTATTGTGGTTTTGTATATTATTAAATATATCCATATTAGGTGAAGTTATTAATTCTTAGTATGAAGCATTAATTGGTCATAGATAATATGACGTCAAGTGGAAAAATATTTTGAAACAAATGCAAATTTCCTCATTCAACAAAGATTTATAACATCATCACTATATATGTAGATACTATAAAAATCACACGTGACAAGCAAATTCCTAGTATCGAAACAACAAACGATTATCCAGAAAAACTAAAACGAACGCACACATCGAAAAAGCACAAGAATTTAATTATTTAACAATATGGCTCGTCCCGAATTCGGAATATGGAATTCATATTCACAACTCCGTATATGAAAAACGTAATTCCTATCCGAGCACTGGTGAGTCAACCATTAAAATCCATCAACATGCGTCGGCATTCTTGACACTACCAAAGGATCACTCTCACTGAACAAGCAACACTTTTCAAGAGGCCACTCATATCGAAAGAATCCTCCTTTTATTTGAAGAAAATAAAAAAGTCGAAACAATCTACAGTTTAATTAAGATTGCCACATCCTTTCGGACTAATATTTATAATGAATCATCGATGATTCTTACATATGTCGGCATAGATGATAAGAATTGTTATTTTTGCGAAAGGAATATGTCACTTTTGTCGATTAAACGCGAATAAAGCGATCCCGAAGCGGCGTCGTCCTTTTAAATTGATCGAATGAGGAAAATGCGGTTTTTCATTAAAAAAGAACAATAGATTCGAATTCGAAGCACTTAGAAACACCGATTCGAATACACACTGTGTCGTTTTTTCGCGGTTTGTTCAGATGGCGCTGTGTCGGTCGGCGAAATTCGAATTTGGCGCGTTTCGGGTTTTGACAGGTGCGTGTTCGCGAGCGCGTTCGCGAACGACGTCCGCCTTAGCGAACGTCCGAGAAAAGTATGCGGCATCTGGACCGAACGAGACGTGAACGATTATAAAGCGACCCGCACACGTTACAATTTGTTTTAATTGGGGTGTGTGTAGTTTTTGATCTTGTAGATACGGTATGAATTTGAAAAAATGTAGTATAAGTTTTAAAATGTATAGTATTTGGTTTTTTTATGATGTATTAAGTGATTAGATTTTTAAAAAGTTAGAGGACACTGTCAAAAAAAAACTAATTGGTCTAATATTTAAAAAATTCAAATTGAAAATAAAGTGTTAATTAAAAAAAAAAAATAATAATATTTATATATAGAATATCATCGTAAAATATAATAAGTATTAAGGTCACAATGTATCAGTGGTTGACCATGTACCAGTAATTGATCACTTTTCAGAAAAACGTAAAAATTAATTGTTTATTACATCTTATCTATCGCACCTTTTTCAAAATATTACCGTCTTTAAAAAATATTTTTTTTTATTTTTCTGAAAAGTGGTCAACCACTGGAGTCGTTATCTTATTGTTAGTTAATAACGTTGCGGGAGATTTTTTTTATTGTTTATTGATATGTAAAATCTATTGAAAACAGTGTAAAATTGGATAATTTATTATGCTTAAAGGTAGACAAAAGAAAATAATTTTCCGTTAAAAAGGAAAAGTAGGATAATTTTTTTCTTGGAAAAGAAAAAAGTCATGATTTTCGAGGAGGACAAGTATCCAAAAAAAGAATAACCTCTTCCAAAGAAAGACCTTTGGTCAGTCTAATAATATTTATTATATAAAAAATAGATAAAATAATGAAGTTATTCCGAATAAGAATACATGAATCATTTCATTGATTTCTAAAAAAAATAAGTATCAGCTCGTTGTTTGAATGAAATCAATTCGTGCTATTTTCAATACATTTTCTGAGAATTAGATAAAACGGTACATGTGTGGACTTTGTGTCGTTTGTTGAGTAAACAAATTCATTATTCAAGTGCAATATTGAAAATCGATCATTATGCGAAAATTTTATATGAATCATAAAAATCAGCAATTAAAGAAAAAATAAAATTAATCAAACGTATCGAATTCGTCATAAATGAACGGATATTCCGACTTGTATAATATTTTCCTTATTTCTACAAAATATTTTAAGGCCATATTTCAATTTTCCTTGCTTTCTCGTTATTAATATTTATACAATTTAATTTAATCGCATTCGATTAATATACTAACAAGTTGAAACGTATTCAGGCACACGCACTATTCGGAATAATCTAAAACCAAATGGCCTCTGTTCGTAGATTAGACGATTCAATGTTATGAGTGTGCTGTCTGGCTGCAGTTTAACACTAATAGAATTTAAATTTATTATAATTAATATAGTTTTAGTTCTTGCAAAATTAAAATCGGTTAGAAATCGACAGATTCTGATCAATACATTGACAGTTTAATTAAATAAAATATTATTGAAGATTTATAAAGTATTCGTTTATGTTATGTTATTAGAGCCATCTATTATGATTTTTTTGAAATATTTCTAATTGAAAAATAATAATTCTATGCAGTAGGAAGGAGGAAACGAGATTTGCGTTTTTGCTTCATTATATATGCAGATTCGCTCGGAAACGGAATGTGGCGTGATTATCGAAGAATTTTCTTTAGTTTTGACGTTTTCGGTAAGGAAAAAAATAAGCAGGGATACGTTCGATGAATTCGCAACGAGAGTTTGAAGACCCTGATTACGTATGGTGAATACTAAACGATTCAAATCGAGTTTTCGATTGAATCTGACAAATACCGTTGTGCGAAACGCATTTGTTTATGCCGAGCGTGGTTTGTACGTAACGAAAAAAAAAACATCGGTAGGTTCAAGGAATTTTTTGAATGAAATGTTTTTGAGTTTTCAAATCGATGCAGTCGTTGTGAAGGTTCGAATATTGGTAAATTTTGGGTTTTAATGGGAAATTTAGTGTTTATCGAAGTGGCGAATGGGAATGTGGATTTAGATAGGCTAATCAGACTTTTTTTAAATTGTATAATATTATATTTACGTTCACTATTAATCCATATCCTTATCATTTCGAGAATCTAATGTCTAGTTCAAAGAATTTGAACTTAAGTTTTTATTTAGAAATGCTTTATCTTGGGATTACAATTCTTACTCACTTCCCAATATGTATTAATCTATATTTGTGTAATCGTTTCGTTCATAAATGAAGCAAAGAATTTTGCTTTGTCTATGAAATTTAACAATATCTAGTGGTTAATAGGCATTATTCAGTATAGGTGCATAATTTGACGTCTTCTACCAAATATGACAGTTGACGTGTCTTACAACATGCTTAATTTATGTAAGGTATTAAAATTTTCTTGGAACGTTGATACTCTGTAAAAATATTTGCAAATTTTGGTGAAATAATGAAAAATAGGTTCGCCTAAATCGTCGTAAGGCACGTCAACTGTCATATTTGATAGAAAATGTTAAATGATGCATCTGTGATGCGTCAAAACTGGATGGTAACTATACGCCACTAAATTTTATTAAATTTCATGGACAAAGCAAGATTCTTTGCTTCATTCATAGACGAAGCGATTACACAAACATAGTTTAATATCCATACTATTGAAAATAGCGTAAAAAAAAATTAGGATCATTTTCGCAGAGGACAAAGAGAACAGATTTTTAAAGAAGTCAAGGTTCCCAAAAGATGAACAATCTTCCACAAAATAGGATAATTATCTTTCGAGGAGGACAGAATTTTCGAGTTAATCATACAACATCAAATGTCGTTAAATTTCATAAAAAAGCAAGATTCTTTGCTTCGTTTATGGACGAAGCGATTACAAAAATGTAGTATAACATTTATATCGTACTATTGAAAATAGCGTAAAATTGAATCGTTTTCGCAGAGGAGGACAAAGAGAACAGATTTTTAAAGAAGTCAAGGTTCCCAAAAGATGGAAAATCTTCCACAGAATAGGATAATTTTCTTTCGAGGACAGAATTTTCGAACCAGTTGTATACTACCAGACGTTAAATTTGATAGAAAAAGTAAGAACTTTTGCTTCATTCACAGACAAAGCAATCACAAAAACATTACATAACATACATACTATCAAAATTCAAATTCCCCCAATTCTCCCACACCCACACAAACATAACCCAACCCCGATCATTCCGAAAAACCGAACAATCGATCGCATCCATAACAAAAGCAATTAGAGCGAAACGCGACCCAATAAAAGCGGGCGGTATTACCACACCCACGACGTGACAAAACGGCCACCGACAATGTAACATTTGCTGTCAAAACGGCATAACAGTTGTCCTCGACATTGCGAGGGTGCTCGTTGAGGATTCGGCCTTCGTAGCTGGCTGGACACGTGTCGTAATACGATTGTCGAATATGGCTGGGTGGTACGAGAGACGAATGCAAGTGCACGTTTCGCGATGCGTCCGCTGCATTTATAGTAGGGGTCTTGAGGATGTGCTAATGGTGTTGTGGATTTATAGTTATGGGTGTCGGTTTGTGTTTTTGGGGTTATTTGTGGATTTTAGGGTTGATGTTCTGAGATAATGTGGCAAAGTTCGAAGTGTCTTCTCTAGAAATATGAGTTCAAAGTTTAAACGATTTTTTTTAAAAATAATTATTCTAAGATACACCCAATTCTCTTTTTACACGGGGGATAAGTTTTAGAGACTATCGTGTAAATGTATGGTGAACATATAAAAATTTGAAATTGATTCCATCAGTATATTTAGATAAAATTTTCATTTAAATGTACTTTAAATATGTAATGTGAAAAAATTTTGTCATGTAAAATCATCAAAAAACATCGAAATTTTTTATTAAATAACTATAATTACATGCTATAATTATAACAGTATACTGATCTGCACCGAATCTTAACAATTGTGGCATAATAATACATTTTTTTATAAAATTTTTATAGTGTTAAAATGAAAAAACCGTGTAAAAAAATAATCGGTTCTTCTTCCTTGAACCGTATTATTTTGGAACCGTGTAAAATAAAACCTTATAAAAATAGGATTGGGTGTAATTCTAATAAATAAGATAAATATTTTAAATTACATTTTACGCCGTAAATTTGATCCGAAACACAAATATTCTTGTTAATTTTTTTGTCCAATATGTTTTTACAAAGAAAAATATTTATTACTAAATTCATTTGGCTGCCCTTTAGAATTTGCCGTCATTAGGCATTGCCTTATTTGTCTGTGCCGTCGAAACGTCACTGTTGATGGGTGTGAATTGAGAAGGTTTATTAATATTTCGATTTGAGGTGAAGTGAAGATGATTTTATACTGTTTGTGTAGAAAAAAATCAGAATAACAGTGAGAGGAAAATAATCTAATAATTCTAGTACTTTCTATGAGAAAGGTAATCGTATAAGTAAGTAATTTGCTACGAGCGAATTGAATTATGCTAGGTGCCACTTGGATGCTGTTTTCAGTGCTATTTTCATGTGAATATCTGTTTACGTGTGTAGTTGAATACGAGAGGCATGTCCATGTAGTTTATGACATTAGCGGATTTGTCCTGTGCGTATTACAGTTTGAGGACATATCCGGTTACTGAACGTTACCACAGACGGAATTATTATTTTTTAAAGATATTACAAAAACTTGAAGATGAACTTTCTATAATCGTTTCAACTGTTAATATGTATTTTTTAAAAATAATAATAAATTTATGTATGTAATTGTTTTTGCAATCGAATAATCGGCGTAGAATGTTTTTGAAGATAAAAAAGTATGTACTGAATGCAATTCGGTTTATGCTGATTATTTCACTTTTTTAAATGAAAGTTGTTTATTCATGCAATGAATGTGTTTTTATACGGTGTTATGATGCTTAAAAATATATAAATTGATAAGTCAGCTTTGCGATAACGCTAATTTATATTAAAATATGATATTTTTATATTCAAACAATCTCGCGATCTGAATTCATAATTAGAAAAGTTCACAACGTGCAATATTTCATACGAACATTACCATTATAATGCACTCGCTCACATCCATTATACTTTATTGCCGATTTAATCAAACGAAAATATTGCAATTAAATTTTCTACAATTATCTCTAAATAAATTTTAATTACAGAAAACGAAAAGCATCAATAAAACAAATTAATTTTTGAATGCACGCACAGGCGATAAATTTCCCGACCAATTGTTCAATTGTCGGCACGCGACTTGTTAAATTGACACCGAATACGGGAGCCGCATCATTAAGATATTTTACACACAAAATAAAAGCAACTCCTCAGCCATCAGTCATCAGTCAAAAAGCAACTCATTAGTCATCAATCATCATTCAATTAGCAGCCCAATATCGAAAACGATCATTGAAAACGGCCATTTTGCTCCGCGGCAGTACAACTACATATGTACTACCTAGTGATATTTCCATGACAAATGACCGCATTGCGGACAGTCATTCTGCATGTGGAGCTCGATGACCCCGTCGGCTGGAAGTTATGGTTCTTCCGGGATAATTCCCGTATGGTAAGTCGGTTTTGCTTGTGTGGGGAACGGCCAGGGGCGTTAATCTCGCGTTAAGTTTACGAGCGTCGCCATCGTCGGATGGTCTAGTGGTCTCGTTTCTGGTTCGTGTTTGATGGATGTTAGAATTCGGCGTGTTTGATGTCGTTTTAGTGCTTGTCCTTGTTTTGATTGGGGTTTTATGTTTGAGTTCTGCGAATGTGTCTGCTGGAGTGTTCGCGTGTTTCGCGGACTTTCGCGGAATTGTTTGCTTCCGATGAAATTGTTCGTGTTCGTATTGTAATTGTCGTAATGTTGGATAATTATTGAGAATTGTGTGTATATTTTAATTATAAACTGTTCGAATTTCAATAATTTCATAAAAAAGCTATGTATGTATGTATAGTAATGTAAAGGCGCTGCTTTAACACTTTTGTATCGGGAACGATTTATTGCAATATTTTTATTATCTATTTAAAAATAATTTCATAATAATTAATCTATATCGAAAACATTTCGAAAACCTTTTGAAATAATTAAATATTAAGGATATTTTGAAATTTATTTCAAAAACACGTCGAAAACGAAATGCCCCTGATTGTATGCAATCTACACAACACAACTGTCGGCCGTATTGCATACAGGTTTTACACTACAAATTCAAAATTTACAAAACAAATTCAGTCTTTTTCAAGTCAAATTCAACCATTTACTAATCAAATTTAACATTTCTCAATAAATTCGTTTAATTGAAAAGTTTATTTGATTTAAAAAAGATTGAATTTGGAGTATATCACCGACATAAAAGTATTACATCAAACTTCATGGAACATAAAACAAAAGTTGTTTATTCAATTATAATTTTAATGTGTTCATTAACTTATATGTATTATAATTAATATTTATATAGGTGAGATGAATAAACAAACCGTATCCGAGAGCGAAATCAATCAGTTAACATAACAGTTCTCAATGATCTATGTTCAACAAAATGATATGTTCTGTAAAATCGCTCTACTAAATATAATAAGTTAAGTGCAACACTATCTGTGAAAAAAATCTTAAGTATAATTGTAAAAAAGAAAACTCACTTATTAAATGCTCTGTTGATTACGCATACTAATAGCAAGACTTTTTTTTACCTTAAATAGGTTTTTATCCAAATATATTGAAAACGAACGGTACAAAAGATATATGAAAAGTGGCCGCTTGTTTACTGTAATCATCATTAACGTACGTGCAGTCAACGACAATAATTAGGGTCAATTTTTACGGTCCATTATTCGTTTTGTGAGATGTTTCAACACCGAGAAGCGAAAATCATCAAAATTTCGCACCGAAAATCGTCACATAGCGCAATCTCATTACGAATAACCAATTCCCCGACAACCCAGAAGACCTACATTCGATTGATAACGCCAAATTGACCAAGCTTTATTAAAATTCATAATGTGGAAAATCGCAAGAACAAAAAAATTTAGCAACTCGACCGTCAATTACCAAACATATCAAGAAATTTGTGCAAACAACTCACCAAGCGATACATCCGACGGTTCTGAACCATAGAATATATTTCGTATTCTTCGGCCGGTTCGCACCGATTTTCGCAATTTAATAATGATAATGTAAGCGTTTTTCCTTTTCCAATAATGTGATTTTTTTTGGAGTATTGCACATAAGGTGTGTGAAATTTCTTGATGAAAGCGCGCGAACGATGGTGAGGACGGATGGATATTGGCTTCTGTGTTTAACTTTGTGGTTTTTATCGGTGAACAGGGCCGGATTTAGGTAAAGACAACTTAGGAAATAGTCTAATTGTAAGTTGTCAAAAACTATATATAAAGTTGTAATAACAAACAAACCAACCGAAAAACGATTGAAAAAAAGACTTTCAATACAAAAATTAACTAGTACGTCAAGGAAGGGGATATCCAAGGGTTATATATTCATATTTTTCGAAAAATATGAAGAGATATATGTAGAAGGGGAGGGGACGTAAATGTATTTTTTTGCATAGGGCGTTATTTACCTTAAGTCCGGCTCTGACAAGTGACTGATTGTCTGTGTTGTGGTTGTTATGTTATCATGTGTTGTACATAATGAATAAATTTCTAAGAATTTTCAATGTTAAATGTGATGTAATTGTCAATAAAAGATTTTGTTATTAACTTTTATAGTTAATTTTTAATTTTCTATGAAATTGTTTTGGTTATGGGTAAAAAAAATGTTTTAAAATGAATTTTTATTATAATAAATTACTTTGAAATTTAATATTTAGAGTTATAATTTCTATTGAATTTTCCTAGATTACTAGAATGGGAAAGTTTTTGATTTACCAAGAATATAAAGGAAAATCATTATCAAATATAAAAATCATTGCGAAATCGATTTTAAACATCACAAATTTTCACCACATCATCAACATTAAACATTTCATAAAAGCAAACCAAACAATCCAAACCCAAGCACCAATTTCATCGCACGTTCTTTCAATCATAAACACAATCGAAATGATTCGATAATGGCACACAATTTCTGCCACAAAATCACGACATGCCAGAATTGTTATGGAAAACGACGAAAAAGCACGCGAGAGGAGAGTTTCTAAAGAAGAAAACTGGCCGATGTGAAAACGAAAGTTGTTCCAGGCGCCAAATGCAATTATTGTGCATTGCGCTAGTGCTAATTTAGTGTTATTGCATCGGATGGTCGCCCTAGGATTTGTGCGGTTTTTAGTTAGGGTAAGTCCAGTTGTAAAAGTAGGTAGGATTTTCTGTAGTTGCAGTTTGTTTGTTTTGATTTAAATTAATTGTTTCCAAATTATTCTTTGTTATATAAAGCAGATTAGAAGATGAAGAAGAAGATTGATATAGATATTAGAAGATTTTTTGATTTGACTATAATTTATGTAGTTCAATATAAATTAATAATGATAATTTAATTAGTATTCGACGACATGTTGAATATATTATGCTTAATACACAGATTCTTAGTTAAGCAGAATTAGTATTTGGATGAGTAATCAATAGGAACAACATAGTCCAATGATAAAATTTATATTCCATAGTTTTTTGATATTTTGGATAAATAGCTCTAAAATGACTGTTTGAGAATAATGAAGCATTAAATATTGTTGTTCAATATACACTATTGATCGAATATATTTGCCCATCCATATTTTTGTTAATAACATGTAATAAATATTAAAGAATTTTTCGATCAAAACAATTTTTGAATAATAGATAATATAATTCTAAATATATTTATATACATAAACATATTTAGAAATTATAAGAAAATATTTTTACAATTTTTTCTAATAAGAATAAAACCATAGAAAAAAAAATCTATTTTTGTTTTCATGCAACATTTATCGTTTCAACAGAATTTTTTCATTATTTTTTTATTTTTTATTAATGGAATAATATTTAATCCGAAAACACATTAGAAGTTTATTTTGCTTTTAATTTTCATAAGAAAAACAGTGTTTTTTGCATCATGTATGTATTACATATGTAAACAAAGTATGCTTAATTTTACCTAATATAGCATTATTATATTACATATTGCTAAGACCTCATTAGGCTTGTCCAATAATTTTGAATTATTATATATATTTAACGAGAGGTTAAGTGGGCAATGTATCATGTAATAATAAGCACAAATATATTCGACAAAATATTATATAAGAAAAATAATTTAAAAAAAAACATAAAAATCATTAGACATTCGTGACATGTTACAATACAAAAACCATATTTTCCAAATCTAAAAAAACCCACAAACACAAAAACCCACATTTTCTCATTCGATAACATATCAAATCTAAACAATATACCACAAATTATATAACAAACCAAAACAATTTATTATATATACATGACCAGCGCAACGACCCACACAACCAAAAAAAACCTCCCAACAATAAAAGTACAATTAATCTCAAACATAACATAATAAAACAACAGAATTAATAAACGAGCACACACAAAACGCGAAACAATGAACGTTCTCGCGTGACGTTCGCGTTTTCCAGTGGCGTCGCGTTACAACCGCGATATTATTACCGAGTTATTGTTTTCAATTACCTCATAGTGTGTATTCTCTTTCGGATTTTATAATTGCCGTCGGATGAGTCTCATGAATTATTAACACTTTCAGTCTGATGTACGAGCGGAACGGTGTGCGAAAAGAGGCTGAGACGCGTTTCGATTGAAAAAAATCATCAACTTTCACATTGATGGTGATTTTTTTTCGAGATGATGGAAGATTTGAGTTTTTGTGTTGATTGATTGAAGGTTGACAGTGTGTTTTGGAGTTTGGACTTTTGTATGTGTTCATTCGTGGTGATTAATTTTTTTGTGATTTTAATTAGTTGTGATTGTTGTTATTATGTACTTGGTAATAGAATGATTTTTAATCATTAAATGATGTATGATGTGGACGGTAAATTAATATAATAATTATTTGTATTGGAATATTTTAAAATTATTTTTCAGACGGAAAAAATAATGAGCATAAAATATAAGGGTCAAAACAATGCTTTTGAGTCGAAAGTGTGGGAATTTTCCTTATTTGATAAGAATCAAATATTTCGTTTATCCTTATTAAACTGTACTTAATAAGATTATTCATTTAAAATTGATTCATCCAACAAAATATAATGTGAAAAGTTTATAGTCATAGAAACTTGTGAATATTATTTTTTTTAATAAAACTTCTAGAGACATTATGAAACAATAGTTTATGGTCAAAATGTTAAATAAGATTAGCTTATTAATTCATCAAATTCAGTCTTTTATATATTTTTAGTTGTTTCTAAAATTAAATATTGCGATAGAAATAGAAAACATTATCGATTTTGCTAATATTCAACCTAACGTTACAAACATCAAGGTGTTCTATTATATAAAAAAACGTTCCAAGTCTAAAACGAGAATAAAAATTGATGTGTAATTCTAAAGATTTAGTTTTTACAGATAAATTCTACGATCAAAATTGTATAGTCATAGAAACATGAGAATATTATTTCTTTTATACAAAACTTCTATAGAAACGTGATTGCAAGTCGGAAACGAAAGAAATTACGATAAAGACGAAAATAATCGTTTATTTCTAATTCAAACATTATTTCCAAGCAAATTCGAAATCATTCCAGAAAATCTTAGATAGTCATTACGAAACAATAGACTCAAAACATATGCAGCATGCACTTCAACAGAATCGTGATCACGCATCACGATTTTCCACACAAACATCATAAAACCAAACCGAACAGTTTGAGAACCAACTCGCACAGCAACGGTGCAAAATTTTCGCACGCTCGCTTTCGTATGCGCATTTTTTTGAAAAATCGGATCGGTTCTAGAAATTCCACCATTTTGGAACCGCGGAACAAAACGATATTCGATATGGAGGCAATCAGAGCGAAAAGCGCTATTTGCCCATCTGAAAGATGTACGAATGATGATTGTGTGTGTTATGAGAGCGGTTCGAAACACGTGTGTAATGTTTCATGTGAGATTTATCAGTTATGAAAATTTTTTGAGGTGAGTTTGCTCTACTGTTCCATTTGGGGGTCTGTATGTTAATTTTGAAATTATTTTGTTTGAGGTGATTATGTGTTGGACGTGTTAAGTGGTTGTTTAGAAGTTGATGCATCTCATTTTTTTATTTTAGAGAATTGGTTTTTTAATGTGTATTAAATATATTTACATATGAAATGATTTTGAAGAGATTGTAAAAGAAAATAAGTAAGATAATCTTGTGGATAGTATCTACCAAATAATCTTATTATTCTTGACGTTGAAAATATTTAATACTTATCCAAAATAATAAAAAATATGACATCTATTCTAAATACATATATGGATATGTTAAAAAATATAATATGTTTGAGATTGAATGGTTTTATATATTTTTTTATAATTTTAGAAAGGTATTCAATATTTTTAGTGTCAGAATAATATTTGATAAGAAAAATGTAAGATAAAGTTATAAATATATGGATGAAATTAAAAATATATGTGGTTGAAAATCGTTTAAGAATGACAGAAATATTATAGAAGATTGGGAAAGTTTTCATATTAATTTAATTAACGATGAAATTGTTGATAAAGCAAACATATCGAGATCATTCTAAAAGTGAAAAGATTCAATAATATTTTGAGAAATTTCAGCAGTAAGCGTGAAAAAGAACATCCACTCAACACGAAATAAAGTAAACTTACATCAAAAATTTTCTCAACAAACAAAACTCACGATTCTCACATATAAATCACAACTCCTTTACCTTATAAGGATCGATATTCAACACAACCCAAAGCACTTACTCACACCAAAACATACAAACTGATAACCCAAAGTCAACATCAAAGAAACCTTCCAAAACACCCGCACAACAAACGATAACGGTTCCATAAACACACGTTCATTACACCAAAAAAAAAAAGTAAATCGCCATCACCGATTACCACCGATTACCCAACACCGAATAGGCCTGTCCGATTATGTTTTCATTTTCACATTGTACGATTTCGGCTTACCATTTTTTTTTTCAAAAGCGACCGACTTGACTATTTCGTGTGACGTTCGTAATTATCGTCGGCGTTTAGCCTTTTTGCCGTTTTCGTTTTTTTCGACTTTGTGCGCAAGATTTTGTCGTAACGTTCGAGATAAAATCGTGAAACCTTTGGAAAGTGTCGACGTTTTTCAATAATTTTTTGGTGTGATGTGTTTTTTTTTGTGATTTGACGATTCGGAATTGGGAAGGTCGTTACCGGTAAATGACCCAAATGATAGCTCGGTTATTTTAACTTTTACCGGTAAATAATAAAAAAATATATACAGTATAACCTCTATTATCTGGATTGTTCAAAAATAATATTTTTTTTTTAAATAGCAGAATTTAAGATTTTTTTACATGACACGTGTCCAAAAAATTATGAGTTCGTAACAAAATTGTATTGACTCATGACAGATTTAACTATGAGGGGATTTAATTAAAATCTGACAGGAATTTTATTTTAAAAACATTTGGATTTAAAAAACTTTTCACAGATAGCGTTAAAAATTATGATTTAATTAATTATTATCTTGGGAATCGATGAATATACTTATATGGCGATTTTATGTTATGTTCATAAATTTTTCCACTATCAAATAACCAAAAATGGTAAAAATAAATTGACTGTAAATACGTTTAAAAATACTTGAAATATTGTTTGCATAATTATGCAAATCAATTTTTTTTTTATAAATAATTCAATTTAATTTCTAATGAATTCATAATTTTTATTAAAATTTTTGCTTCTGTTTAATCAGAATAATCAAGGTTCTATTGTATATCTATTTCACGAGTGTGAGCTGTTCATTTCAATGCGTTTCGAATATTTTTTCAAAAATATTTTTGTAAAAAATGTCAGGTCATGGTTTTTATAATATTTTGATTTTTTTGATATTTTTTCTGTTTTTTTGCAAAATAATTTACTCGTAAATCATCAATAATTGAAAAAGTTACCAGACTACTGATAAATGAAAACAACGATAATTCAGCCTACCTAGTTAGAATCGAAAATTGAAATTTAATCGCGCGTTTCTCTCATTTCATATTACAATCCAAATGACAAAAACGACCTTATTTACACCCAAAAACTAGCACACACAAAATCCCAACGTTAACAAAACGATATTTTCGAACGAAACATCCACCAGTCCAATGCAAAATCACAACGTTAATATAATATAACGACGTTTTCAAACGAATCATTCAAATGTCGAATCCGAAAACCACACTAACGATGAAAACGGCCAATTCGTCACAATCAGAGTGCGGTTTTCATTTGTCCGGTTTCATAACGCGGTATCAGCTTCCATTGGCCAGGAAACTGACTGTATGCATTACCAGCACTATTATTACAATGTTGAACAGCGGCAATCGCATATAGTGTATGCCCTTGAGATAACTTCTGAACGAGTTTGCGTTTATCGTTCGTCATAGTCGTTCGATCTCATAAAAGTAGACTTGTGTACGAATCTATATGACAGTTCGTCGTTTAGGGAAAGGTGTTGGATAATGTCAAGGTTGGATGGTCTTTTGTTTTGTGGTGGAAGATGGTATGTTTGGTGCAAGAGGAATGTAGTTGTGTAGTTTTTATACTTTAAAATTCAACCGTATATGAGTGCAGATCAAATTTAATCTTTTAAATTTAAAATTCAACTTTTTCAACTTCAAATTCAACTTTTTATACTTCAAATTCAATTTTTTATACTTTAAAATGAACCTTTTACTAATCAAATTCAACCATCGGAAGTATTACAGGTCTTACAATCCAAATCCAACCTTTTAACTTCAACTTCAACTTTTTAAACTACAAGTTAAACCTTTTAGAAATCAAATTCAATCGTAGTCAGATCAAATTTAATCTTTCAATTGTAAATTTCAAATTAAACTTTTATTAAATCAAATTAAATTATCAGAAAGTATTACAGGTTATATACTTCAAATTCAAGCTTTTAAACTTCAAATTCAACATTTTAGACTTTAAATTAAAAATTATAGATATCAAATTCAACCATCTGAAAGTGTTACAGGTTTTTACAATCCATATTTAACCTTTTGAACCTCAAATTAAATATTTCATTGATTACTATGTCGACGGCATTAATAATTCATTCAAATGATTGAATTTGAAGTTAAAAACCTTCATTAAGACTGTTGTATAGTAATCAATAAAATATGTATAATCTATTCATCAATGTGACTTTATTGGTGATTTAAAAAAAATATTACATACATAATAAGTTAATTTTTTTAATAAATCAATCTAAAAATAGTTACCATAGATTTGTTCGTAACATTTCTTTTAATATTTTTTACGAAATCTTTGAAATTTTTGATTTTGATTTGTAAAAGGTTTAATTTGAAGTTTGAAATGTTAAATTTGAGGCTTAAAAGATTACATTTGTAGTTTAAAAGATTGAATATGAAATTTGAAAATTGAATTTAATATATAAGATTGGATAGTAATATAAAAAAAGTACATGTTTGAAGGCCGCGTTTTCACATCCGCACATTTGAATCGAAATAGATAAGTGAAATGTATCTTTTTCGGAATAAAACGCAAGATTTATATGGCGTCCTTCACGATCTGTATTCCAATTGAACAAAAAGAACAAAATGTTACATAATAGTGGGAAAATGTCGAAGATGCGTTCGTTTCCTACGGACGAGTTGCGCAACATCGGGTGCTGAATCGACAACTTCCGCAACACTTTCTAATATCGGAAAACGAGAAGAATACGAGACTTTATGCATATAATCGGTTGTCGTGAATGTCGCGAATTAATTATTTTCGAAGATTAGAATGTAAACGTTTGGATTTTGCGAGAATAAATTATGTTAAAAGGTTCAGAACTGTTATGTGAAAAGTATCGAAATCGTTAACGGTTAGATGTGTATTGTATGTTTCTGGATTGTTATGCAGATTTTTCGCATGAAAGAGTTGTGAAAATTCTGCGTTTTGCATACTATTCTTTTTCATCTTTATACACGGTTTATTTATTTTTCAGAACGGTGTTTTCTCCTTTTTTATATTGTGAAATGTCAATATACATTATGCTATTGTGAGAACTTTGATCGCGGATTTATTTTATTTACTTAAAACTTTACACAAGAAGATATTTTTATATTAAAATGATTATCCTTGAAAATTTATACACTAATTTTGAGGATATTACCGTTTCTGGTAAAAATCCTGGAGTGATTTTTGTAAAACATGTTTGAGCCAGATTAAAAATCAGATTATTTGCTTGTTTTACAACATGGGCAAACTAAAATCTAATTGTGAAAGATTTTATATTTAAAATATTAATTATCAAGTAAGATTGTCCACTTTATCCATCTGATATAGATTTTTTTAGAATGTGGTTGTTTTAAAATAAAAATAGGAAGATTTTTCGAATTTGCTGATGTTTAACTTAATGCGTCAAAAAATTCAAAAGTGTTTTGCGAAAATCGTTCCAGAATTTCTTCCGGAAATGATAACACTATCAAAATTAGTACACAAATTAACACGAATAGCTTTTTTGAAATTAAACCATTCCCTAATGTGTAATTTTAAAGATTCAGTTTTAACAGATGAATTCCGCGATCAAAGTTGTCACACATGTTCACATAGCAAAGTTAAATATCCGAAAGTCAAACATTACACGACACTTCGAAGTTAACGATATGTTATTTTTAAAAATTATCACGCAATCAAAGAAATTAACACAAATATAAAATAGACCTATTCAAACTGAATCATTGATATAAATAAAAAATTTATCTGTTATTATTGTTCAATAAAGTACATTTCCACAACAATTCACCGAATGCATCATTCGACATTAAAATGACCTTTACAACAACAATCCAACACGAATTTTCAAATCAACATAACACACATCACTCGTACACAACATTAACAAAAAAATCCAACATAACAATAACGCACTAAATCAAATCAAAGCGAGATTTCAACGCAAAACCAGATCGAAAGTTTTCACAACGCTCAACGCGCACGCGAGAGTTTTGAAATTTTCCCGATTCAAACAATCGCAGGAGGTCGAAAAAAGCGGGAAAACTCGTCGATATGTTTCGCATGTATGCATAAATATAATACTAATTGCTCCATTGTTGGTGAGCCGGTGTTAAACTTGCAACGAACACGCATAGTGCAGAATGCGCTTTTGGAGGAAATCAAGTTGTTGCGACATTTTGAAATTTGAAAATGTCGCTGAATTCATTTCGGATTCGGTGTTAGTGGAGTTTAAAGTTTTTGAATATTGATGTGTTTTTTGTGTTGTGTTGAAACGGCGAGTTTCAACATGGTCGTAAATTATAAATATTATCAACGAGTCTAAAAAAATTACTGATAAAACTGATAACGACCACAAATATAACTCTTTAATCAAATGTACACAATATCGTCAGGTTAAATAAGTGTTCTGATAAATTTTTGAGTAAAATTTAATATTATTTAAAGATAGTGCCACTTGAAATAAAAAAAATTCTTAAGAATATTACACGAATGATAAGAAAAATTAAATGTTTTCAGATGCTAAATGATAAGTACATATTTTTTTTATATAAATTTAAAATTTTAAGTGTTTGAATGTAAATAAAGCCACTAAAAGGTCGAAGTATAAGTATATAAGTATAGGCATGATACATTTTTTACATATGAATACCAGAAATAAATGAGAATGTAAGTGCCATTTTCAAGATATTGAAACACAACGTTTTTTTATCAAGAAATCCCTATAGTGACACATACAATCGATAAAAATTCGCACTACACTATTTGAGACAGATTTTGAGAACTTCGACCATATCCCAAAACATATACAGACCATATTTCTAGTACACAACCGATTTTGGATTTTTCGGTACTCCCGGCATTCAATCCACACAGAATTAGAACAAATCGCAAACTGAATGTTTGGACACTCAAGCCCTTATTTACATCCGGTATTAAGGACTTAGAACAAATCGCAAACCCAACACCCAACCACCAAACACCTTATCGCCCTCAATCATCCAATCCAACACACATTTCACACCACACACCCACAATCCCTCATCAAACGAGCGCACATCAATTTGCTAAACCGTTTGATCGACGACGTCCGCCGACCATATAACAACAAACATCCCATCAGGAGACCTTCCAATCGATAAATACCTCATGGTACGAAGATCCATCGATCAGGTCGTCCACACTGGACGTCCTTTGGCGACAATCGATCCTCCTCGACCCCAGCACGCATGTGAGCTCGTCCAAGTACTGCAGAGTCATCGTGTCTTCGGATCAAGCACACATTCCGGCACTGGAAATCGGTTCGAATCTCACAATGTCATCGTTGTTGTTGTTGTTGTTGATGACTTTCACTGGTTGTTGTTGGAGGTGTTGCTGTTGCTGCGGACCGTTGTCGACTGAGGTAAGCCGAGAGCTGTTGGTCTGTTCGGCTTACCTACCGCACGGTGTAATAGTGTAATAATCGGTCGTGATGATGATGATGATGATGGTTGAAAAAGTGGTGATTGAAAAAGTCACCGCGGGTGATGTCCGAGGTTGGTTCGGAATGGGTTTTATTATGTAATTTGAATCGCAAGAAAAAAAATGTGGATTTTTGTAAACCTTTCACTGTGTATCAATGAAAAAGTTGTTGAAGTAAATATGATGTTTTTTTTTTAAATCGTAAAAATATAATTGCTTCGATACATTGTACAGATTTTATATTCCAAATTTATAAAAATCAAATTGGAGACAATTTAAATGTGCGATATATAAAATAAATGCGCATTAAACAAGAGCATTTGATAAAATTGGTGTGCATTAAAAAATACTTTAATATTTTTGGTGCATAAAATTTTTTTTCATTGTACACTACAAATAAAATAATGTTCAATACAAGATTCTTTAATGTATCAGAAATAATTTAAGTCATATATTATTTTATTGCACAAGTAATTCGTTTTAAGGCACGATCTATATTTTTTAAATGCACAGTTAATTGCACTCAATCAAATTCAACCATCGCAAATTTATTTTTGTCATTTTTCAATTTTTTTATGATTTAATGAAAAATTAAAGAAATGTTAGATTATATATTCGCGGTACATATTTTCAGATTGATTTATTAAAGAATTTAATTAATTATGTATGTAAAAATTTGTAAAAATCACCAACTGAATTATCAAAGTCAAATTGATGAATAGATTGCATTTCATTAATATAACAGCGGTATTAATCATATTATACTTTCCCATGTTTGAATTTGAAGTTTAAAATGTTGAATTTGATGTATAAAAGGTTGGATTTGAGGCGTAAAACCTGTATTAAGACCGTTATTGCATTAATTGCATTTATTAATAAATCAATTTAAAAATAGGTTCCATGGATATGTGCTTGACGTATCTTTTATATTTTTTAATAAATCATAAAAAAATTTGAAAAATTACGAAAATAAATTTGATTAGTAAAAGGTTTATTTTTAAGTTTCTAAGATTGAATTTAGAGTGTAAAAGCTGTAAACCTTTCACCGTACAACGAAAAACTTGTTGAAGTAAATAAGACGTTCTCTACATCTGTTTTGAATCGTAAAAAGATTATTGCTTTGATATATAAAAAGATGATTTACGATTGAATTATCCAGACGCCGACCCAGATGCACGTTTCCCCCGATATGAGCCATTGATTCGTTTCGAAATGTAAAAAAAATATCAAAATTTACATTTCAAAATCGTAATCGAGACGTGTGAAATGCGTGTAAAATTCATTAAAATCGCATCAACGAAATTAGACGTTTACGTTCCGGTTTCGTTTAGAAATTGTTTTGATTCGTTAAATTCGAAATGACGAATTTTCAATATGTGTACATTTTGTAAAATGGACTCGATATGCATTTATCATAATGGGAGCATTCAACCGATGATATGTTATGTATAAAAAATACAATTCGAATCAGATTTATTGCGTGTTTGTTGTTAAGGCCGATGTATTATATTTTTATAAAAATAAAAGTAATACAATCATAATAACCTCATATGTAATTGACCATGAATCGAGCATCGAAAAAATAATATAATAATAAAAAAACTTTATTGTAGGCAGTAATTTTTTATAACGTGTTATTTCAGAAATGGTTTTCAACGCGGATTTGTTTGCACAATGAATCAAATTAGATTTGGCTTCCTCGAATATCACAATCTATCCGAAATCGATTGATACTCATCTACAACATTTAAATGATGCAATCATTGTTATTACTTCTGTAATTAATTGGATTAATTACATTAAAAAAAGCCGTTTCGAAAGACTCGCATATAACACCGGTCATTTATATAACGCGACGCAATCGGCAATGATTTATCAAAGATCTGTCGATCATTTCGAATAATTTTGTTTTTGGAACAATAATTGAAACATGCCGAACAGTTGCGTTTTGCGGAAATGTTTAGTGAAAGTATAGGAACTCAATCGAAATTTAACACGCGTACAGAACTCTCTATTATTTCCACAAATAAATGATGACTTTGTGGATTTATTGATGTCACAAAAGGGACGTTATCGGCAGGGCTGGATTTATCTATTTGAGCAGGTTGAAGCTTAAAGCCTCCAAATTTAAAGAATTTTTAAATTTAGACCAAAGAATCTATTGATGTATTGTTTTTTACCATACATTAACAATACAAGTCTCATAGGTGTATTTGTTGGAAAATTCAATTACATTTTTTCGGATTTGAATAAGATTTTTATTGTTTTAGTAACATTTTATTACGAGTTCCTTCTTTTGAAATTTAAGTCTGATTCAAGCCTTGATTTTAAGTTGGTTTTGGTAAAAAAATAATGAAAGTTATAAAAGTTATGAACCTTCAAAGAAGTGTATACGTTTTTTTCGGGATATTCTGTATATCGATCGATTGATCGATTATATGAATCTGGAGACCCAATTTGGTGGTCCTAAACTTTAATAAAATACTATAAACTAAATAAATATTTAAAACATATTCGAATTTTTAAGATCAATCTCTGAAATACTTAACAATTATTAACTATTATATTATGGGGTATGTTATTTTGTTTTTAATAAAAAAAATGCACTCTGTTACTAGTCATTAATGTATTATGTTTCTTATAAAATTTAAAATTTAAAATATATATATTTTTTGAAAACAAATTTTAAAATGTATCATAATTTTTTTCGGAAGGGCTCACAAGTGAAATAAATAATCTAGGGCCTCTCATTATCTAAATCCGGCCCATGTCCCCGTCATATCCCTTAATAGAATTATTTATATTCAAGTACGCATCAGATAAAGGTCCATTGTGCATCGACTATTATCTACAAATTATACAATTGGTATAATGGCGGATGCTTTCAATCCACAGCAATAAACATCGAATCGAAAATCGCCACGATTTCGTCGATTTTTTTCCCGTTCCCAACAGATTACGGCCGATTTCTAACCAGTGAAATTTTGTGAAAATGCGCGCGTTTCGATGATTGCTAGAAAATCGAAAATTCGAATCCGATCGATCTGCACAAACGCAAAATAGACGTGGGCTGGTGCGGTTTGTTAACCCGAAACGAAAGGCAAGTTCGCGGTCAATTTTTTTTTGTATACGCGGTCCGAATGTAAAAATAGCATTTGCGTGTGTGACTTTGAATAATAAAGGTAAACACCGATTCGGAATATTTAGAGTGGGCTTGAATACTGGAGCGTTGCTGCGGGAAAACCGATGTGCGAAAAAAATCGGTCGAAAGTTTATTTTTGTTGTATCGATTGAAGTTGAGTGGTGTATTTTTACACTTTGAATTCGACGAATCAACAAGAATTCGTAATAATGAATTTAATTGATTACTATAACGATGGTCTTAATAATATAATACTTTTTTATAGATGAATTTGAAATGTAAAATGTTGAATTCGAAGTGTAAAACGTTGAATTTGAAGTGTAAAAACTGAAACAAAGTTGGTAAATGGACAGGTTTTAACACATTTATCCTCCAGACACAAACCCCCTGTGAAAGAAGCCTTCTTAACGATTAACCCCCCGCCTTAGATAAAAGTTACTTAAAAATAGTAATAAATAAATAATAATTTATCTATCTATATGGCAATATATGCTGTCGTAAAAAATGTGCAATTTTCAGCCATATTATAATAATAAATAAATATTAAATCAATTTATTAATGATTGTATTATAACCTTGCATCGATTTATCGTAATATTTTTGAATGGAGTGCGATTATCAATAATTTTATCAAAATACAAAATCAAATTTATGAAATGTCAAAACGGATGCAATCTGTACGTAACACGAATAAATAAATATTGAATTTTGCAATTTTTATTATAAATACTGACAAAAAAATATAAATGCTGATAAAAAAAAATACTTATATTTATTCGTGTCGGGAGTTTTTGTACAGGGAGTTAATTTCATGTGGATTTTTGTCAAAAGATTTATGTCCGGTGGGTATACGTCTTGATATCAAATGGATATTATCTAAAATACGATTAGAAATAGTATCTAAAATTGAATAAATTTGATATGGAAATTTTCGAAATTAAAATCACATTAAAAACGCATCACATTTCAAAAATTTCACCGTCGAAATCCAGTGCAATAAATTAATTATATATTTTCGCAAATGAACGTATCATTACATGTACGTGATAAAATTAAACATTCAGAGCGCAAGATTCATATTCGAACCACAACAACATTTTAATTATCGCACATTTGCGAACGTCCATAACGAGGAAACATATTACTAACGACGTCCATTAACGGAACAACGACGAAACGCAATAGTTTCTCACACAGAACACAAAAGGCTTCGATCATTCGAAAATTGCACGTTCTTTCGCCGAGTGCGTTTATCAATTTTTCTCACACGAACTCAAATTGGACATTCGATAAATAACATTTTCGATGCGGTTCGAGAAACGGCACAAAATGGCCGATTTCGAACATAAATAACTCGGTAATAACTCGGACGGCCTTCGGATCGAAAATAATGGCTGGTTTTTATTCAATAGTGCAATTATGAATGGATATTTCAAAAAAGTTAAGCGAGAATGCGGTTGTCATACGAAAATCGAGTCGGATGCGATTTCGAAGCCAGCAAAACTGGTTGTGAAATGTCGATCTTTAAAGTGCAATCGAGTAACAAGAATAACGGAACATTAATTGAATTGATATCGTTAAAAGAAAATCGATATTTTAAAATCAATACTAATTCATATCATAATAAAAAAAACTTAAATAAACATATACAGGTATCTTCCGATTTACGCGGTACCTGATTTACGTGATTTCAATTTAACGCGGTCAAGCAAATAATATATGTTATTTTTTATTAAAAATTAACTACAATATTGTATGATGACATCTATTTAATTAAATAAAATTATTTACTAAGATAAAAATAACGGTCGGACACTCGCTGGTATCGATGACCGTTTATCCCCCCTCTCCCGTTTCCTCTTTCCTTAAGCAGTACACCGTGCTAATTAATCTGGAGATTTGTTTTTGTCGTATAAACGTATCGCAATACTTTCCCGCGTAATTTTTTATATACCAGTTGTAAAAATACTTACATATTATTTGTTTTTAACAATAAGACGTATTTTTAATACAGCCCTACAATGTCTAATGAAGTTACAAAGCTGCCGGTTAAAAGAAAAGTCATATCATTACAAACAAAGAACGAAATTTTGGATCGCTTACAAAAAGGAGAAAAATTGTCATCTATTGCTAAAGCTTATGAGATGGGATTATATTTCATTTCTTATTTAATTTAATTTATATTTTTTACGTGATTTTAATTTACGCAGAATGTATCTACCGCATAAATCGTGGAGTACCTGTATAATATAATGACCTAATAACATAATCGTGTTTAGATTCGGTTAGATTATTTCTAGAGCAAACAAAAGCCATACGTAATTGTATGCGGAACGTTCAAGTGAAACGGCATTGTTTCGTATTTATTTAAATTCAAATAAACGTTTGGTGACCCTAAGCGAGGGTAGCGGTCACTTGGCGACCCAGAAATACCTTTCGCGGATACGTGCTTGAAATTCCGGTTGCAGGAGGACAGGTGACTTGTTATTCGGAGTGCAAACAATTTGCACGAGGATGCAAGAAACGCTTTGAGAATTTCAGCGGGAAATTTCGAATATGCATTAAATGCGAGTTGAAGAACGGTTCCGCTTTGCAGGTTAGGATGTGTTTCGAATCGAATTTGTTATATATTCGATTGATTTTTATGTTTTGAAATATGTATGAATATGAAATGATCGTTTTTCGGATTGTGTATACTGAAAAAATACTGAAAATTTCGAATAATCCATTAAATGAACGAGTCGAAAAACGATTCCGGGTTTTCAGGTTAAGATGTATATATTTAGAAACGATTCCATACTATATTTGAATGATAAAATAGTTCTGAAATTTCAAAACATATGTATATGAAATTGACATGATCATTTTCAAATTGTGTTTTCTAAAAAAATACTGAGAATTTTAAATATTTAAACCCATTAAATGCGAGTTGAAGAACGATTTTGAATTTTCAGATTAAGATGTCTTTCTAATCAATTTTATACTATATTCGAATGATTTTTATTTTTTATAACATGTATGAAATTAGCATGATTGTTTTTTGGATTATTAACGCTGAAAAGAAACAGAAAATTTCAAATATTTAACCCATCAAATGAACAAATTGAACAAAAATTCCACGTTTTCAGACCAAGATATATTTTGAATCGATTTCATACTAAATTCGAATGATAAAATGATTTTTAAATTTTGAAACACGTATAAAGTTGATTTGATCATATTTTGAATTATCAAATCCGCGTTTTCAGACTAAGAAACATCATGAATCGATTTCACATCAAATTCGAACGATTCAGTTTCGAAACACGTATGAAATCGATATAATTTCCGGATTGTTTACGCTGAAAAAACTGAGATTCATCGCGTTGTATAATGAGCGGGTTTTTTCGCAATCGTTTGTAAGTTCAGCGCGAATTTCCCATACTGATTTCTGTTCCGTTGTGCAATTTTTGAATATTGTCGGTCGAAAATCTGAGAAAATTTGAACGATAATGCAACGTGTTGCATGTAAAAATATAATATAATGGATGAGCGTTCGATGTCGGAAATTGTGATATTTTTTTTCGCGAATTTGGGTCAACGTTTGAACTTTAGCGATTGTTTAAGGGTTAAGTGATACGTTGGGCAACGTAATCGATATTTCAATGATCTATATATACATTTAAGATTCATTTTTCGATTTATGATTTAGTTTTGATATTTGAAACAAATGTTCTAGACTCAATTCTTATCGCAGTAAACATAAAACGTTTAATCAAAAATATATTTTTTTATATTATAACACAAGCATTGAAGGTCGTCGTAATTGGACAATTGTTATTCGAAATTGAATCGAATTATTTTTATATAAATTCAGCGAAATAAACTGATAAACAGTTAGTTTAAATATTTATGTATTCGAAATGATTGTTTTTATAATCGGGTTCGTATTAAAATATTGCAGAAATCGACCAGATTATGTTGAATACAAATATTCTCATTTAAATTTATACAAAACGGTGTTCGACCGACGTTGCTACGTATTAATGTCACGTGTAAGGTAAAATTAGCATAATTCATACATACGAAAATATGTGTAAAACAAATTCTTACGAATAATGTATGCTAATCTTGTAATCGATATGTTTTCGTCAGGCAATATTTTTATTTTAGATACGTTTCGATAATCGATAATGATAAATTTAAGTACATTTAACACGAATATATTCCGAATGATTTTTATCATGAATATTGCAATATTCAATTGAATAAACTATAATTTCAGATTAAAATCGGCACATCATTTGATCAAGTGTGCATTATTGCGCACGTTTAATTTATAGTCACACGATTCATGTGACTAAAATGTGATTAATACAACGAAGAACTAGATAAATTTCAAATATATGAGTCGTTATTTTCGAAAATGGTATGAATCTATTATCGAAAAAAAAAATGGTTTTAGAATCATATCTAATCAAAACGTATATTAAATAATTTTTCCCGAAAATAGATTTATATCAATTTAAAAAAAAAACCAATGATTCATATAATGAATATATCGAAAACCCTTAAGCAAACAAATGTAGATTATTGCGCTAGTTTAATTTATAGTCATACTACGTCTTGCGACTAAAATGACTAAGAACTAGATAAATTTCAAATATTATACAATATGCGTCGTTATTTTCGAAATTGATATAAGTCCATTATGGGAAAAAATCTTTTAAGAAACATACCTAATCAAAATGTATATTAACGATATTTTTCTTTAAAATGGGCTTAAATCAATTTCATAAACAACGAATCATATGATGAGAACCCTTCAGCAGACAACAACACATCATTTGATCAAGTGTGAACGTTTTATTTATAGTCACTTGACTGAAATTACTAAGAACTAGATAAATGTCAAATGAATGCGCCATCATTTTCGAAATTGGTACAAGTCCATTATCGGAAAAAAATAATTTTATATAATATCTAATCAAAAGGTATATTAATTTTTTTAAATGGATCTATATCAATTTCAAAAACAACAAATCACATGATGAAACCCTTCAGCAACAACAACACTTTCAAAAACCAAAGATAATCATTTTATCTATCAGATCATTATGTATTTCAATGATTTGAACGAACAACGACAACGATAACATCTCCTTCGACAATGAATACCTCAAAATACTATTGGACACACTCGAAACTAACAACTAACAGTTGCTGAGGTCACTCGCGATAACAAGCTATCACTGATAAGTGGCAAAGCGGTGTTCACAGGTCGGAAGACGGACCAGCACTGGAACTGGAGCACTGGCAGCAGCACCAGAATCGACAATAAAACCGACAGCCGATTCGACGACCGCAGAGTTGCTTTGTTCGATATTTTTTTTGGTATTTCGTATGGGTGTGTGTTCAGAGCGTGTTAACTTTTCGCACGGCTGAAAGACGGGGTGGTCAATGGGGGGGTCGGGGTCTGGTGGGGTTGATTGTTTTTGGGTTTTGGGAATGATTATGGTTGTGAGTTCTGTATGTTCTGTACGTTATGAATGTTCTGTTCCAGGAGCGGCTCAAATAGGGAGCAGAGTAGGCCCATGCCTAGGGCGCTAAAGTTAAAGGGGCTCTTTGCACTACTCTAATTTTTTCTTCTTTGGTTATGAAATTGAAATATTATAATTTATATATTGAAAAGTGTCGAATAATTTCGAAAAGCGTTGATATTTTTTTAGAGAAAAATTTTTTGGGGTTCGAATAATTTTGAAAAGTGTCAAATAATTTTAATAAGCGTCGAACTTTTTTTAAGGAGAAATTTTTGGGGTTCGAATAATTTTTAAATTTGAAAAATATTTGTAAAGTATGGGAGGGGGGGGGGGGAATTAAAAATCAAACTGCCTAGAGCGTCATATACCCTCGAGTCAGCCCTGTTCTGTTCTATAAGTTTTGTTTTGTATATGTTAATGATTTGATGTTCTGTGTGAGAATTTTGATGTGATATGAGTGTTACGCGACGTTTTGTCATCCTGATAAAAATGTGGTTGTGTGTGTCATCGGATATGTCCTTCGTGTTTTTATCATAAATGTATGAATATATTTTTTTAAATAATGAAATTTTTTAATAATTATTTCATTTTGTAAAGTACGTTGACCTTATTATTCAGTTATTTTTTATTCAGGGTTGTACATTTGTTTAAAAATTTATCGACTCTGATTTGAACGATTTTAATAAGATAAAAATTTCATGCTATTGATAGTAGGTAATAAAAAAATATAATAACGATTTTTAAAATAAGTAAACACCGTAAAAATGTTAAAAATTAAAAATTAAAAAAATACATAGTTCTCTAAACATTTTATAATCTCGATTTCTCGATATTTTTTTACCTCGGTTTCGTTTTTGTACTCTAGTTTTAAGAATCGGTTGCAATACCTGTATGTTTGATACATTAATCGAAAGGGCTTTAAATAGAGATGTTTTAAAAAATATTTGAAACTTTGAACTTGGTTTTTTTTTAACAAGAAATATCAAAAAACTTTAGTTTCCCTTTACTTTAGTAATTTTTTGATAACTGATCGTGTATTTCTGATAGTTTTTTTGCTGACACAGATTTTTGTATTCCCGTTTAAGAATTAAATACTTAGTAAACAAGCATAATAATAAAAGCTTGAAATAAGGTTAGTCTGCCGTATTATCTTTCATTAGGAAATTATTAGTGGGCATGTGCGAAATTTTGGATTTCGGGTCAAAAAACATCGAATATTTTGACAATCCATACGAGATGAAGGAAACGATCAGTTTTTACCATTAAATAAAAAATAATAATAATAAAAAAAGAGTCAAATTTGATCGATTTTTTACGACTCCGATTTCATTTAAAATGTTACGACTTCTCGACTCTGAGTCTGAGCCCTGAATTAATCAAAGAATCGATAATCAATACGATAAAATTGTAAGTGACAATAAATAACATTCGGTTGGACGTTTCTGTGGAATATTCTTGAATAATCAATGGCTATATTGTTTTCATATTTTTACCGCAAAGATTTATTAGCGAAACGTCGCATTTAAGAGCACGCATATGAGTGAGTTATTACACAATTTATTATGACACTTGACATTTTTTCCTCGCCAACACACGACTCTATTGAGAGCAATTTTTCAAAGAAAAACTGAAAAAAATAGCGAAAAAATGCAGAGCTGTTATAAAGGTTTTCAAACTTTCTACAACCACAACTTCCTCATTTCACTTCGAGCAGTTCTCGCATCGACTACATTTGAATCGAAAGGTTTCGAAAATACACAACAAACATTCCAAAACGAAGAATCCATATACAATCGTCAACCTGAATTAATTCAGGCCCTTCGTATTTGTACAAGTGCTCGATTTTCATAGCAGACATTCGAAACAACAGTGCATACAACTGATAGAAAAAAAAGTTTAAAAGTGCACAAGAATCAGTGCGATAAATCGAACAACGATTCGGTTCGTCGATTTTGGATTTTGAAAAAAGCACGGCCGACATTCGCACGAACCCGACAATTATTCGTATGAATGAATAATTACAGAGTGCAATGCAATATCGATTGCTCCATATGTGTCAGTGCTTTGTAGTATTTTTTTATTGTTATCAATTATTTTACAAGTTGAACGATGCGGAATTTTTGCTTTGATGGAATGTTTTTGGTTCGCTGGGTTTTTCGGGTCGGTTTTGTTTGATATTTATAAGGTCAATGAATTTTCGATTGAAATTCATAATGATATGTTTTTTAAAATAATAATGTTCCGTTTGATTTATTAATACATAAAATTATGATTTGATTTAAAGATTATAACGAGTTAATTATTAATATGCTTGATCCATTCATACAATTCTGATACAAACATTTAATTACATATAGCAAAAAAGTGTCGTAATTTTCAAACAAAAGAATAATAGAAAGTACATGATAATTATGCGGGAGAAAAATAAATATAAAACCGAATTGAATCGACTCAACAATTAAACCGACAAGAAATTCACATTGATTTTATCACGGTAATAATTTGTAAAAATTATTTTACGTAATAAGAAGTCAACGATGAATGAACATTAACACCGGAACGAACCATTGTGAAAAATTTCATGAAAAAACGGACTAATTTAATTATAATAAATACAAAATGCGTTCAAACCTCGTACAAAAAATTCGCATCCGAAGCACTCATTGTTATATCTTCAATCAGAAAAATACAATTGACAATTGACTTATAAGTCAAACGAGGTCATGAAGGTGTCAAATTCGCAAGGAGTTAATCGAATTCGGTGCTGAACAGTCGTCGGCTGAAAACTGACTGAAAATAGACGGTTGCCATTAATAAATCCATATTCGAGCCACGTGAAAATGTCAGGGTTGACACACGTTTTGGTCCGATCGATGACACTTTGGGATTGTTTTCGGATAGTTTATGTACTGCTCGAATATTCAAGAAGGGTTGGGATATTGAAGATATTTTGGTAATGTTTCTTCAGAGAATTATTGATGAAAAATTAATGTATAAGATGCTATAGGAAATATTGAAATATTATAGATTCTGTGAATCATTTCAGTGTAAGGTCTATTCGAATTTGGATGGTTTTGGTTGTGAAAAGATTTTTTAAATGTTGCTTTGATAAATCATAGATGTATAAGCAATGTTAAGATGCTATAGAAAATATAATTATATATACTGTTTTAGTGTAATATGTTTGCTTTAAATTATTTTAATATGAAGTCTATTTAAATTTGAACAATGTTGAGATTTTGAAAAGATTGCTTCGATAAATTATTGATAGAAACAAAAGTCAGTATCGAGTACTCTAAAATGTGTTTTTATATAGTTTGTCAATCAATGTAAGAACTAGTTTTATATAATTAAATAAAGGGTTTAGATGAAATCTTGTTAGAAATCAAAGAAATTTCGTTATTTTTTTATGACGTTTTGATAATAAAAAAAAGAAAATCAAATCAATTTGGTGAGTATAGAATATAAAACAATAATTGATAAAAGTCATAAATAAAAAAATAATAAGATTAGTAAAATAATTCAAAAGATTTGATGTAATAAAACAATAAAAAAATTATGAACAAAAATGAGATAAGTCTTTGCATATATTTATGCTGAAAAGTCGTTCACGACAGACGAACAATCTGAAAAATGCTAAATGTGCAAAATTCAGATGCACGATAACCATCCAAGCTATATTTTAAAATATTCAGGTCATCAGATCACGGACGAGCTCCAGTATCCAGAATAACAATAAAATGGGTCGCGTGCAAAATTGCACATGCAATTTTCTCACAACAGCAAACTTTATCTCCACATAATAAACAATACGAAAATTATGTCAAGAACACTCGACAGAAGCCCTCTAATTCTAAAAAAATATATTAAAATAATAAAATAATCTCTAGGCACATCCTTTCGAACGGTAGATAACGAACATGCGTATTTCCTGAGTTCGAATCTCGCGCCATGACGCGTGACAGGCGTACCAATCGCACAGTTCCTTCCGCGAATGTTGAATCATAAAATGTGCATAAAAAGAACCCACAAAATGCACAAGGTCGAACGATTTAATGATCGTGACAATCAATAATCGCGAGACATTATCGGTATCGATGTTGTTATCAGTGGCACTTATCAATTTGTGTGTATGTATTAGGAAAAAAATAATCGTGTTGGATTTTTGGTGAATTGGAAATTTTTGTTGGTGGATTTTAATTGAATGATGTGTTTGGATTGTGTTGAAGAATTTGATTTGATTATGATGTTGTTACGGAAGTGTTTTAAAATTGTGAGTTGATTGCATGTTTTTTATTCTAGGATTTAAGAATTGTAAAAAATCTATACGTTTATTCATATATGAAAATTGGATTTAAGTATAAAAATTTGGTTCGATAGTAAATTATTGTATATTGTGTATTCTCAGAATTTCGGTGTGTAGTGTAAAATAAATTAGAAATTTTGTGATTGAATTTTCGACTAACGATAAGATTTCAAGATTTTTAAGATCCTTGAATTATTATTGTTTTTATATATGTGAATGTATATTACCATGTATTGTATTTTCACTATAAGAATAAGAAATCTTTAATAAAGATTCTCCTGTTTAAATACACTTTATCTAACGTCTAACACTTCATTAAAAAAAAAACCTATCTTAACCCTTTTTTATGAATAACATATTATACATTATGAATGTATACGTTCGTTGTGACATATATAATAATAATAAAACAAAGAAATATCGTTGATTACATTACTTAATAATATTTTATATCACTAATAAACGAACTCTCACAAAACCACTAATAAAAAAAATGTTTATGATCACAAATCGAATTTCGATCAGATTCGAATATTACGCACTGCTTGAAAAAAAATGACTGAACATTTCGACAGAATCACTGATACATAAATTTTTGAGAATCTTTATCGCATTAATGTATTGTCGATAAAAATAGTAGATAATGAAAACAAAAATACACGAAAAATCAATTTACTCACCTCGTCAGCTCGATTCTTCCTAAGGTTGGTTTGTTTTTCCAACTGGTTCAACTTTTGGAGGGATTGAGTCAAAGAAGTGATGTATTCTGGTAACAGTGCACTAGGTTTTTGCAATTGTTCGTAAAATACTCCATTCGATGGGATTGCAGTGAGAGATTTGCTTAACCGTTTTGAGACAGAGAATCTTCTGGCGTTTTTGCGAATTTCAATATTGATCTCGTCATCGCTTGTAAATCTGGGTTGAAAGTTGAATTTTTTTGAAATTGTGTTGAATTCGTCCAAAACGTCGTCCAAAGATGTTATATTCGAGCATTTTTCGTTACATGCACTGTTCAAAGTGTAAAGTGATTCACCGATTCCGTATTTGGAACTCGATATACTCGACGATTGATACATTTCGTTTTCTATGAAAACCGAAGAACCTGATGTCCCGTTAAGGCTTTTCTGTTCTTCCTCTTTGTGTTGATTCTGATCGGGTTTGGGTCTAGATAATTCTGGGTATATTAGGTCCATAGATAAATATTCGAAACTTTCACTTCTTTCTTCAGCGCGGAATGTAAACAGTTTGGGTTTGGGATTCTTAATAGCTGGTTTGGGGCTTTGGGTCAAATGCAATTTGAGATTATCTTCGCTGATCGACGGAATAAAATCGATGCTTCCAGAGCGAGAAGAGCCATCTAATGTTTTAGTGGCGATACTTTCTTTTCTAGCTGGTGAGCTGCCTTTTCTAAATATCTTGGACACGCTAGCCCTAAAACTGGCCGCCCTTTGGAACAAAGTCGGCGTTTTCGGTTTGAAGTCCCTGTCTTCTCCTATGAATGTTGTTTTACTTCTTCGTAAAGTCGGTTGCTTTACAAATTCGTCTTCAGCGGAAGTCGGCGATAACGTCTGGCTGAGTCTCGCTGATTTTCTCCTGTTTCTTTCCTCGGTAGAGTAAAACCTGTTGCGGAGATTGACCGAAGGCTGGTCTTGAGACTGGACCGAAACTTTCCTTCCGTGAAACGAGGCATTAGTCTTGGCCGATCTCTGGTTGAAATATTGGCTTTTGTCTGACTTGATCTTTTCCGGTTTGACGTTGAAACTTTGGGAATATTTCACTTTGGGTCTATCGCTGCCACGAAACATGTTTATAATTGAGCTCTAGTCTAAATCAAACTGTTTTATCTTCTAGACTAGTTAAATATTAACACGGTGTTGAAATGTCGTACATAACCTCAATTGCACCGTTTGAAATGTCATTATTGGAAACGTTATCACGAAAAACACTTATACACATTCTTTCTATTTAAACACACCGATTTACATTATATTTTATGTTCTAAAATTTAGAATATGGCCAGAAATTAATGGATAGTAAAGAAAACGTTATACGACTCCTTCGGTGCTTGAAATGTACTGAAAAAAAAATAAAAATGGTCTTATCACATTCGCAATATTAGCTGACACCTTATTGGTTGCTCTGATAACGATAACGAACTTTTTTAGATAGTGTTCCTTGAGTTGCACAATTCGGTGTTGATGAATGAAGTAGTGTAATGTATGACAAATTTAATTACGTTGGATAAACGATCGAAATGAGTAATAAAATGCACGAAATATTTATGTAATATTTTGTAGGAAACTCCTATTGAAAATAGTTAATTAAAAAATGGAAGGGAAATATTTTTTAAATCAATTAAATGTTTGATTTATTGGATGCAATACGGAAAATTTAAATTGAAATAATTCGAAGCAATAAAAATAGTTGAACTTATTTGATGGTGCAAATGAAAGTAAGGTTTTTTTAAATTTTTCAAAAGATGTCACTGGTAAATTAATTTTATAATATTATATGAAAATTTTAAACATAATATTTTCTCTATGAAATATTTCTTTATATAATATGAAAATAAATGGATAATATTAATTAAAAATAATGGAATAATTTTTATTTCTTTATACAGATTGGTCATTGAAAGACTGAAGGTTGAAAAAATCATAACGTGTTTTTCAATATTTTATGTTTTTACAGGTTATAAAAAATTTTTTAGAGATTAAAATTATTGCATATGATGTTCAGCAACGAGTAAAACTCATTGATTTTTTTTTCCACCGATATATAATTTTTTTATACGAATACGTTTGTTAATAACAGTTTTGTTTTCTTTCACATTTGATTGATGCACAATCGACACGTAAATCGTTCAAACAAAGTTCTAGTACAATGTATAACAAACATAGTGAAAATAAACATTTATGACCCTAAATACAAACCGATCACAAAACGCACCTTTCGAACAGACACACATATTGTATAAAAACATATAGAATTTCATAATATTGCGGAAAATTTCTTCCAATAAAAACTTAATTCTTAAGCAATCATTAACACCACTCGGAGATGATTGCCCGGTTAATATCCGGCACTTGGGGTGTTTACTTCCGTGTCATTGATGATATATGTATCATCAAGTCCTGTAGTTTCTCCCGACATATTTATTTTAACACAATTAATCGATGGAAGTGGATTTTTCCGCATGCCTCGTCAAGATTTTTCAAAGAAAAACGATTTATTTTTGAAAACATTTATATGAATGCATATATTCAACGATTCAATCCCACATGTGCGTGGAAGAGAATAATGGAAAACAGATTTTAATCCGCGGAATTTTCCCAAAGGAAATCGTTATAACAAAGAGATTAAAAATGTTGTTACGGAAGTTTATATATGAAAATATTTTTTAATGATTAAATTTTATTTAAAAAATAGGCAAATACATACATATATTGAAAAGTGATCGAAATTGTTCATTTTTTTGAAAATTTATTATATGTTTTGCGTAATTTGCAAAATTTCGGAATTCCTGAAATAATCAAAATTTGCTGAATTATTGAAAATATGTGACACTTGTTGGAATATTTTATAAAATAGCAGTTTGTTGATACATACGTTGTTAACGTTTATTTAATCGAATTTTCTATAAAAAACGCAAAACACCTTGCGTTTTTTGTGAATTTTAGTGTTATTAAAAAATTAAATGTTTAACGTCGACTGTCAAATATGACAGTTAACATGAAGTTGTATGTCTTAAGATATACTTATGGAAGGTTGGAATGAACTTGTTTTGCAGACAGAATGTCACAGAGTGGTTAGAAAGGACGTCGAGGATCACAAATGAAAGGATTTGTAAATCATAAAAGAGCTTATCCCAGAAGAAAAGAGTCAGGAATCGCAAGTTAAAGAGACATTTTGATACTAGGTAATGTCAAATGTTCTTTAAATTTCACATTTTCTTTGCGTTTTCCATGAAAAATGCAATTACAAAAACATCGCAAAACATTTTCACAATAACCCCATACAGTTCATAATTGCCCTCGATCCCCAGTTGACAACCCATGCATTTTCCTTCATAGAGCTTTTGCGGTAGTCGCGTCTCGAGCACCGCACTCGTTGCACGATAGCTTTTAATATAGTTGAAGTGCTGTTTATCTACAAAATAATAACAACACATCATATTTATATCCGACGACCGACATGACGATCTGTAACTATGAAAAGAGGCCGCAGTGAAAAAAGAAAGATTTTCCGCGGCGGAGCTTTTTCCCGTGCCGGCTGGAGTTTTCCGAGAAGTTTCATTAAGTTCGGATGTTTTTTTTTTTTTTTTTCGAATGGCCGTTCAGATTCATTGGTGCATCTTGTCGGGTTCTTTTAATTAATTGTGGAAGTGTTTTTTAATTAAGTCTCCGGTTAAAATGAACGGTTTCGGTGTATTTTGTTTTATAAAAGAATCTTGAAATTTAAATGATTTTTGATATGAAAAAGAAATATATGAAACTATTTTTTTTTTAGATTAGTTGCGTGTTTACTGTGAGATATAAATTACCGTTTTGTTATTAGTGATATGTATGTACACCATTATTTTTCTTGGGGTGTTCATAATTTTTTTTTTAACTGACACGAGTTAACTTATTATATAACATTATACGTATCACTTGCGTAATTCCGTGTAATTTCAGGTTCAAAAGGAAGATATCCATGATAGGTTCATCGCAGGAAATTAGTGGTGAAGGTGCAGCCGTAGTTGGTGGTGCACATGCATTTGTCTTGTTTGCATCTCGAATTACAGGATTAGCTCCTGTGCAATTTACGAGACTCGCAGGACCTACAAGAGCCAGAACAGCAAGATGGTTATTACACCTATCAAAGTTTCAATGTATTTTGAGCTGTTTGGTTCTATCTATTCTAGGTATAATATTATACATATCATAGATTAAATTAATCAATATAATGAAAATTGATCAAATAAAATTCAGTTTGTTTTACAAATATTATATGAGATTGTCTTTTTAGTGTGTTTCAGCTTATTTGGCGTAATACGAGAACTTAATACGGATCCTACAACATCGATAAGGATGCGAAGTATGACGGCTAGAGTAGTAGGATCTTGTGATATCCTGGCAGTAATTACTACTTCAGCAGTTGGAGTTTATGGAGCACCAGCAAGAGCTAGAAGAATTCTTCGAGTGCTCAAATTGTTGGCTTCGGTGAGTCTTTAAAATTGATGAAACTATTTAATTCATATTAATAAACGACGTAGAATATAGAATATGGAAAATAATTTCCGTTGGAAATATTAACTGGTAGTAATAAAAGCTTTGTAGTTAAAGCAGTTATTAACGAGGCGTATCAAAGATCATATACCTAATAATAAACTTGAAAGTTATTTAAATTTACATATTCGAACGTTTAAAATTAATACATAGAAAATATTAATATACGAGTTTATATTTCTTAAATCAATATTATCATATAAACAACTTAATACCGATAATTTGATAGAACTATTCCTCGTATTAAACACACAAAGTTGCCGCAAAATTGCAACTTCAATGGCACATTTTGCGAATCTCTCACCGACACGTGATCAAAGTGCATCCAATTTCGAACATGTTTCCGAATTATTATTTGGCTCATTCGTATTCCGAATACGATTTCAAAAATAGATCCAATATGCAAACCTAAACAATTGCACGTTGCATTCGTAAACATATCAAATGAAGCAGAATGGCGAAAGCGCCAAATAAACATCAAAGTATCAACACTTATGATTTTCTTTTAAATTTATACGCCTTTCAATTTTCCGCATCCACATTTTCGGGTGAAAAGTTGCGATTTATAAAGTCGACGCAGCTTAAAAACTTCCCAATTTGCAAAGTGGGAAATCCCTTAAGTCGAATATATACGAAACTTTTTTCCAGTCGGATTAAGGAGTTGGTCAAGATTTTACATCGATCAATTTGAGGCTCGATCGAGTCGTGTATAAATTTGATTTTAGGTCGACAACAATTTGGGCTTCAAAGTCATATATTCCCAAGAGAGGAACTCGTGCTTGGTAATAATAGGGATTTTGATTGCATGGACGTGTTTGTTGATCGACGATTTCAGTTTGTACGCGAACGAAGCTAAAAAAACAAGCAGGCAATGTGAGATATTTTCGAATCGTTTATGTACTAGAGTTGACAATTTTGATCGCGGAATTTATCTGTAAAAACTAATTCTTTAGAATTAGACATTATTTTATAATAATTTTAAAAAGACTATCCTCTTGAATTTACACATTCAATGTTATCATTCCTAGGATGAGACCTAGAATATTTTTTTGTTGAACTTTTCGAGTTTGGTTGTCATGTTGGGTTGAATGTTAACAAAATCGAAAATATTTTTCTATTTCTATCGCAAAATTTAATTTTAGAAACGGTTTAAAACTACAAAAGACTGAATTTGATTAATCGATAGACTGATTTTACTTAATAAATAATATTTTGTTTAAAAATTCTATCTCAATGAGGACATTTTAGTTTGCTAGTTTCGTAATAGGGCGATTCGTTTATTGAGATTGTTTCAAGATCATTGCTTTGTTTTAATTTCGAAATCTTTTTGAAAACGTCAATGGATACTGTTACTTTATCAATTTTTAATATCCAATAAATTCATTATTTTCATTGTTCATATTTGCCTACTTTTGGATTCACAGTTCATATCTTCTGATCAATTTTTAACATCTTATTTTAATTTAAATTAATTTTATTGATATAAAACATTATAAGAAAACGTATTAATTTTAATATTTTAGAAGTAATTTTTTCGATTTCAATACAAAATTTCATCAAAACACTTTGCTTTAAATTTCAGTCGATTGACTTTGCCAAAAAGCTTATAAAGTGTCTATACCAATTTCTCAATAACCAATTCATTAATAACTCTATTCATTTGGAATTTTCGTTGATATTAGTTAAAATATTTATAAAAAAATATTATTTACTTTATTTTTATCTAACTATCACATTTATGAAAATATGTGATTATTCTGCGATCAAAATTGTTAAAACCTATATTTAGATTATAGTATTTTTGTGAATAAATTTTTATTTAAATTTCAGATTTTCTGCTTCAGAATTATTTGGCTTTTTATTTGTTGTATTATGTGGTGGTGATGTTGGAGGTTCAATTCGCTTTTACGGCACATTCCATATTTCTACGATTGAGGAGATTGAACGACGTATTGATCGAGACTGGTAGGAGAATGTCTTTGGTTAAAGGTATTCAATGCGTTTATCTGAATTTGAATTTTTATTATAAATATTTATATGAAAAACATTATTTGAATAGATAAAGCAGAACGCGCTGAAAACTTGAAAGAGGTTTTCACTATAAAAGTTCAAAAACCTGTGAGCATGAGCACGCCTAAAAAATTTGGAGCCCTCGTCGATTCTTTGGGACTCATTGCAGGTTATTTTTTTTATACGAAACTTCTATAGGGGCGTTAGTAGGGACCGGAAATTAAAATAATTTCGAAACATTTTTATTTTCGACGATTGTTTTTTACGATTATGATAAAAAATCGTATTGTGTAGAAGTTTATCTTTTAATTTGTGAGAGTGATACGTAATACAGTCTTTACACTCCAAACTCGACTTTGTATAGATCAAATTCAAACTTTTTATACTTCAAATTAAACATTTTCAAATCAAATTCAACCATCGGAAAATATTATTAACTGTAAGACCTTTTCCATAATAGTCGATGAAATAGAATATGTTTTATCAATTTGATTTTTACATACATAATTACATTTTTAAATAAATCAATGTACATATTGTTGATTATTTACAACCTAACGTTTCTTTTATATTTTTCATGAAATAATAAAAAAATAAAGAAAATAAATTTGCGATTATCGAATTTGATTCGTAAAAGGTTCAATTTGAAGTTTAAAAAGGTTGAATTTTATTTGTATAAGTTTAAATCCGGAGTACAAAAGTTGTATATTAACCATCAAAACATTATTAATATATATGAATTCAATCTACGATAAGAATAATTGGTTTTCAGAATCATTCGAAGTCCTTGTAACTTAACAAGCAAAAAACCTAATTTCGCAAAGATATAGATAAAATATTTTTAATCTTTCTTCAGAATTAGACAACCCGATTATAAAATCGACGAAAAAACTAAAAAAATATTTAAACTTCATCCGAAAACTAGCTAACGTCTCAAGAATCAGCCGAGTGCATAAGTCTTTGTAACTTAACAAGAAAAAATCCTAATTTCTCAAAAATAAAAAACGAATATGTTTAATCTTTCTTTCGAACTAGACTACCCACATATAAGCCCGACTAAAAAACCCAAAAAAATTTAAATTCCAGACGAAAACAAGCTAACGTCTCAAGAACCAGCCGAGTGCTTAAGTCTTTGTAACTTAACAAGCAAAAAACCTAATTTCCCAAAGATAAACATCAAATACATCCAATTTTTCTTCAAAACTAGACTACCCGAATACAAACTCTACTAAAAAACATTTCAATTCCAGACGAAAACAAGCTAACGTCTCAAGAACCAGCCGAGTGCATAAGACGTCTATCCGAATTGCACGGTACACTTTGCGCAGCGGCTCGGGAAGTGGACGCCAGCTTTGGCCTCCCCGTCCTCATCATATTGATCAGCACCCTGCTCCACCTGATCGTCACCCCTTACTTCCTGATCCTCGAATTAGGTTAGTCGACGCTGAAACAACAACAGATTATAGCTTCGGAATTCATGGGAACGCTTAGTTCGTGACCGAGATTAGATCTCGGCCGAGCGGGCAAACAAATCAGTTGTTATTTATGTATAAAAATGAATGTTGATCGATTGAAGTGCATGATGGATGTTGTTTTTCAGGTGGTTCACACAGGCCGCATTATTTTATTTTGCAGTCGTTGTGGTGCACGGCTCATGCTTTGAGGTTACTGCTTTTGGTCGAGCCGTGTCATAAGACTAAAAATGAGGTTTTTTTTAAAATGGATGTGTATACATTTTTAGTTTTTTTGTTAATTGATAAGATTTGATTGATTTTAGGCAGCAATAACTGGAGATATCGTCGGGGAGATGTTGGGACATTGGGAAGCGAGTGCTCCTGTTTTGAGACGCTTAGAACTATTTTCACGTCAACTTTTGCACAGAACTCCGAATTTTACTGCATTGGGTGTTTGCACTTTAGAAAGACCTTTAATTGCCAGTGTAAGAATCAAAAAATATATTAAAAAAAATACTTAAAACAACATAAAAACGATTGTTACAGGTTACGGCTGCAGTTACTACATATTTGGTGATCTTAATCCAATTCCAGAAACAAGACGACTTGGAAACGGAAAAGAATAAAAAATAATTTGTGTTATCAATAAAATGTGTTTGTTTCTGATGCCTTTCCTTTATTCGCAAAAGTATGTTGCGGAAATTTAACGGCCCCCTTCTAATGCGTAGCCATTTCGGTAATAGGGTTTCGTAATAAAATTTAAAATTGTCTGAGTTGTTCGAACGTTGGATAAATTTTATATAAAATCGTTTAGTTTACCTTAGTCAACGGAATGGCACTCTGATTGGTTGAAACTTAAAAGGCCCAGACGGTTAAGGGTTGACGCTTTCGTTGGGAAATGTTGCTAATTGAAAATTTACTGGAAAATGTATGAAAATAGTCAGTTGTATGATAAGAAATTATTGGTAGTGAATCTGGTTTAATTTATCAAATTTATGGATGAAATTTGATAGTTTATTTATCAGAATATTGTTTTTAAGAAAGATTTTCTTCATACAGCAACCAAAATGAAAGTTCCAGAATTTCCAGTAGTAACTAAAAACTTTGTATTGCAATGTCTAAAGAACTATCCTAAGAAAAAAAATTTAAAAAGGAAAGAACTGATTGTCTAAAAATAAATTGATTCATATTAAATCGCATATTCTGATATGCTTTTTAATTCATGTTGACAGAGGATTTTAATGATTACTATAGCAATGCAACATACAGTCAGTAAATGGATATTATCATGTATTTTCGTTCAGAGGTCACTTGATAATAATTTAATTGCTATTTTTTTTAATTCACCTTCAATAAAAATTATTTTTTGATATAATTGGAAAAACCCAATTTTACAATGAGCATAACAAATTTATGATAATAGTCAATGGCTGTAAGATAGGCGTATTTTTGGCATAAGAGCATTTCATATAAGATGGTAAAATACTTTAAGAAATTTTAATTGTAAGATTAGTAAAATAGGGTTTTGACATCCTTTACAATATAACAGTGAGTCGGCAAAATTGATTAATATTGTATCTCTGTTACTAGTCACTGACAGTTCGTATTCTTGTATAGTATCGTATCAGGTATTAACATGAATTATTTATATAGTGTGCAAAGTTGATCACATTTAACATATTTCATCGTATTTTTAATCAAATCCAGATAAACTCTGCATACCATCGAAGATTATTTCATTGTCATTGCATTGTCAGACATTTTCGTTTCTTATGTCGTTTAAACAAAAATTTTCAGCTGAAAATATAATTGTTCTCAAAATCTGTTGCCAATCTGCTATTGAGATTAATAAATTTTAGCATTGCAAACAGCGTAATTAGCATCAAAGTTTCAGAGAAGGTAAACCAATCAATGCTGCCAACTCATTTTGGTATAAATATTGGACGCTAAAACCTTATTTCACCTTGAAATCTGTTGCTTATCTGCTATTTGGTGCATACTTGAGATGAAGTAATTTTACCGTTGAAAACATCGTACCTGGCGCCAAAATGACAATCAATGCTGCCAACTCACTTTTGTATAAATATAGGACGCTAAAACCTTATTTTACCTTAAAATCTGTTGCTTACTTGCAATTTAGGGTAAAGGTGATCTTTGGCATACATACGGATTTAAGTTGGCACCTCAAAAACATGTTTATACACGTACATGCACCAATACTCATTCGCAGTTTGACAGCTGGTTGGAAACTTTTACGATAGAGACTTATAAAATATTTTCGATCTGAATACCTGATTGAATAAAATACGTTCAGTAAATGTGACGCAAAAAACGCTAACCTAACCTAACCTAAACACGTGTTTAGTAATAAATAGGTTCAGACTTTTGACTGAGACATGCGGCATTAAATAAGTGCGTTTAGTTTTCCCTGACTGAGAAATGCGGCGTTTGGCCCAACCCCCACGTTCAATTTTTCTGTAAGAAAAGTGGAAGTAAACACGTCGTTTAGCGTAGCGTAGTTTACTCCAAACTGACGTTGCAAACGTCGAAATATTTTCAACCAACTGTCAAATTGCGAATAAGTATTGGTACATGTACGTGTATAAACATGTTTCTGAGGTGCCAACTTAAATTCGTATGTATGCCAAAGATCACCTTTACCTAGGGTGACCATACGTCCCGTTTTCACCGGGACAGTCCCGTTTTCGACGTGTCTTGCGTTCGTCCCGTCGTTTTCGCAAAATTGCTTGATTTGTCCCGTTTTGCCGGTTCACATATTTTGATGAACATAAGATGACTGAATTTCTTTTTGTATTCATTAAAAAAATATTTTTTTGATGCATTTTCCTTGGATCTTTTGATTAAAAGTTATTTTGAGTAGTAAATTCGTCAATAAATGTATGGTATTGGAAAAAATATGGGTGGGAAAATAAATTTCATCGGTAGTGTACTTCCTTTACGATATTATTGAGGGAAAATTTTCGAACGTGCAACACATTTTTTTTATATGGGAGGGGGGGCAATTTTTTGGGGTGCGTCCCGATTGGGTCCTGGGAAATATAGTCACCCTACCTTTACCCAATTTGGTGCATGTTTGAGATTAAGAAATTTTAAAAACAATATAACAGTGATGTAAGACTAATCAATACTACCAACTCACTTTTGTATAGGACGCTAAAACCTTATTTTACCCTAAAACCTTCATCCTTTATCACTCAATCCAAACAAGAGTAACGACCAAAAAAAACACATTCCACAATCGCCAACCCTGTTTTTGAAATGCGCGCGCACCCCGCCCACCCCGCCCCCCATCCGGCCGCTGCAGACTTGGCGTCCGTTCACTCGTCGCCGCGCCACCGACACGACGGGGGCCCCCACCGGAAGTGCCACGCAGAAGTAGACAGCCCCCGGAAGGCGGAGCACCCTGCCAGAGAGCCCCCGGCGCCTACGCCCCCCTGCAAGCAGAGACCCCGACGCGCGCTTTTGACAGGTGAGCGGGAAGCGCGCGCGTTTTCGCGCCGACCGTTACTTTCCGACCATAGACAACACTGCGCGGTTGAGGGTGCGCGAAATTTTTTGACAGGTGACCGGCGTTACGTCATTGTATTATGTAGATAGTGATTTGGTTTTTTTATCGATAGTTTCAAGGTTGTGTTATGTAATTTTTTTGGAAAGTTTTCGAATGGGGTTGCGTGTGTTTGTATGTTTTATTTGGGAAAGTTTAGAGTTTTGTTTGGTATTTGAAAATTTGAGTTGTTGCAATGCAATAAAAGTCTTTTTTTAAAGGTATCGAACAAATAAAAGCTTTATTAGAAAAAAAAAGTAGAGTAGAGGGTTTATAATATAAAAAATGAGCTTTCGGAACTGTAATAATTGAACAATGGGAAAAACATGAATTTTGAACACGTAAAATCGGGGTTTTGCTCTATATAATTTTTCGATTATTAAAAAAAATTCAGTTTTTATGGATCAAATATTCGTTCATGAATGATTTTTTAAAAATATTATAAGGTAATGCACGAGTGATTGACAACGTACCAGTAATTAACCACTTCTCAGGAAAACGTGAAAATTAAGGTTTTTAAAAAGGTAATCTTTCGGAAAAGATGCAATAGATTAACTGTTTATTATATCTTATCTATTGCACCATTTTTGAAAGATTATCGTCTTTAAAAACTTTAATTTTTACGTTTTTCTGAGAAAAGATCAATTAGTGGTGTATGGTTAACCACTGGTGTCGTTATCTTAAATTCAATTTTGATTTATAAACATAAAACGTCTAAAATGACAAAAAAAATCTTAAAATTTTTCATTGCTTTTCTCTACAATTCGATTTTATTTAAACAACTTTTTAATCCACCAATCAAAATCATACAAATACAACTTTTATCATTCACATTCAAGTATATTTCAATCTATTGATTATAATTTCTGAACAAATCAATCTAATCCATTGTATTCCTAACACAAACTCTCAAACACAAAACCTTTTGTTTAGATAATCAATAGAGAGACAATGCACCAATGCACACATCGAAATTCCATCACGATTTCACACTCACAACAATTGTAAAGCCGCGTACACACCGCGGCCAGAAAATCCTCGGAAAATTCCCAAAAAACCACTGATAAACGTTCGATCTTTCGCAAAAACACACATAAATATTACATACACGTTCGATATTTATTGCCGGTCGCACAGACGTGACGCATTAACGCGTCATTCTTCTTCGACGGAAACGGACGCGTAATCAATATGACAGCCTGAAAGGTGCTTTTTTGCTGAAAAAAAATTCCCGTCGCTCGGAAGTGTTTCAGTTCTTTCTGAAAAAGCGAACGGAACGTGTATCGCGAATGTTTCATTATTGAATTTGATCGTGTGATGAATAAAATTTTATTTTAGATAGAAAATTTTTGAAAGTGTGGAATTTAATATTTTAAATATTGGAATGCTCTTAGTTTTTTTTATGTACGATGTGAAAAATGATAAGAGAATTCGGAGAGGTTGAAAAAAAATTTTAGACGTGTAAGAAATTTCCATCAAAAGTTAACTTAATCTTTCGTGAAAAGAATATATGATCCTTCCAGTATTTTCCGCGACATTTTCTATGGCCACAACATTTTTCTCTGATATAACATCTTAGTCGTAAAGTATGAACTTTATGTGAGCACATCCATCCTCGTTTATATTTTCGAAAAACAAATTTGAATATAACACACTATGACAAACATTAATAAAAATAAACCTCGCTGAGCATTGTTTTGAGCATCGTTCGAAATAAAACATTAAATCTATTGTATTGTAATTCGATTTAAATTGACAAATAGATTCTAAACTATCAATTTTATTGCATTGTATTGAGCGTTATTACAAACTCGGATATTATTATTATTAATATTTTGAGTTATAATGATAATTCGAATTTTTAAACATAAAATTTCTATACATTCATTTATTTTGATTTATACATGTTACGCCTTGTTTGTGTAAATGCTTATTTCGCGTACGAAGCAAAACAGTTTTGCGACATATGCGATCAATATATTCAGATAGTGTTTTTTTGATGTTTTTTTTTTAAACTATACGTCTTTATTAATTGAAATTTGAACTTTTTAAATTAACGAACTAAGCAATTTCGCAAACGACACTTAAACTATAAGACTCAATTTATTCTTAAGTGTTTTTCACAGATAGAATTCGATTATTATTACATAAAATTATAAAAAATCGAGCCTCCACCCATCAAACTTCCATCCATCCCTACAATCGAACCTTCTCCGATTTCCATAGATCCAATCCGAATAAAAACTGTTTGATTTACGACAACACTCCGCATAAAACGAACCTCGATCGGGCGTGTCGCCACCCTCAGCAGCCATCGGGAAGACGTTGACTGAGCAGCACCACTTTTCCACTCTTCCCGTTCATCCAGAGCCCTTCACTCGTGCGGAACGTAACTCCTCCCCCCCCGGCGTTATATTACACACATTTTTTTCTCATTTCGGAAAGAATCGGACGCGCAACAGATGGTCGATCCGCCGATTTGTGCGGCGAAGCCTTCTCGTGATCGATGGCTGAAGATGGGAAAAAGAGAAAGGCCGCTGTATAATTAGCCTGTCCCAGCTGACGTGGGAGCGAATTGCTTATGTGTTCGGGTTGTGTCAGTTTTTTTTCGAATTAATAGTAATTTTCATAGTCGATGAAAGTTTTATCGCTGAGTTTTCGAGGCGCTTCCACTTCGGGTGGTTGTAAAGTCGATATTTTCGAACAAAGGAGGCTTTATCCTTAGCCGTTATCGCGTTTCGGCCCGGCGTCTTATCCTTTATACTTATTCACTCACCTATATTTTATGACGTTCTTTCACTTGAACGCTCTCGCTATCAAAAAAGGTGATCGTTTTCATCCGAGGAATAAAATTCTAGTGGAAATTCGCATGTGATTTCGTTAAACGTCGACTTCGTATGAATTTTTATTGACTTCTGAGTGAGTCGAGATGTTGTAAAAATGATGGATTCGTTCGTTTTATGAATTCGATTCAATATAGATGATGGATTTTAATTTTTGTTTATGATAGTGTGATTAATAATTTTATATCGATGAAATATTTTGAAAGATAAAAGGCGGAGGAAATACGGATGGAATTTTAATCAAGGATATTTCTCTTTGTTCAGTCGAACGGGTAAATCTCAGCGAGCAAATAACTATATAATGGCGAAATTGAAAAAGATAAACCTCGTTTCATTTCGTAAATGATTCCTCCACGATCTATTTATTATTGTTAAGACATTCGAAAGAATAGAAAAACATCTCTTAATTAGGAACCGTATCGAATTTCAGAATCGCCAACGAAAAACAATACCTCTCCCAAATTTTAAACCCCGATAACGATCCACCGATAATCCATTATCCCTAAACTCGAACGAACAAAACAAAATAAAAAAAAAACCCTTTAAATTTTATATAGCGAAGATTTTTGCTAATTCATTAAGCGATTCCCTTCCGAACGGAAAAGAACGCCCCAAAGTTAACTCGCCGAACGGAAATAGACCCCAACGAAACCTTTAGCATACATCAAGCCCAGGTGATACAACCGAAACCATTGAATTATTTATCGATCCGCAGGGTTCAATTAAATCAGAAACGTATGGATAATTCACTCGAGAACTAGGCACGAACATGTGTCGGACAGATATGCGGTGTTGTAGGGTAGTGCTCCGCAACCACTGTGCCGCGTTACGATGTTGGGTGTGTGATATAAGAAAAAATGCCTATAATATAAAATTGATGTTATTTCTATAAAGGGATGTATATTTTTATTTGTGGTTTTGGGTTAGGGTAACCAAACGTCTAGTTTTGGCTGGGAAAGTCCTGTTTTTTTTTTTTAGTTTTACGTTCAAACAAAAATAAAAGAAAATAAAATTTTTAATTGTTCATTATCATCATTATCATTATTAGTATCAACCGTAAAACGTCCACTGCAGGATAAAGTCTTATCAACCAGGGTTGATAGTCTGGGCGGTAGGTACCTTATCACTTGTGCCTACCATGTTTCGATAAGGGGGAGGGAAATTAAGAAACAACTCATCCCCATGCCAACGGGGAAAGTTCTCGGGCCACTTGTTCGCATATATGTATATGTATGTATATATATGTATATGTATATATATATATATATACATATACAGATTCCGGTCACTGTCCAGCAAGCATATCGCAATAATAACCAATGAGGTAGATGAGGTAGAGACTGAGCAGACTGCGCTTTCACTGACCCTTTTGCGATCGCAATGACCATCAGTTTGACATTTTGAAGCTTGACCGTCTACATGGCACAGACCTCGGCATGTCATGCCGAGGTCACACGTCAATGGCCCTCACCATCACCAAAGTTTTTTTTAAATAAAAAACTGAAAATGCCTTTTGGAAAAAAATTTAGTTAATTAATTAAGCACTTGCTGTGCTGTAATGATTTTTTTTTGAAATATAATATGACTATTGAATTTGCGTGTTTTTTTTTAATTTTTGTATAATTGTGCATCCTGAAATTTTTTTAATAATTCTTAAAGTAAAAATTTGTAAAATTTTCGGACATCTTCGTGTTGTCATTGCTTGGTGGTACCTGGAACCAGGTCCAATTGCCACATGGGAAGGAACATAAGGAAAATTTTCGGACATTTAACAAATTTTTATTATAGAGAGGGAAAGAAATGATTTTATTTTATTTTAACGAGCATTCTGTTTTAAGTCCTGGGAAATATGGTTATCTAATAGGTGTGCCGCAAAATTTCGAAGATATCCTTAGTATGTCACGGAATAAAAAAAGGTTGCATATCACTGTCGTAGGGCGCATTATGAAAAATTCATGGAAAATCGTCGCAGTGCTCGCTTTCGATCGTATCGATCCCTAAACCCCAACACGTAATAAAGCCTCGATATAATTTCAATATCGGTCATCTAATATTGAAACGGTTAACCTTTCCGATGATTCGGTCGATATTTGTGCGGACGTGTAAACTTCGATTTTTTCGTTGGAATTGTCGATGTCGTGCGGTGCATGCTATGTGGGTTATTTGGTGAAGGTTCGATTATTATTTGAGCCGTTGTATGCGAGAATGGGGTAAATGTCAATTTCGAAAAAAAAATGAGTTAAGCTCAGGTTTATGTTGTGGATGTCTTTTTTGTGTGTTTATAAAAAACAAAGTTAATACGGTATTATATAATATGTGTATGAAATGAATAAAAGATATTTCGTTGAAAAATATTACTGCACATCTGTTATATGTTTGATAGTGGTGTATTTTCAACTTACTACTCACGTACGTAATCCGACATACAATTTTGAACTCATAAATTGACTGTATTATTATTATTACCAATTATAATATTATATGTACTATGAATACTATTTTCCATTACATAATTAATCAGATTTGTTCGAATTCGTACACAAATCATTAAATGGAAGCAAACATATGATATTTTACTGAGTTGTCTTTGTTCGTTATAAACGTACAAAGAGGACATCCATGTTAAATCCAGGCTTAACTAATTTTTTTTTCAAAATTGGCGTTTATGTCACTTCAATATGATGTTGTATAAAATGTCTCAACGTTTTTCAAATATTGTTATAAATAAAAGTGGCGCAATCAATTATAATTTCCAAAAACACTGTTTTAGTAATACTTAATCCAAAATTTTAATTACTTATCTAAATTTGATATATCTTGAACCTCGGAAAAAAAAAATACGTTCATTAAAGTTTAACAGTATTTTTAAATATTCAAAAAATGATAAAACCTTCAATATCTCGAAACAAAGAAAAATGGAGATACGCCACTTTCATATACCAAAAGCTCATTTATTATTATGATATTTTTGAAGCATTTACGATTAATATTTAAAATAGAATTGATGTTTTATACAAATTTCACGAGCACGAGTAAACATGCAATTTGAACATTGTAATTAACATGATAATAATAAATTCTTGGAAATTGAAGCTGACTTTCGCATACTGTACGTGCGATTTTCAAATTAGAATAATTTCTATATATTGTATGTTCAGTGAACACGTAAGCTTAACATCGAAGGGTTTTCTATTGTTCAGAAATATTTGCACTATTCAAATAACAGTTGTAGTTCGGCTTATATTCAATACACCCTAATTGAATCAATTGTCTTCCAAATTTATCGGAAAACTTTAGAACAATCGCGACTATAATTTCAGACTGAACAATCAGAGAATAAATCTCGACAAATCCAACACTAAATTACACCAAACCAAAGACCATCGCTTACCTCCGACCATTAAGCGCTCATTCCTCCGTAACTCAACGACCATTTTTAAAGATTCCACAACAAAAAAGGCCATCCAGTGCTGAAATATTCACCTGAAAGGCCATCTTTCAAAACGAAGCCACTTTCGCGTTCACGTGCGACTAATTAAGCGCCGAGAATGCGGTTCGTCTCTGCGAAGGCTTCTTCGGATGAAACGTCATGGCGTTTTAATTAAAACGGGCTATTTTGTGCTAAGGTTTCATTAGGACGATGTCACAGTGGGATGGTGCTAAAGGTTTAAGGATAAAACTCGCAATTTCATTGAAAAGTTTGTTGTAATGGGTTTGCGCATATTTTTGTTATGAGTTTGGTCTTTTCGATGTATTTCAAGGTCTTTACTGGTTCAGTTTAATGTTGGATATCTTTTTAATATAGCATGGAAAATTTGGGTGATTTTCTTTAATGTGTTCGAAGGGAGAGAAAGATCTTTCAAGGAATTGTTTGACTAAATATAATAAAGTAACGACACCAGTAGTTGAACATGTATCAGTAATTGACCATCTGTCAGAAAAATATTAAAAAAGGTATCCAAAATGGTATTTTTTCGGAAAGGGTGTGAATCGCACTCTGTTCAAAAAATTATAATTTTTGGAAACCTTGTTTTTTTACTTTTTTTCTGACAAATGGTCAATTACAGGCACATGGTCAACCATTAGTGCATTACCTCATCTATATAATCTCAAGTCAATGATATATTATTAAAATCAAATAATGACCTTAAAATTGTCACTTAACTTTGATTATTTTTAGAGACTGATACATTTGATCAAATCAAATAATTAGAATTAAAATTTCAATCATAAAGACATGTTTTTCATTTGTTTCCCATTTGTTAACTTCGGTACTACACTCCTCATACATAACTCTATGAAATATATAAAATAGTATGACGAATGATTATTGCTACCGTTAAGAATCTCCTTTTCTGTCGTTTAGTCCTGGACGATTAAGGTGTGCACACAAAAGTTAATTAATACGCGTTCATTAGCCTTTATCTGAATCGCAGCGATAAAATATCCCGGGACCGAAAATATTTATAAAGCGTCCCATTAGGGAAGTTGTCGCATCGTTATTATCTTCGAAAATTTTCTCGTTCCGAAGCCCTTTAATGTGTTCGGTGTTATTTAATGAACAAAAAAAAAAGCGGCCAAAGTTTAACGAGAGCTGTACATTATAATATAAAAGCGTTTTTTTATCATTATACGAAAAAAATCGATGTGATCGTATTCGAAGGAATTTTGTATATTTTCGTTTTGTATATAAATATAAAACATATGGCTTTGTGAGCGCGCAGTTTTCTGCGGATTTCCCGCAAACTCACTTAGACGGAGATTGTATCTCGAGCCTACACCCTTCGAGTATAAAGCTGGAAAAATAGAATATAACGATTTCAAAGTATAATAGAACACTCGAAGAATAAATTTTCAATAATGGCAGATTGGAAAACTTTGTTTTTTGCTTCAAAGAAAGCTTCCGAAATTTGTTTTCCCAGAACGTCGGGAAATCTTCGACGGCTCCGCTCCTGAGGCGGTTTCCTTCGACTTTCCGTTATAAATATCAAAACATGTTTTTTTTTGTTTGTGGATTTTTTTTGAATAATTCATATTTTGCGTATTAACTAATGCATAATCGATAAAGTATGGTCTCGTCTCGGCTTATGTGTGAACGCTTGGAATTTTTGATGAATTGTGTTATCGATGTCTTTTTTGTAAAATAATAACTTTTCTTTGAAGCGATCAGAAATTGAAGTTGTTTGATTGTATAAAAAATAAAATTTTTGTGCATAAAAGATTTTCTGAATGCGTATTTTTGAAAAATATATACGTATATGTTATGCTATGTTTAATTGATAGATTTGTTCATGGACTAAGCAAAGATTCTTGCTTTGTCTATGTAATTTAACAACATATGGTAGTGTATAGGCGCATCATATGTAGGTGTATCATTTAACGTCTTTTTTAACATTTAACATTTTTACTGAGTATCAGGAGTGTCAAGGAAATTTTAATGCATTTCAAAAGTACGTCATAAGATACGTCAATTGTTATATTTGACAGAAGACATTAAATGATGCGCCTATATTTGGAAAATATGGAAAATATTTTTAGTTTTTTCGGATCTCGGTTATTTTTTCCAAATTAAATTTACCGGTAAATAGATTTTTTTTACCGAATTTTCGGTAAATAAAATTTTTGATAAATCTGACATCCCTAGAAGCGATTACATAAACTTAGCTTAACATATTTTGCATGACAAAGAAAATTCAATATATTTTCAAATAGAGGACATAATTCGTCGTATTCCATTAAACCCATTATATACAACATATCGATTGAAAAAAAAACGAATACAACAATTTCATATCAAACCGACAATCAAATCGATACCATCACAGAACCCCATCGATCCAAACCGCACACATCCTTAAATTAAATTTTCAAAAAACCCCCTCCCCTCACATACACACACACATACATACATAGACGTCGAATATTCGAACGTGACCGCGAACCACCGGCGGCTATTAAAGTTTCCCACCGCCCCGTGCAAACACAAATTGGATTAATCTTCGTGTCCCCGTTTTGGGCGAAACTCCAACAGACTGGGCGAATTTGGCCAACTGGGAGAACTCGCGGCGCCTCCAACCGCATAAATCGTCCATTTTTTCCCTTTGTGTGTATGCAAAGGGCCAGACCGCGCAATATCTCACGGTTGTGTTAAGTAAATCAACCACTTCATCACGCCGCGTTTTCCGAGGGCCTTACGGGGAATTTGCAGGTTTGATTTAACACATTCTGTCCGATGGAATGGGAAATGTTCCGTTTCCGATGTCGTGTGTGGGCGGGGTGTTGCCAAGATGTTTGCCGGGCCGAAAGTTTGCTTTGACTTGGTTTTGTAATAATATTCGTGTATAGGTGGTGTTTTAGTTCGAATTTAATATTAGGATGTATTGGGCGAAGTGTTGTTAGCGTTCGTGAAATTTATAGTCCCTTAGAAATATAAAGCGTGTCGTTTATGTAATGTTGCTGGTACAGTTTGGTGATATAACTCATGAAATTTTGAAATGATATTGGATTTATGTTACGTGAAGTTTGTGTAATTGTAATTTCTTTGAAAAAAAAGCAAAAATATCTTGCGTTCTCTGTGAAATTTAAACAACATTTGACAGATGTATCAAAATAATTTTTTCTCGACTTTCATTTTTTAGAATGAGCTCTTTTATTATTTAAAAAGTCGAACCTTGTATTTGTGGTATTCAACGTTCTTTTTAACCACATTGTGATAGTCTAATTTTTGATATAAGTCTTTTCCAGCCTTCCATAGGTATGTTATAATACACGTTAACTGTCATATTTGACAGATGACTGTAAATATTTAATTTTTAAATAATCCCAACATAAGAAGACAAATACACACCAACAGATGACGTTAAATTTTACAAAAAATAAATCATGGAAAACGTGATTACACAAACGTTGCATAACACACTCATATATAGTATTTTTATAGAGATAAGAGACCGTGATTTTTTGCAAGTTTAAATACTAAAAAATATTTTATAAATGTTCATAAACTGATTGTGATCACAGTCATTTATTAACCGCACCTTTTTACCCTTTAACTACCATTCGCGAAATATTTGATCTTTATCTTTATTAAACTCAAAACCATCGTTTTTTTATCTTTAAATCTGTTCATCTATAGATCCCATTATTATAATAAAATTTGGACAAAATACAATAATTACGTTTTAAGAGAAACCTTCGCGACTCACGGGTAAAGGTCATCGCCCACTGAACCACGCGAGAACCATGCGAGGACCACCTTTTTCGAACTAGACTCAAATGCGATATTGCGCTTTATGGAATACGTATTAAAACCTATATTTGAATAATTTTCGAAAACTTAGGGCGGTTCACGGGCGGTCCTCGCGTGGTTTAGTGAGCGACAATCTTAAGTCGCTGGCGTAAATAGTGAATCGATGTACGACTCACAGGTGAATCGTTAGCGTTTATAACGAGTCAATACACGACTCACCAGTGAGTCATTGGCGTATAAAATACTCAAATTTTCTATACATTTTTTGCGTTTTCACGAAAAACGCGATTACACAAACATCGCACAACACACACACAAACTTTTTGTCACTATAAACAATCACCATTTAATCCCGCGTTCTCAGGAGTTACCCAATCAACCTTTTCCATTCACAACGACCCTGTTCAACAAAGGGGTGGCAGATCCGGTATCCCGAAACATCCGCCATTGTGTGCAAATCCTTGCCGTTGTCGTCGTTTTGTTGATTTTCGCGGTGTTTGACTTGGAGGAGGTCGTAAAGGTCGCCGTCGTCTGCTCTTAATAGTGAATCGATGAACGACTCACAGGTGAGTCGTTGGCGTACATAGCGAGTCAATGCACGACTCACCGGTGAGTCGTTGGCGTGTATAGCGAGTCAATGCACGAGTCACCAGTGAGTCGTTGGCGTACAAAGGGCTCAAATTTTCTCATATTTTTTTTGCGTTTTTCACGAAAAACGCGATTACACAAACATCGCACAACACACACAAACTTTTCGTCACGATAAACAATCACAATTTAATCCCGCGTTCCCAGGAGTTACCCAATCAACCTTTCCCAGTCACAACGACCCCGTTCAACAAAGGGGTGGCAGATCCAGTATCCCGAAAGATCTGCCATTGTGTGCGAATCCTCGCCGTTGTTGTCGTTTTGTTGATGTTCGCGGTGTTTGACTTGGAGGAGGTCGTAAAGGTCGCCGTCGTCTGCTCCGTCGTTTACAGTGAGCAATATTTTACATGCCGCTTGTAGTGGCGGGTCGTCAAACAATGAGATTTATGCTGTCGTTACCCGCTGTGTGTGTGTGTGTGCGTATCGCTTTTTATGGGTATCGATTTGTTATTGTGCCGGAATTGTCGCTGTTTACTGTGTTCCTATGGTGTTTTCGATGGGGTAAGGGTCGGGACTTGGCCGCCGTTTCGGGAAAATACTCTGGTGATGATACGATATTTCAGTGATCCGCAACTACTGTTTTGTGAGACGATGTTGGGTATACTGCAATTTTTTTTTAATATAAGTAAAAAAATTCAAATAATTTGCTTATAATATATACCCATTTCTCTTTTTACACGTTTTAGAGACTACCGTGTAAAAAAATGTATGGCGACCATTTAAAAATTGGAGATAAGTTCCATCAGTATATTGGGATAGAACTTCCATCCAAATGTAACATACTTTATAAAAAATGTGTAATGTGAAAAAATTTCGCTATGTAAAATTTTTAATAATCATCGATTTTTTTATTTAGTTACTACAATTACATACATATAATTAATATAAGAGTATATTGTCCTACACTGAATCTTACTAATGTGGCTTATTTTATATAGCGTTAAAGCGAAAAAACGATGTAAAAAAAAAATCGATTCTTCTTCTTTGAACCGTGTAAAAAAGGAATGAGCATAGTAATTTATATAAAGATATGCATATTTTTATTAATATTCTTATTTGTGGTATACGACTAAATTTGTTGAGAAATTATGGAGATGTCATTAGTGTGCAGAAGAAAAAATGTTGTGAAGAACTGCGATATTTGATAGAATTTTTCCTTAACCGAATCAGAATTGGATTTCGGAAGTGCAGTTTAGGTTAACATCGAAACATTTTGGTAGGATCAATATGAGTGACCCGGAAAAGTTTAGTAAAATATTCTGGTATTTGAGTTGATTAAATTTTCTTTTTCGGAATTGGAATTGGACTTTGGGAGTGCAGTAGATGAGTTTGTTGAATAAACAGTGAAACAATTTAGTTGAATCAATAAAGGTGGGTTATTTTAGTGTGACCCGAAAAAGTTTACCTTAGCAGTATTAAACAAGTTTGTTTCAGCAAAAACTGTTTACTCTAACTAGCTCTAGTTTAATTATCATAGGTTAGTTTTATTAAAAAATACAAAATGTATAAACAACTAACAAAAAATTTATAAAAATATGAAATAAATATACAGTTTTTTTAGAAGGATTTTATTCTTTACATTGAACGTTTATTTTTATTGCTAAACTTTGCACCTTTTTCATGTGGCGAAAAAATACACACCGAGCAAATAAAGATTCAGCAAATAATCCAGGTTTTCCTAAGGTAAATCGTGTGAATAAATAATACGTAATACTTATATGCGGATTCGTCGAATCGTTCATTTATTACTGACGTTTTCTTTTTCGGATAGGAAGAGACGCAATTTTTTCTACTACGCGCGCAGAATAACGTATTCGAACCGTGAAAAATACGTTTTGTGTATATATTTTTGATCATTCATTCAAAAAGAATAAATCACGCATCCTTTGAAAGACCCGAAAAACGTAAATACACGTAAAAAACGGTAATCTCCCACCCGCGCACGCATGACAGCCCTTTTAGCCGCACTTCCATCCTCTTTCATCTTCCCAGATAAAAATCAACGTTTAAAATAAACAAAATTAAAATAATATAATTCCTTTCAGTCGAACTCGCCTGAAAAACGTGCCTACAATAGGTTCCAATTAAACGGCGTGTTTGTAAACTCGGCGGTCGTTCCGCAAATATTAGCGCTTTCGCCGGAATCTGCGAAAGACACGAATTGTGTGCTGAAATGTATATGAAAGTGGGCTTTTTTCGGCGTTGTTTTTCGCTGTTGTTGTATCGGGCAAATATAATATGTGGAAAAATTGGAATGCGATACGCAATTCGGCGCCGGAGAAAAAAAAGTGAAACGAATATTGCACGTGAATTTTAATATTGTACCTACGGGGAAATGTTCAAACGTTGCCAAACGTCGTATTGCGTTTCCTCTGACACGCGAGATTTTCGCTACGTATTTTTTCTTTTTGGGAAAATCTCGCTCTTCGTGCCTATTATTCGTGTTTCAGAGATTTTCAAACTATATTGAAGAAAATGCATCGTTGATTCTAACTTTTCATTAAATTTTGTGATTAATCTTAACACCATAATCACCACATGTAACCTATACAACTTTAATATTTTAATCATAAAAAATCTATCAGATATCCTACATATAGTTTGCGAAATTGATTAGTACGCATACGACGCAAAAAAGTTTTCTACCAGTATCATATGAGAAAAATATAGCAGGATGGCACTTTATTGATGTTTTCTTTTAACAAAATTTAGACTTTTTTTATTATCTTCGTTTGGACATCCATATTTTTTCATAGTCTTGGAAGTGTCAGTGGTTAGGTTAGGTTGAATTTTTTTTTAGTTTTGAACTCTGATTGTTATCAATAAAGTTAAAGTTTCGCTAGATGGAAAGAAAGGCAATGCAAAAGTTAGAACCTCAGAAAATGAAGGCAAGAAGAAATGAAAGAATAAAAGAACGAAGGAATGCAGGAACAAAATAATAAAGGAATTAGTTCTGAAAAAAAAATCAATAAAATTCCCAAACATTGTTCACAAACGACGCAAAACTGTTTTACGTACAAAAAAAATCGCAAACGACCCATAACACATACACACAACTTATAAAACAATATTCGCACATTACGAACGACCAACCCCATTCGTATTTATTCACAAAAAAAATTCTTGCCATGAAAAATTCTGGCAATCATCACATAACATAACCACTCGAGAAAAGGTCAAGTGTCCCACACTTTGACGAACTCAAAAGCACGTTAGACGAATAGTTTTTTTCTCTTCTAACAGACGAATCCACGATATCACAACGTGCAGAAGACGATCCGCAGAAGTGTTTTCTTTCAAAAGAAAAATAACGCGAACGGAAAACTCGGGCAAGACGAAAGTCGTTAATATAGAGCTTTTGTACGGCGAGTGTATAAAGTGAACGATACATCAGGGAAAAGAAGAACACGTAACACCGACAATACATATACGCGGCTCATTACGTGCTTTCGAAACTCGTAGGATTATTATATTTGTTTTCGTTTATATGTGAGACGTTTTTTGTTGAAAGGGGTATAAGTCCTTTTTTAGAAAAAAAAAATTAACGTTACGTTTTGGTTAGATACAGTTTTTACACTTCCAATTCAATGTTTTGCACTTCAGATTTGACTATAGGATAGTATTATTAAAATCGTTGTTATATTAAAGTAATTATTGAAATTCTTTTATATGAATTGTTGAATTTGAAGTGTAAAAACTGTATTGATATCATCTTTTTATAATCGAAATGTTATCACGCTGTCAACGGTGTAAAATATCCTCATGAATTTATCAAAAATAGTTGAACTGTATAATGTAGTAAGAATTTTTTTTAAGTGGAATAAGTCTATTTGTATCAATCGTTATTAAATAAGTTTTTTTGAGATATGATGAGTTTATTGTCTTACATACCTTCGATTCATAATAATAATAATTTCATATTAAGTGTATAAGAGGAATAAGTTTGTTATTGATTATCTTTAGGAAGTAATTTACTTTTCGTACTAGATTGTTTATAAATCCATTATAATATACCAAAGTGTAATTAATTCTTATTAAAGTTGATTTTCGTTTATTTACACGTCTGAATTTAATACTTATTTTTTTAATTGTAAAAATATAATTCAAAAGATCCGATTTCGTTAAAATCATGACCATTAATTAAATTTTTCATAATTTGTTATTATTAAAAGATTAGTATAAGTCTATTGGTAATTAAAAAATGGATTGTTTTCTTTAATATTTTTGCATAAAAAAACTTTGACATACTGACAATTAAAAAAAAATCTGAATTGATTAACATGTCCCATTATTTTTATAATTACATATACGAACACAAACCTTCAAATATCTCACAATATAAATTGACTTATACTTCTTTAAAAAAAAAAAACCTCTCATATATATATACACATTTTTCATAATTTGTTATTATCGAAAGTGTTATAAGTCCATTTATTTCTAAAAAATCTATTATTTTAATAAAAATTTTTTACATAATAAACTTTAACGCATTCACAGTTTAAAAAAAAACCCGAATCGATCAACATACACCAATATTTTCATACCACAAACCTTAAAAAACCTCACAATATAAACAAACAGACTTACACCACATTCAAAAACATCCCGATCACATACATATTTCTCATTTCCAATATCGATCGGTCATTATTTTTCGCTAAACGAGCGTACAGACCGGTCGACTAGGTCCATTTGCAATAATGAGATATCGTCATCGGCGCAAAAAACTTTAAATTGGCTGTGTGTATAGTATTTTATGGGGGCCGAGGAAATTTTGCGATGCAGCGCTAAAGAGAGTTGATGGTGGAACTTTCGAATTCGAAACATAAAAAGCGAATTTCAGCGTTCGTTAATAATTTCCTCTGTCGAGGAAATATCGCGCGGGGATATTTCAGGCGACCTTTTGTATCGCGAATATCGAGTTTCTGTTTCTGCTCATACAATATTTAAGAAGGAGAATGTTGTGAGGAATTTGTTCTTTTTGAATTCGTATTATGTGCGGGTTATTTTTTATTTATACATCGATCATTTTATTATTTGAGACGTCTTGAAAAATTATGATGTCAATACCGTTTTAAATTCTATTGTAATAAATTGAGAATTCATCACATAATAAATAAATTTAACGTGTAACTGTCAGGTGTTCTGGAAGTGATACTTTTAATAGTCATATTAATAATAATAATAATAATAATAATAATAATAATAATAATAATAATAATAATAATAATAATAATAATAATAATAATAATAATAATAATAATGTTTGGGGTTAAAGATGAGGTTGAATAGAAAATTCATAAAACAACCTTCAAACTTATCTCCATATCCAAATATGTACCTCACCTCACCTTTAGACTGATTACAGCCACAAACAATTTTTTTTAGTTTTTTTTTTATTGATAATTTAATCTATACTATTGAAAAAAATCGTAAAATATGATAATTTTCCTAGAGGGGAACAATCTCGAGGATAATTTTCCCTTGAGGACAAAGGAGGACAGAATTTTTGAGGAGGATAAAGTTCCCAAAAGCAGAATAATTATCATCAAAGGAGAGCATCTAGTCAGTTTACTTTATATCATTAACAAACTAAAACTGTCAATTATAACCATAGCATCACAAATTTAACGTTACATTGTTACCGTTGCGCAACGTTTCCACCATACAAGAAACACAACTTCAGAACAGGATTCAATCAAATTTACGACAACCTTTATCCGCAGCTAATACATTTTTTTTCGGCCAATTTTATTTATTAAGACACAAAGGCGTATCGTTCTTTTGTCAGCCATAGACCCGTCGGAACGTCAAAATAAAAAAAAAATCCCTCACACAAAAAAATATAACCTTCCGGCGAAACGATACCGTTGACGATGGCGCAAACACCGGACAAAAGTTAACAAAGGGCGCAGAACGGTCTCCTGGGTAGTCGTGGCCCTTTAATGGAGAATCCGGGCCGGTGCCACGAGAACAACAACAACAAGAACAACAAATTCGGTGGGGCAGATAGCCCGCGGGCGGTCGCCTTTGTGCGCCGCGGACTCAAAGGGTTAACTGTCGAACGTGAGATTCGCGTATGTGGGATTTTTTCGTGGGCACCGTTCGTTATGGAGGAATTTTTTTGATTGTTGATTTCATTTAAAAAAAAAATTATCTAGATTTGTGTGAAATGTATAAATGAATCTTTTTTGATGGTATATAAAGTCTATTGCAAATTTTTTTCGATATATGTTACGTGTGGTTTGCGAAATTGCTGTTTGCGTAGAGGGAAGGGAAATTGTTGATGTTTTTCAACAAAATATAAATTTCTTCTTTTTCATTATCTTCGTTTCCACTTATTCCTTTTCATGGAAGTGTCTATGATTAGTTTAAGTTGGGTTTGTTTTTTTTTTTCAGTTTAAAGCTTTGATTGATAACTATAAGGCGAAAGTTACGTTAGGTGGAAAGGAAGACAATGAAAAAGTTAAAATTTCGGAAAATAAAGGCGTTTAGTTTTGAAAAATATCAAAAACGTTCCTAAACATTGTTCGTATTATTTTATATTATGTTATATAAAGTCTGTTGAAATTTTTTTCGGTGTATGTTACGTGTAGTGTGCGAAATTGCTTAGTTTGCGTAGAGGGAAGGGAAATTGTTGATGTTTTTCTACAAAATTTGGATTTCTTCTTTTTCATTATCTTCGTTTCTACACTCGTTTCTTTTTATGGTCTTGGAAGTGTCTATGGTTTGGTTAAGTTGGGTTTGGGTTTTTAGTTTTAAGCTTTGTTATCTACAAGGCGAAAGTTACGTTAGGTGGAAAGGAAGGCAATGAAAAAGTTAAAATTTCGGATAATGAAGGCGTTTAGTTTTGAAAAAATATCAAAAACGTTTGTAAACATTGTTCGGTAGCATTTTCGCAAACGACGAGTAACATGTTGTATATGAGAGAAGGTATTTTTTTTAGGAATTTGAATACTAAAAATTATTTTATAAATGGTAACAAGTTGACTGTAATCACAATTATTTACTGACTATATCTTTTAACGCTTAAATTTGGTCGAAAACTATTGTATTCGATAAGGCGTAGAAATTTTCACAATATCATAATCGTATATCAACTATGTTCATTGAATTTATTAATGAAAATTGTAGCTAAATTCTATAAAAATGTTTGAAATAATCATCTTAAAACGCAATAGTTATATTATGAAACATTACAGAAATTCATATCTAGAATATTATTAAATTTTGGTGGCGTAATAATTTTTATCTCAGCCATAAAAACAACTTATTCATGCACCAAATTTTATCTGAATATAACAAATTTAACACGTTTAAATCCCTTTTCATGTTTTAGCATGTGAATCCCGATAGTGCTAACGATACTAATTAAGCACACATCGAATCGAAATTATCATAACAATTTACAAATATACGAATCCGTAGCACTACCAATTAAAACAGAACAAACAACGGCAATATACCTCATTTGTTGCATTTATAATGGACTATAAACCACCGCATTTATGGAAATTTTCACCCATCGATTTAAACATTTTTCGTGGAATATTTTCAGACGCATTGCGAAAATTTCACAGGTTTCCCCTCATAGTCTGCTTTAAATGCGAGCGTATATATTTTTATTTACTCAATCTGCATTTCGAAGGTTTCTTAGCGAATATCAGCTGATGTCATCGGTTAGCCTCATTTTTCAGAAATTGATAATATCGAAGCCTTTGGAAATGGAATATTATATTTTTTTCCTAGAATCGAATTCATCACGCAGAAAATATAGAATATTTCGAAACGAATATTTTTTTAAACTCATATTTTAAATATATTGTCGTTTTTAGTATGAGGGATAAAAAAAACTCATATTTTCATATGAAATATATGTATATTGAAAGTGTTCCCCAACTTTTCATTTTATATATGAATATATTATGCGGGTGCTGAAAAAAATCTCATTTCATGAAAAAGTTATTCAATTCAGTTTATTTACACCTTAATCAGACCATCATTAGCCCTGAGGGTAAACGTCGCCATATTAGATTTATTATCGCATCAGCTGAAGGAAACGAGTCGTAAAACTCGTCCGAGGAAATTATTTTTAATTCAAAAAGCGCAAGCGTTTTGAATTTTCTTGCGGTGTTTAATTTAAATTTTAATTAAACGCGATTTCATTATTACTTATCGCGATTTACGCCCCGTAATGAAAACGTGTGCTTTGTGGATAGTTTCGGTAATCGGATCATGTTATTGATAAGGTGTATTTATAGATCGAATCTAAATTAATATTTGATATTGTCTTCGTATTATGTTCTAAAATTATCGTTATTAATTGTTATGTTCGAATTGTTTACGTATCGTGGAATTTAGATATAAAAACTACACATAAGAAAATATGTACTTTAATTTTAAAAAAGCTATTTTTGCAAATTTTGCATTAATTTTGATAGTGTTATCATTACTGACAATGAGTATAATACCTTGAATGATTTTTCCAGAACATCTTCAAGTTTTTTGGCACATTAGGTTGAATTAAAAAAATCTAGCTATTTTTATAATAAATTATTATTTTGCCACAATGGTAAGATCTGGATAACGCTATTATACAATTATAGTTATTAATTTAAAATTTACGACGTTTTTCTATGATTCCGCATGGAAAATTTTTGCCATGTCACTCATTTTTTATAAATAATATTTAGATGGAAGTTCTATTCAATTATACTGATGGAACCTATCTCCAATTTTCATATGGTCACTTTATTTTTTTTACACACGTATCTTAAAAACGTATCTTAAAAACGTATCTTAAAAGAGATTTGAGTGTATTTTCATATGTGTAGTTTTAAAAATCCGGTATTTATAGACAAATTTTTGATTTATTGATGTTCAACTTAATATAGAACTCAAAAGTGTTTTAAAAAAATTGCTCTAAGATTTTTCCCAGAAATGGTAATACCATCAAAATCACTACAAAAATTTATAAAGATAGCGTTTTTAAAATGAAAATATTTTCATATGAGTATTTAAAAAAAAATCAGTATTTACACAACACAAAAATTACATATTCTCCGAAAGCAATACACAAAATTCGAAACATCTCCAATAAAGAAACATTAAACACACACCGCGAACAAATACAAAATTTCACCCGCCATATTTCGAATTCGAAATCGAATCACAAAACTCTCCACCCGTAAAATAACAACCCTGGATCGACAGGGGCGTATTCTCGCCCACTTCTCCAACTTCCGACACGGCGAACCCTCGACTTTCGAACGGGGCAATAATCTTGCACATAATTCGATTCGTTCTCCGTCACGGAATAATTTAATTACCGTAAGTCGGGGACAATGAAGCCCCGGTCCCCGGGGGCAAACTTTTGGGGGTGAAATTTCTTGATTTTCAGCAATAGACGACAAATGGGAAGAGTGACTTCGCGAACATAAATCATCTTAGCAAAACAGTGATTATCGCCGACGACGAGGGTCTCTGAGCCGTTCTCTGAGCCGTTCTCTGAGCCGGTTCTCTGAGCCGTTCTCTGAGCCGCGGACGAGTTTTTAATGGCCGCTTTTCGGGGGCCTCGAGTTTGGCCAAATATTTGGATTGTTCTGGGGGAGTTTGCCGGTTTTGCGATGTCGGGTTTTTTTCTTTGGGGTTCTATTGTGTGTTGTATCTTTATATTTGCGAGATAAAGGTGTTGGAAATTTATATTAGAGTTAGTTAAAGTTTTGGGCGTAATAAGACTGTTCGTTCGTTGTGTAAGGTTCCCCAGGGGATGGACGATTTAAGAAAAGTTATTTTATATACGTATATTATATAAAGTTTAATTTTAGTAATATAATAAATGTAGTATTTAGATATTACTCAAATTAGATCCATCATTAAGCTTATATCTCTCATATTGATAATTTAAATTAAATATTGTATAATTTTTTGTTCATCTATAAATAATGTAAAGAGGTACATTTTCATAAGAGTAATTTTTATCGAATACCTTTGAATTTATTTTTATTGAAAAATTTCATTAGTTCAACAAATATTTTTCATAGTTAATTAATAAATGTGTAAAACAAAATGTCGTCTGTTAGCATTATTTGTTTATAATTAATTAAACTGGAATATTGAACAATATTTTGATCATCATGAATAATGAGAAGAAACATATTTTATTAATAACCTTTGCTTTTGGTCTGATGAAAAACTTCATCAGGTTTAAAAATACCTTTCATAGTTGACTAATAAACGTGTAATTCAAATTGTCGGTATTATTCATTCATATTTATTTTTAGTTTCAAAGATTAATATAATGATGAATTGACGTGAACTGTACAGTATCAATTTTATATTGCTAAAATTAAAACTTTAAAAATAGAAAATTTTCTTCGTGAAATTGGGTTTTTAAATCGCCCATTTTTCTTGCGTAACTTTATAGCCACTCTTAGTTGGAGGGCCACTCCAACGATCTTAACTCGAAATGACTAGTTGAAATATATGATCCTAAAATGAAAGAAAAACAAGACAGAATATCGAATTTCGAAATAAAATAATAAAAAAACCTTTTTGACATAAAATAAAATTCAGACATTCATAATACGACCGATGAAAAGCACTTTTAAGTTGTACCATCAAAATTTTGACTGATAACTTCAATTCTCACATTTAACAACCTCAAATGCGCCTCAGTTTCTCTTTAGTGCGGTGTAAACGTGAGCTATGCAAATATTTATACTTCGCAAAATTAAATTTTGCAGGGATGGATGTGCAAACACATTACGTGCAAAAGCACTACGTTCTTCTGACACTCTCGCATCGTATACTATATATTCTATGAGCCGAAATTGATTTACATTATTTATGAAGTATTTAGGACAGAGTGACGTCATGTTTATGAACATTTTCTGTACGGCATAAATTATGCTCTAAGTGAATAGAAATCTTGAAACTCCGGAGCAAATTTATTCCGTTTTTATTTCGAATGCTAAGCCTTCAATTTTTAAAAGCGAACCCTTTCAAAAATTATTCCGAAATATTATACGAAATTTATTGTTTTATTCATTTTTTTTTGTTGAAAGCAATGTTTTCAATTAAGGCCATGTCGAATTTATTACAAAAGATATTTTCATAACTAATATTCGATATTTGACGACGAAAAACTTCTGAGCCTCGAACTCTTTTTGGAATCGTAATTGAATTAGGCGTCGTGCGAAAGGCGCACATTCTCCGTTCATTATCGCGTTATCGAAGTCGATAATTGTCGAAATTTCATCGAAATTCGACGATAATTGAACCGAATCGGCTTTAGCAAAAACAAATTGATGGGCGGCAATTTTTTCACTATAATTTAACATGTTCGGCGTTAACGTTTACACGCTCGCACGGTTATATAGACATCAAATTACCGTGTGAAATATGGAGACGGCGTGTCGACCCTAATTTCGCACTGCCCTATACACACAGTGTGTTCAGGAAAATTGTTACCGTTTTGCTAATGTATAAACGTATTAATGTCCAAGGAAATTGGACGAATAAATTGTAATATTCGAAGAATTAGTGCATAGCCCGCTGAGTATCAACGGAAAATTGTTTATGCGTGAAGTTGTAATAACAAATATAGCAGAAATATTAATTTTATTACAAAAATGACTTTCTTATTAAGAACTTACGAAAATCGGTTATTTTTATATAGAAATCAGAAATGTGTGGTCTATGGATGCGGTAAATGCGACACATATCTTAAAATTTTGTATTTAATGTCACATTTTTTGTTGTACTGTATTCGATTTGAATTTTAGGGTATTCGAAGTATCGACCGCATCTAAGGACTATACGCCAATAGTTAAAATATATTTTTGTGTCTAAATATGTCTATTTCTATGTCTTGGTAGTATAATTTTGATGGTGTTTTAATTGTTTCGTGAAGCGTTGTATATTTTAATGGTGTTTCATTTGTTTTGTACGGGGTTGAAAAAAATGGAATAGGTGATGATGAAATGGTCGATTGATATATGAAATGTTAAAATGGTTTCAATAGAAAATAAAAAAAGTTGAGTGGATGATAGATTAATGAAACGAAAAAGATGTTTGAAGTATAATATGTTGAGTAAAGGAAATAAGATAATTGAATAGGCTTTTATTTAGTATGGATATTGAATTTGTGTGAATATGTTTTATCGATTTTAGATGAAATGATGATGATTTTCACATTTATAACAATGAAAATTTTCGTATATTTGTATTGAAATATATATTTTTTTCAAACTGATATGATAACTGAATTAATAATATTAAAACCTTAATGATACCAGAGATCGTTCACATATCTGTAGTTGACCACTTTTCAGATAAACGTAAAAATCAATTTTTTAAAGACAATAATCTTTCAGAAAGGGTGTGATAAATAAGCTGTTTATTACATCTTATCTGTCGCACCCATTCCAAAAGATCACAGTCTTTAAAATTCTTAATTTTCACATTTTTCTGAGAAGATCAACCACTAGTGTCGTTTTCCTTATGAGTATTTCTATTTTCTGATTTGATTTCTTTAAATTTATATAATCTTCATAAAAAAAAAAACACCAAAAATCGATAAAAAATTGAAATCATACGATCAAAAAGCCATCATTAATATTAAAGAAATACTTACAATATAAAAACAACACACCAAAACCCTTACAAAACACCCACCACCAACAAACAAAACGCCCAAAATTCACACGGCAATTACTCGAAAACGCACACCACCCCCGATAAAGACACACGAATAATTAATCAAACCGATCCATAATAAACAACTCGAATAAGCGACAAGAAAACCGAACCCCATAAATTCCCTTCGACCCTTATTTTCGGCACACGGTGCCCCTACGCGCCGCCGCCTCTCTATAACGTGTAATAGTTTATTATTTTAACGTCGTATACGTGTCATCGTGCGATAAAATATCGTCACGTAACACGTAAATGGGCCTACAACCTCCGCCTGAAGGCTTTCAGGGTTCAGCAGAGGTCCTGGGTTCAATTACCGGTGTTGTTTATGGGAAACGATCCTCAAAATAACGCTCGACGGCTTCGCGAAAGTGGTGTATGGAGGTTTCGGGGTGTTTGGGGTTTCGGGGTGTTGAGATCGCAATTTCTAATATTGGTAAGGTGGTGATTTATGGTTTTTTTGGGAATATGTTTGATTTGGATGATGTTGTACTAATTTCTTGTTGGTTTTTTATATACAGAGTGTTTTTAGATGAACGCAAGCAATGCCGTACGTAGCAAGCCATTGGCAACTGGGAAAGCGCCAAGGGCGCGTGACTTTTGGGGCGCCGAAGTCGCCTCCGTTTTTTTTAAGTGATTACTTTTAAACAATTTAGATGTTTTCCATGGGAAAAAAATTTTGGGGTCCGAATAATTTTGAGAAGTGTCGAATATCGAAAAAAACATTTCCGAAAGTTAGTGTGAAATAATTTCGCGTGAAGCTAACTTCGCGCGAAATTATTCATCAAACAACGATAGGTTGGGTTAGGCTTGGTGAGAAATTCGCGAAAATATTTCCGAAAATTGGGTTAGCTTCACGCGAAATTATTCATCAAACGACGATAGGTCGATAATTTTTCATTTGAAAATTATGAAATAAAAAAATTATTTTTGACCAGCTTCTCCATGGAAAAAAAAAATTTTCCAGTTCCCCTTTGGAAAAAAAGGGGCGCCAAAATTTATATTTGCCAAGGGCGCCAAAAAAATTCCTACGGCTCTGAACGCATGATTTGAATTTTGTGTTATTTGTGCGATGAATTGTTAATGAAAAAAAAGTCAGGGTTCAGGGTTATTTATTCAAAATGAAGTGTTACATAAAAAAATATCGCATTTTATTGTTGATGTTGTTTCTGGCCGTGTGATTTCCTGTTTTGGTGATCAGAATTGGCCGACTTTTTTCTTTGGGGATTTTTAAATTGTAAGGTTTATGCCAATAAGCCCACTACCACCCATGCCTTAAAAGAGGAAATTAAGTGTTGCATCAATGAAATTCAGCCACATTTATGGAAAACGGTAATAGAAAATTTCAATAAAAAAGTTCGTATGTGTCAGAAAAGCCGTGGAGGCTTTTTGCCCGATATGCTATTTCATACATAACCCTATACTGTATACTTTAAAAAAATGAATTTTTAATTATAAACCTGTGTTTTCTATCAATATTACTTCTTGTACAAATCTTGAGACACCCTATATGTTTGGTGATTGGATTTTTTTTTTTTGGTGCGATTGGAATGTGTTTATGGAAGTTATGGAGAAATGTTGGGTTGTTTTATCAAGTTACGTGTATAGGATTCATGATGGTTTACTTTAGTGTGGGGAGTGTAGAATTTTTAATTTTTTATATGGGGAAAATGCGCAAAAGTTGGGTATTCTAGGTTTTTCATTTGCTGAAAAGGTATTGATAATTTACTAGGATTCTGAATTATCAATATGAAAGTTTGAAAATTGTTAACTTTTTAATTGGATTGAAACAAGGGCTGTACTGAATTCGACTTGTAGCATTTTTTGGAGTCGGTATCGGAAAAAATCAACCAACTTCGATTTCTTTTCAATATTTTATTTAATGTTATGGCTGAAATCAATTGTTTCCGTTATGTTTCATTGACATATTCATAGTTCATCATTATAATAAAATAAAAAAGTTTGAGAGATCATTTTTTTCATATTTTTAATTTATTATGTTTATTATGTATTTCTATAACGTACTATCAATTTTATATGCAAACAAAAAAATCCGACCTTTTTAAAATCTCAAATCGGAGTCGGAGTCGAAGCTAACAAAGACAAAAGTCAATTTTGGAGTCGGATTCGGTAAAATTTGAAGCAAATATAGAATTACATATAAGCATTTATAAACTTTTTTTTATTTTGATCAACTAATTACAATTAATTCCAGAATTTTTCCATAAAACTCAAGTTTTATCAATCTACAGACATTTAAACATGAAAAATTCAAATATCAAGTCGAATAAACTTCTTATAGACTTTCCACATTACTAATTCCGACCCTGCACCACTTGCAACTCGAACAGAGGACGATATGTGAACTTTAAACTTGTAAACACTCTGTTCGATTTAATTATTCATCCTGAAAGGCGTGGGGAAAGTCACAGGGTAAGAGTCTGCGGTTTTTCAGCGCACGCGATGAATTTCAGCGGTTTCCCGAGTCAAATTTTTCACGTGGTCTTGTTTAATTAATGAACACGAGGTGTTAATTTTTTAATTAGGCGCTCTTTAGTGGCAGTCTTTTGGGCTGGTGTGAAATTTTAATGGGGTTTGTGTTGGTTGTAATTGCAGGTACTTATTTTCGGTATTGTGGGAAGTGGTTGTTGTTGGAGTCAATTTTTTAGTGGATGGAAGTGTGAAGTGTTATTGTGTGTTCATTGTAATATTTAAATGTGTTTGGTGAAGGTTTTTTGAAATAATTGGTATTTTTTTGATATGGAAAAGTATCTTAATAGAGTATTTTGTACTGAAAATTTCATTTTTTTTTGATAAAAATTATTATCATAATACAAAATGGCGTCAAATCATTCATGAAATTATCAGATGTGTCAGAGATGAATATTATATAATATAAAATTATATTAAATTTTTCTTACAATTTATATATTCGCATTAACTGATACGAGTGCAAATTTTTCAATTTAATTAAATGGAAAATTATACTTTTGATAAATCGTAGTAATACATGCAGACAGGATAGCGTTAGTGCTTCTAGTGGAAAATTTCAATATTATCGCGACAATTTTAAGGGTCGAAATCTGGCTTAAGGCCAAGAAAGTTTGACCATACCCGCTTTAAAAATATGTACGCAACATGCATGACGGAATATAAAGTTTTCCTGAAAGTACCGCGGTTATATTGCCACCAATATTTCAGAAAGAGTATCAAGTTTTTGTATATCGATCCGAAATTTATGAGCAAACAAAATGTACCGATAACGTCGCATATTACGACGCATTCTTTTTATAAATTCTCCATAGAAATATTACACAATCCATGTCATACAATAACGAAATTATCGATTCCCGTTCACCCATCACGATCAATTTGTACCGAAATATTTTTAATAGAATTTGCGGAATTTCAATCTATTTATTTTTCAGACGCACTCAAAGAACCGTTCGAGCGAAAACACCGCATTTTTATATATCGAAAAAGCGTATTTCTTTTCGAAAGACGTTTAACAAGTGCGTTTCTTATTTTGCGCAATATTGAGTAATACGAGCATAAAAAGTATTGAATTTTCTTCGATCGGTTTAATGTGACGTCTGACAGATCGTAAGCCGTTATATCCCTTTTAAAACGTATTAAACGCGTTTTATTAGGGCCGAAGCCTCGCTACATGAGAAAAGGAAGTCTCTTTTGTATTTCCCGCTCTTTTTAGGTTCGATTTAATATGTAAAAATGTCTCGACACGGTCCCCGGGACGGATTTAAAAAATTAGCCTGCGAACCTCGAGCGTTAAAAGGTCTTAAAACAAATTGGTTCGAAGTGTGACGAGGAAGGGCTTTCCCGGATTTTCCAGTGTCGACTTTTCCGCTTTTCCCGCATAAGAGGTCGGACGATCGAATCTATTGTTCGGGGGATAAGAGGAAAATTTTCGCGAAGGCTGATGGATAAAAAAAGGGAAAATGGGTTCGACGTGCTGTGTTGCTGTGATGCCTTTTATCGGTGCGCTGATGTTTCGCCGGAAAATATAACCGGTTTAATACAGCTATTTTTTAAATAAAAAATGGATAGTTTTATAATTGAATTTGTGGAAGAAACGTTGAAAGAAATTCGATAGATTTATTTCATGATTCATGAAATTTTCCGAACACTCAGACGTTTTTCCAAATCTTATTTGCGCTAGATCCTTTTATTTATTTTGAGATATTTACTTTAAGCTGAATATAATAAAAATAAGCAAACCCTAAAGGAACGCTTGCGATTTTCGCACAAATCAAAGGAATATTATCAAGAATTTCAAAGACAATGACCGTCTTTACCCATGTCACATATCGGAATTCATCAGAAGGTATTTCGCATATAATCCTCGACTCGCCCACATAAATGACGAAGGAAAATCCCCTCGAACGCCAACCGGCCATCATAATAGAGCACACATGATACCGCATTAATGCCGTATGTGAGAAGTAGCTTAAAGGACGATTTGGGAAATAAAATCCATATATTTATAAATACCATATAGAATTTATGATCGGGAACGGTCATCGCGTTTCCCATCGCGCGATTTTCTCCCCCTTATTTCCTTCTTCAGCACCGCAGAACATCCCATTTCCATTGTCCTCAGTCCTGAGGATTCTCGACAAAAGGACCCGGTGTCCATTCAACGTGGAAATCTCGTCCCCACATTTTTTCGAAGCGAGAGATCCTGCCATTACATTATGGACGTCTACCTATGCGGATTTGGCAAACATATTTGATGGCAGCCTTATTCGTTCTTGTGAAAGTTTTATATTAAATTTGTTAATGAAAATATGATTTTGGGAACAATGTGCTTTATATACGAGCAAAAGTTCATATATATCTTTTGAAATGTGGATATAAAAGTGGTGTGATGTTAACCTTTTTTTGGGGCGGCGCGATAACGTTCGGCAACATGTGCCACATCGTATAATTGTACAATTTTCCAAACGGTCGCACTCCCATTAATTTTCCGCAAATGGAAAAGCGCTTTTTATTTTTCCGAAGATTCAAATTATCGTCGTTAGCTGACGCATCACTTTTTTATTTAATTTCTTTTGGCAGAAATTCGAGTGGAAATATTCGTTCGATTTTCTTTTTGTATCGGATTCCGTTCATGATAAATTCATGGACTCTTTTAAAGGAAATTATCGTACGTAACGTTTCGTGTATATAATTTGAATATTTAATTTGACGGTCGCGTTTTGAATCAGTTATTCAATTTTTCACAGAGGACTGTTTTTTTTTCGTTAGAATAAGACTATTTTTGTTCGTTTGTATTTTCACAAAGACGACATTTCACGTGTTTTGTAAAAGCTTTGAATCTCTTGAGCTTTTAAAATATGAAAATACAATAGGAGATAAGAATTCTTTTTAAATTTTCATTTCTAAAACGTTAGAGATGATATTTAAGAAAGCAATCAAAACTCAAGCGGATTCTAAATCTACAATATGTTTTATATGAAAAAAAATTGCCTATCTGTCGTAAAAATAAACTGGTATATGAAATAATTTTTTTTTTTCATTTTTCGTGATCCGATTTCCATAGCTTACGTAGGAAGTATAGGACAAAGGTTGAAATTTGTACAAGGATATATATACTATATATACGGAAACTTAGCGGTGATCCTTAAATAGTTTTTGTCCTCCAGAGCATGGTATCCTCTTCTTCATCAAGGCTCTGCCACAAACTTGGTGACAAACTTCGATTATATATTTTTTCTTCATAAGCGTTGAGAATGTTCGCCAACTAACTTAATACTTTGAGATGACAACGTGACAGTGAAAGCTGGGATTTATATATAATATACGAAAAAATATCGATGGATGCTTTATCGCACGCAGTATATTTAAATTTATACGGAAATTTTCCACTTTGTTGTGTCAATTTTTCCCCTTCGCGCGTTGAGTTTTTCCTCGTTTTCCAATATTGCGAAACATTGTCATCGCCTTTCGCTGGCAGCTGTTACTTTACAAGGACTTGTACGTATATAACAGTATTAAACCTTCAACTTTCCTATGATGAAGTTGTGTTTTGTGCGCTTCTCAAATGTCAACTATCATATAATCGACGTATGAATATATAAGAGAAAATATAACAATAAAAAAATAATAATTTAATTTTGTAATATATTATAAGTAGATTCAATTTATTCAGGTAATATCTTTCGAAAAGCATATTAAATATTCAAATATAAAAGAGAAATATTAAATAAAAAAATTAGGTTGAAATTCTGTCGTAAATGTGAACAAAAGCGTAATATTAGTTACAAGTATAAAGTATTTAAATAGAAATATATGCATTTTTTTGTTCTTCTGACTCATGACTGATACGCTTACGTTTATCTTCAACACTTACTTTATCACATTAGTATGGGATTTACTAGAATTTTTTTTAATATTATATATACGAGTACACTTAGTACTTTATTCCTCTACTGCACCAACACAAAGTCAATAAAAGACCCAACTGAAACAGCATCCGAACACCAAAAATATACGCAATATATATTTATAAATTTTTTGCATTATCATTTGCTTCCTTGACTCATCATGACTCATTCGCTTACGTTTACACCCATTTTCACTATTCATGTTTTCACTTATCAAGAAAATTTTCAATGTACACCATGTAATTCGATATACTCAACACTTTATTCATTGCAAAAATACAAAGTCACAAATGAAACAGCTTCATTAACGAATACCAGACATACATATACGCATATTTTTTTGTTTTCTTGACTCCTGATTCACACACTTACGTTTACGTCCATCTTTATCACTCACTTTATCATTTATCACGAAATTTTTCAATATACATACATATATCCAATTCGAAACACTAAACACTTTATTCTTGCACTACACTAAAAAAAATTTAACAAAAGCCACCACTTAAGCAGTTTTATTAACGAACAAGCCAGCCCATGGTGCAGCAGTATGTTGCAGGGACTATCGATCATATTGATGATGGTTCAAGCTGCGGGTATGGTTAGATTATGATTTCCGTTTTTAACATCTACTCGATCGTCTCAAATCTGGTATTTAATCATTTGACCAGAAAATAAGAGTTAATTCTGTCTGACGATTTCAAAAAATGGTTTTGATTATAAAGCCCTATCTATCGATCGATCATCATACAAATTATAATATAATGTGCCAGCATTGTGAGTGATTGTGTTAATAATTACAATTGGTCGTCGACGGTCGGTACACCAGTATGTACTGTACGTGTGTTTGAATCGGCCCTCCTTCCCCTCTCCCTTTCCTATGTACATCCTTTCACTTCAGTTATTGTTATTTCAGTTGTTCTTTGAGCATGGTGGTACCTCCTCAAGGTGCTCCATGGGTATCGAAAAAACATCCGCCAATACCACCAAACCGGACACGAAAAAATAAATGACGAACACCCGAAACACACACATATTTTTTACATTATCAATACTCCTATGACTCATGACTCCCAAACTTACGTTTACGCCCTCCTTCACTTAATCACTTATCCCAAACTTTTTCACACCCAAACCCAAAACCCTCAACACTCGATCCCCGCACTGCACCAAAACCAAAACCAAAAAAAACCGAAACAACCTCATTAACAACCACCACTCAACCTCCCGAACAACATCCTTTGTTCTGAGCCCACATTTCGAAAAAATCGAACCATCGAACCGTCAAATTGGACCACTCGCGGGTGCACCATAACGACCTTTCGCGCGCATCCTTGTTTATTTTCGAGTGCGTTTTCCAACACACGATTTTCCAGGTGATGTAATAATGCGGGCCGCAGCCCCTGGGGGCCCCGGGGGCGTAGCCCCACCCGCCGGGGGACAGACACCGGTCGATAGCGTTGCGAGCTGACTCCGGACCACAGACGAGGATACCGACCTCGTGTTGGCACGTAGTAGTTCCGTCTAGTTGTTGTCTGGTGGTCTGCTTTGTTATCTGGAGGGTTGTTGGGGTTTTTTTGGTGGGGTTTTGGGGTCGGATTAGAGTTTTGTTTGATTGGGGAGTTGGGTTTTTTTAATGGGAGTTGTGTTTGAATTGATTGGAGATTGTTGTGTTGAGAATTGTAATCGAAGATTTTTCTGATAGTAGGATTCTATGTCTTACTATGATGAAATCGTTGGGACTAATTTTTTTGATTTTGGGATCTAAAAATAGCAGTTATTAGTAGTAGTTGAATTAAATGATATTATATTTACATCTTTCGATTTCGAAATAGAAAAATTTGGGTGCCAGTATGTTTTCGGCTGAACTGAATTTTGTTTTCCTAACCCAACCTAACCTAATCTAATCTAACCTAAACAAATCTAACCCATAGGTGCTTTAGGTGATAAGTAATTATTCTAACCTAACCTAACCCGACCTAATCCATCCTAACCCAACCTAAAAGATGCAGTTCAGCTAAACACATAGTAGCACCAAAATTTGTAACTAATTTTATGTATTTTCAAAGATTTTATGACGAAATCGATGTGGCTAATTTTAGGATTTTGGGATGTAAAAATGGCAGTTACTAGAAGTAGTTAAATTAAGATGATATTATACATCTTTCGATTTCGAAATAGAAAAATTTGTTACTTATTCTATATATGAATATACTCAATGGTTTTATGATGAAATCGTTATGATTAATTCTGGGGTTTCAAAATTTAAGAATGGCAGTTACTAGAAGTAGTTCAATTGATATTATAATATATATTTTATTTTCAGATTGAAAAATTTGAAACATGTTCTATATACTCAATGGTTTTAAGAAATCATTGTGACTAATTCTGATATTATGAGATCTAAGGATGGCAGTTACTATTAGTAGTTAAATTGAGATTATATATTTTTCGGTTTAAAAATTTGTGATTTATTTTATACACTCATTGGTTAAAACAATTAAATTTTATGGCTAATTCTGAGATTTTGGAATCTAAGGGTAGTATTATAATATATTATAATTAATTTGAGATTATATATTTTTTTATTTCGGAATAGAAAAATTTGGGACATATTTTATGAAATCGTTCAGGCTATTTCTGGGATTTTGGGATCTAAAGATGGAAGTTCCTAGTAGAAGTTAAATTTCACTGTATTTCTAAGTACATTCAAAGCTAATACTTAAAATGTCGTACATTTACAAAGTCTCGAAATGTTTCAACTGAATTGGATAACTTTTTGAATTTACAGACATGTTACTTCGCTCAAAAGATACTCTAAAACTTCGATATTCCGCATATTAAAAACAAGACTTAAATTTAAAAACAATCATATTCCAACAAAGAAAACTCCTCATTTCCAACACAATTATCCTCAACAACACCCGCATTATTATATACCACTTAACGATACTTAAAACGTATCATTGTTTTCCATTTTAATTGCATTTCCTTGATCCCCGCATTATTCACGAGTCCAACACACAATATAACTCATGCGGAACAAACGCGCCCACGCAAAAAGCGAAACAAAAAACCGAATGAAAGTCACAATCCTCATTATTCCCTCAAACCCACAACGACCCGTGGACATTTTTCTTTCGTATCATTTTACAATTTAGCCATACAAACGTGTATATATACATATATACTAAAACTTCGAAGACCCGGCGGGAAACTTTCACCCCCGTAATGTATGCATGAGATTGTTCGCGTTCCCGTTTTTATCTTTCGCGTTTAGTTAACGAATGCAATTTCGTCCCTGGGGAGAGGTTCGCGTTATTAAAAGGACTGGAATGCACTCGAAAGTATAGCAATAACGAAAAGTCCCTGTGGACGCGGGAGGAAATGCGTTTTGTCTCCGTTTTCCATTTGGAATATTGAAGTGGTTTATAAAAACGGCGTATGGAATCGGAACATGTGGTGTATGCGATATTTAATCGAATTTGATTCGCTTATTGGTTTGTTTATGTTTGTTTAAATTCAATGTAGTCGATGAATGATACATTTTGTAGCTTTTGTAGATATACGTTTGAAATGTTAAAAGTTTGGATGCACTTTTTTCATGACTTCATCATCGTCACTATTATCATAATCAATCTACCATTAACATTCTTATCAGAATTATCATTTTCAACATCGGTGTTATTAGCATCATTACCAGAACTATCCATAGCAACAGTATCATTGTTATTATTGAAATTAACATAATTTTCATTATATGTAGTGTATATAATGTTCATATTACCACATCAGTGCCTTAAATTCAATTTAGTCCCTATTTTTTTTTTGCATTTATAAAAGTTTGAAATAATATAAAGGGATTGAATAGCATCATCAAAACTATCTATAGCATCGATATCAGCATCAGCATCAACTTAAGTATTAGCATTATTGTTATAATTGTCATTAACATCAACAGTGTATGCAGCTTATATAATTTTCACCATACCACAACAATACCTTAAAATCAATATAATAGTCTATGAATAAAAAATTTTGTTGCTTTTGTAAAAAAGTTTGAAATAGTACGAAGAAGTTGAGTAAACAATATTTTTTCCACGATTTTCTTATCGTCACCATTATAATCATGATCAGAATTATCATCGGCATCATAAGCATCATTAGTATCATCTTCAGAACTATCTGTAACATCAGCATCAGCATCATCACAATTTTAACGAAAGTTTTAAATTTTTTTCGTGCTTACATCATAAAAGGAATGCAATTTTCAAAAAAATCCAATATTGAATAGATTCTGGCTAACATATACGATCAAAATCATTTAAAAACCATCCCAAATACCACTTATCTTCAACATAAAATAATATGAGAGACAATATATAATATTTACCAAAGCCAAACAAACCACTGATTCTTCAACTACACACAACATAATATAATAAAATTGAGAATCCTTCATAAATTCAGCCAGTTGAAAAGCGTGCAACCCTCCAAAAGTAAAAATAGAACGGCAAGCTTTTATGTAAACAAGATGAGTAATATATGTTACCGGGATTTATCGTGAATTCTTGACATATATTTTCTCGGGCGAACTATCACGCCCCGAGGTCGGATAACAAACAAACAAACAAAAGCGGGAATTTCGTAACGAGAGAGAAATTTTGTGCTCTTCGTAACAAAACGTTACTTTGTGATCTTTCTTCGGCACATTCGTTATCCGGATTTATATATTGTACGGTGCGTTTTGTATAGGGTGATTCGGCGGTTCCGGAATCTGTTTTAATTATAACTTTTTCGGTTTAATTTGTTCCCGTGTGTTTTCGTTTGTGTGCACATGTTTGTACATGATCGTATCGCGATGAAATTGTTCTATATTCGGTCGAAATTAATGTTTGATCGAAAATGGAAATTGTTTGAAGGTGTATGGAAGTTTTTAATGCTTTTTATACGAATGCAAATATAGTTTTGAATTTAATTCGATGCTGTTTTATGACTTCAATATTTTTTTCGATTTAAATGGTAAAAGATGTTTAAAAATGAATTTTTAAAATATGAAAATATATTTTAGAGTTCAAAAGACTCATAAAACATACATGTTTACAAAGGGCTCCAACTTTTTTATTGATTCAAAAATTTTAAAACAAATACAGGTATCCCCCGATTTAAGCGGTACCTGGTTTATCTGTATCTTCATTTTTTTGAATAATAAATCATACAAAATGTTTTAACAAATTATAAAGAATCATTTGAACTCCCTTTTCAAAATGAATTGAGCCAAAATTTAGCATTATGAAATTTCAAAGAATAAATCTATTCAAATTTTCCGAACGTGACCTTATTACATTTCAAACTAAGAAGTACCATCTTTCAACATGAAAAAAACCTCTTTAAACAAAATTTAACATCATCCAAAGGTCAAACAGACATCGAACGTATCAATCTCCCGAACTTTCCAGAACAAAAATACCCAAATTCAAATCCAGGTCGACTTCCCGACCAGCCTACTCCCGAAATATAAGCGCTGCTTACACAAAATGTCGGCAGAATCAGGATTTATCCCTTCCATGGTGTGGGAATATTAATTAAAAACAGGCAACGGCTCGTTAATCGGTGCTTTCGCTCCGATTCGATGTAACGAGGCGTCGTTAGTTAGTTTCTGAGCTCGAATTTTCACATCGGAAAAATATTCTGAATTCAATAAATCCCGCCCCGAATATTATTTATTTGCGGAAATTAAGTCGCATTGAGGGCGGGAAGAGGAAATTAAATTCACTTTTCTTTCCTCTCTTCCGCGTTTCGGATGTCTATCTGTCTACGCTTTTTTTATTATCAAATTCTATGGGTTCTCTGATTTAATTAATTTCTTCTCGGATTCGATCAAAGGGCGATTTTTTTCGGTCTAAAAGACCGACACCTCATTACGCTTTTTTTCATTTCGTTTTGAAAAGCGGGACACGGAACAGACCGCATAATGGACGTGCGTATGTAAATGTCTATGATGGTCTGTATTGAGATTATTGAATGGAATCTTAAGGATATTGGATTGATTTTGGGATATTTTCCTTTTTATTAAAAATAAATCAAATTTTATCATTATCAGATATGATGTTTACTTTGTTCAAAATCTAATCCTTTCCATTTTTATTTAATTTTATGGTTCATTCCATACATTTTATATTAACTTATAATTTTTTATTCATACAGCGGTTCCCAACCTGTGGTATGCGTACCACTAGTGGTACGTGGTTAATAGTTGGTGGTACGCAGAAAAAAAATCAGTAATGGCGCACATACAGGAATGATTGATTTTCAAATATAAAAAATATACATGTTTTGTAATAAAATTATCTAAATTAATCATAGTCGACATCAATATGTACAGTTGATGATCGAAAATACGGAAAAATTTTCGCCTGTGGCACTCTTTTTTCTTCAATATTTTAATATTCCAACTTTTTTCTTTTAATTTTCACCATAAAATTTTTAATTTCACCATAAATTTTCAAATTATTATTTTCAGACAATTTAGATTTTTTTCCATATTTTAAAATCATGGGGTAAATGAAAATCAAAAAAAGGGGGTTCACAATAACAATTTGCTCCGGAGCATGATTTTTCTTTCTTTACTTTCCTTGTCGCTGTACATTTATATATAGGTAATTGCTACAGTTCTGGGTGGTAAAGTTAAAAATAATATTTATTATAGTCTATAACAAATATTAATCTATCATTCAACAAATATTTATTCAAACCGAATGTACCAAATGTTTTCCCTCACCAATCGTATATTATTCAATGTTAATTTGTACGACGTACTATTCAGCATATTGCATATGGAATGTATTAATGAAAATTATCGAATTCAATTGATAATATTTCATTCAGAGAAATAGCGAGGTTAAATATAACGGAAACGCTACGTTTAAATGAACCGGCATTGAATGTCAGAAACTTTATCCCAGAATAAATTTTACTGTCAACGTTACACGCAATCATAACGAAGACAGCGGTTTTTATTGTATGCCTCCCGGCGATATTGTATATAATAAAAAAGAGTGAATAAAAGAGAGGAACCGCGAAGTTTACTATTAAAAAACTTGCTCTCTCACAGCAACGAGTTGGTAATACGAAAAAGTTCAGTCGGTACGATATTGTGTTATCAACTGGTAGAAAAGTTTACAGTGGAAAAATCTACGTACGTGTTTACTTTAATGCGGATTTCGGTTCATATTTTTAGCCGGATTTTGATGTGTGTTTTCGTTTTGAGAGATTGTGTTCGTCGTAATATAATATTGGTAATATTATATTTCGAAGAATGTTCGAAAAAGTCTTTTCAATATTGTCGAAAGTTTCGGTGTTTTTCTTCATGTGATGGAAGTTATGAAAGAATTGTATCTTTGTTACGTAACTTTTGCAGTTGCGTTTTTCGGGAATAACGTAAAAAGTATTGCGTTTTTTTGTGAAATTTAAACATCATTGAAAATTTGTATTAAAATATTTTTGTAATCGGTGAATCCCGACTTTCGTCTTCTAAAATGAGATTTATTCTGATTTACAAAGTCGAGCCTTTTGTCTGTGATCTTCAATGTCCTTTTGAACCGCATTGCGACACTTTGATATCATCAATACAAGTCTTTCTCAGCCTTTTATAGATAAGACACACCAACGTAACCGTAAGACACACCAACTGTCATATTTGACACAGATGACGTTAAACATTTAATTTTTTGATAACACCAAGGAAAAAACACACTAACAAATAAAAATAATTTTCACAAAAAAACGCATTTTTTTTGCATTATTCATCAAAAACGCAATTATAAAAACATTCCGTAATAATATTACATCGAAAAGATATTTTGTCAAATGTAACATTTTCAATCGACTATCCATGTATTGACTTTAATAAAGTATAGTCAATTGAATTGAGTCAACTAATCGTCCAATTTCAATCAATGATGAAATCAAAATTGATTCGAATCATATCTTATAAAGAACATTTCCAATTTTTTAGATTATCAAGATTATTATTTCAATATATTTTTTTAACATTCAATAGAAAATTATTTATTTTTACAAATAGACAAAACACGCGAATTGTTTATTCTAGAATTTTCGAAAAAAATACAGACTCAAGTTTATTTATCTTCCAAGAAATATAGCTTAAAGACCTTAAGCTTTATTAAACGACCGCCACGACCATTAAAAAAAACAAAAACTAGAATCAGTAAAACATTTTCCGTGTAGTTAAAACTATGGTACCATCGTCGGACCGCAACGTTATTGTTTTCTTCCCTTTAACGGCGCAAAAAACCCACCGATAAATTTCGTTTTATTTCACGAACACATACACAACCCGTAATATATTCGTATATAACTTATTTTAATATTCTCCGAAAAGAAAACGTATTACATTGGGTAGATTTATCTGACCGTTGATTTATTCGCGGGTGTCATCGCGCCCCGGCCTCATATCGTTTACGGACAGGGGCTGTGCGCGAACGGACAGGTGTCACTTATTCAAATGCAAATAGACAAAAGTATAAAAAAAATTAACCCGCCCCTGCTTGTATAATGCGATGTGTGCGCGGAATACTTTTTGAATTTATTTGTGGGAAAATCGGATTTTTGCGGGTGGAAATGGGATTTTTTCTTTTGAAAATGTAAATTTTCTTTGAGAGATTTTGTATAAAATAAATTTTTTACATGATTCGATTTTAAATATTAATGGTTTTTAATATATTATGATAGTATAAGGGTGAGGGCACATTTTGTGTATTAACATTTTAACGTTTATGTTCATATATTTTCATATTTTTAGATTCATGCTCACTATGGGGTCTTTTAGTATATGAATCGTAAATAATTTTTCATATGAATGCATAAAGTATCAAAAAAATGTCAAAATGAAAAAGTTAGGGTAGACCGTAGATTTTCGGTAGTTGACATGCTACCCATATCTATTGCTGAATAAGAACTTTTTCATATCCATTTCACAATTTTTTTTTTCAATTGACAAGGGCAACTATTTATTAATATATAATATAATAATTTAATAAAAAAATATTGAGCTTTTTTACTTTGATTACTTTGTTTATACTTTTTCCACCAATTACAAAATTTAAGCAATAAATGAAGCAGTCAATAATGTAATAACTAGGGAGGCCTTTACTGTAATTTTCATTAACCGGTAATTTTTTACTATTATAATAACCGGTTTACTCGTAAATTAAATTTAATATAAAAACCAGGAAAATAACGAAAAACAAAAAAAAAACGTAAACTTATACAACCTGAAATTTTTTCAAAAATATTTTTAAACACAATTCGAAACACAATTTGTTTTACTCACTGGTAAAAATTTAAAATTTACCGGTAAATTATCGAACTATTATTCGGGTCATTTACCGAAATGCCTTTCCTTATAATAAGATCTTTGATTCAAGTATATTTTTACAACAAAAAATCCATCAAAAATTTATTTCCCAATATTCTGCATCAGACATTATATAAAAAAAAAACATAACGATGAATAATTAAACAAACTCCCAATTAAAAAAAAAATACAAAAATTTTCCCACACTGTACCCGACACGCAATCCATCAAAACCAAACACATAATTCATCCCTCAAAAAAATCTCATTTAATTAAACCCACATTACAAACAAGCGTTTTAATAAACAAACATTCAATTTAGCAACGGGCGATAATCTCACCGAGAGGCTTCTTTATCACCATCACGACGGATAAATCAGGTTTATGGTGTTCAAACACCACCGATACTAACCTCCAGACGACGGACTAACTCCAGCAAACACCCACCCTGTTATTCCACAACACAATATAATAATAAAGCGGGCTTATTTGATTTAATATTTGAATTCGGCGCGCGAAACGCCTAAGGTCTGTTTTTCCGTGGGAAAATTTAGTGTAGGGCCGCGCGGAAATTGGAAAAGGACCGCCGACATAAACTTTCGCATTATTATTATAATGATGCCGTAATGTATATCGCTTTGTGTATATAATGGGTCATTGTGTAACTCGTGGACGTGTTGGAGTTTTTAATGGAGTCGGTCGAATATTGGTGGATTGGACGATCGATGGAAGTTGCGCGTTTTTAACCATATTTGAGACAATCGAGTAAGTGTTAAAAACGGAGCCTACTCTTGCCATACCCGCAGAAAATTGGAAAAGGACCACCGATATAAAATTTCGCATTATTATTATAATGATGTCGTAATGTATATTGCTTTATGTACGAGTATAGTTACAGTCAGAGCGTTCATCGGCGTTAATACATACATTGTCTGGAGAATGTATACGCGCGCTTCACGTTTTAGAGAAAGCGCGTGATACGAGATTTCGCATACGCTATTTCTAGAGATTGCATATATTAACGAGAGAATGCACCGAATCGCTGACATCGTTTAGACAATTCGTTTAATGAGTGATTTGACAGATGAGTTAGTTTCGTTATTGACAGTTGGAAACACGTAAAACACCACTGACGTTTAGAAGAAGTTCGGTACTTCATAATATAGCTACGAAGAAATACTTATTATTATTATGTTTATCATTTATTATACTCAATTCTCTGTATCTAAATATCTTAACAATATAAATCTCTTTTTTATTTCGTTACATATTGTGAAAGTAACATATGAGAACTGCATTCTATAATACAAAGCGTGTATGGGGACCTTATGTGTTGCCAACCGTTTTCCGTTCCCGCAGCGATACTTATCTGTCAAAATTTCTATTACGTAAATAAAAAATAAATTAGCATAAATTGAATAATTTGGTTTTCTCGTATTTCCTAAAATAAAACAACCCTATTATTATTCCCGAATTGCGATTTATTTATTTCGTTAGCACGTTATCTACGTCGCAATAGATGACTCATACATTCTCTAGTTAACGTGTTCATTTTTACTCCCGTGTATGTTTTCTCTGTTCGATTTAGACAAAGCATTCAATTGCGAGAGAATGCGCGTATTAACGGGCTTGATGCTTTGGCTGTAACATATATATATGTATAATGGGTTATTATGTAACTCGTGGACTTGTCGGAGTTTTAAATGGGTTGGTCGAATATTGGTAGATTGGACGATCGGTGGAAGTTGCGCGTTTTGTTTCTGATGTTGTATTAGGCGTGTAATGTTTGTTGTGAGGTGTTTGCGATAAATTTTCGGAAGTTTGGGTGTTTTGTGGGTCCATTATGCAGAGTTGAAGGTAACTCTTGATGAGTTTCAATATTGAAAACTATTCGTTGTTAAATGGTGGCGAATTTATATAATGATCGCGTTGTTTGTACATAGTTTAATATGATACTTTTGATAAAATTTTATAAATAATCTTGTGTAATTAGACTAATTGTAAGTGATTTCAGATGAAAAAATATTCATGTGATACAAATTTCGAGATTCTGAACGTAAATTTAATCTTAAAGTACTTGGATTATTCATATCAAAATTCCAAGATTACATTAGCTATTCCTGTAACTGACTCAAGGATTTCAGAATTAAATTTCCATTAGAGTTCTGGTACTAACATTTTTATTCTTATACAAAATAATATTTAACTTCTATTTCTCAATTATTTAATTTAAAAACACATAAAAATTTCTACAATAAGTCTAGAGATTCTGTATCAAGTTTTTATACCCAGGAAATCGATCAGTTTTCGTTGTCTCGCGTATTTGAAAAATCCGAGACTTCAAAATCCCTAGATGGGACACTCTGATTCTTTATCACGTAATGAAAAAAATAACATAAAAATTTCTACGTTAAGACTGAAGAATCTGTGTCGAATCAGCCCAAGTTTTTGCATCAAAAAAAAATCAACGATATTTCATCGTTTTGAGTCTAACAAGGAGAAGGTACAACGAAGGAAATCAACTTCGATATGGGATTTTTTTTCGATAGATCACCTCTATTGATTTGATATGGCAAAGTATAAGCGCGCATCACTGAGCCAATTTAATTATAAGCGACATTAAGTTTCGATAAATCAGTATATGCGATTGGACGCCATCTCGATATGTGGCGATCAATAGAGGTGATCTATCGAAAAAAAAAAAAATCCCATATCGAAATTGATTTCCGTCGTTGTGCCTTTCCCTTGTAAGATATTTGAAATACTTGAGACTTAAAAATCTCTAGATACGACACTCTGTTTCTTTATCTCAAATATGTATAGCTCAAATCAAATGTCCGAGGGTTAAACGTTCTGTTGTTTCTCTCGGATTTGAATTGGTTCTAGGAGGGTGTTTGCACGATGTACTCTAAATGGTAGGTACGCTTTGTCGCATATTAAATTAGACGACATTCCATTTATACGTATACAGTGAATTGTGTCCGATCACGTCCAATTGCTAAAGTTAATTAATGTCGCCTGTGACCGGCTTCCGAATCGGACTGAAATTCGTTCTGTTATACGCCTGATATCAGTCCAGTTCGATTTTATCACCAAAGGACGTTCTTTGAATTAAAATGTTGTAGATTTGATCTAAATGTCTGCTGAAGTACAAAAAGCCTTGCCTATTCGATTTCGAAATGAAATAATATTCAATTAAAACCAACCTAAACTGAAAATGAGTGCAAAAACTGGTCTTGGGCTTCGTTAATGTTATTTGTAATTTTAAGGTTTCATGTCGCGTGTGCTTATAATTGGGATTAAAATATCAATTTTAGAAAACGCGAATTTATTACTGTTTTTTTCTTTCGAAATCGCTTAAGTACCCGTGTTATGAACGCGAGCGTTCATTGAGCCGAAAAATTAACAAATTAAACCGAAATCGTTTCGATTCGCATTATTATTCCGTGCTTGTATACGAAAAACATTTTTTTAACGTTTCTTGAACAAAATAACTTTTTAATTACCAATTTTCTTTCAAATATCAACCAACGACTCGGAAATATCGAACGATCATGAAAATATCCCAACTGTATGGAAATTTCGAACCTACGTCAAATAAATATACCATTCCTATAAATTGATCGACATGAACAAAATCCCGCATCTTCAATTCGATATGATATAAAAAATGGGAATTTTCCGAATAAGCGAGAACACGCTGGGATCTTTTGAGTCGAACACAAAAGTCGATTTGCCTTTTCCCGCGTATTCTGAATGTTGACGTGTATATGGTTGATTGACGCCTTCGATGGAAAATCGAATATAAAAATAAGATGGGCTTTGAATTTGTATTTTCGTTGTTGTAATTGTGGAAAAATGTCGTTTTGTAAGGAAATGGATTCGTTTGAATGTTTGGGAACTCAAAGGAATGATTGAAATGTTGTTTATGTACATATGTTCGAGATATATATTGTTTTAATTAATATAATATATTTTGTAATTGATTATAAATGATTGAATGTGGTATTCTAATTTAAATAAGAACTCACAAGAGATGATGTTATGTCTATTGTCTTATTGTGATAACGAGATGTTCAGAGCAAATAACTTAATAAACAAATTTTGTTCAGAAATTATTTAATAAGAAACTTCATGAATAGTTATTTGAAGCGTAAGTCGAAAACAATGAAAAACAGCTTGGAATAAACAAGAATTTCGTTAGTAAAATAACATTTTAGCTTATTCAATCTTTTTCCGTATTTTCATAAATATTTAATTAAAATTCCAGTTATATTTGATATTGCATTCCTCGAATTTATTATATTCTATGTATAAATTCATAAATAAAATGAAAAATAATATCGACAGATTCTCAGAAAAAATGTTTTCAAAATTAATTTATTATTTCAAGCACGAAAATGAATTATATATTAATTATATTAAATAAAAAATATAAGCCCGTTCAATTATCCCACCAAACATCATCGATTAATTAGATAATGATAAAAAATAACACGAAATTGAAAGGAAAAAAACAATTTTTAATTTCAAAATCTTTTATTATTCAGGGTGAAACTCCATAGTGAGAAAGCGTTAATCATAAATCATTGATGACTCCGTAAGTGCAAATAACATAGATCTATACGGTGAAACTCTATGTATTATAAATGTTAATATGAGTCGTGCATGTGAGACATGAGTATGAAAATCGAGAAAACGTGCAAGAGAACTAAAGATTTATAATTTTTCTCATTTTAGTCTTACATTTACCCAAGAAGAGATATAAATGTGAGATATGAGTACGAGTCATGAGTGTGAGATACGAGTATGAGAAATAGAATAAAAAAAATGTACAAGAGAAATAAAACCATACATTTATATGTTTTTTTCTCGTTCTAGTCTCACATTTACTCATGTAGAGACATGAATGTGATACATACGAGTAAGTGTGAGTTGTATGTAAGTGTGAGACATGAATATGAGAAATGAGCAAATGTGCGAGAGAAATAAAGATATAAATTCATATGTTTCCTCTTATTCTAGTTTCACATTAACTCATGTAGACACATAAAGTTTCTCTCTTACAATATATTCTTACTCATCCGCTTTCCTAATTCATAATTCATAATATACACTTGCGATCACCATGCAGTCTCACCCCAATTAATAAATACACAAAATATCCACAACCATAAAATTTTCAATCACCCAAAACTGACTCAAACACTCAAAACCTCAAAACCAAATTTAACCATATTTATATACCAAACAATGGACCACCACATATACCCACATATACCCCACATATATCCCACATACACCCCATATACCCACCATATCCCACACGTCTATCACACATACACGCTCGTGGCCCGCTTCGGCCATTTCGCCCGTAATGGCGTGCATCGTGCACATGCACCCCGCCTGCATGTAAAGCGCCAGTCGATATAGTAGGGGGCCCCCATTTAAGGGGTTGGGGCAGAGCCCCCGGGCCCCCATCGGGGGTGGTCCTTTCGGGTCTTATCGACACCTCGGGGACACGTCTCTCGAATGGCTAGGAGAAATTTTATGGCGCCAATCGATCGGCGGAATGTGTGTGTGTGTGTGTTTGAATTTCAATGTGGTGTGTTTGTGTTGGATGTTTCGGTGTGTGTGTGATAGTTTTTTTTGTGTGGGAGGATTTTTTTGAGGATTTGTAGTTTTATGTGGATTTTTTGTATTATAAGATAAAAAGTTGATGAATTATTATGAGTGTGAATGTTTTTGTTGGAATTTTGATTTGTGTTGTTTATTTTTAGGGTGGTCATAGAAAGACTGAATGTTTAGAAAATTCATGAGTTGTTCGTTTTCAATCTTTTTTATTTTATTTTTTTTATAAGTTATAGAGCACCTTTTGAATATTAAAAAGGCTATATATGATGTCCAACAACGATTATAAATATATATTTTTTTTTCTATTTCAATGAAAGATCAATTATTGAAACATAGGGAAAATATCGACAGTATTTTATGATTTTCAATAATTGATTATTCACTGGAATAAAAAAAAATGAGTTTTACTTACTGCTGGATAATATATTTAACTATTTTAATCTCCAAAGATTTTTCTTTAACCTGTAAAAAAATAAATTAAAAAAGATCGAAAATGAACAAGTTATGATTTTTCCAAACCCATCAGTCTTTCAGTGGCCACTTTGTGCATTAAATTTCGGTTCAGATGATTGAAAAATTGACGATGAAAACGACGAAAACATTTTTCATGACGATGAAAAATTTGATACGTATATAGTTTTCAACATGTATAAATTTTCCTATTAAAAACTCCATTTATTTTGTTAATATAGGGATTCAAAGTTGATGTTTGTATACGAAATTTTCACGCTTTGAACTTTCGCACAAAAACAACCACCATCACCATAATGTAAACGTTATCAAAAAATATGAAACGACAGACATTTCGAGTTCAATACAATCAACACAAAAAAAACTTCGCATTGACCCAGTGATATAAGTAATCGCATTAATTTATATTTCGGACAATTTGTGCATGTTGAGGTCACGCGAAGGCAACTCGTTGTTCTTCGCGTCGGATTCGCTGTCATTATCTTCAATTGAAGTTAGAAATGCAGCAGTGTCGGAATTGCTATAATTGTCCATGAAACGCTACATGAATTTCATTTTACACACGACGTGATAAAATCCAATATAGAACTGTATCGTGCATATCGCGAAAATGCGCTTTCGCTATTATACTGTGAAATGTCGCATGGCGAATTTTCATAGAAAATATTGAAAATTTATCGCTTAATAAATTTTGAATATTTAGATAAAATTTTATATGTAAACGACACGATAAATCGTCTGAGACTCAGACGACTATAATGCACCTATCCTCCAATTTATGCGGTACTTTTTATACGCGGTTTTAGTTTAACGCGGTCGAGTAAAATGGTTTTTTAATAGATGTACTTTGAATTTGTTAAAACAAAACAATAATTGATTATACATAGTATTCCTAAATTAAAAAAAACTATTTATGACTAAACAAAGCATTCTTCTAAAAATGTAAAAAAATTGACTACATATTTCTTGTGATGACGATGAAAGTGATTTTGAATAAGTGAAAAAAAAGCCGTTGTTTTAGAAGGCAGGAGCGAAAATTAAAATGTATGAATACTGTTTTTGTTTTAAGAAATAATTTATATTTATATGTTATGTTACGTTTGTGTAATTGTTTCATCCATGAAGGAAGCGAAGAATCTTGCTTTGTCTATGAAATTTAACAATATTTAATGGTGTATAGGCGCCATTTAGTGTAGGAGTATCATTTAACATCTTCTGTCAGATATGAAAGTTGACGTGTCTTATGACAGTGGTATCAAACATTTTTTCGCTCAAAATTTCCAAATATTTTCACTGAGTATCAGGCGTGCTAAGGAAATTTTATTGCTATCCATAAGTATGTTGTAAGACACATCAACTATCATATTTGACAGTAGACATTAAATTACGTACCTATGATACGTCTATATTAAATGGCACATATACACCAACAGATGTTAAATTTCATAGAAAAAGCAATTTTTTTTTACTTTGTTCATATACGAAATGATTTCACAAACACAGTATAACTTTTTCTATCAAAAATGTCAGTTGATGTGCCTTACGACATACTTATGGAAGTCATTAAAATTCCACATCACATATTTTTGTATAGATTCATAGTTTTTTTTTTGCGCGGTTTTCGTTTACACAGTTTATCTTTGAACGTATCTACCGCATAAATCAGAGAAGTAACTTCTATAGTAACGCAAGCTCGATTCGTAAATAATAATAAAATATCACGAATTTTTTTACACATAAAAATAAAAATATTCTGTAATCCCACATCCAAAAGCACACATTCTTCCGCAATTCAAGAAGTTTGAAGCCCCATGGGAAATTTTGCTTAGAATTTTCGCGGACGTGACCCGTCGGAGTGCGACACTGGACACGACGTCTGCCGCTCGGGATTCATAAGAAGAACAATTTTGACATTGACACTATGACTAATGGCGGAAACGACAAACGAACACGACTCGTTGCATCGCTAAAACGAAGAACTACGCAGATTACGAGTCCTTCTGATGGTCCTTTCGTTGCCGGGCAGACAGTTGCCTCTGGCTTGTGTTGGAGGACGATTGTTTTGAGTGTTGTTTTTTTGGATTTTGAAGGATTGTTTGGAGATAGGTTGTACGTATCGATAATAGAAGTTAAATTGTTTCGTAGTTTACAATTGGATTCTCACTTTTAATGTGTTAAATCTTTTTTGAAATTTAAATATTTTTTGTATACAATGATGTTTCGATTTTAATATACGTGCCCAAAATTCATGTTTTCCCGTTATTTGCATTCAATTTTTGAAGTTCCAAAAACCCGAATTTTTAAATTTGAAACTTCCAATCTATGTTTTTTCTCTAATAACATTTTTTTTGGTCGGTCTTTTTTACTGTATATATTATATATTACGCGTCGTTTGCGAAATTGCTTTCTTTACGTACTATGCAAAAAAAAATTTGCGTCGTATGTGAAAAATATAGTGTGAGGCACTTTGTTGATGTTTGTTTTTAAAAATTAAACGCTTTTATTACTCGAAATTTGGTCTTATTTTTTATTGCCTTCCTTTCTATTTAACGAAACTTTATCCTTATTAAAAACAACAGAGTTTTAAACTAAAAAAATTAAATTCAATTTTAATCTAATCATTGACCAAACCGACCATTTGATTTCCAAGCCTAAACGTTGTGAAATTAAAGATAAAGAAAAGTCCAAATTTTTCTAAAAACATCAAAAAAGCGCCATCAAATTATACAAAACTATTTTGCGTCGTACGCAAACCAAGCAATTTCGCAAACGACGCATAAAATACGGCAAAAATACAAATTTCGTACATACACCTGATCAATACCGATATCGCAAACGTGGACGTTTATTCGAATTTAATTTCGAATAATCGTAATTTCCCAATGGGACGCGAAAAACGCTTTTCCAACTTATCTTTTCATACTAACGCGTTTTTTATTATTCGCGTTCGACATACTAATTTTATTAAAACGCTTTCAATGTATTACGTCACGCGACGCCAATCGAATTATCTCCACTTTTCCCATCGATTTTCAGGTCCGAGCCCGCTGAAAAATGGCTTCGAACATCCGGCTGATGTTCCTGACGACGATGATGACGATAACCATGGTATCCTCGACTTCTTCCACGAGGCTGGTGCCAACCTCCAACTACGAAGCCTTCACGAATCGCGACCCCCGAGAACGTCATCAGTGAGCAGGCGTTGATCAAGTGGCACGGTGAGTTTACACATTTTCGTGACGAATGCTTTCAATTGCGCCATTTTGTCGGTGGAACGGCTGCGAGGATGTAAAGTGGATATAACAGTGTTGGAATTACGGAAAAAAGGTTTTATCCGCGCGTGCTTTGCCTTTATGAGGGAGGTTCGTAAGTGAGAAACGTTTCCTGCGAACGCTTTTTTTGGAGTGTGTAAAACGATAGTAAAATATATCAAAAGGGATGAATGCACCTAAACACGGAGTGGAAGATGTATAAAATGGTACTACGGTACGTTTTACGCGAAATAAATAAGATGTATAGTACGGGAAGTTATGTGGGCGTTATAAATAGAGTCGATTGATGAAATATCGTGAAGGAGTGTTGTTATTGTTTATTTTATTTAAACAATAAAGAAAGAATGTTTATTTTATGAAATTGGGATATTTTAAGATTGAAAAAATATTTATTTATAAATATTATATTTCGTATTGTTTTCTTTTGTCTCGATTGATAAAAATAATTCTGAATATATGGCTGAAATATTTTCAAATAATGAACTAAACTTTCTTTTTATTATTAAAGGAAATATTAATATTAGAATTCTATTTTAAAATCTATGTAGTGATTTTCATAATCAATCATTTTGTATTTAAAATTAAAACAACAAAATACATGTATTTTTGACTTGTATTCACTTTAATACACATTTTTGGGATTTGAATTAGATAATGTTGGGTTGGTGAGGTTAGATTTTTTACGGAAATTTCCTTTGTTTTGATCGAAGGTTTTGGTTAAGTTAGATTAGATTACGTTGAGTCAAATATATTATACATGGACTGATAATATAATATACATGAACTGCGATATATTATATGCATAATATACAATATTTCTGCATTAATTCATCATTTAAATACCCAAAGAGGCACATAATCATATTAGATATAAAATATACGAGTTTTATTTGAAAGATTCGATAAATTAATCATTACAATAACACGTTTAAGAACTAAAAAAAAATTTCATATAAAAAAGACATAACCACACCATTCAAAACTTAAAACAAATATTAAGCTCGTAAAAGCACACCGTTCAGCAACCCTGCATGAAATCGATCGAAACGCGATTTGCATGAAACGTTTATTTATTTTTCCGAAACGTTATGAAGAAGCATATCGTTTTGCGATTTTAACGCGGCTCTAAACACAAAACGTAATATTGCTTAGGGGCGTCGTAAATCATTCGCTTTCCGCTCGGCGAATTGAGAGAAATGGCGCTTGCCCGTTTGTCTAGTGCATGAATCTTCATGAAAATGTAATTTTTTCCGTGTTGTGTTTCAGCAGGCCGCGGGCTAACGACCTGTTTCTTCGTAATTTAATCAAAAACTCGTTAATTCGCGGATTAAATCCGACAAAAGAATTGTTTTGACGCACGAACGAGTCCTCCGGTGGCGAACTTTTCTCGATTTCGATCAAGTTAACGGCCGTTTCGGGCTAATTTGTTTTCACGCTGTGACGCCTAATTCTGCTGGGCTGTTTGTAATGATTAAATTTGTGATGCAGGTATCCCCCGATTTATGCGGTACCTGATTTATGCGATTTCACTTTAATGCGGTCAAGCAAATAATATTTTTTTTAATTAATTAATTACAATATTGCATAATGACATCTATTTAATTATATAAAAAATTATTTAGTAAGATAAAAATAACGGTCGGGCACATGTCGGTATGGATGACCGTTTATCCTCCCTCTCCCGTTTCCTCTTTCCTTAAGCAGTGCCCCTTGCTAACTAGTTTGAGATTTTTTTTTGTCGTGTAAGCGCATCGCAATATTTTCCCGCGTGATTTTTTATATACAAGTGTTAAAAATACTTTCATATTATTTGTTTTTTTTTCTTTTGTATTATATTTTCAGTAAGACATATTTTTAATACAGCCCTACAATGTCAAATGAAGTTATAAATCTGCCGGTTAAGAGAAAAGTCATATCATTACAAACAGAGATCGAAATTTTAGATCGCTTTCAAAAAGGAGAAAAATTGTCATCTGTTGCTAAAGCTTGTGAGATGAGATTTAATTTAATTTAATTATATTTTTAATTTTGTTTTAATTTAACTTTATTTTTTGTTAGACTTTTGCACGCGATTTCCTGAACCAATCATCCTATTTAGTATAGACTTCATGTCTCAATTTACGCGTTTTTTTTCCTTGGAACCCATCTCATTTTTTTGTATGGGTACATATCCTTTTTTTTTTTACGCGATTTCAATTTACGCGGGTTTGCGTGGAACGTATATGTCACGTAAATCAGGGAATACCTGTATTTTTTAATGGGTCGTTATTGTACAATATTCGGTTAGACATATGCTACTTTTTAAACGAATCTTTGTATAGGGGCATTGATCTGATGGCATTCTATTAATATATTGTACAATGTATACATATGGTTTTTAAATTTTTTAAACGAATTTCATTTAGGGGCATTGATCCAATTGTGTTTTATTAATGTGTATATTGTATATGTTGCACGTCGTTTGCGAAATTGCTTAGTTTGTGTATGACACGATAAAGTTTTGCGTCGGACAATGGATAATTGGATATTGTTTAGTGTTCAATTTGGACTTCTTATTTTTCATTGTCTTCATTTCCAAGTCCTTTCTTTTATGATCTTGAAAGTGTGGTTAGGTTAAAATAGTTTTTTTTTGTATTAAACTCTAATTGTTATCAAAAAGGTTAAAGTTTCGTTAGATGAAAAAGAAAGCAATAAAAAAGTTCAAATTTCGAATAGTTATATATTAAATTATAGATTTTCATTTATCTCAAAAGTTTAGCAACATCTGGAACAATCAATAGATAGATGTGACGTCGTATTTTCAATTTGAGACTATTTGACATAGGATGATTTCAAAATTCAATACATTGAAGTATTGTTTTCATATATTACATAAAAAAAATCTTTTATTTTAAATTTTATGTATCAAGAAGTGACGTCACTAAAGAAATATCAAATTTTAACCATTTACGATACAATTCTTAAAAAAAATTATATTAATAAAATAAATCAAAATATATTTTCCATCGCAACGAAATAATGAATCACGCACAAAATCGATTCTGGAACGACGTTTATTTAATTTCACTTTATGCATAAATTATTACAGCCTCGTTTTGAATAGATCCATTCAATTCCTGTTTAGAGAGGGCACACTCAGCGCGTCCTTTCACCAACTCAATTCCATCAGGGAAAACTTCGGCAAAAGCTCACTTCGGCAAAAGCTCGCCCCCCAAAACCGCGGTCCCACTCTTCACATTAATAACCGGCCACCGGTTCGGGACACTGTTTTCCCGAAACCCAAACTTATAAACATCCAATGCAAGTTGGGACGATAACGACTGCGGATTGATACTCGCACGTTCGAGGCAAATGCGGCTCTCTGCTGCTTCTATAGGGTGTTTCAATAGGGATGCTCGAAGTTTGTTAGGTTATAGTTTAAGTGATATCTGTCAAATTTGTTGTCAATTGATGCAATCAAAGTCAATATAATAAATGCCATCCAGCAAATTCAGCCAGATATATGGGAGAAAGTCATTGAAAATTGGACCTCCTGAATACGTGCCACTAGGAAAAGTCGCAGTGGATATTTGGACAACGTTATATTCCACACATCATATTATAAAATATACTTACAAATAATAAAAAAAATCGAGTGTGGAAATATCACAACTTGTTTTATTTACATTTTAAAATCGAGCGTCCTTATTGAAAATCCCTTCAGTGCCTTTGAAAATAAAATTTGTTGATTTGCATACATTTTTCAATGCTATAACCTTCCATGGTGATTTGCCGTACACTTCTAACAGTGATGTAGTGCCGAAACGTTCAATTTTTACACCCTTCCTCCCCCCAATTTAAATTATTTTCAGAGTTTTTTTTTAAATAGCTAATAATGATTTTTATTTTAGAAAAAATAAGGCAAATTATTACCAAAAACTATCAATTTACGTAATTTCTACTAATAGACTTTTTTCATCGGTTAATTTATTAACATTTCTACAACGAGCGATTAAAATGGCGCCGCAGGCTAAAATTTTTTCAAACATCTTTTTGTTAATCAATCAATTGTATCACCAAAAAACTATCAATTTACTTAATTGCTACTGAGTTTTTTTTCTTTAATTGATTTTTTAAAATTCCTACAAAAAACAATCATATCAATAGTGTAAAATAAGACAAAAAATGCGCCATAGGCGAAAATTTTTTCCAAATGGTTTAGTTCATGAAACTGCATCACCATAAAACTATCAATTTACTTATATTCTTTGGTTTATTTTTAATATTTTCACAAAAAATTTTCGCATATATTTTTAGAAAAGTAACGGAACGCGTTCCGGCTTAGAAAAAAAAAGTACCGGAACAAAGTTTCGGCCCCACTACTCCACTGACTACTAAACAATGGCCTGTATTTAATTAATCAGTAAAAAAATACCATTTTGATCAGTAAAAACAAAGTATGTGGTTGTTATTCGGTTTTGTGGACGTGGAAACCTATTTGAACTTGTTGAATCAAGTCTCAATGTAGTCACACGTAGTAGTAAGCTAACCTAACCTAACCTAATCTAACTGATCATTTAAATTTTTTTTACTGATCATTTTAGTTATTTTTAACCAGCCAAATAATTAGTTCCCCTAAACAATTGGCAACAAATTTGACAGACATCACTTTAACACCATCGCTGCTATAACCTAACAAATTTCGAGCGTCCCTATTGAAAGACCCTACAGCACGAGCCAGGATAGCTTATCGTTGAAGGGAACTTTCTCGGCAAGGACTATCCTTCCCCTCGAACGAGTCCTTAAGACGTTTGTAAAGCGGTTAATTTGTTTGCGTGCTCAATTCGCAAGACGAATCCGCGACGGTATCGTGTTAACGCGTCGGAATTGTTTGCTTTGAATCGAATGTGTGTGCGAATTGTGCGGTGTGAAAGTTTCGCTGAATTGTATGGTACCGATGGTGTCGATGTGTTTAAAATTGTGCGGATGAGGGGGATTGTTGGGGAATTTTGTTGTGTGCATTTCTGGGGGAAGATGTATTGATTGTGTGAAATTAACGTCGTTTATATGGGAAGATAAAGATTTTTCGATTTTTTTTTCTTGAATGATTTTTTTGTGAGTTAATCAAAAGTGTACTTTATCAAATATCGTATGTGTGCAGGGTTTGTGTAATTGCGTTTTTTGTTAAAAACGCAAAAAATTCAACAGTTTTTGTGAAATTTAAACAATATTTTACAATAAAAATGATTTTTTCAACTGGTGATGCCTTGAGTCTCACATTCTAGATCAGGCTTGTCCAAAATTTCAGTATGCGAGGGGGCCACTTACAAATTTCAAATCTGGAAATTTCAATTATTGTAAATTCAAAACGTTATAAGTATTAAAGTATTGATAAAGTTATTTATTTCCATTATAAAACTATTTCGATGAGTACATTTCGGAATAAATGCTGTTTGTTATGTTTGTTTTTGTGTAAAAAATGGGGGCTACTTTGGCACCATAGTGGCCCTTTGGACAAGCCTGTTCTAGATCTAGAATGAGCTATTTTATGATTTACAAAAACGAACCTTATATTTGTGTTCCTCAACGTCTTTTTTTATCCACATTGCAACCCTCTCGTATCAAAAATACAAGTCTTTCCCACCTTTCCATAGGTATTTTTTAAGATACGTCAAATGTCATAATTGACAGATGACGTCAAAGACTTAATTTATTAATAACACATAATTTTTAGTAATTACATACTTGAACGTTACATAACACATATAATTGTAAGTTATTTGCCCCGTCTACGTATCACTTCATATAATGACAATAATTTTTTTCATATTACATATATGTACATTCACTATTATATAAACATAATGAATATTATATAATATCTCACAGTTTGTAGTTTAAATTTTAAAGATTGATATAATACTGATGTGTTCAATAAACCAGAAAAAAAATCTACATGTATTTCAAAACTATTTCTTGAATAACAATTGATTGGTTTTAAAATCCCACGGGTATTGGTGAAAATGAAAATCCTCTTTTCACGCTTTTCATTCTGTTATCTGTCTGAGGCACTTAACCTCATTCTGAAAAATGTTTCCATTTTCACTGAAATAGTTTTCAGAATACTCAGTATAAAATGTGTCATACATTTTGTATAAAAATAGTTTGTTAAACGATAATAATTTATATTTCTGTTATATTATATAACCATTCAATTTCATTTAGATTATAATTTTTTATTCGAAATGTATTTATAATAGATCCATTGAAAATCTGTTTGAAAAAAAAATACGAAACTCAAATAAAGGAGAAAAAAAAGTTAATAACGATCACATAACACTCAATTTTATTATTCACAGCGCAAAAATAGATCTGGCCATTAAGTCCGAAAAAAAAGAAACATTCGATATACGACCGATTGACGAATAATAAAATATCGGACAAAGTTTCTCCTCGCAGCAATGAAAATGTCGTCAAATTTCCTTTTATTAGAATCGTATATTTTTAGATATCGCCGTTCGCAAACCGACGAAATTAATTCTATAACATTTCGGATGAAATTAAACCTCGTCCCTCAGACAACTTTCCCAATCGGAAGATAACCTTTCTAAGCGACGACTTTTTTATATAATGTCGTATATAAAGGTTTTTTCGATCGCATTTGCAGAAAGTAGAAAGTTGTGTTGTTTAATGAGCCGTTCGGGATGAATTATGGAATAAGATGTTGCGGTTAATTTTCGCCGCTTTTCCTTAGGGGAGATAAATGGAAGATAATCATAGTAGATTATATGGACCATTATATTATCGGGATTAGAAATATAATATTTTTTTTAATGTAAAATATATGTTGTAGTCCATGTATATTATTAGTCCGTGTTTATTTGAACCCATGTATATTAACCCAATCCAAAACATCGATCAAAATCAAATATAATTAATACGTGCATTCTCTCGAAAATGCATACTTTATCTAAATCATTAAGAGAAGCATACACGAGAGTATGTATGAACATGTTAACTAGAGAATATGCCTAAATTTCAAAAAAACAAAAAAAATTGAAATAATTAATAATTTCGTATATTTTTGCAGTGAATGGCAATCACAGATGACAGCTATATTATAAAATACCAAACATGTATTGTTGTTTTATATATTGCCAACTGTCAATAATAAAACTAACTCATCTGTCAATTTTGTTCATTATGTGGTTTAGCTAATCGATGTTGGCGGGTCAATATATTCTCTCGTTAATTTATGCTTTCTCTGGTGATAGTGTATACGGAATCTAGTATTGTACGCTTTCTCTAAAACTTGAAGCGCATCTATACATTCTCTAGACAATGTATGTATTCGCGAGGATGAACACTTTAACTGTAACATATATATCAATATATCATCATCATCATCATCATCATCATCATCACTATCGACCCGTTGTATTTCCACTGCAGGACATGGTCTCCCCATCAAATACTGGGGGTCTAGTCTAGGCTATACATATACCTTATCCGAGAGCCAACTTCGTACCAAATATCAATATATATCGAGGAATTTTTCGAAAATCCGAAATCTTCCAGGATATTGTCCGCGTTTAATTCCGCCGACGAAAACGTAGGCTTTTTACTCTTTTACGTCCAGCACTGACGGATTTTGATGATTATTGCGGCCATATAAGCGATTTTACGACCGAAATTTATCGCGGCCAAGTGGTCAACCGTGCCGGGTCCTTTCCCCTCCTCCCGCACCCCTCTCCCTGTTTTTCCTCGCCTTTCGGTCCTCGAAAGCCTTAAATGCCGCCGCGGGTGCGATACGGGGACAATAACGAGATTGCCGCCGACAGAACTCGAGGATTCACTTTCGGAATGGCCGAGGCCCGCTTTTTTACGCCGGCTGTAAATTCCGCAAGGGGAATGTTTCAATCAAAAGGCATACGTGCTGAAAGATGATGGGTCGCTATGATAAGGGCGGTTTTGCCGGGATAATGTCGGTGTTTGTGTTCGGTGGATGTGAAAGGTCGCTTTGTGGTTTGTGTGAGATTTCATCGTCATCGTGTGCATGTGTGATGTATATTGCAGGACGAGGCCTTTGCGGAGGTCCATTAAATGTTCAGGTGTTTGGTTCTGATTGTGTATTGGGTGGGCTTTGTGATTTGTGTCATGAGATTACATCATCGTGATATACAGTGTGTGTTTCATCTGATGGATGCAGTGCCGTAGCAAGCCATTGGCAATTGGGCAAGCGCCAAGGGCGTGTGACTTTTGGGGCGTAAAAGTCGCCCTCCGTTTTTTTTTTTAAGTGATTACTTTTAAACAATTTAGATGTTTTCCACGGGAAAAAAATTTTGGGGTCCGAATTTCATTAAAAAATGCAATGATTTTTTAATTTTTCATGGGAAACGCGATTAGATTATACGAACGTTGCGTAATAATTACATTGAATTAATCATCTAATCCAGAAATCCCAGAATAGAATTATTTTCCAAAACCATATTCGAATATACTTTTGGAACAAAGCTTAACTTTCAACAATAAGATTTAACGTGTCATTTCGAAATAATCCAACTTTAAATAAAAAATTAATATCAAACATAATACAAAAGAACAATTTCAACAACTACCCATATTCCTCCGAGCACAAAATTTTCATTTAAATTAAACTATTACAATAACACGAATCCATTTCGGCCCACCCGAATCCCAACTATCGCTTCTGTCATATTACTTTTGTTCGCATTAATCGCTTCGGAAACTTTTCCAATCGCAATTTTTAACATCAACGTCACCCTACAGACACACCCATGCGAATTTCGAACATTTCGCACACCCGAAAGACTTAACTCATATTAATTAGGGATAATTTTGTTGACTTTCGCCGGCGATAATCCGAACAGGTTGATCGTATAAGTCCTCCAAGCACTTTCGAATTAAATTCGCTTCCCGCCATATTAAATCGTACACACGTTGAATTATTTAATAAGCTTCTTTCCACGCAAATCCTCTCGACGAATGAGGATTACGCGTTTTCTGAACTACTGCGAAGTTTGTTTGAATTCGGTTGTTTGTGGAAATGTTGAATATGTATGTAGGTATATGAAAATTTCATTTTTGTGGTTTTTTTTGTTTCGATATCGCGAACGATCGCCTTTCGTGACTTTAGGTACGTTCCTGTAGCGGAAATTCAAAGGGAAAACTTTGATCCGATCGCTTTCTTAATAATAATTATTTTTTGGATACAAATATTGGATTTATGTGAAAGTCGAGTTTGTGTTTCAATATATTTTTTCGATTGAAATTAATTTGTTTCCAATATAAACTGTTATGTAAGGTGTATTGTGACATCTATCGATATTCGAATTAATTATTCATTGATACATCGGAAATAGCTAACCAATCTCATCGGATCTATAATATGAATTATAGTTATCTAAGCATAAGATTCTCAAAGTATATTAAATCATTTTGAACGAGTTTTCAATTTTAGTCAGCTTTCATTTATAAATATAATATTTAGATGGATTGAGCTTCCTAAAAGAGTATTTTTCTTTTTTATTCGAATAAAAAATTATCTTATTATGTAATAAGGTTGTATATTATTTTGATGATCAACCGTTTAGCCTTCTGAATGTACTGAAGATAAGCAACAAGTGGTGAGGTCTTTATATGGATAATCATACCGTTAGACTGAGAATATTTTTGGCAAGAGATAACTTTCGTTATTCTAGTTCGTCAAAATATACCATCTCGTTATCATAAGAAAATAAATTTAGAACTTTTTTATGGTACAGCGAACAGTGTAATGACGATGTAATTATGTGACACAAACCACAAAGCAGATTCATTATAATTGCAATTAACAATAACCGAATACGTGAAAATTAGATGGTACATATACCTAAAAGCCCTTCTGTAGTAGACATTGTAGAAAATTCATATGATGTAATTGTATGACACAAACCACAAGGCAGACCCATCGTGATTGCAATCAACATTAACTGAGCACCTGAAAATTTGATGTGCCCATCTGAAAATCCTCGTCCTACAATAGTCTTTCTATTTACGGCTTTTTCACTTAAAATTCAGCTTTTTACTCATCAAATTCAACCATTTTCAGAACAATTTTAACCTTTTTCAAATCAATTTCTACGGATTTCAGATCAAATTCAACCTTTTGCAAAACAAATTCAAGCATCGGAGATGTATTATTAAGATCATTATCATATTAAAGTAATCAATGAAATACAAAAACTTAATTTAACTTTGATAATCTCAGTTGGTAATTTTAAAATTTTGTATATAGACAAGAATATGAACTTTTTTGTCTTATGGACGATCTTGTTGCCTTTTCTGATACTTATTTGTAAATATTTACAATCCATAATCTATATATTAAAAAAAACATTTACATTGGTTGAATTTGATTTGAAAAAGGATTAGATTTAATTTTCAAAAGCTAAATTTGGAGTGTAAAAGCTGTATAAACTCTACAAGAAGACAATCAACCAAAAAATCCAAATCTAAATAGTTCCAACACAAAACAACAAACCATCCAAAACGTGAATACGACCAAATTCACGCAAACTTTCCTGCATTTGAAGTCGTACCATGCAACGGAATTAACCCAAACAACGGATGCAACCCGCTTGATTATTATTGTATGCAACGTGAGGGATTAGTCTGCCAGAGAGATATTAAGCTTCCGGCAAGATTAGGTCATCACGGAGAGTGCATCCTACTCATTGTGTGTGTATGTTATTTGCACTGTGGGATGCAACTGGAGTTGCATGCAACGGGATTTTACATAAGGATGTAATTATTGCGATGCCGTGATGCGTTGTGTTGGATGTGTGGTAAAAGTGACGTGTCGTAAAAGTTTGGTGTAATTTTTGGCTTTTGAGTGGTTGAATTATTTGTGCGTTTTACGTGTGGTATGTGGAATGGACGAAATTGAAAAATTTTATGTTCCGGAGTGGAAAATTTGAGTGTCGTTGGAGAATTTCATGGTTTCCTATGTAGTTTTTATGGATGGATGATAAAATTATATTATATATGTTGTTGTGTGTGTTTCATAAAAAGAGGAGTCGCGAAAGGTTTGCTATATCGGAAAAATATCGATTCCCATTATTGAATTTAAGTAATATGGGTGTAATCAGTAGATGGACAGAATAACGTAATATTTTCCGTTTGACAATGAAAAATTTCCTTCTTTTCCCTTATCACCGCAAACTTCGAACTTTTTATTTAAAACTTCAATTTTTCAGTTCAAACTTTTGATTATACCAGACAGATTTCTAAGAAACACGAATCCCTATAACACGATCCATCTTCGTAACTACTGAACTACGAATATCTGAATCCGACAAGATTTTAAACTTTATAATTCCTATGACACTAAATCTATCTCCTTATTAAAAATGTTGTTATAATGACATACTAAATAGTATAACATAACAATATTATACTAACCAGTATGCAGTTGATACTCAACTGACGCATATTTTATCAAATAATACTTTATGAAATCATATTGTATCATAACGTAATTTGAATCAATATATAATATTAATAGTTTGCTTTTATCGTATCAAGATGTGGTTTGATTTATTGATTTAATAATTGTGTTAACACTGAAACGATTTGCTATGAACGTTACCACAAACAGATAGAAATCAGCTATTAAAATAATAAAATTAAAACATGAATAATAATAAAATTAAAACTGAACGTAGGGGTTGGTTGAATTTATGTCAGTAAAACTAAATGCTTTTTTTTAATACTGTATATCTCAGTCAATCAAAAGTCTGAAAGTATTTATTACTGAACACATGGATGGGTGAAGCTGAACGTATCTTAATCAATCAGGTATTCAGATCAAGTGTAAAACGTGTCGTCGTGTTCAACCCACCACATAACAGAAGTGATGAAGATGAAAATTGATATTCGAAAACCTCAGTGACGTCTAACCAGTGCCAGCGGAATTATTAGTTGTTCGCCAACCTTCAACTTTCAAGCGGTTCATTGGCGTGTCTATAACTAATGAGAACCGACTTTTTACAAAATTGGAAGGTAGGAAAGAGCGCAAAATTTTGATTTTTTTTATTAAACCGCCATTTTCCCTTTCTCCGAGACCGACTACCAGTACAACTTCCGAATTCAATCCCTCTTAATAAAACACAAACCGCCGAAAACAGCCGACGGCCATTAGCGGCATTAGAAAGATGGCGCCGGCGATTAAAACCGTAATGGCGCCGATTCCCAAACGGCACCCGTTACGACACCCTCAGGTGACATTTGTCTCGCGGTCGGCGTCCCTTTACGACGGTGTCGGATCGGGTTTACGACGGCGGCCATTGCCGCGGATATTGTCTATCAATTTCAATCGCGGCGCGTTTAATTTGGCTAATATCCGTCGCGGGAGCGGCTGTAAATCAATTCGGATCGGAATCCGGATTCGGCGGCGTTTGTTGGATGTTTCGTGGGGGGAGGAGTTACGGGTTGCCGTCGTTGGAGGGTTGGGGGATTGTGGTTGAAGTGTTCGGTGAAGGATGATGATGTTTTTTTATTTATTTAGTTTCTATGAATTTTAGTAGTTTTTCATGAGTTGAATAATGGTTGTCGCACACTGAACCACGCGAGGACCGCACTCCGCTTTCAAAATATTCAAATATAGGTTTTAATTCGTATTACATAATGCGCAATATCGTATTTCAATGAAGCTCAAAAAAAAGGCGGTACTCACCGCTTTTTTTCGAGTTTCCGAGTTTTCGAGTTTCGATCAATAATTGAAAATAGAAAAAATATAATAGTACACCAAATAGTTTATTTTTGGGGATACAATTGATGCTGATTTTCAGTACTTCAAAATCAGTATTTTTTGTTGATGTACTCGTTTAAATGTAAATGGAGCTCATCACTCATTATCAATTAATTTTATATTCAAATATTGCTGGTATTTTCTGTAAGTTTCAATAATTGATATTTCACAGGAAAGAAAAACCCGATAAATTCGTTTTTTTTAAATAAAATTTCGTTTTATGATATAAAAGTTATAACAGGGGTTATTTTATGACTATAAAATAATAAAGTATAATATAACCGTTTTAATTTTTAAGAATTTCTCTATAATTTACAAAAAAATAAAATAAAATAGATTGAAGCTAACAAGTAATGACTTATGTATTCAAACCCTCCAGTTTTTCAGTGGCTACCTTGTATTATATGTATAACATATTGTATAAAATCGACAGTAATATGATTTTAACGATAAAATTCGAGTTCAAAATTTCATCACACACAAATTATCCAAGTATCCATTATACGATCATAGAATCCAATCAAAACACACATTATTAAATTATCATATAATTCGATTTTATGAATTCGCCAGGTGGTTTTGACGACACTAAAATTAAACTAGCGGTTTCTCCATCAAATCGCAATCCCGAAATTTTGCGCACATCAATAAAACATTACAGCCCGACAATTTCAACATAATCACACCCGAGCAATAAAAATCCCATCTGGACCCCCCAAAAAAAAAAACCCAAAACGAAAGTTCATCGCGATTTATCAAAAAACACATAAAAAGAGACCCCCGAAGAAAAAACAAAGAGAAAACCTTTAGGTGTCCTCATATAATCCCCGCATCAATCTCGCCCTCGAGGACCGCGGTCATATTTTCCGCGAGTCCTAGTTTTTCCCATTTTCCTTATCCGTTGTTATGTAACGTTTTGCGAATATTCCCGATATCGTATTCTTTTCGCATGCGAAACGTTTTCGTTGGCGGTCGCTTCTGTTCGGGTTGTGTAAGTGGGGGTTTTGGATTTTTTTTGTAAGTCGTATGTGTGTTTTTTCATGTTTAATAATGCATTATGAGTTTTTTTATGAAGGATGTGTTTTTATTATTTTTTGCGGTGGTGGGTTTTCTTATGAATATTCGGCACGTTCAAAATTTTGGTATGTTATATATTTTTTTTAATATACAAAATTGGGATTTTGATGTAAGTAATATAAGGTGTTCGCAAGGGTGAGTGCAGTTTAAGAGCTCTCACTCACTAAATTGCACTCACCCTTCCGAACACTCTATATAAAAAAATAGGTTCAATTTTTTTTATCAAAAACACCATAATTGGATTTCTTAGTATTTACGGTTAAATTAAATAGTCAATGGAAAGTTATGAATTATGATGTCATACAGCTTTTATATTTCAAATTCAATCATTTGAAATGTATTACAGATTTTAAGCTCCAAATTCACCTTTTTACAAATCCAAATCACAAATCCTTAACAAGTAAATTGAAAAAGATTGAATTTGATTTGTAAATGATCGAATTTTATTTGAAAAAGGTTGAATATGATTTGAAAAGGGTTGAATTTGATCTGTAAAAAAAAACTGAATTTGATTTGTAAGTGGTTTAATTTGGTTTTAAAAGGTTAGATTTGGAGTTCATACATTTCCGATGATTAAATTTGATTTGTAAAAGGATGAATTTGATTTGAAAAGCGTTGAATTTGATCTGCAAAAAACTGAATTTGATTTGATTTGTAAAAGTAGGAATATGATTTGGGTGTGGTTGAATTCAATTTGTGAAATGCTAAATTTGGAGTGTAAACGCCGTACCTATATTGATTTGAATCATTTTGGTAATATTTTAATTGATAGTGATATATTTGTGATTAAATAAGTCATCAGGGTCGTTTTGTAAACGAATTTATTTAATGGCAATCAAATAAACTATACGTTCAAAAACAGAACCGAAAACTCCCAAAGCGAACAAAAGAACTCGACGAAAGTTTGCCGAACACTTAAAAGCGTCAAACTCCGAAACGGATAGCTTTCCACACAAGAGGAAAACGTCTTCGAAAAAAAACGAACAAAAAGCAAAAACAGAACGATGCACTTTCGATCCATTAAAGAGCACCAGCGCAAAATAAAAACCCAACAAAAGACACGTCTCACCTGAACTACTACACCTTAGAACCCTCACACACAATCCGATTAAAGCTCCCCAAACACACCCACCATTTCCGAATCGAAAATTTATCTTCTTGCCCAACGCAAACAAACTCCGGCACGTCCTGGCGGATTTCCGCGTCCCGTCACAAACACAAAAATCCCCAAATAAACCCGCCGAACATATTATTTTTTAAACACAGCCCCGACAAAGGGCCGTATTTTCCCTTTCACTTATGATAATGAAAGCTCGCCTAATTCGAAAATTCGGAAAGGAGTTCGGCTCGAAGCTCGGCGGCGCGTAACGAACGGCCCCCGACCGAAATGGCTTATTTATAAGCCGAAGAATTCCGGATTTTCCGAATCGAAAGGTTTCAAATTCAATTTCCTGCCCATTTATTAGGTACGGTGGCCTCGGAAAATCGGGATGTGTCGATCCGTTAACCGCTAATGCTTTAGGTTTTCGATTGACTCGGTGAGAATGTGTGTTTTTGGTGTATCGATGAAATTTATCGTTTTGTTGTTGAAAGGAGGAAGAGGAATAATCTAATTTGGGATGGGAAGGTCGAAGAAAAATGGAATCTTTTGTATTTTTGGGATTCTTTTCATTTGTTGCCTATGTTGTGTAAACGCTTCTTTCATGAAAAACGTATAAAATCTTGTGTTTTTCGTGAAATTTATACAATATTTGATGATCAAAATGATTTTTTGAACTGGTGGCTCTCCGATTCTAATTTTATAACTTGCATTTGTATTCCTCATCATATTTTTTAACCACATTTGCGACATTCTGATGTCAGAAATACAAATCTTCATCAGCCTTCTATAGGTATATCATAAGATACGCCAACTGTCATATTTGACAGAGATTTTTTATGTTTTTCGTAGAAAACGTGATTAAAAAACGTTGCATAACATCTATATAACATCTCTTGAATTATGAAAGATTCTCGATACTATTATGAGTAAAAAATGCATTATAAAATATCGGAATTCCAGACAAAAATCTCTTGATAAGTCACATCCGAATCCTGGCATTTATTGACTATAATAAATAATACATCAAATTAGTCATTCTTGTGATTAATCCACAGATTTTGGAATCTTGAACGAAAATTCTATCCCGAAATCCCTGAATTAATCACGTTAGGATTCCGGCATTTTAAAATTATTTATTCAAGAGTTTTGGGACCGAATTTCCATTCGAGATCCCGAGATTCACATTCAGTTCTGGTATTTTTTCCATGTCGCTTATGTGGCACTACATTGTGGAACTTTTAGGGATCCTGAATACTAAAAAACATCCCTTATCAAATAGACTTAGGTCAAAGGTACACGTATCTACGCAAAGGTCTCCCCAATTGTCGCTTAACTTCGGTAATTGGTTGAAATTGTTACAACTGATAAGCCTAAATAATTCTAAAAATAGTATTTTTATTATGAAACAAAATTTCGCATTTTACAATATGTTATCGGTTTTTCAGCACTGCTTGCTGAATTTCGCACACTATTATAAAATTGTTTTGCTTACGCACATACTAAGATTAATAATCGAACTTTTGAATCTGGAAATTTTTAATTCCCGCCGTCCGAAAGGATATTATAGCCATAAATTTCATCGAAGGTTTCACTTTAACAATTTTCGTCAATATTTGTCCGACGAGAACGGAAGCCCCTTCGAATGTGTAATTTTTGATTCAGTCCAAGGATAATTGAATACAAACACAGGCCTCCAAATTAATTAAATTTCCACTTCGAAAACGGCAACGGAAATTGTTTGTAAAAAGTTTCAGTGTTTCAGCCTCTGATTTATGTGTATTGGAAAATTATTCTGTTTGGGTAAATTTATTAATGAACACAACCCTCTTAATAGGGGTACGTATTCGCGGTTAGTTTCTGTTCACTTTGGCTGAATATGCAATGCTTTGACTTGAAACGTGTGCTTTTGAACACATTCCGAATGTTACAAAAGCGTGCTTTGAATATTATTTACCTGTGTGCTTGTTTTGAAGGTGTTATATTAATTTTTCGAACTCAAAAGTTTTCGACACGTGTCGAAACAAATAATAAGTCGGATATTCATTAAGTTCACATAGTGGTTAAAGTTAATTATTATGTATTTGATATAAAAATAAGTTATATGAAGTTATATATAGATGGCGTTAATAACATATGTGTTACGCAACGTTTGTGTAATCGCATTTTCTACGAAAAACGCAAAAAATCTTGTATTTTTTGTCATCTGTTGTGTTGTTCCCTTTTATGGTATAATTCAAAATATAAATGCTTAATATCATCTATGTAGGTCAAATATGACAGTTGACGCGTTTTAGGATTACTCATGGAAGGTTGGGAAAGATTTGAATCGTTAATATCAGTGTGTCGTAATGTGGTTAAAAAGGACGTTGAAGATCACAGACAAAGGTGTAGGATTTGTAAATCATAAAATACCTCATTTTAAAATATGAGTAAGAGAATCACCCGTCATAAAAATTACTTTGATTAATTATTTTGATACTGATGTCAAATTTTGTTTAACTTTTACAAAGAACGCAAGTTTTCATGGAAAATGCGATCACACAATCATTGCATAGTATTTATTATACTCGTACATGTAAAAATTATAAATTTAAAATATTTATAATTATAAATAAATAAAACATAAATAATAATATATAAATATATATTTATATTTTATTTTTTGCCCACTATAAATTTTGAATATTTTCTCACCTTATCATATTCTTGATGAGTTTGAATAGTAAAAACCATCCGAGAATAGTTCTCAATTTCTGCATGCACGGGATGGTATTGTCAAAAATGTGCACATAAATTTGTATTGTAATTTAGGAAGACGTTATTATTTTGCTTGCAGAAAATAATGAGGAAGGCGGTTGGGTGGGCTCTACCCAAAGGGCTCTCCACTGGCTCGAGCAACAAAGGCGTCCCGACTGGGGCTGGGGCAATGACACTCACCTAGCACTCATCGCTCTTCAGGTCATATAACGTGATGATACAATGTTTTCATCGTAACCTATTTTATCTTTTAATAAATAATGTACATAATGTGCACAGTAATACAAATTTTGATTAAATTTTATCTATTGTCTTGAAATTTTGTTTTGATAAAATCAATTCTGTGCTTTATAATCTACTTAGAATTAGAATATAAAACTAAATGTGAATTTGAAATTATTGAATCAGTTTATTTGAATTCTTATATCAACAATCTACAGATGGCGAATGAATCAAAAAATGAAGTTGAAGTATCACAGCCTACGTTAGAAATGCAATTATCTGCTAAACAACTTGAAATTGAAGCACTTTTGTCGTTATCGAAGTATCTATAATATAAAATCAATGATACGATTAATACAAATCTACTATTTACTTATTGATTTTTAAAATTATTGTAGGCACCGTGAAACACAGATTTCGTCCAGGCAATTAGCCGAATACACTCTCGCACTGGTAGTTCTTTGTAAAGATCCTCGCCGGTTTCATGGACATGATTTAGTCAGTGCATTATTACATAGAGAGCCTGCTCATGCTCAAGAATTAGCGTTAGCATCACTTGCAGCGTGCACTGCCGGAGCACGAGCCAGAAGACGTCATATTCGCAGACTACTGGATGCCGCCAGCACACCAGCTGATCATAATTTGGGTTTGTGTTATAAAAATGGTTTATTTTTACAATTTTTTTACCATTTTTAATTTGATTATAATCTATAGATACAATTGCAAGTGTGATCTTGGCTCTTCGCTGCATTGTGCGAGATCATAGACACAGAAGCTTACAGCCATTCATGAGGCGTCCTATTGGTGGTTTAGCTAGACAACAGTCACCAGATGGTAGCTTTGGAAATTTGAGAACTACAGCTCTTGCTCTTCAGGTTTTGAAATTGTTAATTTAGATCTATTCTAAGAATGACAAATCTATAATGTATAAATTTGTCATAGGCTTTGGAAGAAATAGAAAATGAGTCTGTCCAACAATGGAATAGATCAGCAGCTGTTAAATGGATTATTCGCCAGCAAGATATCAGTGGAGGATTTGGTGATATCGCAACTACAGCCGAAGTAGCTTTAGCTCTTTCCGGATCTACAATTGCTGTGGCACGTCGTTGTGGACATTCAGATCATCCATTATTAGACGCTCATGGTAAATAATTTTACACATTCGCTGTTTGCACATCTCAATACAATTTAAAATATGTATTTTTTTAGAACCTGCTGAAGGTGTATCTCGAGCTGCATCAGGGGCTCCAAGATCTTTCAATGAGTCGGACAGTCGAAATGTTTCTTTCACATACACATTATGGGTTGGAACAAATGTTACAGATAATTATACTCTGAATATGGTTGCTCCGAGGTAATAAATTAATCATTTTTATTGATTGATAAATCATATTTGAAATATTAAATCATTTCCCTTTCAGAAATATTTCCTTTTACCATGTTATGCAAATGGCAGCCGATATCGATCCCAGGTTTGAGTTTTCAGCAAGCGAATGGCCAAACGGTCACTATGTTCATACTTTAGCTGGGTGCCGTGAAGAGCCTATGGGATACCATTATTGGCTTTTATACCGTCTTCCTGAACAACCTGATGCTGCCAGTCCTCCAGGAAATCAATTAGTAGCTCCAGTTGGTAAGTAAAACATTATATTAAAAGTCTAAAGTTTCATGAAAATTATACAACAATTGTTATTATTATGATTCTTTTAGGAGTTGATGATCTTCTCGTCGAAGAAGGAGAGCATTACCTATTTTGGTATAAAAAACTGTAAATTTTCAATAATTATTTAAGTTAATTTGTAATATTTTTTATTTGAAACTATTATACATTGAATGTTTTGTTTCAAAATATTTTTTGAGTTGTAAATGAATGAAATTCATTAACAATATCATTTTTTACTTTACGTGTAATTATTCTTTCAATAATAATTGAAGCATGAATAACAATAAAAATGATTAATGGATATACATACTATTTATTTGTAATATTTAAAATTAGTTTCTTCTTTAAAAATATTAATAAAAATTATGTTAGGACATAATAAATGTATCATATCAATATTGTGTAAATGGTGAAATAAATGAAAGGTTAAAACAATAATGAATTGTTTTGTCAATGGTTGTATGTTAAAGAATAAAAACAAACTTGATTTGATAGAGAATCTTACATGTTTAGAATATAAGTGTTGATATTACTTGATCGATAATTATTATACAATGGTCCTTTAGCGTTTATCATACTTTTGTTTATTTGAAGGAAATAAAAGTTTTGCACAATATTTTGTAGAAAGTACTTGGCATCTTTTATGTGTCAAAACGATTTTCTATCATTCAGTAATTTCAGAATTTCTAATTACTAATTATCAAACCAATATTTTGATTGCAATAAGTACATAACTTTAAGTGATAAAAGTAACATTTTTAGTAATTAGTTTGGTTTTAACAGTTTCGAAACTTTTTATTGAACGAAACATAAAAAAAAAAACTAATCACATCATTTATTACTATTGTCCATTGTATACATGTGTGGAAATTTCATTTTTATGTAAGCATATAACTATTAATTGTAGTTGTAATATATAAACATAAAATAGGTATTCGATTATTATATTTTATATAATACTTGGAGTTCTCTCTACGTTATTTTATAAATCTTTTTTGAATCTCATATTTCACTCAATATTAAAAAAAACAAATTATTCTTTACACAGCTTCATAGTATGTATCTAATTTGTTTTTATTTATATGATAAAATATATATACTTAAATATCCAGTTTACTGCTGAAAATTTTCAATCTTGGCAATCTTATTATATTAAAAAATGTGCCAAGATTAAAAAAAATCACATTGAATTAGCGTTAAAAGTAATAATACTTTTAATCAAAACGATATTTATTAATAGTCCAAATTTAGTTGAACTAAGTGTGATCTTATATATCTTTTTAGTTAAAAAATTATTAAATACAATACAATAAATAATTTTGTGTAGTGTAATTAGATTTTATGAAGACTTGCAATATACCTTTAAAGTTTCCGAGTAAGTTTTTAACGGCTTACATCTTTAAAATAATAGTTTTCACGAGCATATAATAGTAATAGAATCAGATAGGCATTGCAGTTTATTATCAAGCCAAAAGTTTTTATCTAAGTTCATAATAAATTGTGAACGTTGAAGAAAGTAATTTATAATTACGTATACAATTTATGATAACTTTTATATTAAAACATAACGTTTTCGTGATTGAATCGTGAGTGATAATTTGAATGTTTGCATGCAAATCTAAAAGTATATCGGGAAAGAATGATATATTGCGTCCTTATAAAAGCGATAACAAATATTGTATTCTTCAAACATAGCAAATTTTCTTAAGTATAACCAAAAGCTCAAATATTATATCATTAAATAGATAAAGTTACTATCAATTTTAATTTTGATACTGTTTTAATTACTGTTTACTGATATTTTTTAAAATTTGAGTCCAATTTTCGGGTTACATTTGTAAATTCGTATATATTTTTTTGAAATTTTTTTATCAATAACGCAATCTACGATATGAATGTTTTGAGTAATAAGTTCACGCATGCGCTGAGCGATGATGAATTTTCATTTTCAGTTATAAAACGATTGATATTTATAAATTCTGAATATTAGTCTGTACTGTAAGTGTTGCTAGATTAGATTTTTGAAAACGTGTACCCTTTAATTGTCACAGTATTACCAACATGAAAATTTGCCAATTCAAAATGTTTTTAATAAACCTGTGTTTTGCTATAATAAATAATTTTGCAATTGCCATACCTTTTTTACTTTATATGTACCCTATTTATGACCGTAGTCAGAGGGGGAGCCATGGAGGTCCTGCCCCCCCCCCCCCATAATTTAAAAAAGTAATTCAATTTTTTATTTTATTACGAGAGTTAGAATTATATCAAGATATATCTGAATACATTTTTTAATACACATATTATACTTCAAATGAAAATCAACAGCTGATTTGTATTGCATACGAACAAAAAGTTGTGTTTTGGCTTTCCACTAAAAAAAATTGATCACGCTCGTATTAATAATTAAATAAAACAATTAAAATAATTTATATTGATTTATTTTTTCGGTAAATTACACTTTGGTCAAATAACACGAACATCAAAATAATTTAATTGTGAAAAACAATAAAGTAAAGATATACAATGTGTATTGAAATGAAAAATATGTACGAAGGCAATGATTTTTAATGTTTTTCAAATAAATAAAAAGACAAGTGTGAAAATAGTATTTTTGAATAAACTAAAAGCATTACATTTTTCATATTGATAATTATTTTTTATCAATAAGGCTTCATTTTTTTATATAATATTATACTTTGAAGAATTCAACAGATTCAATGAGACGAGGTAGATCGAGATTAAGCAATTTGTACCTATGCACTGGCTAACATTATTTATATGAATAAAAATAATTGTTTCTAAAAAAATACAATTGAGAATATTTCACAATGAAGAAAATATGATAAAGGTTTTATTTTTTTATGCATCGTTTGAAATGCAAAGTCTTATTAATGCCTACATATCTTATAGTATGCGAAACCAAATTGAATGGTCTCGCAATTAATATCATAGTAAATTGAAATATTTTCATATACTTTAAGAAATTTAAAAAGTACTAATACCTTGCATATTCGATTGAAGGAAATGGTGAAAATTAATTTTAACTTGTGAAAATTAATTTTAACTTGTGAAAATTAATTTTAACTTGTGAAAATTATTAGTCCTGTTAATTTTATTTGACGAAATTTTATCCCAAAACAATAATTGTGCTTAAATAATTTTTTTTTATACAACCAAATCAAATATTATCAAAATAAATCACAATGTATATTGAAAACTGAATCAATAATTCAAAATAAAGTAAGTACTACAAAACATATACATATTATGTAAAATTAAATTGTTTATTTAAGTTTTTTTATAGTATATAATTTAATATTTTCAAATTGAAATTGGCACTATAATGCATGGTGCTGATTTGGCCGTTTGTCTACGTGCAGAATTCGAAAGAAACGAAATTTCTTGAGAACTTCGTCATAAATTTTATTTTAAGATTTTTTTTTGAATAAACTCCAAAATACATCACACAAAGCGTAATGCTTCAAAAGATAGTGGATGATTTTCAAATGTGCGTTGATAGATTGTCTGCGAGAATTTTTTTGCCTTAAAGTTAAATGTATTAATTTTTAAAAATTTAATTTGAAGCAAAACTAACTATTTTTTGAGTTCATAAGAGTAAAATTTCATAAGAATATAAACATCCAAGAAAATATTTTACATTTAGATTTACCATTATGGCAATCACAGACAATGATACAATATCACTTTTATATTTATTTACAAAGGTATTTTTTTTTTATAAAGTCTCATTCAAATGAATATAATGATCGTTATCGAAGTTATCAATCAAATTTTCAGTTAAGTACTTAATATGAAAGAAACTAAATAAAGAATTTCAAATGATTAGATGCAGCTTTTACACTTTGAATTCAACTGTACACAGGTCAAATTTAATCTTTTCCAAATCAAATTAAACCTTTTACAAATCGAATTTAACTATCAGAAAGTATTATTATGATCATTGTTATAGTAATCAATGAAATATAATCTATTCTTCATGTTGACTTTGATAATCTCATTTTCAGTTGGTGATTTTACAAGTTTTTACATACGTAGTCAATTACATACATTTTTTAATAAATCAATCTGAAAATAAATACCATGAATATGTGTGCTAACGTTTTTTTTATATCTTCCGTGAAATCATAAAAACATTGAAAATTAAGAAAATTAATTTGTGAGAGTTGAATTTGATTTGTAAAAAAATTTATTTGAATTTTAAGAGGTTGAATTTTATGTATAAAAGCTGTAAGAGGAAACAAACGGAAATCAATTTAAAAAATTACCTAGGAAATAGTGAATAATGCAGGAATACCTTAGCATTATTGTCATATAATTTTTTTCCTAAGGCAACTTACTGTAAGACTGATTTCAAAAATTGATATGTAAAAAGTGTTTTACGAAGTTCATATAAAACAAAAAAATTATTATTATGTAACTTATATGCAAGTATTAGATTGCATTGAGCAAAAATTGATTGAATATCAAATTGCTTTAAGGAAGTATATCATGAAGATCAAATTTTCACTTATGTTTAAATTTTTTTTTTTTACAATCAATATTTATAATTGAGATCTAAAGGACCAGCCTTTTTCAACAATTCATTTTAATATTTAACAATGTATATGTTAAAAGTATATTATTTTAAATAATCGCAGCGTATTAATTGCACAATACGACTTCACATTTTATGTATAGTCGTATTCGCACAAGTAACGCGCGCTTTCATTTTCAACAACTTTATATATATATTCATTACACATCAAAGAAAATCCATATGTATATCCTATTTAAACTATTTCTATACAAGTACATAAAATTAAATAATTATTTCACATGTTTTTCTTTGTACATTTCAAAACAACAATTATTAACGCATCTTCCGTTTTTCAACAACATCTTCTTTATATTCGAAAAAGTCAGTGATTGAAGAGACATCGACATTGTAATCGCAAATAAATAAACGTCACACTTTTCAAGTGATAACTGCATATAATAAATATCATATATTTGAAACGTGAACATAGATTGTCATGAGCACAATTAATTTTATATTAATTTTATGAAAACGATATATATCACACTCGAACGTACCAATAGCAGTAGGCTTCGTCTTTTAAAAGTAGACTTTATAACGTACGCTTAATGGACAACAATAATAAAATCTCACTGGTATCTTACAAGCTAAATATATTATATATAATGAATTTAATTGATTTTGAAGTATTTATAATTAATCTTTGATGTAAATATATTTTATATTTAAGTACACATTTGATTTTTAAATTTTATACTACAGTAGAACTTCGATTTAATAGAATGTCGTAAGAACGGGAATTAGTTATTCCCAAAATGTACTTGTATGAAATATTTACATGAAAATGTAAATTAATGATTTACTACGAGCACAAATTTTGTTTTGTTTAAATCGAGGGTCTACTGATATAGATTTTGTGTATAGATTTTTGAATCTAAAATAATGAAAATTTATGCACTATTTGAAATCTTTGTAGAGATTTTTACAATTTAACTTTCATGATTGTTTAGAACATAAACATTAGGATATATAATATTATGAAAATGGATTCCGAAGGATCAGTTTTCTACATATTCAAAATAATTTGATAAGAGACACATATTAAATATCAAGCAAGTCGGTCATGAAAATTTTAAAGATAGAATTTCATTCAATTGACATATTGATGAATTCAAAATAATTATATTTTTCAATACATAAAAGAGAAAAGTTTTTTTTATGAAAGCAAATCTTTAAGAAAAAAATTATAATTCATAATAATAATGCAGTTTTTTTACAATATAATATGAAAAATTGATAACAGCTCGATATATTCAGCTATGATTTCTAAGTTTTAGTGTTAACGTTTATAAAAATAGTTATTAATTATTTAAGGGCTGCTTAAATAATGTTGCACATTATAAGCGTGTAGTAAAGTGAAACAGTCGTTTTGATATGATTTTGATTTTTCAAAATGGTCATTTGACTTGATAATCTACTAAATTGTTTACAACAAACATTATTTATTGATTAATCGAATTACACTTTGCATAAATTTTATCTCACTCCAATTTACGTTTTTGTTCCCTTCGGTTTTTTTTTGTTACAGCACTCATCGCAAAATAATTTTGGTTACTATCAAATATATTTACCTATGTAAAAATATTTTGATTTCGAACAATTACAAAAAATAGTTTCGGAGAACTGCATTTTAGTATTTTAACATATCAAGCGATGTTCAAAAAAGTTATTTGTAATTCAGTATTACAAATGATTATCTATTATTTTTAGTATTTAAGATTCATATCCATTTTTAAATGAGCGTTATATCTATCGACTTATAAATATTTTGCAATTGATCTACATATTTTGTGGAAGAGGAACTCTTGTGGCTCGCGGCTCTAATTCCAAGCTCAGTCGATATTGAGTTTCTTCATCTAAATGTAAAGTGGGGTCGAGAAGATAACCGCACACCTGATATCATATAAATTAAATATTTAAGAACATTCTTTATGAAAAAAATCTAGTTTAATTACTACAATTACTCACTTTTGGAATATGATCAATTTTATAAGGAGTTTGTTGAAAATGTCTTATTTCTCTTATAACGTGTGCAATCTGAAAAATTGTTTTATGTAATGTATTTTGAATACATAATAATTATTTTACATTTCAATTAATACCATTCTCATCTTAGAAAAATTCAGTAGGCCTTCTGGTGTAAAATTTGGAGTTCCCTCTTCGATGAAAGATAAATCGCTCAGATATAAACCTAAATATGGAATGCATGGTGGATCACATCTGTTCAAAAGTTATAATGATTAATATGAAAAATGTTTCTCATAATTTTATTTAAAGATATAATAAATGATAATAAATAACCTGTGGAGAGCATCCCTTAGTGCCCTAAATCGTCCATCAGATGATACGAGTGCTTGTAATTTCTCTATTGTTTGTTTACTCTAAAAAAGTATTTCAATATAATAAATACTATTTTTTCGTTACAAAATTTGAAACTATTAAGAAATTTACCGTTTTCGATACTTTTTCCCATGTCTTTTTCAGACGAAAGACTGATGTATTTGTGAAAGCTGCACAAACTTGAAGAGTTCCATTGAAATTATGAAGGCAACGTGAAATATCAGCTACGGCAGCCCACTTTTCAATTGCAGCCACTCGACCTAGAATATTTGAAATATAATAAACACATTCTCAAGTCGAAAAACCAAATATCTATTATAAATACCTGCCAACGTTGTTTTTCTCAATATTTCAGATACAACAAGAGTAGATAATTGATTAAAATGTCTTGTCATTGCTAAAATATGAGGAGCACGTTCAGCTTTATCAGCTTTCATCCATGCTTGACCAAGAAATTCCCTATTATATCAAAAAAAAATTAAAAAATGTTGTTTTTTGTTACGTTATATGAAAATTTTCAAATTACTTACTCGCTTCGAATCGACACAAATATTTGATGATCTAAGAAAGTCATTTGTTCAGCTATTTCTAATGCTGAAAGTGTTTCTATGCTTTCTTTGCTGGGGCACTGAAAAAATATTAACATTAAAATTGTTTTCATGGTTAATTAATATTATAAATTATTGAAATAATAAAATACTATTGGTGGAGATAATAAAGCTCGAAGATCAGGTCGTCTTTCTTCTTCCCTAGCTAATAATCGAAGCAAATGAGCAGCAGCTCTATGTTCAGCAGGTAATAAATTTGGACTACAAACTATATCTTCTAAAAAGTTGGCAGCTTCTGTCCGGAGACGACTCTCCGCCCAAAAATCGGCAGAATGTTTCGATACCCAATGTCTGAAATTTTAAAAATAAATATGTACAAAAGGTTCATTTATATTAATAATAAACTTCATAAGTACCTCAAAACATTGAGCACTCTCATTGTCGCTGCTGTAGAAGTCACCGAGTCCCTCGGGGCCGTCGGCGCTCTTTTAGGTTCTCTCGGATTGCTCGATGCCGATGTTGCTATTGCGAAAGCTGCAGCTGCAGTTGAGGTGCTACTCCTATAATAGTTAAAATTGATTTTGCTCATTATTAATGTACAACATGGTTTTCAGAATAAAACCATAGTTTGTTAAATAAAGAATAAAACATTTTTTGATGATATGTAAGATTGTTAAATTTGACCATTTTAATAAAAATAAAGTTAAGCGGTTCATTTGGTGTGAGATATTAAATATAATATGTGAAGGATTAATATTGTTTAAAAATTTGGAAAAAATGTAAAAATTCATAATAATTTAAAAAATATTAAAATTTTTGTGTTGAACATATATTTGCGGTGCTGACTATTTTATAAATATATTGATAATGAAGCTGTAAGCGAATATTTTATTTGTGCTTCTATGATTGCTCTAATAGCAATTGTTTCTAAAATTTAATATTCGACAAATGTATACTAATATCGATATTATACCAAATAAAAATAAGCTATAAACTGACTATTCAAAATTCTAATTACTATATTGGGTAACATAAACTAAACAAGGATTTTCTATTTGCGCTGAATGTTATTCAGTAAGCAAATAAGCTAAAATAAAGTCAAAGATTATAACTAAAAGGAAAACATTAAAAATTCATAATTATTAGGTAGAGAATTGTTTTATACTCTAACAGAAATGGTCAATATTACATTATAACTATGGATCGAATACTCTACTAGGTAATACAATTATGTATTTTTGTATGTCAATATACGTGTAATGTTTTAATCTACTTTCAAATAATCGCCACCTAACATGCTCTAAGGTTCGACTGTAAGGATAAATATTTATATACATGTATACCATATCTAAATTTTTAATTATAATAATATATATAATACAAAGGGAAGTGGAATAAAACAAGCTAGAAGTTTTCCTGATATCCCACTTACCACAAATCATCTGCAAAGCTATTAAATCAATATGGAATAATATTTATTGTCAACTATCAATTCAAAACCGCCTTAATTTTTAGAAATTCAATAATGATAATATGAATAATGATTTTTAATAATTAAAATAACGTTTTTTTATAAATAACAAATTATTCACCTCCGATGAGATTGACGAAAAGACGTGATGACAACTCCAGCTCTCGGTTGACTTGCTTCACGTCGACAAGTCTGAAAATGTACATTTAATTTATAAAATATGACATTTTTCAATAATAACGTATCGTTATATTGATATACTTGTAAAAGATGTTGCGATAGTGATGATCTGTGAGACGCTCCCGATGCCCTTCTATCAGCTGATGCTCGGCGTTCAGCACTCCACCAGCTACTACTTCCACTAGTAGAACCGTCTCCTCTACGTTCACTAAAAAATTATAAATTATAAACAACAAATCTAAAGTGTACAAATATTTGTTAAATATTGTATGTACCTAGAAGCTCTACGAGATGGTGCTTGTTCATTAGACGATCTCCTGCTTGCAGACTCCATCTGAAATAGTTATATATTAAATGATATATGAAAATATGTATTTGATGTAGTAAAATAATAGTTTTCTTACTTGAAAATGTTGAGGTGATGTCGGTAATAAGTCAGGTTCTCGTTTCATGAGTAAACGGGGTTTACTTTGCTCCGGAGGATCATAACTGTCCTTTCTTGGATACTCTTCGGGAGGTTTATACGTTTCACTATGTCTATGTGAAGAAGGTTCAGGCTGAGGTCGTTCTTTTTTAGAAAGTTCGGGAGATTTGAATTCTTGTTTGTAAGGAGTTTCTTTTTTTTTCGATTCGACTTGGACATATTTTTCTTTTAGTTCTTCCGACGGTTTCGAATATTCGGCTTGCTTTTGATGCTTTTCAGGATCTGCTGGACTTCCCACTAACGTTACTGAACTTAAATTACTAGGAGACGAAGGCGATGGACCCTTTAGAGTTTCTGAACTCGATGAAGAAGCCATTATTTTTGGAATTGTTAAATGGGAATTGTCTTCTTCGGATGGCTAAAAGTTAATATTTAATGTCGATATTATTTTTAAATCTTTAGTTTAGTTTTATTATAAAAATAATGATTACCTGTTGAGCATTTGAAGAACGTCTTGAACGAGGAGTCACTGGAGGTGCTGGAGATAGGTTTTGTTCCCTCAATTCCTCGTCAACTGAAAAATTAACTTTTTTTGACATTATGACGTGTAATAAAAAATAGATTGAAACTTATTTTTTTATTATTAAAAATTTTATAAAAATAAATTCAATATTATTGATGAAATCGTTTTCATATAGCTATTATAAATATATGATTATTTCAGTAATGAAGCAGAAATTATTTGATCAATAGTCCGGTGACACGGACCTTGGATTCGAATATCGATTATGTGTCTTTTATACAACGAAACCATTTTTTTTTTAAAAAGAAAATACTATTTTAAATTTACATACATTTTTTTAGACTACATCGCCAACTTCTACTTTGACAGTCACGATCGCTTTGCTCTGAACCGTAACCTTAAAAAAAAAGAAATATACATAAATAAAAAAAAATACAAAAACCAAAATGATCAAAAAACCCTTAGGTTACATACAGATTTATTATTTTTAATACCTGAAACAGAACTTGCTGCACTGGCTTTTCGACTGGCAGTAGTCCCTGGAGAAGGTGCTCTGAGTTCACAAGGCTGAGTACTTCCATCTCCACCATCTCCACCATCACTAGTGGTTCCTTCTCCTAGAATAGCACCTCCTGGATCACCTTCAGCGTAGAAGACTCTTCGCAAAGCTTCCAAAACGGTTTCACCATCGGTGAACACTCGATACGTCAGTAAGAATGTGTTCAAGAAATCAACGGATAAGAAGCGCAAATCTGTGATGAAAATTAAAGTTTAGTTAGCGAATTTATTGTTAGTCTTAGCGATTTGTTAAAAATTACCAGTAAGTCGTTCGAGGAGTCTGCTGGGTGTCGCATATCTGATTTGAGGCACTTTGCACGAGTTGAGTGCTCTCGAAAATCGGATATCGACATCGTCTGTGAACAATCTAGGATCACTCCTCACTCCAGGGTGGACTGAGAGTGATGTGCCATCTCCACCTGCACCACCAGATCCCACTCCAGCTTCGGTCCATTGAGCATTTTCCATACATTGAACAATGTCGCTGGTCCACGCTGCTTTCTCTTGAACACTTGCGGCAACTGTTGAATCGATGATTTCAATGTGTCTTTAATCTATTTTTTAATTTATTTGATAATAAACTTACCGAGATGTACAGAAAGTTGATTCCCTTTACTATCGAAAATGATTTTGAAGTCCCTATTTTGAAAATTATCTGTAGTTGACGACGTCGAACACACGGATGACGAGTCTGGAGATATAATAAGAGGTCAGTGATGTTGCACATTGCAGTGGTGATTAGAAAATGAATTCTCAATATTTTGATATGATTAATTTAAAAATTTGACGATAGAACTTTCGATTGGGGTCTTAGGATTGCAATTCTTAATGGTAACATAATCTAGTACAGTGTTTCCCAACGTGTAGCTTCGCCCCACGGGAGAGTAATTTCAATATTTTTTGTTACAATTTGTTATATATTTTTTAATAAAAAACGTATTTTCGAAAATATTGTTTTGATATTGCAACCCTGATTTTCTAAAAAGAAGGCGACATTATTATATTTATATGAAAAAATTGCTTCGAACAAAAAATTTGAGCAATTCTATTGACTAAATAAGTATGAGGTAATTGGTGACCAGACGTTTGCCCAAATGATGCTAGCATATACTAACAGTAGCACGACACGTTTTAGGACAATTAGAGGACTACACGATGGTTAAATTATCCGATTACTGCTTTATAATTAATTTTAATCATACAATTTCGAATTTTTTACCTGATTGTGCTTTACGTTCGGTATTGTAGTGTGTGTATTACTGTAGATATGTGCCAGTGTCGTGTGTGCCAGTTTCGAATGTGCCAGTGTCGTGTGTGCCAGTGTCATATGTGCTAGTGTCGTATGTGCCAGTGTCGTATGTGTAAGTGTCGTATGTGCCAGCTTCGTATGTACTAGTGTCATTTGGGGAAACATTTAGGAATCAGGTAACTAATTCAGCTATACTTGTTATTGGGGATCATTTGGGTAAAATGGCTAGTTAATTTTTGTTTAAAATTAATCAACTTTAAAATTTTGATAGAGGGGAGGAATGATGGAAATTTTTGAAGCATTGAAACGAGATATGGTACAAATAAAGCTAGGAAAAAAATGATCTGGACTGACTCAAGAGCAAATTCCATGGTCCTTACCGTCGTCGAGGTTGTTGGGGTCCTCGATGAGCATGGCATCAGCGAGGGGCACCCGTCCCGTGTCAGGCAGCAGATGAAGCCTTCCAGCAGCCGCCCTGGTGCCCAATATCAGGTGGTGGCTGAAGAGGAAGGCCTGCCTCGGCTGCAGAGAGCGTCTGCCACGACCGCCACCACTGCTGCCGCACACCTGGCTCAGGGTGCCTGCGTAAACACACACGTTTACACCACCCACACACTATCTTAGCTCCAACTGCATGTCCACCAGCTCACTGCTACAGTGTGTGAGTCGTATGGGTGAGGTGGAGACATGCCACGGTGGGGTTGTTAGACTATATTCTTGATTTGATGGGTTTAAGGGGAGGTTTCGTTCGGATCTATTTTTATGGTATATCATACATGTTTGTGTTGCTTACTTAAATGGTACTGGTGAATATCTTTTGGGTCATTAGACATGCCACGGTGGGGTGGTTAGACTTTATTCTTGATTTGATGGGTTTAAGGGGAGGTTTCGTTCGGATCTATTTTTATGGTATTTATATCATACATTTTTATGTCGCCTATATAGTATTTTTGCATGTCTTTTGGGTCATTAGATATTCCATGATTAGGGTTGTTAGACTTTATTCTTGATTTGATGGGTTTAAGGGGAGGTTTCGTTCGGATCTATTTTTATGGTATATCATACACGTTTATGTCGCTTAAATGTTACTGGTGCATGTCTTTTGCGTCATTAGATATGCCGTGATGGGGTTGTTAAGGTATTAATTTGTCTTGTAAATTTTTGTTTGAATAGATTTACTGAGATTCCGGAGGTTCACATTTTAAAATATGTATTGATTTTCCGTAAAAGGATATCTGCTTATTTTAGATGATGTATCAATTGATGTTATTATTTTGACTTTTTTTCAAGGAATCCGGTATTATATTATATGATCGATCATATAAAAATATAAATTAAGTTTTTATGTTACTTGAAGATAAACTTTTATTATGAATCGTGTCAATAATAATAATTTGAAAATATGAAACAATATGAATTTTCAATGAAATTTAATGAGGTTGAGACTTTTATTATCCACTTACTTCAAATGTGTTTTTTTTAATTCAATTAATTTTTCTAATTTATAAATAAACCACGTGATATTATATCCAACGATATCGTAATGCTGTCAATAATGTTTATAATAAATTCAAAATTTATCAAAAATGTCTTACTTTTAATAATTATTATCAACAGGCCAAGTATTTATATTAAACTGTATCGTAATTGATTTTTCATTCAATTGATATATTTTTGTATCACTTGTATGACATATTATAATTTGATAGGATTTCAGAAACATAAAATTCCAAATCTTCTAACACAAATTGTTAGTATCTATTTATTACCAATTACATTTTAAACAAATATAATACTTATAAAAAAACTAAATCTATGAATGTTAAACTGATTGAAAAATAAAAATAAAGAACATGCGAGTCTTCCTACTCTAAAGCCTATTATTATCAAAATAAATGCCAAAAGGAAAATCAGAAGGAAATAAACATGCATGAAAGTCAAAAAACGCAAAAAATAAATTTAAACGGAAAATGCGAACTACTCGAAAAAAATCGAAAAAAAAATTAGTGCTCGTGTAATATATTTCATTTGGAATTCTGTTTATTTTTTTCATCATTTCATGAATGTTAATGAGTGATACATAATGTGTTATTATGGCTGCAAATAAACAAAAGCAAATATAATAGAATCACAATATTGATCTTCTATTCAATATAATATAAGAGTAATAATATGAAGCCTATTACAAGCCGAAACTAATTATAAAAGCTATCCGAAAATTATATTAATTACCTCTAACGGCGGTTTCCGTGACTTTCCTATCAATAAAAATTAAAAGCCTGAATAATTTGTATTCGTAAAAAACACAACTAAAAAAAGTAAACAATGCTGAAGACAAAACGAATGAAATAATTGTGACGAGAAACGAGTGATCGGAAAACAACAATATACGATGTGAAAATCGAGAAAAGAACTTTTTGACAGATACGCAAAATGATTTTTTTTTCTTTTGGGTCGAATAAATGGAAAACTTTTCAATAACGCACCTTGTCTCACAAAAACCTGGTTCACGTCCAAGAGTATATCACAGCCTTCTATTATCATCCTTTCCACGGCCAAGTTTTTCCGTAAATTTTCCGTTTCGCTCACCTAAAACGAAAGCCATCAATTGATATACATAATATGAACATATGTGAAATATGAAGCAAAGTGAGTACCTCGTCGTGCATTTGCCTAGATAGGTCTTCTAATTGTTGACGGGCGTGTTGTAAAGACTTCCTTTCTACGTGATCGTGAGGAGTATGTGCCAATAATTCGTGCAACGTAATTATATATCTTGGAACCTGTCGAGAATATTTATTTTTGAAAAGTTCAATTAATTAGATTATGTAAAGTAACGACATTAGTAGTTGATCATGTATATGTGGTTGACTACTTCTCAGAAAAACGTATAAATTACGGTTTTTATAGAAGATAATCTTTCGGAAAGGGTGCGATAGATAAGATGTAATAAACAGCTAATCTATCACATCCTTTCCGAAAGATTATCGTTTTTAAAAACCTCAATTGTTACGTTTTTCTGAAAAGTGGTCAACTATAAATACGTGGTCAACCACTGAGGTCGTTATTTTATATGTTCGAGTTATCACGTTTTTTATGAAAAACTTTAAAAAAATGGGTTTTTTTGTGAAATTTGATATCTGTTAGTGTATGGTCCATCTGTTTTGGTGTTATTAAAAAATAAATGTTAAATGCCATCTGTCAAATATGACAGTTGACGTGTCTTACGATATACCTATTAAAGGATGGGAAAGATTTGTATTGTTTAAAACAGTGTTACTATGTGGTTAAAAAAGGCTTCGAAGATCACAAATGAAAAGATTGGATTTTTATGATTTAAAAAAAATCACAAAAATCCTTTTCTTTTATGATTTAAAAAATCATAAAAGAACTCATTTTAAATGATGAGATTCGAGGAGTTGCCAGTTGAAAAAAAATTTTGATACGGATGTCAAATTTTGTCTAAATTTCACAAAAATTGCAAGATATTTTGGGTTTTTCACAGAAAACGCAATTACTCGAACATATTTAAAGACATAATATTACGAACCTGATGCATCGGATAAGTAAGGAACGTTTCTAAGGACCTCCCTTGACAAGCAGGCTTGGCTTCGAGTCTGGCAAGAAGGGCAGCAAATTGGGCGCCTTGTTTGCATTCCGTCAGCACTTGTAGAGAATAATGATGACTCCTCACATACTCTTGGTAGATGGACAACATGGGGAGCAGCATGTCGAACAGGTCACCTGCTCCAGAAAGTTTTTCTATATACAGACTTAGACGATCTTTAAACCATGACTTTGGCACACGGGTACGTCACTACTGAACCAAAAATTAACTCAAAGAAAAATTAACTACTCAACATTTCCCAAACTTCAAAAAAATCAATGTTTTTATTAAATCAAGTTCAGGAAACGCTGTTCTATCTAACCATTTAATCGACTCATTAGTTTCGTTCCACTTCTATTATACTACACACAACATTGATTTGAGGCTCGACAGATTCACAGTTTATATCGTTTACCTAGCACTAGAGTCGGCCACGACTCCATCCTGGATGTGAGACCTTTGAGGAATATCTGGTGAAGGAACAGAACCGTTTCACTGTTTAAAAATATAGAATTGACATCTTCGTGAGAACACGGTGGTTTTTTCGAACTGGCTGCCATTTTGAACGGCCTCAAGAAGCAGGAGACCAAAACTTCCATTTGCTCCACGTATTCTTCTTCCGCTTCCACCATCCGGAAAACTAAGCTGAAAATATAAATTTTTGTCACATAACAGTAATTTTTTTGATTAATCTCCATCGATATTTACCTATTTCGTTTACGCATACTTTCTGCATGGGGACTTTTTATGTATTGTTCGACTATTTGTTTCCATCTGCGTCGACACAGCCAACCGCGAAAGAAACTCTAAATACAAAAGAACGGAATTAATTCTGGTTTATGTAAGCGAAATGCTAAAAATATACGAGAACGACGTAATTAGAGACGAAAGCGGAGAATATGACTTGTCGTTTCAAAATCACTGAATCAGATAAATTTTCTCTTTACTACCCTATCGTTAGCATTTCTACGGCCTCTTTATAATGTTAGATGAAAACAAGTGTCGCAAGAAAGTATGGTATTACATCCGTTTTATGTGGGACAGTTCGAATACTGACGTAAGCAATGCGACCTTTTAATTAGTGTTGTAGTTATATGTTTGTAGTTATAATTCGTATTGATTTACCTGAACTTTTTTGATTTTTTTAAGCTCGAGTGCGTCTAATTGTTGATGAGACGATGGCGTTGGAGCAGACCGGCCGCCAGGACACCATTCTCTCTTCAAGGCACATAGCTTTAAAAAAACAATACAAAATTATAATAAAAGGTATCCTGAATTGATGCTTATTAAAAAAAAATTACCTCTGCACGCAATTTGGCGACTTCAGCAGCAAGATCTTCACAAGTTTGCGCGTACTGCGCCCTTGCTGTCCTTTCGCTTTCCACCACTTGGAGGAGATGGAGATGTCTTTGTTCTAATTCCTCGCGTTGAAGAACCACTTTGTTGAAACTGAAATAATTCAATTTGTTCATTTGATGATAATCATTTCGATAACATTGTGTAACATACATATATGAAATTGGCGTAAACATGAAATTTTGAAAAAAATGAGTTTAGCTTTGATTTGGATTAGTATGGATGTCTTTTTTGTATGTTTCAAGTGAACAAGGTCAATACTAGGGATGTGAGATTTACCCAAAATTTCATTTACCGGTAAAAAATCTAATTACCGTTTTATCGGTAAATTAAATTTAACAAAAAACCGAAAAAAATAACGAAAGTCGAAAAAACCGTAAAACCTAAAATACTTTTCCAAAAAACCGACTTTTCCAAAAATTAAAAAAATATTTTCTAAAAAAATATTTTTAGAAAATAATATAAAGCTGTAAAATTATATTGCATATCAGTTACATAGTATACAATACATTAGTTTACATAGTAAAATAAAATTATGAATACATAAATTAACGATGTACGTTGTAATATTGTCAATTATAATATTATTTTATAAACACCGTTTTCCACTATTTAAATATTCGAATTTGTTTAAATTCGTATACAAATCATCAAAAATAAATTATTTTACAGCGAAATATTTTTCGTTCATTTCATGAAGATATTATACTGGATCAACTTTGTTTAATATAAAAACGCAAAAAAGACAACCATATGAATTTAAACCTAAGCTTTATTCATTTTTTACAATATTTCTGTCAACGTCGCTTTCATATAACATACATAACATTTTTAAAGCTTTAGGTTGACGATATTTTTAAATTCCAAAACCTCAAATATCTCGAAACAAAGAAAAACGAAAATACACCATTATCAAATATAACGACTCATACGATATTACAACATTTATATGAAACGAGCGACATCCGAAGATCGTCCTAAATCAATTTCTTATATGGATATATAAAATTTTATTAGCGAGCGGGGAATGAGAAAATCGCTCCTAAATATATGTACGGAGCGAAATTCGAAATTATTCAAATGACGCTCGTTATGAATGTGCGGGGAAAATTGAATTTTCCGACGTTGCACGGAAAATTGGCGATTTTCTTTTCGCAATATTTATACATCGATATTCAACGCACGATTCTTATGACCGAAAATAGCCGAGGTATTCGTTTCCTGTATGGGAAATGTTATTATTGTATCAGATGTGATCTTGTTTCGGGTGTATTTATATGAGAATTCAAAAAATGATCATGTATAATATAATATTAAAAGAAATCAACATACAACGAGGATCATTTGAAAAATTCAGAAACCTCACACATATACAGCATCCAAGAAAACAACCTTTAAATAATTCAAGACCCTCGCGAAAACTCGTACTATGAAATTGCGAGCGTGGGAAATTAACAGTGCTTGTGAATTAACTATGTAAAAATATTAAATTTTGTAATAATTATAAAAAAAATTATTTTTTATTTAATAATAAAATAAAATCTTTGATATGATTTATTATTATTATTTTTATTAAAATTGTACGCATATCATGAATATATAGAGACATCTATGTATCAATATCAATATTTATATAGAAAATGTTTAAAATATTCAAAAATTAATTAATAAAAAAAACTTATACAACATTCTGTATATAACGAAGGGCATTTCCACACGAGCAGAGTCGGGTTTCTTCCCAGCTCAGAGCTGCTAAAAAATTCCATATATTTTTACTTTGCTCCAGGGAGACATTCGAGCCGGGGCAATCCCCGGTCACTTCGAAGTGTGTGTTTGTTACGTGTGTGTATGTAACAAAAAAAGCCACTTTTAACGCCCTCGTCGACGAGGATGTATACCCGAATTGTAGATTTTTTTTTGAAAATTTCACACGAACAAAAATAAAAATTTTCATTCGAAACATTTTTTTAATAACCGAAAATGCACAATTCGCAACGAAAAGAAAATGCCTTCGACAAACAACCCCTAAGTAAACCTCCCAAAAACAACAACTGTTCTACCAATCAAACACCATCGCCCAAAACGAGAAAAACAAATCGGAAAATTCGCGGAAAAGCGAGAGATACGCACAGATAGGAGTAAGAGTGGTCGGGAGGAAAACGGTGACGTCATCGGCCTGGGTCGGAAAATCGACCGGCTGGCAGCGAAAGGGTTGATACATAATTAATCGATAGAGCCTCCGTCTCGGCTGTTGAAAAGTTAAAACGGCCGATGAATTCATCATCGCGCCACTTGAAAAATCCGACCTGTTGTATATATAAAGCGGTGATGAATTTTCGATCGATTTCGATGGATTTTCAGGGTGAAATAGTGAGCGTAAATTTAAGCGTATTTCATAAGCTTGAGAGTTGTATGATAAGTATGAGTGAAGTTAAAATTATATGTGTATGTGATTTTGGGTGATTAGATTACGTTTACGTTTAGGGTGAGCTCCATAGTTATTTTATATTCACTGTGGAGCTTATACCCTAACTATTGTAATTGATTCAATTTTTCATTTAATATAAAAAAAAATATGAGAATAATTGCCGATGAGAATTTTCTGACTGACGCAAATTAATTTGGTTCATAAAATACGCTCAGGATAGTATAAACATATCGTTTTTTTTTTTTTTTTTTTAACACTTGAACTCATCTTTACGTCTCATTATGAAGGCTCGACATAATGATGAGGATTACAATAGATTTGAATTTACATGAAAATATTCGAAAAATAAAGTACGGGAGTATTCGATGCTGAAAATTTTCCGACTGACGCAAACTAACTTGATTCACAAAATACAATCAGGATAAGACCCCTGTTTTTTAACACTTGAATTCATCTTTACGTCTCATTACGAAGACTGGACATAACGATGAGGATTATAATCGATTTGAATTTAAATGAAAATATTCGAAAAATTAAAGTACAGGAGTATTCGATGCTGAAAATTTTCCGACTGACGCAAACCGTTTTTCCTCCCAAGCAACCCTCTCTTTCGCAAACGTCACAGCCACCCGAACACTTCCGGCGCAAAGCGATCATTAAAACCGCGGCCGTGACGGAAAGCAGCCTTCGGTCCCGGAAAAGCGCCGCTTTTCCGACGAGTGGCCAGCCTCGGGCGGAAAATCGCGCTGGCACATACGCGACAGGCCTCGACCTGTTGCTCGCGAGCAACAATCTCGATCTTTGACCTTTCGTGGCGTGAAAATTTCGAGATTTTCCGTGGAAAATGCCGCCGATGATGCTTTCGAAATCGGCCGTTGGCGGGTGGTGGCGCTGGCGGCGCGGTTTTCCGAGCGCTCGAGAAAATGCGGTTTGTTTTGATTTTTTTTTTAAGAAAGATGATTTTTTTGTATTTAAACAATAAGTTTTTGATAGAAAATATAAATAATAAGATTTATAAAGGGTTTTTAAATAAGGATGCTCATTTTAAAATGTAAATAAAACAAGTTGTGTGTAAAATTTCCGCTCAATTTTTTTCATTTGAAAGAATATTCTATGGCATTATGTGTGAAATATAACGTCATTCAAATTTAATCAATTTATTCATATAATACTACTCAGAATACTGTGACAACTTTCATCGCAGAATTTATCTATAAAAACCGAACGCTTAAAATTATATACAAGAAAATGCTTTAATTTTTAAAGAGTTATTCTTGCAAATTTATGAACTAATTTTGACGGTACTATTGTATTTGGGAAAAATTCTGGAGTAATTTTTATAAAGTAGGTTTGAGTTTTTCGGCGCAAATTAAAAAAAATCCTGTTTTATGACATTGGTAAGCTAAAATGTACTCATTATAAAAGAGTTTATGGTCAAAATATTAATTATTAAGTAAGATTAATCTCTAAATTTATCTGTTATAATATTTTGTAGTTTTTGGTTGTTTTTCGATAAAAATATGAAGATTTTTTTATGTTTTCTGATGTTTAACCTAATACGTCAAGAGACTCAAAAGTGTTCTGCAAAAATCATATCAGGGATTTTTCCCAGAAATGATAACACTATCAAAATAAGTCGATAAATTTGCATAGATAGGCTTTTTAAAATGAGAGTGTTTTCTCGTGTATAGTTTTAAAGATTCAGTTTTTATATAATAGATAAATTTCGCGATCAAAATTGTTACATAAAAATAATCTCATCCACAATTAACATTTTGAATGCATACATTTCTGAGTTTTCTAATCTCAAAAATATGATTGTAATAAATTTAACACATTGAATAATAATCTTCGTAATTATAATTAGAAATTTGAAATATTACCTGGCATCTCTAATTGCATCTATCCAATGTACGCAATCGGCTTCATTTGCAGCTCTTAGTTCATATTGACGTTGATTTTCTCTTCTATACGATATTGTAAAGCAATGCTGTTAAAAAAAATAATTTTAGTATCTAAATATAAGCTATAATATGTATAAATAAAATTAATTAATTTAAATCACCGCTAATTGTCTATCTGGATTCGAAGATCGAAGGACCAGCCTTTCACAATAACTGCCTTCGAGAAGCACAACACCCGAAGGTCTAGTACTGCTTTCGTTTTCATAGTAAAACATCAAATTCTACAACAAAAAAGTAACATAATAAGCAAACAAAATACACATCTGCAATGCGGATATTTAAACAAAGCATTGTCAGATTACATAAGTGACATTAACGAAATCGTTTCATTTGAATAACGAAAAAACCTACAAAGGATAATAAAATGCGAATAACGAAGCACTCCTTTACGGCGTGACGCTTTTCTTGCTTCAAATCGAGATTAAAGAAGAGAGTTTTGCCAATATTTGATCTGCGGACGAAGTTTTTCCAGCGGAAAATTGCTTCTTTGCTATTTAGAACTCGAGCAAAATTAGCCCCTTTTATTGTATATTAAATGATATAATGCAGCAATATGAAAGGAAATAGGCTTTCATCAATTGCTCACAAAAGACCCAATAATTAGAAGTTGGTCGAAAGGAGTTTCTTAAACACTTTTCAAGTAATTTCGTGCCGAAAATTCTATAATATGATCATGATTCAATTTTTATTAAAATTATCGTTTTTTTAATAATTATATCATAGAAATTTGATATTAATCAACAATAACGCAATTAATAATCGACATAAAACTCCACAGCGCGAAAATCCGACGAAAGAAAATCCGCACGCACAAAAGCGCCGCTTTTCTTTCGTATACATTTTTTTTATATTTATACATTTTAATTTAAAATTTTCGCCAAAGTTTCGAAAAGATTATGCGAGAGAGCGCGTTTCAATTTTCCCGAAACGGATTTTAATTAAATCTCTTCGGAAAATAAGCGTCGAAATTTGTGTGCGCGCTCTCTGCGAAACGACGTTATATTAATTAATAACGAATCGTATTTTATTAATCGAATCGAATTTACTACGTTATCGACTAAACTACGATACGGCGTTTATGTATGGGGCGTTTCGAACCGAAAAACGCTAATATGTTATACAGTTTATGCCCGAATATTTGATTGATGTTTGAAATGTTTTTGATTTTATCTATGGAAAAATTAGTATATGTTTGTAGTATTGATATAATAGATTTTTTTAAATTATATATAAAATACATTTTTGCTAATTGTAAGATACATAAATCAATAATGAAAGGACTGAATGATGACTTCAGAAGAATCAAAAAAAAAGTTCTATGTATTTGATCAAATACAGGTTTCGCACTTCATCTTTTCGAATTCAGTCTTTTTGAATCAAATTCGACCATTTTTTTTTTTTTTTTGAATCGATAAGTTGAATTTAATTTGTAAATGGTTGAATTTGATTTAAAAACGGCTGAATTTTATTTTTAAATTGTTGGATTTGAAGTATAAATCCTGTATTGTGCGAAATTCTAGTTTGATACAGATTTTGTGAAAAATCGTCACCAGTCTCGAAAAATAAAATATTTGAATGATCTTTTTTCAAATATCGGAATGAAAATTATACTATTCAGTAAAATAAGATATGTATTTTAAATATAAATTTCATTAAAATATGTTTTTTTCATACTTCTGTTATTAAAATAACCTAATGATTCAAATTTAAAAAAAATCACATTTCTCCATATTATAAAAATTAGAAAAATAAAACTGTATACGATAAAAATAATACTAAGTATACAAATTGTATGTTTTGGAACTACAGTCTCATATCATGTACACATTTACAGCTTTATTTTAATATACGCTTAAGGTAATACGGGCAACGTAAACGTGCGTCAATATTCACGTCACGTTTTTAATTTTCGTCGTGTTCTATCTTTCCTAATAAAGCGGTCACATTTTTCTTATACAACCTCAAAACTGTTTATCAATCGATTTTTCGATCGAATCGCTCCCCCTCATAATGCATAATGCAAATCGAAAAAATAAAATACAATTTTCCGAAGATTTTCCCGAATCGTCGCTACATATCCGTTCCGTGCGGAAAAGCGGGAAAACTACGGAAAATAATGTCATATTTCACAGTAATCGCGTGTAAAATTTTTGACGGCCGACCGCGCGGACATAATTCATTTTTTTAGCCTCCGCACCCCACATACACTATCTCCACGTAACAATATACATATATGTACATATGTATATATCCGAATGTGGAGCACGTGTAAACGTATACGGTGTTTAAAAATCGGCAAATATCTGATGATCTTAGTAATGTTTCGATTCTGTTTGATGTTTGTTATTGAAATATTATCGTTTTGTATTGTAGAAATTCTATTATTGAAAACATAAATTTTATGCGTCGTATGTGAAATTGCTTCGTTTGTGTACGACTCAAAAAAGTTTTTTGTCGTTTGTAAAGAATATGGTGGGACGGTGCTTTGTTGATTTTCTTCAAAATTTGGACTTCTTCTTTTTTATTATCTTTATTTCTACACTCACTACTTTTCATGGTCTTAGAAGGACAGGTAAAGTTGGATTTGTATATTTTTTAATTTTAAGTTCTGATTTTTATCTATAGGACTAAAATTTCGTTAGGTGGAAAGGAAAGTAATTAAAAAGGAGTTAAAATTTCGAATAATGAAGGTACACCTGATCCTTTTTTTACACCTTTTTTGTGTAAATAAAAAACCGTGTAAAAAAATGTATGGTGACCATACAAAAATTGGAGATAGGTTCCATCACTATATTTGGATATAACTTCGGAAAAATTTTCGCCGTGAAAAATCATCAAAAAACATCGGAACTTTTATTTAAAAACTATAATTACATACATATAATTATATCAGTATACTGGCCTGCGTCGAATCTTACAATTGTGACATAATTATACATATTTTTATTATTTTTATACCGTGTTAAAGTGAAAAATCCGTGTAAAAAAAGCAATCGGTTCATCTTCTTTAAACCGTGTTAATTCGGAACCATGTAAAAAGAGGATTAGGTGTATTTAGTTTTGAAAAATCAACAAAACGTCATCTAACTGTAACTTATAGAAAGGTAGAAAAAAGTTATTAGCGCTAAAGGGAACCGTATAATTAATTGAAATAATAAAAATTTATATAGAAAAACAGTTTTATAATTTGATAAAAAATACGTGGAAAATTTCACATAAACCTTATATTGTTCACATATGCCCCAAAAGTTTTTGCATCTTATGTGAACTGAAAAATTTCATAAACGAGTAACATGTAATATACTTATACATTTAAATGAACACAACTACATACCAATTTGACGTATTAACTAAAATAATTAGAATCAGTTTTCCTTCAACAATCATAATAAAATATTAACAAAATCGATACTTAAAAGGCTAAACAAACTTTCTCAACACTCTGTATATGTATTTTTTATATACATTTCACTAAAGCAGTGTTTCCACGCCATGGTTTTCGTGTCGGCTATCGTCCAAAAGATACACACGCCATACGCATATTTCCCTCATTAGGATGCCCGCTCACATGCTACATGAAAACAAATATTGTATGAGGCACTGCGAGCCGCTGGAAACCAGTGCCGACACGTGAAAATACACTAAAAATATAATCTTTACTTTTGCTGTGACTGGATTGAATTTTTCATGAAAGAAGCGGATTGTGTGGGAATTTTTTTTCGTGTGTTTTAATAAATTTTTCCGTAATGATAAAATCTGGTAACCGAATTTTAATGTGTATTATTAATTATAGATTGCGTGTCTCGATCTATTCAATAAACTAATCGTGTGATCTAAATTGAAATTGTTAACAGTTTAATAATAAAATAAAGATTGCATCTGTGATTTTTATCATTGTATTTGCCAAATTGTAACATTTTAATTATAAATTTTAAAATTTTCCAGGTATTGTTTTTGTATTGAGTCACGTTATTTTGATAGCATTGAAAAAGTTAATTACGTCAAATAACGTAATTGGAAAATTTAGTTTTTTTTTTTCAAAAGAAATTTTACGTACCTGATAAAGCACGAACCACCTGAGCTGCCACTTGTTATTGTCTGCGGTCCTCTTGTAAAGATATCCTGCCTATAAAGATGAAAAAATTAATAAACCATTTTATAATAAAATTAAATCAAACATAGTATTTAAAAAAAATACCTGCGAATGATCATACTGAGCCCGATCGGCCAAATGTAACAGTTGGGCGTCGTTGACGCGCACCGCGCGCTGCATCTTCGGACTCAACATTTCTTCAACGAAAACAACAAAACACACATTTTAATGATGCAGAAACATAAAAAAAACTATCGACAGCGAAATTTTGTTAAAAACATTCAAAAATATGGAACGGGGAGCGAGCAGTGTCGATCGCAGTGCGGCGGGACACTGTCTGGACGAGCACCTGGATAGGCTGGAGCGGGTCAAGGGCGGGAGCGAGTAACCCATTTGTAAAAGGCCTGTCCTTGCCCGTTTGTGTGGAGGTTCCATGGAAACGCTGGGTAGGTATCAGCCTTGTGATGTGACCCAAATACAATGAGGATGGATCAACAAGTCGATATACGGCGGGTAAATTGGCTGATATTCGAAAATTCAGCCAGAAGAATGGCTGGCGAAAAGAGTGGCGTCCGTTTTGAATGCCGGGATGGTAAAAATGTTAACTATTGTGATGAATAATTTAAAAAAAAATGATAGAAGTAATCAATTAGTGTTATGTGGAAAGTATGGCATTCATAAGGAGAATTGAAAAAGATAAATTTGATTGGTGATTGGGTAAGTGTTTTTTGTTAGTTTTTATTCAAATATAAAAAAAATCGTAATTTCGTAAGTGAATTTTATCAAAATGTATGCTTTTGATATTGAAGTACCAATTTTCATTCGAGTGGGAATATATTGTAGAAGTAGGCAGAAAATTTGACCTTTACTGTATTGTGATTTGATCCAAATGTGAATTTATTTATATTACAGAATAAACAAGACGAAATTTGAATAAAGAAGCAAAAAACGGTATAAATGCTCCATTTCACTTGAATATTAACCTTTAACAGAAGACGGAAAATGTTTTTCTCGATTTATGATTTAATATGAAAAAAACGATCAACAAGTAACATAAAAAATGCTATTACACCTTTAAAAAACCTTGTTTCAATAAATACAAAATTTCGATTCTACAATAATAAAATTACATACATACGGAATGCCATCAACGTTCGCACATCGGAAAACGTAGCACACCAATTTACATACGCATATAGATTTTCCGAAAGAGAAAAGCGTTGTCAGTACACAAAATGTCAATGTCACAATGAAAACATTTAAATTTTCGAATTGACGAAAGGTTTTATATTTGATTTTGATCATATCAAATCAATTTTTTTTTTTTTTAAATAATCAAATTTATTGTTATGTGACATGCGGGAATTGTATGGATGCCGTAGCACCGCTATATATAATAAAAATATTTTTTATATTAAAAAAATATGGTTTTGAATATTTTTATTGAGATATTATTATTTTGAAGTTATAGGGTGCTGGGGATATTTTAAAACTTGAGCTCCCCGGTATACCTTGACCGCGTCCAGGATGACGTACCTCGCTCGCATACCGCGGAATTACTTCATCTATAGGTATATTTAATTACCGTTTATAAATTGAATAACATATATATTTTTAAATAAACACTAAATATAATATCTAATTGAAATAATAATCAATATAAAATAAGAGTTAAATACATATGAATGATCGAACAAAAAAATAAATCTTCATAAGTGTTGCTGTGATAATTTTGAACACGGAATTTATCTGTAAAAACCAAATCTTTAAAATTATACATAATAGTCTCATTTAAAAATATATATTTTTGAAAATTTACATATTAATTTTGACAGTGTTGGGATTTATAGGAATAATTCTGGAGCAATTTTTACCGAAGACTTTTATGTTCTTTCGCACATTAGGTTAAACTTCAGAAGACTCAAAAAATCTTCTTATTATACAACATGGACTAGTTGAAATATAAAATGTACTATAAGGTCAAATATTAATTATCAAGTAAGATTAACCTCTTAAGTAATTTTAAAATTGATTATGCGATGAAAATAGTAAGATTTTTTCGTTTTTTTTAATCTTAATCTAATGTGGCGAAGAAATTCAAATTTTTTTTTACAGGATATTTCTCAGTAATGTTAAAAACTAGTACACTAGGTTCTCTTTTTATGCGGTTTTTTTATGCGAATTCAGAGTTATGCGGTTTTTTTTAAATACAATATTTTTTTTAAATATTTTTTTTTCGGACTATATGAACGCACAAATGTATGTACAATGTAATAACTTAACTACGAGTACATTGTTAATAGAAATACATTTTTTTAATGCGATTTTAGGTATATTTTATATAGCAGTTTCACTTTTTCATATCTTTTTTTATGCGATTTTTTTTTTATGCGGAACGGAACGGAACGGAACGCATCTACCGCATAAAAAGAGAACCTAGTGTATATAATTTGCAAGGATTTTGTTTTAAATATATGAGTATCCTCATGTTTAATTTTAAAAATTTGATTTTTACTAATGAATTTTGCGATCAATGTTTTCATAATATAATATATGTACATAGTATATTATAGCATGTAAAATATTGCGAAATTTAAATATAATAATAATATATTCTGATTGATTTCATAAAGATCGAAAATATTTAAAAAAAAAAAAAATAAATAACGCAATAATATAATCATCATCATCATTATCAACATAAATATCCCAATAATAAATAAAAAACGCAAATTTTTCTAAAATCATATTATTTATGAAACATGAAAAATATTCCATAAATAATATGAATAATGATATGATATAATATGAATAACATTTCAAAAACAATAATTTCACAAAAAAAAAAAAAATCATATATCCAAAAAAAAAAAACAATCAATCAATCCCAAAAAATCACACATCCCTCACAACACATCAAAAAAAAAAAAAATTAACACCCCTACAACGAACGTCACACACACCCACATACGCCTCAGCGTCGCGCGAAACGCCGGGGGCAGGGGTGCCCATGGAGCGCCCCGGGGAGGGGCCCCGGCCGGGGCGGAGTACCTGGGGCGGCGCCGCGGGCCGGGGGCGCGCACGGCACGCCGGCCGCGGGAGCACTGAGGGCCCGGGCACCTGTGGCGCTACATCGACCCGGGGGCGCCGGGGTGCGCCTGCGCCCCATGCTGCGCCCCCCCGGGCGGGGGGAGGGGAGGTGCATCGGTGCATCCGGGTACCTGTTGCATTTGGAGGTTGTTGGTGGGGTTGTTGAGGGTTGTTGGTTGGTTGGGATCAGGGTGGGTTGGGGGGGGTTGGTTAGGGTTGAGGTTGATTTGACGGTTTTTTTTTGAGGATTGTGTTTTTTGTTTTCAGTGAAAATTTTGTTTTTTTTTTTTGTAGTATTTTAGGGGAAATTATCTGTTTTTGTCTTTTTGTAGGAAAATGATATACAGGTCTTCCCCGGGACTTTTATAAATTCTAATCGGATTTAAAGTGACTTATTGTTAGTCATGATAGAGAAGTGAGAGTGATACCATTCCGAATGAAATCGGCTACAATTTATTTTTCATTTCCCCCCCTCAAATTTTATCTCTCCCGCCTCTTCCATCGTCGAATAGCGTACTTCCGTCCACCAACTCGTACAGTTCGAATAATTTTTCGATGGAAGAGGGGGGAGTTAAAATTTGAGGGGGAAGGGTAAATAATGAAAAATATATTGTAGCCGATTTCATTCGGAATGGTTTCACTCTCACTTCTCTATCATGACTCTAAGTCACTTTAAATCCGATTAGAAGTTATCAAAGTCCCGGGGAAGACCCTGTAGTAATTATTTGGTGCCACTTTGTGTTTGGCTGAACTGAACTTTGTTTTTCTAACCCAGCCTAACCCAATCTAATCTAACCTAAACAAACCTAACCCATGTGTCCTTTAGGTGTTAAGTAATTATTTTAACCCACCCTAACCTAACCTAACCTAACCCAATCTAACACATTCTAACCCAACCTAAAAGATGCAGTTCAGCTAAACTCAAAGTGGCACCAATTATTTTTTATTATATAGGGTGTCCTAAAATTCACGCAAGATGTAATTTTGATAGAAAACACAGATTTCTAATTAAGAATTGTAATTTTTTTTATTGATTCATACTATTTTATTGATTCATACTTCTATTTTAGGGAAAATTATCCTTCTTTGTCCTTTTGTAAGTAAATTATACAGGCATTATATTTTATTATAATATAGGATTATCTTTTTTAATTTAAAATGAAATACGCATTAAATTTATTGTAGAAAGTCATGATTTAGTTTGAAAAATATACATAAAAGCGTTTCGCTCACAAATGTCAAATTTTGCCAAAAAAATTTTAATTTATTATTAAAATAATAAAAATAAATACCAGAAAAAAAATATGTTCAGTTTCAACATTAAACAAAATTTCAATTTCTTAAAAAAATTTACATTGTTTTCAATTTTATTTCAAATCAATAAAAATTTTCATCTGCGGCTCTTATCATTGTTATTTTATATTTTCAACAATATCCTTCAGTCAAAAAAATTGAGCATTACTCAATTTTTTTAATCGGTTTCCTTCATTCTTCAAAGTTAGTTATCTTATAATTAGTTATTATTTTTGAATCTTGACGATGAGATTGAAATCGTGCTTTATCAAAAGGTTCGTCATTAAACATGGAATTGGTTTAGTACGATTGAAATGTTGATTTAAGATTGCATATTTGAAGGTTATTGCAGTTGGTGAATTCAAAGGTTGTATGTAGGTTGTTGTCGTAACTGAGGGCATCTGTCTACTAATGATTTTATGCCAATGATCGTGATGATTATGTAATGATGAGTTTAGCTCTCGAGAAACTGTACATTGAAACTATCTTTTATAATCACTAATTGTCTTAGGTTGTCGATGAACTTACTATGTTTAGCTTAACCTCAATGGTTGACAAAAATCAATGTACTTGATAAAACCAAACTAATGACATAATTGTCATTTCTATCTTTACATAAATCGAAAAAAAGGCTTAATAATTTTTATTATTAACATAATAATATTTTTCTCAAATAATAATTACATAACTATTGTAGTCTGGATGGTTATTATATAAATTTTTCATGTAAATCTCCATCGTAGTCTAGATGGTTATCATCCAATATTTTCATCTAAATCTTCATCTATCAAAACTAATCTATAAAAAATAAGGGAAAAGGAAAAAAAAAAACGATAAAATAAACTATCAATATACATATTTTCCGAACATCCTATACATGTTTCATAGAACGTAACGTGAAAGTACGCACTTGATGGTGCGCGTAAATACGCAGAATCGATACGATGTATTGTACAAAGCCTATTTGCGAAACGCGTGAATAAATTTCGAAATTTATTCGCGCCATTTTTCAAATGCGATTTGAAATTCGCAACGAGAACGTCGGAGGATTAGTGTCAATGAAAACGCTGATTTTTCTCGTCGAATGAGTCGTAAATCTTTGAAAAATTGAATGTTTATTATGCTATTATATCATATTTAATATAATGTTATTATAATATATACATATATGATGGTCAGTGTTGATATAAAAGACGGTCTTTAGAATCTTGTACGTTCATTGTTGGAACGTTTTCCTCAAGGAGATTTTCAATCGAATATGTCAATTTGCAAAAATATACAATAAAAGTTTTTTCAGTTATAAAAATGAAAAAAGTGAATAAAAATATAATATGATATAATAAAATGTTTGATTAATTAATATTTTTTTATTACAGCTATTACCGTTTACCTTTTTCGTGTTGATTGTGGCACAAGAAAACACAAAAGTTATTGAAAGTTATAACATCGACGATTACTCAAGATTGTATTCTTATGGGTATGTTTTTTTCATATATATGTATATGTAATAGTTAAAGTGTGAATTGATTTAATTTAACATAATTAATATTTAAATTTCAGTTTTAAATTGTCTGACGGTTCGTACAAATATGAAGACGTTATAAGAAGTTCAGATGATGTTGAAGATGATGTTTGGAAAGTTGAAGGATCTTACGGATATTTAACGCCTGAAAGAAAAATTTTAACTGTTGTGTATGCTGCAGATGAAAATAGTTTTTATTCTAAAATAGAATTAAAATCGAGTTAGGAAAAAAATAATACCGTTGAGGGGGTAAATCAAGCCTTATTAATAGACTGATAAATATGCCATACTATCAAATATGTAAAAAAGTAAATTGTATATTTTGAAATTGCTTCCATAAATTTTGAGTGTTTAAAAATTAGTTCTAGAATTTCAAATAATTTTTAAAACTGCACTCATTGATATTGGACCATGGTTTTACTACTTTGTATTTATGTTTTTGATATAATCAGTTTTATCCTAAAAAATACAAATTTATAATAAAATACTTTATTTATATCGAATAATCGACATCTTTTAAATTGTAATTGTATTATTTAAGAAAAATTTTAATATTGTAATACAAAATGGCCAATAGATGTCAGATATTATAAAAAAAGCGACATTCGAAATCAATTCGTGATAAAAAGCTCTAGGATGATTATAGTTTTTTTTTTTCAATATCTGGTGATAATTATTTTAAGAAATACAGAAAGATCACAAATTGATGAAAAATCTTCATTTCACAATCTTTTTTTTAGCAGTACCTTGAATAAAAAATTGTATTTATTATATTTTTCATGCTTTTTATTAACTTATTTTATGTATTAATCTAGTTAAATAAATTACTATTATCCATTTTTACTACATATTTGCATTTGTTGTTACTCAAGAAAAGCTATGGATAATTAAAGAGTATATTTACTACATCAAAATCTTATTCTATCATAATATTCGCTGGTTGTATGGCATGTGCCACCGTTTTGTTGAAACCACATACACTAGGTTCTCTTTTTATGCGACTTTTTTTTATGCGAATTCAGAGCTATGCGGTTTTTTTTAAATACAATATTTTGTTTTAATATTTTTTTTATGGACTATATGAACGTACAAATGTATGTAAAATGTAATAACTTAATTAAGAGTACATTGTTAATAGAAATACATTTTTTTTAATGCGATTTTAGGTATATTTTATATTGCAGTTTCACTTTTTCTATGTAAAATCATATCTTTTTTTATGCGATTTTTTTTATGCGGAACGGAACGCATCTACCGCATAAAAAGAGAAACCAGTGTATTGCCCATATCCACATCTTGCAATTTAGATTTTCTGGACTCCAAATACGAAAATCTTGTCAATTAACCCGCGAAACAATTCGATTTCTGCATGAATCATTTCCCGGTCGTGTAATTTCCCGTTTTGGTGATCAGAATTGGCCAGATCATGCGATTTAACGCCTTTGGTGGTTTTTGAAATTTAAGGTTTATGCTAACAAGCCCATGATCACCTACACCTTTCAGGAGAAAATTGAGCACTATATCAACAAAATTCAGCAACATGTATGGAAAAAATTTATGGAAAATTTCAACAAAAAAATGTGTATATGCCAGTAAAGCCATTTACCCGATATGCTATTCCACATGTAACTCTATACTAGGTATATACTGTATGAATCAATAAAAAAATTATAATTTTTTATTAGAAATCCGTGTTTTCTATTAAAATTACATCTTGCGTTATTTTTGGGACACCTATATAATATTACATTGTATATAATAAAAAATATTTTCTATATTAATAAACTTAATAAATTATTAACATATTACCGAAAATTATTCTAGCTTTGGAATAATGTAAACTCGTTTAGGAATAATTTCTACATTATAAAAGTTAAAATTGGAATTATTTTATAAAAAAAACCAGATCCGAAAATTTATTTGCAGCAAGATGATTTTTACTCGTTCCAGAAAAAAAGGAATACCAAGTTTCCAATTCATATTTATAATAATATATTATTATATATACAGTTTTTAAACATCAAATTCATCGTTTTAAACTTCAAATAAAACTTTTTAAGCTTGGATTTTAATATGGCAAATTAATATCCTTAATTTTTCATTTTTTTATGATTTCATGAAAAATATATATTGGAAAAGAAATTTAGTGGTAGTTTAGGAGCAGCTTTAGAGTAGTTTTAATTGAAGACATTTTTGGGAATGGGGATGATTTTTGTAGATGATTTTGTGGATGACGGTAATCAAAATTTTTACTTCCTTAAAATGAAATTGTACATTATTTTTATTTTTATTACACGGATTAAATCTAATACCTCACCATAATACTACCTTTCGCCACTCTTAAACTACCCCTAAATTCATTTTTATCCACAACACCATCTTCAAATTCATCCCCACATCCACACCTTCAACCTAAAACTGCTCTAAACCACCCCCAATCCACCCCTAAATTTATTTTCATCCATAAAACCGTCAAACGCAGGGCCCAAAATGAGTTAATCCTTTGTGTGTGCCTAGTGCCGGCCCTGATTACATACATATATAAATAGTGGTTGTTGCCTTATCCTTTTATTGTGGGTTTATTTTCCGGTAAAACAGGTACTTTGGCGTCTTCATGAAATCTTGCCGGTGTTAAATTGATAGTACATATTTTCCTTATAAGAAATAGAGTCTTTATTCAGGTTGGAAACCTGTTTGAACTTTTAAAGATACACATATACATTATACACTAGCGGCTTGTAAAAATAAATTGTGAAAATAAATTGAAACTAATTGTGAAAATAACTGTGAAAATAAATTGTGTACCGATTGTAATTATCATAATCAATCATGATGCCGGGACATTATATTATAATTTATATGGTGATCGATAGAAAAAACTGAAATGCTAAAACGACATTAAAAAACTCCGTTTCTCCGGTTTTCTTGCCAAATTTAGTGAAAATTCGTCTATCGGATTAGGAGTTTATTGGATACATACATACACCATTTGAGTTTATATAAATATAGATAATATTATAATATTATTCTCGATCAATAACTGAAAAATTTCTGGTCTTATAGCTTTGTTTTATATCCCCGGATTTGAATATCTTGGTTGGAATAAACAAGATGCGTTATTGCTCGAATTCCGGTTTTTGAAAAAATCGAAGGTAATCGAGAATAAGCTGGTTTCTTCGGCAAAATTTATATAGTATGTAATGTTATTTTCTCACAACAATAAATACCTTGTTTACGGATATGTTTTTGCGAGAAAAAAGCCGTAAAATCAATTGTAATATTTATTCAATTAAATCGAGTACATCAAATATTGTCGGTAAAGAAGATAATTTGATACAAATGTTATTTTACACATTTTTATTACAAAAACAATCATTACATGAATAATTAGCGGTTGCCATTTTATCCTTGTAGTTTGATTTTATTTCTTGTGAAGGGAATTTCAGCTTTTTTATTAAACGATACTGGAGATATTATATTTTGTCAATACCAGAGTATTCTAGGTAATTCCGTAAATCTTCATCCCCACTTCCACTTTTCTCTATTTCTTCAGAAAAGTGATAACTGAAATATAAATATATATCTATTATAAAATACACTTCATGTTTTAAATGTTATGTTATATATTATAAAATTTATATTTTTTGATAAAACGTACTTTGATAAAGGACCAGATCCTGAAGATTCAATCGAAAAATGTTCGTCGACAATTTGCGGTTGTATATTCATGACAACAATTACGAACAAAAATGGTATAAGTAATAACTATAAAAATAATACGTGATTAACAGAAATAAATTACATATCTGTAAAATATTAATATAATTGTTAACTATTTACCGGTTTCATTTTTGCAGTTAATTTGAAGAACCGAAGTAATTTTCTATAAAAAAGTTTCAATAATACGAATATTAAATTGAATTTCCTCTAATATACATATGTTTTTATACTCCGAATTCAACCCTTTAAATTTCAAATAAAACCTTTTGAACTTCAAATTCAACTATCGAAAAGTATCATTTTGACAACTTTTATTCTAATCAACAAAATTTTGATTGTTTACTGTGAAAGTGGTTTAATACTTTCTGATGGTTGAATTTGGAGTTTAAATGGTTTAATTTGAAGTGGAAAAGGTTGTATTTGAAGTTTAAAAACTAGAAATTCAATTTATTACTTTTAAATCACTAATCAATTGAAACTTGATATTATTTGGAACAGTGAATTTAATAAGAACTCTATGAGAAAAATTGATCGCGAAAAATTACAACAGTTGTGTCTGAAGTTATTATTATTATTACTGTTGCTGGAGTTGCATCTCTTCATTTTATATCCTCGGTTTTGAAAATCGTGGTTGGGGTAAACGGCAGTGACGGATCTAGGGGTGCCGGCGCCCAGATGTAACTTTTAATCAGCGCCCTTACAATTATTATTTTATAATTTGTTTTACGCTAAAAATTAAAAATATATTAAACTTATTTTATATAATAAAGAATATAATTATTGTCGGCATTATCCATTTGGCACCCTAGAAAAAAGTTTTTTTGGTTGTCCTTCATTATTATTTTTTTCTGATTTAAAGTGATAATTAGACTAAATATTTGATTTTTTTTTATTTGCGCTATCGCTGAACGAAAGTATGTATAGTTGTTTTTTTTAAACCAATGTCAAGAATTTTTTACTTTGGAAAATAAAAATTAGCACCCTAAGCGATTTTTTTCGTTTATTATTGATATATGTATGATAGTAAAGTTTACTACGTAAACTAACATATATTAGTATACTAAGTTAACTATATTAGCTTACTATTATAAGTAAACGGCAATTTTATATTTTCAAATAACAATGTTTCATTTATTTTATGAAACTTTTGTTCAAGCACAGGGTCCTGGAAGAGAATCCATTACTTATGCCTAGGGCCGGCCCTGATTACATGGATAAATAGTGGTTGTTGTTGTTTTATCCTTTTACAGTGCATTTATTTTCCGGTAAGACGGGTACTTCGGCATTAACATAAAACCTCACTGGAAATAAACTGATAGTACATATTTGTCTTATAAGCAATAGGTCCTTTTTTCAAGCTTTTGATTATTTCAGAATGAAAACTTATGGAACTTTAAAAGATGACAATGACAATGAGTATAAATTTATACTAAATTTTAGAGTAAATTTACCTAAAATAATTTTTAAAATCTTTGTAAGTCAATAATAAATTAATTATGATGAACTATTAAATTATTACTTCCTTAAAAATAAAATTATATTGCACATAATTTTAATTCAATATTGAAAAAGTAACGTATATTTTTCATAAACAACAAGAACTACTTCAAGACTTTCTTGTCCAATAGATGTTCTTGTTGTCCTAAATATAATTTATTTCTGCATATCAAATTTCTCATAAGAAAAATATATTTCCGACCATTGAATTTGATTTATAAAACATTGAATTTGGAGTATAAAAGTAATATGTATTGAAAATATCGTTTTTCTTAAAATACCTGACATCTTTTGGCCGTTTAGTTTACTAATACGTGAATGAAAATTTGCACGTAAATTTTTCAAAAATAGGTATAGTACAAGATGAGAGATGTTGATTGTTTAGTTATTAATATATTAAATTTATTTTATGAAACATTACAAAAATTCCAATTAAAATTATTATATAATATAAATTTTATTACTCAGAATCCTATTCTTATGGGTTGTGTTATTCTTTTAAATTATATTTTAAGTTTGAATCAATATGTTATAATACGTTTTAATTTCAGTTTTGTATTGTCTGATAATTCGGATAATATTGAATATGGCATTTGGAAAGTTAAAGGGTTTTACGGATATTTGAAAATTGAATTTTTTTTTGTTTTTTCTTTAACTTTTAAGGTCATTACTCGAAATTGTTTCGTTAAAAATTCAGTAATTGTAACATAAGTATAATAATTTTACAAATTTGGTAGAATTTTAATGTTCTAATTACAAAATTATGAAACGGTCACAAAAAGAACGCACTATTCAGTTTTCGAAAATTAATCAAACTATGAATCATTGAATTTTAACTATTATTAATTGTTTACTCATTATAAATTCTCCCCACTATTTTCAAATTTTATTAGAATTGCAAAACACATTTTTATAATTTTTTTGATGACAATCTCACTTTTACAACGATCACGTTTTCCGCAAAGAACGGTCTTCTCGTGTCAAAGTGATATTCAAAATGAAGGTAGTGAATAGTTTTTCATGACATAATATTATTATTTTTCTAAATACAAGTATGTATACTTAAAATATATTTTGTATATTCAGTTATATATATTGTTCATATTATTCTTCACCATATTTGGGAAAGATGTGGTATCTGTTGATGATGGTGTTTCTATTGATGCAGAAAAGCCATATAATTATATGTAAGTAATTGATTATTTGACTTTTATTAATATGGACTAAATTTAATTTTTGATCAGTAATGTATTAATAATTAGAATAAAAATAATTTTGTTACAATATTTTTAAATTTAGTAATAATAAGAGAATTAATAAATAGAAAATATTTCAAATTATTATTTCAGGCTCAATATCTCCGATAGTGCAAAAACAAGTGATATGAATATATTTTCAAAATACGATAGTCCTGAAGATGAACGTAAATTTTTGGAAAAAATATTAAACCTGTTTAAGAAGCATAATATTTCTTTGGAATCTGAAAGAAGAGTCATTTCAGATGTTACGGACACTTCAGATAATATAAATCAAGGAAATGTTTCAAAATCATCACATTTAATACCGAAACAAGAAGTCAATACTATAGTACAATCATCAACATCATCACCGTCGAAATTTTCATCATCGTTACCACTTGAAAATTCAACGATTATTACATTACTGTCGGAACTATATGAATCTTCATTATCACCGAAAATATTTTCTACGTCTCCTTTGATATTGGCAGAAACTACTACTACTACTACTACTACTACTACTACTACTACACAACCTCCATTATCACTATTGAAATTATTATCACCTTCACCACAACCAACGACACAATCGTCATCAACAGTGGAAGCTGTGGAAAAAAAAATAACGCCACTTACATTAATAGAAATGGGTGCTCCACTATCGCCATCGACGCTGTCGAAAAAATCATCAAATTCACAATTTGTATCAACAAAAATGATGACCCCAATGCCATCGTCGACGTCACAATTGCCACAATTTTCAATAGCAAAAAGTACAACTGCATTGCCAATATCAGCTGAACAGTTATTATCATCGCCAATGATACGACCACAATCATCATCATCATCGAAGACCTCTGCAATGCCATCAACGACAAAAATACAATTATCATCAACAGAATCAACTATTCAAACATCAACTTTATCATCATTGGAAATACCTCCGCTTTTCCGATTGCTACTTAATTCAATACCAACGCACATAAAATCAAAATTAATATCATTACTAATAGCACAACCAGAATTATTAATTGAATACTCAGAACTCTCATCAACGGAATCGAATATATTACTGTCATCATCATCATCATCATCATCATCATCATCATCATCATCATCATCATCATCACAAAGCGAATTATCACCAGTTCAGTTTATAAAATCACCTGAAAACAGTTATCATAAAATTTCACACTCATTGATGGACGATGATTCTGAAATAAAAATTGAGAACTCAGAACTTTCATCAACGGAATCGAATATATTACCACCACCACCACCATCATCATCATCATCATCATCATCATCATCATCATCATCATCATCATCATCATCATCATCAACATCATCATCATCTTCATCATCACCATCACAAAGTGAATTATCAAAAGTTCAGTTTATGAAATCACCTGAAAACGGTTATCATAAAATTTCACACTCATTGATGGACGATGATTCTGAAATAAAAATTGAGAACTCAGAACTTTCATCAACGGAATCGAATATATTACCACCACCACCACCATCATCATCATCATCATCATCATCATCATCATCATCATCAACATCATCATCATCTTCATCATCACCATCACAAAGTGAATTATCAAAAGTTCAGTTTATGAAATCACCTGAAAACGGTTATCATAAAATTTCACACTCATTGATGGACGATGATTCTGAAATAAAATTTGAAAATTCAACCAATAAAAACATATTATATTCGTCATTATCATCACAAAATGAACCGTTACTACTTCATTACAATATAGAATTACTTGAAAACGGCTTCCATAAAATTTCGCATTCATTGATAGACGATGATTATTTGATAAAAATTGAAAATTCAACGAACAAAAATATATATGAATCAAATTATACCGATTAATAGTATTTTTAATGTATTATTATAATAATAATAACACGAAATCATCGATCTGTTTAAATGAGATAAGTATTGTTAAAATAAGTAAAAAAGTAAAGTATTGTTGATATAAGCATGTTTCATTTGCATTTTTTTCATCATATAATTCAATATTTTCTCATTTTTTAAATATGTATTTACAAATGTATCGGTTAAAAAATAAATTTCGGACTTTTTTTATTTTTCGAAAAACATTTTATTTTTAAGGTGACTAATTTATTTTTTGATGATGCAATGATCAAACAAGTTTTTATTTCAATAAAATTTAAGTTGAATCTTCATTTTAAATTTTTAATGTGTGTATAATTAATATACGTACTGCTTTATTTAAATCCCAGAATTAAATTATACAAAATTAATATCATCGAAACGAATTTTTATTTAATGTATGACGTAATATCAGTCATTTCTCGTAAAAAAAAACTTTGGCCATCACATTTAAAATTTAATATAAAATTCGTCGTTATTACATAAAATCTATATTCAGTGTTAAAAAGTTGCTAAATGAAGAAACGCAGTTGACGAAATTCACAAAGTGGGCGTCGCTTGTCAATTATCGTCGGTGAGGAAGGAAAATTGTTTCAAATGTCATTTTTACATTTTTTTATCACACAAACGAATGTAATATGGACAATTGGCGGTAGTGGTTTAAATGCTTCTTATTATGGGTTCATTTATTGGTGTAAAAGGTACTTTGGCATCTTTATTGAATCCTGTTAAAGATGATTAGCCAATAACTGTTCTTGAAGTAGACTCTTTTTTTCAGACTGGAAACCTTTTTGAATTTTATAAGGCTGGAAAATTTTTTCGTCGGCAATATATCGAATATATTGTTAATTTCTTTTCGGCGATACGTAAAATGCCATTTTTGGTAATATCTCTTTTTATTAATTCACCTTTTTTATTTTTCTCCGTTCCGTCAGACAATTGATAACTGAAATTTTAATATATTATATTAACATTAAACATCACTATATTTTACGATTCTAAATATAATAATATTTATTCTATGATTTCAAATATTATTTATATTTTTATTAAAAACATACCCATATGAAGTTTCAATTGAGTAATAATTTTTAATTTTTTGCTCAAAAATTAATACTACCAAAAAAATAGAAACACTAACCATAAAAAAAATAATATTAAAAACTACATAAATAAGATATTTTATAACTAAATTCAAAGAATCAATACAATTGCTAATAATTTACGTTTTTCATTTTTACAGTTGATCTGAAGAACGGGACTAATTTTCTTGAAAAACGTTTCAATAATGAAACTTTCAAATTTAATTTCCTCTAATGAATACTTGTATTGAATCACTAAGCACTTTACACTAGATGTTATTTATCGATTCAACAGTTTATATTTAAAACATATTAGTTTAGTTGTAACAATGAATTTAATAAGAACTCGATGAACAAAATTGTTTGCGAAAAATGACAACCGTTACGTCTCAAGTTATTATTATCAAAATTTGTTGGAGTTGCATCGCTTTGTTTTATATCCTCGGTTTGGAATATCGTGGTTGGGATAAATGAGATAAGTCATTGATCGAATTTTGATTTTTGAAAAAACCGAAGGTCGTTAAGAATATGCTGAACTTTACGGCAACATTTTAAATCATGTAATTTATTGATTATGTATGTATTCAGGACTGAAATTTTGGTTTGGTCTTATGTGAAGATTTTTCTTATAATATTATATATTAATATATTATTCCATATATGCATGCATGTACATATTAAAATTTGTATATATGTTTTGTAAATAATATGTATACTTACCAAAAACATGGGGAGTGCATTTTTGTACATTACGTTCTTCGAGGCGAAAGTTATTATGTAAATGCTTACGTAAAAACTACATATTTTATTTTCATGGAATTTATTTATTGTGTTAACAAATAAAAATGCACTTTTGTACACTGTGCTTTCCGAGGTTAAAGTTGTTGTATAAATGGTTACGTAAAAAATATTTTATTGAGATTTTTTTATTGTGTTAAGAAATATTTCTTTAATTTTTAAATGCTTACCAATTAACATGCGAATACACCTCAAATTATTCGTTTTTTAAAATGGACACATTTTGCAAGTACGTTTATTTTGAATTTTAGAATAAAATCTAAACTATTATATAATGTCTAGATTTTATAAATTATATTATGTATATTGGAGTTAAAATTTGAGTATGAGCTAATTTTTATAAAATTGTAGATAAATTTTTTTTTTTTTTCGTAGTGTTGTCATTGCTTGGTGGTATCTGGAACCAAGTCCAATTGCCACATGGGAAGGAACATAAGGAAACAACGGACGCCACAAGGGACAAAAAAAAAAAAAAAACTAGGATGTGACAATCTGTAGGAGCACATGCTGTGCTGGGTATCCTACGATGCAGGATAAGATGCTGGGAATCCTACGATGTAGGAAGATATGAGAGAATTCACAGGGGAGAATCATGGTGGGACAAAAGGAAATTCGCTCAGAATGTTTCGAGGCCGAGGGATTGTGTTAATCGCGTAGTGTTCCTGAAGTTTGTATAGGGATCTGTTATTTGTGTTGCGGATGGAATTGAAGAAATTTATGGATTGAGACTTTATAGTGTCTAGGATGGATGGAATTTTCAGGTCAACATGTATACGATGATTCGAAACGTATTTGTTGGTGTTGAGACAGCGCCTAATTGTTGCGTTCTGAAAAGTCTGAAGATTGTTTGTGGAACGGTGATGAAGGAGTGCGTAGCCCCAGGATGGAGAGGCATATGTCATGATAGGACGAAGGAGGGTTTTGTATAGTGTGATTTTGTTTTTGGTGGAGAGCGTAGAGTCTTGCTTTAGTAAAGGAAAGAGACGTGCTCTGGCGCTCTTCGCCTTTTTGACAGTGTTGTCGATGTGATGCGACCATGACAGTCGTTTGTCATAAAAGACACCAAGGTATTTGGTGGTGTTTTTCCATTGAATGGGGGTGTTGTACATGTGTAGAGGGGTAGTAGGCGCTTTGTTAAAGCGCGACCATTTCCTTCTGGTGAAGAACATAGCCGCGCTCTTCTCAGTGTTGATGTTGATTTTCCAAGTGGAAAACCAGTCTTCGAGGATTCGAAGGTGTGTATTGAGGTAGCGGAGTACTCCCCGCGTCGAGATGGAGGAAGCAAGAATGGCAGTGTCATCTGCATACTGGGCGATTATTGATCTGTTAGTTGTGGGTTGAGGAATGTCATGAGTAAAAATGTTGTACAGCATCGGAGCGAGGACGGAACCTTGCGGAACGCCGGCCCCGATGCTGCGACAAGAGGAGTAAGTATTGTTATATTTGACTTGGAATTTACGGTTTGTTAGGAATGATTTGACTATGGTGATTACTGGAGGGGAGAAACCAGCTCGGAACATTTTAAAAAGGAGACCATCATGCCAAACGCGATCAAAGGCCTTCGAAACATCCAAGAAAACCGCTCCGGTAACGTTCATACGAGTGAAGCCCTCCAGAATATGCTCGGTAACCGTAGTTATTTGGTGGGTGGTGGAATGCAATGCTCGGAATCCATGTTGGGTGTCGGGGAGTAAATGTAAATGACAACTAGCTTATAACTGTCCGTGACTTTATACGTGACTTTATCCGTGACCGGCCGTGAATAACCATAAAAACTAAAAGGCTTATTCCGAGAATAACTCTTAACCGACAATTGAAAGATCGGCCCTAAATAGTCAAATGGGCCAGTCGGTAACCCGCGGGTATAGGTTGCCGATAACTGTTCTATACTAAGGTTATAAAACAAAACGATGCGAATTTGGGAATCGATCTTGTTCATCGAGTTCACGTTTACAGCTTAACTGTTTTAAGTTTAAATCTATGGATCGAAAAATAATATTAAATGTCAATTAATCAGTAATGAAATAAATTTGATTTTAACTAACGGGAAATCAATTTGATAATCATATTACTGAAGTTTTCTTCGTGAAAATTAGTTTTAATCCACAGATCAACTTTAAAAATGAAAACCGTGTATAATTATCAGTTTTACTGATTATTTGCATTTACAGATACAAACGATTATATAAGTTTTCACAAATTTACATAAATATTATGTTGAAGAATATTGAAAAATGAAAAATGTATGGTAAGGGAAATTTGCAATGAGGGACATCGCCTATCAATCATCTTCGGTAAGGAAAAAAACTTGTTACAAATAATATTTTTGCACATTTTTATTACACCCACAGATATAACATGGATAATTGTTAGTTGTTACTTACTATCCTTTTATTGTGGGTTTTTTTCTTGCAGGAATAAATTGAACTTTTTCATCAAACGATACTGGCGATATTTCGCTAATACCAGATTGTGGTGCTGGTTTCGGATTATGATTTTGATAATCCTGTACACCATCTTCATCACCAATTTCACTTTTCTTCATTTCTTCAGACGAATCATTTCTAAAATTTAAATATATCTGAAATTCAATCTGTTACATTTCAAGGTGTCAAAATGTCTATTCTCTGATTCAAATGTAATACATATATATACACTAAAATTTGTATTTTTTTATTTTTATTAAAAAATATATATTATATATGTATACTTATTGGAATCCGTCTCTGAAGATTCAAATGATGAAAGATCATCGATAATTTGCGGTTTTCCTCTCGCAACAATGAATATGCATAAGAATAGTAGAAGTGATAACTATAAAATTAACATGGGATTAAACAAAATAAATTACATACATATCTGTAAATGCAAACAAACAATATGGTTGCTAATTATATACTGTTTTCATTTTTGCAACTGATTTAAAGATCAGGATTAATATTTTTAATAATATGAATTTCCACTAATATTTATAAGTAGAAATTGAAAACTTCTGACAATCTTTGAGTCTGAAATTATTATTATAAACTGCTGTTGGAATTGCATCGCGTTGTTTTATCTTCTCGGTTTTGAATATCGTGGTTGGATGAAATGACGGAGATTATTGACTGAATTCTGGTTTTCGAAAGACCGAAGGTCGAAATTTGCCATGTGCATATGTCATCAGTCTTACTTAACGGAAAAAAAAAGAAAAAAAAAGCATAATCAGCAATTCAGTAGGACGATAACTAATTGTAAGACTTTAAACATTGAAATAATATTATTATATTGCTTATTATGAAAGTATATTATTACCCGGAGATAAACAAAGTATATAAACCTCGCTATTGTTAAATAGTTTAATCTAATATTGTTTATTTATTTACCTTAATTTATTTTTCATTTATCTTAATCTAACAATATGTTTAAGTTTTTTTTTACTTTGTATTTTGTTTTTTGTTAATTTTTAAAATGTGTCTATTGTATAGTCTTGAACGCAAATAAATTGTCAAATATATTGTAGTTTAACATTTGCATTTTGGCCAGTTGAATAAAAAATGCATAAAAATGCTCATCTATAACATTATCAATAAAATACATCGACAATAAACTATTATATTGAATACAATAATATTATTTCAATGTTCAAACTACTTTCTCCAAATTATTATCGACGATATCTGTATTCTCTCTCGTAAAAACAAATATGCACAAATAAGGTAGAAAGAATAACTATAAAAATAACACGTAATCAAACAAAATAAATTACGTATCTGAAAATGTATACAAATAATATAATTGCCAATTATATACCGTTTTCATTTCCGCAGCTGATTTGAAGATCGGGAGCAATATTTTTGATAAAAGTTTGAATCATATGAATAATCACTTATATTTATAAGTAGAATCTAAGAACTTCGGACAACATTGTGCCTGAAGTTATTATTATAAACTGCTATTGGAGTTGTATCGCTTTGTTTTATATCCTTGGCTTGGGAAACATTTTGTGGTTGGGGTAAAATGACGAATAGTATTATTGGCCGAATTCCGGTTTTTGAAATATTGAAGGTCGTCATGAATAAAGGTTGTCGCGCACTGAACCACGCGAGGACCGCCCGCAGACCACCCTCAATTTTCGAAAATTATTTAAATATAGGTTCTAATGCGTATTCCATAAAGCGCAATATCGTATTTGAGTAAAACTCGAAAAAATCGCCGACCGCGCGAGGGCCACGCGAGTAATGCGACTGCAAGGATTTCCTGCGATTATACATAATGTATGTATAATATTCAAAATAAATCGGTATTTTTCTTTTAAATATCTTTTTCAATATATTGTAGAATCAAATATATTAAAAAAATTTCCTCGTCGCGTAACAAATGTTTAAAAATATTACAATATTCTCCTTCTTCCTTCCTTTTTTTTAACATGTCATGCACCCAAAATCTTCTTTTTTTTCTTTCACATTCCTCTTCTTCATCCAGAGCAATTGCTATCGCTGCTAACTCCTTCGACGAAAACATTTTACTGAATCCAATCAACAAATGAATTGTGAAGGCTCTTTCGAAGTGACGTAATTTATAATATTTGTGTGTGCTCATATTGCATGCAATATTACACTGTATGCATTATGATTTAACGCTCATATTTCAATGAAGGAACATCGATTTTTTTTTTCTCATTTATTTGTGTACACACAAATACAACCACACCACCATGACATTACAGGTTTTACCCCAAAGTCGTCATGGTGGCTAAATCATTAATCATCTCATCAATATGATAAGATGGCATTAGAGATTTAACCTCCAAATTGCCATTGCAGCCAAATCATTTTAGATCATTGGGATAGGAAGGAGGACCGATCCAAACGCGCGTACCGCACATACTGGTGCACCGAACGCCGACGACCGCTCATAATAGTAATTGATACAAGCAATCGCGGCGCCGGTACATATAATTTGTATGGCGGACGATAGAGAATGACATCGGAACCATTTTTGGAATCGTCTCATCAAACGAAAGATTTGACTCTCATTTTTTTGGGACAAATGGTTAAATTCCCATCTGAGACGATCGAGTAGGTGTTAAAAACGGGGTCCTGCTCTGGCCAACCCGGGATTTGAACCATCATCAATATATTGATAGTTCGTGGAACATACCACTACACCACGGGCTGGTTACTAATCGATTGATGAAGCAGCGACGCTGCGAGGTCCTCGCGCGGTCCACGGGCGGTCCTCGCGTGGTTCAGTGTGCGACAACCTTTAGAGTTTCAAATGACATGACATTTCATGTCATAAGCAATTAATTGCTTACATATACGTGTCTTTATCTATTATACTTTATTTTTTGTGAATATTTTAATATGTTTATTATCCCAATTTTTCAAATCTTGTTAACATGTACATAACGAATATATCAAATGTGTAAATGTTTGATTTTCCAACAAATCAATACATACTTATTTACTTATTGTTAGATGGGCGGTGGTAGTTGAATGTTGTACTATGAAATGTGGTTGTATTACGATTAAAAACAACAAATCCAAAGTATACAAGGATAATTCTTTTTATGTTTTGTTTTATGTAAAATTTAAATCGGATTGTCCCATAATTGCTGTCATATACAATAGATGAAATAAAAGAATTTTTTTTCACAGTAATTAGTTTATTAAAAATCCGAAATATAATTTCCATCGTTTTTTATTACATTACTCCATCGTTCAAATAGCTTTTCAATTCCATTTTTATAAAATTCCTTCGGCTTCGATTCGAAGAATGTAACAATAAATGTTTCGAGTTGATTTTCGTTTTGAAATTTTTTATCATCGACAGCATTTTACAAGGACCGAAACAAATGGAAATCAGATGGGACAAGGTCGGGATCCCACCATACACAAAGCATAATTTTTTTATTTGTAAGTTTCGGTTTAGCGATGGTTTGAGTGGTTTTTCTAGGATCCACCCAACTCTTTTTTCGCTTAACATTATCGTAGATTATCCACTTCTCATCTCCAGCTATCAATTTATGTAAAAAAGGCTCCTGTACTTGGAGAGACTTTAAAAGAACGCAGTCACTCCCCCTACGTTTGAGCTGTTTGCGATTTAATTCGTGCGGCACCCACATCTCGAGCTTGTTGACCTTCCCAATGCGTTTTAGTGCTTTTGATACGGAACTTTTTGATGATTTCATCGTCACTGCTATCTCATGCGTTGTTAAAGGTGGATTTTTTTTGATCATAACTTTTAATTTTTGATCGTCGAAAGAAATATGGCGACCACTCCTCTTTGACTTTGATGTCTTCAACATCAAAATCTCCTGCGCGAAATTTTTTGATCCATCGCAAACATGTACGAATATTAATTGCATCATTTCCGTACAATTCGCAAATTTTTTTCAGTAATCGTTTTTGCTTCCTTGCCTTTTCTGAAGTAAAATAAGTTTATGTGTCGAAAATGCTTCGGGTCTTCACACATGTTTGAAGGGCGAAATCTTTCACAATAACGAACTCTTCTCGGAAAAAAAACAATGTGATGTTAACTTCGGGATGTCTGAAGGGGAACTGAATGCATTCTAGGATTATTGATGCTAAAATATAGAAAATATGAAGCCCGAAACAAAAATCAACGACAGCAATTGTGAGACAACCCGTATTATATTTTTTAAACATTATTTTCTGTATAAAATGTAATGTAATATTCGATTATTTGATGAATAAAATTTGAGATACATATGTTATTAGTTTTATTCAACAACAAAAAATAGTATAATATAAGCACAATAAACAATTCAGTTGGAGAAAATATTTTGAACATTGAAATAACAAGATTGCATACAATACAATAGTTTATTGTCAATGTATTTTATTGATAATAAAATAAGTATAATTTATTCATATTATTTAAAATGCAAATGTTAAACTAATATATATATATATTTTGAAAATTGATTTATTTATTTGCGCCCAAGACGATACAAAGGACAAATATTATACATAAACAAAAAACGAAATAAAAAGTAAAAAAAAAAACTTAAATATATTGTTAGATTAAGATAAATGAAAAATAAAGTAAGGTAAATAAATAAATAAACAATATTAGATTAAATTATTTAACAATAGCGAGGTTTAAGAGAAATATAATAGATACTGAAAAAAAAATGATTACATAGTACACAAAAAATCATTAAGTTAATCAAGGAAATCATTTTACTTCAAATAAAAATTGTAAATGAACATTGCTTTACGTTTTTTTTACATACGAATTATTGATTTCCTTGGTGTAGTAGAAGGGTATTCGGCTTCCGGGTTAAAGTTCACTTTGGATGGATTGGCTCCAAATGAACCACCTGGTGGGAATTCTCCACTTGGGAAATATGGTTGTTGCATTGGTGATTGTGGATTGTTGTAGTTTGTTTTTCTCAGAAAACCTTTTTCGTTAGTAGTATATGAAACAAACCGATCATTTCCTTCCGGCGACATATATCCATGAAACACATCAACTCGTAATATGACATCTTCAGCATCGCCCGATTTTATGAATTCGCTATTTCCTCTTTTCCAGGTTCCGTCAGACAAACAATAACTGAAATTTAAATATGTTTATAATAAAATTCACTCTATTTCTAGGTGCCAATTTATTTATTCTCCAATTTCTAATATTATATACGGTAAACATTTACATTTTTTTTAGTACATATTTGAAAAAAACTTACTAACTATAAGAATACGATCTTGAAGGTTCAATAGAAAAAGTATTATGGACGATTTTCGGCTTTTGAGTCGCAACAACAAATACGCACAAAAAAGGTAGAATCGATAACTAAAAAATAACAAGTGATCAAAAGATATAAATTACATATCTGTAACTGCAAGTAATCAATATAAAATTGCTAAATTATTCACAGTTTTCATTTTGAAGTTGATCCGAAGAATAGGATTAATTTTCTTGAAAAACGTTTCAATTATGAAATTTTCAAATGAAATTTCAACTGATAAATATTTGTTTTATAAATCACTTAGCAATTTACACTAGATTTTGTTTCTCGATTCGATGTTTTGGAATTAGAAAAGTTTCGTTATAATAAGAACTCGATGAATAAAATTGTTTGTAAATAAAAAGCTTGAAAAATGACAACCGTTACGTCTCGAGATAATTTTATAACTTTTTGCCGGTGTCTCGTCTCTTGGATTTACATATATCCTCGGTCATGACTATCGTGGTATCGTGGGGATAAATGAGGCGCGTTATTGGTCAAATTCTGGTTTTTGAAAATATCGAAGGTTACCTAGAAAAAGCTGAACTTTACAACTACATTTGAAATCATGTAATTTATTGATTATGTAACATATTTTATATATGTATGTATTCTTTTATGAATTTTTAGTGTGGTCTTATGAGAGAAGAAAAATATTATTGTAATATATCATTTCATATTGTGTTACGTGTCGTTTGTGAAATTGCTACGTTTGCGTACAATAAAAAAAGTATTGTGTCGTATACGATAGTGTAATGGTGCTTTATTGTTTTTCGAAATTAATCGTATTTTATTTTCTTAAAAATTTAAATAATTTTTTAATATTTTATTTATAATGCTATCGGTGATGGTAATTTACATATCATATCATAAATTTTTACAAACGTTATTTTCTATCTAAAATAATTTTAGTAAAATTTAATGTCACGTTCAATTTTAAATTTTATTAAACTAAAAAAAATAACAAATATAATTAGTATGAAAAATCAGTTAGACGACATCTAAAATAATAATTTGAACATTGAAAAAAATATGATTAGATTGTTTATTTTGGAAGTGGGTGTACTTTGTTCAATAGAATTTGTTGCCACAAATTGAACAAAATGAAACTCAACTATTAAGTTTTTGAATATCGTAACTTTTAGTTAATAATCCTCCATATAATAATAGCGCTATTCTGTCTGTCTGTCTGTGTGTGTGGGGTCACGCTAGAAATTATGCACTGAATTAGATCCTTTGCCAATGTGCGTTAAGGACTATTTCAGCGTTCACATTTTCACGCTAGAAATTATGCACTGTTCGAAATTGGAAATTTTTGTTTTTTATTTGAATTTGAATTATAATTATTAATTATTAATATTTAATTATTAATATTTTTTTTTACATTTGAATTTAAGTAATTTTTATTTTGATTATTATATTAGGGGTACCGAAAAAAAATCCATTTTTTTTTTAAATAATAAAAATTTGTATTAGGGGTACCGGAAAAAAAATTCCATTTTTTTTAAACATAATAAAAATGTATTCATATATATTTACGGGCATATAGTAATTATAAAATATAATCGCCATCATTATTTAGGACTGTCTGCCATCTATTAGGCAGCTTTTCGATCCCTTTTTTCTAAAATATGGCTTTGATGCAATGAATTTAAATGGTTTTCTAAATTTTTCACCCTGTTGACTTTTTTTCCCTTAGTGAATGCTCCAAAAACATAAACAAATAAAAATCTGATAGCGCGAGATCTGGTGAACAAGGAAGATGATTTTGAACTTCGAAATTTAAATCGGCAATTTTCCCACATTAAAAAAAATGTAAAGCATCTTGCATAGTACCTCCTGGGTGATGTGGAAATCTATGCTTTATTAGATAAATTAATATTAAATTAAAATAAATATTGTAATATCTACAAAATATTCTATAATATTTTCTATAATAAATTAAATATACATTTCACATTTTCAACTATATTCAACGGGTAAATATACTGTCATTATATTGTATTTTCAAAATTTTTCCTCAAATCACGCGTGCGATGTTATAACATCGGGCCTACCGCTCGTATGAAATAATGGAGAAATACTTGAATTTTATTTTGAACTGAAGTGGGAAATATTTGAACTTACAAATGATAATGAACTTACAACCACATAAAAAAATCAAAGACAAATGTTAAACTGATAATTGCACTACTTATATTATATTATATTTGACAAACCGAGAAATATTAGAAATAGTGCAAAACAATAATTATCATCCAGTGCTGTAAAATTTTTTAATTCAATCAAAACATTACGATTTGAATCAAATTTTTTAACATTCTAGGTGTTTTTTTTATTATATTTAATAAATATGTTGTGAAAATGGACTTATTTTCTTGTTTTGGTTATCTATATTTTCACTGTCCGGACCAACTCAATCCCTGTTAAATCCGAATAATCTAGATTCTACTGTATATAAATGTGTTTGTGAATTTATTGAGCGATAAAACAATGACAATATTTGTCATTAATACTGACCAACTATAGAAATTATATTTTTCCGAAAAATATTTAAATACTGACTCGGAAAATATTTAAATATCGACCAAACCCTTCGTTTCCATAAAGAAAGTGAAAATATGATTATGCAACCGATGAATTAACATGGTATAAAATGTCATTAAAAATTCAGCTCATTCTTGACGATCCCCGACCTTTCCAAAAAAACAATAATCCAAGCAACAATTCCGAACAATATTTCACACTGAAATTATAAAAAAAACAATTCAACTAAAACAAGAATTTATAATAACACCATGAGATTAAACAGTTGTCATTTTTCATTTTTTTATTTTAGAAGTTGAGTTTATTGCTGGTGTAAAAGGTTTACAGCCTTATATTTTACTCATTTGATGGTTCTGATTTTAAAAAAGCTTGGATGAAACAATAAATTTAAATAAAAATTCGATTAACAAAATTATTTGCAATAAATAGCAACCGTTTTATCTCAAGCTATTATTATATAGGTAAATTGTTGGATTCCATTTGTTTGTGTTTTAAATTTTCCGCCTTGCAATTAGAAATAACATAACAATATTGAAAATATTTGCAGAATGTGAACGTCTAACAGGTGTGTTATGTCAGTGAGCATTTTGCTAGTAATCGTTTGTTCATGACATTGTTTAAACTTTAAAATATAATAACAGCTGTAGTCTCGTCCATGACCTGCATTCGGCCATCAAAGTTCAAGAGGTGATAATTTATGACGTGATTTGTCATGAAAAAAAATCTCATGACTTCAAGAAAAGAACTGTGTCGCGAAAGTTGACGAGAAAGTTTAAGTCTTAAGTTTAAAGTTTTTTTTGCCCTGTAAATATAATATGTACTTATTATAAATTTTAAATTTTGGACATTAAGTGTGAGAACTCATGTTGAATAAAAAAAATCGTAAATATTTACGCCAATCTGACAAGAAAAAAGTTACAATTTCCAAGGCTGTTAAAATAAGCTTGATTACATTTTTAATCAATAACAATACAAAAAATTCAATCACGAACACGTATGTATGTGATTCATAAAATTCATTGTATGATACATTTCTAGCTTTTATCTTTGATTTTAAATATTATATTTTTTATTATTTTTTCGAAAAAAAAAAAAAAAAAACATACCTATAAGAATATAATCCTGAAGGTTCGATTAAATAATAACTCTTAATTGTTTGCCGATTTTCTTGTCCAAAAACAATTACTATCAAAAAAAAGGAAGAACCATTAAAATAATAAAATAATAGAATATGAAAAAATGAAATAAATGACATATTATATTATAATTATAATTAAAATATATATTTACGTTTTCATTATTGGAGTCAATTCGAAAAATAAGAATAGTTTTCTTGAAAAACGTTACCATAATGAAATTTTCCAATGGAGTTTTCACTAATGAATACTAAGCATTTTACAATAAATTTTATTTCGTGATTCATTATAATGTATTCATAACAATAAATTTAATAAGAACTCGATGTACGAAATTGATTGCAAAAATGACGACCGTTACATCAATGTAATTAAGTGTAGTGTTTTATAAAAGTAATAAAATTCGCTATAAGTACATTATAAGTTCATAAAAACTAGCACAATTAAGTATAATAATTCAGTTGGACGACATCTAATAGTTTGACATTAAAATAATATAATCACTTTGTTTATTTTGAAAGTTTGTGTATTTTGATCAATAGAACACGTTGCGACAAACTGAACAAAATGATTTCAATTAATATAGTTTTGAGTATACTTTCTTTTAGTTACTGATATGAAATGAAAGAGAAATACTCGAATTTAGTTTTGAACTGAAAAAGAGAATATTCAAACTTATCTCGAGTTATTGACATTATATTTGACAATACCGAGGATTAAGAGAAATAAATAATTCTAAAATTCAATAATTAGATATTATAAAAGATGTCTCAAAATTCACCCTCACCTTGAAGGAGGAAATTGAGTACTATATCAACAAAATTCAGCAACATGTATGGGAAAAAATTCATGGAAAATTTCAACAAAAAAAGTGTGTTTGTGCCAATAAAGTTATTTACCTAATATGCTATTTAATACATAACCCTATACTATATACTGTATGAATCAATAAAAAAAAATACAATTTTTCATTATAAACCTGTGTTTTCTATCAAAATTACTTCTTGCGTGAATTTCGGGACACTTTATAATATGAAAAGTCACTATGTCAATCAAGGAAAACATAATAATTCGAATAAAATTTTAAATGGACATTGTTTTACGTTTTCTGTTTACGATATTTTATATTGAGTGGTTTTTTTCGATTTTGGTATAATGGCTGGTGGTTTGAAGATCACAGGGGAAGGTCTGATGAGTGCTGGAGCTGCAGGTGGAGATGGAAGGGAGGTGGTCTCTCAGTTGGATGATTGAAAAGACGAATTTTAACCAAGAAACCTTTTTTCGTCGGCAGTGTATTCAACAATTTGATTATTTCCATCCGGCGATACATAACTAAAAAAAAGTCCATTAACTCGTAATATGCCATCTTCAGTATGGCCTGATTTTATGAATTCGCCATTTTCTTTTTTTTTTCGTTCCGTCAGACAAACGATAACTGAAATTCAAATAAATTTATTGAAAAAATCATTCTATTTCTAGGTATCGAATTATTTATTCTCAGATTTCGAATATTAAATTTGTATGTTTTAATATTACCCAGAAAAAAAAAACATACCTATAAGAATACGATCCTGAAGGTTCAATCGAGAAATCGTTATCGATGATTTCTTTATTTTCTCTCGCAAAAACAAATACGCACAAATAAGATAGAAGGAATAACTATAAAAAATAACATGTAATCAAACAAAATAAATTACGTATCTGAAAATGTATACAAATAATATAATTGCCAATTATATACCGTTTTCATTTCCGCAGCTGATTTGAAGATCGGGAGCAATATTTTTGATAAAAGTTTGAATCATATGAATTATCACTGATATTTATAACGTAGGATAACGTTGTGTCTGAAGTTATAATTATAAACTGCTATTGGGTTGCTTCGCTTCGTTTTATATATCCTTGGCTTTAAATACATATTGTGGTTGGGATAAAATGACGAATATTATTGGCCGAATTCGGTTTTTTGAAAAGTCGTTAAGGATAAGCTCATTGTCAGCTTTTCAGCTTTTCATAACCAATTCATTGATTACATATACGTGTCTTCATCTACTTTTTTTTTTGTGAATATGTGAATATGTTTATTATCTCACTTTTTTTCTATTTATGAGTAACATAATCTTATACATAAAGAATATATCAAATGTGTAAATGCTCAATTTTCCAATAAGCCAGTACTTATTGTTAAATGGGCGGTGCTCAGTTCAAGATCGCTATGAAATATTGCTGTCTTACGATTAAAAACAATAATATTGAAAATATTTGCACAATGTAAACGTCTAATGGTATATTAGGTCAGTGAGCGTTTTTCCAGTGATTGTTCTGTTTAAAATCAAATCCTAGCACTAGTCTCATCCATGACCTGCATTCGGTTAGTTAAAGTTCAAAAGGTGATGATTGATGACGTGATTTGTGATGAAAAGATCTCAAGACTTCACAAAAAATCATGAACTTGAACGAGACTGTTCGAGTCTGAATTTTGAAGTTGTAATGTATTAAATAAAATATTATTACAATAATTGTAATTTATGAACATCAAGTGTGAAAACTCGTCTGAATTTATAATAATCCGACTATCAAAAGTTACAATTTTAAAGACTGAATAGTCAAATTATTGAGTATTATAAAAAATAAATGAAGAATAAGTATGTAATCATTGAATTATATAATAATATTAAATTTTTCTGGAAAAAAAAAGGTTTATTCATGACAGCCTTCGATCATGGGTTGGGTTGGGTTAGACAGTTTTATTACTCGTCCGTTCACAATTATTAGGAAAATGCTAAGATTTCAAAATAGTGAAGATGCGCTTTTACACTTAAAATAAATAAATCGACTGTTTTTTTATGTACCAGTCATAATATTAAAATTATATCAATCATAACACGATTCAGCGATTAAATTTTCGTGAATGCATTATGATTGAATGCTTTGTATCGTAGTAATACAATGAACGATTTTCAAAAAGTTCAAATAACGTGTAAAAAAAGTAACGCATCGTTAAATTATTAAATATTCTATTATTAAAATATTAATCAATATTTCGATCGTATCAAAGTGAAGAGTAATATTATATATATAATAAATTTTCGAACGTGCGTTAGAAAAAAAGTATATTTTCACTAAACAATAAGTGAATATTATAATACGATTTTTTTTAAACAGGAGCGAAAATATGTTTTCACATACATACACTTTTATAACATAAACACTAAATGTATTTAATTTTTTTAATATCGAATGAGGCATATGTGCATTTATGATATGAGTCTATTTTAGAAATCCCATCTTAATAATAATAATAATAATAATAATAATAATAATTAATTGTCCTTAAATAAACGAATATATTACATGGAAAATTGTCGGTCGTCACTTATAATCCTTTTATTTTTGAGTTTATTCGGCGTTATGGAAGGTATTTCAGCATCTTCATTAAACCTTACTGAAGACGTGTGGCCAATATATGTTCTTAAAAAAGAGCTTTCTATTCCAGACTGGAAATCTGTTTTCGGTGGTTTGGTCTCGATAAGTATATGAGCTATTGGGTTAAAGTTTACATCAACAGGAGCAATAGAACCTGAAGTGAGCTGAGAAATGGACGATTCTGGACGAGTGGCAAGGAAACCTCTTTCGTCGGCAGTATATCGAATAAATTGTATATTTCCATCTGGCAATAAATAGCTATAATATCCGCTAACTCGTAATATGCCATCCTCAGTATCACCTGATTTTACGAATTCGCCATTTTCATTTTTTCCGTTCCGTCAGACAATTTATAGCTGAAATTTTGATATTTTTTATTATAAAATTTACTCTATGATAAAATTCTAGGTTTTCTATTTATTCTTTGATTTCAAATATTTTTTTTAATATCATTTGAAAAACATACCTATAAGAATATGATCCTGAAGGTTCAATTGAGTAATAACTCTTAATTATTCGCGGGTTTTGTTGCCCAAAACCAATACTACCCAAAAGGAAGAACCACTAACTAAAAAAAAAATAATAATATAAAAAACAAAATAAACTACATATGTATATATTATAATTAAAATAAATATTTACGTTTTCATTTTTTTTACAGTCTATTCGAAGAATAGTGAAATTTTTAAATGGAATTTACACAAATGAATATTTATGTTATTTCACTAAGCACTTTACACTAGATTTTATTTCTTGATTCAGTGTATTGGACTTTAAAAAAGTTTAGTTATAACAATAAGTTCTATAAAGGCTCGATGAACGAAATTGTTTGCAGTGAATGACGACCTTTACGTCTCAAGTTATTATTGTAAAATGGTGTTGGAGTTCATCGCTTTGCTTTATATCCTCGGTTTTAAATATAGTGGTTGGGATAAAATGAACTGCATTGCATGTTGCATGTTCTTGAAAAGATTGAAGATTGTCAAGTATAAACTAGTTATTTTAGCAACATTTTATATCATATAATTAAGCGAAAGTTCAAGATCATTCCAGAAAAATGCCCTTTACAAAAAAATAATCCTAAATGGAACATATCCTTTTTTTTGTATGAGGTTTTGGATCCTCGAAAATATAAGTAATAATAAGAATGTGTAATTGGCGGAATTCTCGTTTTTTGATAGCAATAATGTGAAAGTAAAGGGCGATCCTTGAGAATTGCCCAAAAAATGAAAAACAAGAATTCATTATCAGGTCTTGTGCAAAGAGATTGTTTTATATGTTATTCTATATAATATTTGTATGTAAATCATAAAAAATTGCAGATACATGAGGAGCCTAGTATCAATTCCTCCCAAATCCGTTTTGGTAAATTTTTGGCAAACAACGAAAAACTTCTTATTTATTCACCATCGTTTTTTACTATGACTTTTGTTTTTTAAATTATTCTTTGGATTGTTTGGAGCAAATTGGCATGTATATTTTCATGTAAATTTCAATACACTACGCAAAAAAAGGGAAATAAATATGTAGATAGGAGTTATTGATTCTAAGGATCAAGATTTGGGCGTTTTTGAAATTAAGGCTCAATGGATTTGGGAGCTTTTGGTACTTTGAATATATGAAAATAAATTTAGGGCTGTCACAAGCTATGTATATCATAAAAAATATTTTATTGGGTATTTAAATAGAGATTACCTTTTGGCAGAATTTGCTACTCATTTTACCTTTCTCTATAGATAGCGATATATTGTTGAGTTGTCCAGTTGCGGGGTCGAGTGGGAACATCTGTCAAGGTGTTAAGATATTCACATTTATTTCTCTATTTATACATACTATTTATACATTCTCTACACATACATATATTACATATGTACATATATAATAAAATGAATACTAAAAAAATACATCAAATTAGCAACGTGACGATTTTGATTTGTAAAGTGACGAATTTGATTTATAAAACGACGAATTTGATTTGTAAAACGACGAATTTGATTTATAAAACGACGAATTTGATTTGTAAAACGACAAATTTGATTTGTAAAACGACGAATTTGAAGTATAAAAACTGTATTCACTCACTAGTTAATTGTATTTACTAACCATATATTTTTTTTTTTACTGATCAAAATCGGAATTTTTTACTGATGGGTTTATTTCAGGCCTTTTATTATTATCGGTTTCATCTTTGTTAAATCCTTAATTGGTTTATTAAAGGACGTAGGGGAAAAAACGAACAATCCAGGTGGAGGGGGTGGAGGGCGTGGGGGGCGTGGGGGAAGGAATGCAATTGGAGGGGGTGGTCCCATATCCGAAGGATTGAAAAGACGAATTTTTGCTAGGAAACCTTTTTCGTCGGCAGTGTATTCAACTATTTGATGGTTTCCGTCCGGCGATACATAACTATAAAATCCATTAACTCGTAATGTGCCATCTTCAGTATCGCCTGAATTTATGAATTTGCCATTTTCTTTTTTCTTCGTTCCGTCAGACAATCGATAACTGAAATTTAAATATATTTATTAAAAATATCACTCTATATCTAGCAACGGCGGATCCAGGAAATTTGCAGGGTGGGGGCAATTCCTAATTTTTAATACACTTTTTTTCAAAAATAAGATTTATATTCAGTTCTTTTTTGAGAAAAAGGTGAAATTTTTTATCAAACATTCTATGATTTCATTTATTTATTATCTCTTTTTAATAGCGCCGAAGGCGAATTTTTTTTTCACAAAAAATATCGATGTTAATAAAATTTATAAGAAATCAAAAAAAATATACTAAAAATACTAATTTTTCTGATGAAAACAAGACGATTGAATAGCATTTTTCCTTAAAATTAGAGCTGCAAGTAGATTTTTTTTCTCGAAAATATACCATATTAATAATATTATATCTGAAAAATTATAAAAATCTATATGTGATTAAATATTTTATTTATTAAACTTTAAAAAAATTTCGAATTTTAATTAAAATGTAAAGGCAACTAATTATTTGGCTGGTTAATAATATCTAAAATGGTCAGTTAAAAATTAATTAAGTGATCAGTAATGAATTAAATAAGTGATTGGTAAAATATAATAAACGATCAGTTAAATTAAAATAAATGGTCAGTAATAATAAAAGAAATGATCAGTAAATAATAAATTTTCGGTCAGTGCTTTATGGAATATGGTTGGTAAGGCTATTTAAAATAATTATTTTTGCAATATAATTCGAATCGTGAAAATTCGAAATAAATAGTTTTAATATTCTATATTCGATATCGAGTCAAGTGTCATCAACTAAAATCGAAGTATTTTCGAAAAAAGTTGGTTCTCGTCAATTGCTTATATAAATATTTGTTTTTTTCACAACAAATACTTCGATTTTAGTTGACGACATCTGATTTTTCGTAAAATACTTTGATTTTACAATTAGTTGACGACACGATACGGCACTCTGGCAATACTCTACCTGTCAAAATGCATAAAACTATCCATTCATAACAATTATCGATCATATTATTTTAAATACGATCATTTTGTTTTCAATATCGATCATTTCGTCTTAAATGCTGATAATTTTTATTTTATTTTATTTTATGTAAATACTGATAATTCTATTTAAGAACTGATCGCATGGCAACTGATCACTGGGAACGGATCATTTATTATTCACGTACTAGTTAATTAAGTTTACCAACCATTTTTTTTTTTCACTGATCAAAATCGGAATTTTTTAACTGATCGGTTAAATACAGGCCAAATGTAAATGTATAAAATTATGTAAATCTCTAGGGTGGTGGCAATTGACCGTTTGCCATCACCGTGGATCCACGAGTGATTTCTAGCTGTCTAATTTCGAATATTATACACTGTAAAAAATTTTATTTTTTTATTATTATTGAGAAAAAACATACCTATAAGAATACGATCCTGAAGGTTCAATGTAGAAATTATTATCGACGATTTCCGGATTTTCCGCCGCAACAACAAATACGCACAAAAAAGGTAGAATCGAAAGCTATATTATAAAATAATATGTGATCAAAAAATTTAAATTACATATCTGTAAATGCAAATAAATAATATGATTGCTAATTATATACCGTTTTCATTTTTGAAGCTGATTTGATGACCGGGAGCAATATTTTTGATAAAAATTTCAATAATATGGATTTCCACTAATATTTATAAGTATTATAGAATCAAATAACTTCAGACAACCGTCGAGTCTGAAGTTATTATTATAAACCGCTGTTGGAGTTGCTTCACTTCGTTTTATATCCTTAGCTTCGAATATATATTGTGGATGGGATAAAATTACGAATATTATTGTCCAAATTCCGGTTTTTGAAAAAGTTGTCAAGGATAAGCTAAGCTTATCGGTGACTCTATTAACGTGATTCAGCGATCAAGTTTTCGTGAATGCATTATGATTAGGGATTCCAATACTGGTATTACCTAAACCGGTATTACCGTTTTTTTGCGAAAATTTTGCCTTCGGTAGGGGAGACCTAGGGGAGTTGTGACAATTTTTACTTAAGTGTACATATCTCAATATAGAATCATACCACGATTGTGAACTCTATACCTTACTATAACTCGATTCTTACTCTTTTAAAAACAGTCATCAAAGTCCATAAAAGTTACAAGGTTTCTGAGAAATTCCACGTAAACTGAAAGTACTCCCTTTGTCACAACTCTCCTAGCACCGAGGTAAGTTGTGACAAGTACCAAGGTAAGTTGTGACAGCCGAGTATCTTGACTATATTTCATAGGTAAAAATACTTTTACAAGAATTATAAATAAAACACACGTTTTTTTTTGCATAAAAGTACTTTTAATAATCAACTTTGGCATAAATTGTAGAACTACAATCACAATTAACAAGTATTTAATATTTTATGAGTAATCATAGTATTATTTCGAGATCAATCATATTAAAATCAGTCAAAAATTTTAATCTAATCTGAGAAACAATTATGACAGACGTATTGCAGCTTGCCTTTAGTGCAATCTTCGTGAGACCAGCCTTTGCATTCGAGGTACTGAACCCACTTCTCATTTGATCTGCTACTGGCATACGATTCAAGGCAGCACAAGCAAAAACAATCATTTTCTGCATCTTCTTCCGCATCATATTTACTTTTCTTCTTGGTTTTTTTAGGTCTATTCTTTACTTCGGTTAGAACACGCTTTTTTATGCTTTTTAACTTCCTACTGGCTTCTATGGCAGCTATTTCACCCTTGGTAGGTGTGTCGGTAAGCACAGCTGATTTGATCTTGCGGCTATTGGGTTTGTTCTTTTTTCTTGGTGGAGCTTTTGGCAACGGTCTTACTGTTTCTGGAGAAAAGACATTAGAATAAGTGGCAAGAGGAGTACGCATTCTAGACGTGGAGGCAACGGGTTCATTGGTGTTATTGCTTGGCAAAGATAGATTACTAGAAGATGTCGTGGCTTGATTTGTGGATACAGCTGGAGCAAGGGCTCTAATCTCATCATTTTCAACGGGACCGATAGTTGGATTTGGCGTAAGAGCTCTCGCTTCATTATTTTCAACTGTACCAATAGTAAGATTTGGGGTAAGGGGTCTATTTTCTACAATGGCCGTAATTACTTGAACACTCAATAACTGCTCTGTTTCTGAATGGGGCAGAATACGATCAGTGACTTGACTGGGCAGAAAATCGGCTTCTCCAAAAATGTCTGTATTAACAGGCCACGTTCCGGTTACAGCAAAAATGATACATTTAAGAGAGACTTAAATTGCCGAACACGTTTTATGTCAAACTTAAGTTTTAATAATTGATTAAAACAAACGAACATACACATAAACAGAATAAAAACATTGCAAAAAGCATGTTAACTAAGCTAATCTGAAAATAAACTAAAATAGGAGAGTTGTGACATGCTGTCACAACTCTCCTATGTGGCAAAAATCGTGACCTAGTCAGAATAATAATTCGTAATTTCGAAACAAGATGCAAACACAACAAATCAATGTCACCCATTGAAACTTCAAGAACCGCACAATATAAGAAAAAATAGCATAGCCACATTAGTGCAATAGGTCACGTTATAAATACAATCGAAATATTGATAAAAACCTTACTTTTCAATCATTTTTTCTTCAAAACGCCATACTCATATAACCGCTTGCCGTGCTGCTTTGGCGCATATTGCGTCACGTAGCCCTTCGTTTAAAAACAATTGAGCCACGTTACCAGCTCGCTAACGGTCATAGGTTCCGCGGAATCGTCTTTGTAACAACTCTCCTCTGTCACAACTCCCCTAGGTCTCCCTACTACCGGTATTTTGAAAAAATCTCCCGGTAAATACCGAAAAATTAAAAAATTTAGTTTCATTTGAATTTATATTAATAATGTTTATTTTCAGGTCTATTTATTTTTGATTCCTATTTCATGATTATTAATTAAAATCATATTCGTATCGATGATCGCAAAAGTTGTATGTAACATATTCATTGGCGAAAAGGATCGCTATATATTTTGCACGTGCGTCCATTAGCGACTTTCTAACCCAAGAAACAAATTTAGTAATGCGTTGTAGTTTTCGTTTCGATATTTACGATTCAAAAAAGTCGAACTTCCGAGAAACAGATCATTTTATGCGCCCCGAACCAATTTCGACAGGAAGTCTTTGTTTTCTGCGAAAAATGGGTTAGGATGGATTAGGTTGGGTTAGGTTAGGTTAGGTTAGGTTATATTTATATTTATTTTCTCGCCTTGACAAAAGTTATAGTATATTTAATTACCTATTTAATGGCATATGTCACAACCGTGGTGGAAATTTGGACCAATTTTGGTCATTGTCCTTTTGTTTTTATTTCTATTTTATCGAAATACGAATTCAAAAATCGATTTCTCTTTAGATTTCATTTCAATAAATGATATTAAAATAATAAATATTTTCAAAATTCGTTTTTTCGATAAATTATTTTTTTTAAATAGATTACAATAATTATTTCTAGATCTCAATATTAGTGAGCCTTTATGTTAGGTGGGAGCGACGGGGGTGGGCCCGAAGACCCCAGAAAACGAGGCCCACAGGGCCGAATCGGTAGACTCCAAGGGCCTGCCAGAATATTCTTCATAAAACAATCGATTGGTTTCGCTTTTTCAGTTTATATTTATCTGTCATCATGGCTTTTCAGAAGAAAAAAAACAATTAAAAAACCCCAAAAAAACCCGGGCGAACGCCGGGTACTACCGCTAGTATTTAAATAAAATGTGCATTCATTTCATTTATTGTATGATATTAATAAAAAGAAATTTAAAAAAAATAAAAAAGTTTTTGAAAAAATAATTCGATTCCTTAATAAAAGTACGGATGATGTAGTATAACATAGATGTTTAATTTTTTTTTCAATTTAAATATGTATTAATTTGAATTATTGTATTAATAAAAGTAAGTAAAACTACCAAAAAAGTATATACTTATAAATATATTTTATTTTTTTTTTATTGGGAGGAGTACTGTCACATACCCCTCCTCCCCTTTTTTCCCTGTTAAATATATATATTAAAAAAATAATTCCTCGACTTACGACGGATTCGACTTACGACCGAGGTTCAGGAACGTATCTCGGTCGTAATAGTCCGGGGAATAAATTTCATTCACCTTTGACCTCCCATAAAAAATTTATCTTAAAAGGGGAGGTTGGGGAATTTCAACATTGTATTAAAACCGCAATATCAAACTTAATACCAAAATTCAGCTTTCCGCTAATTTTTGCAAAGTGATTTGTCTTTATTCCCCGGACTATAAGTCGAAGACTTTCTGTACTTTCACAATATTTTGGAAGTACCAAAGTACTATTTATTGTTAACCGATTTTTCATCTTTTTATATATTTTGTCTGACGTTTTAGATAATTTGCATTTGATTACACATTGTCTAGTTCAGATATATTTCAACAGACGAAAATGCAATTTAACTGGTGCTCACTAGTTAAAGTGTATTTTCAACTTGACAGATGAGTTTTGACAGTTCAGATTTTTCAAATGAATATTTGTATTAAATAACGTGTATATTTTACTTCTATACCTGAATTTTGAAAAGATTTTAGTAATACAATAATCTCAACAATGCATTCATCACAAAAACGTTAGTATTAAGCCTATACAAGTGACGTTTAGTGACCCATATTAGTGGACAAACGAAATTTCTGTGCCTTTCCTTTAACTATGATAATTAGTTTCTTGAAAAGAGGGTGATATAAATCATAAAAACCGAAGTAAACATGTGCGGCTAACATTCGAAACGATTTGCATGTAGGATTGGCAACACTGGCTTACAATTCGTTAGCTATAAACACACTTTGTCTGATTTTGGCCAGTTACATTATATTTCCATTGTGTCAGATGAAATAACTACGTAGGTAGTTTATAATATATTTTAAACTAGTTAAAATATATTTTAACTAGTGAAAATATACTTTAACTGGCAAATACACTTTGACTGTAACATATATATTACAAAACGACCAAATCGAACATATCGTTTAAAAGCATATTTCGGTCTTTTCAGTTTCGCGTTAAGCGTTATCCACTTTAATTTGAAAGTGCGCTTAGATTTGGGAACCATTAATTGACGATCATCAGAAGTTCAACAGATGACCGTCTGGCGCTATACGCATATTGACATTGACGAGCATTCATCATCAGTGTTTGAGTTCGAACCTCACAATCGGACATTGTCAATTTCGTAGAGCAGCAGATTTTTGCATTTGACGTAAATAATTACTTATTTGATTTGTTGTTTATCTTTACACTTACACATTTTACATACATTGTTTACGTTCAATAATATTACACTTTCCAAACAATCTATTATAATACATAACCTCATTCACATTTCGAATGAAATATTATAATTTAAGTTTGGCTGTTATGAATTATTGAACTTTTCAGTATCTTCCCATTAGAGTGGTGCAAATGACCGGCACATGTGCACATATATAAATCGTTAGCTGTCAAATTGTAAATTTGTAGCCAATATGTAAAGCGCGTGTACACTATGTATTTTGAAATTCTATAACGTTTGCTTTCACTTTTAGAATAACTATACGTAGGGGTTGGGCTAATGCCGCATGTCTCAATCAGTCAAAAGAATGAACGTTTTTATTATTAAACGTAAGTGCTATTATTTAATGATAATTCTCCAGTTTAGGTGTGTAAATTATTTATTAACAAATAAAAATATATTATATTATAGATGCAAAAATTACATTTCTTAATATTTACTCGTAATTTGTGCATTATAAGTCCGTAAACTAGGTTTATTTACAAATTTTGCGTGTAGTTCGTACTTGATATATGAGCCGTTCAGTGCACAGACTGATTAACTCCACTTTTTGAAAAATCTTGAATTTAAGTGTTAATGCACTTTGTATAGTCATAAATATTTATGTTTAAAATAACTTTCCCGAATAATTAAGATTAACATCATTAAACGACAAAATTTTTTTGATCATTGAATAATAAATAATTTATTTCAGGGCCATTTTGATTAATTCCATACTCGAATGTAAATCATTGCAATAATGCAAATCAAATGCACTAAACCTGTATTTATGCATTCTATAATATTTATTTTTGAACAATGAACATTGAACATTGTTTTATCGATTTTCTCAAGAGTTAGTCATTGTGTGCACTGAACACTCATATAATACATGATTCAACACAACACAACTGATAAGGGTGCTATTGTACAACATGTAAACCGGAAACTCGTTATTGTTAAAAACTGGCATACATAATCTCCAAACTACGTGCGAAATTCATCAAAAAAAATTAAGCATTTATAATGCATTAATTGGGATGCAGGATTACCCCATTTTAATTACTCATATCATTTTAAACCTTCATTATAAAATTTTAACACGTAAGTAAACTTTATAATTTCACTGCATATCAACGATGACAACTGTATAACATATGTAATGGGTCACTTTTGCACCACTTCAATGGGAAACTACCTAATTTTGCATTTCACTTTTAAGTTATTCAAGATCAAAAGCTTTTTTTTTTTTTTAATTTTACTATGCTTTCGAATCATACAAATCGTAGCTTATTAGTTACTGAAATTTTTTTATTTTCATTAGATGGCTCATACTGACGACTGGCAAATATCTTGTAACAATCTGAATGCTAGGACCAAGTACTTGCTGAACAATGAACATTTGGCAGATTGCACATTTGTTATCGGCCAACATCCTGATCAGATAATCGTCAAAAGTCACAAATTTCTTTTAGGCATAGCTTCTCCTGTTTTCGAAACCATGTTTTACGGATCTATGCCAGAAAATAGTGACATCAATATTACAGATATAGAACCAGAAACATTTAAAGCTTTATTGGGGTAAGATGTTCAGTTTATTTATTTTTTTATAGTGAATATAACGGTTCTGCACCGTAGGTATATATATTGTGATGAAATTGACTTAAAAAAGATTGAAATGGCTATCAATTTATACTATGCTGCAAAAAAATATATGTTACCGCATTTATTTGAAGAATGTGGGAAATATATCATGTCTTCTCTAACACCTAGTAATGCTTGTCGCTTTTATGAAATAGCGAAACGTTATGATGATACTAATTTGATGAAAAAAAGTTTGGAGGTATTATTGTAAATGATCTAGCTTTACTTTTTCAATCACTTTTGATATAAATGTAATATAACAACCAAAACCATTAATAAACCTGAATAATATATAATTTTCAGATTATTTCAAATTCTACGTTATCAGTAATATCTGATAGTAGCTTTGAAGAGCTCGAGTTAGAAACTATCATAGATATATTACAAATAAATAATCTCACTGTTAATAGTGAATTAGACATTTTCTATGCTGCCTTGAGATATATAAAGAAAAAAAATCAGATTCCAACCGATATGTCCGACAATATAAAACCTAAGGATGAAAATAATATACAAAAGAAAATGACTTTGAGCGCCTTATCAATTAGAAAAATCTTACAAAATATAAGATTTTTAACATTAACTCCCCGACAATTTGCTGAAGGACCAGCAAAATCAGGCCTCCTTACTGAAACAGAATGTTTTCAATTTTTTATGAAGTTATCTCTTTCTGAAAGTGATCATGCAATACCTGAGGGATTTACCAGGTCTTTGAGGCGGATCACGAGCAAAAGCCCAGAGCAAATGGGAATAACATTTAATTGTTCAGCAGGACCACTTCAGGGGAACCCGCTCTTTGGAATGGGGCAAGAGCAGAGCTTCAAAAGAACAGCAGGATCACAGAGCAAACAGAGCAATGGGTTTCTTTTCCCGAGCAGAAGCTGAGCCGTAGCACAAAAATATATAGTGCTTCGCTGCTTCAATTTAAAAAATAATGATTTGAAATTTTGAAAAGAATCAAATTTTGTCCAAAAATTTGTCATTGATCTAGTTTTTTATTTTTTATTATAATTAGGTTTTATTAATTTTATCCTTATTTTCTTCCACTTTAAAGTGATGTAGTTATATTATTTGTTATATTTATATTAAATGTTTCAATTATTAATTAAATTCAATCGGAGCAAGTACTTTGATGCTAGAGTGAAGCAACTCAAAAAAATGGTCGCTCCAAAGATCTATTTACTACTGTAAGAATGGAAAAAAAGCTGTTCATGTTTATAAGACTAAAAGCCTTTTTTGTCGGCTGCATATCGAATAAATTATATCCTTCCAAGTGATACATAGCTATGATATCCACTAACAGTTAGTGAGTTAGTGACTAACTCATAATATGTCATCTTCAATATCAACTGATTTTATAAATTCACCATTTTCACTTTTACCATTCTATCAGACAATTAGTAACTGAAATTTAAATATCTATTTTTGATCAAATTCAATATGTTATATTTCTAGATGTAAAAATATTCTCTGATTTCAAATATATAGAATAAAATCCTTATTTTTTATTATTATTATTCTTTTAAAAAATTCATACCTATAAGAATATAATCCTGAAGGTTCAATTGAATAATAACTCATAATTATTGGTAAGTATTGTTGCACAAAAACCAACACTACTAAAAAAATCAGAAGTACTAGTTAAAAATAAGAATATAACGTATGCCCCACGTTAGTGAGACAATTTATAACGTATTGCTACGTCGGGTAACATATATGTTATGTTTATTAACATTACATTAATGTTTATTAACATATATATATATGATTACAAATTATTTAAAAAAATATTTACAATTTTCATTTATATAATTGATTTGAAGAACAAACCTAACTTACCTTAATTAACTTTTACTAAAATTAAAAGGTTCAAAATATGTCTTTTAAATTTAATTTGGTGGTCTTGTTAGCAATGCTAACAAGCCCATGACCACCCACACCTTGAAAGAGAAAATTGAGCACTATATCAACAAAATTCAGCAACATGTATGGAAAAAATTGATGGAAAATTTCAACAAAAAAAATGTGTATATGTCAGTAAAGCCATTTACCCGATATGCTATTCCATACGTAACCCTATACTGTATACTGTATGAATCAACAAAAAAATTTCAATTTTGAATTAGAAATCCGTGTTTTATATCAAAATTACATCTTGCGTTAATTTTGGGACACCTATATTTAATTTTTGACTAAAATGTTACTTCATGATTACCATATTATAAACACAATTTTAATTACGTATCTTATTTTTATTCAACTAAAAAATCTGAACAAGTACAATAATTGTACAATATTATAGTGAATATGTACTTTTATTATAAAAAGGCTACCCTTGAAATTTTATACACTAATTTTGACAGTTAAGAATAGTTGTTAATTTATGATTTTATGCCATAATAAGAAAAGATCTTATAAATTTTTAATTATTTCTTCTTATATCATTAATTTTTTCCAATATCATCTTGCTTTTGGAAATTTTTATCATTTTTATTATAGACAGAAATAGCAAATAAATTAAAAATATGACCTATTAACACAAAAATGTCGGTAAAATGATACTGGTAACATCCAAAATTATAAAAATTATATAAAAAAAAAAAATTCTATTTGTATTTATGTATAGTAATATTACATTGTAAAGATTTTCATTAAAAAATGTGATTCGATTCCTGAAAAATATAGTTTAGAAATTCCGAATTTTTCTTCCGTACGGTCAAAATAACCGCCTTAGTAAGAATGGTAAAAGAAAATTAGAAATCCGAATTCAAAACGCACAAGGTCAAATATCATATAAGTATACATTTTATATTCCATAAAATTTAATTAATTTAATAATAACCATATTACGTAAAATGTTGTTTATACGTTTAGTTTATTCTCGACGACCTCTAACTTTTTCGAAAACCAGAAATCATTAATTATTTATTATTTCTTCCCAACCGCGATATTCAAAACCGAGGATATAAAATAAAGCGATGCGAGTCTAACAAGGATTCTTAATAATAACTTGTTACGAAACGGTTATCATTTTTGCACATCGAGTTCTTTTCATTAGTGCGACACATTTATAAAAAAAAATCCTGCTCTTCGAATAGACTGCAAAAATGAAAACGGTATATACCTAATTAGTAATCATATTGTTTATTTGCATTTACAGATTTGTAATTTATTTTGTTTGATCATATGTTTTTTTTTATAGCTATCACTTCTACTTTTTCTGTGCGTAATTGTTCTGGCGGAAGAACAGGCGCAAATCATCGATAATAATTTTCAGATTGAACCTTCAGGTTCATATGAATATAGGTATTTTTTCAAGCTTTTTATTATCTTGCTCTGACGCACAGTGTTGTTTGTTAGTGATCCTAAAATAATTTCGAATAATGATAAAAATACATTTATTTATTTATTTATTTATAGAAATTTTTGGTGTGCATAATTATGCACACAACTATGTTTTTAATGTATTTTTACTATTTTCGGTTAAATAAATAAAATCGCCATAATACTACATACCTATACATACCTACATATATTGAAAAATTGTCAAGATAATAACACAGGTATGCACGGGTGAAATTATCTGATTGTGAAATTGAATAATGATTTCTTATAAATTTCAAGGTGCAAATTAACGGAAAAATATTTTAAAAAAATCTATCACGTACAAAATTTCTCGATAAATTTACAAATTTCTCGAGAAATGAGAGTTCTCAAGAAGAAAAACTAGTAAATTTTGTTACTTACTCGTAAATATAATATGTACATATGTGTCACAGTTCAAGTATCCATTCAGTCTGTTCACAAACGTACTAGTTTATTTATACACATTCGAAATTGGCTAGTTCTAATGTACAAGAAATAAATAATGAACATACAAATTAGTCTTACAATTAGTATACTCGTTCTGATGATCTTTAGTTTGAGTATTGTATTGACAATGAGATTAAAACTGAACGTGGGGGTTGGGCCAAACGCCGCATTTCTCAGTCAAGGAAAACTAAACGCGCTTATGCCGCATGTCTCACAATCAGTCAAAAGTCTGAACGTATTTATTATTAAACGCGTGTTTAGGTTAGGTTAGGTTAGGTTAGGTTAGCGTTTTTTGCGTCATATTTACTGAACGTATCTTATTCCATCAGGTATTCAGATCGAAAATATTTTATAAGTATCTATCGTAAAAGTTTTGTAGTATCGTACTAGTGTGTTTATACTCAAACTAAAATCGATAGTTTGTGTATAAACAAACTAGTAATAAAAAAAAAAATTAAATCTGCAATTTATAATCTGAATAATCGATGTCGGGGTGATAGAAGTTTTACTGAATATAATATTTGAAGTTATAGAATAAATATTTTTTACGTGTGAAAATGTAACATAATGTGATTTTTGTAATAAACATATTTAAATTTCAGATATCAATCATCTGATGGAACGAGAAAAAAAGAAACTGGCGAATTCATAAAATCCGGCGATACTAAAAATGGCATATTACGAGTTAAAGGATTTTATAGGTATATGTCGCCGGAAGGAAAAATACAGGAAATTGAATATACTGCCGACGAAAAAGGCTTTCGTCCGTACACGCCACGTTATGTAGAATTTTTTACAGTAGTTGGATCTCCGGATGCGAATCTTTTACGAAAAGCCATTTTACCTACTACCCCAAAACCGTCACCAAATTTCTCAGGGTTTAAGAAATAAAACAATGTCATTTTGAATCGTAATGCCTCCTTTGATTGACGTGATGACTAAATTACTATGGTAATGGTCTTAATATTACTTTCTTATAGTTGTATTTGAAGTGTAATAATAAAAAGCTTGAATAAAAACCGTATTGTTTTAAGCATTGCCGATATTTAATAAAAATAAAAATTTACAATCGTTCGAAGTCAATGAATAAAATTAACTAAATAATTTTAATAACAACAAGTTAGTGCAGTATGAGAATTAAAAGAGAATATCTTCATATTTTTGGAAATAAAACAAAAAATAAACGATTTCCCTGAATTATTACTTTTTTATTAGCCAAATTATTACTTTTTTTGAACAACTTTCAATTAAAGAAAAAAATTTGTCATTTTCCTACTGTGTAATGCTGGCCATTTTTCTACATTTAATCGTTTGATAAAAATTAACAGTTCGAACGGTTCGAATTATTTACATGGCATTCAACCATACACGCTTCGATAAATCGTTCGAATTCGGTCAGACGGTACAATAAACGGTGCCGACGCACACGTGTCAATTTTGGCTTCGACGGACGACGTTTTATGTTGGATTAATATTTTACCTGAACGAAAAAAAATAAAAAAGCTTGAATAAAAAACCGTGTTGTTTTAAGCAATGCCGATATTTAATAAAAATTCAAAATTTACAATTTGTTCGAAGTCAATGAATAAAATTAAGATAAATAATTTAAAAAACAAAATATGATTTATCGCTATGAGAATTAAAAAAAAATATCTTTCATATTTTTGTTCAGTCAAACGGAAAATACGAAAATAAACGATTTATCGGAATTATTGAACTTTTTTACTTATCCAAATTATTTGTCTTTTTTTTGAATAACTTTCAATTAGAGAAAAAAATTTGTCATTTTCCTACTGTGTAAAATTGTTACAATAATTTCAGTACGAAAAATTCCCAAATTTATAGTTAACTTATTTTAGAACTACACACAGATTTCAAATAAATTGAAAATTGTTTATTATTTTTACCAGATATAATTTTGGCCCAAGACTGTCGAAAAAATATTCATCTGAAACAATTACCCAACCCAAACTTGTTTTGCAATTAGACAATACTGAAAACATCGGTTTTTTAAAAATATTATACATGACATCTGTTGGCTGTTTAGTACTTTAACATTTGAATGATAATTCGCATATAAAATTTACAAAATAAGTACAATTCAAGTTGAGAGATGTCGACTGTTTAGTTTAAAACAAATTTCATTATTTTTATAAAATATTATTATGCGAATTCTAGATGAAATTAATAAAAAGTAATTAATTTTATATCCGATATTATTCATTTTAAAAAATATAATGTTTAGAGATAATAAAACCGAAATTGATTTTTTTCAAAGATTCAATTTTCAATTTTTAATTTGATAATGTCCTATTTGATTTTATAAAATCGATAATCATAATAAATTAGAAAATTAAAATTTTAAAAAAATAATTAAAATAACAATAAACAAACAATCATGATGCTTATCTGTTTCGAAAATTTTAGAATATTTCTTAAAATGAGTAATAAACAAAAGTACATAATCATATTAAAAATAATATTTATTAAAGATCGAATCATTTATCGACCAATTAAAAAAAATGTAAATTTAACAATCATAAAATATTGAAAAAATCTATTTTATCATATTTACCGATATCTATTTTATCAATTTTATCATATTTACCGAATCAGTAGAACAACAGAATTTCTTCCACAAAATTATCAAATTCGCACAAGAGAAATCGCAACCGACGACCAAAATTGATCGAAATTGACCAATTTGTTCATCATCCGGGACCAAAGAGAGACGATCAAACCTGCCCTTAGCCCTGAATCGAAGGAGACGACTTCGAGGCAGTGGAAATGGACCGTGAAGGGCATTCCAATCCAAGAGTCTCAGTTTGAGCAATATTCATCTTTTTATCATCGTTTTTATTATTATGTATATAATTTTTAATCAAATCCAAAGTTTGTATTGAAAAAAAGTAGCTGTGAACATGTTTTCAGTCCGATCGAAATGTTCAGTAGGTTTCAAGGTGCTTTTCGATCTTTTCTACTTTCATTTAACATATAGTGTTTTTTTAAAGGTCACATGTGACACGATTCGTGACCAATAATAAAATAATGCATTCGTATTTCGTAAATGTTTATTTTTTTTTTCGTTAATTTAATGTTTATTTGTATAAACTCTTAATAAATACTTACTACTTCTTCACATTCAGTGAATGCGTATAATAATTATTAATATTGAATATTTATTGTTTTTTAAATCATAATATGCAATTCAACAAAATTTATAAAAATAACTACAATATAATAAAATCGAGCGTTAAATAAGAAGTATAACAGAATCGAACTTGAAATCGTCCAGCAACCCATATTTGCATGTTTGCGAATATGCCACCTTATTTTATGATTTTTTTTACTATAAATGCTAACAATAAGATCTTTTCGAGCCTGATGGCTTAAGATTTGAGAGTATGTACATATGCTAAATCACATAATTTCAAATTGACTGGCAAACATATTAATTTGCTTGATAATAGAGATATGTGGCGTACAATTTTATTCTGTCTCACAGTTTATTCATAATCAATAATGTGCATAAGTCTACATAACAGATTGTGATGACGTTTATTAGAGGATAAATCCGCGATGATAAAAAATCAGTTTAAAACAGAAACAAACGCATATGGCTCAAAGATTTTTTGCAAACTAAACCGCTTGAATCTACTCAACAAATAACCGAAAATAATAATTTGGAATATTTACTTGCTATTTTAAAAATAAAACTCCTGTCCCGTATTAAATTTATTACTCCTCGAATAATGTATAGAAGCTATTTATGATATTCATATGAAATAATTTAGATCGTATTTCATCAATTTATGTTAAAATAATCACTAAAATAGACAAGTTCGTCCACTTTTTTGTCGCTTCAATTTTCAGTATTTTTTTTCAGAGTTCTAAGACATGAAATAGCTACAAAATAGGATCTTGATATCAGACTGCTTCGAATACACACTAACATAATTTATTAAATTTCAAAAATACAATGAAATTATATAAAGAATGAAATAAAACTACTGGTGTACAGATGGCGTTAACAATACACGACATGCGTTCACTTTTAAAACTCATTCGAATTTCCATCATAAACGACCAACTCTGATAAAAACAAATAATAAAAATTATACAACCGATACATAGAAGGCGTTAATAACACAAAAAAAGCGCACACTTTTCCAATTCATTAAAATTTCCATTATAGACCAACCCTAATAAAAACAAATGATAAATATACTACCAACACACAGATGACGCAAATAACACACGACAAGCGATCACTTTTAAAACTCAATATTACTTCCATCACGTAGACGTAGACCAAATTTTTATCAAAAAATTAAGAAAAAAACTATACTACCGAAATACAGATGGCGCTAATAACGCACGTCAAGCGTTTACTTTTAAAACTAGTTATAATTCCCATCAAAAATGATCAATCAACTCTAATAAAATCTTCACTACCGACATACAGATGGCGCTAACAACAACAAACAAGCGCACACTTTTCCAACTCATTAGAATTTCCATCACAGACCAACCCTGATTATAAACAATCGATGACATTCAATCGATCAAATGTGCACATAACAACATTGTCGGACAATCGTTTGGCGGAAACAATTCGACATTCGAAGACGAGCTAATGGCGGCATTCAATTTCAAATATGGCCAACAGTCAATGGCGATGATGAACTTTGTGTACCAACAGTTAACTTCCGATACGACGCGCGTGTTTTAAATATTAATCGGTTTATAAATTCATTCGATTTCGGGATTGTAAAATGAATTATGATTATTTTATTTTATTGTGATTTATTTGTGGGATTTTTTTGACGTATTGTTGACGTTATCGCTTTAATAATACACATTATTGAAGTATTTTTTTGTTTATCTTGATCAATCGATTTGTTGAATTGTTTATTAATGAACGTTGTCTTATGTAATTAGATGATATTATGAATTTTTTGTTAATAAACATTCGATTTCGAGATTGGTGTTAATTCGCAAAAAAATTAACACTTTTAAAAGCATTGAAAGTTAAAAAATAATGAGTATTGCATACATTTTTTTTAAATAATTAACACCACCAAAACATGGTCAGTGGTTATGTTTCATCGAATATATAAGATTTTACTGTTTATTGAAGTTAAACGACACATTGTGTGATCAGTTGATGGATGCGCTAATACAAGATCGTATACTGTTGTTATCAATCACTCAAATTAAATTTATAATAAGTCAAACTCTCCCTTCATCAATACATAATACAATTGTTACACGTGATAAGAAAAATTAATACAAAAATACAAATTCTATAGATCACTTTAAATGAACATGACGCAGTTATGATAAACGCTCTATTACTTTCTATTGTATAGTTTTTTTGCGAAAAAACCAATCGATAATCGAATTTATCTTTGGTTTTTACTGATACTTAACTAGTGCTTCTATCGGAAAAACCCTTAAATTTTCCACTGATTATATTTAATTTATTTATATTCATTTGAAATATATTAAGTTCTACGATCAATATCAAGATCTAGTGTATGTATATTCTTATAAAATCAATTATCGTGACATCCATTTAAAATATTATACAATTTATTTACATACAAAATCAATTTATAAAGATGAAATCTCATAATGAATATATTAACACATCCATATTAACGCTCATCATGGAGCCTTACCTTAAAAATGTTCAAAGATTTTACATACAAATAAAATACAAACCGAATCGGATATAAACGCGTCGCATTTTCCTGACGCGATTTTCAGAATTTTCCGACAGTTTCCGGAAGCCGCACGAGAAAATGCATAATGCACCGAAGGTCTAATCACCATTTACATACACACAAACACACATGAATTACAAAATAAAATGCACAATAATTACAGTCCGTTTACGGAGATAAAGCCGGCGTGCATTTTCAAGCGGTTTGTTTTGCGAAAACATAGTTTTCTATGAAAACAGAACACAATCGATCGTCTATCTTGTTTCAATGTTGTCGACCCCTGATCTTGTCACATTTCTGCTGTCGTAAATTTAGTTTTTATCGTAAAATTTGTGTGTTTGAAAGGGAATTTCGTGAAATTTCAGAACAGTGTTGTCGATGATTTGATATGTGATTTTTTTGAAAAAAAAAATTTATCGATCTAATTAAACGAGTGAATCAGAAAATTTTTTGAATAATTAGCCTTGATTTTTTAATTTTTCCATTTTTTTTCGATTGAATTTCAGATTGTTTTCAGGAATACTTTATCGCTCTGTACAACAATACAACAATATAACAATATAACAGATAAAACCAGATTCCAGATTTATATTATTCAAATATATTATAAATCTGGAAAGCATGATATGAAACTTTACATAATGAATCGATAAAAAAGGTGTTTGAAATTCAAAGTCATCTACTTTAGTTATTATAAGGATTGATATAAAAATAACTGATAATTGTGGCCTTTTACTAAGTTCATACTTATTGAATGGCAACGACCTCATGGTAAATATTAACATTTTATCCCAGACAGTTTTCAACGTGATATTGAATAATATTATTTTTTCCAAGCTAATCGATTTATAAAGATTTCTATCAGTAAATTTCATTATTTCGCTTATCTCGAATGAGTTTTAACTCAATTTATGATAATTCATCAAAGTTAACCAATTAATCAATCAAATTTAATATCTCTACGAAATCGTTACTTCTACTTTTAATGCACTCTAAGCCAGCGGTCGCCAACCTTTTTGACGTCATTATAACATCTAATCATAATTTGAAACCAGTATTATTTATTTATTTAAAGAATAAATCCAATAAATAAAAACCAGATATTTTATTGATACACAAAACACCCATTTAAAATTTGGAAAGAAGTCCACTTTCCCGCCTTTTATTTAAATTCAACTCTATGTCAGTTTCTTGAGCACCCATTTATTATTATATAATCAAATTATAAATGCTCATCAAATTAAAACAAAATCAAAAATTATTTTTTAATCAAAACAAATTTTTTAAATTTTAAATATTTCGGCTTGTCGACTATTGCGTAACGGCTTCATTTTTATTATTTCTAACTTTCTATTGCAGTTTTAATTTAATGCAAATTGAATGCGAAAATCATTATTCAAAAATCAAGGATTTCTTAAAATATTGGTATTTCTCAACTTACGATGAAGATACGTTCCTAAATCTTGGTCGTAAGTCGAATCGGTTGTTGGTCAAATCTATACAAAAAAATTTATCAGTTTTAATTTTATCGAAATTTTAATTTTTAGCTTTTTAACTGCCATTCGCAAAATATTTTATCTTTACCAGCAATTTTGAAAAACTCAAATCCATCGATATTTTTATTTTTAAATCTGTTCGTTTATATATAATTAAATTTGGGCAAAATAATTTTTACGTTTAATGAGAAATTTTTGCAACTTACATATTTTATTTAGGAATATGTGAATATGGAAGAAAAAATTTATAAGAAAAATGTTGTGATCTTTTGAGAAAAATCACAGCCAAAAAAGGTTGCCGAGGCCTGAATAGAGTAACGACACTAGTGGTAGACCGTGTACCTGTAGTTGACCATTTCTCAGAAAAAACGTAAAAAATCGAGGTTTTTAAAAATGATAATCTTTTGGAAAGATAATTATTGGAAAGATAAACTGCTTATTACAGATAACCTATCGCATCCTTTCTGAAATACCATAATATTTAAAAACTATAATCTTCACGTTTTTCTGAGAGATGGTCAACTACTGGTTCCACCACTTGTTTCTTTACCCTATAAATTAAATCAATCAACATATAAAATTAATGACATCTACCAACTAAACAACCACACTCTTCACAACCCTCATGACCAAACTCGTGACAAAAACTCGAAAGCCCCTCAACCTCCTGCTCCCTGAGAAGACCCTTGATCTCCACTGATTTAATTACGTTGTCAGACCTTCGAAAGAGACAACCACATTCTCCACAATCCTCACTACCAAACTCAAAACCGGAACACCAACCTGCCGAAAACTCGAAACCTCCTCCTAATTCTCCGCTTCCTGAGAAGACCCTACCGATTAAATTACATCGTCAGACCTTCGAAAGAGACAACCACACTCTTCACAGTCCTCACTACCAAACTCACCAAACCACTACCAAATACTCACTACCAAACCGGGACACTGACCTGCTGAAGATACGAAACCCCCCCTAACCCCCCATCCCCTGAGAAGACCCTCGATCTCCACCGACGAAAATATGTCGTCATTATTTCGAAAGAGACAACCACACTCTTCTCAATCCTCACGACTAAACTCGAAACCCCCCCAACCCCGCTCCCTGAGAAGACCCTCGATCTCCACCGATTAAATAACGTCGTCAGACCTTCAAAAGAGACAATCACATTCTCCACAATCCTCACTACCAAACTCAAAACCGGGACACCGACCTGCTGAAAACTCGAAACCCCCCGCTCCCTGAGAAGACCCTCGACCTCCACCGATGAAAATATGTCTTCATACCTTCGAAAGAGACAACCACACTCTCCACAATCCTCACGACTAAACTCGAAACCCTCTCAACCCCCGCTCCCTGAGAAGACCCTCGGTCTCCACCAACGAAAATACGTCATTAGATCTTCTAAAGAGACAACCACACTCTTTACAATCCTCACGACCAAACTCGAAATCAGGACACCAACCTGCTGAAAACTCAAAACTCCCCCCCAACCCCCCGCTCCCTGAGAAGACCCTCGACCTTCACCGACAAAAATACGTCGTCAGACCTTCGAAAGAGACCACCACCTTTATCCGATCGTCGATGCACCAAGAAAACGCAGGCACTTTACAGCAGTCGCGCGCGACCAGTCGCCGCAACCAGTCCACTCTTCGAATCGGAACCGAAAGAGTGGCTTGTTTGACACATTTTCGCTAATTATAGTGTTCTAATTATAAAAGGCCGGTTCTGAACAGGCGCGAAAGGTCTCCGTATTTATAAAGTCGAGGATATGTCGCTGGAGAAGAGCGCCGAGATGGACATAGCGGTGGCGGAGGAGAAGGTGCCCGAGGAAGTGCCGAAGCCAGGTAATTTATTTTTTGATAGTTGGAAAAGTGTAGATATAAAAGCAGATTGTTGATTCGATGGTGGTTTGTTTGAGAACAGTGAAAGTATGAGGAAAATCGGTGGAATTTTCATAGTTAAAATCGCAAGTAGAAAATTTCATTGTATTATATTTTCAGAGATTTAACTGTTTAGAAATTTGGATTTGGTTAAATATGGATTGTTTATTAAGAATTGATTGATTGGTTTTTATATAATCTTTTGTAACACAATTTAAAAGAATTCAGAAATTCGGTTGTATTTATTTTCAGAGATTTGACTGATTGGAAATTCGGATTTGGGTTAATATGAGTATTGATTGATTGGTTGGTTTTTGTGCAATTTTTTGATGGAAAATTTTAAAAGAATTTAGAAATTCTGTGGTTTGTGCATTGTTGAAAAATTATACATGGAAAGAAATTAAATTGTATATTCAGGTATTTATATAATTTAAAATTCAGATTTGGCTTAATATGAGTTATTGATAGATTGACTGAAGAAAAGGTTGATTGGTTTTTGTGCGATGTTTTGTCGGAAAAGTTTAAAAGAATGTGGAAATTCGATTGTATTTTCAGAGATTTAACTGATTGGGAATTCGGATTTAGCTTAAAATGAGATGTTGATAGATTGATCGATTGATTTTTTTTGTTATATTTTTTTTGAAAAAGTTTAAAAGAATGGGGAAATTCTCTGGTTTGTGCATTGTTAAAAAGTATTATATATGTATATGTGAGAAAATTTGCTTGTATTTTGCTTGATTGGAAATCTGGATTTGACTTAATATGAGTTATTGATAGATTGTTTGAAGAATTGATTCATTGTTTTTTGTGCATTGTTTTGTTGGATAAGTTTGAAATGTGGAAATGTCGAATGTGGAAATTCTGTAGTTTTTACATTACGAAAAATTATATGTGGAAAGAAATTCAGTTATATTTTCTGGAATTTTTATAACTAAAAATTATATGTGTATTAAGTCAATATCTTAATATACAATTTCAATTTGTCTAATTGTAAATATAAATTGCTTTTTGTTGATAAATTACGGCGAAGAATGAAAATATTCAGCTGTGTTTCATAAAAAAATTGGAAGTTAAAGAAGAAAGTGTTTCAGTTATGTTTTAGCGTTTCAAATAGTGTGAAATTGAATTTTAAATTTTCATATTGTATGCTATGATCAAGGTTACGTAGTGACGAAAAGAAGAACATGCCCTTTTTTAGATTTAAATAAAACGTCCTTCTTTGATTTTTTTTGTTGTTGTTTCGGTCTGATTATGATATTTTTCAAAGTTGTTTTTTTCAACACTTTTGAAAATATTTTTAATGTTATGAAAACATTTTTAATTTTAAAAAAACAATGTTAACAAACTGTAGTTTTGAAATTTTTCATCCGTTATCATATGGAATTTATTATACCAGAATATTTAAAATGAAATTCGAATCACTTTCTCATAAAAAAATGACTTAGTATAATCTATGTAGACATGTTATAATAAAATAAAATGAATGTTTGTGGAAATTCGAGTAGAGCGTTATACAATACTATAAAAGACGCATTAAAATTACACAGATTTTTTATGTTGATACAATTTCAGATTTATTTGGATCCATACTAGTTTTTTTTATTTTATTTGATGGCCTTAAATGTCGACCTTTGACATGGAAACAGTTTTGTAAAATAAAATAAATTTTCCCAAAAATAGAGGAAAAATACCACGAGATAAGATTGTTCAATTATTCTGATAATATCCGAATGTATTTTTTCCAAAATATTAATATTTATATTGATTGTTAATACACAAAATCAAATATTGACTCGTACATAAAACTCGAAACGATTTTCTTACAGATCACCTGAAATAACAGACACTATTTGAAAAAATAACCAGAATAAATTATCGGATTCTCTGAATGTTTCACAGACCTCAAAATACGAACTCCGTTTACGTTTTCATCAAAAAAATTTCAGCAACGCTTCCTTTCATTCGGTTTGACCTAATTTAAAGAAAATCTATAAATAATACTTAAATAATAATATAATTTAAATGTAATATACTATTATATATTGCAAACGTTCCGATTGTAGATTAATTATATTAACATATATGATATATAGGATTATTGATATAAACAGACCTTACACGGGTAACTAATCAGGCTTTATTACAATATCGGTAATTATGATAAGTATTTAAACGTGACGAATGAGGGTATCTTAATTTATTATTATTTTAAATCGAAAGAGTTCAAGTGTTCACGGTTATTCTGTCATATTTATTTCTTTTTTGAAAAATGGCGCTATTATTTTCAAGTGCGGATTGAATATATGTAATTGGCGTGAAAACTTTAATCACGTAATTAATCTGCAAAATCAGAATTTTTATAATCACACATAAGAAAATTTATAAATTCTTGCTGTATGAACAATAGGTATAGTACATTGATCGCAAAATTCATCTGTAAAAATTTAATCTTTAAAATTTAACATAATTGGATACTTTCATTTTAAAAAGACTATCCTTGCAAATTTATAAAGTAATTAATTTTAAGAATAGCTGAAAGCTACGAAATACTGAATCAGATGAATTAAAAAGATATTCTTAATATTTTTACTTTGATTTTTTGCAATGAGTATATTTTAGCTTGACCATAACGTATTTATGAGTTTTTATATGTTCAATCGAATGCATTAAGGAACTCAAAAGTGTTTTGGAAAAATTGCTTCAATTTTTTTTTAATAAATAATAATACCGTCAAAATTAGTTTATAAATTTGCAGTGATAGCTTTTTTAAAATGAAAGTATTTACTTATGTATCTGTAGTTTAAAAATATCAGATTTTACAGATAAATTCAACTATCAAAGTTTTCACAGAAATAAAATATTCATTTCTGTAATGTTTTCACATTTTAATAATTTTTTTATTCAAAATTTTCCGAAATAAAAATATCCAAATTGCAAAAAACTACAATCGGAATTGTTCCAATGTCAAAGTAATGAAATTCTTTCGCAGAACAAAACATAAACACAATGCAATTGCGCGCACTAACACCAAAACAGTATTGACAATTGAAAACATTACAATTGTACGCATTTTTTAGTTGATTACAAACGACGATAAACCGAAATGTTAATTAAATGCACAACGATCTTTAAATCTTTAAATTTGAAAATCTTGAATTAATCTACAAATCGTTGACGTTTTCCGAAAAGTATTCTTCAATTGATTCGATAACAATAGCAACACGACGACAACAATCAACGCAATTGTTCAAAAATACAAATATTAATAAAAGGCGTGTCGTTGATATAATTTTCGTTTATCTTTTTGTGTTTTTGTTGGGAAATCGACTGTGACATTTCATCACTTTTTTCTACGACCGGGTCAAGTTTCGATGATTTTTTTTGTGTCGTACAATCGCAAAACATAAATAATTATTGAACGATTATATTTACGTTTGTTTCCAACTTGAATAATCGAATGACTTATATTATATATTATTTGAAAATATTCAACACGTGACAGTATATAATAACGTGATTTTAATTGCTGAGTTAAAACACGATAGTTCTTTTCACATATGATAAAATAGCAACACAAGAAAAACGTGAATGAATTTTTTTTTGCTGAATTGCAATAATTTACCATATTTTCAAGACAGTAAAAAAAATTACTTCATTGGATATTATAATTAATATTTGGAAGACTTTCTCAAACTAAAATATTATAAACTATTATTACTTTTCATAATATATGTATGTATTATAATATTATGAATATAAAACTATAGTGTATATAATACCTATTTATAATAATGATAATATATTATATGTGTATTCTTATGTATATGTATTAAACTATAACATCATTATTTTCATGTATTATATTTGAAGAACACAATTTGAATAATAAACTACTATATATTCATATAAATGTATAGAAATATTAATTATCATTCATAATAAATAGGGGATAAATATCATACATCAGTTTTCAATTGTAAATTCTATTACAAATCAATAATTGTTTTTGTATTTATTTTTAATGTGTAAAAGAGAATTATTTATATTATAATATAATAATTCGATCATATTAAGAACTTTGGAACGACCGATATAATGTAGTTTATATTGTATGACATGAATTCAGGTTAAGTTATCGAAAGTGATGTTGGAAACTCCTATATCGACAACGTTGAAGTGTCTGTTGTTGATAATGAAAAATCAATGATTGTGAGTGAGGGAAAAACTCTAAATCGAATCGAATAATCGATAAACACATGTGTCTATTGATTGGATATTGGTCATTGAAACCATTTTTTTGTCATTGAGGTTAATTGGTAAATACTTATGTTCATAACATTAACTTTGTAATACTGACTTTATTTAAAGTAGATATTGTTATCAAAAACCTTGAATTTTGATATTTGTTAAATAAAACTGATATTAATTATCGATTGATTTTCACGAAAGTGTATTGTTTATTATTCAATATCTAAAATTTTAATACAAAACTTATCAGATGTGAGGATTAAAAAATATATACATACATATTATATTTTGTATTGACATTCTAATATACATTACACACAATACATAATATTTGTGTCACAAAAATGTTCAAAATGTGATAAAAAATAATGATGAATGATATAATGATAATTTCATATAACTGGAAAAATCTACTTTTAAGAATAAGTTTCTTTTTTGAACAATTTTTTTATGTTTTTCTTGTTCTTACATGAATACCAAATGAAATATTTTACAAATTTTCATCAGTATTTTTTTCAGTTTCTAAAAATTTATGTTTCTAAATAAATATATTAATAAAGGAAACCAGAAAGTAATGCTATTCAAAGATTAATATAATATTTTTTTTATTTTCAGGTATTATCGGCATAAGGCATCTTCAAGCTCTTCTACTATTTTTAGGATTAATTGTCGCTTATGGAGTAAGAGTCAGTATGAGTGTAGGAATTGTAGCAATGACAAATAAAGACTCTACACTAGTTGATATCCCTGTAAATATATCAATATACAACATGAAAAATATTATATAACAATAAAAAAAGAAGTTACTAGATTTTGCCTGCGTTTCAGATATTTGATTGGGATAAGACCACGCAAGACACTATCTTAAGTTCATTTTTTTGGGGATATGTAATATCCCAAATACCAGGTGGAGTAATTTCCGAACGTTACGGTGGAAAATTGCCCCTTTTAATTTCTATAGTGGGTAACGGCATTGTTTCTTTCGTAGTGCCCGTTGCAGCTATCAATGTAAGTAACAAAACTCAATTCTTAATGTTATTAATACGTTATAAATAAAAAGCTTTTTTATTAAAGGGAGGCTGGGGAGCAATGTGCGCATGTCGAGTGTTACAAGGTTTATTCCAAGGACTTTATTATCCATCAACACATGCTATAATCGGAAAATGGGCACCGCCAAGTGAAAGAGGGCGTTTAAGCACATACATTTACGCAGGTAAAGTCAAATGACAAATAATATAATACATTTTTCTAACTTGTTAGATTAAATTGGATTTATACATTTTAATAATTATTACTAATATAGGTGCTCAATTTGGAACGGTGGTCGCGCTACCATTGACAGGAGAAATTTGCGGAGGAGCGTGGGGATGGCCTGGAGTGTTTTATACGATGGGTGTTGCAGCTATCGTTTGGGCAGTTCTCTGGTTGATATTCGGAGCAGATACACCAGCAACGTCTCGTTTTATTTCTAAAGCAGAACAAGAATATATAGAGACGTCTTTGGGACAAGTTGGAGAACGACCGGTAAGTAAAAATGACTTGACACTGTTGATAAAGAATTGTTGCTGATTTGTAATTTTTTTTATAGCATTATCCTACACCGTGGAAAGCTATATTCACTTCTTTGCCTTTCTGGTCATTGATAATTGTTCATTGTGGACAAAACTGGGGCTTTTGGATGTTATTAACTGAGATGCCTTCGTATATGAACTCAGTATTAGGCGTCGACATTAAGAGTGTAAATAAAAAAAAACTATAATATATGAAAAAAAATGATATATTTTTGAAAAATCATTAATCAAAAAAAATTATTGCAGAATGGATTACTATCAGCTCTTCCTTATTTGGTAATGTGGATTCTTAGTTTTGTAGTCAGTTTTACTTCTGATTATGTCATTAACAATAAAATAGTGTCGGTGACTGTTGCAAGAAAAGTAGCCAATACAATTGGTATTTATAATTAGAACATAAAATATAACTTCAAATAAATAAGAATATGTTACATGTTTAATTGGTTTATAGGACATTGGGGACCAGGTTTGGCGCTGATAGGTCTATCATATGTCCCCGCAGATGTTACGACTGCGGTTGCTTTGTTGACTGTAACAGTAGGATTAAACGCTGGTCATTATGTGGGATTCCAAGTCAGTATTTGAATTCTTGTTACAAAATATACAAAATTTCATTTTATAACAACATTTGTATTGAAATCAGGTAAATCACATTGATTTGGCTCCAAACTTCGCTGGGGTACTTATGGGAATAACAAACTGCTGCGCTAATATACTTTCTATTATTGCTCCACTTTCTGTCGGAATGATGATGGAAGATAAAGTAAGATAGATAAACAATAAAATTTTCATGTATGATTTAAGTAAATTCACATAATAAATTGATTTTTTTCACAGGATGATTCATTATCTTCGTCGTGGAGACCAATATTCTTTATATCTTCAGCAATTTATTTCTTGTGCAATTTGTTCTGGTTACTATTCGGAAGTTGCCAATTGCAACCATGGAATGATCCAGAGTATAATAAAAATAAGGATGATATTGGTAATTATCAAAAATATAAAACATTTAAATATCAAAACAAACTAGAATGTATATATTTTAAAATATTTTCAGAAAACACAAGTGACAAAGAAACAATGCCAGTAGAAAAAGAAGAAATTCAAAAATATTAAAGATTCTATCATCCAATATAAACAATTTTATAGTGTATATTTTTCATATAAGTTTGAATATATGAATCTTCGTGTTTGTGCAAATGGAAAGAGTGAAAAGAATTTAACAGTCATTATGCATTTTCAAAATCATATGTACATATTTGCACACATTTGTATAAATCTACCTGTGATAGTTTAGTTAAGCATATTACACACTGATTAGCAGTAAGTAATTAGTCAAATGTAGAGTTATTTTATTTATATTTATGAAACATTTTATATGTGATAATACATTTTTATACATAATATAATATAATTGAACTTTGAATTGTTCAAAAAGTTTTTCGTTCAAATATATTTCTAATTATAAAAAAAAAAAAATTGTCCTAGATAAAATAGTGCAAAAATATTTTTTTCATTATTGATCAATTTGAAATATATTTATGTTAAATTTTTTATTGGAATTTTAGACATATTTATAATAACATGTGTGAATAGTCAAAAATATATTATCAACATTATTGCGAATGTACAAATATGGATATTTTCTTATGAGTATTACAGATTGAAAAATATTGATATGCAGGGATCTCTATTACGCATTACAAATGCCAGGTATTTGTAGTTATTTCTGTGTATTATAATATTTTATTTTAGTAAATAATTTCTAAAACTTTTGTGTTCCTATCATTATGTGATATTTATATAAAATAGAAGTATTTACATAAATTAAAATATTGCATAGACTGCATTATACAAATTATTATATTTCCTTAAGAACTTTTTTGTATGAAATGAATGAATATTTCACAAATGTTTATAATTCAATAAATATATTAAAAAAACATATTTTCAATAAGTACTAATTAATTTTTATTTTTATTTGGTTTTATGTGATTGTTTTTTATTACAAACATCTGATGAAACATTTGTTTTACTTAAAGTCAATATTATAAAAAAGCAACCAGCAAAACACGTTAGGAATGTAACGATTGCGACACAATTAAAATCACTCAAATTTCCAACCGGCACATTCATTAACAATTGAGCCGATAACTGAAAATAAAACAACAATCTGAATTATGTTCTCTTGAAACATAAAAGATAAAGAACAACACTTACATGCTTCACAGTTAAATTATGCCAAGAGCAACTATGCGGAGAACATGCTGCACAAGGAACTATTGCAGTATTGGTATTTTCACATAATTTGAATACGTTGTTCGGACATCGCAAATACACCGAAGGAAGATTTATTTTCACAGTTTCAAAGCTGAAATTAGTCAAATATCAGAATATGATGAAATGAACACTGTGAAGTATTATATTTAATGTTGATACAAATAAATATGGTAGTCATACCCTGACCCTCCTAAATTTAAAAAATAATCAAATTATACATAATTAGGAGAATTATGTCTAGATAGAGATATATTTGAATAAATTCTATGAACACTTTGTATTCATACACATCTTAAACTTAAAAGAAAAATAACAACATTTTTGTATCGCAAACATATGAAAAGTTATGTTTTGGTACTCTGAAATATGGTAAAATAACAACTAACCCTCCTTTAGTCTTCGCTTTGTGGTAACGCAAATGTATAGGGAGAGAAACGAGAATTTGTGACGAGTTTACTAAAGAGTAAATATGGACAATTAGAGGTCTCGACATGTGTTTTGGTTTTTCTACATCGATATTGCCCACAGGACATGCATGAACCTGTATAGAAAATAAATATTTACAATTTGAACTATAACGATAAAATAATTAGTAATTATGACCTTATTTAGTCTTCTTAAATCTTGAAGTTCATCAGAATTGACATATGCACCAGACGGTAAAGATTGTTCTAGAGCTAATCTACATCCACCGTGAGACCAAAAGTCTAATCCTTTTTGTTCGATTAGATTTATCGTATACAGGATTTCCCTAATGAAATGTTTCGAGGTAAAGACAAAATTGATAAGTTTTATTTTAAATTAACAGTATTTTTATTTCCTGAAATATTCAATTCAAATAATACATAATTTGGTTACCTATGAAATCCTTCATTCTGCGATTTCATAGAAATAGTAGAATATATGCTGTCACATTTATTTTCAACTGATTTTATCAACAAACAAAATATAATGATACAAAACGTAGCAAAACATGTTTTGATCATTTCTCTATCATTAATTTAATAATAACCTAACACCATAACATAATTGACAGAAGAGACTTTTGACAGCTTGACGAGTGTTGCTAGTGCACAAAATAAATAGGGCGAAAATTTAAACGAGTCAAGTTTTCGAATTTATGAGAAATTCCAACAATTCTGTATTTCATTATATGATATGTATCAAACGAATACAGTTTAGAAGTATTTTAAAATAGATTTAATCTTGTAAACATTTCTTTGAGCAATAAAATTCAAAATGTTCAAAAGCCACACTAAACTCAAAGGTGCGAAAATGTAACTGCAACATAAAAGAGATTTTCAGTTTATTTTGGCACACTTTTCATGTAAACGGTTTTATTTCTGGCGATCGTATCCGTCTTGAATGTTTATATGATTCGGATCAAACCGTGTTTGACAGATTCAGTTTATTTTTTCTTTAACGAGCTCACCTTTATGTTTATATATAATAAAATGCAAAATTCTGTGTAATGTTTATTCAATATCATTTGATTCTTTGAAAAATATCAAGATATTTAAATAGGAAATAAAATTATTTTAAATAAAAAATGCACTAACTTTTAGTGACTTTCTAAAAGGTATTGTACTATGTGTAGTACTACTGTTTTCCAGTAAGTGTAAACTGCAAATCATAATAATATAATTATTATTTAAATTATCCATTTAATGATCATATCAACTTTCAGAACTGGTAAAATATTGAAATAGAGGATCGGGATCAATTAAAGGGTACCAAATAAAAGAGAGTTTATTGTGATAACGATATCAACATGATTTATTGATGCGTGAAAGAAGCCATGTATACAATGTAAGTCACACATACTTAAGTGATACATTGCCGACGATTGACCAGAGCAGGAATAAAATTGAAGATAGGTAAAATGGTGACGGTCGTGTCTCAGAACTGTGCTCCATCTCCATTCCTATCCCCGCTTTAAGCAATCACCGACAAAGGTTACACCTGTCATCTGTCACGTATTCGTAAATGATAAATACATTTATGTTTCAACAAAAAAAAATAATTATAAAATAATAAACTGTATATAAATTAAAATAATTATAAATAAACCGTTCGACAAGATCTGATCGCAGGCATTCTTCATATATTGTTCACGTTCATTTTTTTACAGGCTCGATTTTTTTTATATATTTTTTTATTGAATATTCTGTACAAAGCCTCGTTTATAGATTTTTTATAAATAAAAAATAATAATTTATGATGTCTTAGAAGTCGTTTTCAGGATTCAAGTCGAACCTGGGTGGAAATGCCATGCCATCCAGCTGGGGACGCGCTCCTGGTCGGATAGGCTGAAATTGGAAAAGAAAATTTTTATTCTTCAGCTCGATGAAAGTTTGCAGACTGAGACTAGAAAAACAGGTAAAACTCGAACAAAATGATATGACATGCATGGTCATAAAAAAAGACGGGAAAATTTGGCGGTCATGGATATGTTTTTCGAAATTGAATCTCGATAATTTTTGGAATTTGGCGGATTTTTTTTTTATAATAATAATATTTTGTGGATCTGTCTATAACAGATAATAAATAATGCACGACTTTTAGTGCTTTTTAATTTATATCTAAAAAATCCCAAGCAAAATCGCTCTCTCAAATAACTTACAACTTAAATATGGTTACTCCAAGAGTGCCATGCCGCGCTTGGGCTATATAATAGGAAAAAAATAGATTTAATTTTTGAAATATTCATTTAACTTCAAGAGCACTTGTCTTAAAACTAGAAGATACTCACTGCTGGGCTAGCTCCTCGGGCGGTGGATCCTGCACGTCCCTTCGCGCGGAACTTGCTGATGGCTTGTTCAGCAAGGTCGGCCCTTTCTTCGGCTTCTTCCAACTCTTGTTGTGCCTTGCGGAATTTGGCAAGGTTGAGAGCTGCGATTTCTTCGGCTTCCTCGATCTGCCTCTTGTATGTCTTGATCTTCTGTTGGAGTTTGTCTACTAAGTCTTGCATGCGTTCGTGGTTCTTGCGGTCCTCTTCGGCTTGGAAGCTAAGCTCCTTGATGCGACGCTCTGATTTGCGGAGGTTCTTCTGGGCATCGGCATGTCGTCTCTGTTCACCGTCCAATTCGTTTTCGAGTTCCCTCACTCTCTGTTCGAGTTTCTGGATGGCCTTCTTGCCTCCCTTGAGGGCGTTAGCTTCGGCTTCATCTAACCTAACTTGAAGGTCCTTGATTTGGGTTTCAAGGGCTTTGCGGAGTTTTTCTTGGGTTTGGGCATGATCCTGTTCGGCTCTGAGTTCATCAGCTAACCGAGCAGCGTCGACCATGGCCTTCTTGGCCTTCTCTTCGGAGTTCTTGGCTTCGTTCAACAACTCATCAAGATCGGAGTGGAGAGTCTGGAGTTCGGCTTCGAGTTTCCTCTTGGCGGCGGATACTGAAGCGTTCTGTGCGGAGAGTTCGTTGAGCTGTTCATGAGCATCACCCAATTCTTGTTCAGCTTGGCGACGGCCGCGGTCGGCTTGTTCCAAGAGGGTGCGGGATTCTTCCAATTCGTTTTGGAGGGCGTTGGCGCGACGTTCTGAGATACCAAGTTGTTCCCTGGCATCATCACGGGCACGCTGTTCTTCTTCCAAAGCGGTTTGGACATCCTTGAGTTGTTGTTGGTAGCGTTTGATGTTCTTTTGAGCTTCAGCGTTAGCCTAAATAAAATAAATAATTTGTCAATTTCATATTAAAGTATGCGAAATTATAAATATATTGTTTTAATTTATTACCTTGTTGGCATGGTCCAAAGCAATTTCAAGCTCATTGATGTCAGCTTCCAACTTCTTCTTCATGCGCAGGGCCTCAGCCTTACCCTTGGCTTCGGCTTCCAATGAAGCTTGCATGGAGTCGAGGGCGCGTTGGTGGTTCTTGCGGGTATTTTCGAATTCCTCTTCCTTCTCCTGGATTCTGCGGTCGATTTCTTGACGAACTTGAGAAAGTTCCAATTGAGAGCGGAGAACTTTATTCTCCTCTTGTTCAAGAGCAGCTTCAGCTTCTTCAAGAGCAGCCTGGAGCTCGTCCTTCTCAGCTTCAAGGCGTTTCCTGGCCTTTTCGATTTCATGGATGTTGCGGCCACCTTCTCCGATTTGGTCGAGCAAGTCCTTGACTTCATCAGCCAAGTTCTTGTTCTCACGACGGACGGCTTCAAGTTGTTCCTGGCCTTCTTCGTAGGCTCCCTTGAGACGGAACAATTCGGTGGAATAGTTGCGGCATTCCTTCTGGCTGGCATCGAGTTCAGCAGCAAGGTCATCAACCTTAAGTTTCCATTCACCAATGATCTTGTCGAAGGCCTTCTGTTTCTTCTCAGCGGCGTTGGCGATGGCAGTAGCACGGTCAACCTCCAATTGCAAGTCCTCGACTTCGGTGGCAAGGCGTTGCTTGGTCTTTTCGAGAGCAAGGCACTTCTGGTTGAGTGATTCGATGGTTTCTTCGGCTTCGGCCAAGCGGGCTTGGAGCTTACGCTTAGCTTCTTCAAGTTCTTCAGAGCGAGCCACACCTTCGGACTCGTACTTGGAGCGCCAGATTTGAGCTTCGGCGTTGGCCTTGCTGAGTTGACGTTGGATGTCAGCCTTGCCTTCAGCCTCTTCTTCAACTTGTTCGCGGATGTTGTCCAAGTCGTGTTCCAAGTTGCGGAATTTGCCAAGGAGGGTAGCGCGTTCCTAAAAATCGTATGATTAGTTTTCGAATATATTAATTCGCGTCAAAAATAAAACATTAGATGATTTACTTACCCTGCCTTCCTCATCGGCCAACCTCTTGGTGTCTTCGAGTTGGGTGGTGAGGGAGATCTTGATCTTGGAAAGTTGAGAAACCTGGGATTCAGCCTCTTCGAGTTGACGCAACAAGTCGGAGTTTTCAATGGAAAGCTTCTTCTTGGCGGCATCGAAGTCGTTCAAAGTGCGGTTGGTCTCGTCCAATTTGCCTTGTACTTCATTGAGGGTGTGTTGCAATTGCTTAGCGATCTTTTCTTGGGCAGCCTAAATAAAATTTTCCAATTGGTATTTGTTTTTTTTTCTGAGTATAAATCGATTAAATAAAACCATATATTAAACAACGTCAAAAATTAATTTCCAATGATGACATTTTATGAAAATTAGTAGGAATCGTAAAAATGAACGTAGAAGATTCAAGCAATCTACATTTCTTAATTTAATTTATTTGGTTGTAATAATGGTTATTAATAATTGGTAGTTATTTTACACTTGGAGATCAGGATATATAAAAAAATATTTGACGTGCATAATATTTTGCTGGAGAATGTATGTTAGACATAAGCTGCAATAAAATAGGAACGTTAAAATGATGTTCTGTGATATTGTAAGTGATGATTGTATAATCGCCATTCGCTCTCTTGTCAATAATCTAAGATGCCTAAAAGCTGAAGAAAATGCCGCGTGTTTTTTTAAATCAAGCTGCTTTTTTATATTGGTTTTGTACGGCTGTACCTTCTCGTTGGACAGATGATCAATGCCAGCACGAAGGTCGTTCAGTTCACCAAAGTATTGAGCGCGTTCCTTTTCAGCCCTAAGGGACAAATTAATAACACATTAAGTGTCGTGTGATTATGCATTTGTGATGACTGTGTGTGCGGTGCGAAACGTGAAGTACGATCACATCATAAGGACCATATGGGGGAAACGTTATCTCGATAAACGGTTTTTATCGCTTTCGAGACTCGAGTCTCATATTCGAACATTAAACGTGCAACACTCGTTAAGGAAGAGGGTTCACTGACGCATGCCAAGGGCAGGTCATCAGTTTACCTTCTCACGGGCCAATAGGTCAACTGCACCGCGCATTTGGTTTAATTCATTGTGGCATGAAGCGCGATCGTGTTCAGCCCTAAATTTCAAATATAATATTTAATTCATGTTCATACTTCATTCGGGGCAATACGCTTGACCCCATCAAATGGGTTGAATACTTACTTGGCCTTCATCTTGTTGAGTTGGTCGACTTGTTCACCCATTTCGGAGACGGCATCGTTGTGCTTCTTGCGAAGGTTGGCGAGCGTGCCTTCGTGTTGGATGTTGGCCTCTTCCAAGTCACGGCGGAGTTTGCTGAGTTCAGCTTCGCGTTTCTTGTTGAGTTCGATTTGGGCAGAGGTAGCACCACCGGCTTCCTCGAGACGTTCACCCAACTCTTCAAGTTCGCGAGCCAAATCAGCACGCTGCTTCTCGGCCTTAGCGCGGGCCTGGCGTTCGGATTCAACTTCTTCTTCGAGCTCTTCGATGCGGGCCTGCAATTCCTTGATCTGTTTCTGCAATTTGGAAACGAGGGATTGTTCGTCCTCGAGCTTGGCAGTAAGGGATGAGATTTCCTTGTCCTTGCGTTGGATGGTCTGTTCCAACTCCTTTTTGTTGCGTTCGAGGTCGGAGACGGCTTCCTGGGTAAGTTTCAGGTCACCTTCAACCTTCCTCTTTGACTTCTCAACATCACCGCGGAGTTTCTTTTCGCGTTCGAGAGAATCCTCAAGTTCATCAAGGGTCTGTTCGAGCTTAGCCTTAACTTTGTTGAGGTGGTTGACCTTATCTTCGGAGGCCTGGAGTTCTTCAGATTGTTTCTGGTTAGATTCACCCTGGAGTTTCTTCTCCTTGTTCAACTTGTTGATGAGTTCGTCTTGGTGGGCGATCTCATCGTTCAAGTTGCGGATCTGGTGATCCTTGGTGGCTTTGTCCTGTTCGGACTTCTGGACGGAGAGTTCGAGATCTTCAATGTCCTTCTTCAGCCCGGAGATCTCTTGTTCAAGCTTCTTCTTGCCCTGGAAGAGTTGGTTGCGGGCATCCTCCTCTTGGGTGAGACGTTCCTGGGTGTCCTGCAAACCGACACGAAAAACACCTCATTTAAAAACAAGCCGCCGAAAATAGCCGATCGGCAGCGAGCGATTGTCAATTAATTGGCTTGTTTATTTTAGCCTAGTGGATGTGATTGGCCGCCCCCGTAACCGCTGAAATAGCCCATCTATAAACACCGCCTGCTGCGCTGGAGCGATATGTGTAACACTTTGCATTTTTGGCGCCGCTAATCGCACCGAAAAAATATCTACCCGCCTGGAGGCCGGCCAAAGCTCACTCTTCATATTTTCGCATGACACGTAGATTTATATTCGCGATAAATGCGTAACGAGTGAGCTGGAGCCGGTGTCTTAGAGCGGATTAAATAAACTCGCGCTGTTTATAAATATTTCTCCAAAAAATTATGACACGCGCAAGGTGGCGAGCGACGGTTTTCTTTTCGGTCTGGAATCCGTGATTTACGCCATCACGAAAATAGGTGAAACGTAAATAATGACACCCCGCCGCTCGATGAAACTGCAATTGCGTCAGAGCGGATGTATTGGAAACGGGAAATCGAAACCGCACATTTTTTTTTACTGAATCGAATGTATAAAGAAATCGCGAGAATCACAACCACTTATTTTTTTAATATAAAAAGCCATTTAATTGGAATCGTTTTTAAAAATATATTATTTCTACTAAATATAAATTCAAATATTTTAATATTGCATTTAAAGTTAATACTTTTCTTAAATTGAATCTATAATATTTATTTTATTTCCAAATAATTTAATATTTATCATTTTTAATTAAATATCTTTTGATAATTTGATAATTTTTTCAATTAATATTTATTGTAAAATTTCAGTTAAATGATATTAAAAATTTTGGTACTTACGCGGAGCTGGGAGTCCAAGTCGTTCTTTTGGGCCTGGAGTTTGGCGGACTTTTCCTGGAAATCGGAGAGAGATCCCTTTTCTCCTTCAAGAGAAGCCAAAAGGTCGGTCTTCTCTTGGAGGAGTTTGCTGTTGAGAACTTCCAATTCCTTGCGGAGTTTTTCTTCACGCTCAAAGTTCTCTTGAGCCTTAGCTGCCTTCTCTTCGAGTTTCTGTAAATATTCCACTTTTTTGTTATAGTCCGCGTCTATATCCATCTTTGCTGATTTTCCCCGGCAAGCCGGCAACGCGAAAAAGAAGTTTCGATTTATTTATCGTTCGGTTTATATTGTGGTCGTTATTGCTGTACGAATTGATCCGGTGAGCAGCTAGCAAGTGGGGCACCGTGTGTCCCAAAGGCCGCTGCTGGGTGATGGTGTCGCTAAGACCGAGAGGCGAACACTGGCCAGTGGTCCAGCGATGGACCATCGACCAGAGCTCATCCGCCTCCGCTGGAGTGACCAGGGTTGGGAGGAGGCGCCTCTCACCTATGGATGATCAACCCACGCCGGCCCTGGGTCAAAAATAACGGCACGGTACCGGGGTAGGGGAAAAAATTTAATTTGAAAAGCGGGCAACGTGACGAGTGAAATGTTCCCGAAAGATAAATTGGAGATTTATATCGAAGTGGGTGCGCCTCGGAGAGCTTCCAGAAGCGTCAGAAATAAACGCGCGAGAGGCACACCAGGTAGTCCTCTGACTATATGCGGACACGAAGCAAAAGCACAGGTGTGCCGAACCGATTTAGAAGCTCTTATGCGTGCGAGATGAGATCTTACGATTAATGAGTGGACGCGTTCCTATATAAAAATATGTATGTATAAGCGTTGCTGCCGGGGAGAGTTGGCTGGATGTTGATTCATGTGCATTATTAATATTTGCTTATTATACTTACGGCGATCTCGTCCTCGATACGGGAGACGTTGAGCAGGGGCTTGACCTTCTGCCACAACTTCCACCAGGGCCAGGTGCGGAGTTGGAGGTATTTGCGCAAGTTGCGTTGGACGACTTGCAAAGCCAACCTGTACAAATATGGGTGTCATTGCTGGTACTAAAAAAAATTTTAAAATTCGAAAATGTTCAAAGTGTCACCTTTGGTCCTGGAGCTTCTTGAACTCTTTACGAGACAAGTAACCTCGGACCCAAGATTGGAGCCAAGACACGATCTTGGAGAGACGTTCATCACGCAACTCCTCCATCTGACCCAGGACACCGGCACGGAAGAACACCTGTTGCCGTCAAACATAAACACATCAGTCGAGTCATCGCACCTAACTTTGGCACGTATCATGTTCCATGCATATTTTGTGATTCATAAAAAGAACATACGTTCTCTCTAATAATATAATATAAAATTTGTACCAACCTCCAGAAGCATGCATTTTTTAGATTATATATATAAAATTAAGTGGTTTATATGAAAATGGGTGAGTAAAAATATAATTTGATATAACATGAAATATATTATTTGATAGAATGAGTGTTAATGGTTAAAATGAGGTAGTCCATAATTTCTACCTTTGTTTTTCCCAGTCTGTAGGATTCAGAATCTAGGCCAGTATGCTCCAAAATTTTTTCGGTAGCCTTCTCGGGTGAAATGGGTTCTTTCAATAAGTTGGGGCACAGAATTTTGTATCTGCGTTCGTGGATGAATTATTCAAAAAAAATTAGTAAAAAATCCAACAAAAACTACGAGCAACAGATTTTTCATGTATTGGGTTTTTAAATCTGCTTCTCCGATATAAATACACACTCTTAATATTACTATTCTAATTACAACAATATAAAATATTAAAAACAACAGGGTAAATCGGAAAATGTACTTTCTAATGGTTATGAAATTTTATATTGTGTTACAAAACATAAAATGGAAATTGGAAAACTTTGCCAGTCGATTAAGACAAAGTAAATTAGCATTATGAGCTGGATCACTTGGCAGTATGTCATGTTTGCCAAGAAACGCCAAATTAATACTGCTTGCTTTTTGCTATAATAAAAATAGATGAGAGTGAAGTAAAAACTGTTGGATCTCGGGTAACATGCCTTGGTGTGACCCAAACGGTAGGATTCGGCATCCAAGCCTGTGGCTTCCAAGATGCTTTCGGCATTCTTCTTTGGGTCAGGTTCCTTTGAAACAGCTTGAGGAGCCAATATCTTGTATCTATATGTAGGGTAACGAGCAACGGGAAAAAACATCAAAAAGTGATACATGATACTCCAATACGACTAACTATACTGGATTGTCTACTTGTACCAATTAAAATAATCGTATAACCAGTACGGGAACAAATAATTTCATTGTGTCATGCTACATTTATATACTACATGTGTGTATATTCTTTGGATAGACTTTTACAGGGCTGAGGTGTTTGAAAAAAAGGTAAGACATAGGGTATATACTGTTACTAATTGCATTCGTATGGTGCAAATATAATAGGGTACTACATGACGATCTTACATTGATCGCATTATAACATATAACTACTCGATCTTATGAACGGGTATATCAATTAAAAAAAAACTCCAAATCGGGGTATAAATGAATCATTAAGCCTCTACTAATTCGGGCTTGCCTTAGTGTGACCAATGCGGTAGCTTTCCGGATCCAATTGAACAGATTCCAAACATTTAGCTGCGGCAATTTTAGGATCTTTTTCTTGAGTCATAATAGCCGGAGCAAGAATCATGTAACTGTTTCATCAACAAATCATATTCAAACATACGACTCGATATAAATAAGAGCAAAGTAACTTTGGATCTCTATCATAACTAAATAATTCTAAACATTTCGATTTAGCACTTAAGATAACTCACCGGAGCTTGAAGTCAGGGTAGACCATCCTGTTGGGGAAACCTTTACGGCAAATACGGATACCTTCAAGTACACCGTTACATGTCAGCTGGTGCATTACAAGATGTGAGTCAATGAGACCTGGCCAAGACGAAAATAACACATAAGTCATAAATCTATATACGTTTCGAAACGTGAAAAAATTGTATATTTTTCGTGGATAACTCACCAGGCTGTTTCAATTCATTGGGAATGATGCAACGGACGAAGTGAGGTTGAGTAGCCCTCAAGGTGGTCATCAAGTTGTTCAATTGTTCCTAAGCATCGAATACATTGATTAGTTTTGTGTTAGTGGAGTTTTTACTTTTTAATTTTGATTTTGTATAGAGTATTTATATACAATTTAATTATTCTCTAGATTAGTAATATAAAACAAAAATGATGACACACACATTAGTACATATTATCTATTTATGTTTTTCTTTGGCGAATGAAAGTGTTGTTTAATATTTTTTTTTTAATTTGAAAAAATATTCACTGCCGCTGAAAGAACATTAATCCCTTTACTTACTATTTTGTATAGGATGTAAAAGGGCCACACGTGCAGATGAATTACTTTTGAGTTAGAAACCATCAGGTCACTGAAGGCTAATTTTTCTGATCTTATAAAAATTAAGAAGATCGACATATCGTAAGTGTTTTAATCTAATTAATTTATGGGGAAGTTGGGGGTGAGAATAATAAATGATCGATTTTGTCGGTTTGACTCGATTTATGGATGATGAGCTCTTTCTGAATAAGAAGGATAAAATATATGAAATTTCTTCAAGAATCTTGTGAATATATTTACTTGTTTTTTAGTCTGTGAATAATTTCTTTCCATTTTTAATAAATAACATAAACATTAATTATTAAAAAAAAATGTTACTACTGCACTTTTCATTCACTTCGTACAGCTACTACTATTGCATGTACTAAAATAAGTGCAACGTGCTAGAGCAACGTTTTCATTCGATTAAATTCTCGTATAAAAGTATAACTATGAGAATCTATGTAACAATTAAAAATTAATGATATTTATACAAGTGTAAGAGGGGTATTTTGGATAATTATTCGTTATAAGTTTATAATACTGCTTTCATCATAGTGGATAACAGTGGGCTGAATATTAAGGGTTTATCAAACCGAACTCTAAATTATAATTATATACTGTTTATTCATCAACTGATAAATAAACTTACCTTGTAGGCTGATGATACAGTAGCAAAACCGCCACCCTTCTTACCACGACCGCCTAAACAGAAATTAAATATAAAAGCATAATAAAATTGGAAATCAAAGGTGAAGATGATGACGATGACATTATCTCGCTGCTCACTCTGAAAAATCCTTGTTTCCATACTACCGTCATATAAGATGGATCGGATATTTATAAAGTAAGCTTGCACATATACGACACATGGTTAGACAGCGAATGAAAGAGGAAAAATGTTAAACGAGTATAACATTATAAGAGTTTCTGCATTAGAGACGATCACAAAAGCTCTATAACGGCGAAGGTACATCATGCTGTAAACGAAATGATAGATTCGAAAGTCTGAAGCGAGAAGCTAAAAAAATATTGATGATCCGATCTGTTCGCCTCCATTTGCTTCCCTGGATTGTGTTCTATGGATTTTAAGCTACATTTGGTCAGCAAAAAAGAATGTGACATTTACTTTGTATAGGGATGACACGGTCTGGAAGGCAGATCCCTTAGCACGCTTGGCACCTGTATAAGTAATCACATCAGGTTCATAAGTTAGTTAGTTAAATGGGCCTAAGTGAAAGTTAAGTCAGGATGTCGCAAAAATAATTTACGATATGTGTAACAACGAAGCGATCGTTTTCGGGGAGCATATTCAGTATTCAGTTTATGCCCGTACATACAATATTATAAATATTATGATGATAATGGACTTAGAAGTGAATCGTATAGATTCATTTTAAGTATATTTGGTATATACATTGTTTTTTTTTTTTACAAATATTTAATTGTGTTATTATAGGGTTGATTGATCTGGAATACATAATTTCTCCGTGCTTTCAAAAATTAATGAATAATAAATTTAAAATAAAGTAAATATTTGATGAATTGATTATAATCAAAAAGATTTCGTACCCTTGCCGCCAGCATCACCACCACCGGATTGTCCAGGGTGGTCAGCGAAGATCTCTACTACGAGCTTGTTCTGTCCCTTCTTGAACTGATCGACGACAGTGTCGTTCAAGGGATCCTTGTTCTTTTCAAGCCATCCAGTGATGTTGTAGCCGACCTGTTTCACAAGTAAATTTCATGTATTTTTGTAAACGGTCTTCCCTGGGAACATCCCAAAAATCATCCTGAACTTACGTTTCCGGCATAATGGCCAATGGCGAAGTTAGCGGCTTGGCAACCGGGCTTTGGTGGTTTGGGCTTCAAGAATGGAGGAGACTTGCCCAAGTGGTTGTTGTTCAACTTCTCTTCAAAGGTCTTGTCGGTGGCTTTGGGGAACATAGACTCTTCCTCAAGGATGGAAAGGATACCCATGGGCTATATTGAACAAGAAAACTTGCTGGAATGATTCGTATGAAAAAGACGTTGCATCGAAGATGAGCTCAAGTTTTTATAATGGAAAATAACAAATTTTTATTTTAATACAATTTTTTTCGGAATTTAATTGGTAAATTTTCAAATCATTTAAAAATGTAAACAAAAATTTCAATAAATTTACTAGCAAAAACTTTTTTTTTTAATTTTAAAGCTTTTTAAGCTTAATTTTCACATTTTTCAACTCTACTATAATTTTTACAAGAAGCTATTGTTATTAATAAATAAGCACACACAACTTACCTTGTTGTTGATTTTTTTACAAACAGTTTGGCAGGCTGCATTGCTTTTTTAACTTAATAAAAAAGCAATCATGACCATGCAATCTTCGAAACGAAGACGATCGAGTGTTAGACGCAGTCGATTGGTTTATCCAATTAATTGTAATCTACAAAACTAAATTTATCCTACCATAACAATAATAATATTTTACACTACAAAATTTATATACGATCGACAGTTAAAAAATATATATAATATAAAAAAGCTTTAGTCGTAATAAATAACGCATTCATTAAAATTTATATCTACGAACTTACTATAAAATCGACGTTATGTTTTATTCTGCACTTTTCAAAACATTATCCTGCTTAAAGAAAGTGATAATATGTACAGAATTAATTCATAAATTCTACATAAAAATTTAATATCAATAATATATTATTTTTTAATATCAAAAAAGTCTACCGCGCTGTGAAGTTTTTATTATAGATTTTGTTTTAATATATAGAAAAATTATTCGCTACGATGAATTGTGATGAAATATCGAATGTTAGAAGGCTCGTTGTTGTTTCAATGATACCTTTTCTATTAAATCTATTGTCGGTTGGAGGTCCATGCCGAAATCAATGAACTTCCATTCGATTCCTTCCCTCTCATATTCTTCTTGTTCTAGCACGAACATGAAGTGATTGAAATACTGTTGCAGTTTTTCGTTCGTAAAATTGACGCATAGTTGATTAAAACCGTTCGACTGGTCGCCGGAAAAATACAAAACACAAACAAAAAACGTACACAACAAAAAACTAATAAGTATCATAAAAAAAACAATGTTAAGTAAAAAAAATACAAGGAAAATAATTAACAATGAGCGCAAAACGGCAATCCGTAGAAAACCTCGCTCAGACACAGAATGAAGCCTTCAAGATAGATAGACAAACATCAAAACACAACAACAACAAAATTTCGTATATCGCATCGAGACTTCACAAAAAATTTCTCGACAAATCATCTTAACGTCTCAATCGTTTTTTTTTTAATATATAAAAAAAGAGCTTGTCGAGAAATCGATGTGCAGTCTTTCAGCTGAATCTCCTTTGGCCAAGCCTCGTCCCAATCGTGGCCGCCAACTACCTTTTCAATAAGGTCAATGCAATTTTGGAGATCCATGCCGAAATCAATGAATGTCCATTCGATGCCTTCGCGTTTGTATTCCTCCTGCTCCAAAACGAACATGTGATGGTTGAAGAACTGCTGCAACTTCTCATTGGTGAAGTTAATGCAGAGTTGCTCGAAACCGTTGTACTGCGGACGAGACACGTGCGGGACAAAACAAAAGTTAGTTGAGACAGTTCAAAAACGTCTTTAAACATAAAATTGGGAAGTTATTATATTATAGTTATGGTATAAAACGGTACAGATGCGTTGAACGATGTTTCGACAAGCATCTAACATGTTATGGTTGTATTTTTCAGGGTTGGGTATATCACTCAAATAGACGACACATGGGGTAGGATTTTCGTATTTGAAACATCACAATGTTCGATACGATAATGACATTAGAAAAAACAAACGTCTGCCTTGAATATGGGCAGATAAAAAATCACAAGGCAATTATTAAAAAAACTTATATATAAATGGACATGTTGACGGAAAACTCTAGACATTGATGACACCAATTAGCTCCATCTCATAAGAAGTTTCGGCTCGATGGATTTTACCTTCTCGATCAAGTCGATACAAGCGAGCAAGTCCATGCCGAAATCAATGAAGGCCCAATTGATGCCTTCCTTCTTATACTCTTCTTGTTCCAGTACGAACATGTGATGGTTGAAGAACTGCTGCAGTTTCTCGTTGGTGAAGTTGATGCAAAGTTGCTCAAAACCGTTGTACTTTTAGTGGTAATAGTTTCAAGGTATGGGGGTAAAAAAATATAAACGGGTTACTTTTTTTGTTCGATTTCTGTGTATTTATAAGACACGCCTTGATGATTGGTGATGGTGGGGTTTTGTAGGACAATTACAATGAAGCGGGTTCAAGCACTTTTGTGTGCCAATTTTGACCCTATGTACAGGTTATTTGAAATTCTTATATGTTCATCATAAAGAATATCAAGGTTATAAACAAATAATTACATATTCCAGGTGGTATAGTAGGTGAAGACCAATATGGAATATGTTGTAAGTTTAAATTACCCATTTCGTTGGCTGCAATCCTTGAAGGATTTGCGCGGTGCTCCTTATTTATATTGAAAGTGAGGGTTGAGGGGGGTTAGAAAAGACGACCAAGGGGTCGTTCTAAAAGCTACTCATTGTCAAAAATTAACAGGCACCGATCAGATGAGCTATCTACGCTCATTCTACCTTTTCGATTAAGTCAATGCAGGCTAACAAGTCCATTCCGAAATCGATGAAGGCCCATACAATGCCTTCCCTAGTGTATTCTTCTTGTTCCAGTACGAACATGTGATGATTGAAAAACTGTTGCAACTTCTCGTTTGTGAAGTTAATGCAAAGCTGCTCAAAGCCGTTGTACTAAAATTTTATTAAAATTTATGTGGTTAGTCCCAAATTTGATTGAGAAGTCCTATATTCGCTGATTCAATTCCCATTTGAAATATTATAACATTAATTAAGACAAATACATATAGTGAAGAGACATCATTTTACAAAACAACATTCAATATATAACTAGGCCGAGATTATTTGCAATAATCATCGATCTAGATTTGATAGACATAGTCATTTGGACATCACAAAATGTATAACATAACGACATATACATCAAGACAATGATGAGAGTGTATTTTTTCTGTCATATAGCAAGGCTTGTCTTTAAAAATATTCTATCATTGTATCTTAAAACTACTTAAATTATAATATACTGAAAGAAACTTCGATTTATCTTATAAAATTGAAACTTAAGATATTCGATTTGTATTTATGAAAACTTAGAAAAGATACTCACGTCGAAAATTTCGAAACCAGCAATATCCAGTACACCGATGAAGTGCTGTCTCTTCTGCTTGGTGTCTAGGGTCTCGTTACACTTCTTGACCAACCATTTGAACAGTCTGTCGAAGATACCCTTGCAAAGGGCACCGACTGAGTTGGCTACTTGGTCCTTGTTACGACCCTGGGTGACGAATTCGTTACCGACCTTGATGCGGGGCTTCAACAAGTTCTTGTACAGATCCTGGCAGTCAACACCCAACAACTTGGCGACACGCTCACCTTCCTGTAACACAATATCGGAGTGATGAAATTTATGGGTAATCAATTGAAATGGTATGAAGATTTGTTGTGTGGATTTTTGTTAAGTTACCTCAGTGCCGTCGGCTTCAGCCTGCTCTTCACGACCCCTCTGTTTGAACTTCATGCCACCCATGTGCATGACGGAGGCGGTGATCTGGTAGATGTTGTCCTTCTCCTCTTGGGTGAAGCCCAAGATGTCGAAGGCTTGCTATATTGCCGATGAAAAAATGACATTTTATTTTCGGTTATGATGGGGTGGATTTATATATTTCAAAATACATTTTTAATGTTATTTTTAATTATTATATTTTTAAGGTTCAGTATGTGCTATTTTTTCAACAAATAAAAACAACAGTGCTACAAACAAATTCTTAAAGAAACAAAAAATGGTTTTACTCACCGTGAATGTTAATAAAATTAAATCTATGTTTTAGTAAGGATAAATAGTGCAATATGTTAAATAGATTGTTTTTAATAGTGTTTTTCTTATTTTTTTACTTATGAAAACTACATCACATCGTAGATTTTTTTCATTTTTTTTTGTTCTAAAAAGACAGTGATTCTACATTATGTCCGTTCCTTTGTTTCATGAAACGTAAAGTACATACAAAATTATAATATTTTTCCATAAAATTGTAAAATATAATAATAAAAGGGGAAAATTCGGGCTAAAGATTGATTTCATTTATCTCTTATAGTTTTTTTTTCTAACAGCCTGTAGTTGGAACGTATACTAGACAATACAGAATCTGAAAAATGGGACATTCACAAATCTCCCGATTCACATTCCAGTGTGACGAGAGACAGGTATAATTTTCAAACTTTTGGACTTCCAATATAGGACGTTCACCAATAAACACGGACGGGGTCCAAACCAACACCATTCCATATGGATGTTGAGTGCTACATCAAAGACTCTACAACACTTACATCTGTCAATGAGCTTTCCTCGCCGTCATCCATACTTGGGATGGTGATCTTACCCTGGGATACGTTGTAGTAATCGTAAATGTTGTCGGACAACAAGCACTTGGCTATAAATATAAACAGGCATATCTAACATTAGTTCCTCCGATAAAACCTGGATTTTCCTACAAAAAAATCTGTCCCTATGTGAATTGGTACGTGTCCCCTCCGAATATGAAACGCGTTTTTTTTTGTTACGGATTACAATTATTCGGTGCTACAAACTTGCTGTGCTTTTTTGGTGTATTGCTGTGAGTTGGTTGTTGTTGAAGCGAAGCGGCGACGAGGAGCGGGCAGGTCGCCTTTGCAGCCCTTCAGTATCTTCGATTTTGCTCTAAAACGATCTATAGATCCCTGATCGGGATCGAGGACTTCCCTTAGGTCAGCCCTTTGTTTCCAGGCGCACCGACGCGCTCCCTACGCCCGTATCTGAACCACTTACGTCCGTGACGTCAAATTCTAATCCATCGTTGATTCCATGTATTCTAGTCTTACCCTGGCTTATCAAGGGGTAGTCGCTGATACGGTGGCTTAGCAATGTAACTTCTATAAACAAATTTAATATTTCTCTTTTAAAAACGGTTCAATTGAGTGACTGAAGGCGACCCGCTCGCTCGACGACATCCAGATGTTTATAAAGAAATACCAAGTTAAAAGTTAGCGACATCAAAATTAAATATTAAATGAATGTGCTAGGAACACACATTCGGATTAATTCTATAATTAATGTCTTTGTTTTGTAGCAAAACGGTTAAATATAGATAGATTATAATAGCATTGGGTGCGGCACGTCAATTGTTTCCGCACTTACGTCAGTGATCAACATTTCCTCGTTATCATCTACGCTGGGAATGGTGGTTTTGCCTTGGGCCACGATGTAGTAGTCGTGGATATTGTTGGATAAGATCGTGATTTCTATGAAATGTTCAGAAAGCATGTGTCACAAAGTATGCTTCGTTCGGACAACTGATGGAAGTAAAGGATCGGGTAGAAAAAGCTTATTTCTTGGGGGGGATATCAAATAAGGTAAAAAACAACAAACAGATGTGGAAAATATAGCGGATAATAGGAGAAAATAATAGCTAAATAATCGAGCAAGTCAATATATTGCTGATTGTGCAAGAATAAATAGCAAAATAATTGAATATTTGGATATGAAGGAATCGATTGTGAACGTCTCATTTTTCTACAATCGACCCTTTTATATAACTAACTACAGCGGATATAACTAACTTCATTCTAACAAGCTAAACCCGTTTTGCAATCAAAGTCTAAATAAGATGCAAAACGAAGTTTCGCTTTTAGCTAAAATGGAAAAAAATGCTGGAGCCCTCTCTGGCCGCTGGCTCAGAGTATTTCGTAAAGAGCAAAGGTGGCTAAAATAGTTTTCCAATAAAAAAAATCTGAACACAACATTTTTGAAGCCAATTGGTTGGGTGCCGTATCGTTCCCAATTCGCGGAAAAAAATCGAGTCTTCAGCAACACATGAAGACCTTCATGGACCGCACTTACATCGGTCAATGTGCATTCCTCCCCATCATCCATGCTGGGGATTGTGGTCTTTCCCTGGGACACGAAGTAATAGTCGTGTATGTCGTTGCTCAAATTACAAATTTCTAAAGACATCACCATCAACATGTTAATTTCTCTCTAAGGTCTATGCAAAATTTTGAGTCGCCATTCAAACATGGCGGTTATGGATGATCACGTGATAAAAATTCAAATTTTTGAAATGGTGTGTATATGTTTTGAGTGTTGTGTATTTTACATAAAATAATAATCTTAATATCTAATATACTGGAATAAAATTTCATTAAGTACTTCATTTGATTCTAAATCTATTTTTAATTTAGATACACACCCTTGAGTCCATCAACGGCGCCGGACATCATTTGGTAGAAGATATGGTAAGAACGTTCCAAAGATTGTTGGGAGATGACACGAGCTTTCTCAAGCAGGTCTGAAACATTTCAAGTCCATATATGAGAACAAAATCATTGACAAACCATACAAAGCTTTCATAAAAGCTAAGTGAAACTTACAGGTTTCGATATCAGCACCAGCCAATTTTCCTGATGGTCCGAAGTGGATACGGATGAATTTACCCTGGGTGAAGAGGAGAAGAATTAATTTTCGAAGCCATTTAGAATTTATAGAGTACGAAATCAAGTTGTCTTTTGATGCTTACGAAACGGGAGGAGTTATCGTTACGGACGGTCTTAGCGTTACCGAAGGCTTCAAGAACGGGGTTAGTTTGTACGACTTGGTCCTCAAGATTTCCCTTCTTAACGTTGGGATCTTCTTTCTTTGTGGTGGAAGCACCTACGGTGGCGAAGTAGGCAATTACCTTCTTCGTGTTCTCAGTCTTACCAGCACCAGACTCGCCACTGTGGACAAATTGCATAATTTTCATTAGACAAATTATACGATTTTACGGATTCATATCGATTTTTTTGACTAAACTAATCAAACAAACGGAAATTGTCTATATAAGTTTTTACGAAACATTATACAGTTTTTATATTTTTCGTTTTCTCGTTAAAAAACCCAGATTTTAGATTTTTCAAAGAAAGTTCGAGAACTTGGAATCAAAACTAACGATGTTGCGTATTTAACAAAAACATATTCCGAATCAATGTCAATAAAAATCTTTTTTAGATCAAAAAATTGCGCACTTGGCTAATTTACACATAACCAAAATTACAATAGAATTACAACGTTCACACGAATTTAAATTCTATTTTTATATATTGACCCATCGCGATATTTCTTTATATACTTCTATACCAATTTTCATTATGGAATCGACCAAATTTACAAAAAATAATCAAATTAAATCTGAACTTATTCCATTACCGTCAAAGTGTAGTACAATAAATCAAAAATACTAACGTAATCAACATAGATTGATTCTCATGATTGGTCAACATGTTGACGTAGGCTCCATCAGAGATAGCGAAGATATGGGGTGGTACTTCAGCACGCCTCTTGCCTCTGTACAGCTTGGCGCAACGGTTGGTATATACGGGGAACCTCTTGTAGGGATTGATAGCGACGCAGAAAAGGCCGGAATAGGTCTGTATCGATAAATGTCATCATTAGTATGGGAATGGCGAAAAAATGGCAATGAAAAATTGCACAGGGACGAAAAAACGGCGCGTTGAAAGTGCAGAGTTTTCTGCGCTTTTTATATCCACGCACTCTGCAAATAATATGGCCAATTCATAATTTTTTTGTTCGTGAGCATTATTCATTTATTTTTTCGGTCAAGATCGTTAACTTTGAAAGTTCAAAATCATTTTGTATATTTTTTCATTTGAAAATGGCCTAATTTTTTCAGTCGCTTGTGCAATTTTCTCTAAATAAACAAAGCATTTCAACAAGTAACTAAAAACATATTTAGATGAGCATTTTCACGCTATATTAGCTTCGGTTTAATTTATTTTCCGGTCGTTTTCAGATTGCGCAATACAAATGCTCGTCTAAATAAAAACTAGACAAAGCTGCCAGAAAACTATTCTGGTACTGGGTATGTAGGTGAAATACATAATAAAACATTAAAAAAAAGAAAATAAAACATCAACGGCCAAATTCAGCGGTCTGTGCTGATTCAGTCGTATTTTTTGCACATAAAAAATAAAATATATGTATGATTCATATTCATACAAAAAGAAAACAACAATCAAAATAAATACGGGTGTAGTTTAGTGTACTTTCCCATATATAACTGGAACTCTGCAAATATCTCTTTAATTGCCAACATTTTTAATGTTTTTTTTTTGTGAGTTTTTATGATTTTTTTAATAATACATTTAAGATAAAATGTTGACAATTATAGGATAAAAACAAAAACAAAAAAAAACAGTCGGTAGAGCGCCTGTCGACGTGGCGATTTTCAAAGTCCTGGAGACCTTACCGGCCGCATTAATAGCAAAGTTAAGCAAAGCAATGGGTCATCAGTAGGATTTTTTTGATTTTCAGATTAATTTAATGTCAGTTACAGTGGAAAAACTAGATTTTACTAACAAAAGAACATTCTAGAGATATATATTTAGTCAAAACGGCCAACACTTGGCAAAATTATATTTTATTTATAAAGATTGATCGATGTCAAAAATTATTGGACTGATATCAGGTGATATTTATTGTTGTAAATATGATGAGTGATTTGCACGTGGGATCCGATCGAAATAGAACACGATCGGCGTGCGCGGACCAAAATAGTCCGTTCAATTAACGTCATGCAAGCAAAATTTGAAGGAGGACATTTTGAACTAGAAGAGCGACGGGCTCGAAAACTGTTGGTTTCGACAGAACAAAACATTTTCGATAAGATAAAAGTGAAAATTTTTTAATGAAAAGTATCAAGGGGATGGGAGAAAGGAGGCTCAATCGAGGTTCAAGCTCAGGCAAGCTTTGGCGCTGCGGCTAGCGCCGACTTACGTAAATCAATTGATGATAGTAACGTTGCTTCAAGTTATGCAACACAGAGGCGTCGTTCAAGTATGTCAAGTTGGACATATCTTCGCATTTCTCGTACTTGGGCGGATTTACTTGTCCCACCAAATCTTTCTTGAAATCTTTGCTCTAAACGTGCGCGGAGGAAGAAAAAAAAGGAAATACATTAGTCAAGTTTTGGTTCGGAGCGACACTTACGTATATGAGTTTGTAGTAGTAGCGTTGCTTCAAATTGTGCAGAACGGCTGCTTCGTTAAGATATGTGAGATCAGCCATATCTTCGACTTTCTCGAATTTGGGCGGGTTCACTTGTCCAATAATCTCCTTTTTGAAGGTCTTGTCCTGCTCGTGCAGATATTAAGAACAAAAATTTATTCGATTCTTTAAAAATTAGATAGGAGCATCCTTATCCGCTGCTTCACTAAGCAGTCTTAGAGTTAAACCCATTTTTACTAATTTAACATTTCAAAGATCAAACAAATGATCCTTTTTTTGCCTGTAGCAAATTTGATATTTAATTGATCAAAAAAAGTATCCATAAAGGACCCAAATGTAATTGTGCATGTTTGTGTACAGTGATAACTGATTTGATTGATTTCATCGAAGAATTACCTCTCCACCAGGAAGACTGACGGTGACCAGCTCACCCTTGGTGGCCTTGATTTCACCCTGAAGGTAGCCCTCCTTCTCGTCGGGCACCCAGCAAGCCTTCTTGCCATCGTAGGGCTTGCTTTGGTCAATACGCTTCTGTTCGAGTGATACAAACAGGTATGGAGTTGGATCGGGATCATCTCCCTCCTGTTTTACTACTTTCGGCATGTTGACTGGGTGGAAGAAAGTTCGGGGCTATTGAGACACGAGAAACAGCCCTGGAGCCTTCCTGCATGACAAAAAAATATCCGTTAGCACTTTGCACTTGGTTATCGAATAATAATTTCATTCCCGTCGTCGTCTGAGTAAACACATGTGTTACACGTTTGTTACGTAATCGAATGTGTAAGTGTATTTTTTTTAAATTTAGTATATCAGATTTAAAAAAATAATAATAATTTGATCTGTTTTTATTAATTTAATATTTCGTGATCGAATTTATTTTTATTTAATTTTATACGAAGTTGACAATTTGAAAATATTTTTAGAGGAATTTTTTTTTTAAATTATTTTGTTGAACTTAAATGCTTTTAAAAGATTTCGTTGTTATTTTAATTTAAAAAATTGTTTCTTTAGTACATAAAAAAAAATTGTTAAATTCCAATCGATCCATCGAAGATCCAAAAACACGAATTGTTTACTGAAAACAATCACTATCCCAAAACGTATCGAAAAAAAATCACAAAATCTCGATTAAAAAAAAATGAAAAGCCAAGTCGTAATCCGGAAAATTTCAACACCGAAACAATCCCCGCAAAACTACAACTAAAAACAACCCCTCAAACCCAACCAGCCCAAACTCATCGAAAAATTTCGAAACCCCAAAGCGGAAAAGCCTCAATCCCTATGGCTGCCCTGCGGAAAACCCGAAAATCCTTTATCACTGAATTAGCCGAGTCCTATTTGTCACTTTTTATCACTATAGCACTACCGGATGGCACTGATAAGACAGGTGGGTAGGTGGTCTCGCTTTGCACGCCGGCACGGCACTGCGAGGATGCCGCCCACGGCAGCTTTCCAAAAGCCGCCTATTTTTATACATCCTGGGCGCCGCCGAAACCCGACGAGGGGACGGGACCGGGCCCCCTGCCAACCGCGACGAAACCTTATACGACCTCGCGCAGAGTACCAACCCCAAAACCAAAAAAAAATTCGAAAAAAGACCGCGAAAGACGCTGCAGCTGTGACGCAAGCGCGCCCGGTTTATTTCCAGATGTTTATTTTCGGTGTGACCATATACGCGCACAGGGATCCGTAGCACTTGAGTTGGCGGCACTGGCGTGTCACTGGCGCGCACTTTGACATGTCGAATTATGCGTATGATGTGTGCACTATATATATTTTTCTGATTGTTCCTTTCTATTTTGGTGTGTGTTGATGTGACGACGACGGGCGTCGTGTGGGCTACTTACGTTCGAAAGCCGTTCTGATCGGCGCGGCGCCATCTCCCCGTTTTATATACTCGGGAACGTGATCCGTGTTGAGGAGAGGGGGTTCGGGATGGACCAATGGCGGTCCAGGTTCGTGGTCCGCGATGGCTCCCTTTTTAGGCGGACGATCGTCAGGCGGACGACACCCGAGAGCAGCGGCTGCATTCCCGCGGACGACGTTCGACACGAAGCATCACCGGGCCTGAGGGGCCTGGGGGTTGATGGGGTTGATAGGGTTGATAGGGTTGGTAGGGTTGGTGGTTGGACAGCGGCGCCGGGTGGGCTCGGCCGCTGGAGAAATTAACATGTCCGATATGAAGGTGGAGCTTTTTTGATATGGGGAAATTTTTATGGTCTGGAAAAGTTTTGTTGGTAATGCATATGCTTTCGGAATGTCGATGTGGTTTTTTCGGTATATTTAGATATGGGGAATGGCTTTTCTTGCGTCACTGTGCTGATTTTTTGTTTCGACTGGGATACTATGATTTTTGTTGTTCTGGAAAATTCTTGTTGGTTGATTTTCAATTATTACAAAGTCTATATAATCTTTTAGGTATATATAGATATGGAAAATGGCTTATCTTCAGTCGACATGACGATTTTTCGTTTCATCTAAAACACTATGATTTTTATTATTTCGGAAAATTCGTATTGCTTGATTTTTTTGTTTTTTTTTTATATATTCAGAAAACCAATATGATTTTCCAAGTATACATAGATATGGCAAAGGGCTATTCTTTGGTTACTATGAAAATTTTTCATTTCGACTCAGACACTACGATTTTTATTGTTTTAAAATATTCTTGTTGTTTTTCTTTTCAATGATTGAAAGGTTTATTAGGTAAATATATATTAATGGAAGATATGGAAAATGGCTTTTCGTTAGTCGCTATGATAATTTTTCATTTTGACTAGGACACTGTGATCTTTATTTATCTGGAAAATTCTTGTAGATTGATTTTATGTGTTTTCCAATGATAGAAAAGTCGATGTACTTTTCTAGGTATATATAGATTTGGAAAATGGCTGTTGTTCGGTCACTATGCTGATTTTTCGTTTCAAATAAACACGATGATTTTTTTGTGGTGGAAAATTATTTTTGCTTTTTTTTCTATTATTTTCAATAATTAAAAAGTCGATGCAGTTTTTTAAGTATATGTAATTATGGAGGATATGGAAAATGGTTTTTCTTTAGTAGCTATGTTGATTTTTCGACTCGAAAACTGATTTTAATTATTATGAAAATTTCTTGATAATAATCAGTTTTCCTGATAAAAGTATTGTTTTTCCACAGTTTATATACTTTTGTATCTATAAGATTATTGAAAATTTTATATGATTGATATAATAATGCCTTTTTATTCATATGAAATATTAAGTTTTTCCATGTCAAAGATATAATTTTCTATGTTTTCCGCAGCTTATACATTTTTCAATTTATAAGAGAATTGAAAAATTGACAAAATAATGGTTTTACTAAAGAATTTTCACGGAAAATTTATACTGTTTTATAACAAATGTATGAAATTGAAAGATTAAAAACATGTCGTTTTTTTTTTCAATCATAATTATGAAAATTAAACCATCATTATTTTATAATGAAAATTCAACCATAAACACAAACATATAATTAATTTTTATAATATCTACGCAGTTTTAACCAATACCTCATATATAATAATATTTTTCCAACATATTAAAAATCTAAAAAAAATCCAAAACATCACTTTTTCTAAAAAAAAAATACACACCAATAAATTTTCCAAAACGTTACGCGCGAACGCGCTCAGCAGTTAAAACTCATATTTACACCGAAACTAATTTTCGGTTCTTTCGGAACGACTCAATCCGGCCAACCTTCGAATATCGAACATAAGCATATTCGTTTAAAAGTTTATTTCGAAAATAGCCTATATATGCAAACAGATTTCGATAACTCCTGACTCACCGTAACTCATACTCATTGTTGCCGAAGAGCGAACGAGCTTTTCCGCGCGAAAGAAAAACTCTTTCGGCGGCATCATTCACTGGGTATATTTAGACGTAAACTTTCGTTTTATGTGCTGAAATAGAATAGGAGGTTTTCGTCGGTTTGTCGGTGTTAATGAATGATGAAAGTTCGAACCGGATGACTGCTGAAGAAAGTGGGATCGGGCGAAGAATGAAAAAAATGGCTGATGAATGCGCGAGATTCGTAAGCGCGAACGAAAATATGATTGTTTGATAAAAAATTAACGTGTGAGAGTGAAATGATTATTTCGCAAAGGTGACTATGATGTGTTATTATATAAAACGATGAGTATCAGCATATATCAACATATATTCTAAATAAAAATGTTGTAAATGATAGAATATTGAGAAATTCGGTTTTCATTTGTAAAACGATGGAAAATTTTTAACAATTCAATTCGATTAAACATGATATTTATTCATTTAGCAATGGTTAGTTATTTTATCGAAGTTAAGCAACATGTGATTGGCGTAATAAAAAAACGGATAACCCGATTTTAGGTGACACTGTCAAAAAAATTTATTAGTCTAAAAATATTTATTGGAAAAATCAAATTAAAAAACAATTAATCGATCGTTACATGTTGACAAAATTCCAACTCGTATCAATAGTACATTTGACACGTTTTACTTTTAAATTTATTAAAATATGATAAGTTTCCTTGAAATGAACAAAATAGGATAATTTTCCCTTAATGAGGACAGAACTTTTGAGTTGGACAAGGTTCCCAAAAGGAGGATAATTTATCTTCAAAGGAGAATCTCTAGTCAATATACCTGATCTCTTATCATTAATTTGAAATTATTTGACGAAGAACAAATGTATTAACTTCGTATCAGGAAAACTTTTTCATAAACATGAAGTAAAAATTATTCAAAACATATTTATTGGAAAATCACAAATTATAATCAAAGATTTTGTTAAAGTCAATAAATGAATATAATAACATACCATTTGACAAGTTATTGGTTTTACATTTGAAAATTTTGAAAGTTTCGTTCTCATTATCACTACTTCCGATAGTTTTTTGAAAAATACGTTTATATAAGACATTTTCCGACTAACTGTCTAACTGTAACAACGCTCAGTACGATAAAAGCTCTGTTAATATTTCGAGCTTTATCAAATTTACTCACTTTGATGTAAATAAAAGTATGATATATCAACCAGTATATAATATAATATATATGTACTGATAAATACTTTAGTTAGATAGTAATATTATCAAAGTACTAAAAGTAGTAGATAGTAGTACTATCAAAATACAAAAAATAGTAAATAGTAGTACTATTATAGTACCAAAGTACCAAAAATAGTAGATAGTATTATCTTAGTACCAAAGTACCAAAAATAATAGATAGTATTATCATAAGTACCAAAAATAGTAGATAGTAGTACTATCATAGTAGCAACGTAGACTACAGACATATAATAGAAATAGATAGTAGACTGTAAATAGTACCAAAGTATATCAGTTTCAAAAATTGATCCAAACTAAAAAAAATCATTGTATACAAACAAACATAACCTCATCAACCCCCCGACTTCCGGCCCAGCGCTACCAACCCGCTTCCTCCACACTCCAGCACGTCTACCAACCGCGCTCGTGACGCAACCGGTGACATGCGCAACACATCACCGTGCACGATGACGACGCATAAATCATACATCATCCCGGACATCCTCGGAACTTGACTTTGAGGCGGCCGTGCCAGGTACGCGGGGGATCAGATCTCCGCAACACCTGTCCGTCAGGTGGTCTCCAGACGTCGCTTATCTCGAGTTTATATCCATCGGACATGTGCGCGATTCCGAGGTTTATATTTTGAATGGTGGTGATGGATGAGGGGGAGGGGGGTTTCGCGCGCTTTCGGATGACAGCTCGATTGTATGGGTATCGGTTGTGTTGGGATGGTTGGGTTGTGGATGTTTGTTGGGGATTGGTTTGTATTTTGAATAGTGGTGATGGATGAAGGGGGTAAGGGTGTTTCCCGCGGTTTCGGATGACAGCTCGATTATATGAGTGTCGATTTTGTTGGGATGGTTGGGTTGTGAATGTTTGTTGGGGATTGGTTTGGTTTGGTTTGTATTTTGGCGATGATGGATGAAGGGGAGGAGGGTTTCCCACGTTTTCGTTCGATTATATGGGTGTCGGTTGTGTTGGGATGGTTGGGTTGTGGATTGGTTTGGTTTGGATTGTGAATTCGATTTTTTTTTATATAAAAGTAGTAAAGTAGTATGTTAAAACAAAATTTGTTGAATGAAGGTCATGATACATTCCAGTAGAACCACAATACGTTTTTGGAAGGCCATAATATTATATATTTCATGAGGTCCACAATACATTTCATGAGGGCCACAATGATACGATAGTCAGAATATATTTAACAATCGTTACTTAGAATTTAAGTAAAGAAATAAATAATGAATTAACAAATATTCTTTATAAAAATAATATTTTTTAAAAGATGTGATCATTTTTTAAAAGGGTTGTCATTCTTTTACGAGATTGGTTTTTTTTAGTACAATTTTTAATTGTTGTCAATTTTTTTAAATAATAGAGATTCACAGTAGATACTAAGGGTAGAACAATCAGAATACAAGTTAAGAAATTTATTTTTATGAAACTAACAATAACATATTTTAAAAGATGTGATTAATAGGGTTGTCATCCTTTTACGAGATTAGTTTTAAATTAGTTGGTTTTGGCACAATTTTTAGTTGTTGTTGGTTTTTTTAACAATAGGTATCACAGTACATTCCAGATGTAGCACAATTAGAATTAAATGATTTTTTTTATATAACTTAAATTTTTGAGAGATATAAAAAATAGGGTTGTCATTCTTATTTGGGTTAATCACATATATTAGTTGATTTTGGCACAATTTGTAGCTATTGTTACGGTTTTTTTTTATATAATGGAGAACAAGATAATTTTGAATTCGAAAATAAACCACAAATCAAAAATGGTCGAGATTCACTAACTTTAACTATTTAAACGTCATATTTAATTGAAAATTTAACTGTTAAATCATTTAAAATTTAACATTTTTTACATTAAAGTTTCGTTAACGTAATTGGAATATTTTTTATCACTACCAATACTTTCATAATATTTGTCAATTTTCTCTATGTAAGATAAAAAAAACTTTCATTGAATTAAAAAATCGTTTATAATCCTTTCTTTCACATCGATACGACTGTAGTTTCAAAAATCCATACGATCAACCAGAAACAAGATAAATCCCAATAATACTTTAAATCCCGAACACTTTGTCATAATTTGGTTCCTATCACAAAAAATAGAATTTATAAAGCCAGCCGATAAACGAAACGCTAAACACACTTAAAAAAAACCAATTTTGAAACACTGCCAATGGAATAAATTGCATTTAAGAAAAGATTTACATTTCGCGGTTCTTATAACGGCAATTTTCCAAAAACGACCGCTCTCACATTCTCTATATAAAAAGACATAATATGAGTAATGGGCCCGCCTTTCCGATAAATTTATGCGACTTAACTTATTTTTTATTTGAAAACTAGTCCGCATAAATTATTCACATCCACTATTTGCGGGTAATTAAATATCGAATTGAAGTGAACGTCTCGGTCCGCTTGATCGTTGAAATACGAGTTAATTTCGCAATGTGTATGTGCTTATTAAATTATTTTACTCTTTAGATCTATATAAATATATCGGATGTTAAATATAGTAGTGGATGATATAGAGATAGCGCGGAATGCTCCGTGTGCCCAATTTAACTTTTCAGCTGCTAGGAAAATGTGTTTCAGTGACTCATTCGCGTTTACTTGATTATAAAGTTGTGGAAGTTTGGAATTTTTTTATGTTTTGATGATTTTTTGGATGGTTCTATCAAATTTTATAGTTTGTGAGATATTTGCTTTTATGTAATGAATTTTAATCGATGATTGATGGAATAAAATTATTAGATGAAAATTTCAAATTCAATGAAAATGTTTGTCTCTGCAACATTATTGAATTCGTGTATAAAAAAGTTTTTATAATAATTCTTAAACATCTTTTATTAAATATTATATTTGCTAGCAATGCACTTGAGATAATGTTGAAAATATTTTTAACAGTTGTTTTTCGTTATAATATTTAGAGTATGTGTTACGAATTTTCCGAATCGAATGTTGAATTAGATATACAAAATTTCTCGAAAACAATTTTATGAATTATTATATGTACATTCTTTTAAAATATATATTCATATTATTGAATTCAAAGTATAATATATATATATTATATAAAAAAATTACATAATATATTAATTTTCAGATGTTTTTAGAAAAATACTCATTTTAACATTCGAAAATAGCATGTTGTGATTTTTTTCTATTCTATATAGACGACATGAATAATTTCACAATATGCGTATATTCTTTTTCCTATCATAAACTTTCCTTTTTGACATAATTATTTCATATCATCAGAAATTATCAAAGTTAAGCAATAAGTATCGCAATCTATACAAAATCCAGTCAAAATTTTCCATACCTTCCATCGAATCATCAATCATCACAATCCAAAACGACTACCAAACATCAAACTTTTTTCTCTAATGGACGTAGAACAGACTATTTATAAACAAATATGACAAAATCTATATCTTTCATAAAATCATCGATCAATACAATTCGAAGACGAACACCAATCAGATATTTTTCTCTAATGAAACAGACTACCAACGATAAAAAAAATCTCCCATACTTTCCATCCCATTGAATCAACACAATATAAAGACGACCACCAAATCCAAATATCAGACCTTTCCTCTAACGAAACAGACTACCAATAAAGAACTGTAACAAAATCTCAGATTCCTCCTATTAAATCATCAATCAACACAATCGAAAGACGTCCACCGAACATTCGAATGATTCACAAGAAATGAGAATTCTCGATTTTGGCGATTTTTTCGAGAAATTCTCGAGAAAGAATTTTCGAGAAGAAACACTAGTACAGCATCGGGGTGAGGACGGAACCTTGCGTATATTTATTGTGAAAAAATGTGTATTTTATTCAATAGAAGTCTTCGCAATAAATGATTTTTATTTATTTATTTTTATTTCATGTTTTTTATTTTATTTATTTTTATTTATAACATGCAGTGCTAACAAAAGTAAAAAAAATTGATATAATATGAAATTCAACTAATATAATTTTGAATGTCCAACTTTTAAAGGCCTGTATTTAACCGATCAGTTAAAAATTCCGATTTTGATCAGTGAAAAAAAAAGGTTGGTAAACTTAATTAACTAGTTAGTGAATAATAAATGATCCATTTTGCAGTGATCAGTTATTAAATATAATAATCAGTATTTAAATAAAATTAGCAGTAAATAAAACAAAATGATCAGCATTTAAAACGAAATGACCTATTTAAAATAATATGATTGATAATTGTTATGAATGGACAGTTTTAAGCATTTTGACGGATAGAGTATTGCCAGAGTACCTTATCGCGTCGTCAACTAAAACCAAAGTATTTTCGAAAAAATTTCGGAAGTATTTTCGTTACGGCTTCTGCGCCCGGTTCAAAACCTACCAAAAATGTCCACCAAACATCTGACCTTTTAATCTAATGGAAAAGATTACTCATAAACAACGATGACAAAATCCTCCATACCATTGAATCATCAATCAACACAATTCAAAAATTCATACATTCAACTGATCAAACCAACATTCAAACATCCAAATGATATTCAAATGATTAAACCAACATCCAAAACAACCCAAAGACATCCACCAAACATCAGACCTAGGGTTTCTGAAAACCCGTCGGGTCCGGGTCCAATATTTTAGATACCCGACGAGTCCAGGTCGGGTACGGGTCCAAAATAAAATGTTTTAAAACTTGAAAAATCAAAATGCATACTGCAGACGGAAGATCGCAACTGTGAACCTTCCGTGAAACGAAAGCACTTAGGCAGGTATTTCTCAAATTGAAATAAATGATACATTTAAAAATGCATTGTGTTTCGGAAGACGGACGTGCATCCATTTATGCCCCATTGAATTTTATTATCCTTGGCAGTATTCTGAGAATAAATTATTTGCGTACCAAAATAGCATTTTAAATACATAATATATGTATGTACTTTAAAAGGCAAGAAAATTTAAACTTCAAATATTTCGAATTGCTTATTCCATTTTTGTTTTTCCCCTATATTTTGTTAAAAAATTTAATTTTATAACGCATTTTAATTTTTAAAAAATTATTTCTTGTTACCCGGACCCGATGATTTTTAGTCCCGGGTCTCGGGTCCGGGTTTTAGGTTCATTACCCGATGGGTTCGGGTCCGGGTCGGGTCGAGTCCAGAAACCCTAAATTCAGACCTCTAACAGAACAGACTACCCATAAACAACGATGACAAAATCCTCCATACCATTGAATCATCAATCAACACAGTACAAAGATGACCACCAAACATCCGAACCATTAAACCGACAGCCAAAACACCTCGAACGGAATCCGCTACGCATTGCGAAACGACACCGCGTCGTCCCGGTTAACGGACTCTTCTCGGTGTTGAGTCTCATCAACGGACACTGTCCCTTGGCTTATTCGAGAGCTTTTCTCGGTGTGCTTGTGTCGGCAGTCTTGGCAATGCGTCGATGAGGAGCTTAAATAAAGCGGACGTTTCAATTCGCCTTGTTACTGACTCACTGCTGCACCGTTATGACATTTGCATCCGTTTACACCTGTATGTGTTTCGATTGTTTCAGTGGCGTAGCTAGGGTATTGTGCAAATAAAAAAAATTGGCGCTCCCCCCCCCATTTTGAAATTTAACAAAATCAAAAAAGTTCGAAAATTTTTGAATGAAAAAAGTGTTGTTTTGAAACAAAATATTGATCACGTATCACTGTAAGTAATTGGCGCCGCAGGCGAAATTTTTTTTTATAAATATATATGTTTTAAATCTCGTTTTTTCGCCCTTCTGAATTTGGGCGCCCAGGGGTCTCTATATCCCCTTGTCCCCCCCCAGCTACGCCTCTGGGTTGTTTTTTTGAATTTTGGTTCCGGAAAGTTTCTTTTTTGATATAGTGATGGTTGATTTTCGTGTTTTTAGTAACGTTAATAAAAATTCTGTTACTATGGCATCGCTCGATTTAGTATTTTGGATTGGTTGACTTTTATTGGATTTGACTTTGACTTTTATTGGATTTGACTTTGGATTTTTTATTTGAATTTTGAATAATTTTTCGAAACTCAACAAACTACTCTTTAAGTATTTTAAGTATTCTTTCTCTGGTATAATATTATTAGAAGTAGTCAGTGTCAGACTATAATATTACTCTCGAAGTAGTACTCTTTAGTAATAATAGCCAATTTCTATAATACCTATTTCTGTGGTAACGCTCATATAAAATTCCAATTCCATAGTATTTTTTATACTCTATAGTAATAGGTTTATATTATCAAATTTTTCAAAAAATAAGACAATTTTTCAAAACAAACATCTGTTGATACTCAATAGGTTATCCAAAACGTATAGACACAATAATATTTAGGAAAAAGTGAACTTGATACTTCCTTATAGCAATAGATTTTGTATGGAAAATTTAAACGATAACTTTTTCATTGAAATGTTGAAAAAATTTCTTGGATACTTTGTTTTGTATATAATTGAATTTTAGTGGTGTGAATACAAATTTTCTTTTGTGATGATTTGTTGAAAAGTTTTGTTTAGATTGTGAATTTATTTCAGTTGAAATTCTAATGAATCGTCTCTTTTATTTTATGTTATGGAATCTATGAAAAAAAATCTTAAAAGAAATTTAAAAATATATAAATTTATGTTCTAAATTTCTATCATTCCAATAAAAATTTGTTTGAATATTCTAGTCATTTTATGAAATGCAAAAAGCAACATTTCATCATCGCATAAATCAAACTATTCCAGAATCAAATACATACACGTTACGATACTACAATGGATTTCCAGATTTATTTATATTTTAGGCGGGTTTATCAACCGTTCAATCATCTTCCCTCCGTCAAATCGAAAACTTCTTTTTTTGTTATTGTTATTGCAAAACGATCGCTTTTGATCGCGATTCGCAAATAATCAACTTTCGCAAACGCGGCGAATGGTTTACGAGATTTTTTTTACGACTCACAAACGCATTCGAAAGACATAAAAATTTCATTTTATCACTTAAGCGTTTTCTTGAATTATATTTTTTTAATATTTTATCAGTTTTAGATGTTGAAAAAAAGTTTCGGGACTTTTTTATTATATTATTAATTATTTAATTATTGATGTATAATAAATTTTTGGCCGCAATGTCTTCAAGTTTAAGAAGTCAATGACTTCTATTTGTTGGCTCATCAAAGCGCACATTAATAATTTACTTACATTCAATTTGATCATAGATTAAAGCAGACATTTCCATCTGACATAATTGTATGTTCGTTTCAAATGAATATTTCATATATGATTTATGAAAAATCAACTCATATAAAAATACTTCGATAAATTTTAATTTGAGTCAAAACTTCATTAAAAAAGATCGATCGATTTTTTGACAATATGTCACATTATATAAAATTGATATATTTCGACTATATTATACTACAAATTTAAACTGTTTCAAATTGTAACGATTACAAAACGAATGTACGCAGCCGGAAAAAATGTTATGCACGCGTAAATATAGGAAGAATCACGACTTTTGAAACAAAGCCAAAACGCCGAATTGAAAAGCTCCGTCCATAGTGAGTCATGTTGTGAGAAATATAAATTAATACGAGAAATTCTCCATTTGCCAAACATTCTAAATTCGCGCGCGAAAGACGACATCTTTGAATCGTTGCGAAATTGCCCCGCGATGATTTTATCGAAGTGCAAATATAAATATGTTCAATGACGCAATGATTCAACGTTACGATAGCGATATTCCGACTTTACATCGATAAAAGTCATAATTTATGTACATTTTAAACATTTTAATGATAATCGTTAATATTTCGTATATGAAAATTTCACAGTTAGTTTTCCGGATGTTAATTTTTTTCGGTTATGTACGTTCGATTGCTTTGAAATTCAACAGGTCAATCGAGAAGGCATCTGAAACTATTTTGAGACACAAAAACCATTGTTGAGATAGTAAAAAAAAACGATCGAAAATATTTGAACGGCAAAGAGCTGGCGAACGAAATTAATTCTGTGTCGGCGCGCATACAAAGGTTACGTAAAACGAACGCCCCGCGAATAAACCGAATTTCTCGGCCGATGAGAGATCTTTAACGAGTATCTCGATCTAAAACACTGTAGGCGAGAAAAATAATAATTTGGACTTCGGGAAAAACAACGGAGAGATTTTCCTGAAGGAAAATCCGTGGGTTTTCCGTGGAGAACGATCGGGCTACGTTTTGTGTGTTTTTGCCGATTTCTATTTCTGTTTTTGGATATTTTTGTAAAGTTTTTCGTTTGTACTTTGTAGGAGAGGAAAAATAATGTTTTGAACTTTAAGAAAAACAACGGAGAGATTTATCTATAAGGAAATCGTTTTATGTAAGACGTATTGAACGGTTGATCTACGTTTCTGCGTTTTTTTCCGATTTCTATTTCAGTTTTTAGGATATTTCTGTCAATTTTTTCGCTTGTACTGTTATACATAATGATTTAAACTTTAGAAAAAATATCAAAGAAATTTTCTTATACGGAAAATCCATGTATTTTCATATTTTCTAAATTCGGTTTACGATCGGTCTTAGTTTCGGCTCTTTTCCGATTTCTATTTCTATTTTTGAATATTTTTGTCAATTTTTTTCATTTATACAAGAAAAAATAATGATTTAGACTTCAGGAAAAACAACGGAGAGATTTTCTCATAAGAAAAATCCTTGGATTTCCAAATGTTCTAAGTTCGGTAAGATCGATCTAAGTTTCGAATCTTTTACCGATTTCCATTTAATTTTATAAATAACTTTCAATTTTATTATGTCCGATGTTTTTTTTTGCAAGAAATTATATAAGATTTTGTTGTTTTTTCGATAAGAATTCGTGACGGAATACTTTGATAATTTCTATGACCTACAATAGTCACAATATGTTTAAGTTATATAATTGACAAGTTGAATAGTTCAATGTTACTATTTCTATTTAATTATCTCAATTATATTTTTGTACTAAATTTCAATTCACGCCCCAATAACTCTCCTACTAAGATAATCATACACTTTGTACGTCTGATATTTCGCGCCCAATTAATTGTGACGCCCATAATTAAAAACGGATTGCAACAATGAAAAATTTTCAAAGCGCGCCACATTTTCAACCTTTGCCATTTTCAACTGACATGAAATGTTTTTCTCACACGCAGTTTTTCTATTTTGAACGAACCGCTCTTATATGTATAATATAATATATCGATACAGCGCGATACAATGCCAAAAATTTACTCTGGCAAATACGTCACAGTTTCCCATTCATGAAACAAATTAACAGCGTTGATTAAAAAATACATCAATCGTTAAACGAGAAAATTTTAAATTTTGGACTTTTTTGGTATTAATGAATCATATAATGAGTGTAGACTCGGCTTTATAATTTATTATGATTTATGATTATATTGAATGTATAAAAAATGGGCAGTGTGTATCTTTCAAAATAGATTGACGCGCATTTTCAAGAATTATTCGAATTAATTTAAATTATAACCTTTTATAGACTCATAGTAATGGTCGTTTTAAAGTGTCGTTTGAGCCAGATTGACACTTGAAAAAAAAATGAATGAACCCACGAAGATGGCGCGATACGTCGAATATTCAAATAAACATATCGCGCGATGAATAAATCAGAAATAATATAATCGTCAGATGCATGATGAATGGAGGGGTGATAATTTTCGCGACGCGCTTCTCTTTTTACCGGCCCCCGTGCGTCACCTGGCCGGCATACGTCGTATTTATAGCCAAGCGTATTACTCAGCCGCCGACGCCCACCGGAACGCACATTTTTGCGAACGATTCGAATCTGAGTCGCTTTGCCGCCGCGATCCTTCGATTATTCGATGCTTTTATGCCTTTTTTGATGGTCGCGTTTCGGCACGTTTGGTCCTGAACGCCGCGCGCGACGCAGCTGTCATTGCGATGCGGTTTTCATTTTTTTTTTTAATAAAATGAATTTTTTTTGATGTTTCATACTTCAAAAATTCTGTTGATTGATTCATGTTTCGAAAATAAATCTAATTTTCAAACATGCAATACAATGAACAGCTCTTATACTTGATTTATAATCGTTTTTCACTGAAATGTAAATCGATTAACGCTGAAAACTGAAAAGCGACACAATTTACTAAATAATCTCGATTTCTTCAATCGCCCCCTTATTCTAAGATTAATTTACAAACATTCGCTGTGAGTACTATAAATCGCGTACATTTCAAACATTCAAACGCTGGAGAAAAAACGGAGTGGGTTCAAATCACATTAATTTGTTTGACGCCGTCATAATATATATGCAGGAAAATCCGTCGAATCTTCGAACAGAATCCTTAACAACACTTCTTCCCGTTTTGAAGATCGATCGATCAAATTTGCGTTGGATCATGATAGATCCGAATGTGTCAAAACAAGATTAATATCGGATCAAAGTTTCGAATATATATTTTCGTTTTTCGGCCGTGTCCATTACGAGGTGAACCAGAATATAGATTTTCTTTTTGTTCCCGTCCGAATATTTCTACTTTTCTAAAATAAACCGGTTTCAAACTTGACCCATTTGCGACCGGGCTCGCGGCGCGTTCCCGTTTTCGCGCACTCCGCATTCCCCCTGCGAAATCCGGATTTTGGTTTTTTTTGGTGGCGACTTTTCAGTGTTTCCTCTAATGGCCAGGTTCGTGGCCGACTTCTTTCCGGTTCGTCTCTGAAGTCTATTTTTTTAGTCAAAGTTTTCGCAGTGCCAAAACTAATTTTAGGCCGCATTTAAGCGCGAGCGTTTTATTTTCGAAACCGCCACGTTCTACGGACTTATACAATTCGGAATGGGAAACATTACGCACGATTTTTATTTATGTAATTGACGCATTGTTTGGATGTGGATGTTTTCCTGAATCCTGATTTATATTGATTTTGAAAATCGTTTGATATCGATAATAACATTATTTCTAAAAAAAAAAGTTTAATACGAAACTGAAGGGGCCGAAATATAATATTTTTCCAAGACCATATAATATAATGTTTATTGATAACTGATTTTTCACGTTAAGCGTATTCGTGTTAAACGATTTCTTCTATATTTAAACTTAACTATGTATGTCATTAGTTTAAGATATTTGACCTTTAACTGAACGTTCATTTGTCAAAGTCGATCTTTGTCTTAGATTTCAAACGGATGTTTCATCGATCGTTTTTCTTTGTTTTGAAATCGACATTTTCATCAAACCATATGTTGATTATTTTGACTATTTCAAATATTCAAACCAATAACTCAAAAATCACATTAGCATTGTAGATAATAAAAATTTTATTGCTTTGAAAAAAGATCTAAGATTAAGAAAATAATCAAATCATCATATAACTACTTGACTGTTTAAAAGTTTTTAAATCTTTCCAAAGACTTTCATAGAATTGTATTACAATAAATAAGCAAACTGAACATTACAAAAATCATACAATTAAATTAAACCTTTTAAACTTCAAATTAAACCTTTTACAAATCAAATGATCAGAAAATCTTATTGAGACCTCAATATCAAAAATTAACAATCATCGCTACCGAAAATCATCAAATATCCACACCCATCCATTTGCAATCCTTCTTATAATAAACTCGACAATTTCGACATATAATCAGACAAGTAATTCGCGTTAATTATAAGATCGGATCAAAGTCGGTGCCAAGTGCGAAAATTCATCAATCATTCGCCGATGTGTATCGTCAGGCTGAAGTCATCAAACTGTCCACCGACACGGACAATCTCGATTCACGTTTAAAATGTGTATATTAGATTAGTGGGTGCATTATGTCTGAGGATTATTTATAATGGAAGACGTCTGTGGGTCGTCATACTTGATGATATGCGAGATTATTTTATTAAACGTGTAGGATGTGAACATTGGTTTGAATCTATCGGTTGAGATGATTTAAAATGGGGAATCGAAGTGATCGCACATTTTCCGTTTTGGGCGCCACCTATCTATGGTTCATAGTACTAAAATTTCATAAGTTTGTCATTTATATTATTTTATTCAAATGTTGATGTTACTCTTTTATAACTTGAATTTCATGTTGTAATTTTTATAAGAATGTTTTTCAGTGTGACAAATATAACTCGGATTATTCAAAACTTCAGCGGGTCATCAAACTTTGGCGACGAAAAAACATCCTGCGATTAATCAGATCGTAAAAGTGCGACTGGATCATCTTGAAAACTTTTCGAAAAAAATGTTATCCAAAATCTTGAGTTTCAAATGCGTTTTATGTTTATGAACGATGTGCACCCGGAAAATCCGCGCGTTTTACGACTTATTTAAATTTAATTCGGAAAAAAAACGCCAACACATTTAGACCATTTAGGACGTTAACTGCGCATTTTATGGCAAACATCAAATAAATAAATAATCATTTTCAAAAATACACTTGGACAGCTAACGACTTCGCGTTCGACTGAAAACTCGAAAGTGGAACAACCTAACGAAAGCCCACCGTTCGGAAAATTCTGTTTATTTTCAGAACGCATTGAAATCCATACATTACAATCGCCCGACTACAAACCACATACTTCAATTTGTTCCAATGAATCCATAAATTATATTTTATTAGAATACAGTGTGGCTCAACTAGTGAATTTCATTATTACGAATCGGACATAGATGGCACTGAAAACTAACAATACGTGATCACATTTTACCTCTCTATCTTAATTCTTCTTAATCAATAGATTCAAATAAATCTTTATATCCAATAACTATACAGATTTTTCATTCCAAATTGACCCTTTTTAATTTAAAATTGGTCCTTTTTCACTTCAAATTGACTTTTTTGTTTGAAAAGAGTCAATTTGAAATGAAAACTTGTAATAAAATAATCTCGCATATCATTTAGTATGATAGCCTATAGATGTCTTCCATTTTTACAGTGACCATAGTTTTTTGAAGAAAATAAAAGATATTTTAAAAATCAAAGATTTGTAGCGGACTACGAAAATGATTTTCACAAATCCCTCAATCCCCCCCCCCCCCAATTCGTTCTGTTCTGTTAAAAATGATTATTATTGTCATTAATGTCTGTAGTGTTTGTTTTCTTTCCACGAAAATTATCAATTTAAAATAAACTATATATTTTTCTATTTGAATTAAAATAATTATCAAATAAAATTTTTAAAATGTCCGACACTTTTGTAACATTTTTATTATAAGATTTTTTTTTTAAATTAAGTTGAATTTACAAAATATGTACGTTATTTTCACAAAAAATAATGGGCAATTCAAGAAAATACATAAACCTAAAGAACTGATCAATGAAACAAAAATCTACCCTCTCAAATAAATTACATATGGTCATCGCAAATTCCAAACCCCCAGACACAATTCCCCCACAAATCCAATATACAATTCCAAAACCAATTCCCATCATCAATCATCGACCCACCCTACACAAGGAAAGCACGTCGGATCGAATCGAATCGCGCGATCTCTTCGATACGATTCGACCGGATTTAACTTTGTCCCGCTTATAAATAGCCAGGCCACGTCCACAGGCACAGGCACAGGCCACGTCCACAGACATGGGCCTGTCGGCACGTGCGGGCCTGAACGGGTGTGTGTTCGGGGCAGAAGCGTTCGTGGTCAGCTTGTATGAGACGAGAGCTGTCTATTTGTGGTCCCTCTATTCCGGGGAACAATCAACGGCCGGGCCGGGCTCGTGGACCCAACATCCTCGTCTGTCGACTTTTACTCACCTCCCATCGCATTTTTTCGACTAAGTCTACTTATTATGTCATTGGCGATCAGGAAGTGTTGGAAGTTGGTGGTGGAATGGGGGGTTTAGGGTGTTTTGTTTGGTGGAAAGATATTGCGATGATTGGGTTTATGTATCGGATTGCAATATGGGTATCTATGATTGAACTTGTCAAATTTTGAATATTTTATTAAGTATATTCAAATGATTATACGTATTATGTCATTGACAATGAGGAAGTATCAGGGTTGATGGAGGAATTGGGGTTTTAGGGTGTTTTGTTTGATGAAAAGATGTTGGGATGATTAAATTTGTGTATCAAATTGCAATATGGGTGTCTATGGTTGTGTTTATTAAATTTTGATATTTTATCGCATTTATTCAATCTTGAATACGTATTATGTCATTGGCGATGAGGAAGTATAGGTGGAATGAGAGTTTTAGGATGTTTTGTTTGATGGAAATATGTTGGGATGATTGGTTTTATGTATCGGATTGCAATATGGGTATCTATGATTGAACTTATCAAATTTCGATATTTTATCGCATTTATTTCAATTAAGTTTATGTATTATGTCATTGATGATGAGGAAGTGTCGGTGGAATGGGAGTTTTATGGTGTTTTATTTGGTGGAAAGACGTTGAGATGATTAAGTTTGTATATCGAATTGCAATATGGATACCTATGGTTTTATTGATCAAATTTTAATATTTTATCGCATTTATTCAATCTTGAATACGTATTATGTCATTGGTGATGAGGAAGTGTCGACAGAATGGGTGTTTTAGGGTGTTTTGTTTGATGGAAAGATATTGGGAATTATTGATAGAATGAAGATTTTAAGTTGTTTTATTTAATGGAAAGTACTTGAGATATTGATTTGGTTAAATTCGTGTATCAAATTGTAATACTGGTATCTATGATTGTATTAAAATATTTTATTGCATTTATTTAATTAAGTTTACGTATTATGTTATTGGTGATTAGGAGTTGTTGAGAATTGTGGAATAAATAAACAGTTTTAGTGTGTTTTATTAGTTTTTTTTATGAAGGAAAGATGTTTGTTTTGATTTTAATTCGTGTATTGAGATTTATGATTTTATATGAATAGCTCTTAATGATACTTTTCAAAATGTAATGTTTTCCTTTAGTGTTAAAATTTATTAATTGAATCACTGGTTATGTGAAATTGGCGGAAAAGAGACGGCTCTTGGATGTTCTGTCTTTTTTGTATAACCGGACGCGATGAAAAAATAATTATTGGTTTAAAATTAGTTAGATTTAAATAGATTTTAATTGTAATTATTAAATTTTAATATTCTCGTTTACTTTTTTATTGACTAGGTTTATTTATTATGTCATTGTTGATGAGGAAGTGTAGGAAAATCTTCTTTGTAGAAGAGTTTCGGAATGTTCCGTTAGCTTTTCGTGGAACAATATTTAATTTTGGAATATTATAATTATTTTAAACATAAACGATTTCCATTTGATTCATTTTTATTAAATTTTACTCTATTCTTATTATAAATTTTGAAATAGAATTTTCTTTTTATGAAACACCCAATGGAAAAAAACATGAACGTATTACGAGGATTTTCTGTAATCAAATACGAATACCTATTTTCTTAGTATTTTTTTTCACACTTTGATTCTTAAATGAAATTTATGTGTACTGTTGATTACGTTTATTTTTACAATTTTTTTCATTGCAATTGTCGTACTTTCTGCCAACTCCTATTTTTCTTCCATCACATTTTTAAGTGAGTTTACTCATTATATCGCAGTTGATGAAGAATAATAATAAAATTTCATCGTAGATACACTTTCAGAATATTTTTTAATTTTTTCACTTGTAAATACAATAATTCAAAATTTTCCTATTAATTTTCGCATAGTAACAATAGTTACTTCGAAAATGTGTTCTTAGACATTTCTAAACCGAATCTATGTTATGTTTGTTTCAATGAACGATAAATCATCGCTCAAGCATAATAAAATTCTCATTATATTTATAGATGGAATTCATAAACAGAAAACCTATACCTGTAAAACTTCAAAGAAATTCTTCGAATATTTTTCCGAAAGATGACACTCGTAATAGGTTCTAATTGAAATTTAAAAGTTCTATTACAAATCTCATTCCAGTACATTATATTATAGAACCAAAACGATTTATTTTTGTAAAAGAAAATAAATATATGAATGAAAACAAGTGAAATATACAAAATTATATCAAAAACTGACATTGAAAATTTCACTGAAAACTAACTTAATTTGCGTGTCGCTTTCGTTATGAGGTTAAACTGAAAAAGCGACATTCAGTCCCACAAGAAATTAGATATTAAGTGAACTCAAATAATAAAGCAGGTCCTTGACATAGTGTCGAACAATTTAATTTATTTTTTTCAGAGCCACACTGCTCCAAGGTCTTAGACGTTTGCCAAATTACAGAAATATGCAATGAAAAAATGGCGCTTTTTTGAAAAAAAGCATCGCGGACGGACAAGCTCCATTTCGCTTTTCTTTTATTGTTTTTGAATGTTTTCGGATTTATGTTTATCTTGGTCGAATTCGGCTTGAAAATTGATACCATGTCCAATTACGTTAAATATTTAAATGAAATTATAAAATCGAACGAATGAAAATTTCTTGATTTTAAACAATAATTGCATCATTTGACTTTATTAAAATTTTTAGAGTAATAAATTCGAAACTGAATTTCTGACGCACAACACACGATGAATTCCTTCAAATAATATTCCCAAGTTATATAAATGTATGTTTTGAACGTGTCAGTCTTGGCATACCGAATAAATTGCATGAAATGTTGTGAAAACTCATCCAAAATTCGATGATGAAATTTGTTATTGTTCCCAAGGCGATAAAGTATTTTAATGCAAAAAAATATCTTCTTATATAATTAGATTATATTAAAAGGTAAACGGACTGATGAATATTTGACTTTTCTTATATAAAACGTTCAATCTGAAACAAATGTTATGTATGTTACGCGCCGTTTATAAAATTGTATAGTTCGCATACAACACTTTTGTATGCGTTGTATGCAACATTTTTGCGTTGTGTGTGAACGAAATAGTGGGATGGTGCTTTATTGATGTTTTTCAAAACTAAAATAATTCCTTCATCATTCGAAGTTTGAACTTCTTTTTCATTGTCTTGTTTTCCACCTAGCAAAACTTTGGTCTTGTAGAAAACAACCCGAGATTAAAATTAAAAAAAAAGCCTAACCTAACCATTGACACTCCTAAGACCATGAAATGGAAGGGATGTGGAAACGAAGATAATGAAAAAGAAGAAGTCCAAATTTTAATGAAAAACGTCAACAAAACGCCATCCCTGTATATTATTCGCATACAATACAATACTTTCTGCGTTGTACGCAAACTAAGAAATTTTCGCAAACAACGCATAACACATATACAATATGACAAATAGAGCATATATAATAATATGAATAGTTTGCTTTTATCGTATGAAGTATTACAGTAACAAAGTTTACTATGAGCTTTATCATAGATACCTAGGCAGAAAGCATTTCCCATTCAATGTTATAGTAAAAGTGTATTTTTTCTTTTACAAAAAAGTTTGTTTTGGGTTAGTTTAGGTTTTTTTTAAGTACTAGAAGTGAGATGAATTGTATTTCATCAAAGGAATCTTTTTTTTTTTACAGATTTCTTAGAATAAAATAAAACTTTTACTGATATGTTTTTCACAGTAACATAATATAAAAGGAGGTAAAGATATATCTTTTTAATATTTTATTTACCTAATTTTACTTATACTTGTATTTTAATTGATGAAAATTTATTTTATTTAACAGAAAACCATTCTGCTTTCCATTTAATAGAATATTTATACTCCATGAAAATAAATGTTAAACAAATATTTATATGCATACTTTCTCATTTCTCAAACGATAACTGATTTTCTCCATACGAAACCAAAGAAATTCCATATTCAAAAATATATATATACATGAACCCATTAAAAACCCATTCCCATAGCTTTTCACAATACAATTTTTTCATAGTTTAATTTCCAATTCGTACCCCACACAAAACCACCTACCAAAAATCCCCAAACCCCAATCCCGAACCGCCACCCCCCTGACCCTACCCCGACCTTGCTCGAGGATCTTCACGAGGAAGACGACGACGATGATGATGATCAGAAAGACGAACGGATGGAATCGGAGCGGTGTGTCGCCGCCAGAAATAGAGCGCGAAAACAAACACCAGCGCCATGAAACGATTCTTATACGTTTACGAGAACGCGGTTCAAAATTATTCGAACGCATTATCGTTGTTCGCTAAAATAAAATCGGTTTGCTCGTTGACCGCGCGGATGTGTCGCTTCGGTTGGTAACAATGGTTTGCGATTAGAATGTTTGGGTTTGTTTTTTTTGTGAGGTTCGATGGATTTGATGATAATGAAGTCTTTCTATGTGTTTTTTTTATCTTGGAAGGATGATATACATATGCATATACATTACACTTATTAAAAGAAAGAAAATCGTAACCTAACCTATCCTAGAAAACTTTACCTAATAACAGAAAAATAAATAAATAAATGTAAATTATAAATTATTTGAAAGTACAAATCATACATGTGGAATACCAAACATATATGAAACAACAAAAAACATACGAAATTTTGTATTGAAACTTTTTATATATTGAATATAAATTTAAATGATTCGTTTATATATCTATGTATATATTATGCATATGCATATATATGAACAATAAATAATCGCCATTGTGATAATATTTATAATTTATCGATCTGGAGTTCGATTTCACTAATATTGTAATATAAACATTTTTTTTTCAATTCAAACATCATCATATTCATTTTCAAAACATTTATTCCATAACGATTGATAACTTACGGATTCGACCTTACACTTTTATCCTACTTTAAGTTGCAAGTTCAATATATAACATGTTATTGAACTTCATAATCATTTTGCAAATTCAAAATTATATTGATAGAGAATTTGCGCATTTTTATTTTCGGTCAATCACTTTATTTTGTCGAATGTGTCAATAAATGTATTGTAAAATCTATATATAACTTTTAAATAATCCTGCACTTAAAGTGCGCAAATAATTTGTATTTTAACGAATAAAAATTCATTATAGGTGCTTAAATTAATTTTTTTATGTATTTTATGCGTTATAAGTCCACAAATTAGGTTTGTTAATACATTTTGTACTTTTACGTGTTGTAGGAAGGTGTCAGTTTTTACAAATCATTTTTTCTTAAATCATATAAATTTATACATGCTTACTATTCGGATGGAAAAAGGTGCTACTGTACAACATATAAACCTGAAACTCATTGAAATATGGTTTAATACGGTATAAAGTAACGATATCAGTGGTTGACCATGTACCTGTGGTTGACCACTTCTCAGAAAAATGTAAAAATTAAGTTAAAGACGATAATCTTTCGGAAAGGGTGTGATAGATAATATAATATATAGATAATCTATAAAAATCTTAATTTTTACGTTTTTCTGAGAAGTGGTCAATTATTGGTACATGGTCAATCACTGGTGCATTACCTCAATACATTAATTACGCGTGAATACATTAAGAATCTTAATTTAAACATTTTTATTCATGTTCAAATGTAAATTTGTCAATAAATGATTTACGCACCTAAAATGCAAGATTACCAAGTATTATGATATGAAACTCTTTAAAAAATCTTTTGCAATTCTATTATTTTGAACGATACATAGATGGCGCTGATGATTCACAATACAAGAACATTAAACCAATATCGATTTAACCCTCAACTACGTCCAATCCGAACCGGACAACTGCGCACGCGCCCGATTGCGCAACTTCCGCACCGGAAAACATGGCCAAAACTCCGTCAAGGAAACGATCCCAAGAACATCAGCATCTCGGTCCATAATAAGAAGTGGACGATCGCTCCCACCATCGTCCAAAAAGCCAACGTGCACAGGCCAGAACGAATATAACACGACGCCACACAATAAATACTTCGGCACAATTCCCGGCCGATCGCATTCGTTTTCGGGCTACCGAACGCGGCCCACCTGAAAAAGACACGGTTTTCAGCGTCTGAAAAAATTTTCAGCACCAGAGGTGTATCCGTTGCGATTTTACGACTCGTCAAAGAGTCGTATCTCGATTTCGGAGCTCGTAAATCAGCGGGTAACGCTCCTGTTCCTGTTCTTTGATGTCTTTTTTTCGGGAGGATTGGGTTTGTCGCATGATAAATATGGCGGCTATCGTAAATATATCAAAATAATGGATTTTATGCGTTCAATGTGTGGGATTTGAGGGATGTTGCGAAAATCCGCGGATATTTCTGCGCTGGCCAGATGTTAATGCTTTTGAATGCATATTGTGTGATTCATGAAAATGTGAACCGTTTTAGAATGCATAATTGCATTCATTTTCACACTAAACAAAAATATATACATATTATATAAATTCAAACGAAAATTCATCAATTTTTCATTTCAGCACCGATCAATAATTTTTTAAAAACTTCAAAATCCATCAAATTGACTTATCATAAAAATTATATAATGGTGTGATATAGAATTGATTTTTAATAACATCCACGATCGTGTGATTCAGAAATAAATGTTATTCATTTGGTTTGAATGCGCATCGATCGTATGATCGTTAATTTTATAAATATAGCATTTTTGCTTTTGAAAAAAAAAATTTGAATCGTATGTATATGTGTGCTGTGTATAAAAATACATCGTTTTCTATTTAAGATGTAAGGTGATGGTGGCGTCCTCTGACAATTGTCATTTGAGGTCGTGTTGTAAAATTAGATGTGGGAAAATTTAGGTGGAGTTCATTTCATTGAAAGACTGTAATATATTTAAATATTTTTTTATTATAAACAATACTTCTGGTTATAAATTATTGAATTTTATCATCGTTCTGCAAGATGGAAATTGAATTGATGTTAGATTTTTTCGTTCTTAACAGCAAGCTCTGTAATTAAAATAATAAAAATTAATAAAAAAGTCATATTGTTAAATAATTAATCTCTATAGAAATGTACTTACACGCTCAAAAAGTTAGGTCCGTTGTTGTAAAATTGAGGTTCGCCGCACTGTTAAAAAAATAAAACATTATTATAATATTTAATAACGAATACAATTTAAAAATTATTTGAATGCGTACCTTCATGAAATTTTCTTGTAAAAAGGGTTCGGTGGTGTTCGATTTATGTTCTAAGAAGTTGCCCAAAAACTTTTGACCACTAAAAAATCTAAAAAAGCGTAGAAAGTCTGGTTTGAAGAAGCTCAAGAACAAGAAGTTTTGCTTGAGAAAATCGCCTGATTTGTTCAAGAAGTCCAAAAACAGGAAGTCTTGTTTGAGGAAGTCCAGGAATAAGAAGTCTTGTTTGAGGAAATCGCCTTTTGTTCAAAAAGTCCAAGAACAAGAAGTCTTGTTTAAGGAAATCTTTCAAAAAAAGTCCAAGAACAGGAAATTTGAGGAAATCACCTTTGTTCAAGAAGTCCAAAAACAGGAAGTCTTGTTTGAGGAAGTCCAGGAATAGGAAGTCTTGTTTGAGGAAATCGCCTTTCTTCAAAAAGTCCAAGAACAGGAAATCTTGCTTGAGGAAATCACCTTTGTTCAAAAAGTCCAGGAATAGGAAGTCTTGTTTGAGGAAATCGCCTTTCTTCAAAAAGTCCAAGAACAGGAAATCTTGCTTGAGGAAATCACCTTTGTTCAAGAAATCTAGGAATAGGAAGTCTTGTTTAAGGAAGTCCAAGAATAGGAAGTCTTGCTTGAGGAAATCGCCAGATTTTTTCAAGAAGTCCAAAAATAGAAAATCTTGAGCTAGGAAATCCAGGAACAGAAAATCTTGCTTGAGGAAATCCATAAATAGGAAATCTCCTGATTTGCTTGGAAGGAATTTTTTCAAGAAGTCTTGTTTAAGGAAATCCAAGAAAAGAAAATCTTGTTTCAAAAAATCGCCAGTTTTGTTATCGACGAACTTGGCGAGGAAATCCAAAAACATGAAATCGTTGTTGAGGAAATCGAGGAAAAGAAAATCTTGTTTTAAAAAGTCCAAAAACATAAAGTCTTGCTTCAAGAAGTCTCCAGATTTGTTGAGGAAGTCCAGGAACATGAAATCTTGAGGTATTTTGTTTTCTAAGAATTTAAGAAAATCGAGGAAATCTTGTTTAAGGAAGTCTCCTGATTTCTTGTCCACAAAGGCAGCCAGGAATTTTACACAGCTCAAGAAAAGGAATGGTTTGTTTTCAACGAAATTTTTCAAGAAGTCCAGGAATAAGAAGTCTTGCTTGAGGAAATCCAAAAACATAAAATCTTGCTTAAGGAAATCCAAAAAGAGAAAATCTTGACTCAAAAAATCGCCAGATTTGTTGAGGAAATCCAAAAACATGAAATCTTGTGGGACTTTGTTTTCCAAAAATTTGAGGAAATCCAAAAAATCTTGCTTGAGGAAATCTCCTGATTTTTTGTCAACAAAGGCACTGAGGAATTTTACGCAGCTCAAAAAAAGGAAGGGTTTGTTTTCAACAAATTTGTTCAAAAAATCTAAGAACAAGAAATCTTGTTTAAGGAAATCCAGAAAAAGGAAATCATTTTTCAAGAAATCCAAAAACAGAAAATCTTGTTTCAAAAATTCAACAGATCCAACGAATTTGTTTAGGAAGTCGAGGAATAAGAATTCTTGGTTAAGAAAATCGAGGAAAAGGAAATCTTGTTTTAAGAAATCCAGGAAAAGGAAATCTTGTTTCAAAAAGTCACTAGACTTATTTTCAACAAAATTATTAAGGAAATCAAGGAACATGAAATCTTGAGGAACTTTGTTTTCCAAGAATTTCAAGAAATCAAGGAAGTCTTGCTTGAGGAAGTCTCCAGATTTGTTATCAACGAAGGCGTTCAAAAATTTCACACAGCTCAAGAAAAGGAATGGTTTGTTTTCAACAAATTTGTTCAAGAAATCTAAGAAAAGAAAATCTTGTTTAAGGAAATCCAAGAACATAAAATCTTGTTTTAAGAAATCCAAGAATAAAAATTCCTGGCCGAGAAATTCGCCAGATTTGTTTTCAACGTTCTTATTCAAGAAATCCAAGAACATAAAATCTTGGGGCACTTTGTTTTCCAAGAATTTCAGAAAATCAAGGAAGTCTTGCTTGAGGAAGTCTCCGGATTTTTTGTCGACGAAAGCGTTCAAAAACTTCACACAGCTCAAGAAGAGGAAAGGCTTATTTTCGACAAATTTGTTCAGGAAATCTAAAAACAAGAAATCCTGTTTCAAGAAATCCAAGAAGAGGAAATCTGCTGTCACTTTCTTCAGGAAATGTCCGGGGGTTTTTTCAGCTTTCTTCAAGAAATCCAAGAACAAGAAGTCACCGGAGTTATTCTTCGCCATTGACAAGAAATCGACTTGAGCCATTATGTTTTATTGGAAAGATCAACACTGCTTCACAAAAAGTTTTCTGTAACAAAAGATTCAGTATGAAAATTAATGACTTAAATTTTAAATTTGCAACAAAAAAAACTATACAAAGAATATATGTAGTTAAGTACATACTAAACAAAATTTTCAGAACGCTTGAAACTTTTTAATAAAAATTGTACTTATATTTTGTATATAAATATAAAATTTATTAAACTAATTAAAATTATATAATATTTTGACTGTTATATTAAAATATGTACTTACAGTTAGCCTATGCGTACTGCACGACTGATGCCTTTGAAAATCGCTACTTCGTGTTTTATACCCGTAAAAGCTTTAGTGGAAATGGTAGGGGAAATTCCTACCCAATCAAAAACTACCAAAACAACAATTCGATGAGGATTCACGTGATTTATTTTATCTTAGCGGCTAGCGTAATTTTTTTATTTTTCTTTCCAATTTACCGTAATGTTATCTCTAATAGTGATAAACAACATTTTTTTTACTAAATGATACAGTTTTTTTAATATTTAAAGAAAAATGAATTATTTTATTTTAATTGAATCTTAAATTAAATTGCATTGATATCATATATTATATTACCATGTTTCTTTTTTTTTTTTCAAGAAAACATTATATCATATATGTATGAAATTCAATCTATCGTAATTTTTTTCTAATCTGATAATCACTGATTTTTTATTTATTTAATTACTTATTGGAGAAATGGTGAAAAAAAAAATTTTTTTAACTTCGAATTCAGCCTTATACAAATCAAATTCAACCCTTTTAAAATCAAATGCGGCCTTTTACGAATCAAATTCAACCTTTTTCAAATCGAATTCAAACTTTTACAAATCAAACTCGACCATTGAAAATGATTTTTATATATAGATTACAGGATTTAAATACATATCTAGAAATAAGTATTAGTTAGGGCAATATGATCATCCATAAGAAAAGATCGTTTATATTTTCGTTGTTCTGAATATTAAAATCACCAACTTATTGTGAGATTATCAAAATCAAATTGAATTGTATTTAACAATAATTATATTAATAATACACCTCCAATGTTTGAATTTGACTTGTAAAATGCTGAATTAATTAATATAATTTGAACCATAATTAAATCGGAAAAGTTATTTGATATGATTAACAAGTGTTTTTTTTTTTATTTTGCAAAAAAATGTTATGAATATCTGACCAAGTTGTAATGTTATTGTTTTGAATGTTAATTATTTATCAAATATATAAACAAATTACGTAAGCAAAATGGGGAAAAACGTTTCATTTAAATATCAAGGGAAAATTTATTTGTCAAATTAAATAAATTTTGCAATATGCAAAATAAATAAATAAATTAACAATAACAACATAAATTTTTATAAATTTTACATGAATATTATATTTCATATAAAATCGATTGAGTAGTAGTAGTAGTAGTAGTAGTAATAGCATTAAACCGATTAGTAGTTTTGATTGTTTGTAAATAAATTCCACATGCATTTTTCTCTAGACACAATAACATCCAATTGATAATATTCATTCAAACAATTGTTAATGTTGTCAATACTATAATTTACCAGTTGCATCTGGTTTTCGCGAAAAACATCATAATTATAATACATGACCCGACTTTTGCAAGTTGTGCACAATCACATCAGTTGATACAATTGGCATGTGCCTATTTTTTATCATAAAACCATCAAATCGTGACAATTTAATGCTTACACAATATCAAAATGAAAGATCAACAGTATCATTTTCAATATATTTATTTTGCAATTTAAAATATTCCTTTTATGACAAACCTTTCAAATCCTTAGATTTGAAACAGTTAAATATAATAAAATTAAAATATTTGTATAAGTATATTATAATTTTTTATATATTATATTTTAAAAGCATTCTTAATAATAAAATATTATTTTACGATATATCATAGGTTTATTATATAAACATATTTTATATATGAAAATATTTATCTCCATACTCTATGTTATACCTATTGTAATCTTCGATTATATTTCGTTTATCATTATATAAAGATTTATTACTCGCTTCACTGTTAACACTGATCTTTTTTAGAATTAGTTTTCTTTTGAGATGACTCTTCCGGAGGTGTAGTAACTAACGGTTTGATGCAACTATCGAAAATATCTTCTAAAAGAACTATTACTCCAACTACAGAAAGTCCTAATAGGAATCCCTATGAAATATAAATTATCAATGAAATTCTGAAATATTTTTTAAAACAATAAATAAATATATATTTTTTTATCTAACCATACTTCCTCCGAAATCAGCCAAAAATAATGACCAATCATAACTGTGGTTTTCTTCATAAATTGAAATCAATTTGTTGTTAAAATATATAAACAGCTATATTAAAAAATATATTAATAATTATTAATTATAGATATCGATATTCATAATATTTTTATTTTATTATATCACCTGTGTTTGCAATTTTTCTGGACCGTTCTTATCAATCCATTCGCCTGTAGATTTGTTCCAAATAGTCATTGAATTTCGATCTACTACAAAAATATTATAAATCGATGATCTGCAACGCTGTTGGCAAATGCAGTCTCCTGATTCTAATGAACTAAATCAAGACTCAATTTTATAATCACCAAAAAGTATGTAATCTAAATGAATTTTATAAAATTATCACCTCATATATGCAAAAATTAAATCTCTCATACTTGTATAATTATTACAATAAGGAACATCTACGTTCATCCAAGGCCCGGAGCAATTAACTTTTTTTATTATATTACTCCACCTGCATTCTTGTTCGCACTTTGTTAAAATAATCAATTTATCATTATAAGGAAACTTAAAATAATAAAACAGAAAAATCAATCTCACTTGATTTGTACTGTAGTCGCTTCCATGTTGGCATTTTTTAGGACCATTTGGTAACATATTTAACTGTTGAATTCCCAATTTCACTTCCAACTCTTCTCCGATGTTGACGTATAAATGTTCCATTAAGCTTACAGATAAGTATTCTATTATTCAAATAGCATGTTAATTAAAACTGAGATGAACGTATGGAAATATTTTCAAAGTTTATTGATAAAATTAAATTACCTGCAAAAGGCTCGTCTGTTTCATGAATGAAAACGTGGTATCCAGGTGGAACAGTGCTTGGAGTTTTATCTATATCTGTCATGGAATGATTTAACACCACTGAGTACCCAGTTTCTTTCGATACTATCGACGGGTAAACTTTAGGATAAAAAGTTTGACATTGTCCTAATAGAAAATGAATACTATTGACGACCTCGACATCTAACAATAAAGAATAATTGATAAAAAATTTAAAAAGATTCTCTGAATAAGTAAATGAAAAATTACTTTTATTCAAAATATCAACAGCAACAGATATAACATTTTCTTTGTCACTATATGTTGCCTCTTTCCAGAAATCGTCAAGATCGACATTCTCAAAATCAAACATTTTCCATTCGGACGTGAATCGAGGATGAGCATATAAACCATTTTGCTAATTTAATATCAAATCACTTTATTTTCTCTTTTAAAATACATATTTTTTTATATTTCTATTTTCTTACCTGCAAAACGTCATTTTTGTATGGTGGATCTCTGCAAATAGTAATCGCAGGATATTTTATTGTATCATTGAAATCGAAATGTGTATACGTCGATATCGGAGGATTATTCAACTTTCGCAAACATTCACCGATCTGTACAATAATTAAGATATCAATTCGACATCATTATATTTATCTACGCCTCTCAGTATCCGGAATTATCAAACAGATTTTTTATGTTATTTATAATATTTCACCGTTAACTATTTAGGTTACTGAAAGACCGTTTTATATATTATCAAATATTCATGTAAAAAAATATAAACTTGCCTGATAAACGACCACCACTGTACACGTAAGTAGAACTGACGATCTAATTATTTGTTTTGGCCCACTCAAGCATTTAGTGAATTTATCTTTGAACGTAAGCTTTTTCCGTTGTTCGGCATCAGCTTTTTCACTCATAGTGAATTAAAAGAGTATACAAATGGACATGTCCTGTTGGTTGAGATATTTTGATCATACTGATGGTAAACGACCACAAAATTCACTTTATCTTTCTTTTATGTATTTATTGATCATTCATCGTGATGAGAAATGGGTTATAAATCTGACAAATACCTTTACGATGCGCTTAATATGAATCGTATATCATCGTATATCTAATTGAAGCATTGTAGATTTATGATCTCGATGGAAAAACAATATTGTATAATATATTATGTAAGTGTTATGGGAACAAAAAAATATATAACAGATTCAAAAATCTTTATTACCTGGAAATTTTATAATACAAACTATTTTATAACTAAAAATATAACTAAAATAAAATATTTACATGTGAAAATTTAAGAATTTTACTGTTTTGTTTTTGGAAACCTTATCTAATTTTTCATAATAAATAGGAGTTCAATGTTTTTAAATGGCTTTCTGAATTTCGATTAAATATATTTCAATAAATAAACAATCAAATAAGAGACGCTTAAAACGTAACGTTTGTGTCTTACAAATTAATATGTATATGAATTGGTAACAGACTTTGTCAATCTCACAATATCCATAACATTAAGATAAATAATATGGCAAACTGTTTAAATGACTGTAAAGCACATTAATAATTTAAAACATTCTATTGACGAAAAATACTGATATCAAAAACATTAATGTTGTTTGTATGTATAAAGTATTAGAACTCGAAGTCGAGGAGCCGATCTTTTTAATTTTGTTTATTGTATCATTAGCGAATTTCTTCAACACACTAATGACTGGTTTTGTGTCACATGCAGTGCCTCGGATAGCGTCACTTACAGATGCGGTCAATATTCTAAAATTGATATCGTTGTAATCTAAAGTAGAATACATAAACACTGGTAATCTATCGGACAACACCCATAAATTTCCTTTATTGCAAACTTTTATATCGTTAGGGAAAACCATCGTGGAGTTGCTCATGTAAATTCTTCCTTGAGATTCAATTGTATAAGCTTTGTTTGTAGTCTTCCAGCACGCTATAGCATTCAAATTGACCAAAGCATAGAACAATACTCCGGTTGTTTTATCAACGAATTCTACGTTAGATTGAGCATTAGGGCCTCTATTTCCTAACAATTTGAACTCGTCAAAACTATCTTTAGCCAACATTTCATCCCTCAATATTTTTGTCGATACTGAAAACTCATTTGTGCTAGCTAATGGGTGAAAATAGAGCGTACTGTAACCGTCTGGGCCAGGAGCTGATAAACCTAAACCGAAAAGAGCATCGCTCCATTGGAAATTGATTCCGGTCACATTGAAATCTCCAGCGAGTGGATCGGGATGGAAATAGTGGTGTTTCACTCTCCATGAAGTTTGAGAACGCCAAGAGTAAACAACCAATCCGGGGGCTCCGAGATCAGCAGCATAAGCATAACTGTCTTCACATGATGTATCTTCGACTGCAATATTTGCGAATAATGATTCTTCTTCGATTTGAATCGGTGGTATTGTGTAACGTCTCAACAGCTGATCGGTTCTTAAATCGTATACAACAATCTGTGGTTGGGATATGACAGTTACATTTCCAACGAGATCTGAAAGACCACTGTCTAATACCCAAAGACGATCACAACGATCAGCACGCATCCGGAATGGTGATACTAATTCAGGGGCACTTCCTTCAACAAATCGATGAGCAGACCAGTTTGGGTATGGAATTAGCTTAGGAGATTTAGTACTGGTATCTATAAAATAATATTATGTTATTTTTCAAAATGAATTCAGTAAAATGTGTTTTGAAAAAAAGCTATACCGTTTAATGTAAAGTATGCAAGTGAAGCAGGAACTCCTGGTTTCCATCTTGGGACTGTAACAAATACCCTATTACCAGAAACTTCTAAGCCGACTGGAACGTTATTTTCAGGAATAAAATCTTCATTTTTGATCGCTTCCTCTCTCATAGCTTCACTGGGATAAGCAAAATCCAATTTTTTCCATTCGAATGCAACTTCCAAATTGTCCATAGCCGTTGAACATGATAAATGCAAACAAACCAAAAAGGCTTGTAGAAGAAAACCTTCCCTCATTCTGATCAACATTTTTCTGGAATTCAAATAAAGTAACAAGATAAGTAAGTGTATATCATTTTCATGAAATTGATGTTGCTGATACAAAACATTATAAACATATCAATTACGATAATTATATAAGTTCTACGCAATACGTTATATAAAACGTAGAAAAAATTTGCTATTCTTTTTGCAAACATCACAATACGATCAAGGTTATTGAATATTCAAAAAAAATATTTAGCTCACTTGGAGTTTCCAAACGAATTCTTAGTATTAGTATATAAAAAAATATAAACAAATTACTTTTTTTTTAATTTATGCGGAAAATCTATATTCAAAATACTTTTTCTAAATATCTTAAACGTCAAATGTTATAAACTCATTATATTTCTGCAATTGTAACAATTTTCTGAAGAAAAAATTCATCACGAAATAAAATGAAAGTAAATTATAACAAAAAGTATAATAGACATAAAATTGCAATCGAAATTTAAATAATATAATTTCGCACCCAAACGCAAAAAAGTGTAGCCAACCACAAAAAAACTCATTAACAAATTTTCATCGGTTAATTTCATCATATCTCTGATAAATAATATACGACCCGCAATAAATTGGCGGCATTTCCGAATACAAAAATCGAATAGTCGTTTCGCTTTCCGACCGGTTATGGCCGGATAAACGCGCGTTTTATTTACGAAGGGTTCGTTTATCGCGCGATTTTCAAACTTTTTGCAAATCGAAAGCGATTCGAGCGGACGATTTTCGATGCGCTCCATCGGTGTATTTTGAAATTTGGATTTTCGTTTTATGAAAATTTTTTGCGCTTTTTCATAAATGGCGTTTGCCGATTTGCCAATCGATTTGTTGTATGGTTACGTTTCAGATCGTTTATAACCATTGTTTCGTTGTCTTCAAAAGTGAGGACAATGGTCGTTTTTGTTTTGATTTACGACCGATGAATAATGAGCGGGAAATGTTTTCAGGTGAAACGGAATGTCGGGTGATAAATATTTGTTGGAAGATGTTTTGTTTCCAGATGTTTCAGTAATTTGTTTGTTTTGATTGTACATTGATTAATTTGATTGTTGGACATAATTTTGTTTTGACATCAAATATTGTTTGAAATAAATAAGATGATTCGCTTTGTCATTAAAATTTGATAATATTTGATTGAAACTTTTATAAATTTTTACGAATTTCAGACTCAAATAGTGACGTGTTGTTTCGTTACGTTAAAAATCATCAAAATAATACTTATATAACATCAATTATATTTAAAAAAAAATGATATAATATTGTAAAAGTTGAACAATAACTATACATAGTTATATTCGAAAAAATGTCATTTTTAACCATTTATTTAAACAAAAAATTGGATAGGATATTAAAATTTGCAATTAGATATCCATGATAGTCTTTTATCAACAACAATGCAACAAAATTTGCAATAGTAATTGTTTAATTTGTTGTTTTTGCATTCGAAACGACACGCGTAACGAGGCCACGTGCACACACGATGCACTTGACACGTTTATCGAAAACGAATAAAATTTAAAAAAAAATTAAAAAACATATCACATTTGTTAAATAAACATGCATTGTGTTACTGTTTGATATTTACGGTTCAATGAGTATTTTTTTAATATCAAAAATTCGTATTTTTAGTACAAACGAAATTATCAAAGTAAAGAAAGTCATGTTTATTTTTTGTGATAGATAATTTTTTTATATGAAAAAAATGCATTTTTCTGTAGAAAAATATGTTGGGGATTTTCATATAACCCATTTTCTTAGAAATATTTAACGAAAAAAAATTGATAACGAATCTTTATCTAAAAGTTCGCCAAGTTCAATGAAATAATTTGTTTTAAATACAAACTATGATTTTCGATATGTATTGAATTAAAAATAAAATGATAAATCAACATATTTATCGAAAAACTATACACTTTCAATTTCAAAATTGATAAAATAAAATTGAGGACATATTCAAATGATTCATTATTCAATATATGGGACATATATTCAAATAATTCATTTTCATCACTCGATATTAATAAAAAGTAAAATATACATTTATTGAGGACACGTATATATAGGACATATACAAATGGTTCATTATATACAGGACATATATACTACAAATGATTCATTTCATCTCACCTCGATATACCTTCGCATATCATTGTACAATTCGAAAAAACAAAAACGACTCATTGTTGGACATCGCAAGCAAGGTTCGTTGCGAAATTGCGAAAAAGGGAGGCTTTTAATATCGCAAAATCATATATATATATGTCATTTATGCGTGTATATACACATACATTATGTATTTTTCGGTATTTAAAAAGGCGAAAATCCAATTAAATTCGAAACGTTGCGCTGTTTGCTTTGTTCTTTGTAATTAATCTATTGTTCCCGTGAAACAATGGACCGAATTGCGGATTTTTCCACGTGTAATAAAGCGTGAGAAAAATAATTGTAATCATTGACAAAGTATTAATTAATTATATTTTTTTGATGAATTTGTATGAAAATTGCGTCTATGTTATTCAAAGACATCTGTTGTTGATGAATAAAAGTATTTATTTTGAAATTACAGTTTCGTTCAATATTCAAATATTAATTTTAATTAATTCACATGTATGTTTGATAAATTTTATATATTGTATATGTAAATATATTAATGATATGAAAAAAATATATGTATTTACACGAAAAGTAATGAAGTGATTATAAAAAGAATTAATATATTAGTTTTAAAAACGAAAATTGTCGTATATTTTGTAAAATAAAAGGTATTTTGTAGATGTTGAAAATAAAAAAAATGAATATGTCAGTAAAAAATGTCAGTAGAATGATATAATATTTATTGAGTTTTAAGTGAAAAAATGGCAGTAAGTTGACCAAGCGGAAAAACGTACGGTTCGAAAATGGAAATGTGGAATGTTAGAATGGCGTCCGATGGAGTGTAAAATAAAACAGGAAATACCAAATGGAAGATGGAAGAACTAGATTAGAAAACTTTTGAATTATATTGAACGTGATTTTTCAAGCTTTTTATTAGCTTGTTTATGATCAAAAGCAACAGGAAAAGTATTCATCCACAAATGGATGGATTAAATTTTTGAAACATCAAAAAACTATATCAGTGTGCAGCCTTTATAACATGACATTTATGATACCATAAAAACTCGAACATTTTTCCTTATCGTGACAAGAAAAAATAATTTTCAAACAGCTTAACATTATAACAACGAAATGTCATGCGATCAGGTTCATCCGCTGACCGCACCGCATATCACTTAACTGAACTAATCGATCAAAACCGACGTTTCAAAACAGCAAAACGGTTTCCCGTTCGATTGGAAATCGAAAAAATACTAATTGAAGATTAGAGGTCGAGTCGAATTCCGTTTCGACCTTAAAATGCCGGAATATCGAACGATTCGATTTGACGAAAAGAGTTTGCAAAAACGTCAACCTTCGTCATTGACCCAATAAAACAGAATCTGACCGTCAATGTCGACGCATTTATGACAAACGTGTCTTTTTTTCTGATTCAGAAAACTGTGAGTAATAAAAGTGGCGTTTAATTTGAAAAATTTGAGTTTGAAAGTTTTTTTTAATTTATTTTTAAGTGCTGAATACTTTGTGATTGTAAAGTCGTTAAAATATCAATGGATATGTTTCATGATTAATCATTTTTGAATTTTTTTCAAATTAAAATCATGATCTGATTATGAAAAATAACATTTTGAAATATTTATTAGATATAATAGGATATTATAGGATAAAATAGGACATTATACGATAAAATGGGATATTATAAGATGTAAGAGGACATCATAGGATATTATAGGTTAAAATAGGAAATTATACGATAAAATAGGATAAAACGGGACATTATAAGATAAGATGGGACATTATACGATAAAATAGGATTAAATGAGATATTATAAGACGTAACATGATATATGATATTATAGGACAATAGGATATTATATAATATCTATTGTATTTAACAATTTCGTTTTCGTCACTGTTGGACTTTCACTATGTGCAAATTTTATTTCATACATAATAATTTTCAGTATACTTTCTGTTTCTGAAAATTTTACGAAACAATACATGAGTCAATACAAAAATACGTTTTTAGTCATTCGTTATATTTTTTGTTGATAAGATTAGCGTGATTTTCAATGTTTCAAATGATTTATGATCATACATGCAAAAACCGATTAATCATCCGCTGGAATTTCCGAAATCAATACGAACGAAAAAGGCACCTCTCATGTGAAATTTTGAGTGCATCGCAAACATCAATTATAATATCGAATCACAGATTTATTTATAACAGTTTCACGTATTTTATTTTTTCGACATGTCTAAATTCGTATAAATAGAAAATATTTTCGATTGACGTCAATTCGTTATAATATATGTATTTTTATATTATAATATCAATTTATTCATTATTTTCGATTATTATATTATATTATATACGTATGTTATAGTGAAAATTTATTATAGAAATAAAGATTGCCGTGTACAAGATACACTATATCAAAAAAAAAATCTGACCTAACCTAATCTAACTAAAATCAACCTTTTTTATGATCGGTAAAAATACAATTTCATGAAATTATATTCAAATGATAAAAATGTAGGTTTTGGATAAAAATATCGCCCTGCTATTTATAAATGATAACAATTGCGCAATTTTTTTTTACTATCTCATAATTCAACGGTCCCATACAATTATTTAACTAACAGGTTAAAAATAACCCGCACGCTCAACAATAAAGCAATATAACGAAAATAAATTTGAATAGAATTCTCAAACCTTTCGAAACGGACAACTTTTTCCATTTCGAGCGCTGAGATCAAAACGAAAATTATGTAATTTACTCGGTCGGATACTTACAAGTACAATTTTTTTTTGTTACAATCGCACTCTGATCGATTCGTTATTGAAACGGGTGTGGTGAATTTCTCTGTAGGAGGTCGTATGCCTCGGGCGAATATTCGCCTCGATTTAACCCCGACGAATGATTGTAAATCGCTCTACAATTATTTTTATAGGTTATATTCGATGCGTATTTAGGTTAGGTTTGGAATGTTGGAGATTCTCGCGACGTTTAAGGTTATGTTGGAAAATATTGGACTATTAGAAATGTATTAAAAGTTTATGATTTGTTTCTGTTGGTTTTAGTAATGATATTTATGGTAAATTTGTTATTTTTTAATCGTTGAAAACTCTCATGTCATTTTAGGTTATTTTATAAGACGTTGAACTCATAGAAATGTATTGAAAGTTTACCATTTGATTCTAAAGGCCTTGAAAATGATATTTATGCTGAATTAGTTATGTTTTAGGTTGCGTTTTGATCATTGAAAATTCTCATGTCATTTTAGGTTATGTTGTAAACTTTTAAAATATAAAATATAAAGCTTAAAAAAATGTATTAAAAGTCTGTAATTTGTTTTTGATGAATTTAAATGAATTAGCTATATTCTGTAATAGTATTTATGCTGAATTTGTTATTTTTTAACCATCGAAAACTCTCGTGTTATTTTAGAAAATATTTAGCGAATAAAAATCTAAAAATTTGGTTCTGATGGATATTCGTCTCAAATTATTCATGAATAATGATAAAATGCTCTGTAAAAAAATAATTTAGGTTATTTTTTTTATATAGTTTTCCTAATACAATTTTCCGAGTCAACTTTAAAAAAGCATATCCATAAAAATGCACAAAAGTTATCCACACATATAAATATTAGCATAGACCAACGAAATGTTCTACAATTCTCTTTACACATTTGATTTACCGTATTTCAGGTTATGTTCCGTCCATTGTAAACGCGTCGTTTTTAGGTTATACACCATTTTAGGTTATGAAGCGTCTAACTCACAAACGCGCACAAAAGCCGGCCCAAAACAGAAACCACAAAACCTCATTGTCAAATCCAAATGCATAAAAGTTTCTTAAACATTTTCTAACGGACATGATCTCACCTCGCATGTGACCGTTCGAAATTGTGGTAATTGTCAACGTAAACATCGGACAACGACGATAATTTGACACGTACGTGAGCCTCTCTAAATATCACTTTATGTATTATATACATTTTCCGCTAAACGTGTGTAATTTTGGAATGTACTTAAGTATTATATTGTTGCTATTTGAACTGTCGATGGGTTTTGGTATTTGAGCTCGAAGCTGTAGAAAGTTATTTGATTGGGTTATGTATAATTGAACGTCGTTATGTTGTAATTGGGTGTTTGGATAGTATCTTGTTAATTTGTTCAATGAAGTTAATAAATTGGATGTTTCATTGGATATTTAAATAATTTTTTTTAAAAGATGAAATAAAAAATAGTTAACGAGTCAACTATTTTTCAATTTCCTGTTTTTCTTTTGCTTTTTGTAACAGAGGTGTTATTGAGTGATGAGTAAAAAAATGACACAAACGTGTTAATTAAATGACAACGTAAATTAAAGATGAGTCAAAGATTTCGTACTCTTTAACTAGTGAAGAATGCAATACATTTTTTTTTATATCTTATCGTTTTCATTTAAAATTTTCAATATGTACGTAAAAGTTCGTTATATTTAAAATTTAATAGAAATATTAATATTTTTTTTTAATCATAGTAAAAAAATTATTATTATTATTATAAATTTACTAACTTTAACAATAAGAATATAAAAAATGAGATTAAAAAAGATTAACAAGATTGCTTTTGCTACGAAAGGCACACGCAGACGGTCAACGCAAAATACGAATGAAAGTCAACGTAATTTACTTTTATACAAAAAAAAAAAAATAATAAAAAGGCGTTCAATCACGTAGACGTATTCATGCAACTCACGTGCGTCGTTTTAAAATCAAAGTAAACGTTACGTGCGATCTCGACCGCCGCTCCTCAAACCCACAGATCCCTCGAATCCGAATAAAAGCAACAACTCCACACGTGCACGATTTCGCAATTTCTCGTCCGTCTCGCAACACTTTCGCGCGCAACCGCTCGAAAGCTTCCACAAAAAAGCCAAACAACCGCGAAAAAAAACAGCCGAAACGAACCAGCCTAGAAGCGAAAGAAACTCGTCCGAGCGCCCAACTATTTGGCGACGAACCGGTGACCTCAACTGCTTAGAGAGTCAACGCCCCCGGGGAACAGTTCGAAATCAAAACGGCGATCTAAAGCCTCGTTTATGCATATTTACGTTTTTGCAGTTTCGCGAGGGTTTGGCGCTTACGGTGTGCGCGCGTCGGTGTCTCCGGTGGGTTTGGCTGGCGATGGCAAGGTGTCTGTCTGTGGTGGACGTCCGCGGAGTACTGGTCGTTGTATGGTGTGATGGTGGGTGGTGTCGGCCTTGGCAGTTGCGCAAGTGCCGCCCCTTCACCAGCCTTCTTGGACGAAGAAGTGGAGGAGATGCGCGCGCAGAGTGGTCCAGAAGCGCCAGATTTGAATTCGGAGCGTTTCCGTTTCCGATGTCGAGATGGGTTTGGTTTGTGGGATTTGTGGTTTTAGATGGGTCGGATTTTGAACATTTCAAAAGGCTGTCGTCATTAGCAGCTTATTAGTTGTCGATTGTAGGACAAAGCCTTGCCAGACAGATGTGGTTGACTACCAGGGTCTACTACTACTTAATAGGGTCGGCAAACTTTTTTTGGAAAGGGCCAGATAGTAAAAATTTAAGATTCAGGATTGTCGTCATTAGCAGAGTATTAGTTGTCGATTGTAGGACAAAGCCTTGCCAGACAAATGTGGTAGACTACCAGGGTCTATACTTACTAGGGTCGGCAATTTTTTTTTGGTAAGGACCAGATAGTTAAAATTTAAGATTCGGTGGGCCGAATAGCAAAATCGAAGATATTTATACAGGGATGTCGTTTGGGGGGGCGGTTGCTCCCACCCTAAAATTTTGGAGTTTGAATAAATTTGAGAAGTGTCGAAAAATTTTAAAAAGCGTTGATCTTTTTTTAGGGAAAAAAATTTTGGGATTCGAATAATTTTTGGCTTGCCTCTCCCCTTGGAAAAATCTGAAATGACGTCCCTGTATTTATATGGGTAATTGTATTTAAATAGCGACAAAAAAAGCTCAAAATTTTAAAAAGTTGAAACTAATTGAAAAATAATTATTTTAAAATTCAAGTGCTAGTTTCAAAGAATATTTTTATATGTAGATAATCTCAAAAAAATAAGGATTAATGAATAGCGCCGAAGAAAATTTTCTATTCTGTTTTTTTATTGATTAAATGTAACGCAAATTTTTCTAAAATGCATAATTTTGGAAAACTTCAACTCACTTCCAATCGAGGGTCTGACAGAAGCTCCTCAATTGTACGATTAAATGAATTTTAAAATATGGAAATTTTTTCTACTTGTATCAAGTCCTGAAAAACGCTTTTGTAACTGTAGTTATTTTCCAATCGGAGGCCATAAGGCAAGTTCATCCTATAGGTTAATCCGCCATTGCACTTGGCCCATTTTATTTTTAAATTAATTTAAATGGAATAATTTTCCTAGAGGAGAAAAGGGAGGATGATTTTTCTTTTGAGGACAAGGTTCTCAAAAGACAATCCTCATAAAAGACGTCTGGTCAGCTTAAATTTATAATATGATGACGACTTATCATTCTCTGCAATAAAAGTGAATACTTTCAATAGTTTTCCTCGATGAATTATTCGGTGGAAAATTTTTCGACGTATTGTTGCCAACTTTTGCAAACATGGTTGTTTTTATCGCAATCTTGATCAAGTTCGTTTAGTTTCTATTAAACTTTATCAGTGAACGTAATCAGTGTTAAATGCACATTGTTTCGAAAAATAATTCTGAAATCGTCAATTTGCAAATCGTGCCGCTTGAAAAAATTTGCAATCTAGATAAGGATTTCGCTGAAACATTCGCTCAAATTTATTCACCGATGAAAACCGCAAGCCTAGATTAACGATTCCATCGAAAACATAACGAAACGTCTATTTTTAAATTCGAAGACTCTCAAAGAATTCAAATCGATGTGTGAACTTTCAATTTTCAAAATCTCGTTCAACCCGATTTCGAACTCACCTTTCGAAAACCCCACAAATCAATATGCATTTTCACATGAGTCAATCTAATTTAAATCCAAAAACCCAAATTTCCGCATATTTTCGAAACCATTCGAATATGCAACAACAAACTTACCTATTCTTAATTGGTCGAATCGAAATCCGCTTAACATTCACTGTTTAATTTCCCAAATAACCGATTAGTTAACTTCCAGGATTTTCCAGGATGAGTCAAAATTTTCACCGCACGTTCTAAAATTTCCAAATGCTTATAAGGAACTAAAATTTCCTATGACTCACGAATCCATGTCCAATTTTTTGGCATTTTTGAAAATTTTAACATATAGCGGAAACTATTAATAAAACATTATAGACATTTTATTGAGCAATTACCATTTAGATGAAACAAATAGCCTTCAAATTAATAAAATTTCGTATGAAAAACAATATTTTTAATATTCATAATTTTTCTAAATATTGGTCATTTCAAACATAAATCCTATGTGTAAAAAAACAGGTTTTTATTATACAATGGGAACACCTGGAAAACTCGTATGTGATTCTATGCAAAATTTACTTTTTGATCTTACAATTTTGCCACACTTGAATGATCGACCCCATTTGATATCATTCATGGGGTTTTTTAAACGGAGCAGCTGTGTCCGTTAGACGTTGCTTTTGTAACCTAAAATTGAACCGTTAATAAGTTCTTTTCTAAAACTTACAATCGGAGGATCTAGAAGAGGGTAAATAAATAAATAAATAAACCGAGTCTGGTATGTTATTGTTTATTGTGTTAAAATTTGGAGGAAATTGAACTACAAACTGAGAGTATATAAAATATATATAAAGATGCATTACATAATATTAATCCAGACACATCTTTAAAGTCATAGCCAAATGTCAATAAACCACTGACGTAAAAGAGCATTTATGAATAAACATTAATCTAATTCGTTCAAATTTTAAGATTTAATTGAAAAAGACAAAAAAGTATATAGAAAAAAATTCATTTATGCGAAGAGTTTACAAAAAAGCAAATTTTTGAATCATGATATAACAATGACAGTACTTATATATATATAAGTATTTAAAAAGATTTTAACGAGTATTCTTTCATAACTATCTTTAATAATACATCTCGAAGATTATATTCGTAAGTTGAACTACACAAAGTTGAAAACAAAGCAGTTAACAATGACATTTGGTTTGACAAATCGATAATAATATATAAAATACATGATTTATAGTAATAATGTATGCGACAGGGGGCCACTAATCCAACAACCAAATGTTGTGACATTTCAACGAGTCACCTGTTAATCTCGGCTGAAGTATATTTATATTATTGATAAAAACCTCCATTCATAAAGAAAAAATATTTATAATATGTCATTCACTCATAGCTTCATAAATATTAATTCTAAATATACACATGTAAAAAACATAAAAGCCCACAATTTACATTGAAAAGTTTGTAATATGAAAAAAAAAATATAATTTTGCTGAAAATATGAACAAAAAACATTGAATACTTCAGTCGTGCAGCTAACAGGGGAACAGCGGCCCAACAACGGCTGTTGTGAAATAATAAGCAGAACGTGTTCGAGATCGGGAGTAAAAAAACAACAAAACACTATCTGCACTTTCTCGCCTGTCGTAGAACTAACAAGTGATTTAATGCGAAACAGTTTAAAATAATAAAAAAATTACATATATATGTATCGACAATATAAAATTTGAGTCAAACACGTATTGTTAGTTCCACATCAACAAGGGACCGTCAAGTGGCATAGACCGATAAAGACTTGCACGTAACGAATTTTAATAAGAGACGGGACGAATAAATTTACCAGGTCCAACAACAGCCATTGTGATTTAATCCCCTATCACCTGTCAGGTCTCCTTATAAAGTAAAAATTTGACATATCACCTGATTTTCAGCAGGACGAAAAGTAATTCCGTATAGCGAGTATACATAAAAAAAAATCTATCAGTGCTCACATATAATCTCCAAGGTACATCAATTCAATCTATATCAATAGTGCATTTTATTGTTTATAATCGACTTCATACAATAAATTAAAATAAATTACATTTATTTAACAAATTTCAAAGAAGTGACGCTTAATAATCTATTGAGGCTTACCTTAACATCGCTTGACAGGTAAAAAATCGCGTAAGATATATATGTATATAGTAAAATAAAACTGACCTGATTCACTTTGTCCAGGTCCAGGGATCATTCATAACAAAAATTCCCTCCACCACTAACAGTGTACAATCATCGTAAATAATCTAGTGATGTTATTTAAGATTGTCAAATGTATACTGAATATTTTTTAGACTTTAATAGTTATAAAATGTCATTCACTAAGCAGACGAAAAGTAGAAGCTCGGAGATATATTGTAGTTATCAGCTGTGGGCACACATAATATGAAGAGCGAGTATGAAGGATTAAAAAGGATATTAAATTTACATACCCTTATCACTGAACTAAAAGGGCTCTCTTATAAACATCAGCTCAGTTAAAAAATCTGTTGACAGTAAAAACAAATCAATACTATCTCGAATCGTTTGTCGGAGGAGTACAGAGTTTGCGTTTTCTGATTTTTTTTTCTCATTATAGTCTTTTAGCACAATCAACCAGCTAATAAGTATTCTACCAATTTCATACATCAATGCATTCACGAAATGAACTATGTTACACATTCTAACATACATATATACCACGCACACGCACATGTTGAATTCCAAATAAATATTATATAACAATAAATAAAATAGTTCGTCGATTATGTCGCCTAACAAATTCGAACAATATCAAGCTATCTTATTGTATATATCATACCACTAAAAATGTTCTATCGATAAACAAAACAAGAATTACTGTCATATTTTTTATACACAGAGTTATTTTATTATAGCCAGACGATTTTCAACTATACAAATTAAGCAGATGTTATCAAAAACCAGTGGTCTTTTTTATTAATACTTCAAAAAATGTGAATATCGAATAAGTAATAGAAAATGCACCGACTTCGAATAAGATCAGTCAAGGGTAGAGAAGCCAGAGGTGGTGTGATGCTGTCGGAGGCGGAGATCACCTGAAACGCGGCGGCATCATATGCAAGCCGCTCACTGCACCCGGAAATGTCATCGGACCCATCGCTTGCATGGGTGCCATCATTCCACCCAGCTGAATCATGCCTACACACCACAAACACATTGAACAAATTATTAGACTCGCACTCTTCAATTGCGTCCAAAATGCTTCATGAGTGAAGAACAACCGGCACTATCAATTTGACGTATATTCTAATAACGTTCGTTTTAACTTACTAAACAAAAAAGCATATATATATAAATGTGTCAAAATCATATTATGTTCGATTTGGAAAACACAAATTCTATATATATATATATATTAATTTATTACCATTCATTACGTTTCTTTTTTAATATAAATATATAAACACAGAAAAATAGTAGCCATAATTAAACACGTGCAATTAAATACTGTAATATATTAAAAAAAAAAAAAAAAAACAAATTGATCAAACGTGGACAAGATATTCTTCACGCATAATAACATTTCATTATTTCAGTAGTAAAAAAATCACGATTTCAAATTAAACAAAACATTTAAAAATGTATGGTTCAAATTATAGTTGCAATTAAACAACGCGAATTCAGTCCATGAAGCATACATTTAAATAAACAACTCAGTTTACACGTGTAGCTTAAAAATAACAACAGGGGACCGCTGAGTCCAACAGCAGTTGATTAATCACCGCTGTGATTGCAGAATAACAATCACCTGTTTCAAATGTATAGATCTCTCACCTATATTCTACAATTCGTGACAATTAAACCGAGGAGATTGTCTGTTTTTTTAGGCCGGCAAGTGTTATGTGCCTCTGACGGCGTGTTCCATCATCTATGCCCGCTGATGGTCGACACACGCGTCAAATAGTCATGAATATATCCGAAGTGTAACGATAAACACCTATAAACTTTTCATGTTAAGCTGACACAATATAAAGTATATTTTTTTGATATAAATATGTCTTTGGTTGAAAAGTTTTGTGAAACTCGAAGTGAATTGCTCTAAATATAGTAAATTCTGAAAGAAACCTACATATAACTGAGTGCCTAAAATTTACACTGGAATTATAAAAAAAAAGAATACTTACCCGCTATATACCTCGTCATAAGTATTACAACAAATTAAAACAAATTCACAGTCTCGAGGTGAATTATAAAAAGATTATACGAATCTTTTTGATAATCTCATCGGAATGAATTAGAACACAACTGTTAAAAAGGGTAAAATTAGAAACATTAGTTGGATCGACAAAAAATCGTAACGGTTCATTAATGATTTATATACGAAAAAACGTCCAAAACGATTTCCAACGTACAGATTGCAAAATTGTAAAAATACTGTTGTTATACTTATGCGCAAACAATTCGACTAAACCTCAAACGTTTCTTTCGCGCGACATGTACTTACCTTCATTTTCAAAAAATCAACTAAACGAAAAAAGATAAAAAAACAAAACTGTGCACAAAAGAAACGAGATACCGATTTAGTTCGAACTGCAAAAAAAAAAAACTAGTTATGAAAACCAAAACTTATGTATCAGTCTCAAAATAAAACCTACCACATATTATGTTTATTAAAAGTGTTCTTAAACAATATAACTAACTAGGCATCTAATATCCAAGGAATCAAGTAATATGTAATGTGATTTATTGAAGCAATTCACGACCATGCCAAACATTCAAATACATTATAATTGGGCCACAGCTGTGCTAATTCCAAGCGTGTCATGCTCGCCTCTATTGACTTCAAACACTCGACAAAAAACTCGTATGATAATATCCCATCACCAAACTTATTCGACATCAACATTTTACGGTGTTATTAGACTACGGTATGCAATATTTACAGATAAATTCCAACGAAAAAGGTAATTTCAATTAATATCCAAACACATATAAGATATATAGCTCATTGTGTACTTGGAAGGGTATGAATTGTAATTGGTGTATGCACATTTAAAACATTAATTAATTTTATAAGCTGGCGAGCATGGCACATAATCAATCACCACCCCAAACACATGGCAATTATCTGTTATATCAACAAAAATATTTCTTTCAAGATAGTATGATCAAAAAGGATAAAAAAATATATATATGTGATGTCTTAATAATATTGAAAATTAAGTAAAATAAAATTTCTTATATTAACTTTTCAAATACTCTATATAAACGTAGAAAACATTGAAAAGAAATTATATTTTGTACAAAACTTTCCAAAGAAATTAACAACTGAAAAACAATATAATCATAATAATGATTTACATGTATAAAGTAAAATTCATATCAGAGCGAAAGACAGAGAGATAGAGAGAGAATATACAGAAAAATAAATGATTGAGCTTTAACGGCCCGTAAAATAGTTATATATTATATATAAGTATATATATTCATATATATATAATAATGCAATTAAGTAACTTGGTACTTGTGGATGTAGTCTACCTTTATGGAGGACCATGGGGATGATCACAGTGACTTATTATCAGGCAGGGGCCCAACTCAACGGCCCATTCACATCACTTTATCAACCGTATCAAACAAAAAGAATGAAACAAAACAAAAACATATAATAGGCAGTATTAGCAAAACATTTATATTAACTAAATAACGTGAAGACCATCTAAAGAGCAAAATAATACCGAAAACATACTCTCCGAGCACTTTCTTCTCCAGTTTTCTGTGAGTATAAACAAATTATCAATGTTTTCATTTATACTAATTAGGAAAACAGTATATTCGCGAATTTTTTAAAATAAATTACATTATTACACTCAAAAGTATTGTTCTCGTTCGATGCACAATAAGATGGTAGATTACAATACTCAAATTAAGACACAAATGTAACGAAAGTACCATTTCAAATACAATTATTTACTTTTATAATACGAACAATACTTTTCCGAACATATGCAGGGATGGGAAAGTGAAGTGTCGCACTGAAGACATTATTCAAAAAGATATTTTGTACGATGCAACAAATCAAGTTAAGTATACAGTGATGATCAAAATCTAATATGGACAAACAGCAATTTGATTCGACGTACAAAACACAGAGGGATATATAAATATGCATAAACAATGCTCGATTCCAAAAAACATTTACCCGTAAATAAAATAATAAAACGAAAATTCACGACAATAGCAAAATATATTTTACATTAGTAACATTGTCTTGGCTTCCAATATGACATGCGGCATAATTAAAAATTCATAAAAATCAAATAAGCTCTTTATAAACATTATTAATCGTAGCTCATAGAAAAATCCATTTTCGTAAACTGTTTAGTTTACAAATAAGCTCATACAAGAATACATATATTTACAATTTTTATTTAGTGTCAATTAACTAAAAAATACAATGATCGAAATATACTACATGCAAATTGTCCACAAATAAGCTGTTTAACAATCCCAATAATGTTCGGCAATCTATTGCTTTAAAAAAAGTTTATTATTTTGAACTCATAACCAAAAATTTCCAGAATTCGAAATGCAAAATGTTTGTTGACTAGTTTTAATTAAAAAATATACACTTCTGGCACAAATACAAAAATTCCGGCATTGACCAATAAACATATTGACAACGAGAAACATTCGCATGAAGTGATAATTGTCAAGAAACTATTTCAACAACCATTGTCAATAAATATATTTGTTAGAACAAATAAGTACACTAAAAACTATGCTCAAATAGATTTTTATGGGAAAATGAGTAAAAGTGAAATATATATTGATGAACTTTGAACGAAAAACTTTGTGTGAAATGCATGTTATCTTCAACTACTTGTTATGAAAATGAAAATCATGCAAATATAAGTAAAACAAATCGGGTCAGCCATAAAACAAACTTTGTATATAATATAAATGTATGTTACTGTTAATTTGAGTATTTAAATTTACATCTTAATAACTTGTTCCGAGGTATATGCAACAGTTAATATTTTAAATGAATTATTCATTTCAATTTTATGCAAATTATAAAAAAAAATTGTGAAAGCAATTTACGGATGCTTACTGTTTGGAGTAAAAGTGATCGTGAGAATAGTTATCATAAAAATAAAATCAAAATTAGTTTATTTCAACAATTTAAAAGGAAAAATATTGCTTTTGAAACATATAGTAGTAAAATACAATATACCTTCGAAAATACAATCTTAACTTGTGATAACATATGGAATAAATAAATGAGAAATTAAAATTCACGCCCTTAACAAAACTTTAAAAAAAATTACATTGAAATTCTATTAGTTTGTATTTTGAAAAAGATTTAAAAAAAATTTGCAATTACACCTATTCTCATGTGAAGATTTATTTTCAAATGTCTTCCATCAAAAATAATTTACAAAACGTATCCAGAACTTGGATGGAGTCATAGTTAAATGAAAAGAAATTACAAAACACGAAACTATCTGAAAATGTATGGGTCTTTCAGGATGTTGAATATTAGTTTCCAACATACAAACTGGTATTGAAATGATGCACCAAATTCAGTGTCATTCGTATATATATATATATCATCAACAAATATATGAATATAGATTTTTTTTCAATAAAAAAACTAACTTTCAAGAACTGAAACTCGAAGACATTTTAATGAATTTTCAAAAAATGGAAACGATATATATAGTCAAAAAATCTACATACCTGGTGGAAATTGCATTGGCGGGGGTCGTAACATATTTAGCTGTGGCATAGGCACATGCTGAGGCATCGGTTGCATCACATGCATGGGTCCCTGAGGCATGGGCCGCCCGCCCACTGCGCTCACCATGCTCATGGGCATGCCCATGGCACCTAAGGGTAGGGATACAGGTACGAATTGAGGATGAGGTGGTGGTCGGGGGAGGGAACGGAGCAGAGCTGCCGTGTGAGCGTCTTGGGCGTGCTTTTGGGCGACGGCCAAGTGTACGGCCATTTGTTGTTGGTGTTGTTGCTGCTGCTGTGCTAGTTGCTGAAATGATCGAAGGTGGTGGTTAGAGATGGTGGATGTTGAGGAATTGTTTGGAGTTGAGGTATTTTACTGTTAAAAGGGGCGCAAAAATGGCCCGTTTGCATATAAGTATGAATCGTCAGTAGTCGATCGCAATGATTATAAAGTGCGCCTACACTATGTTAAAATTCTTTATTTTTTTTACACTTATAATGACGATTTATAAGAATATTAGTTTAAATTATAATTAAAATAATAGTACATACTTATTCTTGATCCGAATGAATAAGACACTATCAACATCACAAAAAAAACCTAACCTAATCCAACATTCAGACTTTTCTGAAATGTGCAGCATATGCCCAACACCTTACATTCAATTTTTCTGAAAGTAAAGCAGAATCAAACACTATAAAATTTCAAAAAAGTGTACACGCGCCTTACAATTCACGATTCAACAGCTAACAATTCGTAAATATGACGGCCATTTGCGCCACACTAATGGGAAATTACCAAAATCAATACCTCGACAATAGCTTGCTGCAAAGAAGGCTGTGGTTGAGAAATAGCAGTCTGTGTCGGAGTCGGAGCAGGCGTGGGCGTTGAGGCAGCTGTGGACACGGCGGGAGTATTGACAGGAGTCGTCCGTCGGTATCTAGCCATTCTCGCGCGCAACTCTTCTAAGGATATATCTTCCGGGGGATGCATGATGCGCGAAGCGGCTCCCGTCGACGTAACCAGCGGTCTGGCAGGCGAAGACGTACTACTGCCAGCCACACCAGTCGGTGGAGCACTTATTGTCACAGTACTGCAATACAATTTCAGATAACAAACAACATTCAATATATATTCAAAATCATTCGAATTCAACCAACCTATATGCGGGAAACGCTGGTTTTGGAGTTATTGAAGCGGAACTAGTAGATTGTTGATTTCCTGCACCGGGAAACAACGGTCGAACTCCACCCACGACCATTCTGCAAAGCGATCGCCGATATTATTACAAATTATACAGAAACGTAAAAAATATTACAAAATACGATTGTTTACCCAGGTGGAGCCTGCATGAACGGCGGTGGTGGCATTGGTCCCATTATTGGCATACCGGGAGGCAACGAAAACATCCCGGGCATTGCCGTCGGAGGAGCATTCGGGGCCGGTGGAGGTGCAGGTAATAATCCGGTTGAGGGTGGTTTTTTCTTGACTGCAGGTTCATCGTCGTCGCTATCATCGTCTCTACCACCTCCAGGACCTCCTATAAGAGCATCGATTAATAACGGAAAATCGACAAAATGAACTCCGATCAAAAAAAATTTACCAGATCTTTGTTTTTCATGTTCTTTGACATCTTCTGGAGGGATACCTTCCATTCCGTATATCTCAATTTCAATATTTGATCTATTCGAAAGTGAATTTGGCACTTTGTCTATAGCCTCTTTGTGTACCTTGAAATGTTCAATACGAATCAGTATGGAAGTTTATGAAAGGACAAATAAAAATCTAATTCACAAAACTCACCTGCATGCAATGAATCGAAAGACCGGGTCCAGTATATAGTTTTTTATGGCAAATGTGACATTTAAAATGCTTCGCTTTCTGGTGTTGAATCAAAATTTTTTCATCGTCAAATTCTCTATTACAGTACCTATATATGTTTGTTAAGGAAATATCGTTCAAAGTTCAAAAATATATAAATGATTCGACTTTGTATCAATAAACACGCATAAATTTTAATTTCAAAGAGAATGTACAGCTCTAAATCGATTGCAATTTACATTTTACACGATAAAGCCTTTGTTACAAAATTAACAGAAATAAACAATATGAAACAACCGATAACGTACAGATTATCAGTGCAAATTCAACGAACCAAAAAGAATCACTGTCGTAATCAGAATTGTTTTAGAGGGAAGGGCAAAATAACTTTTATACTTCACGAGATACAAATATCCTCTTATTTCTCATTTGAAGTATAATATGTGGGTAAATTCAAGGATTTATTCATGATTGTGTGATATATGTGGACATAGGGGAAACATGTCGAATTCCATGATAGTAGGAATAGAATTGATTTTTTTTTTAATAATACCAACGTATTTTAGAGAACTAATTTTGAAAAAAGTTTGGTACTATATACACGAATTCATGATGACATAATTTATTGATAACTGTTCACGTTCAAAAGAAGATTGACGCTTTACGATTGTTAAGCTTTGTTTTAATTATTTTACAATTACAATAGCGTATAAGATAAGGACAAATAAGTGATTAGTGTGACGGAATTAGACAAGTCTCCCTTAAGTACAATTTATAATTTTAAAATTTAAGGTATATTCATACTTTTTCTAACTACAACCCTGCTCAAAAAACAAAATATAGATTGAAACCAAAAATTGTAGACCAACCCTATAAAAATATTATAAAAACAACATCCGATTACAACCGAATACTTATTAAAAAACCAATTAGCAACAAATAATAATTTTAAAAATTATGGGGAAGGGTATGCTCATACCTCCCCTAGCTATGACCAACGAAATATGGGAAAAAACCAAAAATTTTAGAACGACCCTATAAAATTGTCATAAACATCCGATTACAATTGAATACATACAAAAAAAAACTAATTAGAAAAAAATTATTAATAATTATTTTAAAAATTATGGAAAGGGACATGCTCATACCCCTCCCTAACTACGGCCTTGGCTCAAACAACGAAATATACATAAAAACCAAAAAATCCCCCGACGCAATAGACCAACCCCATAAAACTGTCATAAACAAAATCCAATCACAATCGAATACATATCAAAAACCCAATCGGCAACAATAACAAAAACGAATCCGCACACGCCAAGGCGACGTCACGAATAGGGAATGGCGAATGGCGGACGGGGCCGCGGCGCGCGACGCAAAAACCGACTCGTGACGTCACGATGGCGAAATGGGGGCGCGGAGCCCTAGGGGGGCGCAGGCGTCGGCAAAGGATACCAGCACCAGGGTTTCGAAGCCTTCTTCTTTTTGCGCCCCATGTGAGCGGGTGGCGGTTACGTAACGCCCCCAATGCGGAACGCAGACAGCGCCTTTGAGCGTTGCCAACTTGGCGTGTGGCGCATCGCACTGTAGGCAACTTTTTTGCGGCGAGGGTGATGGCGATAATTCGAATTCGGTGATGGGATGTTGGCGAAAGTGACAGTAGGGCACACGACGTTGGCACATACTGACAGCAGCATACAATATACGATTTAAGAGAAATTGGAGGAATATACACTAGGTTCTCTTTTTATGTGGTTTTTTTTCATGCGAATTCAGAGTTATGCGGTTTTTTTTAAATACAAAATTTATTTTTTTTGGACTATATGAACGTACAAATGTATGTACAATGTAATAACTTAACTAAGGGCCGATCTTTCAATCGTCGGTTAAGAGTTATTCTCGGAATAAGCCTTTTAGGGCCGATCTTTCAATTGTCGGTTAAAGAGTTATTCTCGGAATAAGCCTTTTTAGTTTTATGGTTATTCACGGCCGGTCACGGATAAAGTCACGTATAAAGTCACGGACAACTATAAGCTAGTTGTCCGTGACTTTATCCGTGACTTTATACGTGACTTTATCCGTGACCGGCCGTGAATAACCATAAAAACTAAAAGGCTTATTCCGAGAATAACTCTTAACCGACAATTGAAAGATCGGCCCTAAGAGTACATTGTTAATAGAAATACATTTTTTTATGCGATTTTAGGTATATTTTATATAGCAGTTTCACTTTTTCATATCTTTTTTTATGCGATTTTTTTTATGCGGAACGGAACGCATCTACCGCATAAAAAGAGAACCTAGTGTACAATGGATAAATGATCCAATTTATACCAGGTCTTCGAACCGGAACTGAGCCATAACCGAAAACCGCCAAACAACAAAATTTTTGCCGGAACTGAACCGAAAAAAATATATCGATTTATTTCAGTTCAGCAAAAAATATTTGAACATTTTTGAAATGTTGTCGCATTTTTTTTAGAAAATATTTTTGGGAAAGTCGGTTTTTGTAAGTGGGTTCCCAGAAGCTAACTCACACGAAGCAAACGCACACGAAATAAACTCATAGGAAGCAAGCTCACATGCTTTCGAAAATGTTCGTATCATTTAACAAGAAATGTCACTTTGGTACTGACAAAATATTATGGACGTATACTATTAGGTACGTGTAACGTGAAATTCTTTTAACACAAAAACGCATTTTGGTGGTTTCAGTTTAATTTGAAAATTTGAAAATTTTCGAAAGCATGTGAGCTTGCTTCGTGTGAGCTTGCTTAGTGTGAGCTTGCTTCGTGTGAGCTTGCTTCGTGTGAGCTTGCTTCCTGTGAGCTTGCCTCGTTTGAGCTTGCTTCGTGTGAGCTTGCTTCCTATGAGTTTATTTCGTGTGCGTTTGCTTCGTGTGAGTTAGCTTCTGGCCACCGAAAAGAACATGATTAGCAATGTAATGAAATGCAAAACCAATCAATGCTGCCAACTCAATCTTGGACTGAATCCTATTTTGTTGTAACCTGTGGTTGATGTGTTTTCGGTACGGTAAATAGTAGTCGTTGAAGAAATAAAGGTTAATGAGAGACAAGCGTATGATAAAAAATTATATATTTCACTAACTCTATACAAAGTTATTAGGTACAATGCTGAATATAAAAACTGACCATATAATTACACTATTTTCTGCACTAAAGAGAACTAATAACGAAGCTTAATTATTCAGCATCAATTTTTTTCAAAATATAATTCAACGGTTAACATTATTCTTTACCAAAGTAAAAGGGGTTTTAATTTCTAAAAAAATTTAATCAACGCACGTTCATGACATCTAATCTTTAAAGAAACTATAAAAACACTATGTCTATCTTTTCAATATACAAATTATATATATCCGATCATCCATATAAAATAAGATAGAATATGAATTATTATTCTAAATTATTTATTTAGATATAAAAGCATACATACAAAGGACACAAAAATAACTGTCCAATATGGCGACAGAGTTTAGTATACAAGCAACCTCAACTAAATGTTAAAATTAATATATACACGAACTCACTACCAGAGTCTAACTTGCGCACAGAACGCTATCTTTATTTTATACACATATCAACTTAATGTTAAGTAAAATTAATAGCTTGTATGAACGACGAAAATCCAAATTTACGAATATGTATTAGGCACAATAAGAAGTTATAGTATTTAAATTGCATCTTTTCGATTAGTAGTCGAATATCATCTCTCGGCGGTTAACGTTCGGATGAACCAAAATTTGCATATTGCATTTTTAAGTGCGTCACAGTTTAATAAATAAAATTTAAGAATATATGGTCTCGTTAAAAAATATGGCTTAGCCTTTATTAGTATTGAATCTATCAAAATTAAGTTCACAATATAATATACAATATATTAATAATTCATAAATTGACATAAAATAAAAGTAAATATCAAACGTGAAAACTGTTTTAATATCTAACAAACGGGATTTTTTGTGAAGTTCAATGAAAAACATGGTTTTTTTTTACGCGCGTGCGAAACGTTTCATACTGGGTGTGGGTAAGATACAAATAAATAATTTCAAGTAGCGAAATGTAATTACAAATTCATGGCACCAATCGAGCGGTGATTTATTTCCAGTGGATATGTATTCCATCAAGTATGTTCAATATCATCATACTTATATATAAAAAAAAACGAATTTAGAAAAAAGTCCAATCATTATCTAATTCTATTTTTCCTTGTGTATAATACATAAATTAAAAAATAAAATAGGCAATGAATTATGATATGCTCTCGTGTCTAATAACTTATTTAACAATAGAAGTATCAACTGGTATACAGATATATCTCAATTATACTAAGATTTATTCCTAATAAATTTAAGGTCAGTTTAATCACCTGTCTACTAAAATATATCCAGATTTCAATACAAAATAAAAAATAAATCATTTCAAACACAATCGAATAGATTCAAATCAAAAGTCGGAAACTCGATCAGAGAAATCAATCGTAACACGAGCATTGGTCAATTAGTGATCGAAGATTATGAACAATACGTACTTACAATTCAAATATTTTCAACTACGTCTTTACTCACTGATACACATCAGCCTTTTCGAAACTACTAAATGACTACTTAAGTATACATGAGATGTGTGCTGAATTGTGTTGTGAAAATAACAATATATACTAATACATATCAACTTATTCGTACCTTATTTCACTTAAAAGTAGCTCATTCGTTTGTAAGTGCGTTGGAAGGTAAAATTTATTCAGTGACTCGATTGAATTTTGAAAATTATAATTACAAAGTTGTATACAATATGTAAAAATAATAATATATTTATTTATAAAAAGGAATTTCACGGGGTACAAAATTGCACTGTAATATTGCTTGACTAGAATGCAAAAAATTGCCATCGAAAGTTTGTCATTCAAAAATAAAAGCTGTATACAATTTTATTTGTATTTTCATGAATTGTAACTATTTTAATGGCACTTTGTGGAAGTTCTAAACAAGAATTTTTTTGACTTAATCACAAAATTTTAGAATCGTAAATATTTTGACAAAGCATAGCCGTTGTTGTGTATGCGATTGCATACGCTAAGCGCTCATTAAACGAAACAATTTTATAAGATCAATTTACGCAACATTGACAAAATATATTCGTTGCTAAATCAACTCTGGAAGACTATTCCCTGAAGTAAAACCATAAAGAAGAACCACAAAAGATACAAAGGCCGAAAACACAAATATTATCGATAAATTAAATCACATCAAGACGTGTTAAGTCTTTTTAACCATCAAATTATACATAAACTTCAACAAGTTAATTTTTACCATAATTGAATTCTATAAATTTTTCGTTTGATCGAAAAACTTGCAAGTTAATTGAAACAGAACATAAATAATTTGAAAAATATTAACTTTATATAGTACACAACTTTTATTGCAAAAGTGATTGAAATTTGACATCAAATTCTCAATATAGCTCTGTATGAAATAAAATAATTTTTAATCTCGATTTTAGCTTTAGAAAACTGAAAATAAGTTTGAATCATATTATGTATAATACTCAACTTCAATATACATAAAAAAATTTGAATAAGGCAAAATTCTTGCTTTCACGTTTTCGCTTCAATTAAATTGAACCTATTCAAAATACTACATTTCGCAAATAAGCAAAATTATATTTGATTGATTTGTATAGCTTGTGCTATGAAATTAAAATCTTAATTTACAATAATTGGGAAATCTATGGAAAAAATTAATAGCACTGGTACGGAATTTAAAATATACACATATTTACATTAATGAGACTCTTAACTAGTTCATTTGCAAGAAAATTGCACCACTCAATTTATATTTTTACAGAATGTGAACACATCTTGATGATATACAAGTAAAAGTTCAGTATAAAAACATATATTCACCAAGGCAATTCCAGCATCCGAACAATTATTTTCCACAACTATAAATAAATAAAACAAGTTGCCACAAATAAATATATACGAGAATAAGAAAGATAAATCAAAAAAACATAAAATCAGGCAGATTTCACTAACTTATTTAAAAATAAATCTAATATCAAACATATATATCATAAATCAAATGTCATTGGTAATGAGAGTACACAATTCACTTAACAATTATCTTCAATCAAGAGATTGCACCTGCACAACACCAGACGGAGGTATAATTTCATATTTTATTACATGAGATCCTAAATGTACTTGATTGATTTGCGATAATTGTTGAGAGTTCGCAACGTCACGAGATTGATTCCTTAAAACGAGATGACCAGTACTGGTCGCTGTCATATGTTCTTTGTGTTGCTGCATCCCCACCAATTGCTGTTGCTGTTGCTGCTGTTGCTGCTGCTGTTGTTGTTGTTGCTGTTGTTGCTGCTGCTGTTGTTCTCTTGCTTGCTGTTGCAATTGATCTGCGTGTACGACTTGATGATGAGAAGTCGCCAATTGGTGTGAATTATCTCTCGATTGTTGCTGGTGTTGATTATTTCCTATTTGTTGAGAACTCATGGCGTTTTGATTGTCTCTGAAATAGTCATAAACAAAAACGTTGAATTTTTTATATTCAATACTAAAAAAATTATCTAAAATGATCGACTTTTACCTATTATTTTGTATATGTTCTTGTTTAATAGTATGGACTAAATTATTAGACGTTATTTGAGTACCGATTGTTTTCCCTTCTCTGTTAATAATGTGTATTTGATTACCGATTAGTTGGCGATTACGTGAACCCCCTATTAATATTTGATTGCCAATAACCTGTCCTTCTCGATTTGTCACCTGTAATTACAATGATTCATTATCAAATGTTTACTATCCATATAAACAAACATATATGAAAACGCATGTCACAAGATACGAACAGATAAAATTGCAATACCTGTATGTGTGTCGGACCAGTGTGTTGAACATTACCACTCGTATGGTTTGTTGTTCCGTCGCTTTGATGAGACCCATCTCCGCTTAATTGCTGCTGTCCATTTTGTTGTGACTGTGTCATTTCTGCTTGCTGCTGCTGTGCTGCTGTGATTGATTGTGTTGCTGTAACGATTAAATTAAATGATTAACAAACTTCGTAAACACACAATAATATATTGAATCAGCGTTATATACTTGTTGATTTCTAGGAGGAATGTCCATATGTTGGCGTTGATGGAGCATTAGATGATTCTTTTGGAAAAATGCTTTTCCGCAAGCATCACACACGTGGGTACGCAACGTACAACCTCCGTCTGGATGTCTGAAGAAATAAAATAAAAATTTTAACAAAATCGATGCACTCTTAAATACATTTCAATATTTAAAATAACGATGTTGTGAAATAGTTGGAGAAATATATACCTTCTATTATGTTGCTGTAATCCATGCCGAGCTGCGAAACCTTTACCACAATCTGCACAAAAATGCACTTTAGGTCTATTAGTGGGATGTGTGTTTGTGCTATGGGTGACTTGGGCAACATTTGTCTGCGTTCCTCCGTGTTGTAAGACACCTGTGCCAGTCAATAGCTGCAAACCTATAAAGAATATCACGATTAAGTATTCATTAAAAAAATCGTATTGATAAATGAATAAAATATTTATGAAACTAAATTCCAATGAACGAATAAATTACCTTGGGCTTGACCAGGGTTTAAGAAGTTTCCTGTCTGCAGCGCAGCTGTCAGCGCACACAAATCAGTAACAAAAGTTCGATCGCCGGTATGAAGACGAACATGTAAGGCTAAGGCTTCCTGAAAAAAATTAATTTAAATCAAAATCAAGCCTTACAAAACAAAGTAAAAGAGATTGCCTCGAGCAATAATACCTTCGTATTGAAACAATTTCCACATTCTTGACAAGTATATCCGCCTGGTTTATCTTGCATTTCTACACTGATTGTCTGTGTACAAAAAAAAAATAGTCAAAATTAATTTCATATTATAAAAAAAAACAAAAAAAATCATTTTGTAAATATGTACCTGAACATTAGAAGATTTTTGTCTTCCAGCGCCAGATAAAATGTTCGGTTTTAAATCTTGAGTAGAATTATGAGTAACAGTGGATGACTGTTGTGAGACGGAAGTTGAGTTTCCCGATTGTAAATTTATATTCAAACTAGGGTGAACTATTTTACAATGCTGTAACAAATCTGCTTTTCCTTTAAATGCTTCACCACAATCGATACAAGCATAAGATGCATCTCCCGTATGCAATCTGAAATAGATCGAGTCGTATTGTATAACAATAAAAAGCCAAAATTTAATATAAACAAAAATAAATTACTTTAAATGAGCCACAAGCGTTCGTTTCTGCAAAAATTCCTTTCCACATATGGGACACGAATGTGGTACGCGGCCATGCATACGTCCATGGTTGACCAACTGAAACTTACGAGGAAAAGCGGCACCGCAATCGGCGCAAACAAAAGGATTTAATGAACCGTGAAAGCGCGAGTGCATTACCTGAAATAATGAAAAAGATTAATATGAAAAAAGCAATCACAAAATTGACAATCAAATTACAAATACTTACAAGATGATCCTTTTGAGCAAAACTTTCCCCGCATTCTTGACAGACAAACGGTCTTTCGCCAGCGTGAAACTTACTATGGGTAACTAGGTGTCTTTTCAGTGGAAATCCTCTGCCGCATTCTGTACATACAAAAGGCCTTTCTCTACTATGCACCTGTAGAATATATAAATTTTAAACGTATTAATCTTTAATTATTAAAATAAGTGATAATAATAAAATCGTAGAATACTAACGCGAGAATGAGTGAGCAAATGGTGTTTGAGAGTAAAAGATTTTTTGCACTCATGACATTGAAACGGTCTTTCTGTGGAATGTAAGAGTAAGTGCGTATTCAAACAATGTTTATGCGCAAACGCTTTGCCACAATGTGCGCATACGTGTGGCCGTTCACCTAAACAAAATAAAATCATCAATAAAACGCCAAATTTTCTAAAAGATGACATAGAAAAATTAAATACCTGTGTGGACACGACTATGAGTAGTCAGGTGGTGTTTCAACAAAAACGATTTTCCACATTCGTCACACGAATAAGGCCTTTCTTTCGGAACAGCCGGAGCAGTCTGCAACATGGGCTAGAAATTAATATCTGAATATAACCGATAAGAGAACCAAGTCGACGGTGACCGTTTTAGATACCTTAGGAGAATGACTATTTGTTCCCGGTTCTTGTTTAGTTTGAATAAGCTGCACTTGTGTGATGTTCGATTGATTATCTGGCGAGCCAACAACCGTTATTCCGTCTGAAAGTCCTTTCAAACCTCCGTTCAAAAGAGCGTGGTTAAGCTGAGAAGTATCATTGACTGTTCCTGGAGTTCCGATACCCTGTGCAGCTTGAAGAGCTCTCTTCATCAAAATTTCGTTACATTCTTCAGCCGTCAATTGTATTGGACCTAAAGGCGTCGTAAAATGTTTACCGGGTACAATACCTAATGAAAATAAATCTTTGGCATCAACACGAATTAACAAGCAAATTATCACATATTAATTTTAGAAGCTGAAGCCATTTAAACGTACATATGTTCAAGATTGAGACAAAATTACCGTCTCAATATTTGAACAACATACAAATTGTTAATTATCCATAAAAATATTCATTGTTTCCATTATCTTCATAACTCAAGTGTGCGAGTTAAAAGAGCTCGGTTACGTTAGAATACTTTATAGATATACTTTCGATAATCTCAATGATTATCGTTAACATGCAAGAATAAGCAATCATAGAATAAAGTGATACTAACCTTGTATGGTATGGTTTTGTTGAGGGTTCCGGTGACCCGAAGTATGGGAAAAGGTATCATTGACAAGAAACATTGTTCTACGATTAGAATTTTTAGCCGCTTTTTCTTGAGATTGTGGTGATTTATGAGACGTCACCGTCAAAGTAGTTTCTGATCCTGAGAGCTAAAAAAAATAATGAAAAAGGTCAAATTTCGATCATTTTAAAAAGAATAATTTATCAAGTTTATACTAAAACAGAAATGTCAAAAGTCGAAACTTGTGAACGGCTGCTATTTTAGCACAATGTAGTATTTAAATTATGATAAAACACGTATTTGCACAATGCATTTTGACATAATTGTTTTAATTCATAATCTTGCATGTCGAGCTACTGATTTTCATAAATATGCAAATTAAAGACAATAGAGCATAGAGTTAGAAACATTTCGAAAAATTACTGAAAGTAAATTGTAATCGGAAAATGCATTGAGAAGGTTCCGAATTTCAATTTTGGAAATCGAGCAAACAACCCGACGACGATACGCAGACACTGTTCAAAGTAAAAATATCGTTTCCATCAATCGGATATTTTTATTGAACCGATGTTCGTATGTCAAGTTCAGCTATAGCTCAACACATTCGGATTAAATAGAGAAATAGTATACATGTCACAGTCCAAGTGTATTTTCAGTCCATGTATATTTCGATCGGTCATAAATACATTGTCGGTGATTAATAAATATACATGGACTGCGACACATAAAAAATAATATAGCAGCAATAACTAAGTAAAATATTGCACTTCTAAAACATGTATCGACTAGAACAAGGAGTATATAAAAATATAAAATGAATCGCTACGTAAATACATAAATTTCTATGTTCGATAGAAACTAAAATATATATATATCGTAAAGACAGAATCAAGCATTCACCAGAAATAAAACAAAATAGAGTCAAATCAAGGCGAGAAAGGTTCGGTTCAGAAAAAAATCTAAGCATACAATTACAGCAAGGGACTCACAGTGTTTCCCAACGTGTAACTAAGATTATTGGTTCCATCGAGATCTCCTTTCGTAATATCGGGCGCCGACGTGAAACCCCAAGAGTATCCGAGGCCAGACACGTTAGTCGGCGTCGGCATGCACATCTTGAAATTCGATCGGAACGCTACAACATTATCGTTCCGAGACCGAACGCTAACGTCAAAGATGGCCCAGGATCGTGCGCGTGGACTATTCAAACGCCTACTGAACCTTCGGCTCCGCTTCTAACTTTCGTATGCACGAATCTGTCGAGAAACGATGACACTGTTATTGGTGGGGACGTTTCGATGTCGGCGCAGGGCTTGGGATCGATCAGTTTGTTATTGGAGCGTTTAGAGAATAACTTCTTGCTCGTTAGAAACGTGTTCTTTCGAATAAGTTTGCACCAGGTACGCAACGATTTTAGCAGTTTTGTTTTGTAAAAACGTTTTATTTATTGTAATAAGTAGTGTTTTCATTATCTGGAATCTTGATAGACATATTTTTAAAGAAAATTAACGTTTAAAATTAAACAAAATGTAGTATTTTTTAAGATTTTATTAAATTAAACAATCTGGTTGAAGTTCAGGTTTCTCTTTGTATGTTTCACAATAAAATTCCTTTTGGAATTATTCAATTGGAACACACTACGGTCCTTAAATTTATTTTCCAAGTGCTTATGAACCGAGGATTTCTACCTGACTCGACCAGCTGAATATCAAACGAACAAGTTCAAAATAACTGCATTTTGTAACCATTTTTTTTACAAACGGGTGGTTCATCATGAAATAAATAATTCATATCTTCTAAAATATGTATTCAATGAAGAGATAAGGTAAATCGAGACTACCTTAAAACAGCTCATGACAAAATATCAATATTTGATAGAAAACCTGCTGGAAGCGTTTAGAAGTCAAGTACGTCTTGATAAGGGTTTTAAGATTTGTATTACATTCCTTATAGAAGTATTCCACATCGATGATGATAAATAAATAGACGAAGATCGATTTTTTAATCAAAATTATTGGAGATCATAATTTACATTAGAAAACGATTCGATTTGAATATGGGTGAGATTTTGTTAGATTGCACAATAGTTTTGTGCAAATTTTGTATGGAGATGTGAAGGTGATGAAATAAGGAAGCACCTATTGCAATATTGTGATGTTCGATAGTCTAAAACTGAAAGAGAAACTATAGGAAAATCCCATTTATTTGTAAACAAAAGTGACAGTGGAATCGAAAGTATGACAAAAAGTGGATCATAGAACTGACGCACATAAACCTTTGTCAGAACAATCGTCTTCCTCGTCTGAAGATCAGAGAGTCCAAGAGTCAGTGCAAACTTGCAGCAAGTATCGGTGTCCTTTGAGGAAAGTTTCCGGGGCGTTTGTAACATTCAACGGAAGTTCTGAATGGGATACATTCCTTATTGAAGTATTTCACATTGATGATGATAATTATCGATATTTTTAATTAAAATTACTAACAAAGGTCACAATTAACATTAGAAAACGATTCAATTTGAATATGGATGAGATTTCATCCAATTGTACAATACAGTTTTTATGTAAATTTTGTATGAAGATATGAAGATGACAGAATGAGGAGGCATCTCTGCAATATTTTGATATTCAAAAGTCCAAACCCAAACAAGGAATTATAACTAATGGACTATTTGTAAACAAGAGTGACAGCATCACAACGGAAGTGAAGATATGGCAAAACCGAATTGCAGAACTGACGGCAAATATGAAGATGACGAAACATTTCCACAATATTCGGATTAACAGAACTGACAGGAGACACGAAGATGACGAAACAAGGAAACACCTCTGCAATATTGTAAAATTAAACAGATACTGAACTAAAAACCTTATAAGCATCTGACGAACAGACTATTAGTAAACAAGATTGACAGTGTCACAATGGAATCGAAGTTACGACGACATCCGAATCGCAAATAAACATTTACAGCAACAATCGTCTTCCGAGAACCTGAAGACCAGCCGATGCAAGAATCAGCTCTAACTCATAACGAACTTTGGTGTCCTTCAAAGAGTCACAGGCACCGATGCGACGTTCATCAGAGGCATCGAAAGGGAAGAATTTTTCATAGAAAACGATTCAATTTGAATGTAATGAGATTGCACAATGCAGCTTCATTTAAATTTTGTATGAAGATAAGATGACAGAATGAGGCGCCTCTGAAATATTGTGATGTCTCACAATCTAAAATTGAATGAAAAACCATAGAAGTATTCAATGAATGAATCACTCGTAAACAAGAGTGACAAAATGAGGAAGCACTTCAGCAATGTTTCAAATTGCAAAACTGACAATTGATATGAAGATGACGAAAGGAGGCAGCACCTCTTCAATAATTTGATATCAAACCGAGAACCGAAGATCCAATAAATAGTCTATTAGTAAACAAGAGTCACAACGGAGTTGAATGTATGGCAAAACTAAACTGCAGAACAGATACAAAACATGAAGATGATGCACTTCTACAACATTCCAAACTGCAGAACTGACAGGAACCACGAATATGCCGAAACGAGGAAACACCTCTGCAATATTGTGATGTTCAAAAATATGATACCAAACCAAGAACCGTAGATCCGATGAATAGATTATTAGTAAACAAGAGTCACAATGGAGTCAAAGACAGCAAAACCAAATAGCAGATTTGACAGAAAACATGAAGATGATGGAATGATGCGGCACTCCTGGAATATTGTGATATTCAATAGTTTGATATCGAACTAAGAACTGTAGATCCAATGAATAGACTATTAGTAAACAATAGTCACAACGGAGTCGAAGACATAGCAAAACCGAACAGCAGAACCGACACAAAACATGAAGATGACGCACTTCAACAACATTCCAAACCGCAAAACTGACAAGAGATACAAAGACGACGAAACGAGGAAATGCAATATTGTGACATTGAACAGTTTGATACTAAAAAGCATCCGACGAATAGACTATTAGTAAACAATAGTCACAACAGTTGAAGGTATAGCAAAACCGAACTGCAGACTGACAGGAAACATGTAGATGACAGAACGAGGGGGCACCTCTGCAATATAGTGATCGGGATGTTCAATAATTTGATACCGAATTAAGAACCGTAGATCCGATGAATAGACTATTAGTAAACAATAGTCACAACGTATAGCAAATGTATAGCAAAACAGAACTAATAGAAAACATGAAGATGTCGCACTTCAACATTCCAAACCGCAAAACTGACAAAAGATACAAAGATACCGAAACGAGGAAATGCAATATTGTGACATTGAACAGTTTGATACTAAAAAGCATCCGAAGAATAGACTATTAGTAAACAATAGTCACAACAGTTGAAGGTATAGCAAAACCGAACTGCAAACTGACAGAAAACATGTAGATGACAGAACGAGGGGGCACCTCTGATAGTGATGTTCAATAATTTGATACCGAATTAAGAACCGTAGATCCGATGAATAGACTATTAGTAAACAATAGTCACAACAGTTGAAGGTATAGCAAAACCGAACTGCAGACTGACAGAAAACATGTAGATGACAGAACGAGGGGGCACCTCCGCAATATAGTGATAGGGATGTTCAATAATTTGATACCGAATTAAGAACAGTAGATCCGATGAATAGACTATTAGTAAACAATAGTCACAACGGAGTCAAATGTATAGCAAAAAATAAATAATAGAAAACATGAAGATGTCGCACTTCAACATTCCAAACCGCAAAACTGACAAAAGATACAAAGATACCGAAACGAAGAAACACAATATTGTGACATTGAACATTCCGATACTAAAAATCATCTGATGAACAGACTATTAGTAAACAAGACAGCTTCAACCACCAACTTCCTCTCCGAAGACCCGAAGATCCACCACTCCAACACCAGCATTGACAGCGTCCTTCGAAGAAAGCCACGCATCACTCAGAGCCTCCTAAAAGCCACCTTCCACACCGAAGAGTTCCACATTCGACCAGCTAGTCCCGAGACGCGACATAGACGCGCGAGACGCGGGGGCGAGGCGGCGGGGGGAGGCGGGGCGAAGCGTCACTCACCGGGGCGGAGGCGCGGCGGGGCGCGGGCGCTGCGGGGGGCCGGGGGCGGGGCCTCCGCGGGCGGCGGGGGGCGGCGTGGGGGGCGCGGCGAGGGGCGGGCGCGGGGGCGACGCTCACTCGCGAGAGGTGGCCCGGCGCCGCTTGCCCGCCATCTTATTATTTATGTGTTGGTCCGACGACATGCCAATCAATTACCGCCGCCACTACCAACTCATTACAATATTTTTTTGAGATTTAATCGCTTTTTTTTAACATAATACACTAGTTAAAAATGAAATTTTTATTAAAAAACGTATTTATTTTTAATTTTTTTTTTAAATAATTAAAAAAACAACTTATATTATAGTCGTATATTGTATTTTTATGTCTTATTCTATTAAAAATATATTAATCCCCCAAAAAATCATTGATTATTATTATTTTTATTTAAAAATTTCGTATTTTAGCACATTCAAAAAAGAATATGGCAACATTGTTATTGAAAGTGGTGTATTGTATTTTTATGTCTTATTCTTTTAAAAATATATTAATCCCCCAAAAAATCATTGATTATTATTATTTTTATTTAAAAATTTCGTATTTTAGCACATTCAAAAAAGAATATGGCAACATTGTTATTGAAAGTGGTGTATTGTATTTTTATGTCTTATTCTATTAAAAATATATTAATCCCCCAAAAAATCATTGATTATTATTATTTTTATTTAAAAATTTCGTATTTTAGCACATTCAAAAAAGAATATGGCAACATTGTTATTGAAAGTGGTGTAGGTTATTGTCGCTGCTAAAAGGCATCTTTCGCTAAATTATCGTGAGTTGTAAGAAAAAAATTAATATGTATAGGTGTCCCCCGATTTACGCGGTAGATACGTTCCGCGAAAACCCGCGTAAAAAAAGTGTATGTACTCATGCAAAAAAATGAGATCGGTTCCAGGGCAAAAAAATAAAGCGAAAATTGAGACATGAAGTCTATACTAAATGGAAATATTGGTTTAGGAAATCGCGTAAAAAAGACTAACAAAAAGTAAAGTTACATTAAAATTAAATTTAAAAAAAGTCATCGATTATTTAAAAATTTCTTATTTTACCACATTCAAAGAAGAATATGGCAACATTGTTATTGAAAGTGGTGTAGGTTATTGTAGCAGCTAAAAGGCATCATTTAGTGCAGAATTATCGTGAACGAGTTGTAACAAAAAAAAAAAACATTTAAAATACGCGAGCTCACGAAGGGAGGACGATCGTAAAGTCATTCTATCATCGAATGTAGACTTTCATTGAAATTTTTATCGAAAGCGTTCAGTTTATCGTAAAAAGACTATGAAATTGCCTTGACAATATGAGCGTGAGCGGCGCCGACCAATGTCATATTCTAACATTTTTGGTCACAGACGACGAAGTTCGTGCCAGATGCTTGAAAATACCAGCGCTACATCGCAAATCTTCATGTCGCTTATTTTGATGAAATCTTCTACAATAATTAATATCTTAATTTTGACTGATATTTTTACAATTTACGAACAAATAATTATTCAATAAAGACCATGTTTATTATTTTATTACTTTGCAATAAAAAAAGAATGGCAATTATTATTCTGAATCATAATGCATAACGTTTTGATATTTAAGTACAAAATAATTCATGGATTTTTTGTTATACAACCTTGGGGTAAAAACTTAGTGGGGAGAAATCTAGAGGTAGAAAACAATGCAGGGTGAAAACGATGTGGGTGAAAAACTATGAAGGTCAACATTTGTTTTATGAATTTTCTGGTAGTGAATATTCGTGGAATCAATTTACTAACAGATTGTGAGATTATCTAAATCAAATTGAAGAATACATTATATTGCAACCAAGTCTTCAAACCGGAACAAATCCATAACCGAAAATCGCAAAAAACCGAAATTTTTGCCTGAACTGAAAAGTTTTGTTTTTTTTTAAATATTTTTTGGGATTTTTAGAAAAGTCGGTTTTCATAAATGTATGGTATTTTTTTGGAATTTTCGGGAAAGTGGTTTTCGTAAGTGTATGGTTTTTTTTGAAAATTCTGGGCTGAACTGAAAACCGGAACGAATAAAATTACGATTCGAAACCCTAATTGCAACAATTTTATAAATAATTTTCAGTGATTGATTTTGATTTATAAAAAGCTGAATTTATTTAAAAAAGTTCGAATTTGATTTACAAAAGGTTGAATTTGATTTGTAAAAATTGAATTTGATTTGTAAAAGGTCGAATTTGATTTTTTTTAAATGCTGAATTTGATTCATTTGACGTGAATACGGTCGAATTTGATTTGCAAAAGGTCGAATTTCATTTTAAAATGCTGAATTTGATTTATTTGACGTGAAAAGGTCGAATTTGATTTTTTTAAAGGCTGAATTTGATTCATTTGACGTGAATACGGTCGAATTTTATTTGCAAAAGGTCGAATTTCATTTTAAAATGCTGAATTTGATTTATTTGACGTGAAAAGGTCGAATTTGATTTTTAAAAGACTGATTTTTCTTGTAAAAGATCGAATTCGATTTATAAAAGACCAAATCACATTCATTCGACACGAAACGAGTCGAACTCGAACCCCGACAAACCCCACAACCGAAACTACAACGCGACAACCGCACGGTGTAAACCCCCCTTAAACAATCCGCACCCATCTAGCACCTCGCCGCCTACGAACTCTCCCCGTCGCGCGAACGCTGGCGTTCGCTGGTGTTGGGCCGGCGACTCGCCGCCTCAGGAGTGCGCCCCCGCACGCCCTCCGCCCCCCTCCCCCGCCCGCTTCATGAATGACGCCGCCCTCATGGTGAGTGCCCCCCCCCTCCGCCCCCCCCGCCCCCCGGTTTTTTCGCCCCGACGATCGCTCACTTCCATTCGAGGATACCTCGTTTTGTCTGCGGAGTCATCCCGTTGTCATGGTGACGACATCTTTGGTCTTTTTGTATCGTGGAGGCTTTTTTGGGTCGTAATTTCGGTCGGATTGTCATTTTGGTTCGAGTATAACCTCTATGGGTTTTTCTTTGTAAACAGGGATTTTTTAATTGGGCTTTAATTGTTTAATGGGTTTTAGTCGAGGTTGATGAAAATTGATGACCTGTTAAAAATGTGACGATTAAATCTATTTTTTTTCTAGAATACAGTTGAAAATTTTTAATATGAATTAGGGGCCACTGTGCTGTCACCCCGCACCGTCTCATTATAGCGACACCTATAAAATATTTTCGTTTTGAATAAGATATGTTCAGCTTAACCCCTCGATGTGTTCAGACTTTTGATTAGCTTGAGACGTGCGGCATTCAATTAATGCGGCCTTTGTCCAACCAAAACCCACGTTCAGTTTTTCTGAAAGTGGAAGGGAAACGCGTCTAGATTACGCTAATATCATTTGGTGTGGGTTAAAGCTATAGTTTACCCTCGAATTATTTTTTCATGTGAAATGTTAAAGTATACATACATAGTATTTTGTCAAGACTGTAGTATAATTTGTTGTTAACCGATTTTTCATGTTAAACGATTTCCACTGTATCGATTAAAATAAAGTCGATTGAGATTTTAGTTCTTCTAAAATATCATCGTTCAATATTTGAAGAATTAAACTGTTTCAAATATGTCTAGTATTTCAAAATAATATAATTTCACATATTACTTCATTTTTTTGTTTGATCATTTCCGATTAAATAATTGATACTGCTTGAGCATCCCAAATTCAACCTTTTACAAATTAAATTCATCCTTTTTTAAAATCAAATTCAATATTTTTCAAATCGATTCAATCATTTACAAATCAAATTCAACTTTCATAAGCCAAATTCGACTATTAGAAATTTTTTTTTTCATATGTTATACGATTTAAGTATGTAGAAATGATTATTGTTTAGTGCAACATGATCTTCCATAAGAAGAAAGTTCATGTTCTTGTTTGTATGTGAAAATTTGTAAAAATCACTAACTAATTGTAAAACAAAGTCAAATTGAAGAATAGATTGTATTTCATAGAGTACTATAATAATGATTATAATAATACTTTCCGATGATTTACAATTTGTACAAAAGCTGAATTTAGTTTGAAAAAAATTGAATTTTATTTTTAAAGGGCTGAATTTGGAGTATGAAACTTGAAGAGTTAAATGAGTTTTTAGTTCTTCTAAAATATCATTATTCAATAAATCAAACTATTTCAAATGTATATAAAATATCATAATAATGCAATTTCACATTTGATCATTTTCATTGTGCGTTCGATCGAAAAATTAATAGTCTGTACTAAAATGTTTCCGTTATCGTTTCAGACACCCATGAGCAATATGCCTGTCGAAAGGGCTGAAAATCCCAGCAGTACCACCAGTTCCTTGGAGCAGTTCACTTTACTGGCAAAGGGAACTCGAGGAACGGCCTGCGCAGAATTGGTCAAACAAGCTCTGGAAGCGCCCGGCGTTCATGTATTCGGTGAATTGTTAGATATGCCTAATGTTAAAGAGGTAATTATCGTTCATATACTTTTTTTAAATCTTAAATCTTGAATTAAAAAAAAAATGATAATATTGTTCAATTTTCAGCTGGAAGAAGGACCGTTTGCATTACATTTCAAAACGTTAAACCTTTTTGCTTACGGTACATACAAAGATTACTTAAAAGACAGAGCTCAATATTTAGAATTAACCCCTACTCAATGTAAAAAGTTGCAACACTTAACTATAGTAACGTTGGCCACTAGAGAAAAGTGTATTCCCTACAGTAGTTTGCTTGAAGAGTTGTCTATTAAAAATGTTCGTGATTTAGAAGATTTAATTATTGAAGCTATTTATGCTGGTACGTATTATGTTCCCTTTGATATTCGATATAAATTTCTTTTATAATTGATCTGATTAAGTGTAAAGTGCATGAAAACTAAGAATCAATTAAAAGTGCAGGTGTCTCTCATTTAACTCGGTAAGATAGGTCTCAATAGATCGGTGTAAAATGAAATTGTGTTAAACGAGCCATATGAATGTATGGATAAGAGGGAGGTTTTTTAATAGGTTTTTTTTAGAAAGATTAAAGAAATATATGTAAGTTTTTCAGAGATTGTTGAAATTGTATCAGAACTTTCATTATCACTTTTGGTTTCTTTTGGTTGAAAACGAATGATTCTGGTAAGAGACCGTCAGTATATATGCAAATCTTAATTGGAAAAATAAATGTAATATAATATATAAATATATGTATGTATATATGTATATATGTGTAAATATGAAATGGAAATTTCATCTAAGTCATGTATAAAATAAGTAAAACAATGTCAAACTTACGGATCAAAATGAATAAAGACTTCAAGAAACTAAATGTTTACAAAGTGTACATATTGTTTTTCTTCAAGTGTATTTTTTTTAATAAACAAAAAAGGCATAGATGCATCGTAAACATAATTCTCAGTAATTTTCATTTCTCTACATAGCTCGGTAAAACAGAATTTCATCAAAAAACAACTTTTTTTCAACTAAACAAAAATTGTGCTCAAACCAAATGGTGTTAAACGAGAGATACCTATTATCCATTATGTTATCAAATGTATTTTTTCATAAAAATGTTGAATAAATGAAACTCATGTTCTGTTGATTTTCAGATATCATACACGGAAAGCTAGATCAAAAAAATAGTAGATTAGAGGTCGACTACGCTCTTGGAAGAGACGCTCGACCTGAAGAAATAGAATCTATTCTCGCAACTTTGACTGAATGGTGTGATTCTTGCGACGCAGTCCTGACATGCGTAGATACACAAATACAAAGAGCTAATGCTGAAAAACATAGACGCACTAAACACAAAGAATCGATTGAACAAGAGGTACAAGAAAGTCTATCCGTCGATTTGTGTATTGAAAATTACTTATCATACGTCTGTTTTATTTTTCAGATATTAAACATAAAAAAAAACCTCAAAGTTCAGGCGGAAGTTGAAGAAGGTGTAGGCGGAGCGGGAAGTTCTGATATACATTTGTACAAAAACAAAAAGCCTAGCAGTAAAGGAAAATCTACTCGCAATACCGGAAAATTTTGGCAAAGGACTACGTAGGGCTTGTGTAGGCTTCAACAATGTCTGCTTCTAATCGATGGATCTTGATATCATAATATGTATAGGGAATAATTGACTTCATTCGTCTGTGAATGGAGTCGGTAATAAGATTTTCTGAACAACGCTAAAATATATATTTTATGTACACATTATATCTATAACTTGAGTGAGTTTAGCTCAAAGTTTGCAACTAAAACTTTTTTGCTTAATCCGTTTTCATAATCGAGACTTTGAGGGAATAGCGTCTATTTTATTTTTGTTCAAAACTAATAAATATACGATTTATAGCATTTTTTCTGTTTAAGTATGGGATTCATATTTATATATGTAAATTCAATAAATACCTCACTATTATATTTTAAAACGCATTTGATTTATACATTTCTTATTAATAAACTGGAATATTTTGCAAATTTTTCAAAACTGATTTATATGTAATCTGTAAACTAGAAATAAAACTAAGTAAACCTTTTCTTTGAATTGTTTGATTTTATCTCCCAATTAATATCCAACTATGCTCTACCTTTTATGTTTCAAATACTGATGTGTTATATTATCAGTGTATAAATATATTTAGTACCAAAAAAGTTTTTGCACTTTTTTTCACACTTCATTCAATAAAAAAGTACTACATTTCTTAATTTATGTTCTGTTATTAGTACATGCTTAAATGTGTATCACTTGATTAAGAAAATTTAGAAAAACGAAAATCAGAGAAACGAGGATCAATGAAAATAATTAAAATTGAATGAATACCCAAAATTCAAAGGTTAAGTTTCGGGCGGTACTTGTAGTGTTGCTAGTAATAAAACATCAATCCTTATTTACCGAATAAGTCAGATATCAATTACGCAGTTTGAAAATATATACAAAACACAAATATTTTTAGGATTTAAATGTTTAGATTGTCTATTAAGTTTATTTTGCACAATTTCCAATATAGTTTCGTAACATTTTGTTTTAAAAATGATAAGATTTTAAATATTTGATGTTTTTAAATTATGTGTATTATATAAACACAATGATCATTTTGAACATTTTGGTTTTTCAATACAATTATTTTTTTCAATATTTACAAAATACCGGATAATGAACAAAATTTAAAAAACATCAAGGCGCACCGATTTCATCCATCGTTGTTTTTGGCATATTTCAAATCCGACAATTCTAAAACAAATTTACCATTACTTAACAGTTGTTTTTAACAAAAACAAATATAGATAAATTGGGGAATTCAGAATTATGCAATATTTGACGTCCGACCCGCGGGGAAACGCTAAGCGAGCGTCGGCCACACAGGTGTCACTACAAAACAGATCGAAGTGTTTTGCGCGCTGCCGGGGATCGCCGAAAAAGGGCGCAGCCCCCGGGCCCGAGCCCCTTCAGGTCAGTGAACACCGAAAAGACCTTCACCGACATATATTCCATCATAACACATCATCCGCGTTTCGAAACCGTCCCCCATTACGCATTTCGCAATCGAAATCATTCAAAAAATCACTGAACGCGCTCATTGCCTATTTTTACCGCGAATTTCAAAAGTCATAAGAGCGCATTTAGGGGCTCGGTTCGCGTGCACGGTCGCCATTCACACGTCGCGGCTTTGCGACGCAATTGTGCGTAATGGCACCCGAAATCGTTCAAATTGATATCTTTCGCGAGATATCGGTCCATTTTACTGATTAGATTGTAAATTTGTGAAAGGGAAAAAGGTTCTATGATCGAATTCGTTCGGATCGATACGCGTTTTGCGTATGGCCGGCTTTGTTGTGTTAGTCAGCTGTTGTGTGTGCGAGAGAGACAGCCGTATCGGTTGACAGATGTAATGGCGGTTGTCTCTTTCTCGCGCGCTGTTTTCATCCCGCTAACCTCGCGCTTTGTTTGCGGCACATTATGTAAACGGGGTAGGGCTTGCAATTTACCGTCAAAATTCGATTACTGGTAAACGGTAAATAATTAATTTCATTACCGGTTTACCGGTTATTTACCGGTAAAAAAAAGTTCGTAGATTAGATGATTAAAGTATAACTGCACGTGGCTACCTTTACTAAAAACAGTATTCTTGATTGAAACCTAAATATTTTCAGGTTTGGTGACGTTTGCCTAAAAAACGCAAGCGCATGCGACTCAAGCGCACACGACTCAAGCGCACACGACGCAAGCGCAAATTTCAAATACGTTATATATAGACGAATAGGTTATAGACGGATCTTTACATACATCGCTCGAAGACCGAAAATTTCAAACCTCAGTGACGACATCGTTGACGCTCGCACGACGTTCGCACTTAGCTGGCACTAGTTGGGCCAAACGCCGCATTTCTCAGTCAGGGAAAACTAAACGCACTTATTTAATGCCGCATGTCTCAGTCAAAACTCTGAACGTATTTATTACTAAACGCGTGTTTAGGTTAGGTTAGGTTAGGTTAGCGTTTTTTGCATCACATTTACTGAACGTATCTTATTCAATCAGATATTCAGATCGAAAATATTTTATAAGTATCTATCGTAAAATGTGACGCAAAAAACGCGAACCAACCTAACCTAAACACGCGTTTAATAATAAATGGCGATCATGGTGTCTTCTTATTGAATCGCGCGAATAATTGTTTTGTCTTAAAATGTTAAACGTCAAATGATTGATATTTGCCAGCTAATTGTAAGTGCGAATGCGTCAACGATGTTGTCACTGGGGTTTGAAATTTTCGGACTTCGAGCGATGTATTTAAAGATCCGTCTATAACCTTTTTTTCAATTTACCGGTAATTACCGGTAACACATTTTGGGTGGTTAACCGGTAAACCGGAATTGCAAGCCCTAAAACGGGGGTTGCCAGAGTTCGTTTTGAAATTTTAATCTTTTCAATTTGCGTAATGGTGGGTCGTTTAATTGCGATTGCGTCTGACGAGGCGCTTTTTTGTGTGATTGTTTGGAACCCTCGACGTTTATTGAGCATGTGTCTATTCTCTGTCTAGTTTTGTGTATTTCGTAATCATTATATGGAAGCGGGGGTGGATTTATTTCGTTAGGGATTCGAGGGGTCACAAATTTTTCTCTGTATACATCCCTTATTAAAAATTTTTGGGTTAATGCGATAAGGTAAAGCTTACAATTAGTCTGTCAATAGTAGTTGATGAGACCTTGTCTTGTTGTGGATAATTAATGGGTTGATGATATCTATACACAATACACATATAAGATATACAGCCAGGTTCTAAACCTACCCCCCCCTCATTACACCTAAAAATATTAAAATTATAATTTTTTTATAGCCTCAAAACAAATAAATTGGTGATTTTGTAAAATAAATTTTAATTTTGTGCAAACGAATGCTTTTTTTCTTCAGAAAGTGATTAAAATTTAATGTCTAATAGATTGGTATAAAAAAAACTAATAATTCATCAAAAATGTATTTTATTTAAAACCTCAAGGGCCCTGAGGTGAACTTCTCTATCGCCTACAGATAAATACGCCATTGACAGCCTATACAAAGCATTTCCGATATATTATTACACAAGATTGATACTTTTTTAAAACAAAAATACATTTAAAATTTAAAATCATCCTTGCCAAAATGATCTCAAGCCAAAGATACACGAATCTACAAACCGACCGCATCACATGTCGCTTATCTTCAGCGAAAATCAGTGCATTCGACAAGGCTAAACCTTTGACACACATATTTTATCTATTCACCAGTTATGTTCAACTTCAAAATCAATGATATAGAGCAAATCAATTGACCCAATTACACCCAACTAAACAATCCTTGAAAATATTTCCTATTACGAACGTGCAATTGTTGCACAATTATCAACACAGATAAACATCCCATAGCACTCGCAAATTACACAATCTAACAATTTCGCAATTATCGCTAAAATACATACAATACATTATGGGTGCGATTTAACTGTGCATTAAAAATAAATAAATTGCGCCTTAAAACGAATCACTTGTGCATTAGAAAAATATACGATGTGCATTATTTCTGGTCCATTAAAGAATCTCGTATAGAGCATTGTTTTATTCATTGTGTGCAATGAAAAAAAAATTTCTGCAGTATGATGTAAGCATAAAAAAAAATGAAATTTGCAATATAATGAATAGTTTGTGCATTAAAATGACAGTAGGTGGCAACGTCGCCTTTCTCTATAGGCAATACATTACAACTGTCAACTGTCAAAGTGTTAATGTTTACATTTGTTTACGTATAAACAGAACGTTATAGATTTTAACTATTTGGTCCATTTTTGAATCAATGTCGATTTTGTTTGAATTCGGTTTGTTGCGTATAGATTCTATTATGAATGTTGTGAATAATCGTCGTGCGGTTGGTATTTTTTGTCCTGGTCACATTTGCTACGTTGCCGTCATTTAATTACATTCATTTCAATGCACTTTTATTTATTTTAAGGCACAGATATTTTTTCGAATGCACACATTTTAATGCTCGTGTTTAATGCACAATTATTTTTTATGAATGCACGTTTAAATTGTTCCCATACATATTGAACATGGCCGATTACTGGCACACACGTCAACGCAGGGACAAATGGCGTCGGGTGACATTTCTTTGTTGTCGGTCCGTCAGCTGTTCGACGCTGTTGCTGTGTCGGGAAGAGCCATGGCGAAGAGGGTGACAATGCTATGGATTAATGTTGATGATGGAGCGGGACGGAATCGGAGCTCTTTGTTTCCCCGCGTTCGACCGACCTGCGCGTTGGTCGTTGTTTTGGTAGCACTGCTAGAAGGCCCAAACGTTCCGGGAAAATGGCGGGACGAGTCTATTTGGCGTTGTGGTGGAAATGCGGGAAATTTTCGGGGGTAGGGTTTTCTTGGAAGTCTTGTGGTTCGATTTGTGAATGAAATTTTATATTGAAGCGCTTTGGAAGTGAAAGTGTTGGCAAATTTGTTAAATATTCATTTGTAAATAGTGTTACGTTACGTTTATGTAATCGCTTCGTCCATGGATGAAGTAAAGAATCTTAGTTTGTCTAATTGTAAGAAATTTAATGTCTGGTGGTGTATAGGTGCCATCTAGTATAGGCGCATTATAGGTGCTTCTTTTTACGTCTTCTGTCAAATATGTTTGTTGACCTTATGATATAGGTAGCGAACCTTTTTTCGTTCACGTGCTAAAATTTCTAAATATTTTTTACTGATTGTATCAAGGAAATTTTAATGCCTTCCGTAAGTGTATCGTAAGATATGTCAACTGTCATATTTGACAGAAGATGTTAAATGATGCGCCTATGCTAGATGGCGCTTATGCACCACTAGATGTAAAATTTTATAGAAAAAGCAAGATTCTTTGCTTCGTTCATGGATGAAGTGATTACACAAAATGATTAAACGATTTCCTTTGTATTCAAATCATATAATAATCTCTATATAATAGAGTGGAAACCGTTTAACACGAAATGCTTAACGTGAAAAATCGGTTAACAAGAAATTATGTTACAATCTTGACAAAATACTATACATTTATATTTTTACGGTTAACATGAAGTTCTTTCAACACGAAAACATATTTCGGTCCTTTCAGTTTCATGTTAAACTTTTTCCACTGTCAAATCAATTTTCCATCTGTTTGTATTATTTTTTTTTTCAGTTCATACTAACGTCTCGATAGAAGTTTCACTTCTATTGTATAATTCACGATTCCTTAAAAATCATATAATATTTTTGATCAAGTAAATTCATCGCATTTTTTTAAAATGTAAGTTACGAATAATCAGAATAAAATCATTATAAAAAGAAAATTGTAGGTTTTCCTGAAATATTTCACCAGCTTGCGAAGCACTGAGCTATTTATTCCTTGGCCTTCATCGCAAAATTTATTATTGGAAAATGTATCTTTCTTTGTGATTCAAATTATTGAAAATCATTACCAAGAATAAAATTTGGACTAACAACAACTTCATGGCCACCAAATAAGTCGCTCAAAAATAACAAAAGTTCAACGTATCGAACATAAAAAAATCATTTCATTCAAAAACTACTTTTTTTTTCACACAAGTCACATTATATCCAATTTAAATACATAACACATTTAATTTTTTTCTATAAAACTGCACTTAATTTTTCACTCTCGATCCGGTCCAACGACAAAGACCACGGTTACAAAACCGTCAATTCTTACAGGAAAAATGCAAATCGAAACGCGTAACACTCTCGAAGGCCACTATCGAACACACACACCGTAATATTATGTAATTGTTATTGTTATCGATTCGATAGAGCCCGGCCATTCGGGCTCCAAAGTATCGATTCGAAAATTGTATCGCCTTTTCAGATGTGCACGCGAACGCTTCGAGTTTTCAGCGGTTTTGTGTTCGAATCGATTGATTTTCGTGTCCGTTTTCAGGCCTCTGCGTGCTGTTTGCTTTGACGACCATTACTTTAATTGGACAGTTTATTTTACTGGCGGTCATAAATCGGGTTGGTTTATTTTGTTCGATTGTTTTGATCGAATGCCGAGAATGTTCGGGGAATCGATGGTAATAAATGTTCGAGGATTGATTGGTTGTTAAGTATTTTTGGTACTTCTTGTGTTTGTGGGCGCAACTTGGCTCATTCATGCGCTGATTTACAGTGAAATTGTAAAGCATGTCTACGCTATATCGAAATTTTATAATTTTATAATGACGATTCAAATGAGAAATGCGGCCTTTGCCAAACCCCTTCGTTCAGTTATACTAAAAATAAAATAAAATAATATAAATGTTATAGAATTTCAACATAACTAACCTTACCCAATCTAATCAAACGTTCAATAATAAATGCGTTTAGACTTTTGACAGAGACATTCGGAATTTTCCCAATCCCTACGTTCATTTTTTTTTAAAGGAAAGTAGAAGTAAGGTAAGAACACCTATGGTTGACCACTTTTCATAAAAAAGTAAAAATTAAGGTTTTTAAAGACGATAATCTTTCGGAAAGGGTGCGATAGATTAGGTGTTTCTTACATCTTATCTATCGCACCCTTTTCATGGTCAATCACTGGTGCATTACCTTAAACGTCACAAAAATTTCAAAATAGTATAGATCGTGCTTTAAATTGGATACAAATCCACATGATTTGACAGCTAGTGATTTGTATTTGTATGCGCTAAATACATTGCACCTATGAACGAGAGAAGTACCAATTTTTTTATTTATTTAAACATCAATTTTATAGCTTTAAATCTATCATAAACTGAATCAAACGAATCTCTCAACTTTTTAAACTTCTAAAATTTCTTTGAAACCAAAGTTAAATCTTCAAATCGCAAAAAATAGACACTCAACTCAATCCGAACATTTCCTCTATATTCCGTAATCATTATATCGATTATGAATCGTTGCATAACTATCCAGTCTTGAAAACTCAACGAGTTAGAATCCGACGACGGATTTAAACAGTTCGAGATGAAATATGGAAAATGGGTCTCGTTTATTGGTGCTATTGCTAAAATAGCATACATTTCCACATCTATCTAAATTGGGATAACCGCCGGTTCAGTATTCCAGTGACCCCGTTGCCCAATGGACGTTCTTCGTCCGTTTGTCTAAAACAAAAGTTACCATTTGATGCAATAAGTCGGACGCCCACTCTCGTTTTCTCCTATATTGCGTAGGCTTCATATAAATTGGTTACACGCCCAGAAATGCATCTTTGAAGCTAGATTTTCTCTTTCGCTTGTGTAATCTATGAAATCGAATATGAAGAAGATCTGTTTCCGCATAAATTTTAATCAATCATCGAAATTAATCGTGTAGTACGTCTTTATATAGGTTTGTATATCATTAATAGTAACTAATCCTTTAGAATATTTTTAAAAGTCAACGTGCCTCGTTTCTCAAGCAGATTATCTTTCACTTAAGTTTAACTTCATTTAGAGACTGTCCATTGGAGGGAAGGCTTTTGAGATTACATTAGCAAGGAGAAGATAACTCTTGATGAGTTCAAATACTAAAAAAAACTATAAGTTTTAAAGATATTTTTTTTAAGTATTATGTGGACCAGAAAAAATGTCGTATTTGAAGAAAAATGCGTTTTGATACGAATAAAATTTTTATCTTCTTAATTCATAAAACATATTTTATATTAGTTTTTTCAATCTATCTACTAATTTTGAAAACCTTCAGAATAAAACTTTGCTTCAACGCGAAGTATTCTTCGATACCTTTTTCACCTATTATACGAATTTGAACTCATCAAAAGTTATCTCATGAAACCTAAAAGCCTTCGCTTAAAAGGACATACTATCAAGATGATGTTTAGCGAATAAATCCCAAACAATCGTAATAAATCATCAATTTGTGCGCTTCATACTTTGCGCACACGCCTTGTTGGATAATTTTAACTTCTTGCTGGTCTTTTCGTGCAACTCAACTAGACGCTCCGTTGGGCGTCCATAATAGAATTAAATGTTTGAGCAGATTAGTTCAGCGAGATATGAGTGTCAGTTTACTTAACTATTATATAGCCGAGCGGGTTCACCGCACCGTAATTAACAGTTCGTTTACCGCTGGCAAGACTATGTGGCCGGTGTGTGTCCTTTGCTAATTCTCGTGTGTGAAAAATGGCCTTTTTCTTTGGGTTTTTGCATTTTTTTTATCGGTATGGATCTGTGAGAGTTCGGGGCCAAAGCGTTTCAATTTATTTGTCTTCGTTAACTGTGTGAGTTAACTAATTGGAGCGCGTCAGTTAGTTCGTGTGTTATAGTCTGAATTTCATTAGAGTTCGTTGTCGGTTATTGTTTTTTCAAGATTTTTTTGGTGTTGAATATGATAAATGTTGTCGGATATCAGGATAGAACATAGAGAGTCGTTTGTTAGAATTTGTTGGCATTTCTTCGCTCGTTTCACGTGCTGGTTTAATATGGTAGTTGAATTTGTACCCAAGGTCTCTTGGCAGATGCAAAGATATTAATTTACCGGTCGTCCTTGTTAATTTTATACATTTAAATAAATAACCGTGCTCAAAACATTTCATAACGATTGACGAGGAAATTCGTTTTTTATGCGATAAAAAATAAACGAAAAGTTAACGAGATCGACTCATCGTTATGTAAATTCTTTTCGTCGAGAAATCCTCATTAATTTTATATTATCCCAAATACATTCGCAACGCGTGCTATATTTAAAAAAAATACACATTAATCCAACGAAACATTTCATTTTTTCCAACCTTCATTCAAAATTTCGAATCAACAATTCCCGACATCAAACTTCCATTATGCAATTATGAACGTTCAACGATCGTTCACGTCGGAAACACAATAAGGCTTCTTCGTGCAACCTTTCGTCTATTACGAAATCGTCAATAAACGAGAATCGCCCATTGTTTCGTCGTTAATTGGCCGAACGACAAACACCACATCCTTCGCATTCACACGAAATATCATATTACGACCGACCATATTGAATGACCCATTTCGAGGTGTTTTCGGGTCAGTGGCAATGCAAGAATCGATTTCGGGACCCGTTTTGACCCGGTCTGTGTTGGGTTTGGTCGTTTTTTGTAATTTGTTACGATGTCTTGATAGCAGGAAGCGGATATGAATTGTAGGATTAGAGCCTTTACGTGTACGTGTGTTTTGCGACCCAGTTTGCTGGTACGTAAATTCAATTAGATCAGATAGTGTAACCGTTTCGTACTAATCACTGTGAGTGATTCAGTCAACGTATAAAATTTGCTTAATTAATTTATCTGTCTATCTTTGATGGAGTTAATTTTGTTTCTTTGTTTATGTGTGAGCAATGGCGGATTTGTTTGAAGACGGGCTTCAACAATTTTCGGAGGCCCCATTACATATGTAAATATACAGATTCCGGTTCCAAATCTAATATATTATAATATTTATATCATCATCGTCATCATCATAAGCAGCCTACTCACGCCCACTGCTGGACAAAGGCTTCCCCGATACTTTTCCATTCGCTTCTATCTTGAGTCACTCTTCCTCCAAATATTTATATGAAAATCATTAAAATTGAATTTTTTTTTATCGTTAATTATTGATATATACAAAAATCAATTTCATAAGATAAAGAACAAATGGACGATTTTAGAAAATAAAATTTGTTTAAATACAAGAAAATACCTTATTTTCTTTAGAAAGTGATTCAAATTTCATGTCTATTGAATTGGTATAGAAAAACTATAAAAATTCATCAAAAATTTATTTAAAAAAAAAAAAAAATGTTAGGAATCCCAAGGCGATAGACTCCACCGTCTATTGATAAATCCGCCACCGTATAGGTACATAAGGAAATAAATGCTTACAAAATGTTTGATTTCATACATATTTTTTCAAGTATGTTCGAGTATATCGTGATGCATTTGACAGATGATCCATAAATATGTCTAGCTCAGTTTAATATTTCATACGTTGCGTTTTCAACATCAGATTTTTCCTTTTGTGATACAAAACCGTCGACGCCACAAGAAAACCTTTTACGGAGCTTTCCGTCGATTCTGCGAAAAATCTAAAAGTGGAACATGCCTTGCCGAACACCAGCGTTCCTTATTTTTGCATATTTGATCAATTCATATATAAACAAAAATATAGGGACAAACAAACTATTACATTACATTCTCCCATCCGACACCATTTCCATTCCGATAATCCCACGGAGTAATTCAAGCACCGTTCTCAGCATTATCTAACAGTTGATAGCCAGCTTTCAGTTGTCGTGTTTCGAGTGCCGAAAGCTCTCACTCCGGAACTTCTTGTACTGGAATGGCCCTGCCAACTAGCGACTTGCGCAACTGGCAACGTTTGGCCTACATTTGCCTTTCGTGGACAAAGCGAAAATTCGAAAATTAACCATATTGTGTAGAGGCGGTTCGGAATGTGCATTGAAAACTAATCTTCGGTTCAACGAGCTCGGTTCTTTTGTAGGGCTCGCGATTGTTGTTGGTGCTGCTGTTTTTTTCGAGTTGGTATAAAAATTTATTAGGGAGTCTCTTTTTGTGTAAAAGGGGATAATTTGAACGTGGATTGTATAAAATGAATGAAAAATTTATAAAATTTGTGTGCATTAAAAAAATAATGTGTGCATTTTGCACGAGCGTTGAAATGTGTACGTTTGAAAAAATATTTTAATCATTGAAAAAATATCTATAACTTAAAAAAAAGTGGATTAATTGAATATAAATAAAGGCGGGCAACGCCGTAAACGTGAACAGTGTGAAATACCAATCGCACAACCATTATTTACAACTTTCATAATAGAATCAAAATGGAACAAATTGTTAAAATTAAAATTTTAAATATTATAAAAGAAACGTTGACAGTTGATACTTGTATTGTATTTGTCTATGGAGGAAGATTTTACTTTCGCGACGTTGCCACCTCTCGATAATTTCAATGCATAAACCATTTTTTTTATTATTCAATTCATATTTTTTAATTCTCATTTTATAATGCACAAAATTTTTTTTTTCAGTGCACACTACAAATAAAATGATGCTCAATATGAGATTCTTTAATGTACCAAAAATAATGCACATCGTATATTATTCTAATGCACAAATAATTCATTTTAAGGCATATATTTTTTCAATGCATACTTAAATCGCACTCTGTAAAATGTTCAATTTCAGTTACCACATGATTGCCAATAATCTGCCATAATGTTATTCGAAAAAAAAGAAAGTTAATAAAAAGCTTGAAAAAAAAAAACATCGGACGCAATTACACATCTGATTCGACGCATGTTTTTCTTCGTTTCCTGTAAGGGATGCTTTAGTTTTCGTATGAAGAAAGTATCGATTTTCTTTATGTATTTTTTTTCGCCCTTTTCTCTCTCGTGTGTTCAATGCTCTCAGGGACAAGCTAATGGATTTGTTTACGTATAAGAAGCGCGGTGTGAGGATAATGTAATCGGTTCCTGTGACCCAATATCAAATTGCGAGTTTCACTCCGATACATATGGAAACATGCAAATTGACTTTCTTATCATTTCCTGTTTCGTTCCGGAGCTATATTTTTTACTTGTTCGCCACTCTTGTCTCCTCTCATCATGTAGCTTTATATATTTTTCTTTTGTAGGAATTTCAACATATTCTTCACCCTTGTCATATCTTGATGACTAGTTGGGACGCCTTATCGCGAATGTGTGACGCGACGATCCGCTACGTGAGACCTCGGAGGAAATTTAAAAAGTTTTCCCGCCACAAGGACGATTTTGGAAAACCTTGTTATTCTCGCATAAAGTTTATCTTTTGAACGGCGATATTTCACTATCTCCGCGCAATAAATTTTAGCGAAAATTGTCAATCTGATTATGTTTTTATACGCTCGAAATACATGTTGGTCACGTTGTTTTTTTTTCATTCAAAAGATGTATAGAATATGTGTTATCGAAATGATCTAGGCCGCGAAATAAGCAGCAAGTATGCCTTGTCATTGAAGTCGTAGTGACGTCTATTGTAAAATCACGAAAAAACTGTCACCTGTTCAAATAACGATCTCATAGAGAACATCGAGAAATTGTTAGTTTTTTGTAATTTCACAATAGATGTCATTACAACTTCGATGACGAGGCAAAATATTTTGGATCTTTCGCAGCCTGGATCATTTCAATAACATTACGTAACATACGTTCAAAATACATGTGTGTCACGTTTTGTTTTTCATTCATAAACGTATAATAACAGTCTCCCATATATTCTTCCTATGGGGTAGTTACAATGTGTTCCTACGGGATTATTTCGATCTTTTACATTTGACACAAACGCCGCGTTGTGCTCTGAAAGGCATCCGCTTCTATATTTACCATTTTTTTGTATGCAAGCTGCTTCTGTCCCATATGCAGCTTGCTCCGACAGGTGGAACCGTATGTGTACAGTTTTGAATTAATTGTGTAACCGAAAGACAGCTGTTTGTCGAAAGGACCGGTTGCTGTTTGCTAACTCTGGTCGTCTGCTACACGTGTACTTCTAATGGTTGTCGTTTTTGGGATCCGAGTTGAGTATGTCTCGTGCTTGATGGTCGTTTTGTGATGATGGTTCTGTTATTTTTAGGGTCCAATTAAAAAAATCCGATTTGAGTTGTAGTTCATTTTGTCTTTTATGTGTGTCGTTGATTACGTTGAAGTATAGTCAATATAATTTTGATGGAAAACTCGTAAAAAATTATCTTGTTTTAATTAGTGCATAAACCTTTGGAGTCCGATGCGAAAATTTTGTGATTAGTTATATAGTAGTGGTTTTGATGTTTATAATTTAAATACATTGTCTGATAATTTTTGTTTTATTATCATATCTATATTTTATTCAACTGTTACTGCCGTAGCCAGAGAGGGATCATGTGGACCCTTCCTCTTCCTTAAAATTTAAAAATTAAACTTAATTATGAGAATTATGTTGAAATATATCACACTATCGTGATATATCTAAATAAATTCTTCGAATGCCTTGAATTTACATACATTAAATTTCAAATAAAAACAACGTATTTGTATATGTTACGATACATTTGTGTAATCGCTTCATCCATGAACGAAGCATTGAGTCTTGCTTTGTCTATGAAATTTAACAACTGGTGGTGTATAGACGCCATCTAGCGTAAGTGCATCATAGGTGTATAATTTAACGTCTTCTGTCAAATATGACAGTTGACATGCGTTGAAGCACGTCTACTGTCATATTTGACAGAAGACTTTGCAAGCTTCTTCGCTTTGAAAACAAGATATAAAATTATAGATACGGTTTTTAGGTATAAAAAGTTGTATTTTGATCTCTATAAAAAATCCTAGCTATGACCCTGACGACTCTTGTAATATCATAATAAAGATCGCCCAATCATAATATAACAATACTCGCACGATTCACGATCATCAAAACGTAAAAAAAATCAATTCGTCGAATCATCAACTCACAATAAATTTTCGCTTTCGTCCACATTTCGAATTCGACCATTCATACCGTGCAATAAACGATTGTCGTTTAGCGTATGTCGAATTAACCGCGACCCGTGAAAAATACGACCTCGTAAAAAAAATTAAACGGCCGCATAATAAAATCCGTAAGAAAAAAAGCGCGAAACGGGGCTTTTCGGAAGTGGAGACCCATTGTTTGCTTCTCGTTTCGGTGAAAATGGCGGGAAAATTCAACGTCCGCTCCACTTTTGCGACACTTTTGCCAATTCCGAGCGGAGATTTCGTTAGTTGCGTTCATTATGTGCGATTTCCATTATTTTTTCAGGGGCTTTTTGCGCACTGTCGTCAATGAGAAATCCTCCTCTTTGTTGTCGGCGGGAGCTTTTTAAGCTCCTCTCAATTAATTATACGGAAAAATGAACAACGGCGTTTTAAAAGTCCGACTTTGTCCAGGATTCGCGACTAATCGAAAACGGACGACGACAGAGTCGTCTTTATGTTAATTTTCCACTTCTATATTTTTTTTGTGCTTAATTAAGCGACCTTGATTTCACTCCTTTCGTTTCGCCTTTTTCCCCAATTTGTTTGTTGGTATGGGAAATTCGTTTAGTTTTTCTCGTTAGTGCCGAATTACGCAAACTGAATGCATATCGTTAATTTAACGAACGAAACGGTTCACACATATACGGTCGTTTATATTAACATTTTATATAAAAATATAGAATAATAAATACGCATATTGATGTATCGATTGAATATATAATATTTTGTACTGAATATCTATTAAATACTTATCAAGTCGGACTTTAGAGCTTTGTTTTTTTGATGTTTTGGCATTTTCGCGAGTACTAGATAATGTTTCATAATATTTTGAACCGTTCGGTTATTTTTACGAATGTCCAAGGTCTAATATGACCCTGTTCCTTTACTACGCATACTATACTACGCTTTGGCGCGTTTCGAATGCGTCTTTTCGTTTTCATCGTGTGTTTTCGAGCGCTTTGCCAAAGTATTCTCGCCTTGAACTTTTGAACGCCTACGACGCCTCTGTTTTTCGCGACCGCAAAAAATGAAAATACAAAGTAAACAAAAAATAGACGAATTCGCGAAAATCGAAAAATAAACATGTGACGTAAAGTTTCATTGTCTATGTTGGTATATTGTGTGTGTTTATATCAAAGTGCCCTTAAGCGGTATGAAATTCCAAAGTATATGTGTGTATATTCAAATCTGATCATAAGATGATCAGGTAAACAAACAAAATAGACATTAAACGCAAAGGGTTCATTGTCTAAATTGACACACTACATGTGTTTACATCAAAGTGGTCTTACACAGTATGGAATTCCAAAGTATATGTGTGCAAATCCGAGACGAGCAGAGCTTGAATATCTAACGTGACAAATCTCAATCACTATTAAATTCGGACATTACCGACATTACGTATAAATTCAAAGTGCTATTTCCATTCGTAATCTACCAGTTAAAATTAGCGACATTTGGCAACGATCGTAAATCTCGAACGCGGTAAACTCGCCAATTACCATCGGCATCATTTTAGACGATTCGTCTTATTTCATCATCAATTATCGACGCATGTATTTTTCGTATTCGATATTATTTTCGGCATTCTTTTGATGAACGTCCGATCAATCATCGTGTATTTTTTGCGTTCACAATTAGAGAACTCAATGAATGTTTTTTTTTGTTTGTTTTCAGAACTGCGATGCGTACTGTATACAGAAGCGGCCGAGTGAAGATGCAGACTTTTCTTTGAGTTGTGTGAGTCTTTTTTACCACGTTTTATGTACGGGTACCATTATTTAAAATGCGGATAAAACGTCAACGTACCGGTTTACGCTTATTAGATTAGCCTAGATTGCCCCTGGCCACGTTTATTACATAGCCGTGCGGCTTTTAATAATTATGGTTCTTTTGAAAATTCAACGTTTCGCTGTTTTTTATAATATTAATCTTATAAATAGCGAGGTATTGATTTTTTTTATTCGTGTTTTAAATACGTTTCGAGTAATAGTGCCGATCGTATCGCGGAAAGAAAAATTCGATTCTTCCCAACGAATGTTGTGGAAATGTCAAATGTTTTAATATTGATTGTTTATTTTGAACCTTTCATATGTGAGCATCGATCGGATCCGTTTAATGCAGTGATGCACAATCTGCGGCCCGTTCGAAATGCAAAATATTCAAATAATTAAATTAATTCGATTTTTTGCAAAACAATATATAATTTTTTCACAAATTTCATGTATTACTAATAAAAATTTTGAATCAAATGATTATTGTTATAATAATAATCATGGAAGTCGTCTTCATGCAAGCTTTTATTACGGTGAATGAATGAATGAATGAAAGATAAGTGACCGAAATCCAAAGCAAAACATTTGCAACAATAGTTTTTCACGGACATACACATTGTCTATGTCCTTTTATCTAAACAAGACAAGAAAGAGACATTATCTCATCTATTAGACAAATTAAAGAAAGTTTTTAAGAAAATTAAATTTTACCAGTGATAAAATTTAGGATTCTTAAAAAGTTTCTTTAATTTGTGTTACCATCCATAAATGCCGAATTATAGTAGAATATTTTTAATTTTTAATAAAAATAGTAAAAAATCCTCTCGGATCTCGCTTGATACAATTTTGATAACATAAATATTGTGTTTAGAAAATTATTCACTATTTTCAATTGTATAGATTTTAAGACATCAATAAAAGCACAAAAAATTTTCGCCTGCGGTACTAATTAAATATTTAAATGTTGAATATTTTTACAATATTATTTTATTCATTTTTTCCATTATAGAATTTTAAAATTACTATTTCAGACCAATGCCTTTTTAATTTTTCATTGCGACCCGCGAACAATAGAAAAATGCAAAAAATTACCCGCCCCTCAAAAAATGTTGTGCACCGCCGATTCAACACGTGTCGTTTTCTCGAGTTTATTTCGGATTTCGCTTCATGGACATGTATAAAATGCAGTGCATTTACCCGTGTCGAAATGGCAAGAGATAGAGGCTTTTGTGGCCGAAGCCATTGTTGTCCCTCGGCAGTGCATTTCTAGTAATAGTAACCATCGAATCGTGGTACATTCGATTTTCCGAGAAAATGTGCCCGAGGGTGTTGACGCCGCTGAAAAGATGTCTGGCAATGAAATTTTCTCGATTTCGATACTTTATTGTGTGCACGTGTTCTCGATCTTCGCGGAGGTTTTGTTTGTTTTTTGCATTTCGATGCATTTCGTTTGAATGCGATTCTGGAGTGTTTTTCTCGGATGGGTGTTTGGATTTCGCTGTTGATGGATGTTGTGTTTGCGAAATGTCCGTCTCGCGCGAATTTTGCGAAATGAAAATTATTTATGATATGAAAATGAAGCGAATAGTGAAATTATTTATGGTGTTGAATTAATTTATTCGAGGACGGCTTTAAGGCGTGAAACTTTGTATCTCTGCGCCTTTATTTAATAAAATTGGAAACGATTGTAACAAAGTCTTTTGTCTTCTATTTTCTATGTAATAATATCGCTTTTTCAGTTTGAGAATTTTATTAAATTCTCTTTTGAAAATCGTGTGAAACAATATTCGAATTTTAGGTCAATGCGTAAGTTTCATCGTATTTTTTTTTATGGTCAAATCTTTTTTTTCTTTTATCTGAACTAATGAATTACTTTGTATTAAAACTATTGTATTATGTGGAGGACATTTCCATTTCACTATCTATTTTATTATATTATGTGGATGACAATTCTTTTTTTAGTATCTGTTAAGTTTCGACCTAAAAAGTAAACAATAATCAGCCCGTAGAAATTTTTGAAATGTCTAATATAATGCATTTATGGATTTTTGTGAAAATAATAATGCAACCACAGCAACCTTTAAAAAATACCTGTAATGTGTACAGTAGAGATACAGTTATACAGTTGATGTGTACAGTTAACCTCAGAATCACTTACAATCAGTTGTGGTTTTCAAAATTCAGATCTGTGAATTTTTCGTTAACTGACGTTGACATGTTGTCGGCCACAATTAATGCTGATCCTCGTCAAAATATCAAAATAATCAACTAATGAAAAAGTGCAGTATCCACACCGCACCGGTTTAATTTCAAAATACGATGTTAAATAAATAAAAAAAATACGTCGAAACTTTTGCATCGACCTAACATATTTCATCGAGCTGAAAATTTTCAATTCTTTCACAACTATGTGATCAAAAACTTTTATCGATTTTATGTACACGTTTTCGTCAAGTTTTCAATCTTCGCGATAAAATATATGAAAAAACGTGTTTTACAAGTCACGTCAAAGTATTTTTTTTTTATTATTGATTGTCTTATTTTATATTTATGACGCGCTGTCTCCCATAATGTGTATTACGTATGCGACGAACGGTTTTGACGTTTAGTCTGATAAATTGGTTTTGCGAGACGCGAAATTGCCCTATTAGTTCCAAATTGATCGAATCGAATGGACCGAGGCGGTGTTTAATTTTTTCGATTGTCTGACGTTGCATACAATTCTGAGTAGCTTTATTGAAAGGGACCTTTTTGATGCGATAATAATATGTCATATGACTTTTTTAAAGTAGCTTGATTTTATTATTCGAGGAATATCTTTTTTCGTTGACATCGTACTTTGGAGAATATTTTACTTGGAATGATTAATCGAGCAATTTTCTTTTTGCTTTTATTGATTTATGGATAGTACGGAATGATTGATAGCTGTGGAAATTGTCATTGTTTAAACTTTGTATTATCAATATCGAAAATACGACTGAGCGATTTTATCTTTTGAACGATATAAATTTGAAGTTTTGATTAAAAAAAACAAGGCTTAACAGTGTTTATATTTTATAATACCACTGAAAAATCGAAGGGTTTGAAAAATTCGTGGCTCGTTCATTTTAATTTTTTTTCATAGTTTATAAAATATCTTTTGAAGTATAAATTGGATACGTATATTTTCCAGCAATGATAAACTCATTGAATTTTTCTATTTCAGTGAAAGATCAATTATTGAAAGCTAGAAAAAACATTGCACCAAATATGTAGTATATGTTTGGGAGTGCAAATTGATGCTGATGTGTTTCTTCAGTATTTTCAGTACTCCAAAATCAACAGTTTCTTTTGTTAATGTACTCATTTGAATGAAAATGGGTCTCGTTACTCATTAATCATTATTTTATATTCTTTTAGTTTCAATAATTGATCTTTTATTGGAATAGAAAACTTCAATGATTTTTACTCGTTGTTGGACATCATAAATAAACATTTGAATTTTTAAGGGGTTTTCTATAACCTGTAAATAAAAATGAATGATTTTTCGAAGCCTTTTAATGACCACCCTGTATTAATTTAATAAAACCAATTTATTATAACAGTCCAATTTGTTCGAAACTAAATGGAAAACCGCGCAACTAAAACCTCTCACTATCTCGCGGTCGCGTCCCGAAATTTCCAAAATAAATACGCTTTTGTACCGAAAACCCATACTTTTCCCCATCGGCTTAATTTTACGACCTTTTTCCAATCAAACTTTCCGATCGATTTCCCATTTACGACCTTTCCGGCCCGCGGTCGTTAACTCTCCTTGCAATATACGCGTCGGCGACGTCGCCACGTGAAAAACGGCACGTGTTTGTTTGCCTTTGCAATAGTGAAACGTACTGTGCAAACACACTTTCGACTTGACCAACGAATCGATCGGGTCGAGGGCAATTATCGGGTCGTAACTGCGAAATCTGAGCTGGAAAATGGATGTTTGCGTATGGAAATGCGGAAAATTGCAGCGCGGAAAAGTATCTTGTGCGAAAAATCGGTAAATCTGTTGCGCGTTTGTTGTAATTGCGTATTGGATTGTATTATGCAAAAAAATGGCAATGTTTGCAATATCAGTTTCCTTTCGTTTGTGTTTAACAAGGTCGTGTTATATCATCTGTTTTCCGAGTGATTTCAGTTTGCACGATAGTATGATATGATTTGTGCGCATTATTCAGTTTTATGCATCGCAAATTTATATAATGTACACCCGATCCTCTTTTTACACAAGGGATACGTTCCAGAGACTACCGTGTACGTAAAAAACCGTGTAAAAAAATGTATGGTGACCAAACAAAAATTGAAGATACATAGGTTCCATCACTATATTTGGATAGAACTTCCATACAAATGTACTTTATAAAAAATGTGCGATGTGAAAAATTTTCACCGTGAAAAATCATCGAAATTTTTATTTATAAACTATAATTACATACATATAATTATATCAGTATACTGGCCTGCGTCGAATCTTACCATTGTGGCATAATAATACATATTTTTATTATTTTTATACCGTGTTAAAGTGGAAAATCCGTGTAAAAAAAGTAATCGGTTCATCTTCCTTGAACCGTGTTATTTCGGAACTATTTTTCCGAATTATTTTGTAAAAAGAGGATTGGGTATAGTTTATATCGGAGAATTTTCATCGTATATCTATTATTTTAATACAAATTTATTCTTTGAATATTCATTAGAATTCGAGTGATTATTTCATTGATTAATATACACGTGCGTTCATATAATATTTGCTCTTTGAGCGTTTCGTATGTGATTAATTGAATGGTTGAATGAACTGTCGATTATTTAATTCTATTTATATTCTTCTGAGTATAATATCGATTAGATTTTTTTGCCGAATCCAATCGATCATGAAATTCATTTGGTTGTGAAAAAATTTGTATACAAAAAAGAAGGCATTACAGTTGCAAGCAGTGGGAAGGGCAACAAATGTCCGCCGACGCAATTTCAAAATTTCGGAATCGACTGAATTTGTTTAGCCACACAATTGCGACACAAATGGATGCGACAAAAAGGCCAAACAACGAAATTACTGGGACTGTTTGCAAATAGAAAACTGTCTTTTACAAGACGTAAGACGTATAATTTTCGCCGCAATCATCTCCCATTCAATGAAATTTTCTTCGCAATTCGCCTCTTCTGTTGAAGGCTGTCGTCCAGTTTGCTATTTAAGATGTCTTCTTTAACGAAGCCAATCAAAATAATAAACGCGAAAAAAACACGTAAATAAAAATCTTCAACCATGGAGGAAAAAAATGCTTTTTATGTTCCATTAACGACCGATCGATGTCGGAATATTGATATGTCGTATCTAATTACTTGAGCCATTACACACGAATTTCGGAGTCTATTCAAATATCGGATTTCCCAGACCTTACTTAACCGTTTTTTTAAATTATGAAAAAAGCAACTCTTTATAACCGTTCTTTAGAAGCCCGTCTAAAGCATTATCTGGAGTCTTAAATTTTAATTAAAACTATACACAAACATAACTCACAATTCAGACGTAGACGGCAGCTTTTAAGCGGGCAGCTTAAAGCCTTCACAGCATTTGAAACGTTTTTTTGACTATGGAAGTTTTAGTTAGCGAACCGTTTACGACCCAGGCCATTATCTGTCGGTTTGTGGTAATAACGTTTGTCGGGTTATTTGGATTCGAGCCGAGCAAATTTCGAATCGCTGCTAGGCACCGATTTCCCCGTTTTTTCCACCTATAATGTGCAGTGGCCTATATAAACCGAAAATGCCGCCTGTTATGCTAATGCACTGAAAATGCGATGTCTTTCGACCAAAAAAACATCGCTTTTTGGATAAGCGTGTCTTTTAGTAATTGCTTGTATGTACCTTTAAAGTTGACTTTCATTTGATCCTTTGCGTAATTGATTGATTGATTCTCATCTAATGGTTAACTACGGGTCATAGACGTACGTTTTGTCAGATTAGAAATTCGTAAATTTTAATGGTGGAAATTAATCATTGGGTTTGCGAATATGATTCACGCGTTTAACTCGTCTTGTCAGTTTCCAAATTTTGAATCAAATTTTAATCAGGAACGTTACAGATTTTATTCTATTCCGAGAATTGTTGTGAAAATATAATGTATGTAGGGGAGGCTTGTCTGATTTCGTGATATTAAGTGTTTGTTTGTCATTATCTTGTATTCTATTGTAAAATAATTAATACGAAGCTTATAATCGTAAAGCATCAACTTTCTTTTTCATCGAATTTTTTTCTTTTTCTTTTTCTTTTTTTTTCATTTTGTTCGTTTAGATGTAATTCATTACTAATTTTGTGTGACATCTCAAATGATCGAATCTGAGACTTCTAATTCCATGATATATTGGCTAATTCCGTGATAGTGGTCGTACAATTCCGTGATAGTATACTCAATTTTGAGAAATGCTTCGTAATATTATTTTTTTCAATAATAAAAAGATCAGCATTGAAATGTTATTGAAGATTTATCATTAACAATATATTTTTTTGAATAACTGTCAATTTTATTTAAATACTTTTCGAAGTTTCAAGAAAAGCAAAACTAAATGAAACAAAATATTTTTCTTAGTTAAAATAATTTTATTAATAAATATTTTCATCAATACTGACTATTAGATGTCTGCGAAACAATTATTTGTAATTTATCTTAAAATTCTCAGTTGTTTACTTAGTATAAAAGGCTAAAATAATGCTCAGATTCTTAAGGCTATCATACATACTCATCCCTGTAAATATTTTTTTAAAAGAATGGTATACAATTTTAATATATGCTTCTATTCTATTGACAGTAAAAAATATACATAGGTATCACGTTGGTTTTATTAAAAAAAAAAAACAACTTTATTCGAACCATCACAGAATTAGACATATCACGGATTAAGACAAGTCTCCCCTGCGTTACTTCGAATAATTTCGGGCGTCGTTCACGAACAAGCACTCGACACTAATCGCGAATACTAATTTCGCACTCTAGCGACTTTCAGCAGTCTGACGGTATATATTTTCAGATTCGCACCGGTCACGGATACTATTCCATACCAATCCATGAAAAAATAAATGGCCGAATCGATCGGCCGGCCTGCGCACGTGTCGTATGGAAATCGCCGCGGTCGACCTTTGCGTGAACCGTGAACTTCATCAATCATCAAAGGCACCGGTCAATAATAATAATTCCCGGTTATAAATATGGACCGGGGTGTTGTCGTTCCTGGGGTTCCGGCTTTTGGGTGTTTTCGCTTTTTCGTCATGAGAAAAACATTGTGTTCTCGGAAAAGTAATTAGCGATCGGAAAGTTCGCGGCGGTCGTGTTTGTCTTTTTGGTCTCTGTTGCTATCCGAAGGTTGTTCGTTTTTTATTTGTCGGTGTTCAGTTTCGCTGAAGGATGTTTAGTCCTTTTTTTTCCTTTTTGTGTGCCTCGTTTAAAAATTGAAGGCACCTTTGTCGCCAGGTTTATTGTCTAGGATTGGAGGGTTCTGCTATTTTATTAATATTTGTCTTGTTCTAAATAGAAAGGCGAGGTCCTTTTTTATATTTTCTATATATCTCACATAAAAAACTTCTCTATTTATTTATATTTCAAATAAATTACAAAAAATATTCATATTCAAACATTTTACGACATGTATAATATTTTATTAGTCCATATATATTTGACTCAACCCAACATAACCTAATCCAACGCAAATTTTCAATCAAAGCAAATCAAATTGCCGAAAAATCCCAACCCAACCTCTAACGATATGACCGATCCAAATATACATGAACTGAAATACACTAGGACTGTCACGAATACAAATAATATAAAAAATACTTCTTTAACGAATAAATTTAATACAAGATTGATCACACATCGTCAGGGACGGCTCAAATAAGGAGCAGAGTAGGTACTTGCCTAGGGCGCCAAAGTTAAAGGGGTGCTTTGCGCCGCTCTCACTTTTTTCTTTCGTTATGAAATTGAAATATTATAATTTACATTCTTTTTTTAGCGAAAGATTTTTGGAGTTCGAATAATTTTTAAATTCGAAAAATATTTGTAAAATATGGGAGGGGAGAGGCACTGAAAATCAATCTGCCTAGAGCGCCATGTACCCTCGAGCCGGCCCTGCACATTGTCCACATGCTATCGGCTCCCACGCAGTTGCATAATTGCGCTTTTAACATCTCAATTTTGAGACCGCAAGATGTAATAATGATTATGTGTTGCCGTAGGTCATACACCTCGAGCAATTACGACGTCCGTCATTCGATACGTTCGCGTGTCGATCACATATGTCGTTTTTTTTATCGGAATTTTCGAAAATGTCACCTCGACACAATGACCACATTGATACATATGTGTGCAGTGTTTTTGTTTTTCTTTCTATACTTATTTTACGTAAACTTACGCGCTCCACTTGTCGTGACGTAGGAAAGTTCGATCGATTTTCAATTACGCAAGCGATATGTCGCCCTTGAATTTTCCGGACGGCGGAAAAGCGTTCGACCGTTCTTATGTATGGGAAAATGTATTGTCGAAAGTCGCAATCTCTATATAGTCGATAAAAATATATATTTGGATAAAACCTAAACCCAACGTTCGTTATACGGGGTGGCCATTGAAAGACTGAAGGGTTTGGAAAAGTCATAACTGGTTCATTTTCATTTTTTTTTATGGTTACAGAGAAATCCTTGGATACTGAAATGGCTACGTCTGATGTCCAGCAATGAATAAAATTCGTTAGGTTTTTCTATTTTGGTGAATGATCTATTATTGAAAGCCATAAAATATTACCGGTATTATCTCTAACTTTCGACAGTTGACCTTTCACTGGAATAGAAAAACATTATGAGTTTTAATCGTTGTTGAATATCATATTATATTTAGTTATTTTAACCTCCAAAAGATGCTCTGTAACATGTGAAAAAGTAAAATAAAAAATATTGAAATCGAGCAACTTATGACTTTTCCAAACCCTTCAGTCTTTAAGTGGTCACTTTATAGAATAAAATCCTATAGTTTTATTAACATAATGGTGATTGATTAAACTTGCCAAATAATACTACCCATCTTCTAACTGTATCGCTCAACTTTAACAATCCGAATTCTATTCAAATTTGTATAGTATGTTACGCTACTTTTGTGTAAACGCTCCTTCCATGAATTAAATAAAGAATCTTGTTTTTTTTCTATGAAATTTAATACCTGGTAGGTTGTATAAGCGCCATCTAGCGTAGGCGCATCATTTAACATATTCTGTTAAATATGACAGTTAACGTATATTACGACAAACTTATGGAAGACGCAAAAAATTCCTTCGTTAAAAAATATTTGGAAATTTTTACACACGAATAAAATTTTTTTTTTAAAACTTTTGTAAGACACGTCAACTGTATTCGACGATTGAAGAGGGGGGAGAGGTAAAATTTGAGGGGGGGAAATGAAAAATAAATTGTAGCCGATTTCATTCGGAATGGTATCACTCTCACTTCTCTATCATGACTCTAAGTCACTTAAAATCCGATTAGAAGTTATCAAAGTCCCGGGGAAGACCCTGTATAACGTTTAATTTTACAATATTACACGTATTTCTCCTCGGCAACCTTCCGACGAAGTTATTCCCAAGAACGGTCGTTTTCTTCCCGCGATAATTTCGCAAAGGTCACCGCGAAAGTGGATTCCTTTGTTTTTGTCGTGTGACGAATCAATATTTTCGTCTTCCCACGCGGGAAAACGCACACAATTTCCCGGCTCGTCTCTGGGAAACAGACAACGTGAAAATTTCCCAAAATGATCGATGCTCGTTAATAATTTATTCGAGGAGGTATGGAATTAATCCTTACGAGAATTATTCATGACGCGTTCTATGACAATGTGACCCAATTACGCTTCCCATGTATATCTTAGTCTTTTGGACGAACGTCGTTATTATTTTAATGATCGGCTCGTCTATGATTTTATTAATTTGTACGTTGGTAACGCTGCTATTTCGATAATGATCGTTCATTCAAGCTTTTTATTTTTTGTCATGATACCGTTATTAAATTTTTGTGTATTTTATTCGACCGTGGATTTTGCATTTTCAGTATGCAGTTTTATTATTTTGACCTTTGGATATTTTAGATTGTTTCCTTGATCCATTTTTATTTTATGATGAAAATTATTTTATATTATTGTCTTATATAAAATTATATAAATCCGTATAGAATACATTATAGATTGCAATAATTTGACGTGACTCATTTGATACTTTTCTTGTTTTCCCATTCCGCTATTTACGAATCATATTCCTAAATATAGCATGTTATTTTTGCATGGAATAATGAGAAATTTATTAGCAACGATTTTAGTTACCGAAAATAGTCAAACTTTTACTAATATATAAAAGTTTCATCATTATAACACCAAGGATAATCTTAAAAACATCTTAGGCATATTCTATCATTTAACGATTATCTTTAACGAAATTTCGTTATAATAACACCCGAAATAATTTGCATTCATAATGTTTTATTCGAAAGGGAAACTTTTGTAATAAGGCGGAAAATACGTGCATTCGGAAAATCCGGAGCACGTATTCTAGCTATCTGAAAAAGAAAATTCTCGGAAAATATGCTTTATGGTTTTTTTCACGTTGGCTTACTTCGGTAGTTGTGCGCATGTACGTGAGCGTGATCACGTAGACACTTTCTTTCGAATTTTTCTAATACTAATAATTTTTAGACGTGCAAACTGTGACTCGTTGCATCGTAAAAAGTCGACTGTCTTGTTGTTTTATCCGCTTTTATATCAGCTGTTTGTTTGGTGCGTTTGAGTGTTTATATTGCGTGATAAAATTGAATATCTTGTGGAATTACTTATGATATGAAATGTGTGCTGATGTTGTTGAGCCGTAAATATTTGTTTATTTTTTAATATGATTACGTGTTTTGTTGATACGTGATAATGAAAGAAACGTTTAGAACAGTTTTATTCTCTTGATAAAGAAACTTGATTCAATAGATCGACTTAACGATCGAATCTGGAGTCTAGACGTAATTATTGTTTGAGTCATATTCGTATACATTTGTCACATTTCAATCTGTACGATTTCTTTGTTGATGTGTATTATTTTCTGTCGCGTATTAGATAATTCAAATAGAGCTTAAACACTACTTTATCTTATTTACGTACCCTGTATTTCTTTCACGTTTCACATAACTATAGTGCTATTGTGATTTATCATTATTACATCGCACTGTATAGAAAAAGAGTCTTTTGTGTTCGAAATCGTTTATTTATGAACTAGATTTTCTTTTGAATGATAAAAATGTCAAACTGTACTCGATGAATTTTGAGTTTTCGTTTATTGTTTATTGACTTTCAGACTTTTCAAGAAAATATTATATTGAACGGTTTTCGTGAAGCATTTTTTAAATTCCCGACGAAAAATTCCCCGAATTATATTCATCACGTCTCGTCGCATATTTCGCGAATCTTTCGCAGCAGATTGACATTGTTAATTTATTTTAAAAATTGTATCGTGCTTAATAAAACATAATATATTTTGTGACTCGTCACAATAAAGCACTCTAATTACATACCCATCACACCGAAATAATAATATTTTCTTGAAATATAATATGTACCGTATTGTTTTACCCATTTTTTGCTTTATCACTCGATTCATTAACACCATCGGGACAGTATAGATTCGTCATTTGAATGAAAATATTAGGAGGAACGAACGAAAATGTCGTATTTAAAAAATATATATTTATCTTCTTAATTGTTTCATAAAATATGTTTTCTTTGAGTAGATATTACTTTTTTCCATCTATATACCAAGTTTTGAATAAGTTGAGAATAAAATTTTAATTTTAGATTTATGTGGTCAAAAAAAACAGCTTATGGCGAAAACTATGTGCGGTATCCTCTCACCTGTTTTATTGTTTTGAATAATTTTTTAAGCGTTCCTTTACGTTACTTCAAGAATATCTAATCTTGTCTGCTATTAGCTGTATAATTTGTGTTGGATTAGCTTTAACTTCAGCCTGCAACACATCGTTATTTATTATTACTATTTTTTCACTTTGCGATTTATTTTTCAAATTAAAATTTCCACTTTTGAATTGTTTGAACCATCTTTGGCATTGTCGAACTATTAACGATTTTTTATCTGTTCCCAATTTTTTTTCGTTGCATTATTTTTTGAAAATATTCATAATTTCATACTATATGCAAAATCGTACAAATTATTTATCTGACCAAACGCTTCTCTATTGATAAATTTTAAATTGAAAAAAAATTACGACATTTTTACGATTACAACTTAATTTTAAATTCGACAATTACGAAATTTTTTTGTGGCGTTTTAGCTCTATTTAGGCGTCAAACGATCGACAAGATATGCAATACCTATTGAAAAATATGGCTGAGGCACAATTGTTCAAATTTGAGTGCAAAACACGACATTTTCATCCGGTCTCCCTAATATTCCCGTTTTTTCACGTTTTTTCCCTTCATACCGGTCCGCCATCGGACTTTTCCTCGACCAGGCAGAAATCCACTTCTTACACAACACCATTGCGACGTCAATTTGCAGTTGGAGCTGGTCTTGGTCTTGCCAGTGGCGTTTCCTTGAAGTGGCCGTTGGCATTGACATTGTCGAATAAATTTAGCACTGTCTCGTCTCGTCTCGATTTGCCATCGGCGAGTCGACCTCGCACTCACCAATGGCACGACATCCAAAGATAGAACGAAGTATTATATATTGGAAGAAGGTTGGATTGGATAACTGCACGTTATGAAAATTGGATCAGTTTTCGTGTCGGTGTATAAATTTTCAGCGAACGTTGAGTTTTTATTATGTAAATTTCGTTTTTGAACTCGCGCATTCGGAGGAAAGTCATATTTTAAATAGGGCTTCCACGAAAGTGTTGCAAGAGATAATAAAATGAAAGTTTTAACGATTGTTCGCTGGATTTACGATATTTGCATGTTATCTCGCGTCGGTTTATTATTTTTGTGTACATTAAATTTCTATGCATAGTGTTAAATTGAATTCTCACTTTCGATGTATTTCTGAAGAGCTTTTCGTATCATAGGACCCCTGCAGACTGATCGAATTAAGTCTATGTAAATATTTGATCAGCCATAAAGCGGCTCGGCTGTAATTGTTTCAATAGCCGTAATATCGAATTTTCGTCTCGTAAAATTTGACTTTAGTACGTTGTACACTTCGATCATTATTCAACGCTCGATTTTGCTAGAATATAATTTTAATTGATAACAATCCCTTCGAATGTTCGCAATGGTAGTAACGAAAAGCTCGTTCTGACAAAGTTTCGTAACTTTCCCGTATCGCTCTCGTTTTCTTCTGTTTGTGATTTTCGTGCATCGCGAATTACGAACAATGAACTCGTTCACTGTTTATATTTATGGATTGGTGTTTAATTCAGTTTCGCATTCGAAATTTTAATGCATTGATTATTACTCTGAATTCTACTTAGATCATTTTATTCATTTTTAATCACATCGAATCAGAAAAAACCGCGGATTATTTATAACGATTTTTTTAATATACATTTAAATAAGCAATCTCTCGGTATATTTATTATCGCAACCACACATGATACTTATATTTATTCTCGCGCTTAGCCACGATCTTTGACACGTACATTTTATATTAAACAATGAGCTTATATACGAAAATTGCCATGTTTACGAAGCCATACGTTTCGGGCGTCAGTCGAGCTGGGTTTTTGAACTCGTTCCGGTCGCAGACCCTCCTTTAATTTTTCGCATTTTCCAACAGAAGATACTAAATAATAGAACGGCATAGGAACACAGATCGAGATCGAATAAATCTGAGTTTGACGAACCCGAATCCGCTATGTTATACGACTCAAGTCGTCCATTAATACGTAGGCCAACTTGTCTGGTCTTGTCAGGTGTACGTAGTGTTCTCGAAACGGTTCGTTGTCCGTTGAAAATCTCTCATTTTATAGTGTACACCCTGAAAGTGTATTGAATTCGAAAATTTTAATGCATCCCATATGTATGTTGTAAGACATATCAATTGTCATATTTGACAGAAGACGTTAAATTATGTGTCTACACTAGATAGCGCCTATACATGACCAGATGTTGTTAAATTCAAATATAATAAAAACGAAGCCAAGAATGTCTATGAAATTTTACAACAACTGGCATTGTATAGGTATCATTAAGTGTAGGTGCATCATTTAAAGTCTTCTGTAAAATATGACAGTTGTCGTACCTTACAAAAGTTGTGGCAAACCTTTTTTTGTTCACTAACCAAAATTTTCAAATATTTTTTACTGAGTATTTTACATACCAATGAAATTTGAATGTCTTCCATATGTATGTTGTAAGATACATATATCAACTGTCATATTTGACAGAAGACCTTAAATGATGCGCTTACACTAGATGGCGCTTATACACTACCAAATATTGTTAAATTTCATAGACAAAGCAAAATTATTTGCTTCGTTTATGAACGAAGCGACCAAATAGTCATAATTGCATATGCATAGCTTGAACATTCATCACCATCGTTTATAAGATAAAAGAGCATTGTTTATTTCAAGATCTCATCCAGGTTGTCTGAAGGATGATTCGATTATGTCTTCGCAGAAATACGGTACAAAAAATCAATTAAAATATACGAATAGACTTTTTCCGTTTCTTTATTGACGTTTGTTTGTAAATTTGGTCTCAGATTTGACGGGCGATTTTCTCTACCGTGCAACATTTCAATGGTGAATCATCGCGTATAATTTGTTTGCGACACGTTTTTTGAATCGATGGGAAGATCCGTTGGATGAATCAGAAGCGAGGATTTTTTTGGCCAGTAAATCGCGAAAAGAATCGATAGGAAAAAAGACGAAGAATCGAACGAGAACCGTGTCGTTGACCCGACAGATAATTGACATGCAAAACGTTCGGATTCAAACATTTTGCACGCGAATTTTTTTGAAAAAACTCTAAAATAACTATATATTTTTTACGTTTTGAAATTATATATCTTCATTGTTTTGACGGCGGATTTGCGACATACGTTTTATGAATTTTGATTCGCGTGTATGATAAAATTTTCAATTGTTCATAGCTTCGTACAAATATAAAGATTTCGCGTTTAGGAATGTGTCAGATATTTTCCCGTTTCCGTTATTCGAAAAAAAAAACATCGGCCGGAAGGTTGAATGAATTCTCGGAAATTTGCAATTTTTCGCAAAACTGAGCACTCATTCGAAACGGCTTCGTTAATTGAATCATATTCAATTCACTGCAACAATGAGGTTCGAATATATTTTGCGGAACGCATTTATTCGCTTTAATGGATCGTTAGTGTTAATGATCCCGAGCTTTGAGTGCGATCAACGCTCATAAATATGTTCATTGGCCGTGTAGGCTTGCTTCATTGATATAATTTACGCGTTCGTTTGCGGTTGAATAAATGAAAAAAATCTTTTTTATGAACGACGATTTGTTTCACGTCGAAAAAGTCTCATCGTTCGTTTGATTCGCATATTTCATGTCGTCAATACGCGACGTGATCAGTGGCGGATTTATTTCTATAGGCGACAAATTTTTTTGGGGGACCCATCACATATATAATATAAATATACAGGGTTGAGTTTCAAATATGTACCCCTTTTCATTACATACAAATAAAACATTTTTTTTTTATTATTTTTTTACTTTACTTTTTAATTAATTAATTTTTTTATTTGATTCGACTTTGATTATTTCATTTTATTTTGTTTATGTTTGTATTTACTTTTTTAGTTTTGTTTACTTTATTTCTTTTATTTAACTTTACTTTGTTTTACTTTTATTTATGTATTTTACTTTTTTTTTTTCTTTTCTATTTGAATTGAATTTTTGTTTAATTTTCTTTTGTATTTTGCATTAGTTCGTTATTTTTCATTTGTATAGCCTTGGACGCGAAATAAATAAATTATATACAAATTATTGAAATTAGAAAAAAGTAGCGTCATGGGTGAAAATTTTATCGTTTATTATTGATAAGTAATGTCGTGTTTCTCTAACCATGAGACAGGTCTTATATTAATTTTACTACCAAAAACCGCACTAAGATTTATTTTTGGAGATAGTCGTAATTTTTTCATGCATATTTATTTAAGAAAGCAAAATTTATAGTTTTATTAGTATAAAATTTCACATACATATTCAGGTATTTGTTTACCTACAATCAGCTATTTAGTTTGTTTAGTCAGTAGGACTTATTTTTGGGCTTAGTAGGGCCTATATTACATAAATCTTGTAAAATCGTGGTAGGACTTATTTTCGTAGGTCGGTTTCATAAAATGAAGAACAAATGGGTGATTTTAAAAAATAAAATTTGATTTTGTGCGAAAATATACTTTTTTCTTTAGAAAGTGATTCAAATTTTAATCTGTCCATTAGATTGATATAAAAAAATCTATAATAATTCTTAAAAATTTTTTTTTTTAAATGGTAAGGGTCCTGAAGCGAGCGCCGATAAATAAATCCGCCACTGAACGTAATATACAATTTTTAATACAAAACGACTATTAAAAATAAAAAATCTCCCTTTGTTCTATTCACAAAACCTTCGACTTTCACTTTGACGCGCGTCTACATTGTTTAGATCACGTACCTCCCGCAAAATTAACATTTTCATGCACCAGCTTATTAACACTTCAGCTTCCAGCTAATGAAAAACTCTCCCGCCACACCAACCTTTTTTTTATCCCACACCACGAAACGGAATCCCATTTTTTCGCGGATACAAATCAAACATGATTTATGAACACCGGTTTCAATAGCGGTGACATTGACCGTCCGGGCGATGATTTTATTTGCCGTTCGCGAATTTCGAACGAAAAAAATCGCAAATTCGCACACATTAACGGTATACCGGTCGGACGTTGCGATTTCGCAAAATCAAAATTAATCGGCACACTCCGTTTATTATGACCGACGTTTGCCAGCGTTTCCGTAAACATTGACAGGCGTTTAACACTTTGGCCAGTGTGCCGTCACTATTGTTCGTGGTGATTCATACGTTGCGCATTATGTGTGATTTTGCGGAATTAATTGTAATTAATTGAAACTAGGGTAATCTTTCAATTTAGATTCGTAAATTGTTTATTGAAAAACTTTTGTTTCGACGAATGAAAATGCATTTTAGGTGCTTAAATTTAATTTCTTAATTTATTCCACGTGTAATATATGCATTGTATGTTTAGCAAATTATTTTTCTCAACGAATTTCGTACTTGTGAGGAAAGTTATGTTTGTCAGTTTTTAAATCGTATAAAAATTTGGACAGCAAGAAGTGTTACTGTACATACAACATGTAAATCCATAACTTGTTAAGATATGGTTAAAAACTGCGCAAGCATTATCTCAAAACTACGCGTAAAATTCATTCAAAATATAATAATTTACGCATGATACGTCATAAATCTTAATTCAAGAAATTATAATGCATTTTTATTTCTGTTAAAATGCAAATTTGTCGATAAATAGTTAACACATCTAAAATTAAGGATTAACAAAACTCATATACACCTATCCGAGATTTTCGTGGTTTCATTTAAACGCGATCAAGCATTTTTTTTAATAAGCGTATTTTGAATTTGTTATCAAAAAATAAGAAAAAAAAACAATCATCAATCACGAAATTTCTAAATAAAAAAAACTATCTATTACCAAACAGTGTTCTCAGAATGTATAATTGATTATTTGTAGTGATGACGAAGAAATTAATTTCGAATCAAAGAAAATGAAAAAAAAATTGTTTTGCAATTTAGAAGATAAATGCAAAAATGAGGATGAACGAATATCTTTTTTGTTATAATTACTAAATGAATACTTCTTTTTTATTTTTCAAATATACATATTTTAGACCCGTTTCACGCGGATTTTTCTGAACCAATCTCCCTATTTAGTATCAATTTAAAACATGTATTTCCACGGTTTTCACTTTGTGACCAATCTCATATTTTTGTATAGTGAAACCATAGTATTAGTAATTTTTTTAGATATGTTCCTCACGAAACATATCTACCATATGTCCATATAAATCGGACAATAGTGACATCCCGAGACAATGTGCCGCCGTTAGGCAAAGTTCAAAATTTTCTCCTATTGCCTACTAATTTCGGAAATCCATACAACCACCAAACAATACGTCGTCGATAACTTATTCTTGTTAATCTATTTATCGAATATGTTTTTTTTTATAGAAAAATCGGTAAAGGTGATTTTTAGCATACATACGTATTTAAGTTGGCACCTCAGAAACATGTTTATATACGTACATGCACCAATACTCATTCGCAGTTTGACAGCTGGTTGGAAACTTTTACGATAGAGACTTATAAATTATTTTCGATCTGAATATCTGATTGAATAAGATAAAATGTGACACAAAAAACGCTAACCTAACCTAACCTAAACACACGTTTAGTAATAAATACGTTCAGACTTTTGACTGAGATATGCGGCATTAAATAAGTGCGTTTAGTTTTCCCTGACTGAGAAAGGCGGCGTTTGGCCCAACCTCCACGTTCAGTTTTTCTGTAAGGAAAGTGGAAGTAAACACGTCGTTTAGCGTAGCGTAGTTTACTCCAAACTGACGTTGCAAACGTCGGAATATTTTCAACCAACTGTCAAACTGCGAATGAGTATTGGTGCATGTACGTGTATAAATATGTTTCTGAGGTGCCAACTTAAATTCGTATGTATGCTAAAGATCACCTTTACCAAAAAATCTGTATTACTAAATTTGCATTGCCTTATTGCGTGACGTCACTGACTACGGATGCACAACACACACTACGTAGATTCGGACTGTTATATTTTTGTGAAATTTGAAAACCTTCGCTCTCCGATGTCGTCGTGATTGCCCGGTAATGATTTTAATTTATTTTACAGTTATTTCTGCGATCGGGCGTCTTCATAACTGTTCTGTAAAACGCGCTCTCTCTCCGTCGGACTGGTCGAAGAACTCCGCAGACAAAGAGAGACCAGTCGAGCTGGTCTCCGTCGTCCTTCCTCCTTTGTCTTGGCCGGCACGACTCGTTTCGTGTGTGTATGTGCATGTCGAAATGTGTGGCGTAGTTGCCGATTTCTACTGGCGATGGTTAATTGATGATGAAAATTTTGGGTTGGATGGTATAGAAATTTTGTTGATCTTGATATGGGTTGGTATTGTGGAAAAACTGGGTTAATGCAACGATATCGAATATGTGCGTGTTTGTAGTGAATCATCGTCATTTCAATGCCCGTTGCAGGACAAGGCCTTTTCGTTTTTGTATGAATGCTGTTTTTCATCGAATCGTTTCGAGTTTGTTAACTGCGTCATATGTAATTAAATAATTGGTACGGTAATCCTGTATTTTAGGTGCGTAAATTTTTTATTGATAAATTTGCATTTTAACTTGAATTAAATGTTTGTTCTTGAATAAAAATGTTCTTTTCGTAATTCAAGTATTATAAACGTGTTAATTATTTTTTCAATGAATTTCGCACGTAGTTGAGAGGTTATATTTGACATTTTTTCATAATATTTTAACGATTATCGGGTTAAAATGTGATACAGTAGCATTTTTTGTCGTCTGAACTGTCAGGATATGCAAATTTATGTTCTAAGGGAAAATGATTTGTAAAATCTATCAAACATAACTTCTCTATAGCAAAGCACAAAGTACGTGCGAAAGTCGTTAAAAAAACCTAAATTGCGGACTTGTAATGCATAAACTACGCATAAAATACATTGAGTAATTTCATTTAAGCGCCTATAATTCTTTTTTATTCGTCAAAGTACAAATTTGTTAATAAATATTTTACGCATCTAAAGTACAGGATTACCATCAATAGAAATGTTACAAAATAATCGAACCATTGTCTACTGATGATTCCAACATAATAAAACTTCAATATTTTCTTGACAGTTCAAAAATATTATTACATCTATCAATGAATTAAAAAAAAAATACAATCAAGCATATTGTAGCTTCATAATATTTTCGAAAAACACTCGCACGCCATATGGCTTCCTAACCAACGAAACAGATTTATTAAGAACGATTACACACACACATGTTTTCATATTCCCTCCACAGAATAGCGGATTCATTCACGTCTCATTATAATATATCATTATGATAATAAAATGCTTGAAAAAGCGCCCCCCGAGTGAAATATTTTATTGCGTCTCCCCCAGTAATTGGACGTTTTATTTGACCGAATCGTATTATGCGAATGCATTACGAAACTAGATATGTATACTTGGGCCACCTTGAATAATCCGAAAATGTTATTATCGCCGATTAAATATGCAGCGAACGATGTTATTGTCGGAATTGGTAACGGGCGGCCATTACGACGCGCACGTTGCATATTCGCAGTGTTTAATTGTGGTTTCGGTGAGGTCAACAGTCTGAACGATCCGTTGTAATGTAATGTTGGTTAGATTCGAGTTTAAACTGTTCGAAGTTCTGTGGATAACTGCTTTGAGAGTATCGTCTAGTTCGGCGGTTCCAAATCTGTGGTACGCGAAAAAAAATCAGTAATGGCGGACGAAAAAAATTGCTAATTTGTGATAGTTGATATAAATTGTTGAAAATCGTATAAAATTGTTATGGATTGATATTTTTTTTATTTTATTAGATTTTACAGTGAGAATTAGTCTATTAATTTGAAATTTTTTTTGAATGGAATAAATCTTGTAGTCTTAGACTCCAGGATATTCATAATAAACAAAAAAATTTTCACCTTCGGCGCTTTTTTCCTCCAGTAATATAATATTTCATTTTTTTTCGTCATTAGCGTTTGGTTTTCATTATAAAATTTTCAATTAATTATTTTCAGATAATTTAGATTTTTCTCATATTTTAAAATCGTGGAATAAATAAAAATTAAAAACGGGATTTCGCAATAACAATTTATACCAGAGTCCGATTTTTCTCTCAATGGTTTTATTCACCATACATTATAAAATAATTATTTTTTAGTTTTATAATTTAATTTGTACTGCAATTTTTATGTAATTAATCAATAAATATCTTTTAATAAAATAATTTTTTTAGATCTAATAAAAAAAATAATACGGGAGAACCAAATAACACTTTCCGAGGGCGCAAAAAAACATTGTTACAGCTTTGCTTGCAATAACCAATTTCAAGAAATACAATCATTTTTATATGGTGGTACAGTTTAACGTAATTTACTACCAAATGAGTCAAAAAAGGTTGGGAACCGCTGGCCCTTTAGTTGGCTCATGTTTCGAAAGTTTTGGAAGTGGACTTCTTTTAAAATTTAATTTAATCCATCTTGAATGTTTTATGCTGTTAATTTAGTTGAAGTCAAAGAAAAACTTTTTGAGTTAATTAAAACGTTTTCGCGATGGGTTCAATATGAATTGTTGAAGATGTTTATTTTAAAATATGAGAAGGTTTAATATCAAATTCGTGTTATGGGCTTTTGGGAAATTTAGTTACTTCGGATGCACGAACTCTGAAAATTGTGTGTGAGTATATTTATTTAAGTAGAATGTACTGTTAAATTGTTTAATACAAGTTTCGGATTCGGATTTAATGGAATATTCATTATATGCGAAACTTTATAATTGCTCGAAATTACGTTTTCATTTTAACAACTTTTAACATCGATCCGAATTAACTTTTTATATTGACGTAAACAGTTTATCAAATTCGCGAAATTCGCCGAGGCGTTTCATTGTGTTTTTATTTATTATATAAAAAAACCGTATCAAACGTTCTTTATGAATTTCTCCAACAAACGATCAGAATTTCGCGCGAAAATTTCAAACGAGAAGGCAATTACCCTTGAGCAAACTTTGTTCGTTAGCCAAAGTTTAACCCATAAAAGTGAAATACGAACTTCAAAGCGGTCGAGTTTTCCATCGCGAAAAAATCGACATACATCGAATTCAATAACACACGTTTTTTTAGTATCAATATCATAAATTCATTGTGTATTCTCGGAAATGCGTGATTTTTCCCTTTGGAATACGAGATTTCTTATGCAAATAAATCGGTTTGGCATACATTTTTCATTTGAAGATATGTGTTTTATTCATTATATCATTTGAATCGAATCAAAACAAACGTTGAATGAAATTCGTGGTCTGTTAAAGAATTTTTTTTTGATCATTATAAAATACACGCAATTGTTAATAATAAAACTTGGATTATATAAAAAAAATATTTTTATTTCATTCGCATTGTATGAAATCGAAAATTTTAATTTATTTCATATATACTTCAGGTTTTTTAATTTCATTTTTAAATTAAACGTAGTGTTTATCGATTTGTTGACACAATGAGACTTGCAATTAATGAATTTTAAATTTCCCGGTTGATTTCAATTAATGAACTTTGCATGCATTTGTTTCGAATTTCAATTAATTAACATTAATTTGAATCAGATAATCAGTTCCATGGTCTCGAACTGCAGTTTTTAATTACGAATCTTGCATAATTAGATTATTGTATATTTTTCGCAATGTTTCGTATTCTTCGTATCTAAAAATCAATCGAATATGCTGAACGCGCTCTTTTAATATTTATGACATCCTTTTGTTTATGTTATAAATAAATTGTCATTCAAAAGCGAACCTTTGAAGGCCTTGGTTCAAAGCACGTGTCGAATGATATTTAAATAATACATATCGAATGGGTTTTTTCGATGATTTTCAAAACATTTTTTATGGCGTTTCGAGAATACGAAAGAAATTAATTTGTCACGGCGACATTGTTGCATCGTGTTCTTTAGTCCGTTGCGACGAAATAGATTTACAGACGAATCAATTTTCTGGTCTGTTTAATTGAATGCAATTGAATTTTTCCGTTCGATACTATCTCTGTGAAGGTTTTTGTTCATTTTTTTTTCTTTCGTAGTACATTCGCTATCTTCACTTCTTCTGTGAAGTCACTCCTGGTCAAAAACGACGATTGCTCGTCTCGATAAGCCGAACGAAATGAGTTTACAGAATCTTGAAAAATTTTCGTGTAATCCCAGAGGATCTTCTTTCTGCGAAAGCTAAACGAAATAATTTTTCTACGAAAACGTTAGAAATCGAAAAAAAACAACATCGCGCAAACATGCTTTCTTTGATCATTAGTTTTTCATATTTCAATTTCATCCAATATTCCTTTGGGCTTAATTTTGTTTTATAAATATAATTTTTAGTCATAATAAGTTATTTATAACATTTGTATCTTTTCATTCAATAAAAACATTGATTGAACCATGCTGAAATAATTACGAAATATTAGGTTGTTCGAAAAATAATACTTATTTTGCCTTTTTTTTTGATATACTGTATAAGATAATAAATAAGGTCCGATCTTGTATTAATTTTGTGTCTAAAAACCAGCAGGGCTTATTTTCGAGGATGATTTTTATTTTCGATTCTTCATTTTTTTGAGATTTTTTAAAAATATTAAATCAAATTATTTAATTCTCGAGATTCACAATATTGCCGAAAAAAGAATTACTCAATCTCGAGAATTCAAAGTCTTATTTTCGAGGTAGAGCTTAAAATCTTCAAAAATCCTGATAGGGCTTATTTTCGAAAAAACACATAAATGTTTTCATTAAAATAAATAAAAAATTGAATCACAATAAAATCATTACGAAATATTAGGTTTTTTCGAAAAGTAATGCTTATTTTGCTTTTTTCATGTATCAATTTATTGCGAAATAGTGTTAATAACACTTGTTGAAATTATTGAAAAATGTCTAAAGATCTAAAACACGGGTGATGATCATACTTTTGTTTCACGATAATGCATGGCCACAATATTTAAAGAAAATTGCATCAAATCCTTTATGGAATGCGTAATTTGTTTATATCGAACAGTTAGTTTTTAATTAAAAAAAAACACATTAATTTTCAAACAACCTAATACAAAAACCCAATGAAACGACCGCTCATCAAGAGAACTTTCAGTTAGTTTTTAATTAAAAAAAAAAAAAAACACATTAATTTTCAAACAACCTAATACAAAAACCCAACGAAACGACCGCTCATCAAGAGAACTTTTCTTCCTTCGATCTTTTTGAAACAAAAAAAAAACTAACAAATCAACATCCAGACAATCCCACAGGCTATTTATAGGGCGACACGTGAGCCTTCCAGGGGTACATTCGGTAACAGGTCACGTGGACCGAGCGGTGGCAGCCTGACCTGACACGGCCCCAATAACTGGGTCACCCCTCGGCGTTTCGCTTCTGCGGCTCGGACGGGCCTCCTTTCCCTTTCCCCAGTTGTCCCCAGTGGTCTGGGCCCGGGCTCCTGGGCCTGGCCTAGTTTCGTGGGCCGGGAGAGGGCCAAACTGTTGATCCTCGCGACCCGTTTTCCTCGTTTGTTTATCGCTTTCCAACCGGTGCTTTGTTGCTTCTTGGGTTCGTATTGATTGTCGGCGGTGATGATTTGTTGGAGGTTTTCGGGGAATGTCTTTGTTTCGGGATGTCGATGTTTGGAATTTCTGTGATTGATAATTTGATCGTTTCTATCAGAATTTTCGTTTATATCTTTTGTTTTTTGTTGCATATGTTACGCAATGTTATTGAAATGATCCAGGCCGCGAAATAAGCAACCTCGCATGCCTCGTTATCGAAGTCGTAGTGATGTCTTTTGTAAAATTAAAAAAAAAACGTCACCTATCAAAATGTACATATCACTGCCGATCTCATACGGAACATCAGGAAATATTCGCATTGGTGAGACCAGTGTTGCAATGTGGTTAATTTATAATTCAAACTAATCCATGCCCAGCGATATCTGGTCACCCCACATCATACCCACCATGTTAATATGTTCCTTTAACACCCCTTTTAATCACATTGCGACACTCTGGTTTCACCAATGTGACTATTTCCAGATATTCCATATGAGATCGACAGTGGTACATTTTGACAGGTGACGTTTTTTCGTAATTTTACGATAGATATCACTACGACGTCGATGATGAGGCATACTTGTTGCTTATTTCGCGGCCTGGATCATTTCGATAAAATTGTGTAACACATATATTAGTAATTGTATGTTGACGTATCGAAAATTCGGCTGTTTGAATATTCATGACGAATTATTTAAAATTTCAACTTTTAACTTCAACCTCGTGTTTTTCAGGGCACGAGGTCACAGGCCGTCTTTTCGATTTTGGGTCACCGTGAAGACTCATAATTTTAATGACTTCGTTACCTACGTATTTAAATTTTACGGTTCGAAGTATCTTTCACCCTTATCTGGATTCCATAATTATGATTCACGGAGGAAACTAAAAAAAAACGTTACCGCATAAATATTTCATCCCGTAAATATTCTTAGGACAGAAACGTGACCATAAAACAGACTTTTCCCTATTTTTTTATTACCCAACGGATAAACTCGTTTCTCTTATGAAATTTTAAAACGTGGGAAGATAATTCGTCGTGATTTACGTTATCGATTTAATAACGACTCGAGGGCACGTAGTTTTCTTATACAAACGCTCGAGATGAACGTTTGAACATTACCTTACAAGATTTATATGATTTACGGCGTTTTCACAATAGTACTCTCTTTAAATCATACGAGTAATTCAATTTGACGAGAAAAACGCCATAAAATCCGCTTTAATTTCTCGTACGATTCGTCGACTTTTCGTTCGGAAAATATCTACAACAATGAGTCGTTTCATATGATTCTACGTCTTTGTGAGTGTTCTGAAAAGTACTGAGTTATTGAGAATGCGGTTTATCGATCGTTAAAATCGCCACAGTCCTCTTCTAGGCCTTCACTCTCCCTTTCTTGCGACACGAGGCTGGCTTTTCCGATTTCGCTTTCGAACCTTCCGAGAAAAATGAGACTAGAGAAAATTTTCCTTTAACAACAAAAAAAAACCATACAAATCGATCGATGCCATTCATTGGCGCCCACAATCTTATCAACATATCGAAATCGTCATGCGGAAACTTTGCTTTGGCTTACATATTGTTTCATTTCCCGTTGCCGATTTTATTGACCGAGGATGTTTGTACGAGAGCCCATTTTTGTCTGTTTATTCTAATTTCGAAATAGCCGTTTCATTAAACGTAACGACTTCGTGTGTGTGTACGAAGAAGGCGAGTTTGAAATCCGAGAATAATTTGCGGAAACGAGTCATTCGAGGATTAGCACTAATGCGTACCGCGAAAAGGTTAATGTCAAGTGTTTCGTATCGAATTTTCGCGATTTTTTTTTTGCAAAATTTTCACCCGGCCTTTTCATGTTTTTATTTATTACTTTGTTAGAATATGAAATATTGCGGGGCACAGATTGCGGCTGCAGCCACTCGTACGTCAGTTTTGCTCTCGACGCCAATTTATCACTCTTTGTACTGTAGCTTTCTCTTTATCCTGTCCCTTATCCTCGAGTTAAGCGTGTCACTTTATCTCGGCGAAATTTAACCATGTAATCGTTTGTAACTACCGACGAACGGTCCAACAAAAGCTTTATCGTTTTACATAATAAATTTTATTTGCGTTGCATAAAACGTTGGATCACTCTCGAGATATCTAACGGAACATTTTATTACCGTTTATCGCACGAACTGTTACCGCTCTCAGATAAAGGCTCTTTCGTTGTGCGAAAGTGAAAAAGTGCATGGAATCACGTATGTTTGTTTTGAGTGGAAAATGGATTTTTTATACTGTGTGATTCTGAAACAATGTTTGATTAAACGTGTAAATATTGTTTAGCGCTTGCTTTCTTTTTATGTGATAGATATACATAACTTAGTACAATAATATAATAATAAAATAATAATAATAGTATAATATAATATTTTATTCGTTGTTATGATATTGTTTTTCTCATTGTTTAACAATTTTATTTTTATTATACACTCAATCTTCTTTTTACGTTCCAGAGATTATTGTGTAAAAAAAAATGTATAGTGACCATATACAAATTGGAGTTAGGTTCCATCAGTATATTTGGATGAAATTTCCATCTAAAAAAAATATGTAATGTAGAAAATTTTGGCCATATGAAATCATCAAAAAATATCAAAATTTTTCATTTAATAACTTTAATTGTATACTGGCCTGCACTGAATCTTACCATTGTGGCATAATATACATTTTTTTAAATTTTTATAATATGTTAAAGTGAAAAAACAATGTTAAAAAAATAATCGGTTCTTCTTCTTTGAATCGTGTAAAAAAGAAGATTGGGTGTATTTTATTCGTTGTTAAGATATTGTTTTTTTCCATTGTGTAACAATTTTATTTTTGTTACGTTTACAAAGACATTTTACATTTGACGAAACAAAGCAAATTACGAGAATAGGAAATGATCCTAGTGATTACTTTCTGCTTGGTTTTTTTTATCAATTTATCACATTCATTTTTAAAAACACAAATTCACAACAATATATCAAATTTACAATCACATTGTCCATAAATAATCATCTGATCCCAACCAATATTTATTATATGATATCACAAAATATTTCCTTTTACAAGTTCAATACACGATATGAATGTCATCAAATTATTTCCTTTGTTTGTCACAATGATGAGTCCGATGCATTAAAAATAAAAAAAATCTCTATATATGAAACTCAAACGGTGTATGTATGTATCAAATAAACTCCTAAACCGATAGATGAATCTTCACTAAATTTGGCAAGAATGTGCTTTGAAATCTGGAGACACTAAGTAAGCATTCAGTTTTTTTTTTAAATCGTTTCGCATTTCAGTTTTTTTCTATCGATCCCCATACAAATTATAATATAAAATGTACCAGTGTCGCGATTGATTGTGACAATAACTACATCGGTACACAATTTATTTTCACAGATCCCCGAGCAACGCCGGGTACAATCCGCTAGTAAACCATAAACTTCTCCACATTAAAAATTAAAACTAAATCCATTTCCTTTGTCTGGAATTCGCTTTCTCCACTTGCATCCCATCTAGGGGTACAAAGAAGGAAGGCTTCGCTCCGCCGCCGTATCGATCTGTTGGCTGCATACCACCCCATTTCCACCTCGTTTCCACCCCATACTGCAGTTTCTGCATCCAGCTGCACCTCGGGGTCGTTCACTCTGACCAGCCTCCGCGAAAGCCTCCGTCGGGTCGAGGACAGGGGTGGCAGACCCCTCCTTGCTGAAAGTAAAACCGGGGCTGAATCTGTGTCAGGCCGTTGTTGTGGTCGTGTGTGGTGGGTTTTGATTTTTTTTCCATGCGCGTTTGTATCATTCGGCATGACAAAGGTGCGAAGTGATTGTTGCGGTTGGGTGTTTGGGGTGTTGTGTTTCGAGGGGTGGTTTTTCTCGGTCTTTGTTGTGGGATTTCGAATGTGTTTTTCTCGTGTGTGTTTTCGTCGGATTTATTCGTGAGAATATTGGAAATGTTTTGCGTTTTATGTATGTTATTATTTACCATGTTTAAACTCATATGATTTTCATTTTTAGAAAATCATATTTCTGAATTATTGAAAGTTAGGGATATGTATATGAGTCTTTCAAAAACCATATATCCTTTTTTGCTTCTGAATATGTTATATCTTTTTATCAAAGGGAAGCCCACCATCCCGCCTGTGTTGTATACATATGTTACGTTATGTTTTTGTGATCGCTTTGTCCACAAACGAAGTGAAAAATTATGCTTTGTCTATGAAATTTAACAAAATATGGTGGTGAATAGACGCCATTTAGTGTGGGCGTATCATAAGTACATCATTTAACGTTTTCCGTCAAATATTACAGTTGACGTGTTTTACGATATACTTATGGAAGGCATAAAAATTTCATTAGAATTCCTAATAAGCAATAAAATATATTTAGAAATTTGGTACGTGAACGAAAAAAGGTTCACCACCACTGTCGTATTTGACAGAAGATATTAAATTATGCAATCCCAAATATTTTTAAATTTCATAGACAAAACAAGATACTTTGTTTTGTTCGTGAACGAAGCGATTACACAAATGTGGCATAACATATACATACATAATATCTTCAAAAGCAATTTTGATAATATTCTCATTTTCCCCCACGGATTTAATCTTATTATCTTCTAAACGAATCATATAATAAAAGAAAGATAACTCTCAAGGAGCTGAACATTGAAACCACCTGAGGTCAACAACACGTGGTAAAGGTTATATTTCATCTATTATATTAATCTCCCAATATGTTGCACAACATCGGCATTCGACAGAAATTGTCATATTAAATCGTTGATTAAATTCCAGATATCAAATCATACATATTTTATTTACATTTCATACGATCAATAAGACTATAAAAGAAAAATGTTCGATTTGAATGAATCGTCATTTTGAATCGTATTTGTAATACAAAATTAGTTCCGAGTCTAATCTAGATGGAAAAATAATGACATAATTCGTATCATTTCTTTTCCTTTGTCGTTTTGTCTGAAGTGAGCAACAGGAAATGGCTTCTAACTAACAGAGTTAGTTGACTCAATCATGACTCATCATTGTATTATGAGAAGAAATGATATGTACGTTATATGAAATCTCTTTATTATAATAGTCGATGGTATGACAGTCGACTGAATCGCGTTAGATATGAAAAGGCGACGTCAATCGGCTGGAAAAAAGAAAACGGTTTTTCCGACGCGTAATACGCCTGATCAGGTCGTAACATTTTCGATATAACACTCGTGTACGTATTTCATTGCGTTTTTATACTCCCACCTAATGAAATATTGTAATATTTCGAAAACGTTTCGAGGAAAACGCTGAAATCATTGTTTCTGCGAAACTATTGTTCCGCCGCGGCTTTCAGTTGATACTTTTACATACAACAGTGAATGAAAATTCAGGGAAAAACGCCCGATGTACGAAATTTTCACATTTTTCCGACGCGAATCGAAAAACGCTCCGACCGTGAGTAATTTTCGATGGAAATTTTCGCGTAATGCCGAGTAAGCAATCGGAAAATTGTACTTGTTTTCGCGTTTCTATTTACATAGTAATGCGCCCGTTCGGATCATTCTGAAAGTAAATTGATCGTGAAATATCTGCAGATCAGTGGCGTGCGGTCCATAGATGCTGTGGGTGCAGCATATCCCCTAAATTTCATATCGAGAATATTTTAAATATTATGTTTTATTTCTCTTTGATTTATTTTTGGTTACGTGATTATGATATACCCTGACGAAATGTTACCGTTGCGCTGGTACTTTTACGCAAGAGTGGTGAACTCAGGTTCAGAATCTGAGTCTGAGTTAAAGACTAAGCAGACTGCGCCCTCGCTGACCACTTTGTGATCGCAATGACCACCAGTTTGACAGACGAGGCGATACCGTTAGTTCTACATGGCTCAGACCTCAATAGAGCACATTTCAATGGCCTTCATCATCACCCGAAGAGTTTTTTTTTTTTAAATTAACAAATGATAATGCAAGTTATTCTCTTTCTTTGTTCATGCGTTCACCCCCACAGATGTATTTACGATAATAAATTGCAAGAAATTTTATGATACAGTTATCGTCAAACTTTGAAACAAGCAAAGAATTAAATTAAATTTAAAAAAAAATTATTGGTCTTGTTTTTTTGTTTAACAGAATCCCTTTATCACCGCACGCCACTGTTGCAGATATTCGGATGGAACTATTACGACAGTTTTCGTCACATTCTCGGATTTCTCCGACGATGAATCGACCGTGAAAGAATTATTATTAAATTGTATGAGAAATTCGACGTAATAACCGCTGCTTCTGAAACCTTTTGTTCTGGCCACGCAGCCTTGGTACGTTTTCCCTCGTGATTTATTCTTAAATTTCGCATTCTTCCGAAACTGCCTATGTACGAATCGCACTATATGTTCGCGGCCTGAATTATCTTCTACGTGTTTCCAATCGTACGTTGGCTTCTGTGACAGATTACGTTTCCTTTGTGTTACGTTATAAATTATGCGCATACGTTTCATGTTGTCCGACGGTTGATGTTCGCGTTATTTTCGCGGGAAGTTCCCCCTTTGATTTAATCCTCGTTTGTGTCTTGTGTGCATATTGCTATCTTCGTGAAAGCTTTGTTTTCGCACCGGATTAAATGGAATTAATACGGAAAACTGAATCGTTTTTTTTGTAAATTTTCGTTATCGTTGTGTAAATAGTGTATCAATGTAAATTTACCTTAATTTTTGTCGTTTCAACAAAGGCGTTTGAGTGTTTGTATATTTATCTTTCGAATTTATTACGATTGCAATATCAATAACTAAACCTTTAATTTTCGTTGTTTATCTTGAGCTTGTGGTGTCATTATTCGATTCCAATACTGTTGATTCTAGTTAAATAATTCAGTTGAGCTCTAGCAAAAATGAAGCCTACTTTTCCGATCGATTGTTTGGACAGCAATGTTTATCGAAGAATTTCAGATCTTTTTGTTTGGACATCGTATATTTTTACAAGTCCAACAATGAAAATCATCACTCCCGATATTCTACACTTTGGAAAAAGTTCATTTTCGCTTCGGATCCAACGTTTACATCCATCCTACGTTAGAACATATTAGTCCATCAATTAATTTCAATTTGAATTGATCCGTCGGAACGAGCGTGGATCCGATACCGTTACTCAAACAGAAGTCTTTGTAACTCTATCCGAGGTATAATTTTCCCTTTGTGTCCTCGTCCCCAATGTAAATTTATATGCACATATTACTAGGCGTACAATGTAATACGACAGGACGAATCCGAAACGAAGAGGCTTCGGAAACGGGATACTGTGATTCGCCGAAGCTATTATTTTTTCGCTCTAATTTCGAATTTGCCTCTCGGAAAAGTCGTTTTTAAACTTTGCGGAATGTCGAGGGTTTTTCACGTCGTTTTTCCACGGTTCTGAAGAGAATTTTCCGCGAAACGATGCGTCAGTGCACTCGTGCGATCTGGCGCATCTCCAGAGTGCACCCGTTTTGCTCTTTGTTTGCCGAAATGCTATTTCTCCTTTGGTCGTCTGTTCCGGATTTTTTTTCTTTGTTTTCCGTTTGCGTTACATTGAACCGGCATATAAATTTGAAATTATTTCTATTTTTTTTTTTTTTTTGCGCTTTTCCATTATTCAATGTCCAGTGGCGCGCTATAATTTCGGGTCGTTATGTTAAAACCTCGTGTAATTGATTTATTAAGTCTTTGAATATTTTAACCAGTCTCTTTCGTGTTATGCCAATTTGATATTAAAAAAATATTGATTTTATATACGCATATGTTACGCTGCGCTAGTGTAATGGCTTCGTTTGTGAACGAAGCAAATAATCTTGCTATGTCTATGAAATTTAACAATATCTGGTGGTGTATAGGCGCTATTTAGTGTAAGCGCATCATAGGTGTATCATTTAAAGTCTTCTGTCAAATATGACAACTTACGTGTCTTACGATAGTGGTGGTGAACATTTTTTCACCAAAATTTTACCAGGCAAACTAAAGAAATTTTAATGCTTTTCATAAATATGTGGTAAAATAGTCAACTGTCATATTTGATAAAAGATGTTAAATTATGCAACTATGATGCTCCTATACCCTACCAATTGCTATTAAATTTCTTTGAAAAAATTCTTTGCTTCATTCATGGATGAAGTGATTACACAAACGTAGCGTAACACATATAATATTATAGGGATGATTTTTTTTTATTTATTTCATAAATTTTCAATGCACTCTTGCAGAATTGACTTTCGAAAACTTTCAACTTTTTAGTACTAACTGTGCAGTTTTAGAATTCATCGAAATATTACATCTCCGAACTGTATTATAGATTCAATTTAGCAAAAAGCCTTCTTCTTTAACACCTCATACTCCATTTAGCACAGTGAATAAATTTTCTCAATAAAAATAATAGGTACACACAATTTTTATAACGTTGCATACAAATCGTCAATTAAGCGACAACGCCGTTCAACTGTACTCACTTCAATATTCTCTTTTCACTTATTTCCTTTTTTTTCGCGTCGATTCACGCGACGAAAAAGCAACACGAAATAGGAAATTCGACATAACGTTTTTTTATATACATCTCTTCCATTTTTATTTTCGTTCAGTTTTATTCGACGGCTGTTAGAAAAGCGCCATCGAGGAGCGTATTCGCGCGTGACGATAATTCCCTTCATGGTCGACGGGATTTATACATTTTCACAACTTTGATTATCGCCCTGGAAAACTCCCCCCCCCCTTGCACCCCTTGGGCGAAAATTGATTCGTTTTTATATCGTTGTAATCGTTAAAAAGTTATTATTTGTTGCCGCCGAGGCTTTTATGCTTTTATGCGAGGCCGTTTTACAACAGTAGTAATAATCGGTCCGATATCTCGGGTTTGAGGTTTTCGTATTATGGAAGTGTGCCCTTTGATGTTTCATCAAATGTATTGTCGGTTATTGCCTTATAGTGCTGTTGAAGTGTGTGTTTATTAAGACAGAAGTTGGTTTGTAATGTAATTATGCGTTGCAAGATTATGTACTCTTTGTTCTGGTCGAGTCGCCATTCATTTGCATATGCATCTTTATTGAGTTTCCTTTTATCGTTCGACAAGGACAGCAATTTGTTTGTTTATTGTATTGAGACATTGTTTCGTTATATCTTTAAAGTTATTGATTGAGTATAAAAGTTTTTCGAAAGATGTTCGAAGAATTTTTCGTTATTTTTATTTTGCGATGATAAATTTCATACTAATCCGTTCGAATATGAAAATCGCGCATTCGAAAATAAAACAATTCTATTGTATTATAATTGTTCCTTTTCATTTCACAACAATCGAATAGTTTATTACCGTCCCTTTCTGTTCAATTTCGAACATTCGCACTAATAATTTCTAACAATCCCAAATATCAAAAACGACTAACAAAACAAAATTTAACTAACGACCTTTCCTACAAAAGGCCTTTTCCGAACCGCGGGAATAGGAATCCTAAAATTACTTTCAGATATCATTACGAAACTAAAACGATAACAACTTAGCGATATCAAAATCAAATAAAAAATATTTATCTATGATCTTTTGATTTTGCTACCGTTTTTGATTTTTTTATAACAATAGGTATTACTGATAAACTGTATCATATTTTTACAAAATTATCAACAATGTAAAGTACTCTGAAACGATATCTTTTTCAATCACACTTTACTGACTGTTCGGTGAAGATTATCGGGTAATCTAATTTATATTACAGATCGATTTTCTCCAAATTATTGCTTACCTAACTAGGGAAGCCATTACCGGTAAATCAGTTAACTAGTTTACTGATAAATGGCCCCAATAATAGCGCGGTAATTTACCGGTAAATTTTAACCTTTACTACCGGTAAATCCATAAATATTATCTTTTATCACATTTCTGAACAAATTTGTGTTTTTACTTGAATGAAAATGCATTATAAGTGTTTAAATTAAGATTATCAACATAATTTATGCATTATATCTGCTTAAATTATTTTTTTTTAACAAAATTCGTTGTTTGAAGGTTATGTTTATCAGTTTTTATCTCATTGTCAATGAATTTCTCTTTTATATGTTGTACAGTAGCACTTTTTGCAGGCCAAACTGCTAGCATGTGCATTCATATGACAATATACATAGTTTGTAAAAGTTAAGTGAACTTTTCCGAACCCCCAATTTGAGATAATTTTATTCTAAAAAAAAATATTGTTTGAGAATAGTTTTGAAATGCAGTAATAGCATAGTTTTCATATATATTTTTTGTTTTTCAGTGATTTTTTTCCGGTTTTCCCGTATCTTTTTTTACAAAACTTTCCCAAGTTTTTTTTCCTGATTTGTCGGTAAACCGAAAATTTGTAAAAAAAATACCGTTAAATAAATATCACCTTAACTTTTTGAGATACAGGATTTTTGGGGGAAAAAAATACCCAGTTGCACAGAATTTTTTTATTCAAAAATATTCATAACTATTTATTAATTTATTAATCAAAATTACAAAAAATTAAATAAATAAAGAAAACAAATGGAAAAAATGCTATAAGGCCCACCAGTGGGATAAATTTCGATCTGCTATATTTGAGCAACTTGTTTTTTCCATGGTGGCTTAAAACATAACCCATCATGCAACCTTATTATCAAAAAAAGTTGGACACATTACAAAAAAAAAATTCAATAAAAGAAAACAAACGGAAAAAATACTATAAGAAGGGACCAGTGGGATAATATTCGATCTGCTATACTTGAGCAACTTACTTCTTTCGAGGTGGTTAAAAAAATAACCCACCATACAACCTTATTATCAAAAAAAGTTGGACACATTACAAAAAAAAAATTAAATAAAAGAAAACAAACGGAATAAATGCTATAAGGAGGGACCAGTGGGATAATATTCGATCTGCCATACTTGAGCAACTTACTTCTTTCGAGGTAGCTTAAAAAATAACCCACCATACAACCTTATTATCAAAAAAAGTTGGACACATTACAAAAAAAAAATTCGATAAAAGAAAACAAACGGAATAAATGCTATAAGGAGGGACCAGTGGGATAAATTTCGATCTGCCATACTTGAGCAACTTACTTCTTTCGAGGTGGCTTAAAAAATAACCCACCATACAACCTTATTATCAAAAAAAATTGGACACATTCGATACCACTATACCCAAAGACTTAACCCTCTCACGATCCCATATTCGGTCACCTCATATAGAACCGTACAGAGTGTGCCATTTTTAGAGCACCATCGCGTGTATTCCCCCCATTATTGCACCGGTACGAAACGGAAAGCGGCCTGCGCGTTAATTATCATCGCAATGTTTCATTTTAATTGCGAAACGCTCCACATGTGTTTGCGGTCTCCAAAGGTTGACCACCCCTGCCGCGGAGGCTTCGAAGGCCGTCTCGAGTGCTGTTTGTCGTGCAAAGGAAGGTTCATAGGAGTGGTGTGTATGTAAATGATAGCCATGTCCGGTGAGTGGTGGGTATGATGGTTTCGTGAATGGCGGGGTTTTTGGAATTTGAATGTGTTTGGGGTTAGGGAGGGTTAAATTGACTGGGTTCGGAATACAGGTGTTGCATTTTAACTGTTTTGTTCGGGTTGGGGTTTTACGTGATGTGAATGTAAGGTGTGGTTTAATTATTTTGAGTTGTTGTAATGTATCTGTGTTTTGATAATGATTTTTTTGTGGTGAAATTGTTTGTCTGTAGATGTTCCAAATAAGTGTATGCACATTTTGAATGTTTATAATTTTAATATTTGTTAGGATATGATTTTATTAAAACCCCGTGATTAAAGAAAAGAGTTATAGAATTTTTATAATTATTTTATTTTTTGAAATTGATAAAGCATTTGGGTCAGAAATCGTATAGAAAAAGAAGCGATGAAAACTCTAATTCAAATTGCATAGTTCGGAATTCGAGTAAATTTTTTAAATTTATTCTTTCAAATAACTGTTTTACCTATAAACTTTATTCTTTCAAAAAAAATTATTATTAGCATGAAGTTTAGAGAATTCTGGTATTTTATACAACACTTTAAATTAGATCCAAATTTTCATGATAAAGAAAATTAATTTTTCTAACGTAATGGAAATAGAAAGGTATACTGCTTTGTTTAAAATTGATGCCCTTTCTTTTTTATAGTCCGATATGTGTACTTAAGTGCTCAATTATAGAATTTCTTCGTCACAAACCGTTCATTGAATAAATTTCAATGAAATTACACGTTGTTTCCTGAAGCACTGCTTCTTTTCCTTGGCTTGTAAAAATTTACGGTATTTTTTCATTAAAATAATATTTTCATAGTTCAATAACATTTTACTACAAATATCTTTGTTTCTAAATTCAATTCGAGCTTAAATCTTCATTTCAAACTTATTTTGGTAATAAAATAATGAAAATTTTAAAAGTAATGAATTTTCAAAGTGTATACATTTTTTAAAACATTCTGTATATAAGATCTAAATTTCATTTAAATTCTGCACATATTTCTTTATATAACAAGAAAATAACTCTTTAAAAGTTAAACACTGAAACCATCCCTTACCAAACACTCACAGGCCATCGCCCCTCACTCAGGTCACTCATCCAAACACCGACCGCGCCACTTTTAACTCAACTCCATCACTACCGACACCTCCAAAACCAACCCACCGATTCCAAAAAACACACAACCATAAAAAATCCCACTTCACTCCCCATTCGAATTTCCATAGATCGTTCGATTCCATCGTCTCTTAAACGAATCTCCATGCGAAGTCTTCGGGGCGGTCGTCGTCCGATTTACAGCGGTTCTCAAATATTCCGATGTCGGCGACCTCGTAAGGCCACGGAGATGAGCGAAGTTATCGCATCTCCAGCTCGCTATTTATACGGTGAAGAGTAACTGACCTGAAAAGCGATAGCGAACGCTGGCATGCGGGCGCTTTTCATGCGCCGTTATATTTTCGGGGCTTAGAATGCTGAAAATGCATCTGTACATGAATATATTCATTCAATTTGCGATGTTTGTGTTTTGTGTGTGTTTTTTTTATCAAATGTTTTGACCGCGCTCAAGATAAGTTTTTATGATAAAATGAAATGTCGACGTCCGCTTTTTTAACGATAACAAGTTTGTATGTTTAGATTTTGGTTTTCTTATGGTTTTAATTTTTTTGGTCCGTATTTGAATTCGCTTGTGGTTAATATTTCAACGATGTTGAAATATTGGCCACGAGTACTGCCCATGAGTAGTGAATACTGCCCATTTATGGTCCGTATTTGTATTGAGCAGTCAGTATACATCGGTCGGTTTCCATGTGGTTAATATTGAAAATAAATGATTAGTAGTTATATTGAATGGTAAGTTTTATTACGACGAATGGTCAGCTATATTTTTGACAGCACAGATAGGCGACAACTTTTTTCATTATCAGGAGTTTGTCACAATATTTTGATTAAACGCTCTTTATTGCCTGAATATTGCCTCATTCTCTCTTTAGTGCTACAATTTTTAATTAATGCTCATAATACTATTTTACGCACTTAATTTAACTAGCTAAAAGTTACATTAACCGGTATCATACTAACCACCTAATAAAATAATACTGACCCGAAAAATATTTAAATACTGACCAAATTTTTTGTTCCCTTTTCTCATGCGCAATATGTTGTTTCATTTTCGATATCTAATCATTAAATATTATTGGAAAATCCGACGATTGAAATGTATCAAAACAAATTTGTTATTAATCTGGAAAAACCATTAAACGTTCTTAAAATAATTATTTCGATCTCTAATCATCGCAATAACAATTTCGAACAAAAGCATAATGCTAATACGTTTCCAATATTTTTATACACGAATCTAAAATCGCTGATATAAAAAATAACAGATTGCATTTATGTGGATAAAGTGGCTCAATAAACGTGAAAGTAAAGATAGAAAGATCGTTGCGATTCTTTTTTCGGATTTCGCTTCAGTTTATTACTCGAGTTTTTCCAAGTGCAACTGTCTTCATTTTAACCGAAGAGTTCGCCAAACTGTTTTATATCACTGCATTTAATATTGTCTCGGATTTTTTGCACTTTTATTCGTTTCGATTCTATCCGAAGCGTCTAACCGTATTTGGTTTGAAAATCAGACGAGATATTTATTGTTCGCTGGAGAAAGATTCGCGGAATTGGAAAATTTGCAGACTTTTCCAATCTCGTTTATTTCGGTTTGATTCAAAGCGAGTTTCCTCGTTTGAAAATAGGTCTTTTTACTGTAAATAGGCTGTTAATGAAATGTATTTCAAGTGGCGTTCACGCGATGCGATTGTAACGCGCTATTTCATGCTATGTACAAGGTTGTTAGATTTTTTTTATAAATTTATGTTATGGATGTGATAAGGTGTTACTTCATATGTGTATTATGAACATATTTGAGTTATTTATTGCGTTTATAAGATGTATGTCAGATTATTGCAATTGACCCTTATGTGAGGTTTTGAAATTGTTAATGTTATTGGGAAATTAATAGTTTTGAATTCATCTTTTAGTTACTGATATGAATTATGTTTATGTGTGTTCTAAGAAATGAGTTAACGTGAATTGTGCTAATACAATTAGTGCGGTTCAATTGGTTCAAATGCATAGTTAGTCTTATATTCAGAATCAATTCAAAAACAAATTTTTTATTCGATAGAAAATTTTAATTTTAAACTTCTAAACTTTATATATTATATATTTTTTCGATTTGACTTCAAATCTTTTATTACTTTACATATAATCTAGAGTTTAATAACGTTATTTAAAATTATTTTTCGCTCCACCAAATCTCGGCGCCATTATCGAATTTTCTTTTGACAAATTCTTTTACGAATCTCAGAAATATTAAATAAGTTTTCGAACGCGTTTTCTTCCATACATATGTATGTATATAATACATAATCCACCATCGAATCCATAAATGCCTGTCTCGACAGTCAATAAGTTTACATAATGGCCTATTACGAATTCCCTCCAATCAACGAATATGCAGATTTACGTAAGCGGATTACGAACCGTTCTATCTCTTTATTTATTTGTATTTTTCAAGCGGTTAATCTGAAAATTCTGAAATTTCGCCTACAAGGTCGTCACGATATTCAAATCCGTCTTAACGTGTCGGCCAGTGAGAGTTTCAACCTTTGCTATACTAGTTAACAAAAATCAGGCTCGCGTGCTTTCTTATTGACGTGTCGAGGTTAAATTTCACTCTTATCAAAGGTGTATTTTTATTTTTTTCAGCTGAAATCGATTCGTTGAACTTTGCTGAACGTGCATTACGTCCGCGGTAATGCAATGTTCTGGCAACGGACAGGAAATTCTGGAGGTTTCGTGTTGGTTTTTTCGTATGTTTTTTGAATAAATAAATGCATGTGCACGACGCCCGATGAGTTTCAGTCTAGACTTGGGTTTTATTGACCGTTTTGTCGAGCAAACATGCATGTACCGTGTTCGCCGACCGGTCTCTAAAGGGTTGAGAGTTCGTATAGCCACGCTTCCTACATGGAGAATCGTAAAATCGTGAAATTTATACGAATTTTTCGGGAAAAATTGCTGTTGGATTTTATTGCGGCCATTCGTTGTGTCGAAAATTTAATTTGAAATTATTATATTTGTTTAGAAAGTGTTCATAATCGAATTGCGTACATCTCGACATTTGATTTTGATTATGTTAACTGATATTTGCGATTTCGTTATCGGATCTGCATTTTCACAATGGCCATCATCGTACAATGTAATACAAACTGTTGCTAATTGAATCATAAAGACTTGCACCCGGTCTATTCAAAATGCGCATATAATTGACATGTGTTGTGCAACGTTAGCATAATCGCGTTTTCCATAAAAAAAAAACGCAAAAAAAAATAGTATGTTTTTTTTGTGAAATTTAACGTCATCTGTTGATGTGTTGTCCCCTTTTGTTAGGGTTATTAATAAATTAAATGTTTAATGTCATCTGTCAAATATGACAGTTGATGTATCTTACGATATATCTATGGAAGGCTGGAAAAGACTTGTATTGTTGACACCAGAGATGTCAGGAAGTTGCCAGGAAATCATTCTTTTGATATAAATGTCAAATGTTTCTTAATTTTTTTTTTAATTTTTAAAAAATGCAAGATTTCTGGTTTTTTTAATGCAAAATGGTAATTTTGTAATGTTACGCTTTGTTTTTTAATCGCTTCGTTCACGAACCATGCAGAAAATCTTGCTTTGTCTATGAAATTTAACAATATCTGGTGGTGTATAGGGGCCATTTATTGCAGGTGTATAATAAGTGCATCATTTAACTTTTTCTGATAAATACGACAATAATGGCGAACCTTTTTTCATTCTCGTGCGAAAATTTCCCGAACATTTTTGTATGTTGATTACCATGAGTGCCAATGGAATTTTAACGACACGTCAACTGTCATATTTGACAGAAGTCTTTAAATTATCCACCAGATATTAAATTCCATAAACAAAACAAGATTATTTTCTCCGTACATCGACGAAGCGATTACACAAACGTTGCACAACATATACACTGACAAGAATATTTCAATACATTTTCAATTATACAATTTTGACGAAAACCCAACACGAGTTTGAACCATCGTCATCTTCAAATATTTAACCTGTAACACGATCATCCGCATTTCACCGGTCGATAATTTCGAACACGTTCACCTTTTCCACCATTGTCCATTATCGCGCACGCTTCGGTCACTCGAACCACTCCACGGCACACACTCCAACAATAATATGGGAATGCTGTCATCGTGTCAACAGAAGAAAAGTGCTAAGAACCAGATCTTATTTCCGTTATGTGCACACAATGCCCGGCATTATTGTGACAGATCAACCGTTCAGATATATCATATTGTGTGGAGACGACCGCCATTTGTGGCCCGGTTTTCGTATGTTTTTTTCTGATTTTTAATTTCGTTGTATGGCGAAAATTTTCTATTATAGTAATTTATTGCTAATGTGAAAAGGGTATCGTGACTTGTAAGCACTGAGATAAATCAACTAGTTTATAGTAAGAATAATACGCGTGTTCTTTTTAAAAAGTGGTTCTTTTCGATGTAGTGAAGTTATTAAAGGGAACAAATTAAACGTGCATTAATCAAAAATAATTGTACATTAAACTTGAGCATTGAATAAAACGAATGTGAATTCAAAAAAATAATGTGTGCGTTTAACACGAGCATTAAAATGTGTGCATTCGAAAAAATATCTGTACTTTAAAACGAATAAACGTGTATTAAAATAAATGTAAGTAAACGACGGCAACGTCACAAATGTGACCAGGACATAAAATACTAATCGCTCAACCATTATTCACAACTTTCATAACAGAATCTATTCGCAACAAACCTAATTCAAACAAAATCAACATTGATTTAAAAATGGACCAAATTGTTAAAATGTATAACGTTCTGTCAAACAAATGTAAACTTTGACACTTTGACAGTAGTATTGTATTACCTATAGAGAAAGGCAACTTTGCCACCTACTGTCACTTTAATGCACAAACTATTCATTCTATTACACATTTCATATTTTTTTAATGCTCACTTTATACTGCACAATTTTTTTTTCTATTGCACCTATGAATAAAATAATGCTCAGTACAAGATTCTTTAATGCACCAGAAATAATGCACATCGTATATTTTTCTAATGCACAAGTAATTCGTTTTTAGGCTCAATTTATCTTTTTTTTTAATGCACAGTTAAATCATACCCGTTATTAAATATTTCGAATTATCTTTTTTGATTTGGTAGATTTTATCGGCGCGGAAGTCGTGGTCGGTGAGCAGTAATTATTTCGACGTATTGCATAATGAAATTTTAAACTGTAACTCAATGCAATTTTGTTGTATATTATATTATGAAGATGCGATTTTATCTGTTGTTTATTCGCTAATTGTATATGATTATTTTTGTATATGAATGGAAGAAATTTTCGCAGTTTTCTGATTGCTTTATTCGCTTATGAATAAAACAGACTGTTGAAAACTAATTTTGCGTTGGTAAAAATGAAAAAGTTACCGACGTTCTATGAATAGGTAAACCGAAAATTTCTAGCTAACCTTCGAGAAAAATGTGCTCGTTCACAGCATTCATATGTAAAACCGTGAATTTTCACAAACATTTTTCAAATAGAAAATTTTATATATCATACATAAAATATGACATTTACTAAATTCGTTATATTACATTATATTATATTTTCTTTATTAACACCGACCACTCAACACTACCTGGGCTAAACAAACAACTTATCTCTCCCACAAAAATACACCGAAAGGGTTAACGAACGCATTAACTATCCCGTTACCGCAGATCCCTCACGTTTCATCACTTCATAGGAAAAATAACTACGAAAACCCTTCCGCGAAAACCTTAACATGGGGCTTCCTAAAAATATTCATCAATTATAGTCTCCAATTACTCGAACCATCAACTACTCGAGTATCTTTTCGAGTAATTTTAAAATACTCGAGTACTCGAGTATTTACCAAATGTACCAAAGTAGCTATTATTCAAATTCATATAAATATACTTTATTCTTCCGAAGACGTATTTGGATGAATCCTTTCAATAATTTCTTGGTTTTACTTTAACACGGTATAAAAATAATAAAACTATGTATTATTATGCCACAATGGTAAGATTCGATGCAGGCCAGTATACTGATATAATTATATGTAATTATAGTTTTATATAAAAATTTCGATGTTTTTCGATGATTTTTCACGGCGAAAATTTTTCACATTGCACATTTTTTATAAAGTACATTTGGATGGAAGCTCTATCCAAATACAGTGATAGAACCTATCTCCAATTTTTGTATGATCACCATACATTTTTTTCACAGTAGTCTCTGGAACGTATCCCCCGTATAAAAAGAGGATCAGGTGTACTCGAAAAACAAACGAGTATCGAGTACTCGATTGAATTGGAAACCCTAGTCAATTACCACACGTCCAGTTACGAAAAGCGCTCTTGCATATTGAAGATCATTATTATTTAACTTAACCGCTTTAAAGACGTGCGCAATTCAGCGCATATTGTGTCGCAATGGCGATGATTTATTGATCGCCAGTCGCTCTTTATCATTGTGCAATGATAACATTTGACGATCGAGCGTGACCAGGTCGTGTCTTCGTATTGGTCCAGATGCATCGTTGGTCGAATCTGGACGGATGATTGTCTATTTTGGAATAGTTGTTGTTGTAGATTGGCGATGACCCACTTTGAACTTTCTTCTGTTTTTCGTATGATCGTTGTCTTTTTGTGCATACTAAACAATGTCTGTTTTGAGATGAGAGCTTTTTTGGTGTGTAGATGATTGTGATTTTTGATGATTTCGAATATTGAAAAAATTGGGATTAATAGAGACCATATAATTTGTTGGTTAACTTCGATTTTGGGTATGATTTGATTCATTGAACAACCTTTTGATTTTCTTATGATCATTATATTCAGACTAAACAATGTCTGTGTTAAGACAATAACTTTCTGATATACCAATTAATATAATCTTTGATGATTTCGAATATTAAGTATTCTGAGACCATATAATTTGTTGGTTACATGATTTTGGGTATCTATTTGAAGACCATACCACTTGTTGCTTAACATTGATTATATGTAGGTGTGAGTTGATTCATTCAATAAGATTTTAATCTTTGATTTTCTTATAATCATCAATATGTGCAGAATAAACATAGTCTGTTTTAAGAGAAGAACCTTTCTGACATGCCAATGAATGTAATCTTTGCTTATTTCGAATATTGAAAATTCTGAGATTAATCATTCATGTATATCTTTGTAGAGACCTTACCACTTGTAGCTTAACTTCGATTATCGGTGTGAATTGATTCATTCAACGAAATTTTAACCTTTGATTTTTTTTATAATCATACGCAAACCAAACATTCTGAGTACGTGCATCAAAGTAGAGACCATACCACTTGTTGCTTAACTTCGATTATCGGTGTGAGTTGATTCAATCAACAAGGTTGTAACCTTTAACTTTCTTATGACATTTAACAAATAAATATTGATTTTTATTGTTCGAAAGATTATTAAATTAAAAATAGTCGTCATCATAAATTATAATAAAAGTATTGCGTAGTTTTTCTATACTATAATAAACATAATGAAAATTACTAAATTATTATATTATATAATTCAAATGAAATCGATAAAAAACCGTATAACTCAATGAACAAAATCTCGTCATAAATTCGATATCGAATTCGAAAACAAAACAGTTTATCGTCGTTTAAAAAGAACACTTGTGAAAATATTCGGTATTTTCCGAGGTTTTTGCGAACACAAACAAAATTTTATTTGTTTTCCGCGTTTATCTCATTCGCGAACCCATTTCACACGCGAAAAAAAAGTACTCGTAATAACTCCAAATCGGGTCAAAATGAAAATAATTCTCACAAAATAATATAAACATGCGAACTGCCATGACATAATAAAATCGACAATCTGTTAAAAATTTAATGCGTACGATGTTTAATTTAATTGATATTAACGCGTATTTGTGCTTATTAGCGTAATGAATGTTACATGTATGACCTAGAACTTAAAATCGTTCGTGAAAAATTATCGATTATGCGTCGTTTCGAAATACATTATCGATTGTTTTTATATATTTGTATATGAATTCATAGAACTGTTTTATTTTCTTATCGTGTATAATTTAGAATTTTATTTGATTAGAATTTAAATCTATAAAAAAATACAGAACCATATCTGTGTCCAATTGAAAATATGCATAACGCAGTATACATCATGCAAAACCAGTACCGTATAAACTTATTGACACATAGCGAAATCAAATCGAAATTAATTCCAGAAGCGCAATTTTATTTTTGAATCATCGTAATCGTACTTTGTTTACGATTTTTTTTAAACATATGCGTATTCGGTTAACACATATGGTTACGCAATTTGGTATACAGTTCGTAGTTATCACACGTTGACCGTTGACCTCGTTTGTTTATAAACATTGTATGATCCACATATGCTGATCGAGACAGGGTGATCATCTGAAATAGATCGGGATGCGGAAAATTTTGTGAATCGACGAAAATATGTGTGAAATCGTGTTAAGGAATTTTGTGTGTGTCATGAAAATTGTTTAGGAATATTCGAATGTGGATAAAAAGCGATTGTATGTAAATTTATAACGAGTTATATAATGCATGTGGGAATATGTATTGTTATGTATTGAAGGGGTCAATAGTTTATTGATTGCACATATCGATTCTTGTCAATAAACTTCAGCGAATTGTGTGATTATTGGAAGGATGTCGGAAAAATACATATAAAGATGGACAAGTGAAGTATTGGAATAATAATTGAGTTATTAAAAGAAAATAGAGTGGTATATATGTTACACAATTATTGTGTGGCTGCGTTTTTTATGAAAATGCAAGAAATCTTGCGCTTTTTGTGAATTTTAAACAACATTGAAGGAGCATTTGATATCTGTATCAAAAAAAATTTTTTTTCAACTGGATTTTCCTTGGATCTCATCTCCTAGAATGAACTTTTTTATGATTTACAAAATCGAGCATTGCATCTGTAATCTTCAATCCCTTTTTGACCACATTACGATAACAATAAAAGTCTTTCCTAGCCTTCCATAGGTATATCGTAGGACACGTCAACTGTCATATTTGACAGGTGACGTTAATCATTTTATTTTGAATAACACCAATAAAATTTGTTAAAATTTCGCAAGAAAAACGATCACAATAACGCATAACAGATTTAACACATGAATAACATCAAGGAGTTGAAATATTCACATTATTCACATTCATTTGCACATTCTCATCTTCCTCAGTATTAAAATAAAATTTATAGCCGACAGACCATAATCTTCTATATCTGGCTGCAGCGCGTTGTTCTTGCGCAAAACACTAAATAAATATTATTTTCGTACGAAAACTGGAGCGAAACGCACAAACTTGCGATGTACACAAACGCTGAAAACTGGATACGAAATTAGACCCCAGGCAGTGCTGAAACTGCTGAAACCGAAACGATGCGTTCGCCCAACACTGCCCGAGGATTTCGTGAATGCTTTATGCGGCCGATGTTAACTTTTCACAGGCGAAACTTAACCCCGATGATTGTTGAATGATGAATTCTTGATGACGTTTCAGGAATGCGCATGTGCGAGTTCAGCCGGTTCGCTATTTTCAGTTATCTATGGTTGGGAAATTCAATTTTCTGCACGGTTTTTGCGTTGATTCGAGTTTAATCGAAATGGATTTGTGTAAATGTTCGCTGATAAATCGCGCGTTAATGAAATGTGGGCTGCGAATAAAGCGGGGTTTGGTCAGTGGAGGATTTAGTTCATTGAGGCGACAAAATTTTTTGAAGGCTCTATTACATATGTAAATTTATAGGGTTGGGTTTCGAATGTATCCCATTATGCAAAAATAATTAAAATTGGAAAATAGTAACGTCGCAAAATTTTATCGTTTATTATTGATATCATAATCCAAGTGTATTCCAGTCCATGTACATTTGGATCGATCATAAATATACATTTTTGGAGGTTGCTTTGAATTAGATAAGGTTGAGTTAGGTTTTTTCGGCAATCTCATTTGTTTTGATCCATGTTTTGGATTGGATTAGATTAGGTTGGGTTGGGTCAAATATACATGAACTAATAATAATATAAAGTACATGAACTACGACGTTGATATAAAAGAGTCGGTTTTCATAAAATAAATAAGGATAATTATAAAAAATAATTTCATAAGGACAAATGGGCGATTTTATAAAAATTATTATTATGGTTATTTTGAAAAATATTGTTGGTTTTTTTGCCAATATTTTTGAATAAATATCGAGTTGTGTAGGTTAACGGTTTTTTTTTTGTTTTTGGTTATTTTTTCTGGTTTTCTCCGGTTTTTATACCGGTAAACCAGTAATTGGTAAAAAAAATCACCGGATTATCGCTAAATTAAAATTACGATAAATTTGGCCTCCCTAGTCTATTGTATTGATTTATAAAAAATAAAATTCATCCAAAATTTATTTTTCGAAAATACCAGGAGCCCTGAAGCGAAAACCTCCACCACTTATACGCAAACCCTCCACTGTATTTTAATCACTTTTTCATCGTTTTCCAAATTTCCCACTTTTACATACTACATCTTTAATTTTCGCTTACAATCAGCTCTTTTATATTTCTTCCAATTTCAAAACCCGAGGTCGCCAAACATCACGGAAGCCACCAAACATTTTGCCAAACATTTCTGATTTCGATATCGAATTTTTGAACGAGTGTCAAGTTTTAGCACGGCTTGTTACACATGGCGATCCGCTTTGAGAATTCCGCATCTTATCTATTTCGATCGAGCATAATCATAATTTAACAGTTACCAGATTGCTTGTTTGTACACTCGGATTTACGATACTCGAATAAACAAGTGGAAACATTCCGAGTTTATACTCAAAATTCGTGGGGGCCTTTGTGCGCCATTTTGGCTATTTTTTCGGTTAATTTTCCGCGTCAATTGGTGACCGTCCCTTTGAACCCTTAACGCTGGTTTCCATCCGTTTTCTTTTGTATCGGATCGAAGCTGTCAGTTTTGACAGTTCATAAACAACCTTTTTTTTTCCAATATTCCAATCGGATGGCTAGGGCAGAAATAGCCCAAGTATTATGCGCATTTTCCAAATCTTTTTTTATTGGATTACGAAATGCGTAATGTGCTTTCGGTTCTTTTGGTGTTCGATTATTTAGGATGTGCTGAAGTGTGTTTGTTTTGTTTCGTTTCGCGGTTTATTTTTAGTTTAACCTAGTTTTCGGTTTATAGGGCTTTTGCATGTTGGAGGCGGTTTTGAAATTTTGACGGATTTATCTTGTTTGATTGATGGTGTTCTATTTCTAGCACAAATTTTGTGTCGATGATACTTTTCTTATTCTTTTATGATTTTTTTCAGAAAATAATACGTTTTTTATTCTATATTTTTTTTATTTAGCTGGGGGCAACTTAACGAATCACACGTTGACGGTTATATGGTCCCATTTTCGAATTGTTTTGTGGTTTCGACATTATTTATCTACGAATTCGAATGTGTTTTATGTTAGTAACTGTTGATTTAAAGTTTTTATTCGTTATTTATTTTTGTTCAGAATAAAACTTTCAATTTTCCGGTTCTGGAATTTTGTAGAATATCGGAATAATTTATGTATTTGTTCACTTCCTTTATTTATAAATTTTTATCAATGTTTATTTGTGAAATATTATAATGAGTTTACGTCACAAATGTATCATATAATAATTTTAATTATTGCCATTTTTTTTCTGAATTTAATTTAAATCATTCTGATTGTGAGATTCAATATGTATTGAATTTTTTAAATATACAGTAGAAATCATTTAACGCGAAAACGCTTACAGTAGAAATCGTCTTACGCGAAAACGCTTAACGTGAAAATCTATTAATAAGAAATAATTCTGCGGTCCTGACAATATATTATACTACGTACCTTTTACATGAAATTCTTTCAACACCAAAAATATTTCAGTCCCTTCAGTTTCATGTTAAACCTTTTCCTATGTAATCTAAATATTATCTATTTTAATTAATTTAAAAATAGACATTCAGTTAACATTATATCACAAACACAATACAGCCATTAAATAACGCCCATAAAAGATTTTGACATTTTGAACAACACACATCAAAGGTTAATACGTTTTTTGACACCTCAAATGAATCAATATCAAAAAGGTGGTTCCCAGACGTTTACCTAAACGACAGTTGCACACACGACATTGGCACACACCGACAATAGCATGCAGTAGCGGCTCGTGAGAATTTATATTAGGCTACAGCAATGTTTTGAACGCCCTTTCACATTCGCAAATATTAAAATAATATGTAATCGAAATAAGAACAAAATACATACATATGTCAATTTAAGGTATGGTATGAGGTATTTAATTAGATTACAAAATGTTCCATTTAATGAGGAAGTGCTGTAGCCCTGCAGGTTTCATGACAATCGTCTAATTGTAAGCAACAATTCGTCCAGACGACAATTCGTCCAAACGACAATTCGTTCAAACGACAATTCGTTCAAACGACAATTCGTTCAAACGACAATTCATCTAAAATAACTCGTGAAGGGAATAAAATAAATTGGCTAACTTGCAATTTATTTTTAGGATGATAATTTTCAAATGGATTCTAAATTTTTAAAATTCATAAGTTAATAAATGTATAATATTGGAAAAAAATATGAGTAGGCAAATATATTTTGACAGTAGTGTATTTCCTCAACAATATTAATTGAGGGAAAATTTTTGAACGTGAAACAATTTTTTTTTATATAGGGGTGGAGGACATTTATTTTTTGTCCCGTCCATAGTCAACCTACTTAAAACGGTGACCAGAAGCTAACTCACACGAAGCAAACGCACACGAAATAAACTCACATGCTTTCGAAAATTTTCAAATTTTCAAATTAAAGTGAAAAACGTTTAACACGAAACTGAAAGCAACAAAATGCGTTTTTGTGTTCAAAAGAATTTCACGTTAGACGTAATAGTATACGTCCATAATATTTTTTCAGTACCAAAGTAATATTTCTTGTTAAATGATACGAAAATTTTCGAAAGCATGTGAGTTTGCCTCGTTTGAGCTTGCTTCGTGTGATCTTGCTTCGTGTGAGCTTGCTTCCTGTGCAGTGCCGTAGCAAGCCATTGGCAATTGGGCAAGCGCCAAGGGCGTGTGACTTTTGGGGTGCCAAAGTCGCCCTCCGTTTTTTTTAAGTGATTAATTTTAAACAATTTAGATGTTTTCCACGGAAAAAATTTTTGGGGTCCGAATAATTTTGAGAAGTGTAGAATATCGAAAAAAAAATTTCCGAAAGTTAGCGTGAAACAATTTCGCGTGAAACTAACTTTATTTTAGGTTGGGTTAGGCTTGGTGAGAAATTCGCGAAAATATTTCCGAAAGTTGGGTTAGCTTCACGCGAATTTATTCATCAAACGACGATAGGTTGGGTTAGGTTTGGTGATAAGTAAGCGAAAATATTTCGATAAGTTGGGCTACATTAATGCGTTGAGCTTTTTTTTAAGGAAAAATGTTTTGGGGTTCGAACAGTGACGAATAATTTTTCATTTGAAAATTATGAAATAAAAAAATTATTTTTGACCAGCTTCCCCATGGAAAAAAAAAATTTCCAGCTCCCCCTTGAAAAAAAAGGGCCGCCAAATTTTATATTTGCCAAAGGCGCCAAGAACATTGCTACGGCTCTGTTCCTATGAGTTTACTTCGTGTGCGTTAGCTTCCCCCGACCACTTAAAACACATCGGATCACTCGATATGCGCTAATATCACTCGTTCAATCCACCCAAAAACAACCAAAACATCAAAACACACCAACACCCGCCCGCAAGGTGAATTAACTCCGCTATATTTATAAAAACAAGAGACGCGCGACGAAGCGGGGCGGGGGGGGGGCACGAACGGAACACGAAGCGGGGACCGGGGGGGGGGGGGCCTCTCGGGGGGGGCCTGTCCGCGGGGGGGGGGGCCCCGCCGCGCGGGCGGGGGGCGTGTTTTGTCGGCGGTCAGCTGTTCCGCCGTCAACAAAGAGCACTCACTGCGCCGCTGGCGGCCGACGCGAGCGGACGTGTTTCGCGCGCGCGCCGAGCTTTGTACGCGTCACTCACCTGCGAAGCCTCCCCGCCATTTGTGTGCGTCCCGTTAGTTTGCGGATGCTGTTGCCTATCACGACGCCGCACCCGTGTTCGCCTCCGCAGGTACTTTGTGTTTAGTTCACGTGTGATATGCAGTATCACCCTTCGTCGGATTGTGTCAGCGATGTCAGAGCGCGTTTTTTTTTTAAAACTGTAGACTTTTGTCGGCCGATAGTTCGGTCGGTTTCTTCGTTATGATTTACGCGCTTGCATACATTTCCATGCTGATCAAGAATCTGATTATATCGGCTGACAAAAGTATATAGTTTGCACCTAGCCTAAAACTGAACGTCGGTCTGGCAAAGGCCGCGTTTTTTTTAAAACTAGGCGCAAATTACTGATTTTTGTCGGCCGATAGTTCGGTCGGCTTCTTCGTATGCGAGTCGTTGTAATTTACGCGCTTGCATGCATCTCCATACTGATCAAGAATCCGACCGAACTATCGGCAGACAAAAGTCTATAGTTTGCGCCTAGCCTAAATAAACGCGACTTTGCCAGAACGACGTTCAGTTTTAGACTAGATGCAAACTATAGACTTTTGTCGGGTTAATCAGTATGGAGATGTGAGTCGTTATGATTTACATCTCTATACTGATTAAGAATCCGGTAAAAAGTATGTAGTTTGCGCCTAGCCTGAATAAACGCGGTCTGGTTGACAGTCAGTTTTAGGCTAGGCGCAAATTATAGACTTTTTGTTGGCCGATAGTTTGATTGGGTTCTTAATCAGGACGGAGATGTATGCGAGTCATTGTAATTTACGCATTCACGTACATCTCCGTACTGATTAAGAACCCGGCAAAAAGTCTATAGTTTGCGCCTAGTCTAAATAAACGCGGTCCGATTGACGTTCAGTTTTAGACTAGGCGCAAATTACAGACTTATTGTTGACTGATTGTTTTATCGGGTTCTTAATCAATATGGAGATGTATCCGAGTGCGAGTCATTATAGTTTGCGCACATATCCATACTGATTATGAATCTGACAGAACTATCGGCCGACAAAAAGTATAAAGTTTGCACCTAGCCTAAAACTGAACGTCAGTCAGGCCACGTTTATTTCGGCTAGGCGCAAACTTCTGACATTTTATCGGCCGATAGTTCGGTCGGGTTCTTAATCAGTATGGAGACGTACGCAAATCATAACGACTCACATCTCCATACTGATTAACCGACAAAAAATCTATAATTTGCGTCTAGTCTCACAATCATTCGGTCAAAAACCTGAACGTATTTATAATGAACTTATTTATTACTGAACGTATCTCATTCAATCAAATATTCAGATCTAAAACGTATCATAGATGTCGCTATATCGGCGTACGCAGGGTGACAACGTTAGTTTACATACAAACATTTTTGACGTTTGAAGCGATGCGAACGTCGGCCATGGCCGCCGTTTCGACTGGCGCGCGCCGCCGCTCGATCGGCGGGTGCTTTTTTCGCTGGTGTGGCGGCCGTGGCCTCGATCTTTGAAAATCGCAAGGTCGCCAACGTAGGGTGAGACTTTGGAAGTGTTCCGAGAGCGCGGGAAAATTCGAAATTTGAAATTTTGACGGAGAGCGTCGGCGGGTTTTCGCGCGCTGTCTGTTTTGTTGGTAGTACTTGGTGGCTTTCACTTTGTTGTGTTTGGTTTCGGTGTTTTTTTTTTTGTGTTGGGAATTGCGTTAGATTCGATGTTGCGTTCGCGTAATTTCGTGTACGGTGACCATGTTTTTTTTTGGTAAAAATAAAGTACTACATAAGTATTCTTCCTTTTTCGATTCGTTGTGTTTTGTTTAAATTGATTATTATTGTCACTAGTATTGCCCGTTTTATTTTTTTCTGAAGTTGTTTGTTCAAAATAAGCGATGTATTGTTCTATTTGAGTTGAAACGTTATCGAATAAGTTTTATGTATTTGTCGGGAATTGTATTATGAAATTTTGTATCATAGACGAGATTTACATGTGTCAACTTCCCGAAATAAAGGATAAAAGGGAAAATTTTGAAAATAAATACAGTGGAAAATGTTTATTACGAAACTGAAAGGACCGAAATATTTTTTCGTGTTAAACGTCACAGTATACGTATTTTGTCAGAACCGCTGTATTTTTTCTTGTTGATTTTTCACATTAAGCGTTTTCGTGTTTAGCCAAATCCACTGTTCTATTGTAAAAAGAGAGAAGTGAAATAAAAGACCATCCTTTTAAAGAACTTACATATTTTTTCGTCTTAAAAGTATTTCTTATTAAACATCATAATATACGATTATGTACATATATAGTATTCTATCAGAACTGCAATATTATTTCTTGCTAAGCGTTTTTGTGTTTTGCGATTTCCCTATGAAAGCACAGATAAGTGAAATAAAGAAGTTTCCTCTTAAAAGACTTAAATATATTTTTATCTTAAAAGTATTTCATGTAATAAGGCAATGAACCAGTGGTTGACCGTGTACCTGTGATTAACCACTTCTCAGAAAAACGTAAAAATTAAGGTTTTTAAAGACAACAATTTAAAACTTTTTTTAAAAACGTCTTTTAAAACCTTAATTTTTACGTTTTTCTGAGAAGTGGTCAACCACTGGTACACGATCAACCACTGGTATCGTTACCTTAGTATACGTACATAGTATTTTGTCTGGACTGTAGCATCATTTCTGATTAACCAATTTTCAAGTTTCAATGTAAATCCAAACTACTGTCCTCACAAACAAACAACGCATGGTCATCATACCCATAATGGACATATTGTTTAGTTCGTTTTGCGCTCGATAATGATCATGTCGTGAACCGATATCAAAAGCCGGTCTTAACAATCGTCATTACTTTACATTACATAAGAACAGTTGCATCATGGACAAACAACCGATGCTTCTGTTTTTCTTCTAAACAACCCTTTTATCCGATTCTATGAAAATTTCAATAACTCTTACAATCGAACCCTCGCAAAAATCAATACGAATTCGCACAAGAATGGTGTATCGATCATCTCTGTCGTTTTGCGGTGTGGAATAGAATGTGTTTGCCATTTCGTGATATGAACGTTTTTTGTGCCGCTTTTCGGCAGACGTCGGTTTGTCTGGTTCACGTGTTTGCTGTGTAAATGTTATGTGGCGGAGTCACGAAAAATCACTTTTATCGCGTCTATTTCGGAAAACCGCATCAGTTTTCCGGTGAGTTTGTAAATTAGTGGGAATGTTTGCTCAGTTCAGCAATTCGCCAACGTAAACACAGGCGTCACTTGAAAATTCGGTCGAATCGATCAAATCTTCGTTTGGTTGATTCTATTGCGAAATGTTCGTTGGATGAGATTATTCGTTCGAAATACGTTTTTGATGTCTTTGCCAGACTCTCAAATGGGTGATTAATTTCTAGTATGAAATTTGGTACTTCTTGCTTATAGGGGTCCAGCGTGGTTGGTAAACTTTTACATATGAATCGTGCGGATTTGTATCCGGTGTAAGGCGCGATCTACACTATTTTGGAAATCTATAACTTTCATGTTTTAGAAAAACTGAATGTAAGGATTGTTAAAATGCCGCATGTATCAGTCAAAAATCTGAACGTATTTATTATTGAACGCTCGAGTTAGGTTAGTTATTTAGAAATTTTATAACGTTTGTTTCCACTTTCCTTTTAGAAAAACTGAACGTAAGGTTATTAGGCATTTGTCGAAAGTCTGAACGTATTTATTATTGAAAGTTCGGGTTAGGTATTTTGAAATTCTATAATGTTTACTTTCACTTTCCTTTTAGTATAACTGAACGTAAACAGCACATTTTCAGTCAAACACTAAACGTATGTTATTTATGTGAATCGTCATAAGTTTTTAAAAATCATTGGATTTCGACATAGTATAGATACGCTTTACAATTTCACTGCAAATCAACGATTGTTTCATCAAAATTCTGAACGAACTGTCCCCGTATAAGTCAAAAGAACCCAAAATCTCCAACAGTCATCGTCTGAGAATCATATCGACTGTATTATAATATTTAAAAAAACCCGAACGCCCAAACAATAAATTCAGGTAAGTTGACAAAAAAGGGGTTCGTCTTTTCAAGGTGGACAGACAGTACAGTGCGATAGCGATTCGCATCGAAATCCATCTTCTAATCACTGCCAGTACAGCCTTTTTTTCGTTCATATACCTCGTTTTTTTTGTACGTCCTCTTGTTATGGATCATCAGAATCGGCTTCAAGTTCGTTGCTCTTCACGGTACATACACCTCGGTTCGGCCCACGGGTCATCTCGTTCTTCGATGAGATCTATCCATCGAAACGACTCGTGTATTCAAAATGTTATATATCGGACATATTATTATAATATTAATCTCTCATCATTTAATTTTTTTTCGTATATGTTAGGTTATCCCGAAAGTAATATCGTATTCTCAATGATCGATGAAATTTTCAATAAAAACTTTGTTTATTTGAAATTTAATTTCTACCGTTATTTAATACTTTGGTCAAATTTTTTATTCCTTTTTTGTAAAATTGTGTCAGTTCGTCCGCATTGTCGTCGCTCAATGTATGCAACGTCCATTTTTCTTCTTTTCGTGCCTTGCCAATTTTTTTCATGGGTTTATGCATACTCGAGCTATAGTATCCTAGATTTTCACTAATTTTTTGAATACATAGTTGCAGTTGGATTTGTTTCAACTTCGGCTTTAAAAATGTCTTTATCCACAATCATCGGTCTTCCAGTTCAGGGACGATTTTTAAGGTCAAAATTTTCTCATAGAAACTTCTGGAATCACTTCTTACACGTTTGAACCTCAAAAGTATCGCCTAGTAAATCGTGACAGTTGCACTTTTTCTTCAAGAAATGGTAAAGCATAAAAAAAACCGTAAGATGTAAACAACTGTGAATCGGAAAGGACCATAAAAAATACGACATTACTTCCGGGATAGCCTAATATTAAAAAAATGCTTTTTTGTAATGAAAATCAATTTCAACAATTTTCCGCTTGCACTAATCGTTTAATTACGATCGCGAATAATCGTTTAATCATCACAAATTTCACTATACAAACTTTCGTAATGGTTTAACATCAATTGCTCGTTCAAAATCTGACGAATGGATGCCTATTTTTTCAAACTCGATTCCTTCTGGCGTAGCGTGAATGTGTCGTGGAAAAAAGATTTTATCGAAATGTTAAAGGCTCATGTGATACCAATAACTCACGCTTCGTCGTTGATTATCGTTTTTTCTTGTTCCTAGTCGGCCGGATAACGAATGGCTTCGATACATTTGTTTTTTGATCGGATCTTTCGGCTTTTTCGGATACGACATTTTGTAATTGGTTTTGTCCATATAAGTCGGACGATAATATTTTCTACGATTGTTTTTTTTTTTATTATTAACTTTGCCCTATTTTTCTATCTTGCCATATCATTATATTTCAAACAATTTTTTATACACCTAAATCTTTTGTTATGATTGTGAAAAATAATACAAATTTCAAGGACTCATTTTTTTAATATATTCAGATAACATCTCATAATACTCAGAATGACCTTTTTTATATAGCCTGTAATTGTTGACGTAAATTTTCTCTATATAAAGAACGAAGTCCGAGTCGAGGACGCATATTTTTCGCATATCAAAGATCTTTGTTTACTTGGATAATTAATTCATAACGCGCAAATACTTGTATTTCAATATCGAATCATACAATAATTCATTCGATCGTTTGGATTTTATGAAAAGTGAGCTCTGCGACAATAAACTTTTATCTCGAATATGATTTATAACGTAAACAAATCACGTACGATCGTGAAAAAGGCGGATTTATTCATCGAATCAATCGCGAAGGTCAACGAAACCAGGAAAACTCACAATCAGTTGCGAAGTCACGACCGTTTAAAATCGGCCATAGATCGCGAAAAAATATGCAAAAACATCGACAAAGTGAAAACTCGTGAAAGTCCCCGAAGAAAGGTAGCGTTTTTAATTGATTTAATGTCACGGTTGCCACTTTTTATCACGGATGTAGGCCAGAGTTGTTTTCGGTCTTTTCGATATAAAACATATATATGCGTACGCATTTTTATTATTGCGCAATGAACTTAGTCTCGTTTCCATCGAATATATCAAGTTGCGTAATGTCGTAGGTGTAAATAAAACTATCGAAACTACGATAAAGTATTGATAAAAGCTCGGCGCGGAACGGAATCGCATAAAACAAATGGGAAAAGATACTTTCCCTATGCGAAATTTAAGTCAAATTTATCCGACAGGATCTGCCATATACATATACATATATACAAAAAAAATCGCAATAATAACGAGCCCTTTGTTTTATCGCGTTTCGATTCGAAAATGTTTGACCTCGATTGTTGAAAATAAATCTCCCAAAAGACCGTTGTGTGCGCACGTGTTTTTTTATTTTTTTTTATTCAATATTCGTCACGAAACGAACAATGGTCAACTTTTGAAATACACTAATCTCACGATTTACGCGGTAGATACGTTCTGCGAAAATCAGCGTAAAAAATGTATGTACCCCATACAAAAACATGAGATAGGTTCTAAGGGAAAAAAAAAATGCGTAAATTGAGACACGAAGTCTATATTAAATGGGAAGATTGGTTCAGGAAATCGCGTAAAAAAATGTAACAAATAATAAAGTTAAATTAAAATTAAATTAAAAATATAATTAAATTAAATTAAAATATTTTTAATTTGGATATAGTGTTTGGAATATCCATATGCATGGATCTACATATTTATATATTATTACTCAAAATATTAAATGGTTAGAAAATTAGCGTAAATTTTAGAAGTCAAAAGCTTGCAAAAAATCATCCCCATTTTCGCTACTGTCTTTTAAAATAAAAGGATTTTTTCGACATCACTTTTTCATTGTTATTACATGAAATCGTTATCACTTCATTTTGAGAAGAGCACTGGTTGGTCATCAGTATTTTTTTTCGCGTAAACCGACTACCGCGTAAATCGGGGGATCGGTGTATATTATTTTCATATCGTTCAACCTTTTTTCGCAATTGGCAAGTCAACACAACTTAACGTGCAAAAGTCGGAAAGAGTCAACTCCCAATCGATTCATTAAACGCGAAAGCCAATTGAAGACGCGAATCGATCAATGTAATTTAACATTGTAATCACGATCGAGATTCAACAAGGACGATCGGCATATGTAATATGTTATGTTGTATATGTGTTATGTTCTTGTTTCTTAACAGTTCAGCGTCGTTTAATGATGAGTTCATCTTGTATTTTATGTGAATTGAGTGGATTCGAAATCGTCTTTTTTGTGTTATATTTAGGATTGGTTCAAGTATGGATTTTTTTTGTATTTTATTGTGTTTAATTTGAGGCGTGACCTTCGTTCGCGTTTTTCACCCTTTGGTATATATATGTATTTTAATTTGAATTTATTTGCGCACTTTAAACACTTAGCTATTTTGTTTTACAAGGTTATTTTAACTTTGATTTCTGAAAAACGTCTTTCTTCACTGAAACTTCGACCGCCCCCTCAAATCTAAGTATTCGGCGTTTAAATACAGCTCGAATAATATTAAAATTTTCCCAGAATTCAAATCGTGTTTTTCGATTTTGCGTCTATATTTAAAACGAATTAATGAATTTTCTCTTCGTAAATAATTATTCTTTTGACGTTAAATCATCCATATCAAAGTAGCCGTATTTTTTTCTTTTTTAATTCATTATCATATTCATCAGTTAACTTTTTCGTACGCAAATAGGTGTATGTATGTATATTTTATGTCGGAAAGTTTTCTTATTTTTCAAGCTTTTTTCTGTATTATATTATGGTTATTTTTTCTTCAATTCTTCCTTGAAAAACATTCAACCACCAACTTTAATCCTTATCTTTTTTTAAAAACTAATCTTTCGGCAATTTCTACAACCATGTAAACACTCTCATATGAGCCTTAATCCGACTTTTCCTACTTTGCAATTACGAGCAACATTTTGAAACTTTCGATTATCCAAATATTAACATAAATGGATCTACTTTTAGTTCTACCACCAAACAACGTTATTCAAATTATATTCCGATTATTTCGTAACTACTTTTGCAATCAAGAACGACAAACTAATTGCCATAACATTAACACAAACAAGTCTTCGAACAATCTTAACGCTAATAAAGCGCACTCGTGATTTTCTATCCGAATTTTCTCATTTCTGTGATAACAAAACTAATCACTTTTGATTGTCCAAACTTTAATTAATAAATTTCCAATTGTTTTACCACCAAAGAAGCGTTCTTACATAAATCAAAAACCATCAATCTACTTACATTATACAATCAGAAACAATAAAACAATCATTACAAACGGGTTTTTCAACAATATTACCATTAACAATTCGCACTTGCATCATCTTTAACCTGATGTTTTTCAATTTCTACGTTTACCAATAAACCATTAATTTTGATTTTTTTATGACACAAACATATCATCCAACAGCCCTAGCATTACTCACACCATCATCAACCAAACTTTTTCCCACTTCGACAACAACTAGTCACTTCTGATTACCCAAATCTAAACTCAACTACAATCCTCGACAATTCATGTACCTATTACAACAAACTCAAACACATGTTCCTACATCTCTATTCTCACTCTCACCATCATCAACGTAACTTTTCTCACTCCAACATCAACCCACCACTCCCGATCACCCTCACCTCAACTCAACCGACAAAAAATCCATAACTACATACTCTCCAACCCACAACCCCCTAATCACAACAACCTCAAGAGTAATGGAAAGTGAGGTACCCAATCATGGGAGTTCTAGACCATGGACTTTTGGAGTTCTGATTGAGAGTTCTGGACCATCCGAAAACATTTAAAACCGGATTATCCAGAACTCTAAAGGTCCATAGACCATAGGATGTCTGAACCTTTGGAGTTCTGATTGAGAGTTCTGGACCATCCGAAAACATTTGAAATCGGATGGTTCAGAACTCCAAAGGTCCAGACCTTCTTTGGTCTAGAACTTCGATGATCTTGAACTCCTATGGTCGGGGACTAGTCGCCTTCTCGCCGTCCAGCGGCCCTCGCGCACCTCCCAACCCGACCCGCTAGAACCACAGCCACTAATTCAAAATTCCAAATGTCCAGTTCTCCCATGGTCTAGAACTCATGATCGGGACTAGTTACTTTCCTTTACTCTCAACTTACCAACCCACCTCCTTCCCCAGCCCTCTCGCTATCCCGCGGCCCTCGCACGCCTCCCAACCCAACCTGCTAGACCACAGCTACTACCCCAGCACTCTCCACCAGAACTCCAAAGGTCCAGTTCTCCCATGGTCTGAAACTCCAATGATCTAGAACTCGTGATCGGGACTAGTTACTTTCTTCTACTCTCAACTCATCATCCCCCACCGTCTTTCACCAGCCCTCCCGCCGTCCATCGGCCTTCGCGCGCCCTCCCACCCGACCCCCCCGACCCGCTACAACCACAGCCACTAACCCAGCACTCTCGATTGTTCCAGGGCGGCCGAAGGTGAGGGCGGGGGCGGATGGTGGTGTCGGTGTTCGGCGCATGTGGCAGGCGGGCGGCGCGGCGGCGTGCTGCCTGTACGGCCTGGCGCGCGGCCGGCGCCGGGACGAGCCGCCAGGTACCACATTTTCTAAGAATCCGAGTCGATTTGTGCCCCTGATTAGTCCCAGAGACTGTCCCAGACCGGGATTAGATACGAGGGATAGTTTCGGAGGGTTTTCTGACGGAGATTTTCGGGATAGAAGGTGGGTAATCCGCGGCTTTGTGTGCGTTTGGTTAGAAGGAGGGTTGTCGTTGTTGGTGTTTTGCATGGTTGTGTTGTCGGTTTCGTCTCAGAAAGCAGTTCTTCATAATTGCTTTGGGTTCGTAGTAAATGTAAATATTTTTTAAGAATCCGAGTCGATTTGTGCCCTGATTAGTCCCAGAGACTGTCCCAGACCGGGATTAGACACGAGGATAGTTTCGGAGGGTTTTCTGACGGAGATTTTCGGGATTGAAGGTGGGTAATCCGCGGCTTTGTGTGCGTTTGGTTTGAAGGAGGGTTGTCGTTGTTGGTGTTTTGCATGGTTGTGTTGTCGGCTTCGTCTCAGAAAGCAGTTCTTCATAATTGCTTTGGGTTCGTAGTAAATGTAAATATTTTTTAAGAATCCGAGTCGATTTGTGCCCCTGATTAGTCCCAGAGACTGTCCCAGACCGGGATTAGACACGAGGGATAGTTTCGGAGGGTTTTCTGACGGAGATTTTCGGGATTGAAGGTGGGTAATCCGCGGCTTTGTGTGCGTTTGGTTTGAAGGAGGGTTGTCGTTGTTGGTGTTTTGCATGGTTGTGTTGTCGGCTTCGTCTCAGAAAGCAGTTCTTCATAATTGCTTTGGGTTCGTAGTAAATGTAAATATTTTTTAAGAATCCGAGTCGATTTGTGCCCTGATTAGTCCCAGAGACTGTCCCAGACCGGGATTAGATACGAGGGGTAGTTTCGGAGAGTTTTTGACGGAGATTTTCAGGATTGAAGGTGGGTAATCCGCGGCTTTGTGTGCGTTTGGTTTGAAGGAGGGTTGTCGTTGTTGGTGTTTTTTGCATGGTTGTGTTGTCGGTTTCGTCTCAGAAAGCAGTTCTTCATAATTGCTTTGGGTTCGTAGTAAATGTAAATATTTTTTAAGAATCCGAGTCGATTTGTGCCCCTGATTAGTCCCAGAGACTGTCCCAGACCGGGATTAGATACGAGGGATAGTTTCGGAGGGTTTTCTGACGGAGATTTTCGGGATTGAAGGTGGGTAATCGGCGGCTTTGTGTGCGTTTGGTTTGAAGGAGGGTTGTCGTTGTTGGTGTTTTGCATGGTTGTGTTTTCGGAAAGCAGTTCTTCATAATGGCTTTGGGTTCGCCCATAGTTTTGTCTAGTGTTGCTAATACTTAGGAAGCTGGCTTAGAATGAGGTGCATGTAAAAGGTGGGATTGTCGACTTCCCTTCAATAAATGCATTGTCGATTTATACACAGCACTTAATGATTCAGACATTATTTGTCGATTACTCGTGAATTGCTCACTTTATTTTTAACAATTTTTAAAACTACACATCCGTTGATGCTTACTATAGTGGAAATTGGTTAACTAGACAATACTGCAGTTCTGACAAAATACACCCAATCCTCTTTTTGTACGGAGAATATGTTCCGAAGATTACCGTGTAAAAAAAATGTATGGTCCCATCAGTATATTTGGATAGAACTTTCATCCAAATGTACTTTATGAAAAATGTGTAATGTGACATTTCACCATGTAAAATCATCAAAAAATAATAACTATAATTACATACATCTGATTATCACAGTATACCTGCTTACACCCAATCTTATCATTATGGCATAATAATATTTTTTATATCGTATTAAAGCGGAAAATTTGTGTAAAAAAAAAATTCGGTTCTTCTTCCTTGAACCGTATAAAAAGAGAATTAGGTGTCCTATGAAAATCTTTTCGACACAAAAAAATATTTCAATCTCTTCAGTTTCATATTAAACGTTTTCCACTGTACATTAAAATATCATTAACGACTATATCATCATCGCATTACATTAATTCTCAAACACACATGTTTTCGATTTCGAATCTCGAACGACTCGTCGCTCGTTAAGTCAGATTCTTTAAAAATATACTTTCAACGGCTAATTTTCATCCATACATAAACATTTCCGCGGAAAAATCGTGTAAAAAAAATTCGGTTCTTCTTCCTTGAACCGTATTATTTCGGATCCGTGTAAAAAGAGGATCGGATGTCCTATGAAAATCTTTTTGACACAAAAAAAATTTCAATCTCTTCAGTTTCACATTAAACATTTTCCACTGTGCATCAAAATATCACGAACGACTTTGTCACCATCACATCACATCAATTCTCAAATACACATGGCTTGTCGCTCGTTAGGTCCATTCTTTAAAAATACACTTTCAACGGCTAATTTTCATCCATACATAAACATTTTCACACAAATCGAGTCTGAAAACAACAACCAGAGCCATCACGTATGCGCACTTATTTTCGGACGTTCCCCGATTCGCTCCGAAGAGAACGAGGCGCTTCATTACGACGTCATACGGTTAACATGAAAGACGATTAGACGAGATGCATATGCGAAAACGCGAATTTCTCTCCTCTCACTTCGTATTGTGGCCCTGCTTTGTGCGAAGCTGGCGTAATTATGATCAACGATCGAAGATATTATGGTCCTACTGAAGGTATTATGGTCCTAGGTGCGATAAGGTACTTTCTTGGAAATTCTGAGTCTTTCGCCTGATTGAAAGATGGATATGATCTGTTTGTAGTAATTGTGATGTGTATGTTGTGATTCGTTTGTGAAATTTTGTGTACAACAAAAATTTTTTGTAGGCGAACTATATATAGATGCTTTGTTGATGTTTTTCAAAATTAAGCGTCTTCATTGTGTCTGAAATTTGAAGTTTTTTTTCATTGTATTATTTTCCAACTTACGAATCTTTAGTCTTGTAGATGTTGCAGTTCGTGTATATTTGATCTAGTCCTAACCCTCAACTCAATACTTCGATCAAAACATATTAAATTGTCGAAAAACACCTAACTCAACTCAACCTCTAATAAAAAGCTTGAAAAATGTGTCTTTATGACTGATCCAAATATACATGGACTGGGACATAGATAAAAATTAGAGCATAAAAAAAATCAAACCCAACCTAACTTAACCATTGATACTTCTTGTAAGATTGTGAATAGGAAGGGGTTTCAAATCAAAGACATTGAAAAAGTTCAAATCTTATTGTTAGTGAAAAAACTAAAGCAGAGCGTTATTATACTGTACATTATACGCAAACATAGCAATTTCACAAACAAAGCATACCATATACGTTGAATAATGTGATCAAATGTAATTTTGAAAAATTTGTGTCAATTTGGGTTTCCTTGTTGTGAATCGATTATTTCGATTGGTACTTTCTTCTTCGGTCCCTACTCCTGAGTTCCAATGTCTGCTTACTTACATACAAACCAGTTTTGGTTTTGTTCTACAAGCAACGGTCTCGAAAAGGTCGACTTTTCTCGTGTTATAACCGCCCACGATAGGGAACGTTTGTCGCATTTATACTCTCGTTTCTTGATTATTCATTAAAAATTTTATAATAAAACAACCTTTAACTGTAACCGCTATAATTTTAATTTTCAATCGATACATATTCATTCCAAAAATACCTCGTATTTATAAACATAGACTGCATTCGCTCAGCAAACATTTCATACGGAAATATATATTCATAACATACAGTAGAACCTCGATTATCCGGATTGATAAAAATAATAATAATAAGAAACGTATGAAACAAAATTATATTGACTCACAATAGATTCAACTGTAAAAGTGATCAAACTAAAATCTCACAAGAATTTTATTATTTATATTTAATTTTCAATCTTTCAAAAGAAAATTTTGTTTTACCAATAAAAGGCGAGTTAAATATTGTCAATATACCGAAAAGAAGTGCATTAGAATGTTTTTATCTAATATACATGCTGTGGGTACTTTTTTCCTTGTCTCGACTCAATCCCCGTTTAGTCCGAATAATCGTCGTTCTACTGTACACTATCGATGTAGAAATTCGATTGAAACGTTTCCCCATGTCTGTTTCTCATCCGTGTAAAATCGTCGAATTCATTCCGGCTTCATATGAGACTAGGGCTCGCATTACCTACCGGTCGACCGGTAAATAGTCAAAAACGTACCATCGGTAATTACCGGTAAATTGGGAAATATACCGAAAACGATTTTATCGTGAATTAAAGACAGGTATAGGCATATTATAACGAAAGATTATTGCTAAATTATTTTAGTTTTAGCACTGAAAGTCCCATATAAAATATATGTATAAATTTATATGACATTATTCATCTATAACGTGTTTGAAAATATTTAGAACTCAATTAAGGATACTGTTTTTAGTAAAGATATACAGTTATACTTTAATCATTTAATCTACATACGTCTATTTTTTTATTTACCAGTAAACTAGTAATGGGAAAAATTATTTACCGTTCATCGGTAATTGAAATTTGACGGTAAATCGCAAGCCCTACACGAGACGAACATTCGTAAGCTTCGGCGAAAGGTCGATTTACCGCCATCGGAAAAGCGGGAAACATCTATTGCACGTAGACAAGGTCGGTCGATTTCTCACCGTGTAATAATAGTCGAATTTCGCGAGAAACCGGTACAGTTTCGACACCGACCGGACAAACGCTGATAAATGAAATAAATCGTCGGCCGTCATATTTTTATATATCACAATTGTCCGACGACGGCAAGAAGAGGACGTTTTGCAAAAGGCGTACTTGAAAATAAACAAGGAATTTCATCATTGATATTTAGCAAGAGTCCGACCTCATTGAAAGTACGTAGAACCGCTCGTTTTTCGTTGTTATGAAAATCAACAAAAAAAAAACAATATCGTATAATCGGAAGTGCCCCAATTGATCGTATGAGTTCCGCTTTCGCTCGGAATTTTGATTTTGTAGTGAATTTTTTGGTTAGGTAATATCGTGGATTTCGCGTAATTGCAATTTTGGCGATATAAATTTTGGGTAAACAGTTTTGGATTCGATGTGTGTTGAGATCAAAGGTATTTGTTTATTTTGGGAACGTTCACGGCGCATTGGTTCATATTGAATTCGATACGTATGTGAATTTGAATACATATTTGATCTTTTATGCTCAAACATTTCGTATTGTTTGATTAAATTGTATTCAGCATCCTTTGGGTGGTGTGTTTGTTTTCTGTTAATTTGTAATGTCTATGTTTCTAAACGATCGTATCTTTGAACGATGTTTGATTTTTTTCAATATGAATGCCGTTTTTTTATTGACATTTGATATGTTTCATTGATATATTAATCAAGCTAATGTTTTTTTATAAAAAAAATCTAAGCCAATTACAATATATGCTAGTACAATCCTATTTTTTATAATTTTATTTTAATTGAACGAATACTTTTTATATTCATTCCATTTATTATGATCGATACAAAAAATCTTCAAACTTTATATCGTTGAATGACAAGAAAACTAAAGAACCTTCATTTCACTCACCGAACTTGATGGATGGCCCCACGTCGTTGGTCGATCAAGATAATTTTTCGATACAAAAACAATACATAAACTCCAAACCATATCAAATCTTTATATTTAGAAAATAAATACATGATATCAATACTTTTCATATGTATCACAGACCATATATTATTAGTCCATATATATTTTTTACCTATCCAGCATAACCTTACCTAACTCAACTTCATTTATGACCGATAAAAATATACATGGACTGAACGAAATACACTTGGACTATATATAACTTATAAATCCTTTGATTGATTTGATTTTTTTTGCTGATTCTGTTCTACCGTCCCAAATAATACATGCACCACTCTAGAATGTCCAAATAATAAATATAAAATTGCATTTTCAGTTGAAGCGGTCACAGCGGGCGGGGGCGGCACGATGGTGAAGACGTTTCAGGCATACCTGCCGCCCTGCCACAGAACATACTCGTGCATACATTGCCGTGCGCACCTGGCCAGCCACGATGAGCTCATATCCAAGGTGAGGAAAATTCTCCTGGAAATTTGTCGTGGAATTCCACGACATTTTCCGATCGTATGAACGTGAAAAATCGTCCTTTTCGTCCCTACGAGACAGTCTGATGCGATAGTTCAAACGAAATTTCCTATTGAAAAATCGTGATTGAAGTTCGTATTGAGTTTTTTTTTATGTTTGTATTGGGTCAATGCGGAAGTTTTGTCGTTTTTTTTTTTAAATCAAACATCGTATTTTAAAAATAATTCAATTCAGTTTTTTATTGGTTAATACGATCTTTGATATTTTTGCGTGAATCAATATTAATTAGAGCCAATAATATGTACAGTTAATAAAAAATTCTCAGATCTGAATTTTGAAAACCACAACTGGGTGATTCTAATATTAATTGCGTCTCTATTAATTGTGGCCAATAATGTCATCATAACGTTAATCAGTTAATGAAAAATCCCCAGATCTGAATTTTGAAAACCACAACTGATGTTAACTCTACTGTGCACGTTACAAATATTTTTGGTTGCCGTGGTTGTGTTATTATTTTCACAAAATTTATACGGTGAAAAATAAAATAAATGCACTTTATTATTGGACATTTCAAAAATTTCTACGGGCTATTTATTGTTCACTGTCTATGCCAAAACTAAAAGAAAATATCTTATGAACAGTTTGAATAAATACGTTAATCATTAGTTCGTAGAAAAATATTTGATCATTAAAAAAAAATACAACGAAACCGACGCGTTAACCCAACATAACGGGAAAAACTACCTTTTTTCGCATACAAGGCGCACAAAGTGCGTGAGTCCTTTTTAGGAAATGTCTCGCCGGTTTCCCGTTTTATCGACAGTCTACAGTCGTCCATTGTTCTCGGCTAAATCATTGTTTACGTTTTCATACACAGTGCACTTCTATAAACGTAGAGTGCACTCGAGAACAGTTTGAAAATTGCTGAACCCGCTTGTTGCACTCGGTGCAAAAAACTCGAACGTGAGGTCCTCGAACCTAACGAGAGCGAACGCCTGTGGACTATTTCGTACGTAATATTTAATATTTCGATCATTTATATTATTTTTTAATATGTATTAGAATAAATGCGTTATTTGCAGCGGCTGAACCAATACGCGCGAGACTTGTTTTTCGCGTATACGATTTTTTTTTGTCTTTTTATAGTGCTTTGATTCGTTTTTCGGAAAAATTTATTAGAACGTATTAAAAACTCTGTTCGATGACAGTCTAGACGGGACTCGAGCATCGCATCGCAGACTTGACCGCAAATAAAAGTCTATATAAATTCTTTGATATGAAACATCAAACGGAGATTGTAAAATATGAAACGTTTGCGCTTTATACGCCTTTTATTTATTATCATAACGAATCGATTTCTAGCCGTTATAAATAAACGTTATCGTGACTCGATGATTTTCGTGCACATGACCGATAAGGCGAATTCGATATATTTTAATTCGAATTTCATAGAAAATTCGACATATACATTACATTCATCGCCAATTGTAAAAATATCTACACAAACATACATATGTATATACGCTCGGCCACCGAGACGATATGCGTTCTCGCACTGCGCAGTTTCTCAAAAGGTAATTGTGCTTTGCGTTATCTGTATGCCGTGCACACACATACGTAAATTTCCAATTATAGGAGTTTTATGCGGTATCGTGTGTGTGTGATGTCTTTTTCATTATATTGTCATTCGGAGTGGAAAAAAAATATGGAGCGAAAACGTCAGCGTTCGTTTTTCCCGCGATTTTTCTCACGATTTTCATTCTTCGGATTTCTCTCGTAACGTTAATTAGCGTGAGTTGCGTGTGTGTATATTACGTGTGTAGGTAGTCATTGGCCTATAACTGTTCGTATTTACGATTGAAAAAATTGTATAAATATTTTTTTTAATTAATTATTCTTTCCAAAATTACTAAATGACGTCTTGCCGTCGCTTATAGTCGAAAAATATAGACGAATCCGAATTATTGTATTTAAAATGGAAATTTTGATATAAATAAAATTGATTGAATTTTTTTATGGATTCGATTTACAACCGAGATTCATGAACGTATAAGTTAAAAAATAGCTGTATATTTTACGCTGCGTTTGTGTATTCGCTTCGTTCATGAAGGAAGCAAAGAATATTGCTTTGTCTATGAAATTTGATCTCATCTATCTAGTCTAAGCGCATCATTTAACGTTTTCTGTTTAATATGCACATGAACGAAAAAAGTTTCTCTACTATTATCGTAAGACACATCAACTGTCATATTTGACAGAAAACGTTAAATGATGCGCCTAAGCTAGATGGCGTTTATACACCACCAGATGTTGTTAAATTTCATAGACAAAACAATTTTATTTCATCCAAGGACAATGCGAACACACAAATGTAGCATAACAAATATTATATAAAAAATAATTTATTCAATTCGCGAAATGCGTTCTAGAACACAAAATCATAATATTTTCTTTAAAGATAACACGCAGCATTTAAGTAATGCCAACGAATTTTGTATACATGCCCAGATAAGAAGCAATTCGCGATAACGTACAAAAACAACTTCCCATTTTTCGAAACACACACACACACGTTCCAATCGAGCCGCTTTTCTCGTTCAGATTTCATATAGGAAGTGTCGAGGTGCATTCGGGGACACACTGATCCACTTTTTTTCATCCATTTCATAACCGATCTTTGCGTCGAAAGTGTGTGTGTGTGCAACAGTTGACTTTTTATCGACATTCATAGTCTACGAGACGCGTTTCACTTTTTACGTTTTCTCGTATTAGTTAAGCAACTCATATTCGAGTTTGTGTGCAGAGTGTCGTTGTGTTATTGTCGATCGAGACAGTGGAACAAAAGTCGCATTCGACCGTTTAGGAAAGCCTTAATCGTTAATTCGATTTTGTACAATCTGATGTTTTCAATCTCGATCGCCTTGAACGTGTCATATCCTCATTGCATTATGAATGCACATCGTTGAAAACTACCTATTCAGCGTATTCACATAATATACAAATGTCACGTTTGTAATCGTTACATGTGTTATCTATTATTATTATTTTTTAATTATCTTGGGATTAATATTGTTTTGGATTATTTCGATCGTGCGCGACTTTGCGATGATAATGGAGAAATTATCGATTCGCGTGTACAAAATGTTTGCACAGTTGATTCGAGCTGCTATAATCGACGACACGGGTTACTTACTCTATTCGGAATGTTATTGTTTATCTTGTAAAAAAAAAACACGAGTAATGCGTACTTGAAACAGTTTTAATGTGCCTAAATTTAGAGGTATTCGTTCTGTATTATACTCGTATACTGCTAGTTCAAGTTCGACTTGCGTTTAATTATTTCGCGGTTGTCGCACTGCTAACTCAAAGAGTTATTCGGCGAGTGAACGTTTCACTTTGCGGGTTAGTTTCGCTTTGAAGTTCATTCTCAATTACGAGTGTTTAATTCCATTGCATGCAAATTGTATACACTCTGCGCGAATCGAGTCAATTTTGAAAAATCGTGAAAATTTTCGCGCCTTTCGATCGTTTGAAATTGGCGCCGGTTCTTGATTTGATTTTATATACTCGAAACCCAATTCGGTCCTTTCGCATAATTGCATCATCATTGAGCAGCGCAATCGTCTGAAAGCGTCTCGTTAAATTAAAACTTGGCATTTGTGTCTAATCCTTTAAAGTACAGTCCCTTTTAGCGGGTATTAATATTCAACCGGCGTTCATAAAACCTTAATTTTGTGTCATTTGTTTAATTAAATAGTTTGAAAACTGTGGATTTGATTTAATCTTCGTTTTATGTAGCATCTGCGTGAATTAATATGGTTCTGTATTTGTTTTCTCGCTTTTTATCTCGATATTAATATAAAAGCTTTTTTGCGATAGTGTCACAAAGTTCGATTGACAGTAGGACGAACGAAACATATAATATTCGCTCGCGAAAAAACCTTGTGTGACATTCGAATATAGAATCAACAACACTGATATTTTCTCGACACATTTTCGTTTAAAAAAAATCTTATTTATCCACATACATAATACATACGAAAAAAAAATCATTTGCATAATACATTCCCCATTTTCGGCACCCTTAATTTGCTAGAAGCCACACAAAAACACTAACGTAACCAACTCTCATACATTCGAAATATATAACGAGGCTCTCTCTGAAAGTTTTTTCTTTTAATTAAAACAACGTTTTAATTCCCGACGTGCATCGCCGAGCCGTTAACTGACCGAATTGTCACGTCGTTTCGCCCACGAGCTTTTGTTTTGTATGCAAAGTGCTCGTTTAAACGAAAATGCAAGCAACACCGACATCGTATACGATAACAGAACGTACTATCGCATAATAGAATCCATGAATAACAAATTCGACTACTGGAAACATACACCACCCAGAAGCGCACTTCTTCGCCGGCTAACGACTGCACTCATAAATGTATTCATCGTGTCAATCTGTCGGGCTCGATTTGCATGTGATACGCTACGTTTGTGTAATTGCTTCGTTTGTGGTCGAAGAGAAGAATCTTGTTTTATGAAACAAAGAATTTTGCCTGACGAAGCAAATGATCTTACTTTGTCTATGGAATTTAACATCTGGTGGTGTATAAGCGTATCATAGGTGCATCGTTTAACTTCGTCTGTCAAATATAACAGTTGACATGTCTTATGCTACGTTTGTGTAATTGCTCCCTCTATAGATGAAGAAAATAATCTTGTTTGTCGAAGCAATGAATCTTGTTATACTTTGTCTATGAAATTTTATTATCTGGTAGTGTGTACGAGTATATGCATAATTTAACGTCTTCTGTCAAATATGATAGTTGATATGTGTTTCGCTACATTTGTGTAATTATTTCGTCTTTGTAAGACGCAAAGAATCTTGCAGACCAAGCAGATTATCTTTCTTTGTCTAGGAATTTAACAACATCTGGCGATGTATAAGCACATCATAGGGATCAAATATGACAGTTGACATGTATTACGCCACGTTTTTGTAATTGCTTCGTCCGTGAACGAAGCAAAGAATCTTGCTTGATGAAGCAGAGAATCCTTACTTGACGAAGCAGAGAATCTTGCTTGACGAAGCAGAGAATATTGCTTTATCTATGGAATATAACAACATTTGTCGGTGTATAAGCACATCACAGGTCTTCTATCAAATATAGCACTTGACATGTCGTAAGACAATGCTATCGAACTTTTTTTTCGTCCAAATACCAAAATTTCCAAATATTTTTGACCAATCATCAGACATATGGAAATTTTAATGCCTTCCATAAAAAATGTCTTCAGACACGTTAACTATCATATTTGACAGAAGATGATGCACTCATAATACGCCTATACACCCCCAGTTTTTATTACATTTCGTAAATAAAACAAGATCCTCTGCCTCGTTCACGGACAAAGCGATCACATAAACGTAGCGTAATACCTGCTCACTTCTAATAATATACCGGAGGCTTCGTCGGGAAGGTTCGTTTGTCCCTTAGCGCAGGTGAGAGGCCGATTTGCTCGTTCTAGTGTGACGTGTTCGCACAAACTCGTGGAAAGTTCAACGGAGCGTGCTCGAATCGCGTTTTTTTTCATGTCTCGTCGGGAAAATGTGGGAAAAATCCGCGGAAAACCCGCCGAGTTTCCCAGGCGGGCGGCGAGTTTTTCCCACGGCGTTGCGGCCGTTTCTTGGGCAACGCGTCGTTACTCAATTTTCGTATGAAATTCGCTTTATTGACACACCGGTTAGATTCGAACTTTCGATTAGCCACGTCGCACGAGTCGTAAATGTGTTTATTTTTATACGGGTGCGATTTAACTGAGCGTTAAAACGAATTACTTGTGCATTGGAAAAATATACGATGCGCATTAAAGAATCTCGTATTGAGCGTTATTTTATTCATAGTGTGCAATAGAAAAAAAATTGCAGTATAACGTGAGTATTAAAAAAATATGAAATAGAATGAATAGTTTGTGCATTAAAGTAATAGTAGGTGGTAACGTCACCTTTCTCTATAGGCAATACAATACAACTGTCAAAGTGTCAACGTTTACATTTGTTTACATATGAACGGAACGATACAACGTTAAACTTTTTCACAATTTGGTCCATTTTTGAATCAATGTTGATTTTGTTTGAATTAGGTTTGTTGCGAATAGATTCTATAATGAAAGTTGTGAATAATGTTTGTGCGGTTGGTATTTTTTGTCCTGGTCACATTTGCGACGCTGCCGTCGTTTACTTACATTCATTTTAAAACGCACGTTTATTTGTTTTAAAGTACTGATATTTATTTTAATGCTCGTGTTAAATGCACACATTATTTTTTTGAATGCACATTCGTTTTATTTAATGCACAATAATTTTTTTACGAATGCACGTTTAATTTGTTGCCTTTTTTTATACTTTGGCCGGAATGAAACGGTTAAACAACCCATAAAACTCGAAGCGTTTGATATTCGGCCGAAAGATTTTCCCATGGCCTTGTGTCATAAATCGAAGTTTACGTCACATATTCAAAATCATGTTTGCCGACAACAAACAGTATTCGAATCATTTTCCATACGCGAAATCGATAGTGTAGGTCCCACGCATTAATCACAGTACGAAATGGGATTTAATTACCGTTATTTTGCTACAATCGTCGCAATTTCGATTACGTCACTATCGACGATTCGAAAAAACCGCGTTTTTCGTTAACGCGATTAATTTTAACTTCGTTACTATGAGCGACCGTTAATTTATTACTCGGTGCGCGTTAACCGAAAGAGCACTCGAACATATTGAATTTATGATGCGTACGAAAAACGATAAGTCTGTAATATTACGTAATTAAATGCGATGAAACGGCCAAACTTTAATCCATTTAAAATTTAATACGCTAATGCATCCATTATACACGTGGATATAAATTTTCGTGCACTTTCGCGCGAATTTATCAAACTCGCATAATCAGTTTGAAATTTTTGTCGCGTTTTAGTGATCGATTTCGAAATTTTGTGCGGGAAATTTATCGTTTGTGCGTTTCGCTTAACTTCGATACTGATAATTCTCGTTTTCGCTTTTGTAAAAGTCGTTCGCCTTTCGAAGGCGTGTCTTTTTGTATTATGATATTGGAATTTTTCCCGCCGAATATACGGCCAGACGGGAAATGCACTTTTCCTGCAGACGGTTCAAACGTGACTGACCCTTCCAACGTTGCAATTTTCCATGTTGAGGGTTACGTGTGGTGTTGTAACAGTTCAGAAATTGTGGATTTTACGAAGATTAATTTTATTGCGAACGTTTCTGATAAGATTATCGAGGATTTGGTTATCGTTTGTACAAACATTTATAATCCAATTCGTGTTTACGTTTTTGTTGAGAAATTGTTAATGTGTTATATAAAAAAATAATAAGGTACTTTCATATACAAATTGTTGGTTGTCAATCGCTGCTTTGTTGTGAAATTGTAAACCGCTCGTACACTGTTGAAACTCTATAATGTTTTATACTTATAATGATTATAAAAATCTTTTTATAATCATTATGAGTGTAATATGAGCTTAAATTATGATAAAAATGGTAATTTTGCGTTTTAGGTGCGTAAATTGTTTTTTTTTTTAACACAATTTCGGGCGTAGGTTTCAGGTTATGTTTGTCAGTTTTTAATCATATCTTAACGAGTTCCAGGTTTCAGTAGCACCTTTTTATCTAACAATAAGGGAAAATGATGTGTAAAAACTAACAAGCATAACCAACCATAACCATAATCTCCCCTCAATACAAACTTTGCGTGAAATACATTAAGAAATTTAATTTGAACACCTATAATGCATTTTAATTCGTTTAAACAAGAATTTTATTCGATTTCAAAATAGTATACATCCGCTTTTTACCTCGGATATAAAATCACGATTTGACTTTTAGCCGTTTGTATATCTAAGCAACAAACCATTTACTGCTACTCTTACACGAAATTACTATAATTAGAAAAGAAAACTCTGTCGCAGTCCAGATGAATTTTCAGTCTATGTATACTTTCAGTCCATGTATATTCGTCCCAACCCAAAACATCGATCAAAACAAATGAAATTGTCGAAAAGAACCTAACCCAACTCAACCCAATCACCAAAGTGTATTTATGACTGATCCAAATATACATGGACTGAAAATAAATACAATTGGACTGTGAAAATTCTAAACGAAAAATCACAATTTGACGTCTAGCGATTTGCATACATGTGAAACAAAACCATTTGCGCCACTCTAACACGAAATAATTACAATTAGAAAACAAAACTCTGTCCTAGTCCAGGGTAAATTTTCAGTCCATGTATATTCGACCTAACCCAACTTAATCCCCAATAATGTGTATATATAATCGATCCAAATATACATGGACTGAAAATAAATACACTTGGACTGTTAAAATTCTAAACGAAAAATAACAATTTGAGTCTAGCGATTTGTGTATGTATAAATCAGTGGCGGCTCGTGAAAATTTGTAGTGGAGGGGCTGCAACAATGAAATTGAAAACAGTACACATGTTTTCATGTAAAAAATACAAAAACGTCATCATCAACACATTCAAGAATCAAAATATGTACTATTGCATTTATACACCTATACAAGACGAATATAAGAATTTAAAAAAAAAACTTTATACAGGAAGGGCTGCAGCCCCGCAGCCCATTAGGACGAGCCACCACTGGTGTACATACAAACCATTTGCGCCACTCTAACACGAAACAGTCCCAATTAAAAAAAGACCCACCTAATTCGTATACATATTCCATCCGATTCCGCACAGTCTCGCGTATCGGCAAAAAAGTTGTACCGTGCGTCTAGTTGGTCCGAGGCATTGCCCTCGCGCGTCTGCGTTTCGGCGGTCGACCACCTCTCCTGCTCTCTGACTCAATTCCACACACCATCCTGGTCATTGTCCTGGCCCCTCTCCTTCGGCGGTTGCACATGCAGCCGAGGTCCTCGTCCTCGTTTCCCTGTGTCGCTCCTCGAACTCCTCCTCCTCCTCCAGGAGTGTTCCCGGTCGTTATACCCTTACGGGACGTTGCGCTTGTGTTACTCAACGTCGTCTGCTTGCCGTTTTTCCCGTGGGATGGGTTTTGCTCTTTATTTCCTTTCGCTCTTCGGGACGAATGCGCTGAATTATTTAGCGTTTGCGAGACGGTCTATTACGGCGGTTTCCAACCTTTTTTTTATTTGTATACCATTTGGTAGTAAAGTGAGCTAAACTGTATTACCATATAAAAGTGATTGTGTTTCAGGAAAGTTGTTATTGCAAGCTGAGCAGTAGCAATGTTTTTGGCGCTCTTGGCAAATATTAAATTTGGCGCCTCTTTATTAAAAAAAATAATAATTTTTTTAATAGATCGAAACAATTTATTTTATTAAAAAATATTTATTGATTAATTATAATTATATAAAAACTAAATAACAAAATAAAAATTTTTATAATGTACTATTTTATTTTAAATTAGAAAGATTATTTTATTTTAAAGATTATTTTATAATGTGCGACTAGGACCGCCGAGAAAAAAATCGGGCTCTGGTACAAATTATTACTGTGGACTTATCAATTTTTATTTATTCAACAATTTTAAAATATAAGAAAAATCTAAATTATTGAAAAATAATAATTTGAAAATTTTATAATAAAAATCAAATGTTAATTGATGAAAAAAGAAATATTATAATGTGAGGGAAGAATAGCGCCACAGGCGAAAATTTTTTGTTTTATTATGATTGTCATGAGATTTTTTACCAATAACCCGAAGTCTATACAAGATTTATTCCAGTCTAATAAATTTTCTAATTAAAAGACTAATTCTCACTGAAAAATCAAACAAAATAAAAACATACAATACATAATAATTTTTTAACGAATTTCAACAACACTTATAAAAAAAAATATATTTCAATTGTCAAAATTCTAATATTAAAATGTATATCCGCCAATACTGATTTTTTTTCGCGTACCACAGGTTGCTAACCGCTGTCTTATCATGTCGTTTCTTTCGTTCGATGTCGGGAATGTACGGAGTGTTTTATTCAATAATTTATACTATATTTGAAATGTATATGACGAATTAGATCGAACCGTTGAACTTGTGGTGTATACGATTTTCGTTAATCGTTAACCCGTTTATGAATTGATGTCCTTTCGCTCGTACTACGTCTTTTTAAATGCTAATTCGCGCTTTGTAATTCGAGGTCGTTCTACTATGTGTGCAGACCAAACAATATAAAGTATAATGACCGATTTTGCACGAAATATGTATTTTTTTTTTATTTTCGTCCAACACTCGACACCCCCTAGTTGACTTTAGCGTCGAATTCAATTACTAGACGAAGTATAGTTTGTGCTTGTTAGCTTTGAGCGGGTTCAGTTTTTTTTCTATACAAACAAAAAAAAGCGTTATTTTATTTTGTTTAATTAAAAGCATAAAAATTTTAAACCTTTGAAAACGATCGAAATCTTTATTTTTACAGTAAACGACCTGAATTTTCGAAGATATATGACTCTTGTTAATCAGGTTCTTGAACCTACCCCTTTTGAATGTATTTCCAACGAATAAACAACTCAGTTTCGCGTAAAACTTTTACATTTCGTATTACAAAAAAGAACGCGAGCATTCTTCACAATCACGAAAAATAAAACGTACAAAAAAAAACACGTCAATTCCGAGCGAAAATTCGACATGCAAATTATTCATACGCGAACACACACACACGACTCGTGCCGTTATTTAAACAAACCTCGTTTGAAGAGTGCCCAATTAAACCATCGAAAATTTCCAAATTCAATTAAACTTTAGCATCGAAATGCACGTTTTTCGCGACTCCTTCGACTTTTGCATGCACCGGTGCATTGAACCGTCCCTTTGTCTATGGGTCGAGTGTCGCTTGCATAACGGCCGGTGCATGCAAGGTTTTGTTGCACTTTGTCGTCGTTCGAACGAGAAAGGACTCAGTTCAAGTCCAATTGCGAGTCCGAGGAGGTGCTTTTGTTGCACTTTGTCGTCGTTTGAATGAGACCTGACTCGGTTCGAGTCCAATTGCGAGTCCGAGGAGGTGCTTTTGTTGCACTTTGTCGTCGTTTGAATGAGAAAGGACTCGGTTCGAGTCCGATTGCGAGTCCGAGGAGGTGCTTTCGTCGAATTGGGTCGCCATGTGTGCACTCTTTTTATGTGTACTCGTAATCCGATTATCGTTGCAGATAAGCGTAATCTCTTGTTATTATCTTTTTTTAAATGGTTTTGTGATTTTGTATGGGATTTCGATTGTTGTTGTTGATCGTTGAAGTTAAATTTCAAGTGTGTCGTTTGTTAGAAATGCTATTGTTACAGCTAAAGCATCAAGCCCGTGAATATGTGCATTCTCTCGCAAATGTATACGTTATCTAAATCGTTCAGAGAAAACATACACGGGAGTATGAATGAACGTGTTAACTAGAGAATGCGTGAATCATCTATACTGACATACATAGATAACGTACTAACGAAATAAATAAATCGCAATTATATAGTACCTAGTAATCCAAAATATTCAATTCTCGCTAATTTATTTTTGATTTACGTACAAGAAATTGTGACATAAATATCGTTACGGGAACTTGAATTTCACATATACAATCTCTAGATAATGTATTAACGACGATGAATGCTCTGAATGTAACACTATCATTTGGAAATGGATAGTTTTTAACGTTTAAACTCATTCAATGTTATCTTTCTTTTGTCTCTACTGTTGATGAATAAAAATATAATAACCCAAAGAGACTTCCATAGAACTTACTGAAATCATATCTAGTATTAACTGATTATCATATTTTGTTCAACTTTTGGGAATTGATATGTTTACAAACTAAACCTTTGAATTAACGATATGATTCATATAAAAATTATTCGATAACTCAACCTTCTCGAGTTCTTCGACCACCGAAGTTGTACAACGATTAATATAATTTATACATGGATGTATTTTACTATACATTATGTTGATTTGAGATCATTTGATAGAGGATAGTTTTTAATATTAAAATTCATCTATTCTACGATAAAAATTCATTGTATTATAATGGATGTTGCATAGGCTGCATATAATGATTGAAAATGATCGAATGGGATTTCCCGATTTTTTCATATAACAAAATTCAAAAAATCAAATCGTATCGCAACATGAAATCCAAATTTAAAACCGCGTAACGAATAATGCACTATTTTTGCGTATTCGTGAAAAATGTCGGCCCAAGATCAGCACATCAAATTATCGACGTGTTAACAATGCGAGGTGCGAACACGTATACAGATTTTCCTATTTTAGAACGGCGCCATTTTCTCGACGAATTGCCGCGCAAAATGCACCATAACACCGCAATACACGGCCGTACACTAACGACCAAAGCACACACACGGTGTTCCAAAACAAACCGACGGTTCGCACAATGCGAATTGTTGAATGTTATATTTTTATATTCGCGTAACTTCGGCGCGTCGCTTTTCCTCTTTTCGTGTGTAGTTGTTTAACAAGTTGTATGATAATAGTCTCGTAATCGACGCGATTTACAATATCGTAATAGCGTGTGATTAATAAACGAGATAAGCCATTGTTATGCGTTAGGTGCTCGTGTTTTTAAATTATATATGGAGTTTTTTGTGTAGGGGAAACTCGGGTAAGTCTGTGATACGGATGATTTTGGAATAGTTGGAATAAAGTCGATTTTTTTTTTAGTTATTAGAAACTTGAGAGTAGATCAATGAATTTATACCAGAAGCGTGGTAAGGGGGTATAGAGACCCCTATAGAGAAGGGTGAAAAAACTAGATTTGAAATATAAATATATATTTATACAAAAAAAATTTCGCCTGAGATGCCAATTTTTTCAATTACTTACAATGATACGTGATTAATGTTTTGTTTTAAACCAACAATTTTCCATTCAAAAATTTTCAAACTTTTTTGATTTTGTTATATTTTAAAATTAGGGGGGGGGGGCAATTTTTTTATTTGTCCCCAGGCGCACAATATCCTAGACATGTTTTGTGACAGTTTTAATTTTTTTGTCGTGCAGAGGACACGCATGATTCAAGTGGGTAAAATAAGGCTTTCAGTCTGAATATAAAAAATATTTTTACTATCAATATATAGAATAATAATGTAAAATTTTATAACATTTTTCTATTAAAATATTTACAAGGATGAATATGATAGCTTTAAGAATTTGAATCACGAAATTAGATATACCACATTTGTTCATTTGAGGAAATATCACACAAAATCGGTGATGATATACGATATCTAAATAATTGTTGTTTAAAAAAACGTAGGTACTTTATGATAGTAAACATTTTTTTTTATTATTATAATTAGAATACAAAATAATGACAACGAACTACCCAAGTTTCCCCTGAATAATCTAATGTGGAAAGTCCACTTCCTTTTCATCTTCTGCACTTTTTTCGCGTGTCCGTTTTTGTTCCACGTTTTTCCCCGACTCGAAATCCTCGGTCCTTTGTTTGATCGGGCATATTTATTACTGTGTTTCTCCAACTTTTTATCTAGCGGACATCCTCGTAAAGGATAGCGAGCGGTTTCGGTTTCGCTCTGTGGCATTGTGTTACACAAAGCATGATTTTTCACTGTTGCGCTTTCATTAAATCTGCTGTGTGTGTGTTCTTTTTTTGCCGTTTTCCATACGAGGGGTCGTTAGGGGAATTTTTAATTTCGAATTCGGCAAATGTTGAATCACGGATTTTATTAAAGTTTTTAATTAAAAATTCTATTTTTTTTTTTAAATAAAAAAAAGTGTATTCGATTATTGTCGTTATTATAATAGCTTGTTGTCTTGGTGTTGGACGCACGCATTTTTGCTCGTTGGTTGAATTTGAAAATAATCATGGCTGACAACGTAAGCGCTGTTCGTGTCAGTGGAGGCAAAAGGAGTAAATCTAAAGCTAGACCTAGAAAGAAATCCATACCAAGGTCTCGTTCGAAAGCTGTGATGAAAGCTCGTTCTTTGAGCAGACCACGAAAAGTCGCAAAAAGGAGCCGTTCCAAAAAACCACAATGAAGGCACAAAAAGAAGCAATTTAATCATTCGGATATCGTAAAATTTCTGTGCTTCAATTTAGATAATAAATATATGATAAATTTTAATGTAATTTTCGATATTACATAAAATAATACAATAAATTTTTCACATAAGTTCTTTTGTTTATTTATTTTTATTTGAATATAATTAAATTTTTCATTAATATAATAACACAAATTTACTCATGTTAAATACAAAAATTTTCATGAATCGCCAAAGTTTAACGACAAATGATATGGTCCATAAATGAATATGATTTTGGTTTTGACAGATTGTTTTAAAATTCTAATTTTTTAATAGAAAACTTCTTATTACTCCGAAACGAGCATAACAAAACAATAAAAAAACATAACTTTCGGTGGTTTTCCTTGTCACACAATACATATTTATAAAAATTATATATGAAATATATTATTAAAAAAAAACAATGCTTCACATTTAATTTTTAACAATTAATTTTCCTGCTATAATCGAGATAATAACTTTCGGTAGACCGCCCCTAAAACTCATTCGTCACACGCCAAATGCATTAGAAATGTGTGAATCATACTTTTAATCGTTTTACCGTTATATTTGACATTGCTAAAACTGAACGAGTCATACCAACAATTTTCATATCTAATAACATTAATTATTCAAATATATCCAATTTAAAAAAAAACTGTCTATTATTCAAGAAAGTAATCAAACAAGAACCATTCTAGTGATATTTTGCTTATTTTCCGAGAGCCTATAAGTGTTTATATAATAGATTTATTTGACTGATAAAACTGAACAAAGAGTCATACAAAGATTTTTCATATCTGATAACATTAATCTTTCAAATACATCCAATCCTTCTGAATAAACCTTTTCTATGATATTATCAAAAACTGTTTCCATTCAAGAAAGCAATCGAATAACTATTCCGATGATATCCTGCTTATTTTATAAGAGTCTATAGATGTTCTTACAATTAGATATACATATTTGACATTGCTAAAGCTGAACAACGATTCATACAAACTTTTTCACATCTAATAACATCAATCGTTCAAATCCTTCTAAAAAAAAAAAAAAACATCATCTATTCTCAAAAACTATCCATTCAAGAAAGCAATCAAAGAACTATTCCGAGGATATTTTGCTTATTTTCTAAGAGCCTATTGATGTACAATTAGATGTATTATATTTGACATTGTTAAAACTGAATAACGAGTCATACAAACTCTTCTACAACTAATAACATCAATCATTCAAATCCTTCTGAAAAAATATCTTCTATAATATTATCAAAAATTTTGTCCATTCAAGAGAGCAATCGAAGAACCATTCCAAGGATATTTTGCTTATTTTCCGAAATCCTTTAGATATTCTTGGATATATTTTTCATTGCTTTAACTGAATAACGATTCATACAAACTCTTCTACATCTAATAACATCGTCGTTCAAATTTTCTAAAAAAACTCATCATCCATTATCAAAATCTGTGTCTATCCAACAAAGCAATCGAACAAGAACCACTCCAACAATATTTCGCTTATTCACCGAGAACCTTTACGTGTTCTTGGATATATTTTACATGTGGGCTTGTGCAGGGTTAATTAACGTCGTTAGGCTTCGATTCTCTTCGTAACGACATCCTTAAGCAGGAATTTATGTACAAGGAGAGACGCCACCGGTAATGAGATAAATCCTCGTTAAGACTCGTCGGTTCGACTCTCGTTTTCGTCGTGCATACAACTCCTTCGATTCGTTTCGATACAAACATGGTCTTTCGATAGTTCTGGTGTGATCGGAATATAAATGCGCGCGTATAACAAATCCGATTTTAATTCATGATCGAGTGCCCTCGATTATGTATGAATTTATTCATGTATCGATTGCGCTTGTGTTCAATCACTTTCGCGTTGAAAGCCGTTCGGAAAAGTGTGCGGTAATTTTTGTATTGATGCGTTGTGTTTTAATGCGTTTTTAATTGCGTTTGGATCTAAAGGTTAGATGTTTTCCGATGTTCAATTATCGTTGTGAAAGAAACTTGTTTTTTTTTTATTATGGTCATCGATTTTTGTGTTAAAAATATGTGTGATAAAATAAGAGATTTGTGAAAATCAATTTTTTTTATATCGAACAATCGCTTAGTAACTTTTAGACCTTGTTTATCATATAATGCAATAAAAAATCAACATGCATCTTTATGGTATACAATTAATTCATTGCATACAAATCAAACAACAACATTAATATATTTTTCTATAAAAAATCATATTATAATTAAAAAATCTAATAATCACACTCATAGTATAAACATAAATTTTTTTATATAACAAGCGTCTTTCATCATACAAATTTCTTTCATAAAAAATCACATATATCATAACACTTTCAATCTTTTCAACACATTGTCTCGCTTGCTCTCAATCGACTCGAATCGTCTCCAAGACGTTCTTCGTCACCTTTTCCACCGTCCGCTTGACCCGATGCATCAATGGTAAGCAAATTGGCGTCGTTGGTCCGAATTAACATCACCGATTGTTTCCAATTGGCCAACAGAGCTGCTAATCTTCAGACAGGGATCCCCAACTTATTTCTCTCTAACAAAAACGATACGTAAACTCCGATATTTATTATTCAAGGCGACGAACCTCCTCCGATAATGAGTTTCTTTACTAAACAGAAGTAATGGCGATTCCACCTTGGGGAACTTTCGTATAGTTTTTTTTTTTTTATAAACATCTGATATACATTTCCGATTTGTTGCATAGGTAGTATATCTATAAATATCGGTAATATATATTTTTTTAGATTTATGTGTTCTGTACGAAAGCATTTTGGCATTACGAAAATATCTCGCAGTGCTGAATATTTGAAGCGTGTTTATTTCGCGTCGGAAACGTTATTTTTACAACTCGCATGCGTAAATACGTTTTCAAAAGCAAAAGTGTCACAGTTACACATTTTTACTGCGTAAAATAAACATTCTGTTGTTTTGTTTTTTAAAGCAACAGACATTTTTTTTCTTCGAAGTTTTTCTTCAACATCGCTTCCTTCGAAGACCTGTTCCTCGATCCTTCGACCCCGCAATGTCAAGGCTGTTACAAAACCCAATTCTTGTTCTATTCGGAACAATGGGTAGATCGTTCAACATATTATATAAATTTATCAGAATATTGACTCATCCGAATCGATTTTCCTCGTCTGTCCGCTCCGTTAATGATTCACCCACGCGTATAAGGCTAGGCGCACACTACAGACTTTTGTCGACCGATAGTTTGGTCGGGTTCTTGATCGTTTTAATTTGCGCACTTGCATACATCTCCATATTGATCTCTTGATCAATATGGAGATGTATGATGGTGATGATTCTCCATATTGATCTCTCCATATTGGTTCTCCATATTGATGATCAATTCTCCATATTGATCTCTTGATTAATATGGAGAAGACTGAACTATCGGCCGACAAAAAGTCTGTAGTTTGCGCCTTGCTTTATACCATTTAACAATCGTCGATGCTCCATTTTTCAAGCTTTTTATTAACTTGACTTTCGGGATATGTTTGTATGTTCACTTTTTTATATACGATTCTATAATAGAAGCGTTCGTTCACGTGTAACGGTGATCCAAATTCGCATCCGCGAAACTCAAACAGCATCATCAGGTCAATCAGCAAACCTTGAACTTGGAACGGTCACGATCGTCCGATACTCCCAATTTCGCGTTTTGGAGGCTTTTTCTTTGTGCGTTTTCGTTTTGAATGTTTCGGCTGAGCGACCTTCGATCGTCCAGTCTCCGCGTTCATGTTCAGAGCATCTAGTTTTTGTTTTTCGGTTTTTTTTTGTGCCGTGTGTTCTTTGGTCTCAAGGAAGTGACCGCAATCGTAACTTCTCTAATAAACTTTATGATTGTTGATCGATCGACGACCGCTGAATTGAATCGATGGAGTGTTGTGTTCGTTTTTTCAGAATTTTTTGTATTAAATCGATTTTTTTTTTGTTTGTTGCAGTCGTTCCAGGGCAGTCAAGGCAGGGCGTATTTATTTAATTCCGTGTAAGTATAATATAATTTTTATTATTATAATATGGGGATAAAATATTTGGTTAATATTTAAATATGTTGAGGTATCTTATGGCACATTTATGGAAGACATCAAAATGCATCTATAGTCTATAGGCGCATCATTTAACGTGTTCTGTCAAGTATGACAGTTAACGTGCCTTACGACAGTGGTGATAAACCTTTTTTTGTTCACGTGCCAAAATTTCCAAATATATTTTACTATCAGATGGGTCAAGGAAATTATAATGCCTTCCATAAGTATTCCGTAAGACACATCAACTGTCATATTTGATAGAATGCGTTAAATGACTCCTAGATGACACCTATATACCACCAGATATTAAATTTCATAGACAAAACTTTTTTGTTTCGTTCATGGACGAAGCGTTGACACAAACGTAGCATAACATATATGTATATAATGTTAATTAGCAAAGTTTCAATAAAGCATACATCACATAAATATTGTAACAAATTCCCAATAATGTAAAAAGTTTTCTCCTGTCAGTGCTGTCAAAAATATTGCCTTAATATTATAAATGGTCAGTATTAATGTTTAAATACTGACTATGAGTGAATTAAAATATAAACCAAATGAGGGCCTTATAATATAATGAATAGAAATGTATATTAATATTTATTTATTTTGATTTTTCAGAGTGAATGTTGGTTGTGGACCAGCCGAAGAAAGAGTTTTATTGACCGGTCTACATGCCGTTGCAGACATTTATTGTGAGAGTTGTAAGACTATGTTGGGATGGAAATATGTAAGTTCATAAATTATCTTCGAATACATCATTATTATATTATTGTATATTAATCAATTTTATTTTTTATTTTCAGGAACATGCTTTTGAATCCAGTCAAAAATACAAGGAGGGCAAGTTTATTATTGAGCTTGCACATATGGTCAAGGAGAATGGTTGGGACTAGTAACCAAATAAGGAATTGCACATGCGTTGATATCCAACATATGGACGAGAAACGTCCCACAGGAGCTCGTATATATAATCCAAGAGACTGGCTTAAATCAATTAAAAATGGTACTGACGAAACAATACACAATTCGAGCTCCCGCATGGAACGTTTGCACTTTTTAAAACGGACTAGCGCGATTTTGTGCGATAGTAGAAGAGAGGCTCAATATGGGGAAAGCCGATCAGCTTGGGCTTTACGTTACAGCTGACCGAGAGCGGTCACACTTTATTGACACATATCACGCTTACAGTGTCTTTAATTCTCCCTCATATGAATAAAAAATTAGTGGAAAAAAAATCAACGCTTATATAAAAAAAATTTGAGAATGTGGCATTGCAATATAACCCAAAGACTGTTTAGCGAGTGAAGCATTACTTAAATTTATTGTTGAAGCTTTCTTTTGGATTCTTACCGAAAACTTACTGTCGAGAAGAACAAGAGAGAAAATGATTACTAACTGGCTGAAACAAGACGTGTGGATTGTGTCCACGATACAAATATTACTTCAAAGTGCAATTAAAACATAAGTTGACACCGTATTATGAACTAAAATGACATTCTCGTTGACAAATTAACTATTCATTAATTATTAGAACTTTAATTGTGATATATTGTGATTTCTCGATGTTTGCTTTAAACTGTCGAGTGTGATGGAAAAATGTGATTAAAGAATGATATATGTATTGCTTCTGAGGATGTAATTATTTCTTTTTGCTTATACATATATATTATATATATATACAAATATTATGGTATGAATAAAGTGTTGATGAATACTTCACCTATCAATCGTATAGTTTCACCGATATGATTAAAATATAGTGGATGCTATTTAGCCATTCCTTTTTTCGATTTGTCTAACGTCTCTATCGAAAATATTAATGTTTCATTTGTGTTTATGTATATCTGGAATCGTTTTTTTAATTTAATTGCTAATCAAACAATATGAAATTGGTACTGTTTTTCAAACTATATAAAATGGCATTAGGGACTTATTGTTAGTTTTTACACTAAACATTCTTTCTCTACATGCTTGTTTAATAGAAAATTGTGAAATAGTATTTACCTCTTTTTTTATATAATTATCGACTATCAAAAACCTTTATTATTTGTCTTGAGTTGTATGTATGTCTGACATTTTTCATTTATCACTTGAATACTTTATGTTAATTTGTGTCATTATTTAAATTAATGTAATATTTATGATTTCTCATTTTTAAACCTGTGATTATAAAATTAAAATATTAATGAGAAATGCTAGTAGCATGGTGCCTATCAACGAATTTATATGTTACTTCTCTCACATATAAAAAAATAAATAATAATTTAGTAATTTTACAAATTTGAAGGTTGCTAAAATATCATACCTGACTTATGTTTGAAAAACTAAAGATTTATACAAATGAAGTCATTATTTTGCATTTAAAATCAAAGTACAATATCTGACCATTTCAAATTTGATTGTAAACGGAAACCAAAAAAAAAAAAAAAAAAAAATATTTATATGAAAAAGTATGTATAAAATTAATACAATCAGGATCATAATATATTTTTGTCTATCAAAAATTGCATCAATAATTATCTAAATGTTAGCAGCATTTATACATAAGTATTAATCTTCACATTTATTGGATTTGTCTTTGTACACGTGTATATCGTTCACGAAACATAATGCTGATATCAATCGTGAGATTTGATTGATTTGTGCTCATTCAAGCATTTGCCAAATGTATTTAAAATAGATGTTAAATGTTTATTTTAATGTATTTTCACTATATAAGGCAAAAAGACAAAATAACTTCTCGACTGATCAGTTATTTTACACATCACCATTGTTGATCGACATAAAATACGTTCCCCGTTGTTGAAAGATGACATAATCGTAAATCGGCAAGGAATAAATAATTGTTTTTATGTGGAATAGATTTTAAAACTGGCATTGATATAGCAGTAGTTGATATTACTATTGGCATTGTACTTATATAAATTTGTCTTCAAATTTCAAAAGTTGCTATTATACCAGAGTTAAAATAGATGTTAGGCACGTTCAAATTTATTAGATTTTCTGCTGGTGATCCCTAGAATTTCAAAGCTTTACGACACGTTGTGCTCTTATCTTTATTCTCTTATGGATGAACTCGGATTTGTTTCTAAAATTTCATTATTGTTTTTTTAATCCAAAAATCTTCGGTTCCCAATACGAAAAATGTTCAAAATCGACTCGATGTTGTCTTTTTTTGTATTTTGTATAGTTCAGCTGTTATTCTGATGAATGTATTTTGTAACTGGGTGTTGGACCAATAAGTGTGGTAGATAGTAAAATATTCTATATAATTATAAAATACTTTCTGGCTGTAAATGTTACAAATATCAATTGATAATGTGTTATAAATTATTAGTGTGTTCTTATGCTGAAACGACAAATCTGCTGTATCAAAATCATTTTCATCTTAATAAGTATGACATTTTCAAGCACATTACAATATCGTTTTCAAAAAAGCTTTTCTATACATTCAAAATTTGAGAATGTTGTAATCGTTTTAAAAAATTCACATTCCATACCATTAATACCGTCCTTGAATCATCAATAATTTTAAAATCAACTTCATAACATCAAGCCTTTAAGTTATCTCTTCAACTAAAGAATGTATTAATAAGGACGAGAATATAAGGATTATATTAACAAAATAACTTTTACATATGTTTACGCACCGATACGTGGAATTTATTCCGTTCTTTGTCATAGTTGACGACGAAACGCTTAGTTTTACTGATCAATGGCTAAGATCTGATATGTAAGTGTATGTGTAGAAACTAACATCTAGTTGTACGCGTGTTAATTTAAATGTGGAACTTGATGGAAAATGGAAATATGTTAGAATTTTAGATTGGTATTATTCGAACAAAGGTGTGCATCTTAAATGTAAAATTATGATTTCAATCACTCCGCAATCGATTCTTTTCAGTTTACGCAATCTTTCTCTGTGATGAAATATTGAACTGTACTCTGTCGAACGGAAAAAAAAAACATGTGTTATATCTTGTTTTTATAAGTAGGGTATTTAATGTCATGAGTTTTGGTGAAATAAACTTCGTTATTTTAGCCTTATGAATTGTAATGTTAATGTCTATCAATTATTATAACATTATTATCATGTATATCGATTTGAAATGGCTCCTACCTAACATTTTTTAACATTGTGTATCCTATTTAGTCATTATATTTATATAACAATATGATAACAAGTACACTATCGTAACATTTTATTGCATTCTGTATTTAAAGAATTCGTAATCGTGATTACCGGTGTAATCGATGGTAAATAATTTACTGCCATTAGAATAATACTTTGTTGATATGCCACTAATCGAATTTTATTTCTTACAATATATCTGTGTAATCGTTAGCTTCGTTGTCATTATTATATTATGCTCGGTCTGGTACTTCTCGATCTTTTTGCGCACATTCTTACACAATACTTGTAATGGGACAGCAATCGCATCGAAAGGTCTTCCTTTATATGTTAAGATTGAGAAATGCTAAACCGATGTTACTTATTAATGACAAAACCGCAAAGAGCGTATTCAGTAGCCGTAATAATAAACGACATTCTTATTGATGCATAGTTATTTTGACAAATCAAATTTGTATTTCTTTATTGAATTGGATATTATCGATAGAATCAAAACTTCATAAATATATTTTTCATACATAATTCACGAATATTAAAACAAATGTCTAATCAAATAAAATATTCTGTGTTACTATATCGAAACAAAATCATATTGATGGATCACAGCTTAATATTATATTTTTGTATTTTCTTAGGAGACACACAAGTTATTAATATGTCGGATTTATTGAACTCTTTTAAATCTTTGACGGCATATTAACAAATATGATCTCTCATTTATAGCGATTGTGTAAATTTAAGTATGTTAGGATTAGTATATTTTCAGCTCATGTAATTTGTTTCATGTATGAAATAAATAAAACTTACAATACATTTTATTTTTATTTTTCCTAGCTATGAATACCTATAATGACAAAAAGCAAATTATCTATTGAGAAAATTTCTAAAACCTATATTTAGTAGAGATTTTATTTATCATTTCATCATATTTTCATGAGATAATAAAAACACTGATAATTTGAACCATATTTCTTAATGAAGTCGTCATCAAATTTGACCTGGATTTGATATCGTGACTAAAATAAATTTCATCTACTGATTGTTAGTTTTCATTCATGAAATTTCCAAAATCACACAAAAATTATTTTCATTTTTTTTCCTAAAATTATAAATATTCACTAATATATAATTATATTATCAAGACATTTATTCTAAATTTATTATCAATTCAGTACAGATTTATTTTTTTATTTTTGAGAATTATTACATATTTACCCGAGTTATATTTTGAAGCCAAAGTTTGGCCAATAAGTGTTGTCTTACGACCAAATTGAGTTGAGTCAGTTTGACGTTTACTACTGTCAAAATGGAGGTGCAGTACGTTCCATATAATAAATCTGAATATGTTGAAACCGTAAGCTTATTGTTTGATTATTACGATTATTTTCGATTTAAATATCTTTCAGCTAACATTCTATGAAAATTTCAGGCTTCTGGGAACAAAGTTAGCCGACAAACCGTTTTATGCGGTTCACAGAACATAGTTTTACATGGAAAAGTAATTGTGCAAAGTGATGCTATTATAAGAGGAGACTTAGCAAATGTAAAAACAGGACGATTTTGCATTATAAGTAAAGGAGCAGTTATACGACCTCCTTTCAAAAAATTTAGTAAAGGGTATGACACATCTAACCTTCAAAATTTGATTATTTACTACAAAATTGATCATGTATAAACCTCAATTAAAGGCATAAATAAAAATTCTCATTAAATAATCATTTTCTCTTTTTAGAGTTGCCTTTTTTCCACTTCATATGGGAGACCATGTATTCATCGGAGAAAATTCAATAGTCAACGCAGCAGTAGTAGGTTCATATGTATACATCGGTAAAAATGTTGTAATTGTAAGTAATTCAAATTATTAGTATAGATATTTGGAAATATATAATCTTCATAATTATAGCTTGTTTTAATTTTTCAGGGAAGAAGATGCGTTTTGAAAGATTGTTGTATGATAGAAGATGGTGCTATTTTGCCGGCTGAGACAGTAGTGTCTAGTTTCACTAGATATGGTGGTTCTCCGGCTCGTGTTGTGGCAGATTTGCCTGAAGCTACTCAAGATCTAATGATCGATTTCACTAAAAACTACTATCAACATTTTGTACCGGGCAAACCCTGAAATGAAATTCCATATCAATATTTATAATTTTACATATAAATTATTTATTTTATTTTTGCTTAATATATATTTAATAAGCTATTTAATTTTTTACCAATAAAAATTGCATTTATTCTAAGTTTTTTATAATAAACTCTAAAAAATCTTATTTTGTCTTTAATTATTATAGTTGTATTTAGTTGTAATATAATATGACACAACTGATCATAAAGTTGTTATTTTTAATTGAATATATTGATTGCTAACATTTTAACATTAACATTTACTTAATTAGTGTGTAAAAGTTTTCTATTATTTTATAGGAAGATATGATGAAATATTTTAATTTTATATGAATACATCCAAAACTATATGAATCATTAATGAATTAAATCAAATAGTGCATATCACAATCTTTATTTTAAGATACTTTAGCATTAACATTACAAATAACGATTATAGATTATAAATTTTGAATTAAAAGTATTAAGTACATATAAGTTTATTGAATTTTTATAGTTTGGAATCATCCCCATAATGTATAATTAGATTCAAACATATTAAGTTTTCGAATTATTTTTGAAAATTGAGAGAAATATAACACGTGGAACGATTCAAGACATAATATTACGTAATGCTTGCATTTTCAATATAGCAAAACAAAAGGGGAATATGAGAAATCATTTAAGTATGTAAACTGAAAAATAAGTAACACCTAACACATTTAATATTTGTACGTATCATATTTATGTGACTCATATAGCAAGAAGCACATCTCGTGTCATCAGACGGTCAATCATATTACTCAAACTTCACACATACAATTTACAGTATTATCAACAAAATATGCATTTAATACTCATATTGCAACACGGACATGATTCACACGAAAACCTCGAACAACTTCCACGACCATCTCAAATGCAAAACATTTTAAACCCATTGAACTCGCACCGACCAAACACCGATACGCATACGAAACAGCTGAAAACGCATCATGAAACTGACACGCACACTCGAATTTCATGATTTGCGTCATGTGAAATCGCGGAACCGAAACAATGTCATCACGATAGCTTCCTGAGGTCATAGCTGCTCTCCATTGTGAAGAACCAAGCACGTATGCCGATCACGCACCAGTCCATTTATCAGGGCCATCAAAAGGAACTCGACTCCGATGCATTGTACAATGAGCAATAAACACAATTATTATCGTCTCGAGACGTTGGTTTTTGTGTTCGATGGGTCGGTGATGGTTTCTGTGTTGTCAGAGTCTCGTATCTTATATGGAAGTCTATGGAAATGCTTCTCTATGGAAGTCTTACAATTAGAAAAATCATGTTCGATTATTGGAAATTTGTCTATGAAAAAATATTCGACTTTTATGATATGTGCAATGAACAATAAATATAATTATTATCGTCTCGAGATGTTGATTTCTTCGATCAATAAATTGATAATGGTTTCTAAGATATCAGAGTCTTATATTGTATGACGATCTTAGAAAAATCATATTCAAAATTTGTTTGATTATTGAAAATTTGGCTACAAAAATAAAGTCGACTTCAATTAAATGTGCAATGTACAATAAACACAATTATTTTCGTCTCGAGACTTTGATTTCTATGTTCGATGGGTCGGTGATGGTTTCTGTGTTGTCAGAGTCTCGTATCTTATATGGAAGTCTATGGAAACGCTTCTCTATGGAAATCTTACAATTAGAAAAATTATGTTTGATTATTGAAAAATTTGTCTATGAAAAAAATTTCGACTCTTATATGTGCAATAAAAATAAACATAATATGATTATATCGAGACGTTGATTTTTTCGACTGATGGATCGATGATGATTTCTAAAATATCCATCTTATAAAAATCGTGTTCAAATTTTGTTCGATTATTGGAAATTTGTCTATGAAAAGGAACTCGACTCCTATGAAATGTATAATGAACAATAAATATAATTATTATCATCTCGAGACATTAATTTCTCCGATCGATAAATCGATGATGTCTTTTAAGATATCAAAGTCTTAGATGACGATCTTACAATTAGAAAAATCATATTTAAAATTTGTTCGATTATTGACTACGAAAAGGAACTCAACTCCTAAGAAATGTGCAATGAGTAATTAACACAATATTATTGTCTCGAGACGTTGATTTCTTCGATTAATAGATCGATGATGGTTTCTAATATATTATATCAGAGTCTTATTTGACATGGATGTCATAAAAAAACATATTCAAAAATTGTTGGATTATTAAAAAAAATATTATCAAAAGGAACTCGACTCCTACGTATTTTGTAATGAGCAATAAACACAATTATTATCGTTTCGAGACGTTGATTTCTTCGTTTGATGGATCATTGATGATTGTTAAGATATTAGAGTCTTAAATAGAGGTCTATAGAAGTTTTGGAAAAATCATATTGAAAATTTTACGATGAAAAGATACTCGATTCTTATGAAATGTGCAATGAGTAATAAACAATATTATTGTCTCGAAACGTTGACTTCTTCGATCAATAGATCGTTGATGGTTGTTAAGATATTTGAGTCTTATATAACAGTCTATGAAAGTCTTAGAAAAATCATATTAAATATTTGTTCGATCATTGAAAATTTGTGTATGAAAAGATACTCGACTCCTATGAAATGTACAATGAGCAATAAATATAATTATTATCGTCTCGAGACGTTGATTTCATAGTTCGATGATGCCAAGATGGTCTATGGAAGTCGCAGGATGATTTCTGTTCAAATCATTTATCACTTTTGTGTTTTATGAAGAAACCAACAAAAAAATGTAATTAGAAGGAAAACTTAGATTGAGAATTTCAAATATTTAAGAAAAAACAATCAAAAATATTTTTTTAATGAAAAAAATTCGCATTTGGTGCATACTTTTGGGTTTACATAAGCTCTTTCGATGACGTAAATGGATTTGAACTTTCGCTGTCGTAATTTTAAAGGCAAGATCAGAAAACCATTTAAATGGAGAAAAAATATATTTAAAAAGGAAAACTTACAGCAATTTAGCGACCAATACGTTTGAACAATGATTTACAATAGCTGCAAATTCAACTAACTATTTTTATAAAATTAATTGAATCTTAAATATTTCAAACGCTAATTACAAAAAAAGTAATAATTGTATTAAAATGAAATGGGACTATAGAAATTTAACGCAAATAACGAGAAAACGTGAATTCCGGGTACGTTTAAATAGGGTTTTACCGAACTTAAAAAAATTATATTCAATATTAGAATCTTATATGATAGTTTATTGAAATCTTAGAAAAAACATGTTCAAAATTAGTTCGATTATTAAAATTTTGTCTTAAATTGATTTCGCAAACAAGGAATCGGTTATCTATAGATTGATCAGTTAATATTTAGCAACATTGAAATTTTTTAGATCGATTGTCTCTCAGATTATATTATACATGTAATCTATATTAAAAAATCTTCAGATCTCAGATACTGAACCAATTCGAGTTATTTTTCTCATGAATTCACATGTTCACGTGTCGGTCACGAATCGAGTGGCTTTTGACGATTTCGCGTTTTTATTTCGAATCGAATTCGCTTTTCGTATCAAACAGTGAAAGTGATCGAGAAAAACAGCAAATTTTGTGGTCGTATTGAAAGCGTATTTTTTAATCAAATTTCGATATTACGATCAAACTTTTATACCGATTTTAACAATCCGGAACAGTTAACCGATCATAATTCAATGGATTAAAATTTTACATACTTCAGTAAGAATCGGAAAAAAAATTGCGTTACTTAACGAAGGCCACGTTAATGACTGCAGCGTATCCGCATAAAAGAAAAAAAAAATCATTAATTATATTTAGTTCGCTTTTCCGTTCGTTTTTTGGTTTGACGATCATTATTTTAAATTGAAAGATGAACCGTTCTTTTATTCGCTTTTGTTAATCATTGACATGTTCGTTTGTGTCATGAAAAATGATGAAGAGCGATCCTGAAATTGAACGTGAGTGCAATTACATCATATATTGTTAATTATGAAAATGCAATGCATGACCTTTTCATTTATCCATTTGATTAACCGAGAATGCGTGAATTATTTTATAAAAATGCATTTTCTTTTCGCGTGAATTTTCCATGTCAACATCGAGAGCCTTGAGCTTCTACTATTAATAGATAGTAATAAAATTGTGTAATAAACATACAGTGATACACATAAATGCCTATTTGATTGAAGTTTTCAATTATGATGTAATTTTTCTGAATCAACAGAAGTATTTTATCGTAATACGGATCTATAATTGGGTATTTATTTAACGAAAATCGACTTTGAAAATCATTAGTTAAATTGAAAAGTTAATCAATGTTGTTGTTTTTTTTTATGTACAATCAATATTTAATCATCTTTTGAGCCTAAGGCTTTTTAAAATTATATAACTTGATAAGTGGTCTCATCTAAAAAAAAATTTGAAAACTTAATTATTCGAAAATTATTGATAGTTTTAAATTAAACTTTTTATGGTTATGTGAAAAAAGTTAACAAGAAAATCTATGATGATATTTGCTTCTCTATTTCTTTATCTGCAAATCATAAATTTTTTAATACAACAAACGATTAGTAATAAATAAATTTGAATTATTACTATAATTAATAAGAACGAACTATAAATAATATTATTTTTTAATTCGATGACTTCATACGACATTTTCCTTAGAAATACACAGACTCTCGATTCAAAAAATTGATTAAATACCCATCAACAATAACATCGAACAGGAAAAACAACCAATTACATTCCTTGTCTCGTTTTCACGATCAGATATAATTTTCTGCAACGAAATTTTTTCTAATCGGAACAAACAATGAGTTATATTGTTAAAAACATATATGTATTTTCACTCCGAAGATAATCAAAACCGGCGCGAAATAATCGCCACAAAATCAGAAAATTGAATCTAAAATAAACACGATCCGCCCATGAATTTTCCACGAGATTTTCCGCAGATAAGTCCTCGTTTTCCACACTTTATGATCGATATAGTTTTTCATGTAAACGGAATACGCGATCGCTATCGAGGGTCCATTGTTTTAACACGAGTACTTTATGACGGCAATAACTTGCCAATTAGATTTTCAGACGTCATTTCAAAGATGATTGAACGTGCTGAAAAAATCGATGATTGATCGGTTTTATCGTTTTTTATTTTTTTCGTATGGAAAGGATTAACTTTTCAAAATCGTATTAGGCCTGTCGTCGCGAGTCACGAGGTAGGGTTTTTCTTCCGAGACGATGAAAAAAAATTTTATGTGTTTGTTGTCGTGAATGTCTGGAGATTGGGATGTTTTGAGATTTGGTGGGGAATCCTTATGTTTACCATAATGACGTGATCTCAATCGCTTTTTCAAGCTTTTTATTAGCTTGCTCTGATTCCGAAATGTTGTTTGTTTATGACTGAGGGTCGTGACCATCCAATAATTCGAATTAATATAATTTATTAGTTAGGTCAGTCGATGTCCTGATCTGGTCAAGCCATCGTGAAGGGACTTTTCCTCTCCCTCTATCATCCTCAAAACTTAATGTGAACGTCAGTTTTCTAGACTATTCTGATCTCGGCTTACAATTATCCTCCAGTTTTCTTAACACACCGCTATTTACAATGTCTACATCACAGTTAGACCAGTCAACGTCTTAATCTATTCAAGCCAACACGAAGAGGCTTTTCTTTTCCTACTGTCGTCCTCAATGCTTCCTGTCAACACCATTTTTTCAAGCTTTTTATTAGCTTGCTCTGATTCAGAAATGTTGTTTGTTAGTGATCCTAAAATAAAAGATCGATCTCGATCTCGGATACTACACCTCCGATCGATTTGAAACCTTCGTAAACTGACAATAATACGCAATTATACTATATCAAATCATCCTTGCCACAAGGCTGGAGGAATTTAATCGTTTAATTTCGAGTTTAATGGAGTTAATGACTTTTCACATTCTACGAGAAACGCCGATTGAAATCCATTTTCAGCACATAGAAACGTCGCAATTTGAAAAACCGAAGTCGACACATAAGTATTAAGTTATCTTCAAAATGCTCAATAATTAATTATAAATGGTTTGTGAATCACCGAAGGCCTAATATTTTTATTTCCTATTTACTCTGGTATCAGTTCATAGTTGTCCTCTAGTTATGTATCTTGACACATCGTAGTTTGTAATGCCTACATCACAGTTAGACCAGTTGATGTCCTGATATAGTCCTTCTTCTCCATCTATTACTCCTAACACTTTCTATCAACACAATCTTTTCCAGACTATTCTGGTTCCATATCGCAACATGTCCAAAGAACCTTTAAACACGTCCCGAAAACAGCCTTTCCTTGATACCAAGATCCCTCAGAATAGAGTCATTCGATCTTACATATTTGTAAAAGTGAAAGTTCAAAAAAAAAGCTTTTAAATTATTCAATTATCAAACCATTTCGATACATTTTATGATCTATCATCATCGTCGATTGATATGAATCTATTTTATGTATAAGATTATATTGTTCAATTAAAATTTAAAAGTTTTCTTATAATTATAAAATATTCTGCTCGTACAAGCTTTATCGCATACAATTTTTATATTGAATACCTTGAACTGGATCTAACTTTATCTACTTAAATTAACTTTAATTACTTTCAGACTTCGTTTCAGTTTCATTTTGTCAGACTAGTGACTACGTATTAATTACTTCAGATTTTTGCCAAATTTCTATCATAAACACTAGAATTCACCACCTAACTAAAGATTTTTAACTTTAGACTTTTGCAGTAACATACAAACGTTAAGAAGAGTCATTGGACGTTTTCGTTTGCGCTTTTGTGTCGAGATTAAATCAATTTATCGTATTGTCGAATGACGTTTTGAAATGTTAAGAAAAACCGCACTCGGCCGTGAAAATCATACTTAAGAACGTGAATCACGATGTGCTAAATTGTCTTTGAAAAAAAAGCCTTATTTTGATTCGAGTATGGATGTATTCAGGGATTTTCTCGATTCGTCGTATTATTGACGTCCGACTTTGTTTGTTTTTGTTTTTATCGTTGAATGTTTTCGTTTTTTGTTATCGGTCTAACATTTCAATTATCCCTACAGACGAAATGTTTTCAAATTGTCAATGATCCGTAAATAAGATTAGTATCATACAAACTTTCGATTTATGAAAATGAGTCATATCTATCGTTTAGGTCCCTAAAAATGCATCGTTATCAATGCAACGCGATTCAAATGGGATTAGTTCAGTAATTAATGCATTAATATTATCTGTAATTAAATAAATCAACACTTACTCTGTCAATGTCCGAACGACGTGAAATCTGATTGATATGTGATATAGAAAACAATAAATAATTCGCAATAAAATAGATTAGTAGATAAACTGTATTTGGTTTAAGTTATCACTTCAAAATTGAGATGAGTTAACACCTGTTGTCATAGTAATTGAGATTACTATTAGATTACTGTAAATCAAAGTCCTTTAACAATATTAATTGATTGATTAGGATGGCCGCTGTCACTTATTGGCCGAGGAATGCTTTCTATTGAAAATATATTTAGTTTCTTATCAATAGAAATTCGTGACTAATGTAAAAGAAACCAGTCGTTCTAATCGAAGCCATTTATTAAATTTTATTGTAATGCAAATCATGGGATCGATCGCTCAGGTAGTAGAAATTTTTAGATATGTATAGGCCCTTCCCACGGAATCTTGAACGTTTGTGTTAAACAGATCGTATTTTTATGATAATATCATATTTATAATTTAATTCAAATGGAATTTGTACAAACAACATCAATTATGTATCAAATGACATCGTGTCAAATTAAAATTAAATAGCAATTTAGCATTCTTTTATGTACTTTCTATAAATTGGTATATAAAAAACGATCCCAATTATGTGTCATTACGTTGGGTTTAATATAAGTGTGTACCGAAATAGTTTTGTGAATGTTAATTATATAAAACACATCCGTGTACGTCAAAATATATAGTATCATTGCTTAGTCGATCAATTCATAATTATAATCGATTCGCTCAGTTGCATAAATTAATTATGTTAAAAAAATATTTCATGAAAAATATTTTCAGTATGATTGATTGATCGATCGATCATACAACTAAAACAATACTTAACACTCATTGACGTTAAATTGAAGATCAATTATAATTAAATGAGATTAGGAAACAAGTCTCATTGTCTTTGAAAAAGAAATTCTAGTTTATTTTAAAAGTTTCACTGCTATCTATGTACATTTAAACAGCTGTCGCCAACCGGTGGTGCGCGAGAAATTGTTGATGGTCCGCAAGGAAATCTGGACATAATTTGTAATTTTTTTACAATTTATTCATAAAATGAAAATTTAGTATTCTATTAAATAACAACTTTTGACTTTATATTGCATTGAATTCACCCACTGCTCTAAAAAGTTAGAAACAATGGTGATGAGGCTGTGACGCAATAGTTTTGATGAGTCGAAAGATTTGATTTTACAATTAGTTAAATAAGAATTAATGGCTTTGTTTTAATTGAATAACCATTTATATTTTTTTTATTGCATTTTGTTAATTTTTATTGTTTTTTTTGTATTATTTTTTTGAATTGTATTTTTATTGTATTATTTTATTATATTTATGTACTTAAAAAGTTAAAGTAGGGCGCAAGTAACAGGCGGGATAGTGGGCTTCCTTTCGAATATTAAATAATTGCATCACATATCAAAAAAACTTAAATTATCTCATCTTTACTTTATAAACGTATTTATCTTTTAAAAATATAACATTGATATACCGCGGAATTTCAAATTATCATTAGATAGCCCGCGACATCAAAAAGGTTGGCGACCGCTGCATTAGAACACGCTAAAACAAATGGAAGTCTCATCTCACATTTAATTAAAATTAGATTCCGATATCAATCCTAAAATGATTGTTTAATTTCAAGATAGTTCAAACAATACCTTCACTGCAAAAAAACGAACTCGTTTCAACCTGCTGAAAAAAAACCGATTTACGTAACACGTGATCAGAATCAAGATCGAACCAAGGCGGGAAACTTATCACAATCTTATCACGGATACCAAATTCAAAATCGTATCGAAAAAAAAAAGATCTAGTACGAAAAAAACCCGCGTTTCTCCCACCCAGTTACCTGCCCGCCTCAGGTTAGAAATTGATCCGAACACAGTTGTCGGTGTTTAGTAGCGAGCTGTTATCCGACGAGCCAACAGCTCCACACCAGAACCTCATTTTGGTTTTGAATCGAAGTGGACTTTCGGTTTTGGATCGTGGCCTTTTGTGGCTTTTTGAATTTTCGAAATATTCCCGCCCGTTCCCGTCCAGTTATGAGTCTTCGCCGGTGACAATTCGGTCTGCGCTGTTGATTTTTGGGAATTTTCGGTTGTATTTTTGGGTTTTTGCGCGTTTTTTGGATTCGTAAAGATGGGTAGGGGTTCGAGTTTCAAGAAGGACATCGAGCAGATGACTCCGAGCAAGGAGGCCATCATCGAGAAGGATTCGGAGGCGGCGCCGGAAGGTTAGTTTTTTTGTTTTGGTTTAATTGTTGTAATTTGGTGGGTCGTTTATTATTGTAATTTTTTGAGGGTAATGTGTGTTTTTGTGTGAAGATTTTTTTTTTTTTTGGTGAACGAACTGGAGAAAATTGGGATATGTGTTAATTTTAAATGAAATCTTGAGGGTGATGTATGTATGTTATTGTGTGATAGAGAATTTTTTTATAAATGCAATTAGGAAAATTTGGATATGTGTTAATTTTAAATGACATCTTATGGATATTAATATTTTTGTATGATTTTATGTTTCGAAGGATTTTTTTAATAAGAAAAATGTAAAAATTAGGACATATGTTAATTTTAAATGACATCGAAAGTAGGTGTTAATTATCGACGTTTTTAACTCATTACGCAAAAATAAATGGATTTTTAAACAGGTCAAACATTCATTACTGCACTTTTTATCAGTTATTTTTTTATTTATTTTACTAGTAAGCAAAATTTCAAAACACAAATTTTTCACATTTTGAAACTCCTGCAATGTTTATACTCATTTTCACGACTAATAAACTTCATGACTCGACCATAAATATACATAAATTGAAAAAAAAACATATTCGTATCATACAAATAGTCCGCCATTATAAAATTATTTTCAAAAAACAGTGGCAACGCTTCTTGCCGCATTTTCATATCATATCTTTGCAGACAGCAAACATCTTATAATCCTTCGTGATACTTTGCCCAGTTCAATCCGACTTAAAACCATGAATAAATATCACCACAATGTTAATTTTATCTAATCATTTTATTTTAAACATTTATTTTGACTATATATTATAATACTATATATAACCCGATCAATCATTAGTACGAAATATTCTGACGTATCAGTAGCTGGATCTGACGTTAATTAATAGTGCACAATTTACATTGTCATTTGCGATTTTTTCCATTGTAATAATGATCGCTTTTCGCATTCAAATCGTATTTAATTCAGGCACAAAAGGCCAGTCGAATCACATACAAATATCCGTTTCAGCCACAGGCTGTTTGTGCAGGATGGCTTTCATTAATGGCTAAATATTTCAACAAATATCGCAACAATTAGCATTATATGTGTACAGACATAATGCAGTTTGTTGTGTGTACGAAATTTCGAGAATCGGACGCTATTTGGCATTTGCTGAAAAGAATTTCCGGCTGTTTTTAATCGACGATTGGATTTTTTCATTACATATGAAAAAAAATGGTTATGTGTTTTCGAATATTCGCAATTAATTTTGAAAAAACCGTGACTATGAGAGCACGTCTCAATTACGCTAAATATGCGATTTTCTTTGTTTCTGAATATTTTTTGCTGATTTGAATTCGAATGAAATGTTTGTTTATGTATATGACTAGGCTTGTGGAAGTTTTATTCATGTGTTAGCATAAATACAACCTCTTTTTTAATATTGCAACATTATCAAATAAATATTTGACCGGAAAATAATAGTAATGTGTTTAAATTACGCATACTTGTTCATTTATTGTTTATTTTTAAATCGGTCATACGCGTTGATTCATTCAGCAAAAATTCACTTTCAATTAGCATCGTCTTCTAGATTTTGTTTTATAAAATTGCACATTTGAATAAAAACACGTGCATTTTTATCGATTGTTCCGCATGTTCGTTTAGTAATACGATATTTACATACTAAGCATTTTTAAGCTATAAATTTCTATTGAGGTTGTGCATGGGTACGAAATTTCATGGATTCTCGACGTGTTTTATTGCTATTTTAAATTGCAGTTTAGATCAATTGTAGTCTCAATAGAGTAGATTTTTTTTTTTTTTTATCAGACTGATTGAAGTGGTGAAATCGCAGCCTCCGTCATGTGTGAAGATAATCAACTTAGCACTTGATTTATACTCCGTTATCTGAATGTATGAAATCCTAGTTAGTTGTTTCTAACTAGATAATCTAACAATATCATCGAAAATAGAATGACCTATGAAATCGAGAGTTAATATTGGTCGCTACCATAAAATTTATATCTGTGATTTCTCGGTAATTCTTTTCATCTCGAATTGATTTCGCAAACTTTTTCGTCTTATTCAATTAACTGATATATCGTTTAGATAATCTTTAGATCAATTATCGCCAACGTACCAACCGTAAATGACCTTTCAATTATTGCGTTTTATTTAAATTATATTTTTTCAAAAGTTAAAATTTTTCTTTCTTTGATTGATTGATTGACTGATAAGTCAAAAAAATTATTTCTAAATTTTCCGATCGATTATATTTTATTTATTAATATTTCACAATTGAAGTCGGTGAAGATAAAAAAATTCATACACGCATCAGATTTCAATAATGCTTATATAAAATTTAGATTTTTTTGATAAAATTTGTATCTTTGTCACTATGAACCGAAAAAACCATTTTTTGTGTGTATGGCCAAAATTCATTGATAAATATATATCGAGAACGGATGTTTCTATCATTAAACAATTACACAATGATTTTCTTGATATTGAAAGATTTAAGTTTTTTTATATCGAGTCTAATTGTTTTAAGTTTTCCTATCCCTTCTCTATTTTAATGGCCTTTATTTACGACCTTGTTAAAATCGAAACGCGCAAAATAAAATAGTCAGTCTTGTAGATCGAATTATTAAAATCTACATGAAAATATAATCATTCATTATAACGTCCTGTTTCGGTCGATTTTTTAAGTTTTTTTGCGATTTTTCACCATTAAACTAATACATTGTTTGAAAACGGCATGCATTAAATTAATTTTAACGTTCTGATGTCCCGCAAGACAATTAAATTATTGTTTTAACCTTCACTGTAATTACATTTCTATAAATTAAATAAATACATTGTAGTTCTAAATTTTAAAGATAAATCATGAAAGATTTATATTCTTGTATAAAATTCAATAGTTAACTTCCCGCTTTTCTTATATAAACCACAATCAAACGAATCGAAGATCTAACAAATCAAAATCACGTTTAATTCGCAATTAATCATTATCTGGTACATCTTTTTTTGTTTCAAATGTAGATATGCAATTCACCATTGTTCAAACGATGAACCACACAATTTCGAACAATCGAAATTCCCGTTAGATTAGCGATCTGTTGTTTTTTTTATCCAGTTAACAAAACGTCGATAACATTATTCACCGATCGTCTGAAAATTCAGTAAAACTTATGTTTATTTTTTTAGATTAGGAAACAGCCTTCATCTTGACCATTTATCGGTCGTACCATCGTTCACGGTTAATGTATGCCAATGTCAATAAACACATATAGACTATTGAATCTCGGATTCTTCCTATATCCGAACAATCATTATGTATCAGCTATTGTCATATTGAAGAATGTATTTATGTAGGCTTCGTAGATACAATGTAATTACCGAGTAAATTATGTGGAGGTGTAATTAAGTGGATGATTAGTGTAGTTTTTTTCTTTCGAGTTATCAATAGTTGTTAACTGGCGAAATTGCGTTCGAAGAATGTCGACGAACTGTTAAGTTTGTGAAAAAAAAAATAGTTGAATGTTCTAAAAAAATCGCATGATAGATTGTATCGCGGGAATTTCGAGTGTTATGACGGGGTGCTCACAATGCCGTTATTTACTGTTAAAGTTTGTCCGCGTACGAAAACGATTTCTTTTGTGGTTCTTTCGTTTCTGATTTGCTATGCGTGTTGCTGATTAATTGTTGTTGCTGAACCATAGTAAGTAGTTCTGGTTTGTGACGAAATCGCAAGTCATATCCTTGCGAAGTTCGACGGCTTAACCTCGTTAGTTAACATTGAAAATGTGCGATACCTTGAACATCCGCATTATAAAATCAAAACATCTAAAACTTGAAAGACTTTCTCGGAAAATCTTGTGTTATATCATATAATGAAACCCCGATTTTACGATTCCCCGCTATTTTATTCCGATTTCTGTAGTAAATTTTTATTTAAATAATTTAATACTTTTACGATTTTACGTCTGACATAGATATTTAAATTTCAATTTATTTTATAAAAAATATTTAATTGAATTTGATTGACAATCTTTCTTCTATCGTATCAGTCACTTGTTGAATGTGATGATATTGAAAGCTCAAATTCATTTATATCATCAAATAATAAAAAGCTTGAAAGAGCTTACGTAAACTCAAAAAATGTGCCAAATGTGTGATTTTTTCAATATATATTTTTAATATTTGAAATCTTCAATCTAAATTTTCCCTCAAACAACATCGATTATTTTTTTTAATATAAAACACTTTGCGACAAATGTTTTAAAAAATTCATGTGAACTGTCGGAAAATCCAAAATACACCATTCAAATATCGACATCTCACTTATCCCACACATTTGACACAATGGAAAATCGACACTGAACTTTTCAGCGGAGGTTAAAATAACATCGATTATATTACATTACGTTAGTCTATTATTTGTGTTAATCTGCCGCACAAAGTCATATTACATAATAGAATATCGAGTTGGGCTAAGTGCGCATTTTCATGGTGTTTTCATAGCGATATCATTTCTGAATCATGCGCGACTGATTTGGTTGGCAAAAAAAAATGTACATAGTTGTTCAATTACGGCAGGCTTAAATTGCTGGAGGATGTATTATAAGTATGTATGTTGTGTGAGCTCATGTTTTTCTTTTGGGTTTTTAAAAGCTTAAAAAAATTTTGGGATTCATTAGCTTTTTTAGGCCAATCGGTAATTATTAGTGTTCGTGCAAAAAGTTTGATCGATTTTTATCTATCATTACTGTTATTGTTTATGGTCGATAGAATATGAGATTTATTAGCGTAATTCCCTGTAATGCATTCGAATTAATATTGCGAATTTCTGATGGTCAATTTCGTTTCTCAGAACTCGTCCATTATAATATGTATGTTAAGCTACGTTTGTGTAATCTCTTCGTCTATGAACGAAGCGAAGAATCTTGCTTTGTCTATAAAATTTAACGACATCTGGTAATGTATAGGCATTATCTAGTGTAAGCACAACTATGATGCATCATTTAACATTTTCTGTCAAATATGACAGTTGACGTGCATTATGATAGCGGTGGTGAACCTTTTTTCATTCACGTGACAAAATTTCCAAATATTTGTTACTGAATATCAAGCGTGCCAAGAAAAACTTTATGCTTTTCATAAGTATGTCGTAAAATACATCAACTATCATATTTGTCAGAAAACGCTAAAATTATGCATCTACGCTAATTGTAAATGACGCCTATAACCACCAAATATTGTTAAATTTCATAGACAAAGAAAGATTCTTTGCTTCGTCAATCCAAACCAGAAACCAATTACACAAATGTAACCTAACATATACACCAAGACTGATGTTTATTGAAACAAAAAATATCACATTTAAAACTTTTTCATTCATTTCTCTGAACCATATAAGAAATCAATGGGCCCATCAACCGGACGTTATGTGTATTCGAATCGTTTTCGATTTCTACGATGTGAAAACAAAGCAATTAAAAACCTAAACAAATCGACGCTCAATTCGAAACGTCCATACATTTGCAATTATCATTACCCGCGTCAAATTAAAATAGGTTACGAAACAATGACACTCATTTCACAACTAAGATCGTGTAAGAATGTAGGAAAATCGATCATGACTTGTCACGTAAACGTTTGCAAAATTTTTCTACACTTTTTTTACGTTATAATACGTACATTTTTTTTATTATTCGCAAAACGGTTTCGCAACGCCGTATCATGACGTTACAAATTCAATATTCCGATCGATGGAACGCCTTGATTTTTTTTTCGCGATATTGCGAATCGGCGCGTGGTTCTATTATTGTATTATTTCGCATTGTCATCGTTCGGTACGCACAAATCAAAGATTTTCCGGATACTTTTGCCCAAAATAGGGGAAAAACGCCTATTGTGTCGTACGAATTTCGACGTTTCCGATCGCAGTTCCGAGATAGTTGTTTATCGTTATTTGGAATGCAAAGTTGTGGACGCGTTGCAAATTGTAATTTCACTTGCGAGACGGAATCGCCTTTGTGTTAAATCATTTGTCGACTTTCACTCGTCAACGTGGTAATGGTAATAATGATGGTGCGGATGTTGAGCGGTTGCGAAATTTGCCGGTGGTCCCTTAAGCAGTTGTTTGTTTTGAATATTCAATGATTTTTCGTCCATATGATACTCTACGTATGTGTAATCGCTTCGTTTATGAACGAAGCAAAGAATCTTGTTTTGTCTATGAAATTTAACAGTAGGTGGTGTGTAGGCGCATCATTTAATGCATAATTTAACGTCATCTGTCGAATATGACAGTTGATGTGTCTTACTACACAAATATGGAAGGCGTTAAAATTTCTTTGGTACGCTTGATAGTAAAAATATTTAGATATTTTGGCACGTGAACGCAAAAAAGTTCGTCACCACTGTCTCAAAGTACGTTAACTATCGTATTTAACAGAAAATTTAAACTACGTTTGTCAAATCGCTTCTTCATGAAAAAAACAAAGAATCTTGCTTTGTCTATGAAATTTAACAATATATAGTGTTGCTTTTGCGCCATTTAGTATAGTCGCATCATTTAATGTCTTCTATAAAATATGACAGTTGACATGTCTTACGATATACTTATGGACAGCATAAAAATATTCTTGACACGCCTAATATTCAGTAAAAAATATTTAGAAATATTTGTACGTGAACGAAAAAAAGGTTCGACATCACTGTTGTAAAGCACATCAATTGTCATATTTGATAGAAGATGTTAAATAATAAATTTAATTGACAAAGCAAGATTATTTGCTTCGTTCATGGACGAAGCGATTACACAAACGTAGCATAACACGTATAATAGTTTTAAAGTGGTCGATCTTGGTATATTGTAAACATTTGTATAAATTATCAAACTTTTAAATCATTTTAATAGTTCATATTGATCGATTTTCAATTAATATCAAGAACCAATCTTTCAAAATTGACTTTTATAATAGACTATGCAGAATTTATGAATTAAAATATTTAAATTGAATAATGACGTGTTTGAATTCGGTTATATTGTGTAGTATAATAGTTCTTTGAATTATTTGAGAAGTCAATTTCGGTCAAGTCAATAATCTGTGTATTTGAAATTGATTTTTTAATTTATTTTTGGTGTTGATAGATTTTTTTTATATCATTCGATGTGATTTACTGGTTTATCGTTAAATAATTTTTAATATAAATAAATTATCTTTTTATAAGAATAATGAGATTACTCAAAATTGAAAGTAGCATAAGTATATTCTTCCATTTAGTTGTATAAATATTAGACTTCTCAAAACACTAAAATTCCCATTATATTTTTTCATTTACGTGAAAGTATTTTTTTTTAAATTACCCGAATTTGAATCTATTGATATGTAAAATATAAACATTCTTAAAACGTTAAACATTATCATATCGTTATTTAATGGATCACGTACATTAAGATATTTAGAAATTTCCCTCTCTGTATTGATTCATTACATAAATTGATTTTAATTTGATGAAATTACAATATATTGATTTATAAATTAATCAAATATTTTCAATTAATAATTATATCAGGTAATTGAATTCCATTTGATAATAATCGCAATATTACAATTTCAAAGTTTAATCATTTAAACTTGATCGGACTTTAATTATCGGCTGAAATCAGTTTGATAAGATTTTTCGAGACACAGATTAGCAAAAAGAAGTGGGGTATAATGAATTGTTTTGACTTATATTATTTCAATTGTGATAAAATCGATTTAGATTTCATCGTGATCGATCGAATAAAAAACGATCGATTTCACTTTGTATACGTACAATAACAAATATTTCACAAATCAAAAATTTTCTATTGGTTTTGTCAAATGAAAATTTACTTACAAAACAAAATTACATTCTTAGAACAATGAATCATACATCAAAAGTAACTTTGAAATAAAACGAGTTAAGTAACGAGTGAAATCAATATTTGAACTCAAACACAATGAAAAAAACTCATTAAAATCGAGTATCGTTCATACAGAGTAAACATATTTATCTTATTACTTGTAAACGAGCGCAAATAGTCCTTAACCGTTAATTTTTTTATATTTTCAATACTAGAACTTCAGATAAAACGATAGATACTCGAGAAATGTTACAAAGCTCAACAATTCAATAAAAATCGAGTGTTTACGCCACGAAATTCGATATATAAATTCGCACATGTCTATGTGAGAACATTTTCGAATTTTAATTAAATAAAATACTGTGGTTTAAATGGGTTAACGTTAATTTTTATCGATCAACCTTCGCAACATGCGAGGTTATAAACACATCGGACGAATCCTTCACGAAAAACGCACGTGAAGTTCGTCTATAATACGTTTATTACTTTTATTATCTTCACAACTTAAACGTTTAAAGTATTTTATTCATTAAGAAAATTCCCAATACAATTATCTAGAAACTCATTTATTAATCAGTTGTAATCATGGATTTTATCCGAAAAGTTTTCCAAGATTTATAGTTATTTGTTTGATTTTTTTTTACCCAAGTATATTAATAGGACAGATCCGTGAAATGATGGGTTAATAATGACCAGTATTGAGTTCAATCAACATAATTGACACACATTTGTCCAGTATGGACTTGATCATCTTCTGCGGGTCTATTGATACTAAAAAGCCTTTAAAAACCTTTTTAGTGAGATAATTGAAACGTACAATTCAATCTCGTTTGATATATCTATTATAGGGAATTTATATTGTCAGTAAATCTATATTTTTATTATTTATTAGAAACAAAGATTTTCATGTTGAAATACATTTTATCTAACTTCTAATACTTCATAGAAATAAAAATCTAACCCAAATCGGGTTCGGTTTTTCCATACCTGTCTTTATTATGAAGAGCAAAAATACATGATAATACACTTTCGTTATAACATACCCAAATTAACTTTGATAGATTGATTTTCGCTTGAAATTTCATTGCAAAAATAATTGTTGTTAATTTATATTTATTACATAGTCTAAAGATAATTATGGAAATTTTGTATAAATTGTTTTCGTGTTCGATATCGTTTAGGGTCATTCGGAAAGAGTTGGGTTCAAAAAATGAGGGTCAAATTCTGACACGAAGGACGATTCGTAAAATTTATTCGATCGTGCGTAAATTTCAATGCGAATTCTCAAAAATGAAGGCAAAAATCGTGATGTCATTTCTTTATAAATGTTTATACGTCGCTAATCATTATTGTCTAAAGTAAAAGTAACTTTGATTGATCGTTATATAAAACGGATTCGTTAAACACTTTCCACGTTTATGACGCATATTTAGTTCATTGTTGAAATAGAAACTGTTATTTGTTATTAGTTGTTTTCTAAAAATTTTACGAATTCTTCAAATATGTAATATTTCGCATTACTGTTTGAAATACTGCGATAATCGTTTCGCACAACTTGGCGAGAAGAAAAACAATCGACGGACTTTGGATTCCTGTAATGAAAATATACGCGAAAAGAAACCTTCGAGAGGCAAAGTCTTTATTTATAACTTATTTTAAAATAAACGATGCCCCATTATTTATATTATCATTCTCAACATTAACTCGATCAATCAACAAAACACAAACGATTAATTTCACACGTAGTCAATCCGCAAAAAAATTCTTCGAATATTTTCATTGTTATTTTATGCAAATATCCAAATGTTATTGTACGCAAAGAAATTATACGAATCACAACTTGAAATTAAAAAAAAACTGATTTGTATATAATTATTTTGGTGTATCATCGCGGACAATGGAGCCAAATTTTTTGAAGATTAACAAATGGCGATCTTTAATAATCATATTCTCGATTCTGACTGAACTTTTTTCCTCGCTTTGAATACGGGGAATACCATTTCGATAATTCATTTGTGCGATCAAAAGTTTAACACTTACGAATCGTTTTATTGCACAAAAAGTGTCCATAAAAATAAACAAAATCATCATACAAAATGGCGGCGCGTAAACGTGATTTAGGACGTCGTTTGCTAAATTCAATTTATCAAACTTTGTTAAATGGGCGTGAAAAGATTGCGAAATACCACACAATACTTTTCGGGTTCATTCATCGTGTAATTGAACTGAATAAATTAGTAAAAAATCCGATCGATTTCCGCTTCAAGTGAAAATGTAGCACTGATTAGATGAATTATCGCAGCACTCGAAAGGAATTATATTATACTTGTACTTATCAGACACGTTAATAAGATCTATAAATTTGGTCAAGGTATATTTTTGTTCTACTTTTTTCGGATTCGATCTTGATCCGTTGCTTATTTATAACATTTAATTAGAATCAGATCGTCTTATCTTGAAGTGGTCACTTGAAATCCGCATGTTTGCGAAATAGCGATTTTTTTTCACTATGCAACTATCTTGCGTTTATTATATAACATATATAGACTTATATGATTATTGAAATCTTGTTTGAATATTAAAATAATAAACCGAATTCGATTTAGAAAGAACTTCGATTCTATTGAATGATAACTGCCGAATCAAAAATTGCGATATTGAAATATTACAATATTTTGTTTTGAAAATTTTCGTATAATGATACCTTGTATGAAATACCGATAATTGCTTTGTATTACATCTTCGATGTCGGAAATAGTTGTTGCTTATTTGCACGGTCTATTGGCGAAATCTCAATTTGGAGTGGAAAATGTTTGATTTTTTATATAAAATAAATTTAAGTCGTATTTGATTCTATAGACGTAACGATAATTTTATTTAAATACACGTTAAAAAATATCGTAAATTATTGTAGTATGATTTTCAATTTTAAATAATTCGCGAATCATGTGACGAATGGATTAATTTTTACGATAAAATTACGCGGTACTTTTATACGTTATTAAATATTTTTTTAATATTGCGATATTAAAAGTTTTTATTTCCTCTAATTGTAAGTGATTTGATTAAAGCCTATCCATTACTATTATTATGGACACAATAAAAATTGTGATAAAGAACACGTGAATATTAGATACACGTGGCTGAGTTATTCATATCATAATATTTGCACGTTAAAATGACGATCATTGAACGAATCTATTCACGAACAAACCAGTCATCACTGCAAATAATTAAAGTAATTTCTGAAAAAACTATGCTTGAAACATCGATAACGATTTAATGGTAGTTATTGAATAGTTAAAGGTGATTATGGATGTTGTTGGAAAATTGTACAGAATTCTTCGTCATTATCATTCAAAATCAGAAGTTCTCAAAAATTGCGCAGTATTTATTATAACATTATACTTTCTCTCGATCGGAAAATGTTCATTTTTTGTAACCGGAACTAATGCGTATAACAAAAAGTGACTTACAACAGTTTTTATATCATTAAATCATCTGCGCAAGTCTAACGATTTTTTTTTCGCACACTTATTTACACATCGAAATTTTCCAAGTGTAAAACAAACATGTCACCAACACGCTTATTATAGTTAATAAAAAAACATGTAAACACACTCCTTCAAATTTCCATCCAAATATTTGCGGACCGATTTCCAAATCAAAAACGACAATACAAAAACGACCCATTCACATACGTGCAAATTCCTATTAACACTCATTGAATGATATCTCGTTTCCATGCAATTACGTTTTTAGCAATTATGACAATTTTCCATTATCCAAAGGCTTGATTGGGGCTTAATTGCAAGTGAAATATTGCATTTTCATCTCTAAAAAGGCCCATTCTTTGATATGGTTTTGTGGCTGGTTCAATAAACGCGAAATCACGTTTCTCGGGCCCCAATTATTCAATTCAGTCCTTTTCAAAAAAGGACAAGTGTCTCGTGGGGCTATGGCGTTATTGTGTCAAGACAGGATGTTCGAGTTTAATGGTGCAACTTCAGTATAAACGAGATAACGAGATGCTAAATATCTGGCTTTATTGTGGATACGTGTCCGGAGGATGATCGTTGAGTTGAGGTTCGTCCTACTTTGGTCGAGTTTTCAATTGTTTTAATTTTTGAGTGGAAAATGGTTTTCGGAATTGTTCTTAGTCATCGCTTGTTTTGTTGTGAGAAATTTTTGATATTTTACTGGTTTTTTTTTGGTGTTCGTGTCGGAAAATGTGAATATTTGGTATTTCCTCGTTAAATTTGATTGTTTGTATAATGGTTGTTAATTTGGATCGTTAAAATTGGAAATGAGTTTTTCTAAAATAAGAACAGAACGCTTCAAATCGATTTATGATTTGAAATTACCGCTGGTGTTTTTAGTTTAAAGCCTTTGAAGTAGATGTCTCTGCATAAAAAATAATTTTTGGAAAATTATTATAAAATTTTTTTTTTTTAATTTAATACACATGTAATATATATTACTTATTTAATTAAATTATAAAAATAATTTTTAATAAAACGTATCAAATACAAAAAAAATTGTGACATCTATAAATAATCGAAATAGTTTTTTGAAAATTCCGAGAGATGTCATTTATTTTTTTCAGCTATAAAACATTTCATTAATTTTACAAAATGACAAATCGTAACACAACTATAATAAATTCTTAGCCTTTATTCATTAAACTCACAGAAAAATGTTAAAATAGGATGACTATGTTTTTATAGTACAATATAATTTTATTACATAAAAATTACTTACAATTAGATTTTCCCTCAAGACTTGAATTATCATAATACTTGTACATACACTCATATTCAAATTATTGATTCACGTTGTTTATTAACTGGTGAGTTTTTAATTACCATTTGGTCTAATTGTAAGCAGTAAAATTATGTAATGATTCATTACACAGTATAATTTTATTTTTCGAAATTTATTATAATTTTTATTGATAGATAGTTTATAAAATTTACATGCTATAGAATCAATTAATGTTAAATTTTTATAGATCTTAAACAATTTACTAGGTTATCACCAGATTTATATATTATTTGTTTTTTTAGTAAACGACTTTCATCTTTATGCTTTGTATAACTTTCTTACCGGATATTTACATTCAGTTATTTTAAGGCTTTTGAAACAATTTGTGAATGCGAATATTCAGCATTTCATTTTGCTGTAAATTTTTCCTATTTCAAAAATGCATTTCCTGTAAATGATAAAGAGTCATAAGGTTTAAAATAGACGTCATTTGATCATAAAAATTAATGATAAAACGAAAATAAAACCTTTCCGTGGATTTGACTTTATTCCAAATCATAAAAATAATATCTAATCACAGGTTAATAGCCAATATATAGTTTTTTGCGGCAACGAAATTTGCGTCAGTGAAATTTATAGTACATATATAACACACATAATTTTACACGAAGTTTACACAAAGCGCCTACTACCCCTCTACACATGTACAACACCCCCATTCAATGGAAAAACACCACCAAATACCTTGGTGTCTTTTATGACAAACGACTGTCATGGTCGCATCACATCGACAACACTGTCAAAAGGCGAAGAGTGCCAGAGCACGTCTCTTTCCTTTACTAAAGCAAGACTCTACGCTCTCCACCAAAAACAAAATCACACTATACAAAACCCTCCTTCGTCCTATCATGACATATGCCTCTCCATCCTGGGGCTACGCACTCCTTCATCACCGTTCCACAAACAATCTTCAGACTTTTCAGAACGCAACAATTAGGCGCTGTCTCAACTCCAACAAATACGTTTCTGAATCATCGTATACATGTTGACCTGAAAATTCCATCCATCCTAGACTCTATAAAGTCTCAATCCATAAATTTCTTCAATTCCATCCGCAACACAAATAACAGATCCCTATACAAACTTCAGGAACACTACGCGATTAACACAATCCCTCGGCCTCGAAACATTCTGAGCGAATTTCCTTTTGTCCCACCATGATTCTCCCCTGTGAATTCTCTCATATCTTCCTACATCGTAGGATTCCCAGCATCTTATCCTGCATCGTAGGACACCCAGCACAGCATGTGCTCCTACAGATTGTCACATCCTAGTTTTTTTTTTTTTTTTTTTTTTGTCCCTTGTGGCGTCCGTTGTTTCCTTATGTTCCTTCCCATGTGGCAATTGGACTTGGTTCCAGATACCACCAAGCAATGACAACACTACGACACGAAGTTTAGTCATAGTAAAATATAATTAAACGATTAGATGGGTTCTTAGGTACATATTCCAAACTCGCGCTAATGACTAATTTTAAATGGAAACAAGTTAATAGATAAGTAAAACGGTAGGAAATTCTTATGCTTATATTCACTACTCAATAGTAAAATTCTGCAAAAGTATTATAATAATAATAAATATGAATCAATTTCTATCAGTAATTAAATAATTATTTTTTCATCGTTATAATTTAATTTGTAAATACAAAATTTAATAAAAATATCATATTATAATTTGGAATAGAAAAAAAATTGTATTTTACAAATTTATTTTATTTATAATATGGAACTACGTTTAATCGATCTTTTCCCCATTATTTTCAGTATAAATCAAAATAATTTTCGAACGATTTTGAAAATAACAATTATCGTAAAGTCACCTTAACAATTAGTACCTAAGTATATCACATATTTTTATGTACGGGTCATACATTATGGTCAACATTTATAAACATGTGCATTATGCAAACATTTATAGCCTTGTAAAAAATTTTCGATTCTTACTTCAACACGTTATTTATATATATTGACTTGTCTATTACAATGAATTGTAAATTATTCATACAAAATATTTTCTTATTGCACCATCAATTGAAAAATAAAATTATTTCAACAAAGTACACCAAAAATGTTAACTAACATTTATTTTAATTGCATGTTATGATAATAGTTATAAATATTATTTTTTTTTAGAGTTGTACAAGTCAATATTTTATTTTATTCCATTAAAAATTGAAATATTTGATTGAAATTATCATTTTTATCAATAGCCAATACCCGGGTCCCGAAAATATGATCGTGACAAAAATATCAAATATCTGGTTAAATTATTTTATTTGGATAATTCTCTATCGATTGATAAATTATTTTTTGGAATAAGATAAATAATAATAATAATGAACCAAAGTTATCAACTTTACTTCCAGGGTACCACGGTATCCACTTATGTCACTTATAAATAATTTTTCATATATATTTTGATGATGAAATATTAGTCAATTTAGAGCAGAAAAGACAGAATAATAAAAAAATAATTTAATGTACAATATACGTTTTTTGATGTAACGTTGATAACTTTGATTCATTATTATTTTTGTTTTTAAATGATTCCAAAAATGTATACCCTAATCCTCTTTTTACACGGTTCCGAAATAACACGGTTCAAGGAAGATGAACCGATAACTTTTTTTACACAAATTTTTCACTTTAACACGGTATAAAAATAATACAAATATGTATTATTATGCCACAAGGGTAAGATTTGATGCAGGCTACTAATACTGATATAATTATAGTTTTTAAATAAAAAAATTCGATGTTTTTTTATTGATTTTTCACAGCGAAAATTTTTAACATTGCACATTTTTTATAAAGTACTTTTGGATGGAAGTTCTATCCAAATGCAGTGATGGAACCTATCTCAAATTTTTGTATAGTCATACACTATACAATTTTTTTACACGGTTTTTTACTTACACGGTAATCTTTGGAACGTATCCCCCATGTATAAAAAGGATCGGGTATATATCAAACGATAGAGAATTATCCAAATAAAAATAATTAAACCAAATATTTGACATTTTTGTCGAGATCACCTAATACATATTGATGTGAAGTGTGAATTGTCACACTTCCGATATAGATATCCCAAATAATCAACTACATTACAATCAGTTTCATCATAAAAATTACTACCTTTTACTTAATAGTGGGGGTAGCCCATCTCCAATTATAAGGCAACACCGAACTCGTACAATTGGCGCCATTTTTAAACCATCGCATCGCCGCGTGTTGCATTCAGTACACACAGTTCGGCCGTGGAGGACGTACGCGTCGAGAAATCCCGGGACCGAGACCGAGACCGAGAATTCCCGATTAATCGCATTCCCGATGTCTTCTTCTCTGAATGCCTTCGCGTCTCCAGAATACGCCGCCCGTGATATGACGTGACCCGTTTCGGATTATTTATTGTTTTTTGTTATTGTCGATCGGGAAGGGTCTCGTTTTTGTTATTGTTGAATCTCGGGTGGAGCTTGCTGTGATATTAAAGTAGTTTTTAGTGGTAGATTCGAATTTTTTTTTTCACGATGAGGGCTCAGGGGAGGGCTCGGAATGGTCATGTGCTTGTTTGGGAGCAGCAGGGACTTGAAAATTATGCTGAGAAGGAACATGGTGATTATTATAATATTGTAGTTTTGTATTGTTTAATAGTTGTTTTTTTTGTATTTGTTGTTCGAAGGGTGGAATTTTTATGTTTGAGTCGTTATGTATGCATGTTATAAGTCCGCGCGATTCTAAGAATTATTTATAGTTTTTAATTAGTATTTGAACTTTGTATTGAATTGAAAAATATATTTTTTACAGGATTAATCGATTCGTTAATTTTATTAATTTTTTTAACGGTTCAATCGATCAATTTTTCCAATATACAGTCCTCAACTTACGACGATTCTCACTTATAACCGAAATTATATTGTAAATATTTTTCTTGATTAACTATTTTTTTTTTTACTATATCATAAACTTCTGTCACTTACAAATCAATACTTTGAATAAAATATATGGACTCATGATCAAACTATTGTATTAAAAATTGAAATTTTCATATAAATAAAATTGATTTGATTTTTTTATATGATTTTTTTTTTTTTATTGATTTTTTGTTTCTGAACTTATAACTAAAGTTCAGAAACGTATTCGACGTAACTCGAGGAATATCCAAATGCCCAAATTAAAAAAAATCAATTAAAATCAATCATTACACAATGTTTTATATGTCAAATGAGAATTTCAATACAAATCTACACCTTGACTCGATTCGCCCGCATTTTTGCATTATTGACGTCGTTGCGCATTTGCAATAATAAACTACACAATGCACCGGTCATTGGACAATTCGCAATCGATCTATAAAAAGAAATAATTAAACACTCGATCCATACATCCGTTGCGATGCACAAATTATTTTCGGTGCCGTACAAGTGCCAAAAAATCGCATCGAAGCTTAACTTTCGCACGTTCGACAATGTCATAAAAAAGAACGGTTATTCGAATGCATTTTTCGGGGAAACGAGGTATTTCGGCTAGTAAATGGTAAATTGGTGTTTCTTAGAAGTTCACAGGTAAAAGGAATTCTTCGGGGATGGTTTCTATTATCGTCGGTGTTGTTTTTTTGCTTGTTTCACTTTGAATTATCTTTCGAATTTCGTCGGTTCGTTGGAGCGCTTTGTGGGGATTTGGCGGGAGTTTTTCGCGCCAAAATAAGTTTTCAGACGTTAAACGTTAATTAAACACATAAATAATAAAGGTTTTACGCATATTTATCTAGTAGGCTGCTGTGTCAGTGTGGTGGGTGATATAAAAAAAAAACTACGTATGCGAAATATTTTCAGGCTCTTTTTATCTAAAAAGACGTTACGTTTTTCGTATATTTTTTGTCGATCTGGTATTCTATTTATAAAAGTTCATCTCGGGCTCACCTTTGTTTAAATTTTACCTTTTTTTTTATTGTGTTTACGATTTTATCTTTTTTCGTTACGGTTCAATCCGAATGACGAAAATAAGCAAAGATTGCTTGAATTTTTGTCATAGGAAAATATAATAATAATCGACGTTTTGACCTACCGAAAATGATTTTTTACGTAATACTTCTTGTGAAAAATTTTCAATCAAAATCGTTATTTACAAAGTTCAACAATGGAGTGATTCAATTTTGACTACTATTCCGGATACGATCGATATCTAATAATCGAGACTTTAACCATATTCATCAAAATTTTAGATAAAGGTATTCGAGATATGATTCACATGTGTTTTTCCAATGTGTAAACATAAAAAATTATACTACTCAGCTTTCAATCAGACATCACTTGGCGCCGTTAACATCAACAATTTATTTTTCAAAGAAATATAATATATTACACAATACAACATCAAGATTGCACCATTTACAATACGAACACAATAGCACTCAATACGATAATTTGTTTTGAATAAAATGCAATTTATGCACACTCAGGTCGACCCTTGAACATTTTCACGTTTTCCACAAACGGACCAATCACGAACGCGTATTTTTCGACCGATAAAATTTCGTAGTATTTGATTGGTAAGCGTTTTTGTTCGAAAATTCAATTTGAACGGCGGTTTATTTGTAATAAACTTGTGGTTTTTCTTCCGGATATTCGATACATTGGTTTTGTAATGTTTCAACGTTTTTGTGTAGTTGATTGTGACATCGGTTAGATAAAATTCGTTCCGTATATTATAGATTATATTTTATTTATTACATAATGCAGTTAAGTTTCGATGGAATTATCGGTTTAACCAGAAGATACGAATTCGTTTACCGTAAGGTCGTTATGTGACCCAATTCGACAAGTTTACAATGTCAATTTAAACATTTGTTCAAACATCGATTCCTAATTTTTTTTTCCGAATAGTTCTTCCAACCTTGTTCGGTTTAAGGTGTGTTAATGTTTTCTAAATAAGAGGCCGTTTTCTTTTTTTGAGTTGTTTTTACCTGCTCGACAATTACCGTGTATTTACATGCACTTACTTACCTGCAGGTCGTTTGTTCTCGTTGAACGGTCAAATCTATTGTTAGTTTGAAGAACGTAAACAAATCTGATTCTAACAATAAATCGATTTTCTCAACAATGTTTGCATTTTGGCTCTTCGTATATTTCCTGATCGAGATTGAGAACAAATCATATCTTTGCCAAAAGTCTAATGATTTACATTTAAATGCAATCTATTTTTTAGATTTGAATCAATCTGATAAACTTTTTTGAATTACTAAAGAAAATTAAAAAACTGCGTACATTGATATAATAATTTTCCAATGTCTAATTTTTTACCTAGTATAATCTTGAATCATCATATCAAAGTCCATTATACATTCATGTGAAAAAAAAATGAGCGATTCCTAGAATATTTCATAATAGACGATCATTATCAAACACACGTGACAATAAATAGCAAAGTCATAATAATTTACTAGGCAATGACGTTTAGATGCTAATCTAATGAAAACGACACATTAACTTGTCAAAAACTATGAAAAATTCTAGATGTAAATGCACTCGTGACAATTTGCATATTTTCCGAATGCAAATAGTAAAATAACACCTGACAAGTGCCATTTTGTTAAAAACGCATCAATTTTTTCGACTATGTTGACTCTAAATAAGACATTGTTTAACAATGTGTTTCCGAATTTGCATATTTCATAATCTGCATTTCGAAATGTATGCATATTCGAATCCGATCGAAGAATTTTAAAGGTTTTTTCGGAATAAATTGAAGCATTGGTTCAAATGCAAATTGACCGTCATCGTTTCGGATGTCCGATTTGAAAATCGAGTCATTGATTTTCCGAAATCGTTCACTGTGACGAAAATAATGACCGTTCGAATTTTTTTGTAATGATTATTAGTCGTTATTATCGTTGACAGTTTCCGCTCGTTTCGTTGTTATTTAGTTCTAGTTCATAATAAGATAATTTGAATTTTGTTGTTGTTTTTTAATCAATGCAACTCGTAAATATTGATAATATGAAATCAGATCCGGATGCACTTTTTTCCGAACGAATTTTTTGCTAAAATTAAAATTTACGTTTCAAATTTCCAACGACCCAAAGAAAATAGACTTAAGGTCTATTTCCAATTAGCCAATTTACCTTGCTCCACTTAATTTCGATCTATTTTAGCGATTCATACATTTTAATATTTTCAAAATGAAACACATATATAATTAACTGCGACACATCCGATCTTTTCCTAAAATATTCATCGATTATTCAACGCCAAGTGTTACCGGATCTATGTGTCAAGTTCAATGTTTGATTTTCCGTTTCATTCAATATGTAATTGTTCGATTATTTCAATGTAGCGTGTATCGTGTACATAATCTAATAACAGGACATTGTTGCACAATTGTAAAGTGTGTAAATACTCTCTTATCTTTTGTATGCGGCGTCGATTCCATTGATCTTGTGGAGATGGGATTCTAAACTTTTTTTGAATTATGTAATCGTTGTAATATTGTTTTGATTGCGAAATAATTGTCAGAACTAAGCCAATTGTATCAGCTGCCAAAATTCTGAACAAGGACAATGTCTCGGACTTAATTGTTAAATATCAAATAGGAAAAACGCATGGAAATTAAAATTTTTGTTGTATATGTTGTTGTGGTTGCATTTCGGTTAACTTCAGGGAAAAACGCATTCAATATACGATTTTTATATAATTTAACATGTGGGTAACATTTCATGATATTCTGAATCCATTTTTATAATTACAGTCGATTACTTCATTGTTAAAAAAATATATGTATAAGGAAAATTCTCAGTTTTAGAACATTAAAACATTCCGTTGAGGTTTTGACAAATTTCTAAAAATGGCGTTTCGCAATTTCACAAATAATTATCCGATGAAAATTCTTAAGCTTTTCGCGTGCCAAATTGTCGCTTGAAATTTTGGCAAAAAAACATCCTTTGATCGATTTTTCATGAATTTTTCATCGTATCCGACTTGCGTAAAAGAAAGTGACGTGCAAGACACACATAAAACGAAAATAATATATTTAAAAATGGGCCACACATTGCGTCAATCCCCATTCTTTTACCGAAACACTTTAAAACCGCCTTTCAACAATGCGCTCATGTATAAATATTTTACTGAAATTTAACACTTGTATTCAATATTCGAATTCGCGGAATTCGTTAAATTTGATTTCATCAGATAATTTGTAACGTTTTTTATATTCAATTTATACGAATGAATGGAACTCGTTTGCGATTTCAATTAACATATTCATTTGTGGAAATCTTACGTACAAGGAAAATCGTTCAAACATTTCCTAGAACTTTTCGCGATAAGCAATTCCAGCGCAGACTTATATTCGACAGTTTTCCTGAAATTTTCTCACTTGACGTCATCCGGTGTCTATTTACATCTTCCCAGCTGAAATATTGCAATTCGATTAAATTCACTCGAGTTGACTATCGCTTTTACATTTTTTTGCACACGATGCAATAATAATCAAGTTTCACTTTATTGCTTTTTATGATTGCGAAATTGCGTCGAGTTTAACAATAAGTGTCGGATTTCATTCACATGATTCATACGTGGACATTTTTTAAAAATAATTATCTATGCATTTTTTTCGTATAATATAACTAACCTTTGATAGTAAAATGTATTGGGACTATGTAACTATTCATATGCAATGGAATATTTTTAGTTTTTTTTTGTTATCGTTTACAATTATCAGTGAACCACGTTTACAACGAGTGACTGATTTACATATATAAGTCGTGTTTCAATTTATTTTTAATATAATATCGATATTCAGATCATATCGGAAATTCATTTCATAACCATCAAAAGGATTATATTTTCATTGAAAAGTTACTTGTATTTTTTTTTAATGATATTGTTATGTAATTCGTATTTAACTAGTATTTAAAAGGGCAAAAATGTCGTAAAGATAATATTTTTACTACCTATGTTGAAATTTTACAACGTTTTTACGCAATCACAATCGTATTAAATTCATTGATATTTTTTTTTTTCAATGAAAACATACATTTTCACGCGTCTGTCACGTTAAGACGACATTGTATCGTGTCGTTTTTAATTATGTATGTGAAATTATATTGATGAATCCACTAAAAACGAGGTTTGCCTAAATAATAAATCGCTTATCATTGTTTTCTGAGCTTTATGACCAGTTGATTCTGTTTACATAAAACATCATGAATATGGAATGGAAAAATTTCGAATTCAAGTGCACTTGTGATTTATTATACACATTTGGAAAAGTATGTAACATTGTCATAAAATAAACTCTCAGAGGACGTACCTCATGAGCTGAATATAAAATTTACTTTGTTCTAAATATAATATATAAATTTTAATCAATTTTTGTTTGGACACAAACTATTTACATATTTAACATTTGCATAAACCCATACAAATCTTGTCAAATACAAAATGCAACATTTGAAGAAGCCTTCGCAATTTTTTCGATTCAAAACTGCAGATATTAAGCGGTCGTGATACGAACGTGATCCTGTCTCTTAAACGAGAGTAAACTGTTTTTATGGGGCCATAATCCGATAACGTTTTGTGTTTTGTATACTTTTCACTTTGGATTGTCAACATAAATTAAAGCACTTCCAAGATGTCCATCATCAGTCACATTTCGACGTCGTCATGTGCGACACTTCAAGGGAAGACAAGCAGTCCATTTATAGCGTGGGGCGGAAGCTCCGGCGAAAAATCCGCGAAGGTATTTCTATCTAGAAAAAGCTATTTTTTGCGTATTTGTGATTTTTAGCGTAATTATAATTCGCCACGTGTACAGCAGGTGGAATTGTAGATTGCGTAATGCGGAATTTGCTCTGGCCGCCGGCCAGTGTACGTCATTTTAATTTTTCCTGCTGGACGTTAACCCTTCATTCGTCGGAGAATTTAGTCATTTAAATGTTTGTTAATACAGGCACACTAGCCCGACTTATATAGCTGAAAACATAAAGTACAGTAAGTTAAGATGCGAGCGATATTACTCAAACGACGCCATTGCATCGCTTGCGTTACCTCTCCTCTCCATCTAACTATAGTACTTTATGGTTTTAGCTTACTAGCCGGACTAATACGTATGTAACCATCCTATGTTCATTCAAAGACTGACTCTTGATAAAACTGATTTTCGAATTCGAATTTTTCATAAAACCGGCTGAAATCGGTTTTTTTAGAATGTAAAATTCTAACTCTTAACTCCAACTAAAACCGATTGTTGAATATAGAAAATTTAGCCAAAATAAATTCGATTTTAAAAAACCGACTTTTTGGAACCGACAATTCCTACTGTTTATCTTTTCAATCAAGGTTTTGTCGTGTTTTTTTTTATGTCGAGCGTGAACACTCAAAGTTGCTAACAATTGTCAGGGCAAAGTACCCAGAAGTACTGTCCGGTAAACAGTAGAATTTGCACATTTTCGCTAAAAATGTCCAACAGTTTCGTTTAACATCAGCGCGTTAAAATATTTTCATATAAATTCAAAACTTCCTAAAAATAATCTAACAAATCCGAACACCGCAATATAATTTATTGGATCATTTAAAACGGTATTCGATGATTAACTTCCTTCCATCTCACATTTCATTCGAGATCAAAAGGAAATTCTTCGAGCCCACCACACCAAGAATCCACCCCATCATAGGTTAAATATAAACGATAATTCCGAATGCACTTGGTGCTAAATTTAGTACCGGACGCCATAATACAAATCACACTTCCTCGCTTCGAAAGCGAGCATTTCTTTTTCCAAATTTAGACGCTCCCGGCTTTTCGACGACTGTATCGACGACTTTGCCCGGATACTTTTGGGTTTGTTTGTTTTTTTAATTCCAAACAAACGACGCGAGTTTGCCGCCAGATTTGACGCGAGCACGTGACTTTTGATGTCAGCTCGTGTCATGACCACGTGCACGTATGGGTCGTTCGATTACGTTCCGCTTATATTGCATTATTGATTGTGGTATGAATGGAAATTGGTTTTGTATCTTTGTGGCACATGTGCTTTGTATTATCGGTGTTTGAAATTATGTATGGGGAAAATGTTGTTCTTTTATCGTAGTGTGCAATTTGAATGGTGTTTGTTGCTAGACAGGGTTTTTCAATGGTATCGTATGTGTAATGAGTATAAAAGGGATTTATAAATATGAAAAAAATAGTCATAGTGAAAACTATGTATGTATGTCTATAAAGATGAAAAATTGAAAAATAAGGATAAATTAAGTTGAAAAAAATAAAAAATTGGATATTATCACTAAAATAATTACCATTAACATAAAGATCAAAACATTCCAATAACATGGTGCCAATACTACCTATTTATTTAAAGTTATATATTTTTCAAATAGTCACCCTACATTTACTGACCGTATCATTTATCGCTGAAATGTAATGATCGGTGAGGATTATTTTAAAAACCATTTGAATTCTATATAATTAACTTTAGAGCTCCAAAAGCTCTTAATAGAATTTTGTTTCAAATTTTCATTGGACTATATGTCCATAAAATCATGAGATGAAAATTTGCAAAAGGTGGACAAATTAATTAGAAAAAAAAAATTAGGATATTATCAATAAAATGATTAATGTTAACATCGAAACATTTTCATGACATAGAGAATAAACAGCAGTAGTGATCCATGCACCTATAGTTGACCATCTCTCAAAAAAAAAACGTAAAAATTAAGGTTTTCATGGACGATAATCCATTGAAAAGGGTTCGATAGATAAACTGCTTATCAAAACCTATCTATCGCACCATTTCCAAAAGATTATCATCTTTAAAAACCTTTATTTTTATGTTTTTCCGAAAGATGATCAACTACAGGTATATGGTCAACTACTGGTATATGGTCCACTACTGTCGTTACCCTGGTAACAATATTATCTACATATGGTCATCCTATGGTCCAGTAAGTGGATATGATGTATCATTTGTCGCTAAACTTCAACGATCAATAAAAAATTATTATACAAAACCATATAATCGACTTCAGTCCAATCTTCAACAACCCTTGACACAATTTTCTTTTGATTTTTCAGGATTCTTCGGCGCGAGGCATTTCGTCACCTTCATGCTGTTTTTGGGGATGGCGAACGCGTACATAATGAGGACCAACATGTCGGTAGCCATCGTGGCCATGGTGAACCATACGGCGATCGAAGAAGACAACGGACCTGTAACCTACGAATGCGAAGGGACCAACAACCAAACGACAGACGTGAGTCTTGTTTTTCCCTAGTAAATGTGCGTGTGTGTGTGCTTTTTTTAATCTTCAGCTAGACTTTCGTCACGCCGCATATTTCAGCTGCATTCCCGCCACGTTAGTCGTCGTCACGTTTGTTGACTTTCGTCTCGTTTCCTTATCTGCATATCGCATTACAACATTGTGAGTTTAACCTCTCGACGGTATCCATGTTCAAATATGCTTTGTATTGTAATACAAATAGTCGGGATTCCGGCAGATCGATTATGCGAATTTTCTCTCCTTTTGTAACACTGAAAAGATTTTTTTTAATGGCGTATCCAAATGCAACGTTCGGTTTGATGATTATCGTTATCTGGAAAATCTCTCGTATCGATAACTTTTTTAAGAATATCGCTATAAAAATATAATAGTATTACGAAAATATATCTCACGGAATATTTCTCTCAAAGGAATATTCCTCTCCGTAATTTGAAAAAAAAGTATAAACAACTTTATTTGAAAAAATATAACATTCATGTATTTCCAGCATAAAATATTTAAATAAAAATTATTAAAAAATAGCTTCAAATTTAAGTATAATTATGAATGAAATATAGACTTTTTGAAAATTAAATACTTGTGATCATTTTATCTTCAAAAGCATATTGATATATGTATGTATATTAACATACTTGAAATTATATAACGCTTTCACAAAATCCATTAAACTCCCTTAGGTTTAACCTTAGAACGATATCTATATATCTTTTCCAATTTATGGAGGAGAATATTTTTTTGAGAGGAATATTCTTTTGAAGGAAATATCCTGGGAGACATATTTTCGTGAGTTTATTCTTCCAGATAGAGATATTTGTAAGAATGTTCTAGATTTGAAGGGTTTTTCAGATAGTAATAATCATTGAATCGTAATGTTCATTGAAGAGTAAGGCTTCTCCAATATTGAAACTGTAAACTTTTCCTTACTTAAAGAAAAATAAATATTGTAAAAATTACTATTTAACTTTTAAGATGTAAATAATCAAACTAAAGCTTTTAATTAATTTATACCGACTGAATAATGTTTTATATGGTGTTATAATATTTTTATTGAATGATTACTTTAATTATTTTATAAATATACAGATGAATGTTTTAACGAATTATTAATTCAGTCGTGGAAAATTGTGTTTCAGCTTAATATGCTGTCAATATTTCACCAAACAAATCATAGCCCAAAAAGGGCCAAGTGCGAGTTTCTTGGATGTTTGAGATGTAAGTATTTATGAATGTGCAAAGAAAGATGTGCATCAAATATTATTTGTATGAGGTTCAAAGGAAGAGACTTATTTTTTCTTATTGATCACTAAGTGACATGTGATGGTCAATTACAACTTTTCTTGCAGACTTGTATGAATCTGCATAAGCATTATAATTGGAATCTGTGAAGTCAAAATGAATTGGCATTTTTAGAAAATTTAAAATAAATAAAGTTTTAAAACTATAAAAAATAAGCATTATTAAAATTTAATTGAAAAGCTTTAGTTTGAATACAATTTTTGTCAAATTGTTTTTTATATAATTTAAGAAATATTTTAATAATCAAGTTTTCTTCATTTTTTTTCATTACAGATTGATGAACCCCAAGGCAAATATCCATGGAATTCGGTTGTACAAGGATATATTCTATCATCTTTTTTCTATGGCTACGTCATTACTCAAATTCCATTTGGAATCTTAGCAAAGAAATATGGTGCTAGATACTTCTTAGGTGTTGGTATGCTAATTAATTCTGTCTTCGGCCTTCTTGTGCCTATAGCTGCTGACCACGGATTAGGGTGGCTCATAGGTGTTCGCTTTATTCAAGGCTTAGGAGAGGTAAAATATGAAAAAATATTTTGTTTAAATTACAAAAAAACTTATCATAATTTACTAATTAATCGTTTTTTTTTTTTCAGGGACCAATTGTACCTTGTACTCATGCACTTTTGGCTAAATGGATACCACCGAATGAAAGGAGTAGAATGGGAGCAGCCGTATATGCTGGTGAGTTATTAATTCTGTTGATTTTAATTTTAATATCGAATATTTTGAATTCTTATAAATAATTATTCTAATTTTATAGGCGCTCAATTTGGTACGGTAATATCTATGCCATTGTCGGGTCTTTTATCGAGTAGTTCTGCCGGTTGGCCATCTATTTTCTATGTATTCGGTGTTATTGGAGCAGTTTGGTGTGTATTTTTCTTAATATTCGTATTTGAGGATCCAGAGTCTCATCCCAGAATTAGTGACGGTGAAAGAAAATATATTATTAGCAATCTGTGGGGAGCTGCTGGTTCTAGTGTAAGATATCACATTAGCAATAAATTTAATATTTTTGACTGTTTTAAATTTAATTAAAATTAATAATTGCAGTCTCCACCTGTACCATGGATGTCCTTTTTAAAATCGATGCCGTTTTGGGCAATTATGTTAGCTCATATGGGTCAAAATTACGGTTATGAAACCCTTATGACAGAACTACCGACCTTCATGAAACAAATTCTCCACTTTTCTATCAAAAGTGTAAGTTGAACAAACAAAATTTATATAAACTACCATATATTCAACAAATTACAATAATTTCCAAATATTACAGAACGGTCTCGTCTCAGCTTTACCGTACCTCGCTATGTGGATATTCTCGATATTCATTTCATTTATCGCAGATTGGATGCTGTCTTCACATAGGTTTAATCATACTCAAGTCAGAAAAATTATCAACAGTATTGGTAATTATTTTCGATTTTTTTTAGTTCTCAATTATTTTATTTTTATTGGATTCATTCATATTATATTCAAAATAAAGGTCAATATGGTCCCGCGATTGGGCTGATTGCCGCTTCTTACACTGGATGCAATCCTACAGCTACAGTAGCATTCTTGACAATCGGTGTCGGTTTGAATGGTGGTATCTATTCCGGTTTCAAAGTCAATCATTTGGATGTATCTCCTCGTTTTGCTGGTATTTTAATGTCGTTCACCAATTGTTTGGCAAATCTCACCGGTCTTTTGGCACCTATGGCTGCTGGATATATCGTCAATGATAACGTAAATAAATTTTCATTAAAAAAAATTAACTATTGACCTGTAATTTATATTAATTTTAACTTATTGTACATTATAGCATACACAAGCACAATGGCGTATAGTATTCTTTGTTGCTGCCGGAATATACATATTCTGTGGCACATTTTATAATATATTCGGTTCTGGTGAAAGGCAAGCATGGGACAATCCAGAAAACGATGCTGCAAACGCATTGAAAGCTGAAATGAAGAAAAACAAAAAGAAGGAAAAAGCAAATGGCACAAACGTCAGTACAATTAATGGGGATGCCCATACCAATAATACGTCTTCGAATGGAATCACGGCAATAGAATCACGCCATTAAAAACAAATGTTAGTAGTTATATGGATTATTTATATTTTTTAGTTGACACTTTATTTATTTAATTATTGTAAATAAGTTTTATCTAGCAATAAGTAGTATTAAAATAATTTAGTATTTGACAACAATATTATTTTTACATGAAAATGAAAAATATTCTATTTCAATCTGCAATTGTTATACTCAAAAATAAAGTATTCTGAATTATATAATTGAAACATGGATTATGAATGTTTTAATTTTTTTTGGATATCATCATTCCAGTTGTAATTTTTAAAACATATTTTATTATAATTAAGTTAAGCTATTGTGACTGTGTATTTGTTGATAAATTATTTGTCTTCCAGAAAAAAAAAAGGTAATCATATCGAAATCGGCAATTGAGTGAAAATTTAAAATGTACAATTTTTATTTAATTTGACCTATGTAGCTATCATGTGTTTGAAAATTGTAAATAAATAGCTAATCTTATTTTGTGATTATAAACATAAATATTTATTTATTATTGGAATACAAAAAAAACTAGAGGAAAAAGAAAGGAGAAAAAAAATCTGATTTTAAAATAAAATAATAGTTTTATTTTTCTTATTGTGATCATAATTTTTTTTATATAAATCGCACGATACAGATATTCTTTCAGTCTTTATAAAATTCAAGATGCACAGCGGGCAGGCCTGCAGTGTTTTTTAGAAGTAATGTTGAAAAATTTCAACCCTTTTTCCTGTGCGGGCGCAGGAAATTTAGTCACACCTCAACCATGGTGTGAAATGTTGGTAATTTCCATGCATTTGGAGACACTGGTCACACTCCAATTACTGCATGTGTAATTACTTATTGAATTATTTCTGTGATAAATAAAGACGTCTGGAAAAAAGTGTGTTTTACTTAATTTTCACTCTTTTCCCCATAAAAAATAACACTCGAGCTGACCATTAATATATTTAATAAGCAAAAACAATACAAAATGATCAATGATTAACAAATTATTAACTATTAAAGTCGTATGAATTGTACAAAGAAAATAAGCCTGTGCCTGTTTTACATGGCTGACCAAGCATAAGACAACTGGATGGCGATTGTAACATATCTGGTTTGCCTTTGATAGCAGCATCTTTCAAAAATGTAACAGAAGATTCAAAAGACATTTGCTGGAGAGGGGAAGTAGACGATTCCATGCCTTTTCTACTCATTGGTTCGAATTGGCCATTAAACGTCATGTAGTCTGCAATAAGTGACAAATGCCGGCGGTCAACCTTGATTCCGTAGACATCGAACACATTTTGAACTTCCTTAACTATTACATTACACGCTGCTTCGATGCCATAAGTTTTCGAAATAGCATGTATATCATTTGAGTAAAGCCTATTTAAATCCAGAATATTGTCATATTTAAACATTTCGTTAATATTGATCCCTTCGGTTTTTAAAATGTATTCACTCTTAGTATTTGGGTATATGATGGCCCTTTTGATCTTCGGTGTTTCTTTGATAACACATCCAGCAGCTAAATGTCTAAGAATGGCAGTCATATCGATGTTGCACAGTGTTAACGGTAAAGAAAATGTTAATTTGCACCAACGACTTTTATCATTATCATACGTATAATTTGTTGCTTGTTTATGTTCTTTGACAACGCTAAACGAACGATCATCTGGTTTTACATCATCTTCGAAACCCTCATCGTCGTCATTATTTTGAATAGTATTTTCGACGTCGGAAGGTTCTTCTTCTTCAGATTCGGGATCATCGTATTCTTGACGCTCGGTATGACGTTTTCGACTTCTAGCCTGTAAATATTTAAATTATAGATAAAATTAATATTAGTTTACTTTTGGAAAAACAATAAAATTTATTTTAAAATACCTGAGTATTGTCATCATCATCATTTCCTTGTTCTTCATCAGAACTTTCTATTTCTTCATTAAACACACCTTTAACTTGAGTATTATTAATTTCTGTGTCGTCTTCATCGTCATTAGTGTTTCCTTTTTTGTTTTCATTATTGGATTGGATTAGTGAATCTACCTTCATTTTTCCAGCCTTGGTTATACTTCTGAACATGCGTGTAAAGAAATGTTTTTCCATATAACTCAAAATTTGTTGTGGTTTTAAGCTGCACATATTCTTATACATATTGCGTGGAAGAAAATGAAAAACTAAATCATAAGAAACAGCTTTTTCTGGATATACTATAAGTTTAGACTGAACATCAATTTTGTGTAACACATTTTCTAATGTTACTTTACATAAATGCCGTTGCAGACGTTCTGCACACTTTATGTAATTTGGGTTCTCGGTGAGCAAAGGTATGTCCATATTCGGAGTTTTTATATTAGCAGATGCCATCATTAAAATTTCTCGCAAACGTGGAATACCGAGGGTGACGTTCATATCACCTCTACCAGCAAAGTGGAACGTGTTCAGTGTCATTTGAGTTGAAGGTTCTCCGATAGATTGCGCTGCGAGTAATCCAACTGGTTCTCCAGGAACAACTAAAGATTCCATCGCTTTCATAGACATAACATCACGAAAATCAGTATCATCAGAAACAAAATCAATATTGACAACTTTTGAGATATTCCTGGTTTTCAAATAGTTCTCAACTAAATTTGCTAATTTTTCATTAATAGATCCAAAATTGTAATCAGGTCTGTATATTGAAACAGCAGGATCAGGAGACTTCTTACCAAATTTGTCTATGTAACTTTGTTTAATTCCTGGTTCACAAGAATTCCATGCTTCGATCAAACTGCATGTTTCAGCACTTCGTCCAAAATAATTTCCACTTGGTTCAGTAGAAATACCGAGTTTGAAAATATTACAAAATTGTAAGAATGCACTATTTCTTCTAGGATGGTCTTTGAATTTCTTATTCCATTTTTTAATCGTTTTAATGTGTTTTTCTATTTTTTTTACGTCAGTTCCTTCTTTTAAAATTTTCACATTGTTTTTATTCATCATTGAATTAACGTTCAAATCTAAGAACTTCAAATGCTTTTGGCTAAAGAATTGACTTTTACAAACATCCATTCCATCTTCTCCGTATGCAAATTGTACGATACTATCGTCTGAATCTCGTACAGTCATGTCATATTTTACGGAAATTCCTTCTAGATGTTTTATTAAACATCTTTGTAAATATCCCGATTTGCTAGTTTTGACAGCGGTATCAATCAACCCTTCTCTACCAGCCATACAATGGAAAAAAAATTCTTGCGGTTGAATACCTGTCATGAACCTGCCGTCTATAAAACCTCCAGCACGCGGTGATGTTTCGAACGGTGGAAAACTGGGTAAGGATCTACCCGATACCATTAAAGGTGGTCTTTTACCTTCTAATTCGATTTGTCCTAACAAACAAGAAATTTGCATAGTATTTACGGTTGATCCTTTAGCACCTGACTGTACCATTAACTGCAAATTGTTCATTGGAAATTGCATTAATAAGCCAGCAGGCAAACAAGTCTTATTTATATCATTGGTAAAGCTGTCTAAAGTGGTTTTATATTTTCTGTCTAATATTGCTCTGAATTTACTATCTTTGCTAAATGCCGATTCCAACGCTTCTTGTAATTCTTCAATTTCAACACTAGGATCTAATCCGACTGCTTCAGCAGCAGCTGCATGTCCAGCTAAACGAGATCTATGTACAATATCTGTTCGAACTTCGTCTGCTTTTGGAACAACCAAAATATCTTTAACACCAAGAGTAAAACCTTCCCATTGTAAATAGTAAGTAAACAACTTTGCAAATGAACTGAGCAAAGTACTTGAATAATATCCACCAAATAATTCATAGAAACTATGCACTAAGCCAAACGGAGTAGCTCCAAAATGAGATTTATCCAAGACTCCACAAAGAAGTTGACCTTTCAGTATAATAACTTCACTTTCGGACATCGTATTAGGATTAGAGAATATATGGTGGGACTGTCTCGGAGGTGCAGTTTGCCATGCTTTTGTATTTATTTTTGCAGTACTGAATAATGTGATAGGTGCTTTTTCTTCAGGAGTGATGTTTATAATTAACGTAGATATAACTTGTTTTCCAGACCACAGAGTTTTAGGTTTCAAAATGGTCGGTGGTAAAAGTTTGATTTTTTTGGGTAAATGGGATAAACATTGATAAATGAGTTGTTGATAATCGGCCTTATCGAAAAACTTTCCTCTGATTGTCAAGGCGACTCCTGATATCACATGATCTTGAATCAGACCGCTCAAAGGAGTTCCATCTTTAGGAACAAGAAACTGATTATTCACATTCATTATATTATAACCTTCACTACGAGCTATTTCGTTTTGTGGGAAATGTGCATTCATTTCGTCACCATCAAAATCAGCGTTGTAAGATTTACAATTTGCATAATGCAACCTCAGAGTTTTTTCTCCTTTCAACACTCTCGCTCGGTGAGCCATTATACTAGGTTTGTGTAGAGTAGGTTGACGATTAAGTAATAAAATATCTCCGTTTATTAAATGTCTATGGACAGTTTTAACACCAGAAATCTTGCTTTCATCTGGCGTAAGCAACCTCATAGCTAAACTTTCTCGTTTTTTTTGACTTAACGGATTGATACTTAAAACTTTTCCATCTTCGCTCTCAATCGTTACAGCTCCCGGATGTTTGTTAGGTCCATTAATCACCATTTTCCTCAATTCGTCAACGTTCCAAGAAGTAACAGGAACCGGATAAGTTAATTTCATGGCAAATGCTTCGGGTATCCCGATTTCTCCAATACTTAAATTAGGATCAGGTGTGATAACCGATCTTGCAGCAAAATTAACTCTTTTGCCCATCATGTGTAAGCGAATTACACCTTCCTTTTTTTCAATTATTTGTTTCAAGCCTTGTTCTCCTTTCAATATGTCATCACTACTGAAAATTTTATCAACATCCAGTTGAAGTTGTATCCAAGCATTATGGAATTTTTCCAAAGTGGTAGCGCCCATAGCAGATTGTACTATAACTTTGGCCTCATCAGTTAACACGGTTTCGATACAGCTATTATTTGCCATCTCCGCTTGCATCACTTGGGTTATGGCTTGGATAACAAAACCAGTTTTCAACACGGATTTATACCCTTGTGTTTGAGGGTGTTCGATCATTTGGTCTTTTAACATATTGCACGGCCTTACAACTGGAGGTGGCACAGCTAATATATCAAAGAAAAATATATCAGTTGGTGAATCAATTTTGATTGATCTCAAAACTGGTACAATATGTTCAATAATATCTTTGTCATTTTCCCATAATTGCCTCAAATGATTTCTAGACATATCTGGCATAAGCGTGGTTACTTTTTTAGTTAATTTGTTATTTTCTGTAGTATATATCGAATATGTCAATTTATTATTGACTTTGGAAATTTTGTTTAGCATTTGTTGACAATATAAACAAGTTTTATTCTTTATACTCTTCAGAGCTTCGCCAACAAATCTATCGTGTATTTTATAAGAATTTTTATTACAAAATACTTTCAAATGGGGATTGTTTTCTTTCAAAAGTTCAATATATTTTTGTAACAGCTTATTCTCAGATATGTTCTCAGGATTTAATTTAACTAAGTCAGCCATAATAAAATCGACATCTAATGCATCCGTTAAATAACCACCGTCAATCAATTTAAGCTTCAAACCAAGTACAAATTTAAAGCTGACACTAAGTTGAAATCTGTTACAATTTAAACAAGTGTGACTCAAAAGCGTGTTTACAATTTGATGAAACAACGGATTGATTACCAACATAGGAAGTTCAATATGTCCAAAATGACCAGGACAGGTCGATATGTTTCTAAAGCAAGTACCACATGGATCAGCTTTAGAATTTCCGGGCCCAAAAATTGGATCATACAGACCGCCTTTAAGTGGATGTCCTAAAGAATCGAATGTCAAAGGTGTGGATATTTTAGACACACTCAATTTTTTAATCTCCTCAGAACTGAATATAGAAAAATGAATGCTTGAAGGGTCCACGAGTTTAGTCTTGATCTCGGTAGCCATTTTGACGTTTCGCTTTATCGCGATCACGTGTAATACAAATCTGTAAAGTAATACAAGTCTTCGAAAATGATGAAATAATATTATTTGAATAAATAATCAAGATGACGAACCTTTTATTTCATGTGAGGTTGTATCCAGTTTCACCTTCGTAAATTTATAAACACAACTCACAACTGTCACTAACATGCCAAAAACACGCCGCAATAAGAATGACACCTAACCTCACATGTGTCATATGTCAAACATAACAGAAAATACAACATCCTTGGTCTCAATGTGTACATTTTGAAATTGATTATATTTAAATCAAATATAATATGTTGGGACTCATCAATGAATATAAAAATACAAAAAGAGCGATTAAATAATGAAGAAAAAAAATTATAATATGTACACAGCGGGCGACCATTGTTTCTGGAATACAATCCGGGACATTTGTCGGAGGAGGGGGGGGGGTAATTTTACAATAATATTTTTAAAAATTACACAGTTATGCATGGGTAAAATATACTGAAATTGAATTATGATTTCTTATTGATTTCGAGGTGTAAATTAACGGAAACATAATAAAAAAATCCATCATGTACGGTTTTTTTTAGAAATTGTAATAAATGTTATTTAAACACTAACAAGCTGCTATTATAAAAATTCTTACTTTCGGTATCTACTTTACTTGAGGGTAGTTATCAAAAACATGTAGTAAAATGTGAATCAATGTCATTTTAAATATCATTTACCACTTGAACGTGATAAAATAAACGTAGTTCGTTTGTCCGTGAAAGAGTAGTTAACTTTTCAAAATGGCCTCAAATTCGAGAAATTGTACGAATTCACTACAGTACTTTTGTCATATTTGTGGCGAATTCATCACGAAGAAACAACCGAGGAATATAACAAGATTTGTGAAAAACGTCTATTGTGCTCATTTTGATATTATTATCAAATGAGGACATGTCATGGACCTTCCAATCAAGTGTGTTCTACTATAATAGCATGGAAGAACTGTGTCAGTAGTTTTATTTTATATTAGGCAATTTGGGGGTGCCGAATTCGAATGTGGTATTTGTTTTTTTTTTATCATGTAAAGTTTTCTAGATATAAGAAATATCAAAATAAGCATAATAGACGTTTTTCACAAATCTTGTTAATAATTTTTCGAACTTGAAGCCATTTTAAAAAGTAAACTATTCTCTCTCCGACAAAAAAACTACGTTTATCACGTTCAAGTAGTAAATGATATTAAATGAAATTGATTCACATTTTACTAAATACATGTGTTTGATAACTACCTTCAAATCAAGTAGATACCGAAAATAAGAATTTTTATAATAGCAGCTTATTATTTGGATACAAAAAACAAATTTGGGTTTAAAAATACAATATTTGAAATCAAAGAATAAATATTTGGACACTTATAAATGTAATACAGAGGGAATTTTATAATAAATATATTGGAATTTCAATTATCAATTGTCTGTTGGAACGGAGAAAAGTGAAAATGGTGAATTCGTAAAATCAGGTGATACTGAAAATGGCATAATGCGAATAAGTGGATATTATAGGTATGTGTCACTAGATAGAAATAAAGAATACATATATTCGATATACTGCCGACGAAAGAGTTTTCTAGAAACGTGCAACGTTTTCTATTGATAAAAGCTTGAAAAAAATGCATACTTTCTTAATGAGCAATATAATCGTATTATTTTTAAGTATTAGCTATCGTTCTCCTGTGCTTTTTCTTTTTTTTTCGTTAAATAAAACATATAACATACGTATTGCAAATTTCGACCTTTGATCTTTCGATAACCAGAATTCAGCCAATAATATCCATAATTTCATCCCAACCACGATATTCAAAACAGAAGATATAAAACAAAGCGATGAAACTCCAATAGCAGTTTATAATAATAACTTCAGACTCGACGGTTACCTGAAGTTGTTAGATTTTACTTCTAAATATTAGTGGAAATTCATATCACTGAAACTGAAACTTTTAACAAAAATACTACTCCTGTTCATCAAATCAGCTGGAAATATGAAAACGGTATATAATTAGCAATTATATTGTTTGGTTGCTTTCACAGAGATACATTGTAATTTATTTCGTTTGATTACATGTTATATTCATAGTTATTGTTTCTACCTTTAATGTGCGTATTTGTTGTTGCGAGAAAAAGTACGAAAATCTCAATTGAACGCGCAGGATCGAATAGGTATGTCTTTTTCCGAAAAATAATTAAAAAAAAAATGCAAACTTTACTGTATGTATATAATATTAAAATTAGAGAATAAATAATTTGATACCTAGAAATATAATGAATGTTATAATAAATATATTTAAATTTCAGTTATTATTTGTCTGATGGAACGTTGAAAACAGAAAATGGCGAATTCATAAAATCGGACGATGCTGAAGATAGCACATTACGAATGAAAGGATTACATACTTATGAGTCACCTAATAACAAAGATCAAGTTATTGAATATACTGCCGACGAAAAAGGTTTTGCGGATTATTCTTTCTCTACTCCACCTTTTATAAAACGTAAACCAGGATTATCCATTATAGAGAAAGAACACATCAGTCCTTCGCCTGCGAACTTTAATAAAAAATCACCATTTACAAAACTGAAAAGTTCACCGAAAATAAAATCGAGTCACGACTTATGGCGCCCGAACATAACGCGCAACGACAAAAGGGGACCGACAAAAGAAGCCCTGGACATATTATAAATATACGATATAAACAAATATAAATACAGCACTAAAAATAAAAATGCATGGAGTCGAATTAGAATGATTACATAGCGAAATTGACCCAACCTTTCGAAATAATTTCTCAATTTTCTAACCCAACCTAATCGAATCTATCACTCGGTGTTGAATATTCTCATTAAGAAAATGATCAAACCTTTCGAAATAATTTCTTGCTTCTCTAACCCAACATATCCGAACCTATCGTTCGATGTAGAATATATTCAAAACGAAATTGACCTACTATACAAATCCATCGCTAGGTGTTGAATATTTTCATTCGAATTGGACCTAAACTTCCGAAATAATGTCTTGATTTTCAACCCAACCTATTCAAATCCATCGTTCGATGTGGAATATTTTCATTCGAATTGGACCTGCACTTCTGAAATAATGTCTCGATTTTCAACCCCACCTATCCGAATCCATAGCTCGGTGTTGAATATTTTCATTCGAATTTGACCCAACCTTCCTAATTTCCTCGAAATAATTTCCTCGTTTCTGCCGAAACCTAACCCAACTATACAACATCCTTGGTCTCAATGTGTACATTTTGACATTGATTATATTTAAATCAAATATAATATGCTGGGACTCATTAATGAATATAAAAATACAAAAAGAGCGAATAAATAATGAAAAAAAAACGATAATACATGGAGGGTGACCATTGTTTCTGGAATGTATTCCAGAAAAATGTCCCAGACTGTAGTCCGCGACATTTGTCGGGGAGGAGGGGGGGTAAATTTACAAAAATTATTTTTAATGAAACAAATACAATAAAAAAATTATTTAATAATAACATATATATTAATTTAATTGGTTTTATGAGTATTTTGTGACAAAATGAATTTTTGAAGGTCTTCATCACAGTTTTCTATTAGCTGCTAGAAGTCCTCGCAAGTATTGTATTTAAAAATATACTTTGTTATAACCATTGCCTTCAAAGTGTCAATATTCAATTGCGATTTTAATCTGCTGTTTACATATTATAATATTAAGAAATGATTGAAAAAAATCTTTCTGTAACCGCATTCGAAAAAAAGCTATTTTATCTTTTTTGTAAGAAATTATTTAAGCTATAAATTTACCTCACAATATTTTTCTATAAAAGTGATAGTTAAAACGAGATATTCGCGAAATATCGTTTTTGGTGACCTTTGACCCCACGTAAAATTTTTCGCTGACCTCAAATCGATACCAACTTTTGATATTCTGTTTTTAACCCTGATATCAAACTTTATACCAAAATTCAGCGTTGCTGTGATTTTAAGGGAGCACATATCTTTATTTCATGGACTGACCCGGCCATTGTTTGTGCGACTTTCGGTTTCGTTTTTGTATCCTAGTTTTTTAAATTGGTTAGATATCTGCATGTTTGATATATCAATCAAAAGGGATTTAAACAGAGATGTTTTTAATAACGTTTTAAATCTATGAGCTTCGTTTTTCTTAAAACAAGAAATTTCAAAAAAACGCTAGTTTCTCTTTACTTTGACAAGTTTTTTATAACTAATCATGTATTTTTTATAGTTTTGAGTTGATTTAGATGTTTGTATTCATATTTATGGATTAATTATACAATAAACAAACAAAATAATAAGATTTTTGTACCATGTTACCTTTCATTTGAAAATTATTAGTGGGGAAGAGCGAGATTTTTGATTTTTTTCTCAAAAATCGAAAAAATAACAATAACTCGAAAACTATAATACTTTGGACTAAGGTATATTTACTTTAAAATATTCCAAATTACATGACCTAACTCCCATTTAAGACTTTGCACAGGTCCACCTAACACCCTGTATAATCAACGTGCAAAGTAATTGTAAGTCACGCCAGAAAAAAAGAAAAATTATATTAAATGAGGATGGACCATTAACCACTATTTATCAATGTAACATCCATTCGAGTAATGAAAATGTGTGAAATAGTATTTGTGACATGTTTTCTTACTCACAATCAATATCAGTTGCCATATTTTAGTATTAGGTACAGTGACGGCTCGTTCATAGATGCTGCGGTGCTGCAGCACCCCCAGAAAAAATTCTGAAAAATTGCATTTAAATGTATGTCCGAATGAATCTAAAATTCTAAAATTCTAACTAAAATTCTAAAACTGCCCCTTTCACACAAATTTCATCTTCGCAATAACTCATACAATTAAAAAAATGATATAAGTAAATAATAAAAAATACATGTATACTTTTTAAAACTCTCGAAATGTTCGTACATCCGTTTTGACATAACAGCACACGGAATTTTTTGTCGGAAATGTGTGATTTTCCCGTCAACCCTATTGCATGTACGTGTTCGTTACAGATTGATTATATCGGTTTGCAAATTTAAAAGTGAAAAAACGACATTTGAAATATGTGTGTATGCGTGGTGGTATGGTTGTATTTGTGTGTACACGAATAAATAAATATAAATTTAAATAAAAAATACCGTAACTCGGAATTTTTTTCGGTAATACCGGTGTTACCAAAAGTAGGTACTTTTGGAATCCCTAATAGCAGTCAATAACACAAGGTAAGTTCTAGTATTCTCTTCTTCAGTTCAAGACTAAATTCAAGTATTTATCTTTCATTTCGTATCATCAACTAAAAGTCAGGATATTATAAACCATATTGCTTGTGACAGTTTTATTCAATTTGTCGCAACAAGTTCTATTAATCAAAATACACATATTTTATGTACTTTTGAAATAAATAATGTTATCACATTATTTCAATACACAAACTATTAGATCATCCATATTCGTATTATTCCATTATTTATCATATTTTTATTTATATATATGTATATGTTTTCTCTCCCAGTAATAATAACAAAAAATACAATATTTGAAATCAAAGAATAAATAGTTGGACACCTATAAATGTAACATAGAGGGAATTTCATAACACATATGTATATTGGAATTTCAATTATCAATTGTCTGGTGGAACGGAAAAAAGTGAAAATGGTGAATTCGTAAAATCAGGTGATACTGAAAATTACATAATATAATGCAAATGAGTGGATATTATAGCTGTGTCGCCGGATAGAGATAAACAATATATTCGATATACTGTTGACGAAAGAGGTTTCTAGCAACGTGCAACGTGTTCTATTGAAAAAAGCTTGAAAAAAAACGCATACTTTCATAATGAGAAATATGATCGTATTATTTCAATGTTTAAAGTATTAGCTATCGTGCTACTGAATTGCTAATTGTACTTGTTGTAATTGTTTTTCGTTAAATAAAACATATAACATACGTATCGCAAATATCGACCTTCGATCTTCGATAATCAGAAATCAGCCAATAATATCCATAATTTCATCCCAACCACGATATTCAAAACAGAAGATATAAAACCAAACGATGAAACTCCAACAGCAGTTTATAATAGTTTCGGACTCGACGGTTGTCTGAAGTTGTTAGATTCTACTTCTAAATATTAGTGAAATTCATATTGCTGAAACTGAAACTTTTAACAAAAATATTACTCCCATTCATCAAATCAGCTGGAAATATGAAAACGGTATATAATTAGCAATCATATTCAGTGTCGTAGCAAGCCATTGGTAATTGGGCAAACGCCAAGGGCGCGTGACTTTTGGGGCGCCAAAGTCGCCCTCCGTTTTTTTTAAGTGATTAATTTTAAACAATTTAGATGTTTTCCACGGGAAAAAATTTTTGGGGTCCGAATAATTTTGAGAAGTGCCGAATATCGAAAAAAATCTTTCCGAATGTTAGCGTGAAATAATTTCGCGTGAAGCTAACTTCACGCAAAATTATTCATCAAACAACGATAGGTTGGGTTAGGCTTGGTAACAAATTCGCAAAGATATTTCCAAATGTTGGGTTCATTCACGCGAATTTATTCATCAAACAACGATAGGTTGGGTTACGCTTGGTGAGAAATTTGCGAAAATTGCGGAAAGTTGGGCTACATTAATGCGTTGAGCTTTTTTTAAGGAAAAATTTTTTTGGGGTTCGAACACGATCGAATAGTGACGAATAATTTTTCATTTGAAAATTATGAAATTAAAAAATTATTTTTGACCAGCTTCCCTATGGAAAAAAAAATTTTCCAGCTCCCCCTTGGAAAAAAGGGGGCATCAAATTTTATATTTGCCAAGGGCGCCAAAAAAATTGCTACGGCTCTGATCATATTGTTTGGCTGCATTCACAGATGTGTAATTTATTTCGTTTGATTACATGTTATATTTATAGTTATTGTTTCTACCTTTAATGTACGTATTTGTTGTTGCGAGAGAAAGTACGAAAATCATCGATAATGATTTCTCAATTGAACCCACAGGATCAAATAGGTATGTTTTTTTCTGAATAATAATAATAATGATTAAAAAAAATAATGTATATGTTACAGCCAAAGCATCAAGCCCGTTAATAAGAAACGAAATAAAAAAGTATTTTTTACATTTTAGATATTTAGATACAGAGAGTTGAGTATAATAAATGATGAACATAATAATAATAATAATAATAATAATAATAATAATAATAATAATAAAGTATTTCTTCGTAGCTATATTATGATGTATCGAACGTCTTCTAGACGTCAGTAGCGTTTTACGTGTTGTCAACTGTCAATAACGAAACTTACTCATCTGTCAAATCACTTATTATACGATTTGTCTAATCGATGTCAGCGATTCGGTGCATTCTCTCGTTAATATATGCTATCTCTAGAGATAGCGTATGCGGAATCTCGTATCATGCGCTTTCTCTAAAACGTGAAGCGCGCGTATACATTCTCCAAACAATGTATGTATAATATTAACGCCGATGAACGCTCTGACTGTAACATATATAATATTAAAAATTAGAGAATAAATAATTTGATACCAAGAAATATAGTGAATTTTATAATAAATATATTTGAATTTCAGTTATTATTTGCCTGATGGAACGTTGAAAACAGAGAATGGCGAATTCTTAAAATCGGACGATGCTGAAAATGGCACATTACGAATTAAAGAGTTATATACTTACGAGTCACCTAATAATAAAGATCAAATTGTTGATTATACTTCCGACGAAGAAGGTTTCGTGGCTAAATATTACTCTTCCTCCACTCCACCTCCTCCAAAACGTAATCCAGGATCCGGCAAACCTAAATTGACAAAACAAATCCATCCTTCTCTTGTGAACTTTAATCGACCTGCACCAATTACAAAACAGTCCAATTCACCGATCAAAATAAAATCTCATAACTAGAAAAGAAAAAAAAACAATTTACAATTTTTATTTGAATTGTTATGTTTCCTTTGATTGACGTAGTGACTTATATTATAAAACGAGCGGTAGGCCCGATAACTCCGGTGTCGAATGTGACTCGACATCAGTTTGTTTCCCGCAACTCTGATGTCGAGTCATACTCGACATTTTTTTTTTCAACTATATCAATATTACATAATTTCCATTTTTGAAAAGCGTAAAAATATATAATTGAAAAAAGTTTCGCCGGTTTCGAATCCCTGGCGCGCATAGACACGATTCCCTTCGCAGATTAAAAATCGTAAAATATTTGTGGAGCCTAGTATCAATTCCTCCCAAATCCGTTTTGGTAAATTTTTGGCAAACAACGAAAAACTTCTTATTTATTCACCATCGGTTTTAACTATGACTTTTATTTTTTAAATTATTCTTTGGATTGTTTGGAGCAAATTGGCATGTATATTTTCATGCGAATTTCAATACACTACGCAAAAAAAGGGAAATAAATATATAGATAGGAGATATTGATTCTAAGGATCAGGATATTCCAGCGATTTGGCTGCCTTTTCCTGGTTAAATTCTTAACTGGTTCCTCCTGTTGGATCCTGTCTTCGTCCATTTTAAATCGTCAGAAACAAAAACAACGTGACTCTGACTTCACTCTGACGACGGCCAACAAACTACTAAACGGTCGCAGTTTTGAATGCTGCGTTCCTATTGGTGGATTCGACCGGTTGATCTGGCTGATTGCGCGTGCGTGAGGATTTGGGAGATATTGGTCTTAAAATGTTAAAAATCTACCAAATTCCGAAGGATATGGTAGATTTTTATATGAAAGAATTGTTCATTTCAATTGATACTATATATCTGCATTAAAATCTCAACTTTGAAAAAAAAGTGGATTTGGGAGGAATTGATACTGGGTCACACATTTGTCATCTTCCGACGGCTATTTAATGATAATCACCTGAAAATAAATAACACCAAAATACAACTTCAATTCCGATAATTATATTTTGATAAATAAAACTCCTGAAAATTTTCCTCGTAACGTTTGTGAGGGATTTTTAAATGACAAGTTTTTATTGCATATAATAATGCTTTATAAAAAAAAAATCGTGTCTGTTCCCCAGTTGATTGGTATATCTTAAATTCGTTCTTTCTTTTTTAATAGAGAAATCGTAATCGTAATCGTAATTCGTTCTTTCTTTTTGAATGGTTGTTTGCAATTTGTATATTTAATTCGTCTTCTATCGTCAGCGACGCAATTTCAGGCAGATCGTTATCAGAATTAACATATCTTCATTGTCTTTAGTGACTTCGATATTTTTACTGTATTCAATAGAAAAAAGACGTTCTAATAAATTTTCTCCATATTTCAAATACATTTTTTGAAGAAATTCTCAAAATTTTTTTCATTGGCAACAGTCAGGCTTTTGTAAAAAAATCATATTATTTCGAAATCATTTAAACATACTATTTCGAAATTTTTCGCGGATTATGTTCCACGCTCGATGTTATAGGGTCTTGTGTGCCAGTGTCGTTTATACTTTTGTCGTTTGTTCAAATATCATGTGTTCTTTTTGGTTACCGTTTCATTGTCAGATTTTTTGTATGAGTATGGTCGATTTTGTGAAAAAAAAAATCATACAAACAGAGTAATCAATTTATAAATATCTCGAAAAGCAATATTTAAACAAATGGGTAAAATAAAACACACATTTAATAGTCAAGAAATATTCTTTATTTATTTATATTCACTTTAAACAGCAGTTTTGAATGAAGAAGTTCTGAAAATACATATTTATAAATTAATATTATCACAATGAGATGGTAAAAAATTAATTAACATTTATTTTAAGCATTGCATAAAATCAATAAACGAAACCATAGAACGAACTTAAGTAATAAGCATCCTTGAAATCCATTATCCAAAAATTAATATAATTTTGAGAATTTTGGTCAATTTGCAACAATCTGCTGTTGAAAGTGAAATATTTCATACGAAGCTAAATAGTCAATCTAAAAATTCTATACATATTATTAGTAATATTAAAGATAACACTCAGAAATTTCAGTGTTGTCTTAACCTGTACATTAGAATTAAACGCTGCACTTTGAAAAAAACAAAACTGTATATAGGTTTCTAAAAACCGACAAAAATATTATAAACTTACGTCTAAAGTGATGAACAGTGAAAATCGTGATGATATTTGATTCAATTGTAATTGCCACAAACTGTATAAGGAATAAAGATTTAGTATTATATATTTCTAGATATATAGTTAAAATTCGTGGGAGTTCAATATTAGACATTGAGGAATTCACTACGTAAGATTCAATAAAATCTACAAAGATAGCCCAGTATGTAGAGAATTTCACTGTTTATGAAGATTTTGTTAATTTGAGATTTTAAAGCTTGCACGAAAAAAAAAAACACACAAACTTTTATTATAATGTCGAGAAGCTATTCAGTCCCACGTTAAATGTCATTTTCGAGTAATTTGATCAAAAGGCTTCTATTGTGAAAATAATAATGAAAAACTATGCAATGCATTTAATGTAACAATTTCATAAAAATCCTAAACATGACAAGAAAATGGTGCTGTTTCATATTGCGAAATTCAAATTATTACGTAATGCTTGACACAATTTCTATGACGAATATCATAACTGCATTTATCATTTGGATATTCCCATATTGGAAAATCGACTCGGAATAAAACTATACGTGTATAGAAGTATTTCATTGTCGATTTCCAATCAGTGGGAATTATTCCGAAATGCATTTACTCTAAAAATTTAACATATATCTTACAGGTACAGAATACTCTCAGATTTATATATCTATGTATATTTTAAACAAAACACAGACATTGCTTTGAGACGAAAATAACACGTATGAAAGAAATTTCAATTGAATATTCAAAATGCAAATTAAATGATTAAAACTCTAGAATATGTACAACAGGTTTTAGATATATTTAGACCAAATTATTTCAAGATAAGAAAATTAAAACATATACTTCTATTAAGTTTTTGGCACAAATTTTAAATGCTATACAAATATGACCGCTTTTGAAATCAAAATTAATTATTTGACGAGTTCAAAGTAAAATCTATTTCATATGGACACAATATTTGTGTTAAATGAAAACAAAATGAGTTTGATTGTCAAGGAAATAAGACTAAAAATAAATCAAATAGCAAATTATCGTGAACCAGTTATACAATAATATATAATACATATATTTTTTTCTAAATTTATGGAATACGTCAATGTGAAGATATAATTTTAAAACTTTAATATATACTATATATAATAAAACAGATTTTTAGAAATATTAAATATTTCATTTATTAAATTGGTAGTAATTATCTTAAAAATAGAAGAGATATGAAAAACTATCATGTATAATATTTATATAGAAAAGGCAGTTGATATTATAAATTTACAATAAGTTTTAACACTAAACTGATTAAAAGTTGTAGTCTCTTTACACATAGCTAATAAAGTGATGTTCAAAATTTTCAATAGTTGTTAACGGGATATAAAGGAGTCAAATACATTGGTAAATAGAATTTGTAACAACACTCAAACAAAATGTGGATTCAAATATTCGGGGACGGTAGAATAATTTTGATTTATACTTCAATAATATATTTATTTACTCAAAACAAAATAATTACAATATGTTTTCCGGGTCGGAAAATGAAACGAGATTAATAATGAGCTTTTGTCGAATGGACGATTCCATTTTACAATAAATAGTTTCTCAATGAATAAATTTAAATATTAAAAAATATTGGAATGTAAAGTTGATATGCCTTTGAGGCTACAAATTCTATATTTCACATAATAAACACAATTCATAAAATGCTATTTAAATATACAAGATTCAAAATATCTTCAGCTTATGAAACTATTTCACACATCCAATATTTTAATTAAATTGAATAGTGAAACTTCAAAAAACTTTCGACACATTATGAGATTCTAATAGCTACAGCATTATTTATATAATAAATGTATGTGTAATATAATATTATATCATAATAAAATCTTAATCTAAATGAATCGCCACTTTATAAATCTTTAATAAGGCTATAAATGTATTGAAAAAATTGCCAATTGGCAACGAAGGAAAAGAACACCGATAAGACATATTTGATGAAAAGATAGTAACACTTAAAAATGCAAATTAGTAAATGCTTATCATTTAGTATGTGGATTGAATGATCACAAGCAAAGGAATTCATTTGTAAATTGGTGTTAAATCGCTTTTTTTTTCAGTAGTTGAATCGTTAACAAATATGATATCTATTACTACCAAAATATATCAATAGTGATAAATTTCTTAAAATATTGTAAGAACATGCAATTGTAGTTAAAATTATAAAAGCATTGAAACAAAAATCGGGATTGTATAATTTATTATAGTGAATGTGTTTGTGATTTAAAAGTTGAATGTCGAATTCAAATAGTTGTAAGTACAAAACACATCAGATTTTGTGATCGAAAAGTGATTTTTATAGAAATGCATAAAAACTAATGTGAAATGTAATTTAAGAAAAAATATTACTTATTAAAGCACAAACTAAGTACTGGATGTGAAATAGCAAAATTAAAACAAAAAAACAAACAATGAATAAATTTTTTTTATGAAATAAAAAAAAACATATAATAAAAAAATGGATTCATAAGTTAAAATATTATGTAATATTAAAATTGGCACATAAATAAATAAGAAATACAAATGAGAACTGATCGATTTTCTAAAATCTAATAAAAACGGAATGTATTATGTTTCTAGAAGGATGAAAATTAAACAAAAGCCAAGTATATCGTTAAGAAATTCTCGAAGGAAGACATCGTTATGATTTTTTTTTTCTCAACGCAGTACACCTAAAAATATCGATCACAAGAACATACTCTTTGGGTACAAATGAATGAAACTTCTTGAAATTTTACACATTGCCTATTTTGACTTTTAAAATTTTGGTGCAATATATAAAATACAATAGTAATATCAATTAGTAATCAGCATTATATCAGAATTTCGAAAATAAAGTTACAATACATCGAATTGAATGTGTAAATGCAAAATTGTATACATATGTACTATGTCATAGATTTCTAAACTCACTTTATTACAATACAAAATTATTTTCAATTTTAGATTGAGTATTAAAAATTTCAGTTAAAATTTACAATTTAAAATATTCATTTTTATTATTCACTTTACTTTTATAGATGATTTTCATTTAGTCATTATTTATTTTACAATTTACGATAACCTAAAATTATTAAATTTTTCTACATGAGGAAATTTAATTTGCAAATAGATTGATAAATTATCTTTTTCAATAAAAATGAATTATATTCAGAGAGCATATTTTGTCTGTGTGCATTGAAAACAATGAATATTTTTGTCATGAGAAATAATATCGATAGTCAGATTGATTAGATATCATATTAAAATATGATCCATATGGAAAACAATGAGATCTAATTATGATAAAATTATATTTTTACACATATACAAATGTGTGTAATAAATTTTACAATCAACATGACCATTTAGAAAAATTTAGTGCAAATATTAACAATTACAAGAATAAGATCAGATAGAAAAATAGATTAAAGTAGCAAGTTTTTTGTATACAATTTAATATAATTAATCAGTTAAATAGCTGAGTTATAAAAATTAATCACATAGTCAAGTACATTAATTTGAAATCTATTTTGAACTTTTTTGCCATTAGTTCTATGTTAAAATGATAATTGTCAAGTCTGATATCATTTTACATACAAAGAAGATCGTACATAAACAATTTTTTGTAAATTTAAAATTGTTCATGACTAATATATCAATGAGAAAGATGAAACAATTAAAAACAGGAAAATTTCATGGTAAACTTTATACATGTTGAATATATTCCGGATTGAGGAAGGAGAAACCCATAAATTCGGTTTGATCAAGATTCATCATGAACAACTTATCAGTTGGAGTTAAGTCTGTCTTCTCACTTGTAAATTGTTTGTCAAAGTTACTAACATCTTTACGGTGTTTCTGAAAAACAAAAGTAAAACAATTAATCATAGAAAAGCAAAATAAAATAAACCTTGAACATACAATTTTGGGTTTAAATGGCGGTTGAACTTCGCGACTTTCAATACGTTCCCAATCTATGCGACGGAAAAAGGCATGTCCACGAACATCTTCTTCTCCTCTTGGTCCACAACCCAGTCGTTTGACAGGATTTTTAGTTAATAACTAAAAAAACAAAAGTTCATAAGATCAAGAATCCAAATTATATCAAATTATAATTTAAAAAAAAAATACTTACGCCTTTGCAAACTTCTTTAGCTTCCTTGCTTAATGTTTTAGGATAACTTACGTTATGATCAGTTATAGCTGCAAACAATTCTTCTTCATCTTCACCATCGAATGGTGGCTGACCAACAAGCATTTCATATAATAATACCCCATATGCCCACCAATCGACTGACCGACCATAAGGTTGATATAAAATAATCTGTAAAAATAGTAAAATTTAAAAATATGTGTCATAGATTTTTATTATGTTAAAAAAATAAATAAACAATACTTCTGGAGCAATGTAATCTGGTGTTCCGCAAAAAGTCTTGGTTGTTTTATCTCCAGAAATACCTTCCTTACACATACCGAAATCGGCTATTTTGATGTGACCATCTTGATCAAGCAATACGTTATCCAATTTAAGATCACGATACACTATACCTCGAGAATGGAGATAAAATAAACCAATAGCTATTTCACTAGCATAAAAACTGAAACAAGAAAATATTAAAATTATTGCAAAAGTAAAAAAAAATTATGTTGACACGTTTCAAAAAAGTGCTTACACTGCAACGGGTTCCTTGAATTTTCCACACTGTTGTATTTGGAACATCAAATCTCCTCCATTCACATATTCCATGACGAAATACAAGCGATCCTAAAAAAAACAATCGAAATATTACGGATGAAAAGAAAAGAGGTTTACTGAAAGAGGTTTTATTTTCGAGATTTACCATTGTCTGAAAACAGGAATGAAGCTGCACGAGGAACGGTGGCTTTGCAGAAAGCGCCAACACGCGTTTTTCAACCATAGTACATTCGACATCGTCATCCTGAATAATGATGTCTTTTTTGAGAATCTTGATGGCGTACAGTTCGTCGGTGCCCTTTCTTTCGGCCAGCATGACCTGAAAAGCACAATTCAAAGTTTCAGCATAGAATTCAGCAAACAATGAATAACGGCAATGAGTAAAACTGACTTTTCCGAAAGAACCCTTGCCGAGCACCATGAGGAAGTTGAAATCGGAAGCTCTTATAATATCCTTGTTGGCCATATTGTGTGGTACGTCTTTGTCAGCACCGACATTGGCCCTCTTGCTGATTGAGGTCTTGCGCATCTGCGTTTTCAGTTGGGCCAAATCTGTGCCTTCATCCGGCACTGGGACGTTGTAGAAATCGCCTTCTTCTTGAGTTAACAGTTTGAACCAACCATCAGCTGGAGCCTGAACGTATATGAACAGCATATAAATAACAATAAATTAGAAAAATACATAAAATACAAGAACAAAAACAAACCTTGATGATTTCTGAGATGCCGAACGAAAGGGACCCCATGAAGTCGTTTCGAGAAGTACGATCCCAGTCCCATACTTCGATGAGTAATCGTCGATCTTTGTCTTCCGGTTTCAATTCGCTGAAATGATCAAATATTAATTGTTTAAATCGTCTTCAGCATTAAAAAAAAAAACTATAAAATTTGTCTATAAATACGTACAAAGCCAAAGTTTCGTTCCATACTGGATTTAGCGAGCTCTTGATGGTCTTCGTTTTCTTCTTGACGTTTTCCGAGTCCGGTATAAGCTTCAATTTTACATAAGGATCCGATAATCCGTTGGGATCCATCGGTATTAAGTTTCTGCCTTGTCGTACTATAAAATCATACACGTATTAAACTCTAAGTACCTCGTAAAGTGACATGCAACACGAGCTTACATAAAAGTTTCCAATATCACATATAATTTATATAAAAACAAATTAAAAGAGTTTCGAATCAATTATCAGGAAATAAGATACATTTTAATCTGAACGCGCCTTTACATAAACCTGCAGTCACAATAAAAAAATACTGTTTATAATATGAACACGCCTTTATATAAAACTACAGTCATAATGAAAAATAAACGACCGTTTTGAATACGAACGCGCCTTTACATAAAGCTACAGTCACAACGAAAAAGAAACGATCATTCTGAATATGAACGCGCCTTTAGACAAAGCCACGGTCACAACGAAAAAACACTGTTTATAATATAAACACGCTTTTACATAAAGTTAGTCACAACGAAAAAAAAAGATCACTCTGAATACGAACACGCCTTTAGACAAAACCACGGTCACGACTAAAAATTATCACTTACAATATGAACGCGTCTTTATATAAAGCTACAGTCACAAAGAAAAAAAAAACGACCGCTCCGAATACGAACGCGCCTTTATATAAAGCTACAGTCACAACGAAAAAAACGACTGCTTCGAATACGAACGCGCCTTTACATAAAGCCACGGTCACAAATGAAAAATGGCCTAAACATAGTCCAAAACGACCATACCGTCGACGGTGAGCTTGTTGCCGATGCACGTGATGGTCAGCTGGATCCTTCCTCGTCTCTCGGTGTGGTCGCATCCGCACAGATTCGGCACCGACTCCTCGCAACGTTTGTGCACGTTCATGTCGCATGCTGCCGATTTCGTCGATTCGGCAAATTTGTCGGGGCACGGTCAGACGATTGGCCGTCGGGCGACGAGATGCAAACACATTGGATCAATGATAAATAGGTTGTTTGCTTTGTTGGTGTCGATTTCGTATCGTTGCGAAATTCGCTAATGTATTTTTCTTAATATTTCAAATTTATATATATTTTTTTAATTTTTCAATTTGGAGGGATTATTATAATACAGTAACGAATTTTTTACGATAAAAAATCGATTTATTTTGAAAACTTTCACTCGGTAGATGCTGATCATACTCTCATTCATATTTGTAAAATATTTGATAGAATCATACAAATTATCTTTTCAATTTTAATATTGAATTATCATTATTTTTAAAATATTATATTGTATATCTGAAAGAACAAAAAATAATTAAATTCATAGTATATAATTGATCAAAATAACTCAAGCACACACATCTTTCGTACACAAAACAAAAATCAACACGAACTCGCATAAAATTTTCATGAAAATCTCCCGCAGGCAAATTTCGCATAAACGGGGGAATAATTGTTTTCCCGATTTTCCCGCGAAATAATTTAAGATTTAATACACAGCCAGCGAACCCCCCCCTGATAAAACGTGTTATTTTTTCCAAAGCTTTAATATTCGGAAGACGATTGCTCGCAACGAACGGTGTTGTTTATCCGTTGTTGCTGAGGGAATTTTCCACAAATTTTCCCGCAAGAGTATAAATATGCCCCCCCGAGCATAAATTATCGTATTATGCGAAGGCTGTTAAGCGAATAACACACATAAAAGTTTATTTTACGAGCATCGTTTTCTTTGTTTTGTGAGCGCGGCGAATGTTCACGGTATCGTCGGAAAAGTAGTTGTGCAATTTTCCGGGGCCGGATTAAAAAATATACGTTTTAATTAAAATTTTATAATAAAAAATAACACTTTAAGCAAATTTATTATACGACTTGATTGAAAGTAAACTCTGAAATTGAATAAATTTCAATACAAATTCGTGTTGATTCAAAAAAAAAATTATCAATAAAATTTAAGCTATAATTATAATTAAACCATATACCATATATCTCACTTCTCATTTAAATACATAGAATTATACAAAATCTATTAGAGTACACATTCAGTAGTGAACCAATTAAGTGTAAAGGGGGTCATACTAACAATGACATTACTCATGCACTTAAATATAGAAAACACGTTCAGAATTGCTTCGTTTATCGTTTCAAATGCAACGAGTGGTCAAAACTTCTTTTATCCATTAAGTTAAGTGCGAATGAACGATTCAGAGGAAATTCTAAAACGCATAAGCTTTTATATAATTTAATCGTATTCAGGATGTCACACAGAAGTTTGCTGGGGTGCTAGTGCAGTATACAGAATTTGGTAAATAAAACAATAGGTTGTTATTTAAGTTCATAGTATTGTTTAAGCACATTTTATTCGGTTAAGATCAAGCGTGTCCTTACTTTCAAGACATTGTAAGGGGTTTGTATCAAGTGGGTGAGGAGGGTGCGAAAATTAATAAAATTACGCGACAACGTTAAAAAGAATATATCCAATATCAAACATTAGGGGGGTTACGAGACAGAAATGCAAAGATAGAACATTTTTAATAATGCATACAAGGGCGGGGGGGGGGAGGGTAATCATCACAAGCAATATTAATTTTATATACAATTTTTTTTTAATTGATCAGATTCGACTTTATGGTGGAAGAAGTGTATCGTTGTCGTATCTATTATAAAACAAACACACACACAAAAAAACGTGCCTCGGTTCAACAATGTCTCACGACGTGGTTACCAAAATATAAAAAAAAACATACTTCATAAGTGTGAAACGAGTCATCGTTCAAAATGACAAATTTCAAACTAGACCATGAACAACAACGAAAAAATAAAACATCGAAAGATATATAAAAACGGCAAGCGGTTGAACTAGACAAGTCGTGCATTCTCCATTATCCAGCTGAGCTAAGTACTGGGTCTGAGGAAGTGGGTCTGAGGTGGAGCACCTCGACGACGAGAGAGAGAGCTAAAGTCGGAAGGCTAGAATACATTATGTATGGAATGTACAAATGATTAAAGAAGATTCCGTCTCGTCGCAAGAACGACTCTGGGACACGAAGAGGTGTATGCTTCCTCCGGAACAACTCCCGATTCATGTGACAGTGCAGAACAACTGGTTCAGACTAATGTACGCCTAATGAAGGGGAGTGATGGCGGTCGTCGGGCCGAATTGCAATATTATTTTTTTGGTGGATGTGTTGTATTTTTTATATATGTCTATATGGGATGAATGATCGCCCACAACTTTCCTGCCCGCTCATAAAAGATTCGCGTTGAGAATAGAACCGATCGATTATAGAATAGAATATTCCATTTCGTTTGAAAGCTTTCCGCGAATAAGTCTACCTACTCGAAAATTTTTCGAGATCTGACATATTTTTCAGATATACTAGGGTCCAAACTTTTCCATATCTGGATCAATCTAACTTTAACAAAATACACGTATGAATATGTGCAAACTTTTACATGATTCCCCCATTGAATATACATATATGTATTTATATAAAATTACAATCCCCAATTAAAAGGCGATGTCAAAAAACCGCGCAATCCCTCAATCGAAAAACCCGACAAAAACCATTACCCTAACCATCACAAGACCTACTACAGTCACTAAACGACCATACAACATCTACAAAAGACAACAGATCAAAATGAACAGAGCGGGCAGCGCGTCATGGGCGATTTCGGGAACTAGCACCCTCCGCTTAGCTTCGGCGTCGTTCTCAAACCACTCGACGCCTCCGTGGACTGTTTTGTATAGACTTTTTCATACTTTCCAATCGGAGGGATGCCTGTACCTGTGCACTTGAGTCCCTGGTGGGCGATGCCGTGCAGCATGGAGCCGCAGTGATCGCAGAAAGTCGGCGTCAGGTAAGTCCATGTCTCCCACTTGTGGCGCGCCGTCGTCGCCTGCGTCCCGGGACAAACATAAGCAAAACTCTCACTGTACTCCAAATGACCAAAGGGCATCTTTACATGATCATGGCCCAGTTGGTCCGACCGAGCCTGCCTTAAGTATAGGTAGTTCGCGGGGTCTACTCGTGTGCTTGTATGGTGGGCGAGATGAGAATTGGTAGGTCGGTCTAGGAATTCTCGGTGAGCTGTGTATGTTTGAGATTCGCGGTTTTTTGGGGGTTTTGAAAAGCGCTGGTTTCTTTGGCAATTGTATAATGCTCGCTATCTGTGACTAGCAGAAGATTTCGCTCAGTGGTGAGTGCCACTTTGCAAGCTTCAACTAAACTTTACATAATAATAATACGGAATGAGCTTAATTTGATAAAACAAAAAGGTTCCGACGAAACGGAGAGAAAGCTTTAAAACCGGTTAGATGCCACGCTTAAAAAGTATTTTTTTCATATGCTTTGAAACACGAATTTCAATTTCATTTTAAAAATTATATATAGGGATTGGCATATCTCGTTGCCCAACGAAGTATACCATTTTAATATAATACAAAGCACAGATTTAGCGAAAATGCGTGGCATACAAGGAATAAATCCAAATCGTCATAATAAAAAATGAATCTTTTTGAAAATGTACATTTAAAAAAATCACGATTCTCAAAAATACAAAGCACAATATAAAAATTTCGATACAAGCATACGAGTATTTCAAAATGCTTAAGTTTAATTTATTTTGTCGTCATACTCTTGTGCGTATATTTGATCCGTTTCTAAGTTTCTTCCATCAATCAATCGTTTCACAGTGATTTTATTTAGTTTTATAGATTTAGTGATTATAAAGCGACATTCAAAGGGAAGAATATGGATAAAAAACATGCTGTATTCATCATCAATTAGTACAATTTTGTTTAACACATTTCAATTTAAAAACGGTGTGTACGTGGTGCGAGTACATAAACAAATCAACATTTGTTCAGCTTCAATCAATCAGCAAGGGATATATAATATCATGATCGGGATAACAAAATACTTTCATCTAAACAAATCAAAATACTACGTCTAATTAAGCGCATGAAAGACTTCTGAAAAAACAGATACACATCAAACTACGAAAGCTCCCAAGACCGTTTTCATACCGCAAAGCTTCCGTTATTATACACCCATAAATTCAAATTAAAACACAATATTAAATCCAGAACAACACTTTTGTGTGCGGGAAAAACTTCAAAAGCGACTAGTATAATTCATTCGCGGTCGAATGCCCATACAGTGGTCTATACATAGAGCCTTTTCCACCTTCAGAGAGCTACGAAAGTGGAAAGTTCCTTTTTTTCGATCGGCTTCGCTCTTTCGATATAAAGTTTGTATAGGGTGCGGTGCGCGGGTGTATTAAAATCCAGGTTCTTTTTGCAAATTAGAGCCGAGTCTTGGGAAATCAGAGTTGAACGTTGCCCGAACAGTGAAAGCGTCTTTATTTCATTTCGAGAGCTTTCTAAATTAAAATTTTAATCCGATTTCTCATTATATGACTGTTTGTTCGAGGGAATGAAAAAAGATCCTTTGCTGCGCGAATCATTACTAATTATTCACTGTTACTTCAGTACACATCGTCGATGTCGGTTTTATTAATTTTTTTTTTTAAATTGTAAATTTAACATTCAAAACACATAAAAGACGTACACGAACATATATATTTGTAAAAAAGTTTAGTACACTCATACACAATCGATCGAATCATTTCATTGGAAAATTTTGATTGCCAAAAAAAACTTAGGATACTTGTAAAATTTTGTCAGTTTTCCGTGTTCAATGTGAAAAGGACTCGATCGACAAAATGGCACATTTATATAATAAAAAACACGAATTTTAAAAATATGACAAACAAACATAATCAATTCGTAGGGTACACGAAAAATTTGAAAATATTGTCGCACAAATAAATCAATACGACGACGATACAACTGAGCACACAAGAGTAAAGACACAAAAATAATTTCAAACAATAATTTAAACTACTGAAAAAAACATCCGATTAAAAACCTGAAAAATTTCAAAAAACAAACACAATAATATGATATGAAACGAGAAAAAAACTATACATAACCAAATAACTTCTATAGATCGACGGTTTTTCCTAAACTATTATCGTAACTTATTATTATATAATTTGATTTGTGTGTACACTGCACATGTATATAAAATTAATACATGTACGCGATTGTGTATTTGACAATTTATAAATGAGTGAAATGAAAATATAAATTTAGACAGTAACAGTTCATAGTATTTCGAGTGAGAATAGGGTGTTTTTTCGGTGAGATTGAATAAGTACAGTGTATATCGAAATAAGTGCTCGTGTGTATTATAAATGTAACACATAGAAAAAAAAAAATTTTATTTATTTTATGAAGAAAAGTGACATGGAGGATGCAGTCTGAAAGCAAACGAAAGCGATCACCACACCAAAGTAAAATAAAAATGAATATATGCGAATTTGTCTCCGTCCAAAAGCCGACGACAAATCCGCAATTTTTCAGCGTTATTCGTAACTAAAAAAACCAATGTGTGTTGTAATGATAGTGTCAACGATAAAGTTTTACGTATAACGCAAAAAACCGAAGAACAAACACAAACGAACTTATATAAACCAAAAAACCAGCAGCAGACACAATCTCAACCACCGTCCAACTGTATTAGTTAGTTAGTCCAATATAATATAATAAAATACACAATCCATTACAACAAAATAATATATATCATATATAGAGGTAGTACAAAAAGCACGCAGGTAATTAATAATGACAAGCGTTCCTGTAAAAGCGTTTTAGGATTCATATATAGAGATAGTGTATATAATATTGATATATATATATAATATAAAAGGACCCTTCGATATTTTTACTATTGCTTTACCTTGGCACTTGAGGCCCTGGTGGATCAGACCGTACAGCAGGGAGCCGCAGTGGTCGCAGAACGTTGGCGACGAATACGTGTGGATCTTGAAGTTGTGCTTAGTTCTGGTGTCCTGGGACAACCACATGCCAAAACCATCGTTTTAATATCATAACCAACATGCCGTTTGTTCCCGGTGCCCGGAAAAGCGCGGAAAAGCTCAGAAAGCTCGAGCGACGGCCGTTGCGCTTTGTTGCGTGTTTAACTAAATAAACGCGGTTCGGAGATCAAAAGCTGGTTCTAAATGCGATAAATGAATAATGGCGCGTCTTTGTTATTGTTAAATGTCGAATGTTTCGCTAGACGTTCGCTGAACCGACGCGAAAATAAATAAAACGCGATTATCTATCGGGAAAGCCGCAGAGTCACCGCACGTAAAAGGATTGCTTGAAAAAATATATATAATGCAGACATCGATAAGAGTTTTCTATGGCGAAAGAAAATTCATAAATATAATATGAAATAAAACACATCGCTCGAGCCCCCTGTTAGAACTTGGCCAGTACGTGCAACACGTTCATATAATCCCAAAGACAAATCCACCATTCCGTCGTCCTTAAGGAGATTAGCTTTTAAAGACCCTCGAGCTTCGCATTCCGCCCAGAATATATATATGTTTTGTATAAATAATGTGTGGTATCGAATGAACGCGGTTGGAACTAGTGTTTCTTATCGAGGAAGAATTCTCGAGAATTTTTCGAGAAAAAATGCCAATATCGAGAATTCTCATTTCTCGTGAAATTTGGAGATTTCTCGAGAATTTTCGAAGTTAGTTTTTTTAAAATTGAACGTTATATTTGTTCAAATATAATATTATAAACAAAGCATTTTTTATACCGTTGTATAAGATTTGAAAACATGCATACTTTTTAGAAATTTATAACTCTTTGAAATTTTTTCTTAAGATATTTGCACAAAAATATTATTTTTATTATTCTCGTGGATAAGAAGCATTGATTTAAAAAAAGCTACACATTTTTTTAAATGAAAATATAAAAATTAGTTAGTTAATCAACAAAAGTAGCCAACGACATTTAAAATAGATCATGAGAAACAAAAACACATAGTGTTTTAACAATGTCACATAGCACTGTGATATTTTATTTTATACATTTTTATACAATAATGCAATTATGATAATAGTAAAAAAATATATTATACATAAAAGTTTATTCCCAGGGCTTCGGTTTGATCAACATGAGTGTCTGGAAATTATATTTATTTAGTTAATTTATTTGGTTTGAAAAAAAAAATGTTATTTATTAAAATATTTTTTGTATTATAATATCAATATAGAAAAAGTAAATTGAAAGAAAAAAACAGACTATAATATAAGGCTTCAAAAAAAATTTCTTAATACATATTCAATCTGACTTATTTAATAGAAAAAAATGCCGTATGGATATTTTTCACACGTCAAAATTTTTCGAATATTCCCGAGAAATTTCAGTAGCGAAATCGAGAATTCTCATTTATCGAAAAATGAAAATCATCGAGAAATCAGAATGCCTAGTTGGAACGATGCGCTAAGCAACTCATATAAAAAAACTCGATCGATGAAAAAATTCAACATACACTGTGATTTTTATGAAGACACAAACACACAACTTTTACACACAAAACGAACGAGACAGACACGTGTGTGTGATGTGGGAATATGTCGGACGTGTGCGTGGAAAATTTGTGGATTTTTATGAGATATTAACGTTCTTATAATGTCATTTCATGTGTCGTAAACAAAGTGATCGTAAAACGTTTCCAAATTGGATGTGAAGCTGAAATTGTATAAAAAGACTTATGTGCTGTTATTTCTTAAACGAAATATAAATCTAATCATTGTTTGATCATAAACGAACCTTCAAAAGAACTAATTCATTATATATACATAAGTTCATATAAAAAATTTAATGGTGGCCATATACGCTACGAGAAATCGTTACGATCAGACTGTACAGTTCAAACGGTACAGTTTATCGTACATGGTATACAAGCAAAAATCGGACGAAATTGTATAGTTCTATAACATACATGTAGCGATTTATCGGTACCGTTCGAACTGTACAGTCTGATCGTAACGATTTCTCGTAGCGTATATGGCCACCTTAAATAATGTTACTATTTCAACAAATTTTATAGCATTGATGGAATATATGATAGTTCGATTTGACTTCATAGAGAAGCCGTAAAAAAATAGATGACGTTTTATATCGGCAAGAGAAGGCGCACTTTCGTGACGAACGATAAAAAGATAACGTAAGCAAATCTATGCGAAAAAATTACAAGAGCCAATATAATATGATGACGATGTAGAAAAAAAGTGGATAATCCACCCACGGAGGAGTGGATGGAATTCTGCACGTCGCAGAGAAAACGAAAAGTTCCCTCTCCGGCTAAAATTATAAGCCGATACACATTGGAAAGATTTGCAAAAGAAAAAAATATATATATATCGCGAAACGTACATTCGATACCGTTAAGCCCTCCGTAGATAGTGAACGAATGCGAAAATATATATATTATATATTTTTTCTCTTCTCTTTCAGCCAAAGTTTTCTTTTCGCGAACGAAAAAGTCCGTATCGTTATAGACATTTTTTTTCGCGATATTCTAAAGCGGCACATAACACTTTCGGTATTTTTATTGCGGACCGACTGCGCCGGAATATATGCTCTTTTTTTGCCCTATGCGGATTTCGAATAAAATATAATACTTTCGTTTTATCCTAGCGTTTCGACAGAAGACGGAATCGATGATGTTATATATTGTTTCGCGCGAAATTTCATTTTGAACGATATGCGAAATATGCTCCGATCTTTACGCCGCAAAATAAAAATATGAACGCGATATTGTTATCTATCAATAGAATGGTTTTCTGTTGGAATCAGGGCTGTACATCGTTTCAAAAATTTCCGAATTCAAAAGATCTAATTTTTTTTCCAATGTATACAATTTATATTACATAATAGAAATACATAATAACGATTTTGAATATAAATAAGCACTGAAAAAAATCTTGTAAATTAAAAATTTGAAAAAAAACTGCTCCCCAAATAAACAGCTAACTATTACAATCTATAATATAAAAACTCAAATGGCGTATGTACCTATGTATCTACGTATATATGTAAGTATCTAATAAACTCAAATCAAATTTGACAAGAATGTGTTTTGAAACTCGGAGAAACTAAATAACAGTTCAGTTTTTTAAATATCGTTTCGCATTTCAGTTGTTTCTATCGATCGCCATACAAATTATAATGGTGTTCGGAAAGTATAATTGCACTTTTGCAAGTGAGTGCTTTTAAATTACACTCACGTTTTGCGAGCACCCTATATAATGTGCGGATGTCGCGATTGATTGTGACAATAATTACAATCGATACACAATTTATTTTCACGAGCAACGCCAGGTACTAACCGCTAGTTTATCATAATAAAGAATCAATTGAATTTTAGAAGTGTTTGATATTGAAATTATTTACGTTAAAAAAATGGCTAAAACGTATGTATGTAGGACTATGAATACTTCAATATAAACATAAAGAATTTTTTGTTATATCAATTCTTACGAGACATGAAACAAACGGTTTTAGTAATAACATTAAAAAAAAAATAATAAAAACGAGTCGGAGATGGTTGATTTTTTACGACTCCGACTCAAAATAAAATGCTAAAAAAAGCTAAAATGCTCAGAATCAAAGTCGGTATAGCCCTGCTATAAAAAAAACGGTTTTCTATTGAAATTCGATCAAAATAAAATTTCTAAACTAAAATATTCCGTTTATTTTTTTAAATTTAATCGAAAACGACATCTACGAAAATTACCATCCATATATCAAACGAACGTAGGTAATAAAGATCAAACATGGCACACACATTTCAAATGTAAATGCGTAACTCGAATAAAAAACGACCGACGCATTCAAAACGAGTCCACAGGGACAAAACTATCCAACCCCTAAAAATAAAAACTCCTAAACACAAAAAAATATACGAACGAGACGCCTATCACTTTTCCATCGAATTCGCGAGCTTTTCCAAATTCTCTTCTACAAACAACAACAAAAATACGAATGGAAACAGCCGGAGATGGATTCGACGACCCAATTACCTGTGGCTATTTTTAAAATGTGCATATTGCATATTGGCGGGTGCATTCGTCCGCCTCCGTGATTGGAGCGGGATTCTTCCGCTTTAGAGGGGTGTTTTTCGAAAGGGGTTGTTGTTGGGGTGTTAAAATATTATAAAAGTGAATAGTTGTCGATTTTGGTGGAAATTTGCGAATCAGTTTTGAAATTGACCGCAAATCTGGTTCGATTGTGTGTATAGTAGGATTTGCGTTTTTAATTGGAGTTGAGCTTTTAGATTTTTTTTATTGAAAGTGAATGGGTTAGTTTTATTTTTTGTATGAGGAATATTGAAATTAATCAATTTCGGATCACGTAATTTTTATTATTAATTATATCATAATATGTATGATGTGAATGATGATACGAGGTTTTAAAATTCCACCGAATGTTTGAGTACGGTGAAACTATGTTTTATCGTATTTAAAGAAAATGACAAAAAATCGTTGTAAAAAAAGTGTAGATTGGTGGGTTAAAAATTAAAAAAATTGGGTTATCAGAATTGCAAAAATTTAATTTAAATAACGAGAAAACGTAAATGTGTGAAAAACGTAGTTTCATTGTATTTTTGAAATTTTCAAAGAGCTAAACATTTAAATATCACGTATAATAATCTGGAATATATACATTAGAAATTGTTTTACACGAAAACGCTAAACATAAAAAATCAATTAACAAGAAATAATACTGCAATCTTTACAAAATATTATAACGTTTAAAATGAAATTCTTCTAATACAAAAATAAATTACAATCCTTTCAATTTCAAAACGATTTCCACTACAGCATCAATTCCAAATAAAAAAAATCGATATCATCAAAATTCACAACATTTTTCTACCAACATCAAAACCATCACACATCAAACAAATACCACGAATTTAATTTACATATCACATTAAACTTCTACGAACTAAAAATCACAAACTACCCCATCCATTACACAACAAAATGGACATCGAAGACAGTTTCCAGCCCAAAAACAGTCCCAAATCCCTTCCAACACCACTTTCCGGCGTCCCGCCATCAAAACGGGACTCCCTTCGCGAAAACTTTAAATTAGCTTTTGAAGAGTGAGCTTCGAAAGCTCACGTTTCCAAAGAGGAGCGTCACGTTGTCGAACACGCGACAATTATAATAGTTTCAAAGGCGTAACGAATTGGCACCTTGACCGTGGAGGAGGTTCTGATTAAAGGAGAGCCTTAATTAATACTTGGAAGGTTCTTTTGTATATAAAAATAATATGAATGTTATATCGTGAATATGAATGTCTATTTCGAAATTTAATTCAATATAAATATTTGGACGTTCGTTAACGTAAATATAGTATAAATAACCTGAACGTATGAAATGACGTCTGAAAGTAAAACCACAAATTTTCGCACGGAAACACTGGAATTATTCTGTTATAAAATTTGTATAATATAATACCAATGTGTATATTGACGTACGTAAATTTGACACACACAAACAAAAATGCACTCACAAATGCGTATGATTTTAATGAATATGCTGGATGATTTGTTGTTTTTTTTTTTCGTAATGAAAAAAATATAATATAATATATGTAATTTTTGTCAATATTTGATCTGTCGCGATTTATAAGTCCATGTTTTAGGAAATTGAACAGCTTCAACTTACGTCAGAGTCAGCCCCCTTGTCTGCGCCTGGGCACGTGAAAGTTACGTATTCGTGACATCTTTTGTGTACTACGAAGCTGCAAACTGAAATAAATAAACGAAAGATTAGAAATACATATTGAGAATAGCTGAGTTTTCATTTTGTAAAATTGTCATAATGTGAAAAATTAACAGAAAACGAAGTTATATCGAAGTTTCTAGACGAGAAATTTCTGTCTTGGAAAACACTCCAAACTTTCATACGAATATAATTTTGTTCAATTTGAATTCAAATCTAATTATTATATTATATCTATGTATAAATTATAAAAAGAATAATAAAAACGATCCATAACTAGAGAATGCAATTTCAAAATCTTTAACCTTAATTCGTTTCCGAAATCCATAAATTTGTTCTTTTAAAAACTCCTGGATTCTAACTAATAGGGAGGCCAAATGCACCGTAATTTTAATTTATCAGTAATCCGGTATTTTTTTTTACTAATTACCGGTTAACTAATAAATGAAATTTTATATAAAAACGGTGGAATATTAAAAAAAAACTTACACCTATACAATCCATTTTTTTTCCTAAAATACAACGCTTTTCAAAAATATTTGAAACACAAAAAAAATTATTTATTAAAAATAAAAATTAGCGGAACTATCGTTTGGGTCATTTACCAATAATGGCTTCCCTAGACAAACTAATCGAAGGATTTCAGGACAAAATTTTCATCCAGAATCCCATCTAATCACACCATTCAACAACAAATCATCCCAACTAACAAAAAAAGCCTCCAATACACAAAGTTTCTTACGTGACCGGCTCTTTTTCGACAAAATTCGCAACAAATTAGACCAAGCGAAAATAAACGATCCCAGTTTTATATTAGCGGTGGGCGGGAATCGCTCCCGTTTCTTCTTCCGTTCTCCAGACACGTGGAATTCGTAATTAGAGCCGGGGACCTGGTTGAATTATGCACGCGTATCGGTAGGTACGATCTGCTCGCTGAACTTCGTGTATGTGAACTGTTCTTCTCAAAGGTTTCGGATATTTGAGAGGTTCTAGTGTTGAATACGAGGGGTTCTGGTGGAGAGTTTCTGGTTGAATGGTTGGAGATGAAAATTCTGTTCGGTTGCGCGAAAAGTTGGGGAAAATGTTTCAGTTTTTGTCGATGTGTTTTATTTGAGTGGTGTATTCGAAGATTGCGTCATTGACTGTAAAAAGAAAATGATATAATAACGTTTGTCGACAGATGACACAAATTTTACTATTCGAGCGGAAATAATTTTTAATTTTCACTGGAAAAAACTAGAAATATATTTCACCGTTTCGTTTAGCGAATAGAAAATTTTTTCAAACCTTATTAAAATAATTAATAGATTTTATTTTTACCAAGCAAATTCAAAATAAGATTTATTTGTTTAAACAACTCAAAATAATATAATTTCAATATACAGTTCGAGAAGCACACGAAAGACTGTTATCCATAAATATCACCAATGAGCGTCACGGTTCAAAATCGCTGCGATATTTCAACGGTTCGAAATTCGAAAATTTTCACACAATCAGATAACACATTAAAAAATAATTAATACATAAAAAACGCAAAAATCTAACAAACAACTAATCCACATTATTGTCAACGCATCGAGTATTTAATAAACATTAACCTTTACCGATCGGATCGATCGATAAAACTGATATAGTCAAGTAACGTTTCGAAAGCGTATTTAATCCACGTGACGTAAAAGACGATATTTCATATACAATATATGCATGCCGAAAATCGTAATGCTGATAGTGACGATAAGTACCATCGAGTGGCAGATAATGCGCAAAAATGAACCACTGTATATTATTAATATGATAATGTTAACAAGAATTTGATACAGAGAGTGTTTTGAAAATTTTAAATTCGATCTCATCAAACTGGGGACTATGTGAAAATTTTCGGTCTTTTCATGTAAGTTTTTTTATTGAGTTTTTGAAATTCGCGTGTGTTCGTTCACTATGACGTGGCGTTTGTCTTTTGCAAAAGTGTAGCCAACAACGAGCATTTAAAATTAATAAAACTTTGAGTTTGAGAGGACTTTTGGTTACGACGTCGTAAATTGCCCTCTCTCTCGTCTCTTATATGTACGAGATTTTTGAGTGCAAAGTTTTATTCTCCACTCCGCAGAGTGTATTCGGCGCAAATTTTCCTTTGCTTCAAGACGCGATTTTTTTCACCGAAACAAATAATTCTATATTATTATTATGAAAATTCAACCACCGAAATGTAATTGTACAAAATTTAGATTCCGTATATATTTTTTTATAACTAAATTATAATCTAGCTATTCGAAAACCTAAAATTTTAAATATTAAAAAATAATATACATACATGATTTTTCCATTGAGTTCTTTGACACATGGATACATAAAGGTCGTCGTAAATATCGTAATTATTTCGTACGAAATTGAGGAAAACGTCAATCTTTTCTGATGAAAATGTCAAATATAATACAAGCCAAATATAAAAGGTACAGCGAATTTTCGACGGTTTATTAAAAATACATTGATTATAAATTTAAAAAAAGATTATTTTGAACGTCCACGAAAACATTGAATATCATATAGATAGATTATATATTGAATATAGATATAGACTTATATTATAGATTTAAGGAAACACGTCGTTTATTGACTATGTATCAGTAATTGATCACTTCTCAGAAAATCTTAAAGGTTTTTAAAGACGATAATCTTTCGGAAAGGGTGTGATAGATTAGTCATTTCTTGCATCTTATCTTTCGCACCCTTTCCGAAAAATTATCGTCTCTAAAAACCTCAATTTTTACGTTTTTCTGACAAGTGGTCAACCACTGGTATCGTTACCTTGAATAACTGAATTCACTCAACAAAAAATATATACATACAAAACGTTAAAGTCTCACTAAACGCAAACAGCAACCAGCATCCGAAATTTCAGCGCCCACGTAAACGACTCGCAACAGTCGGAATTTTCAGCACTTTCAGACCCAAAGTCCGCGGAAAAGGCCTCCGAAAATATTACACGAATTTAGAGGGTCGTAAAAGAGCGGGATTACGCGACGGACGTAAAACGGGCCGGTGGAAAACCCGCGGAATTTTCCGATTAAAAACGCGCGAGATTTGAACGCGCGGCGCGGTTTTTTATTAAATCCAATTAAACGCGATAACCAAGCGGTTGCGAAAAATGGCGTTATTAAACCGCATATTAGGGGTCGTGACCCGCAATATTTATTGCGCGGCAACATAAGGTTAGGTCGTTTTGCGAAGAAGTGAATAAAAGTGAGTCTATAAAGAATATTGTATGGATGTGAGTGAAAGCTCGGAGGAAAGATTAGCGTTTTTTTTAGTGCAATTATGAATGCGAAAATAGTGTATGCGGGTCGTAAAAAGGCGATAGCGTAAGTATATGGTTGTCGAAAATATTGAAAACAATATGCAAATTATGTAGTGGTAAAACTGTAGATAATGATGTAAAATACACCCATTTCTCGATTTATGTGGTAGATACGTTTCGCGATGAATCGTGTAAATGGAAACCGCGTAAAAAATATTCCAAATGAACTCATACAAAACAAGAGATAAGTTCTTAGGATTTTAAATTCATATTAAATATGGAGATTGGTTCAGGAAAAATCGTGTAAAAAGAGGCCAAAATACATTTGAAAAATTTAAAAAAAAAAATCAGATAAGAATTTATTTAATTTCATTAATTCTTATTTTTGTTTCTGTCTAATAAAATTTTGAACGATTTCTTATTTCTATTTCGATGATTCGAAATCATTTTCATCTAGGGATATAAGATTTACCGAAAATTTAATTTACCGGAAATCCGGCATTTTTTTCTAATTACCGGTTTAAAGATAAATTCAATTTAGAAAAAATAACGAAAAACCAAAAATATTATAATTTCCCAAAAAAACCATGCACTTACAAAAACCGACTTTCTAAAAATTCTAAAAAATATTTTCCCAGGTAAATTACCCAACTGTTATTTGGGTCATTTACTGATAATGACATCTTTACTTTCATCGTCATCATTTAAAATAATAATTACTGTTACATTTTTAGGAGAACACTCTGTTTGATCATAGATAGTTTTTATATTTAGGAGTTCTGTAATCGACGATCATTTTTTTTCTTACTTTTTGTTAAAAAATTCAAAATAGTCCTATTAAAAACATATTTTGCTTGACCGCATTAAAGTAAAACAGCATAAAACGGGCACCGCACAAATCAGGAGATGGGTGTATTATAAAAATAAACTATCGATTTGATGACATCACTTGTATCATCGTCTAGTTTTTAAATAATATCGAATATTTTCACATCGTTATCGCACACAATAAAAGCACCACTTTATTGGCCACATTTTACTAGGATAATCGAAATTTTGCCGCCGCTTTATAAATTATTTGCCGGCCGACATTAAAGGGAAATTTTCGACGATGATAATGCACGCGTGAAAAATGCCGACGATCATTTTCTCGTAATTTTTTTTCGAAAGCGTCTACGAAAAAGCGCGGTTCGCTCGACTGATCATCAAAAATATATTTAGGGGATTTTCGAAAATCGCTCAAAGTAGCCCCTTTAACGAGTAATCGATTCCCGGCGTGTTAGCGCACTCTTTTCTCTTTTGCGAGAAACGAGAAAATAAAATGGATTGGACGCATCGTGCTCAACCGTGATTGATGATAACTTGCGAAAAAATTAAATTCAAATATTGTTCTCGGAGGTGCGATTACGGCCGAGATATACTATACAGTTGTCCCGAAAAAAAATTAAGTGGATACGCGCTTTGAATGATTATAACTTTGATATTCATTGAGATGTCTAAATTAAAGAAGAGGGATGTAGAAGTGAATAGTTATTAAAAGTTCTTTAAATAGATGAGCGTTTCGGATCATAAATTGCTTAGAAGGTAGAGATGAAAATTCAAACAACGCAAATTGTATAGTTCAAAATTCGAGTGCATTTTTTCTAATAATTGTTGCTTTTAACTCGTTAACTATTACAATTTTGGGTTATAATTTATGACTATATAACTCAGAAATCAAAACGGGAAGCTCTACAAAAAATTTTACTCCTATATAAAAAAAAATTATTCCACGTCTAAAAACTATTCAATTTTTTCCTTAAACTACCATTAATATTGTGAAAGAAATAAAAAAATTTTAGAATTTTTTTATTCTTATAAGAAGGAAAAACTAAATATAATATTAAAAAAAGATAATTGGGAAATTAAAAAGAGGTATTGAATAATAATGTAAACGTGTTTGTTCGATTTGGAAAAATATTATACAAGAAAATGGAAAAATTCATGCCCAATAAGAAAAATGTTGATATTATAAGCCACAAAGCGATCTTTGGTCTTTTTAATACATTGAACAATTTTCTAATTATTTTGATATACATTACACTTTTTCTAGATTAACCTGATATACTAAACACTTTGTAAACATTTTATAAAAAGTGTCCAATATAACAAAATGATTTAGAAAAAGTGTTCAGTGTATTATCAGGGAGACAAGAGATCGCTTCGTTGAGGCTGAAAATTCTACAGCCGAAATGAATTTATAATAAATTTCTACTATTTTAATCAATTATATGGTTTCCTTTAGTCCTTATAACCTTCTTCTACCTTTCTATAAACATAAATGTACCCTTTTATAAAAACCTTCATATTTCGAACAAAAGCTTCAAATGTAAAACCGTAAAATTTAAGAGCGTAAAGTATTTCGGAACACCTATATAATATATGTATATGAAAAAGCTCACAATTCGAAAATAATATCGAAAACCATTCAAAAACAAAAATTTCCAGAGCGAAACTCTTTTTATTTCATCGACGGAATAATAATGCAGCGCGCTCGTTGAATAATGAAGCGGCTTCGCGGCGATCGAATGTTGACTACAAATTGATTCTATCACATGAATAATAGACCGATTCCGATGAAAAGTAACCCCAGCTGAAAGGAGGAAATCTATGCAAATTCGATAAGGATAGTTGTATCCCGCGAATCGGGAGATGGGGTTTCCGTTCTGTGGAAAGAAAAAATTGCGAATATCGGACGACTTATTTTGCCGTCGTAGAAAATGTTGAGCTGATTCGAAACTCCTTATGTATTTTTAAAAATATTTTTCGTCTTTCTCCGAAGCTATGAGTTATATGATGTAACTCATAGCTTGTTACATCTGTATTCAAACTGTTCTATTATGTGAAGGATACTTATTTTTCAGTAGATGTTAAGTTTCGGTCTAGGCAGTGAATATTAAATAGTCCATAGAAATTTTTGAAATTTCTAATAACAACTGAGGCAACCAAAAATACTTACAATAAAGTAGAGATGCAATTAAAGTTAGAATTACTCAGTTGTGGTTTCAAAGTTTAGATCTAATAATGATTTTTTTTAATAATTAATAAACATTGACTGGGTGACCATTGAAGACTGATGATGATATTTTACTGGCCACGATTCGTATCAAAATATTATAGAGATCGAGTAGAAGATAGGAGTCAACCAATAAAAAAATTACAGTATCTGGAACGCATCGGATTGGTTTCAAATACGATGTTTGAGTTCCTCATCAATTAAAGTAGACAAATTTGGAAAACCGCGTTGCGGCGTGAAACGTTTATGAACCAAAACAAATTACATTAATTTAATTGGATATCGTCGATAACCTATCACATCCTTCGGACTTTCCCTCTCCTGATTTTAACTTATTCAGGTTATTACAAAATTTCCTTCATGGAAAAAAAATTACATCAATACCGAAACTTAAAACAGCTCTTGATTCATTTCCCAGTTCGAAATCTGAAGATTTTCATAAAAGGGTATATTTATGCTTGTAGAAACGCAGAAAAAGGTTATAAGCACTAAAGGAAACCATATAATTGATTTGATAAAAAATACGTGAAAATTTTCATATCAGCATAATAGTTGTAAGAATTTGAATTATTATATTATTTTGTAACTAAACTAGTCGGTTTCGTGTTTAATAAGAGTAGATTTGAATTAGATTTGGGATAACGTGCCCCAAAGGACGACTTTATTAGTATGAGGAATAGAATAAATCTCGTATAAGATAGCGCATATATTTTCGACTAATGAAATTGGATCACGTTTAGAGTAAATATTAATTTTAATTGAGAAACAATCCAAGACAAATATAATATAAACTTTCAAGTATTATTGCTATTTACTTTCGAAACATTGAAAGTCAAATTCATATTGATAAAATTTGTTATTTGTCTTCAAATTCATTCGCTCTTAAAATATGAAACGATTGATTTTTTCACCATCAATACGAGACATATTTCGATAAAGATTGCCAACACGATTTATTATCTCGATATTTTCGAACGAAAAAAAAACTATTAGTACACAACGCGAATATCCATCACCCGGGACATAATCGAACACGACTTTCCATCACGTCCGATAAAAATAAATCATCGCGAATCCGCAACTTAAATAATTCAAAACTATAAAAGCAATTTTCCGACGCTTTCCAATACCAATTTTCGAAATTGCCCGCTTCCGCCGAAAGTCACGACACACACACATATAACACAAATAAAAACCGACTCCAGAATGAAAAACACGATCTATCTTTATAAAGTTGGAGGCTTTTTTCGAAACCCATCTACATACGAAGCACGCGATCACTTTTCGTACGGGCGTCGCAGAGAAGCTCTCCGAAAGAGATAAAAGCTCCCGCCGGATTTTCCCTAAAAGGGGTACGTATTGTGCCCTATGTATAAATATATAAATAAATGCCATACAACCTGAGGGGTTGAAAACGAAGGTCCGTTAATTCTGGGCACGTACGTACTCCGAAGGTATAATGGTGCCGGAACGGCGTCGTACTTTAACGGCGACGAGACAAATTCTAACGGAGATATGTCAAAAATGTGAAAAATACATGATCAGATAAATACATTTTGTGTGTGTGGATTTTGCGAAATGTTGCCGGCCATTTTTCATGTTATCCGCTCAAGTTTTTTTAATGAAATTAATTTATGAGGCGTTACAGACTGGCGCGCATGGAAAAGCTTAATAATGTATCTCTTGTGTTTATTTCGGAGAGATACTGCCGTTTTTTTGGGTCTTTCCATTTTTTGTTTTAAATATTCTGTAAGATAATTTTATAAATTATGTAATAAGTTTGCTTTTCATTTGAAGCAAGTGACACGTTTTAAATGGGAACTTAAAAAAATATCTAAAAATTCTGAGAAAAAAATATTTACCGATTTCGAAGAAAAAATTAAAAATTAATTGCTTTCATATAAAAAGTTAATTGAAAAATAACGAAAGGTCGTCGAATATTTATTTTTAAAATAAAAGCAATTATTAGATCAAGATTTAATATAACAAAGAGATTTAATATAACAAGATTTAATATACGTTTCAACTGTGCATTGAAAAAACATAGATTGTGCCTTAAAATGAATTATTTGTGCATTAGAATAATATACGATGTGCACTATTTCTGGTGCATTAAATAATCTCGTATTGAGCATCATTTTATTTGTAAAGTACAATGAAAAAAATAATAATTTGTGCATTGAAATGATTGAGAGATGACAACGTCATCAGAGTAAAGTTTTCCTCCACAGAAAATGCAATAAAACTATCAACTGTTAACGTTTCCTTTTGTTAAAATTTTAATTTAATTTAAATCACATTTCAAAAGTTTGGTCTTATTTGATTATATGTATTATGAAAGTTGTGAATAATTATCGTTTATTGGTATTTCGCCCTGTTCGCGTTTGCGGCGTTGCCGATCTTTATTTATATTCATTCTAATGCACATTATATTCGTTTTAAGTTACAAATATATTTTTGAATGCACATTTATTTTATATAATGCATATTTAAATTGTCGCCTTAGATTAAAATGAACGTCTCTCTAAAAAATCATTATAAAACTGACCGCATTTAAAAAAAAAATGAAGCATACGCTGAAAACGAGCCGACATTACACGGCGACAATATAGCGTAACGAGTGAAAATAATCACACCGGAGTTTCAGAAAAAAGGGAAAATATCCCCAAAACGACGCTGGATTAACCCAGGAATAAAGGCGAGATAAAGAGCGGCTGGTATTTTTAAGATACTGGAAAATGGCCGCCAGGGTAGTTTCGGAGCGCGTCTAAATTAAATGTAATAGCGCATTTGAATAGGACAAGAACGCAGAAGGGTAACCAACCGTCTATGCGGAGCCCGGATAAGGATTAAAGCCTCCGATAAGGATTTAGGGCGAATAATAAACGAGGTCGAAAAATCGGGTAATAGAACTATTGCGCTTACCTTGGCATTGGAATCCTTGTTTGCCGAATCCCCTGCGAACAAAAATAGGTTCAATTAGTGGAAAATCGAATGTTTTATTTATGCGGATGGTGAATGTTTAAATAGTCGACGAGCAGTACAGAATCAATATGTATTTTGCGTATTGTGCGTGCGCTTGTATATCTTGAAGGATTTGTTTGTATTGACCCGTCCATTCTCCGGCAAATATGTACAGTGTCTTATTCAACGATGTTTGCGTAAACGGGTTTATTTATAACGTTGAAAATATAGCGATTGTCGAAGGGTAATTGAAAATATCGAAGTAAACACTTGAATGCGAGGCGGCTTTGCGAAAAAACGATGTTTATTTTCGATACGTTTAAAACACGACAAATTAATTCGGTGAATCTTCGTTTAATATAGACTTGTCGAAATTTTTTCCGTATTTTTTTTGCTGCCGATATATAGAATGTGATAGGTTGATAAGATTTCATTTTGCAGTAGATGTCTATGTTGATAATGATGATGATATAGAATAGGAGTATATGTGAAATTGTATATAATTTTTTTATTAAATTTTAACAGGGATGAGTATGATGGCCTTAAGAATCTGAGCATTATTTTAGGATTTTATATTAAGTTAAACAACTGTGAGTTTTAAGATAAATTACAAATAATTGTTTTGCAGACATTCATAGTTTGATGAAAATATTCATTATTAAAATTATTTTTATTAAGAAAAATAGTTTGTTTCATTTACTTCTGCTTTTCTTAAAACTGCGAAAAGTATTAAAATAAAATCACCAGTTATTTTGAAATAATATTGTTAATGATAAATCTTCTATAACATTTCAATAATCTTTTTATTGTGGAAAAAAATAAAATTAAGAAGCTTTTCTCAAAATCTAAAAGTATACTATCACAAAATTATAAGACAACTATCACAGAATTAGCAACAGTACCACAGAATTAGACGTCTCAGATTCGATCATTTGAGGAGATGTCATACAAAATTAGCAATGAATTATAAAATTTAAATAATGATTCGATAAAAAAGAAGGTTGAAGCTTTTTAATTGTAAGCTTTGTTTTAATTATTTTACAATACAAAAAAGATACAAACAAGCACTCAATACCACGAAATTAGACAAGTCTCCCCTCATACTTCCACGAAAATAAAAAGTAAAAACCACATCGATCAAACGTTAAAACAATTCATCACATCCACACAAATCTATATTCCAGGAAATCACACGAATCAAAGAACACAATCCCAATCAAAACACACCAACCACATACGAATCAAACCACACATGTTAACTCCATCAAACATAAGCGGATTAGTCAAAAACCACGATTTCTGATCCGAGCACACCCATCGAATAATCACATATTGCGAAAAAACATGCAAATCCTACCGAAACACGAAACGATTACTACAAGGGCCCACGGCGCCCAAAAAAGGGCCCTTTTCTTCCAATTCTGCGTTATTTTCCGCTGTGTTTGCCCGCCGATGTTTGTTTTGCCGCGTTTTGATAAATTTTACAAATGTAGCCGCGTGTTTATTGTTTGTACCAACCTTCCCCCCCATAAACCCCCCGTAAAGTAAACGTTTGCGTTTTTAACGCTGTATGGAAGGGCTCAGGATCCGGAGACAAATAACGCCGAATTTTCGCATAATGTCGGGGAATTTGTTGCGTTTACGTGAATACGATTTTCATTGGGGTGAAAGGTCGTGTTGGGGTTTTCATAAGGAAGGGTGAGAATTGAATCGGATAGCGGGCCGGAGTCCTAATGTGCTTTTTGGTTATTAGTTTTGTTTGTGCGTGGAATAAAAGCGACTTGTTTTGCGGATTCGGAGTCGGTGAATGCGAAAAGAAAATCAAAGATGCGGAAAAATAATAATCGGAAAAGCGTATTCGAGTGTGGAATCGAGGATTTTATTGTTTTTAATGGACCGATTCACATCGATCATCGAAGTTATGCGATATGATACGTATTATGTATATGTATATATTATATGATATGCGTCGTTTAAGAAATTGCTTAGTTCATGTACGATGCTAAATAGTTTTGCATCGTATACGAATAATATAGTGGGATGGCGCTATGTTGATGTTTTTCATCGAAATTTGGACTTCTTCTTTTTCATAATCTTCGTTATCATATCCTTTCTTTTTCATTGTCTTGGAAGTGTTTTTATGGTTAGGTTAGAATATTTATTATTATTATTTAAGCTCTGATTGTTATTTACAAGGCTATTCGTTATGTGGGAAGGAAAGCAGCGTTCGAAGTTCAAATTCTGATTAATCAAGGCTTTCAGATTTGGAATATATCAAAAATATTTTGCGACGTACACGTATTAAGCAATTTCATAAACGACGCGTAAAATACATAATAGAAAGATATTCTAAAAAAGCAAAGTCTTAAATTTATTTTAGTTAGAAAGAAAAGCAATGAAAAAGAAGTTCAAATTTCGCATAATGAAAGCGTTTAGTTTTGACAAACAACAACAACCCAAAACTATTTTTCGTCGTACGCGAACCAAGTAATTTCACAAACGACATATAACATACATATGTATATAATAGATGGACATTCTAAAAATATACGATTCCATAAAAACGTATCGAAAAGACATTATCATAATAATTCGAATACGAAACGCAAAAATTAATGTGAAAACGATAGATTAAAACGAATACTAGACACGATTCCATTCAGCACTCAATATTCCCGAAAATGCACGAAATCGAATACTTTGTACGTGACTAGAATTAGCAATTTTCCGATGTAATAACATGAAATATTCAAATATTACCAAAGCGAATTATTTGATGAAAAAAGTAATATAATCAAATGGGAGGCGATGATACGATATTCGGTCGAAATTTATGCGCGCCATAAATTGCGAAGTTAAATCGCGAACGCGCCCGCAAATTTTCATTCTCGAACGAAAGGTAAGCAAAGCGATTTAATAATTAATTAATTAATTAATTAATTAACGTTGAAGCAACCGCGTGTCGTATAAAAGTTTCGACGAAGAAAAATGAAAAACCTTCCGTCCTATCTGTTTTCCGCGAAACGGAATTATAATATACACCCGACTTCTATTACAAAAGCGGGAACGATTAAAATATTCAATTTGAATATAATTTTAATACGGAACGAATTAATTAACCGTCCGGGCATAAACAAAATGTAAATTCCGCACGGCCGCAAAAGCGCAAAAAAATAATATATAAATAATGAAAAAAAAGAGTAAATAAACGACCCGAAACGTGAAACAATTTTCTTTTCGATATCCGAAACCGTAAAAGCGCCGTTCGGAAACATTTTATACGTCAGGTGCGAAATTTTACAAAAAAAAAAGATCGGCGCTTGCTAAAAAATAAAAACAAAACGACAAATGCAAAAAAAGCCTCGCACGAGTTTACTTCGGTCGTTTTCCGAAATAAAATTTTTGGATCAAAGGAAAAGCGCGATTTTTAAAGGCGGTCTTTAAAAAAATAAAAAAACAACCACCGCACTCAAAGTGTTGGGGATGTGTCGGAAAAACTAGACGACTCAACGTTAAAGTGTATACGAGTATGTGTTATGCAACGTATGTGTGATCGAATTTTCCATGAAAACGCAAAAAAAATAATTTTTCGTGAAATTTAACGTCATCTGTTTGTGTGTTGTCCCGTTTTTGTTGATGTTATTAAAAAAATAAATGTTTAACGTCATCTGTCAACTATGACAGTTGATGTGTCTTATAATATACTTATGGAGGGTTGGAAAAGATTTGAATTGTGGACACCAGATTGTTGCAAAGTGGTTAAAAAATAAAATGAAGACCAAAAACGTAAGGCTCAACTTTGTGATTCATAAAAGGGCTCATTCTAGAAGATAAAAGTCGTTGAATTTCCATTTGAAAAAAATTATGTTTCAAATATTGTTTGACCTTTAAAATGCACTAAAATACCAAATATTCGATGTTTATACTAATAATAATAACTTATTTACAAATATACGGATATTTTTATTTTAAATAGTATCAAAACGAGTCTTTTATTAAACAATCTGAGGGTCACAAAAGACCCCACTTCGGAGCACACCTTTTATGTTCCGTTCAGTAAAATTCACAAAAAAGTCAAAAATTTTTTTTGCATTTTTAATATAAAACACAATTAAACAAACGTTACTTAACTCTCTTATAATATCACAACGATCCACTTATAATGCTATTTTCTTCGAAAAAAAATCTCACACAAACCTCATATATGCGAAGGCCAATACTCAACGTTGTCATAAACATTGAAATGGGTCAGTTGGCCAGAGATCGCCAACCAGAGGGAAATTGTGAACGCGTCCACAATCGGAATATGGGTCGCATTATGTGCGCATGCCATAAATTAACCGAGAAGCAAGAAAATGATAATCCAGCGGCCAGATTTATGGCCGTACCCTTTTAACGGTGTACACGCGTAACTCAGCACAAATTGCGTTTCGATATATTCCCTTTTTATGCGAGGGGATAGTGTGCGTGTATGGGTACAGTGGATTGGGAATGTTGGGGTGTTTTGGTATTAATAAAAAAAAATGGGTGCTGTTATGTTTAGGTTAGAAACTTTCCTAACACATAGAGTACCTAGGTGTTAAGTTAGGTTGGGTTATATTAGGAAAACAAAACCCGCATTAGTCCTAAACTTAAAATGTGTTAGTGAAGTTTAATTGTTGGATATTATGTATTATGATATAATGTTGAGTTTATTAAATTATGCGATGTTCAATAAGAAAGTTTGAATGTTAGATATTGCTAATCTTAGTTGAAATTAAACTGAAGTAATCGAAGTTGAATGCGATAGTAAATTTATGCATTTCCAGTGACTAGACTGCTGAATTAAAACGAAAGGATTAGTTAAACTTTCAGTTTGTATATTTTCTCTTAAATTAACTATTAAAATCTTTGAACGAATATTTAAGTTAATATAAATATTTTAATAAACTCTTGAGAAATTAAATGGAAGAATATTATTAGTTCAAATCTAAAGATTATATATTTCATACAAAATTATTTTTGAACACAAAACACTCAAAAGATTCATAATCATTAAGACTCGTTAATTAAATTAAAAACTTTCAAATTAATCTAAAAGAATTTAACACAAAAATATAAATTTCACAACCCGCATTTTCAGACTTTTCAATTTATATTACCAGGAGATATTAAATAGCGCATCTATGATACACCTTCGCTAAATGTTGTTAAATTTCATAAACACAGCAAGATTCTTTGCTTCGTCCGTGGACAAAGCGATTACACAAACATAGAGTAACATGTTAATTGAATTTGCTTATTCGAGTCCAAGTAGGCGCATCATAAATGCACTATTTAACGTTTCCTTTTAATTATGACAGTTGACGTGCCTTACAACAGTGGTGGTATACATTTTTCCATTCACGTGCCGAAATTTCCCAATATTTTTTACTGAGTATCAAGCAGGAAATTTTAATACTTTTTTTAATTTTAATACTAAGGAAATTTTAATACTTTTCATAAGTGTGTAGTAAGATACGTCAACTGTTATATTTGACAGAAGACGTTAAACGATGCACTTTCGCTAGATGGCGCATATACACTACCAGATATTAAATTTCATTGACAAAGCAAGATTTTTTACTTCCTCCATAAACGAAGCGATTACAAAAACGTAATGTAACACACATACAAAAGACAAAACCCATTTTTTACAAACTAGACCTACCTAGTTGAAACTCAAACAGAACCCAGTCCATAGACGAAGCGATTCCACAAACACAGCGTAACCCACATACAGAAAGCTCACTTTATCCCTCATACAATCTGGACCGGACTAACTCAAACGAAACCTTATACAAAACGAACCCAGCACAAATCGAGGCTCCACTGCACCTGTAGCGATACCCTAACGCACTCGCTCAGCGGGGCCAGCTTTTAAGATTAAATTCGCCTTAGAGAGAGAACATAACGAGAACGGCCACGGCCCCGTTACGGTCGCTTTTTCGCAAAATGGCGACGAAAGGAACGACGAGGGGCAGGGGCAGGGGCATTGTTGGCCGCGGGGGGTTAATTGCCGGGTTCACTTTGCCCGGTTAATTAAATGTGCCCGGCTTAATTGTTTGCCCGGCGTTAGATAACAGCCGGGTACACCTTGGCGGGTTTCTTTTTCGGTTCGAAAGTTCGACAGACGACAGAAGGCGGGATCGGAAGGGAAGGTAAGTATAAATCTGTTAATTTAATGGGGGGTTTGAGTGAATTTGGACGAAAATGATTTTTGGGGTATTTTTCGATGTTAATTGTTTTGATGTTTGTTGAAAATTTGATCAAAATAGTGTCCGGTGTGAAAATATCGGTTATAAAATACATCCAATCTTTTTTTATATGGGGATACGTTCCTGAGACTATCGTGTAAAAAAATTTTTTTACATGGTAGTTTCAGGAACGTATCCCTGTATGGTGACCATATAAAAAATGGAGGTACAGTTTTTACACTTCAAAATTAATGTTTTGCATTTCAAATTCAATACTTTACACTTCAAATTCAACTAGGAAAGTATTAGGAAAAGAAAGGATTATAGGAAAGTATTATTAAGACCGCTGTCACAGTAATCAATGAAATTTATTACTATGAATTCTTGTTGATTTGTTAAATTTGAAATGTAAAACGTTGAATTCGAAGTGGAAAAATTTGAATTAGAAGTGTAAAACTTTAGTTTTCATCAGTATATTTGGATAGAACTTTCATCAAAATGTATGATACTTTATAAAAAATATGTAATAAGAAAATTTTTATTCAATAACTAATTATAACAGTATGTTGACCTGCACTGTATCTTACCATTGTAGTATAATAATATATATTTTTTATACCGTGTTAAAGTGAAAAAATCATGTAAAAAAATAATCGGTTCTTCTTTCTTGAACCGTGTAAAAAGAGAATTGGGTGTAACTTGGAAAGTTTTCGGATCGATTTTTACATTATGAAAACATCGCATTATGCATAAAAAAAATATATAAACGAAAATTTTTGTTGACCGAATACTTTTAAAACAAAAAACGCGGAAGGGCAAAAAAAAACGAAAACAAACACCCGATACCATCCCGGAAAACGTCGACGTCAAATTTCCGCATATTTTCCACAAAAACGTCTCGGCGTTCTATTTTCGCCATTTTCACTTTGGCAGAATCAAAAGGAACGGATTCGAAACGATGTTTGCCGTCGAGCGCGACTAACGAGCGGCTGAAAACGGCGCGCTTTTCAAATTCGCAAACGCGGAAATTCGAATTCTGCGTTAATATTGACCACCCTAACCCTTGGACCCTCGGGATAATTAAGCAGCGTTGTTCGCAGGGCTCGCATTATAATTGCATTATTTCGTTTATTGAATGGGAAAATAGACTGAGTTCGATTACGCTCTGTCGTATCGTTATCGTCGAAATATTATTATGGTGAACCATTATGTAAGGGTGTACAAGGTATTGTTGCGTGTAACGTGATGGCCACCCTAACGAGCGCCGTGGGACGATGCTTTTATTTTTTATTTGTATTATGTGTGCTTTCCATATGTTCGGGAGTTCGTTATGCTAAAATCGGAGCTTCGGAAAATAATAGATAAGAGTAATAACTCATTTTATTTTTACGAATCCCTGTGGGGTTACGAAACGTTTCGGGAAGATTAATATGAAATCGCTTCATTGTGATTTCTTTATTTGAATTTATTTTTGTAAATCACAAAAGGGGTAGAAGTTCAGTTTTCCAATTTCCTGAACTTCTCTGCAATGTTGAGTATCAAAGTAAAAAAACCTGTAAAACAAACGTAATATTTTCTCCAATATTCGATTCAGTCATTTGAAAACATCCAGTTTCGATATTTCTTGAAACATTTTAAAATTTAGTTATGTGTACGTTAAAACCCCTTCAGTGCAATCATACAAAATTATGCACACAACTTTTAAGTATTTTTAAAATGTATTTGAAATCTATTTATTTTTATTATTTGTTACTGGAAAAATTCGGGAATATAACTTGAAATTGCCATGGTAGTATGTTTAACGGATTCCTAGATAATAAATAATTAATTCAAAATTCTTAACACCACAGATCAGAAATTTTTAAAAACATAGAAATTGTTTTATTATGTATAAAACGATTTTTTTTTTTGAAAATGAACGATCACTTTGTAAGCTATATTTTAATTAAAAAAAAAAAATGGAAGTATTTTATTCGTGACGTTTGAGAGTATTGGAGATAGAGATTTTTTCTCGAGTTCTCGAAAAATTTGAGAATTCTCAAGAAATTCGAGAATTCTCGAAATAAAAATTTCGAGAATTCTCGACAAATTCAAATTTTTCATTTCTATAACATACTGAAAGATATTCTGAGAAAATTTCGTTTGCCCCAAAATCATGTTCCAATTTGAAGCATAGTATTGTGTAAATAAATGTTGTATTTTTAACTTAATATACCCTAAATAAATAACGATACGTAAAAATCTTATTATACCCACCAAAATCAATATTCCACCGAAGGGGTCAAAACATAAAACGCCCCCAACAACACCTGCACTGAAACGCCGTTAAAATTACAAAATAAAAATTGAAACAAAACGACAACACCCCTCGAAAGCACCGTCGTAAAAACAATTCGCGTTTGACGAAAACCGTAAAATTACAACGGCCCGTTAAAAACTTATAACGGCGCACACTTCACACGTAACAAGCGCGAGATTGAGCAAAGCACGAACGCATCGAAAGCTCCGCCATTTTATTTATCACCGGCGAAAATCCACGTGGAGGAAATTTGCATTCCGGTTGTGCGAAGACGACACGTCTGGGAATCGAACGGGTCGAATTAAAAGCGACAGTTGACCCTCGATTTACGCGCGGACTCGTAGGTCGTTAAGGGTTTCCCGAAAGCGGAATAAAATAGATCCGAAAGGTCCATTATTTCGGGGTAGTGTACAGGTATGTTTTTAGTAGGCTTATGTAAGAATAGTTTTTCTATGTGATATAACTTTGTATTGAAAATTATAAAGATTCATATATTTTCAGATTAGGTATATTATTATGGCAACTAATTATTTGACTGGTTATTATTAACCAGCCAAAAATGAACTAAAATGATCAGTAAAAAATTGTTAAATGATCAGTTAGGTTAGGTTAGGTTAGATTAGGTTTAGGTTAGGTTAGATTAGCTTACTACTACGTGTGACTAAATTGAGACTTGATCCAACAAGTTCAAACAGGTTTCCACGTGCACAGAACCGAATAACAACCATATACTTTGTTTTTACTAATCAAAATAGTATTTTTTTACTGATCAATTAAATACAGGCCTATTATTATAATAATTTAGTCATATAATAATAATGTAATCAAATAATAGTTGGATAATTTACCGGTAAAATTTCAATTTTATATTTACCAAAAATTAAAAAAATATTATTTTTCGAATATTTTAATTTTTTTAGAAAATATTTTTGGGAAAAATCGGTTTTTATGAATGTACGATTTTTTGCGTACGTTTAACTTTTTTCGGCTTTTCGTTTTTTCCGGTTTTTATTTAAAATTTAATTTACCGACAAACTGGTAATTAGTAAAAAAAAAATACCGGACTATCAGTAATGAAAATTACATTTCACATTAAGGAGTCCGTTACCGGTAAATCGTTTGACTGATAAATGACCGGTAATTTATCGCTAAATTATAACTTTTACAAGTAAATCTACAAATTTTTATTTTTTATCACACTTCTGAACAAATTTGCATTTAAGCATGAATGAAAATGCATTATAAGTGCTTAAATTAAGATTCTTAGTGTGATTCATGTATTTTAAGTGCCTAAATTATATTTCTTAATGAATTTCAGCGTAATTTGGAGGTTATTTTAGTCAGTTTTTAACCATATTTTAACGAGTTTCTCTTTTCTTATACATATAATATAGTAGCACCTTTTATCGTCCGAACTATTATGTGTATTTATATGACATACATAATTTATAAAAATATTTTTTTAAAACTGACAAACAACCTCCATATAACGTGCACAAGTACAAACTACGCTCGAAATTAATTTAAATATTTTCGAAAAAATGCTCTCTCTTTTCGTTTTTCTCGATTGATAACCGAATAATTGGCGATTCTTTCTCAAAAATTTCTCGAGAAAAATACCAAAATCGAAAATTCTCATTTCTCGAAATTTTTTTTAATATTTTTTTTAAATTATCAATAATTAATATACATCAGTGATAACATATATCAGTGATAATAAAAAAAATCAAACCACCACTAAACAAAAATTCCACAAAAATTAAGCTCCCCATTTCCGATGCACTTAAATTCAAAAATTTCCAACCCATCACTACATTACCCTCATAAGCTTTCGAGGGTGTGGTCCTTGGACACACACCTCACACAAGCCGGGTCAAGGTGCACGATGACGTCAAGAAATTGGTATGCCGTTCAAGTGATGGACGTTTCGATACGATTTTGCCCCAGGGCCAAAGATCCCCCTCGTTAATTAATTGGCGTGCGTCAGCTATTTCGCGAATTTAGGATATTGCCCCAGAATGGTACATTGTTATATTGTGTCCATCATATTTAAGTACCGCGATTATGGTCGTTTTCGCAATGGACGCTTCCAATAATGGGATTATTCGAAGCGGTGATTATGTCAGATATTTTCTCGTGAGTGTTCGCGTAATGATGTTGCGTGAATGTCTAACGTTCAAAGTAATGAGTTTTTAAATAAAATATTTTTTTTATGCAGTAGAATCTCTATTATTCGGATTGATCGAAAAAAATATGTATTTTTTTAAATTGCAGATTTTTTTTATATAACATGTGTCCAAAATTTATGAATATTTAACCAAATTATACTGATTCATGACAGAATCAACTATGAGGGTGATCAAACTAAAACCTGATAGGAATTTTATTTAAAATAAATTTGGAGTTGAAAAACTGGTGTCTAAAATTATAATTTCATTAATTATTATCTTGGAAACTGACGAATATAATATTACCAAGGCGATTTTATGTAACGATCACAATTTTTTCCAGTATCAAATAACCAAAAATAAATAGACTGTAAATACGTTTAAAAAATACTTAAAAGTTTTGTGCATAATTATGCACACCCAAATTAATAAAAAAATATTCAATTTAATTTATAAAAAAATTATTTTTATTAAAAAAAGTTCTTGTTTCGATTATCCGAATTTTCGTTATTCAGACCATCTCAATCCCTGTTTATTCTAGATAATCGAGGTTCTACTATATAAGGGATTCAATTTCGAAGGATCGATGCTTGTTTCGTTTACTAGAACAAGATACTGTTGAAATATAATATCGTAAAAATTCGAGCGGATTTCGGATTGAAAAAACACTCAAAATTTTCGCCGAAGAGGATTCGTAAATATCCGTTTGGCCGAAACGAGCCAATTAAAAACGAAACATACCCGAATGAAAATTCAACGCAAAAATCTCGAGATTAAAACTCAGCTAGACGCAAGAGTTCGATTGTTGAAAACATTCACAAGATAATATTTCAGCTGAATTTATAGCTAACTTTTCAACATAATTAAGAGCGAGCGAAAATCGGCCGAAACGGAGCGGCCCGGGACGAAAAATCCCCTCAAAATATAAATTACTTAATATACACAAAAACAGTTTATGATGTTTTTAAAGCTGCTAAATATCGTTTTTGTTCGGCGGGAAGTTTCCAATTATCCGGAAATGTTCTCGTCCGTAAATTGAGTTACGGGCTGGGAAAAAAAATTTAACCGACTCCGCGTAAAGTTTCCTCGTTCGCAATAATGGCGAGATCCTTCCGAAATGAGTTTTCCATTTATTCCCAACATCCGAATCGAAATCAAGATACGTTCGACGAAGGCTGCGATTTCCTCCCTCTCGTCCTAATTGAAATCTGAATATTTTGATCCGAAGAGATAAATTTCCTATTAAGAAAACCTCTCGGCGATTCGCTGGAACTTGGGATCGGAAAGAGGACATGATTTTTTTTTACGTTCATTCGGAACCCACGATGACAAAATTAACCGATCTTCGGAAATAAATCGTCTCGGATAATTTTTTCCCGAATTTACAACTCGATTCCGCAACCTCATCGGTGCTTAAGAACTCGGTATAAAAACGAAAAAAATACGATTCATATAAAAAAAATTTCGATTAATATTAGAGTTTTGCGTTGAATCATAACGAAAATATCTATTTTCGGGCTTCAACTACAGCTCTTATCAAAATAATTGGAAAGCCAGATTGGAATGGAAGATTAATGGCTACAATTCAGTTTTGAATAATGCAAAGCAGGATTTTCCACCCGCATCCAAACACGGAGATTTCAAATTTAGACATTAATTATTACAATATTGCGTATTCACGTCACTAACAAAATATAATGTTTGAATATTCAAACAAATTCTAATTCGAAAACATTTTTCAGCTGAAGAAAATATGAAGTTATTTATTACTATACAAACAGCTAAAAGTTCATTAATTAACTAATAGGTTATTCACTTATTAATGACGTATTTTTAAATAAAACAACTGATTTAAAAAAAAAACATTTATTTATTAAAATTAAATACAAAAAATAATCAGCATCGTTATATTATATATAACCTTTTACCACTATTTTAAAAGATTTTTTATCCCATTTTCATAAATCTTCGTGGTTTTGATTTGAAAAATTCAATAACACCGTTTTAAATATCAGCTGAATTTCAGCAATTTTTTCCTTTAAAAAAAGTATTGCATTGAACGGAATAAATGATAATCAGATGAAGAAATATCTAGAGTGAGGATAATGCAGAATCACTCTCCAACCGAGTTCCTTAATTTTTTTATCAGCCAATTTCGCAGTATGAAGTCAAGAGAGTAGAGAACGAAAATTATGATTTTCGATTCTTACTCGATTGAGATATTTATCGGAACACGAAAATAATTGGACACTTTTCGAATCCAGCGATCATTAACGACACTTAATTGGTCAAATTATACAAATCCGCACATCGTACAAACTAAAAATCGACAAAAACTCCTCGGACTTAAAACAACGTCAATATTGACGCGCCAAAAGCGTTAACTCGTCCAGTTAACTCTCCCGGTTAAACCCGTCGGAGCCTGTTGCACGTCCTCCCATCCGGGCCCGTCCCGCGCAGTCCGGCCCTGTCCCATACCATCCCGTGTCAGCCTTCCCGCTTTTGCTGGACACGTTGGCCTGTCACGTAATTTTCAGCACAGCCGCAGCCCTTTGAAATGCAATGTCTCTCCCTATAATCGCTTTTGACCCTTAAAACGGACACGATGTCGAACTAGATGGGGCGTTCCGTTGGTTCGGTTCGATTTTAGGTGAAATTATGTAATTGCGTGGGCGTAATTCGTTGAGGAATCGTCGTGTTACAATAATTCGCAGTTGATCGTATTGTCGAGCGAAAGCCTTCGTGAAGCCTTAAAGTGACGAGGTGGAAGTCCTATTATTGGATTCGAAGCGGATGCTAATTAAAGGCGGTGTCTATTTCTAACGTTTTTATTTTTTGCAAGATGTATTATGTTATTAGGTCGTTGCATAAGTTTTGTCGTATGTTTTCGATGGTGAAATATTTTTCTAATAATTAATAACATCTGTATTCAAACTATTCTATTATTCTATTATGCGCAGAATACTTCCTTTTCAGTATGTGTTAAGTATTGGCCTAGCGGCCCAATGGTTCCTAATATGCACCGTGGTGCACCAGTACACTGCAAGCTTGCTGCAAATGCACCGCAAAAAAAAATGGTAAAAACAAAAAAATCAGCGAAAGACTTATAAATTTAGACGAAGAATCGAGGTTAGCTATATCAAATATTCGATCTAATATTTCTGAAATCTGCAAAATCTGACAAGCTCAGGTTCACATTGATTGATTTTTACAACAAATAAATTCCATTTTGTTAAAGGTAATTATAGTAACCGTTTTTCCGTGTGTGTACATATGTATATATTCTTTAATCATTTTTTTAACTGTTATGTAATTTGTTTGATTTGCAATAAAAATTATGTCCGCTTATTTTTTTGGCCGTTTATTTTTTCTTGATCAAAATGCATCGCGACTCTGAAAAGGTTAAAAACCACTGCCGGAGTAGCCAGTGAACAATAAACAGCTCATAGAAATTTTTGAAATCTCTAATAATAAAGTGAATTTATGACATTTTCACTAAAATTTTATAAAAATAATAACGCAATCACGGTAATTAAAAATACTTGTGATCTGTATAGTAGAGATGCAGTTAAAATTATAATCACTCAGTTGAGGTTATCAAAATTCAGATCTAAATATTTTACATTAATTGATAAACATGATGACATATTACTGGCCATAATCAATACTGATCCAAGTCGAAATATCAGAAAAATCGTGCAAAAAATAAGAGTCAACCGATAAAAAAGTGCGGATACTGCATCGCATCGCTTTGGTTTGGTTTCAAAATACGATGAAACTTTTGCCTCGACCTAATATATGTATATACTTTGACGACTTCATCGCTTGACATAAACGAAATGTATTCAAATTACACTCAACGTCAGAACTGATTAGTTCAAAATCTGATATAATTATGCAAATTATGCAAATTAATTATAATTAAGCGGAAATATCTCGTATGGACGGCTTGGAAAACCGCCCGCGCGAACATCACAGTGAGACGACGTCCAATGGACGTCGAAATTCAAACCAGTCGATTAAATTTAACCATGTGTTGAAGTGGGCGCGTTACCATGCAAATCTGGAGACCGAAACTAGGGTAATATCCGAATTAATATGACACCAAGTGTAACGTTACCCGCCGACGGTTTACTGAAACCCATTTGTACGTTGACAGACATGCGGAAAATCAAAATCGTAATAACAACACGTTCGAGAGGTTCCCTAATGAGACGAGATCCATTTGGTTAATTATCGCACGGGAAAACCGACACCTTTAATAAAATATACAAATGCGGCGTGATAATGTACACTGGCATATTAAATTTCATACGCAAACACAACGAAAGCTTTGAGAAAACAGATTTTCTGCAAAACATGACTGACAAACAACGAGACGTTGCTAACAATGGACGAGACAACGAACAACCGAAAAATTGAAATGATAAAAAATTATACCGCAATTTTGTGAATTGTGAAGTTTTCGGTGACTTTATAAGCGAATAGTAGGTTCTTCGATTTTAGAATTAGAGGTAAATAAACACAGAAACAATTCGAACATTCGAAAATCATTAAGGGGCCCTAAAACGTCCAATATCCCGTTTCGGAAGCGATGGAAGGCCCACTTTAATGACACAGAAGACTTAACAGTATCGAATGACGCACTCGGCGCGTAATTAGCGCGCGAATTTAACACAATACACCTCGTATGTCTTGAATATGAGGGTTGTAAAATCAAAATACACAATTTTATATGATATTTAAAAAAAAAAACGATATTATCAGGAGTTTTCGTCATTTTAAAGAAGCTTAGTATTGTGATAATATCATATTTCTTATTTGATAAGAACCGGTTCAAATAATTTGAAAAAGCTAAATTAATTTTCAAATATTATGTTAAGATATGAATTTGATATGAAAATCCTTACAAACTCAAATTCAAAACTTCAATGAAACTTTCTCATACTAGATACCCAGAAGATGAAATAACCGACTCAAGAAGAACAGGGAATATTGTCATTTTAATTAAGAACCGTATATGTTACACATTGTTTGCGAAATTGCTTAATTCGCGTACGACGCAAAACAATTTTGTATAAAATGGCGTTTTTAGATGTTTTTCAAAACTAAATGCCTTCTTTTTTCGAAATTTGGACTTCTTTTTCATTGCTTTCTTTTCGTTTGTTTCGTCTGTTTTTGATCCGGCCCGCGGACTAATATTGTTTTCAAAAAAATTTGAATCGATTTAGAAATTTTCATCCTAAAAAAAATCGCAGCAGATATACGAGTATTTTCTGAACATATTGTTAAACTACAGATACAAAAGCATTTTTCGGGTCTTGGTAAAAGTGCAAAAGACATTTTCATATTTCAAAATACATACATTTAATTGTAGAATTGAGGAGCTTCTATCAGACTTTTAGTTGGAAGCGATTGTTCTCCAATATTATGTAGTTTGTGAAATTTCAAGTTGTTATCGATAGTATAGTTTTAATTTAAAAAAAATTGCCTGCAGCGCTATTAATTCGTGATTATTTTCTTAATATTACCTGCATATAAAATATTTTTTACGAAACTAGCACTTAAATTTTCAAATATGTAACTGTTTTGAGATCGACTAGATAAAACTTTTTAAATTTTTGAGTCTTTTTTGTTGCTCTTTGAGTAGAATTATCCATATAAAATCATTAAATTCGTTATCCGGCCCGCCGAGTCTCAAATTTTTACCATCCGGCCCTTTCCCAAAAAAGTTCGCCGACCCCTGGTCTAACAGATAACAATCAGAGATTAAAACTAAACCTAATCTCACCATTGACCAAGAAAATTAAAGGATTTGAAAACAAAGATAATAAAAAGGAACAATCACAAATTTTGGTTAAAAAAAACATCAATAAATCACCACCTCACTATAATGGTGGCCATATACGCTACGAGAAATCATTACGATCAGACTGTACAGTTAGAACGGTACAGTTTATCGTACATGGCATACAAGCTATATACACTACGAGAAATCGTTACGATCAGACTGTACAGTTCTAACGGTACAGTTTATCGTACATGGCATACAAGCTATATACGCTACGAGAAATCGTTAACGAGCGCATACACGTTACAATCAGTCGGCACAGTTCATTCGATTCCGATTAATCAATTGAAATTTTCGTATTGTTCCGTTCGACTGCACAGTCTTAAAAAATCTGTACAGTTTTATAACATACATGTAGCGATTTATCGGTACCGTTCGAACTGCACAGTCTGATCGTAACGATTTCTCGTAGCGTATATGGCCACCTTAATATTTTCATACGACCCAAATTTATTTTACACCATTAACGAACTAAACAATTTCGCAAACGACTCACAACCTACACAAATCAGAACTAATCAAACACATTACACAATATACTTGCACATTTCCTCGATTGCCAATTTTGGTACTGAACCCCTCACACATCACACGTCTCACGTGCACATTCCAAAGACGAGGGGCCTTAATCTTGGTCCTGGGGAGGCGTTTAGCGCAAAATCCTTGCCCGATTCGTCGTCGTAGTATCAATTAGCGTCCCGCTTTGTTTCGACGCGCCTAATTACGGGTCCGCAAACGGGGGGTCGCAAATTGCTGCGATTACCGGGTTTCAGCAACACCCGGGAGCCTGAAGGGTGGTGAAACGAAATGGTGGAAGGTGGTGAAGCGAAATGACGGGGGGGTGGGTGGGTGGACGGGCGTTGAGCTCACCTGAGGCTTTTGAGGATTTATGACGTGCGTCAAATGGACGATCCGGATTTGTTTAAGAAAAACGAAAGGTTGACTTTGAGGATTCGTTTTGATTGAATTCGGAGATAAAAGGATTTTGATATGACGTTGAATTTTTTTGAATGTTTAATTTGATGATTTAAAAAAAAATTGTATATAAATAAATCGCACAATCGAACTAAACACAAATAAACGTATGAATGCCAGAACGGATGGAGCTGTCAGCGGGTAGAATGTTGTCGAAAAAGAAGAAAGCAATACTCTCTTATATAAATCCTCTGACGCATTATTCGATTCGGGGAAAATTGAAAAATATCTTATTCCCAACGTTTGATCGATAGCAATCGAGGCACGACAAAGCGCATTAATTTTTCTTCGCTCCCCCGTACTTTATTATTTACAGCGAAAAATATCTGCGGGGAGCAATCGACGCGAGAATCATAATCGCAATTTTCCGGATTGCTAAAACGAAAAAAAAAAAAAAAGGTAAAAGGAAAAATTATGCTTTCCAACGTCACGAACCGGCGACGTTCGGACCGCACGTAAAAGGAGAACCATCTTAGAATATTAAATTATAAAAATCGAAAACCGCAAGCCGATAGAAGCAGAAAGGAAAATGCGCTTCTTTTGCTACAAAAGATGGAAGCAAAAAGAAAATAACATGGCACTGCAAAGCGTCGGAGCGGAACACACACGAGTGCGGGTGGAAAAATTAAATGGATGCTCGACCCACGTACGAGCTAAGAAAAACAATACTTATGTAAAATAAATCCGCTTTTGAAATTACTTCAGAGTTTTAGAAAGAAAAACGCGAAATGTCGACTTACGTACTTCATTTTTATTATTGTTCTTTCGGCTGGGGGAATTCTGCGGAGGAAAAGCAATCGTTTACGTTTTCCGCTTTATACAACAACGTATATTTCATGACGGAAAAAATATAGTTAAACCTTTGGATTCCTAAAATAAGATTACTACGAATTCACTAAGTACTTGATATGAAATTGATTAGTTACTTCAAACAATACGAAATCAATCACGTATTATATACTCTTTGTGATAGCGAACAAATTTAATAATGAGGAAATCGCTCATTGAATAGATGATAGACGTGCATGAATTTTAGATAAGAAGCACAGAGAAGCTCTGCATACAAAAGTATTAATCGGATTAAGAAGACATACAATGTTGAATGCATCATGCATTTCTAATAGATTTCATTCTAGATACTAACGAGAATATAGTACGCTACAAAATGAACATGGATATTCAATTTTTCACATAAAAATAACATGGGAAAAATTTTCTGAAATTGAATAATGATTTCTTATAGATTTCATTAACGGAAAAATAATAAAAAAAAATCTATCACATACGTTTTTCGAAATTTTATATTTTTATAAACTCAAAATTTCGATAAAAATGATTTTTTTTATCTTCCTTATATCTAGAAAACCTTACGCGATAGAAAAAAAAAACAAATAGAATATTCGAATTCAGCACCCAAAAGTTACCTAACCTTTCAAACAAACAATTTTCAAAAAGGTCAATTTTGCATATTTGTCTAATTAAACAAATTAAAATATGAATAAGACCAATCCAATGAGACCAATTAACTTCATCACATCTTTTAACAAAAAAATCACTAACAATACCTACGACAATCTCCAAAACGCAATCAAACCAAACGGCACCATCAAAGCACCACTCCTCCAAAGGATCTAGCAAACATCTTCCGACCTCCTCGTCAGATACGATCCAATTCCAAATTGACCAAGCCTGCACTGCACATACCACATAATACCAGACGTGAGTGCGATCCGAGATTGCAGCTAGGTCCATTGTCGTGGACCGGGACGTCTGCATCGCGTCTGGTCCAGAAACAACAGAATGCTTTGTTACCCGCGCTGCTTTGTCGCTCGGTACACGTATAATGTTGAAGGGGATGAGGTGAAAAACTCTTGTGGGCATTGTCGTCGGACACAATGAAGAAGGATGGGTGTTTTTCAGCGAGATGTGCTTCGTGGAGGTAGATTCGTTTTTGGATGTTTGATGAGTGGGGTTTTTAAATTTGATAAATTTGTTATTGATATGATTCGATTATATCATTTTATGTTTATGTAATTGCTTCTTCCATGGACGAAGCGAAGAATTTAATTTTGTTTATGAAACTTAACAACATGTGGTGGTGTATAGGGGTCATCTAGCCTAGACGCTTTATTTAACGACTTCTGTCAAATATGACGGTCGACGTGTATTACTATTATACATACTTATAGAAGGGATTAAATTATTATTGGTACGCCTAATACTAAGAAAGAAAGATTTGGAAGTATTTTCACGTGAACAAAATAAGGTTCGTCATAAAGCAGATCAACTGTCATATTTAAAAAAAGGCGTTACGCTATGATTGCATAATCGTTTCGTCCATGAACGAAAAAAAGGATCTTACTTTGTCCATGAATTTTTACATTTGGTTGTGTATAGGCGCAAGATTTTGTGCTTCATCCATGAATAAAGCGATAACACAAACGTAGCATAACGTATTATGTAATATGCAGAGTATATTGAAAAATGTAGTAGCGTGGTTTTCGTCTGTTAAACAAAGCAACGACAACAGAACAATTGTACTTTCGAATAATAGTAATAATAAAATTTAATAAAACATTTCGTAATAACTTGAATAAAACTTTGTAAATTATAATAATATTTTCAATTTAACATAAACGTAAATTAAACTCGGTTATGGAAAACTTGAATGCGAACGTTGAAGTTACTCGAGAAACTGTTCGCAAACACTCGATTCATTTCTTATTCAGGACGTTCAATATAAATACAAAGTTAACAAAAAGCATGGCTTTATAACAAATAGAACGAATCGTTCGAATAACAATTTATGCGTCGAAAGATCGCATTGAGTCGTCCCAAAGTAAATATCCACTAAATATAAAATGAAACATAAAGAGAAAAGAAACACATTACCCGAACGCACCGAAACATGGATTAATAGGACAGACGCCGTCTGCCCACATTTATTTTCATACAAAAAACCCACAAACGATACGAAAAAACAATGGAAACAACAGACACACAACCTGCATAATTTTCCTAGCAGCACATAAAAGAATGAAAACGGTTTCAAAACGCGAGGACCGACCGAGAGATAACGGACACATTCAACTACCGAACCATAGAAGTCAATTGAATTGCAAAATAATAGTTAAGCGTGTCCCGGCCACCGTGACGGGATCTTGATTGGCCATACTATTGCTACATTTACGCATGTGATTGTATACATTGGCTATGCAAAGTTTGCGCGGATCTCGCGCAAATAAACTTCGATAGATCCGTGTGTACTCTGCGCTGTAATAACAAACGCGAATATTCGCATGAAAATGTTCTTTATTGTAGTGCTACGCAACCAATGTGCTGTGAGACGGTTTGGCGTCGGATTTCTTCAATGCGAGAAAAATAAATTCAAATAATTTTCCTATAATATAAATTTAATTTCTATAAATATTTTTATTTGTATGCAAAATGATTGCGCATTGAAAAATATAGATTGTGTCTTAAAAACGAATCACTTGTGCATTATAATAATATACGATGTGCCTTATTTCCAATGCATTAAAGATTTTTCTATTGAACATTATTTTATTTGTAGTGGACAAAGAAAAAAAAATTGTGCATTATAAAGTAGGCATTAAAAATTATAAAATGAGCAATAAAAAGAGTAGTTTGTGCATTGAAATGATCGAGAGGGGTACAACGTGGCCAGAGCAAAGTCTTCCTCTACAGACAATACAATACAACTAACTGTCAACTTTCAATAACTTTTTGACAATTTGGTCTAATTTGATTCTATTATGAAGGTTGTGAATAATAATCGTTCGGTTCTTATTTCTGATGCATTAAAAAATTTCGTATTGAGTATTATTTTATTTGTAGTGGGCAAAGAAAAAAAAATTGTGCATTATAAAGTAAGCATTAAAAAATATGAAATGAGCAATAGAAAGAATAATTTATGAATTGAAATTGTAAAGTATTCCTCCACAGACAATATACATAATACAACTGTCAACTGTCTATCACATTTTAACAATTTAGTCTAATTTAATTCTATTATGAAATATGTGAATAAAGATCATTCGGTTGGTATTTTTCCCTGTTCGCGTTTGCGGCGTTGCCGATCCTTTCTTTCTATTTATTCTAATGCATGTTTCATTCGTTTTAAGGTAGATATTTTTTCAACGATCAAAATATATTTTCTATCATACATTTAATTGCTTTTGAAATTAAACACATAATTTTTTTAATACACACAAATTTTACTAAATACCGCGAAATTTCGGAAATATCGCTAATATGCCATAGAAAAAAAGGTTGCAGACCACTACCATATTGCATTCGTGCCACTCGCCGAAATGCGAGACCGTTGTTTTGATTATTTCTCGTCCGAAGTGCCCATTAATGTGTCTGCTGAAAAATCGGATTGATGCCGAAAATGAAAATGTATCGATTCGCCTGAAAAGCAATATGGTGTTGCGCCGTGAAAGCAGACGTGAGTTCGGTAGGGACTCACTTAGAGGTTGAAGTGAACGCGTGTAAATCATGTCGCGCAAATTGGAGGAAAATTTACAGCAGGTTTTTCCGGGGAAAATTGCGTGCTTGCTCTCGCATGAATTATGCAAAACTGGGGGCGTGTTATGAGCGGGCACTTTTCAAAACAAACGCAATAAATAAAATTAGAAAGACGGAGACGTTTCAAAGACATCGGAAATTTAACCGCATTACTGAAATTATTATTTTTTTTTTTGAATTAAATAATAATAAATCTTCACAAATTTTCAAAACATTTTCATAACATTTGGATAAATTATAAGGTAACGAAAAAAGTGATGAACCATATACATATCTACAGTTGACCATTTTTCAGAAAAACGTGAAAATTATGGTTTTTAAATCCGAAAGGGTGTGATAGGTAAGCTGTAAGAAGCATCACATATTTCGCAACTTTCCGAAAAATTATCGTCAATTAAAACCCTTTCATAATCTTTGGATAAATTATAGGGTAACGAAAACAGTTTTGGACCATGTATCTGTAATTAACCATCTTTCAGAAAAACATAAAAATTAAGATTTTTGAATGTAAAAATCTTTCGAGATCGGTTCGATAGATAAACAGTAATAAGAAGCACATCTATCACATTCATTCTGAAAAATTATTAATTTTTAGGTTTTTCTGAGACGGTCAACTAAAGATGCATAGTCCACTACTATTTTCGATAACTTACAAAAAAATCAAATTAATATTATTACCTGAACATTCTACGTTAAATTCTACCAATCAACGAAGAATTTCCATTAGTCCAAGTTTAAATTGTCAATCAATCGTTCTAATCGAGCTTCAAATCAACTTAACAAAACAAGCATTTATAACCCAACAAACAACTCCAATCGATACATCACAAAAAACCTTCCCACACGATCATAAAAAGATTTATTTTCGGAAAGTACACACACACCGATACATATAAAACGCACGAGCATCCCGAAGAGGCTCTCTCCGAATCGGGATCTTTCTTTCTGGATATCGGTCCTCATACAAAAGTGGGTACACACCGAACGGAAAAGCGAACGGATTATTCGCGAAGAAAAGTGGAACGTTCGTGGAAGAGAAAAGCAGAACGAAAAACGAAAAACGGGTAGAGATAAGTGAGACTTTCGATATTCATCGGACACAATGGGACGACGGATATAAAGCATAGGAATAAAAAAGTGTGCAAATTTAATAATGCAAGGAAAAAGATGAAAATCGCATACAAAAGGGCCATGTGTTTTGTTCGTCTGAATTCGAAAAGGGTTAATTTAATACGCCGTATTGTGTTTTGTTTATGCAAATATGACGATAATGATGTGATCGGATATCGAAACTAAGATCAACATCAATTTGGACAAATTAAAACATTCGATACAATACAAACAGAAGGGCAAACAGATCGATGGACGACACAATTGCGAATTCAATTCGAAGAGACGCTTGAATATTCCTAGGGCGATTTGCATAATATGCGTCCGGACATTCAATCCTAAAATGCTCGCATTACAGATTGAGATAGTATAATATATAGGAACAATATAATTTAATTAGTCGAAGAGCCCTTTTGTTTTATAGGATGGCCCACTGAATGGCTGAAGGGTTTGGAAAATCATAACATGTTTATTTTCAATTTTTTTCACAGGTTAAAGTATCTTTTGGAAATTAAAATGGGTAAATATGACGTCTAGAAATAATTAATACTTATTAGGCTTTTTTGTTCCAGTGAAAATTCAATTATTGAAAGAAAGCATCGCACTAAAAAGAATATTTTTGGGGATTAAAATGGATGCTGATTACATATTTTCCTGACATTTTCAGTACCTCAAAATCAGCATTCATTATCAAGTAATGTTGCATTAAAATACTGCCGCTATATTTATTTTCAATAATTGATTTTTCACTGGAATAGAAAAACTTTCAATAATTTTTAATCATTAGACATCATACGTAACCATTTTAATTTCCAAAGATTTCTCTATAATCCGTAAAAAATTAAATTAAAATATTGAAAAAGAACAAGTTATGACTTTCAGTGACTACTCTATAGAAAGACCAATTATGGATAATGAAAAATTCCATTGGGCTAACGGTTCAGTTATTACATTTTCATAGATTACTGAAGTTAAGGGATATATCGCATAGAAAATAGATATATGATTTAATTATTTACCATTAAAAAAGAGGATAATTTCAATGAGACTAATTTCTTTTAATTTGAAAGCATCGTCCTTTAGCAAAAATTTCAAATAAAAATCCTAAAAAATAACTATAACATAATTAATTCAAACAACCACACACACATACACCGAAAACATTCCATCCTAACAAAATAGACACAAAAACGTCTCAATATCGCCAAGATAAACGTCCTCAAGCGACAAAATCGAATTAGACGGAAGAATCGTCCTTAACGCAATTAGCGCACTCGCGCAATTTTATTACTCGTCGAGGCTAAAAGCCAGAGGCTGCTTTCACACATACACACACATATAACAGATACACATATATATATACATATATAACACGAGGCCGAAAGGCTTTTCCTTGTAACCCTTATTTGCATGCGGGGCTTTGATCTTCTTAGCCGTACACTATTCATGGGGTTTTGACAAGTGGGATTGAAATGTGCTTCAGATATGTATTACCCGTGCATGTCCGTCTCGATGTGCCTTTATGATGGGGGTAAGTGTGTATGATAATGCTCGTCGAGGTCGTTGTTTCGACATGTCTTGTAGTGGGGTGGTAATTTATTATTTAGACGATTGGTGAGTAGTAATGGTATATGAGAATTTTGATTTTTGATCAATTGTTTTATTACGATTATTTGAATGTATATTTAGAAGGGTTGCGTATTTGTTTTAGAATAGGAATATAATATTTTGAAAGATTTTTTGTACTAAAAATCTACATGTGATGAAATTAGATATTGATTTAATTGTTTTGAATGCACAGATTATCATTGATCATAACAGTTAAGCGAGATGATATAGGGCCGATTGATAAACGAGAAAGGACAGTTTCAATATTCAATTCTTTGAAAAAACCTTCCCTTCATCACTATGTGACAGACATGTCGTCAAAAAAACTACAATAGAAAAACTTCACACTGCGAAAAATAATATATTTATGATACAATTTTCATAAATATTTGAATCACAAAATAAAACTTTTCTAAATTTTAAACCTAGTCAACAAATACTCAATTACGTAATGAAATTAAATATTGGTTTAATTTTCTTGAATGCATAGATTTTCATCAATCACTACAATCAGTTAAATGAGATGATATAGGGTCAACACATAGACGAGCAATCATTCGAGAAAGAACAGTTTCAATATTTTATTTCTTTAAAAACATATTTCCTTCATCTGATATGACAGACATCAAAAAAAAATGACAATGAAAAAACCTCATACTACGATAAATAATATATTACGCAATTTTCATAAATATTCAAACCCACTCAACCAACACTAAACTATGTATGTATGTATATGTGATGAAATTAGACATCGATTAAATTTTCTTGAATAAGATCTTCGTCTACTTTCACAGTTAAGTGACACGATATTTAGTCGATAGATGAGCAATCATTCGAGAAAAGACAGTTTCAATATTCGATTTCTTTGAAAATACTTTTCTTTCATATGACAGACATACCATCAAAAAACCTTAATACAACAAATACACAATCCAACATTCATAAACACACAAAATCATAACAAAAAAACCTTCCCAAATCCCAAACACACAAATACCTCGCACAACTCGCTTATTAAACCCCCAGATTAATCGCGCGCGCAGAAAGGGGTTAATCGCTCCTCCTCCCCACACACATCACACATACACAACACCACACACGACAACCCCGAGCTTTTTCCTCCTTCGAACAATACATAAGACGCCGCCGAAATTAGCATTTGATAAATGTTCGCATCCGCCGAACATCATCCGCGACGGATACCTAGCCAGGCCGCGAAGCTCGCTAAGTGATCATTAGCCGGAGTGGGCTCGCCGGGGAATATTATTAACCTTGATACTAATGGATTGCCTGCGGAAATAAATTTACCCCGAAACGGCGTTGCTGGGCCCGCATACATATTTATGCGCGAGCCCTTTGTCCGGCGCGCCGATGCGGAAAGTTGATGGTGGAAGTTGATGGTGGAAGGTTTAAGTTCGATTGAAATATTTTTTTTTTTTTTTGCCAACCCGTGATGCAGCGGTATGTTGCAGGGAGTATCGATCGTAATGATGATGGTTCAAGTTGCGGGTATGGTAAGAGTATGATTGTGGAAGGTTTAGTTCGATTGAAATATTGTTTTTAGGTAGCCCGTGGTGCAGCGGTATGTTTCAGGGAGTACCAGTCGTAATGATGATGGTTCAAACTGCGGGTATGGCAAGAGTATGATTGTGGAAGGTTTAGTTCGATTGAAATACTGTTTTTAGGTAGCCCGTGGTGCAGCGGTATGTTGCAGGGAGTACCAGTCGTAATGATGATGGTTCAAGCTGCAGGTATAGTAAGAGTATGGTTGTGGAAAGTTTAGTTCGATTGAAATATTGCATTTTTTTGTTTTTAGCCAGCCCATGGTACAGTGGTATGTTGCAGGAACTATCGATCGTAATGATGATGGTTCAAGCTGCGGGTATGGTAAGAGTATGGTTGTGGAAGGTTTAGTTCGATTGAAATATTGATTTTAGGTAGCCCGTGGTGCAGCGGTATGTTGCAGGGAGTACCAGTCGTAATGATGATGGTTCAAGCTGTAGGTATGGCAAGAGAATGATTATGGAAAGTTTAGTTCGATTGAAATATTGCTTTTTTTTTTTAGCCAGCCCATGGTGCACTAGTATGTTGCAGGGACTATCGATCGTAATGATGATGGTTCAAGGTTCAAGCTGCGGGTTTATGATTGAAATGTTGTTTTAAGAGCGGTATGGTTGATGGAAGGTTTAGTTCGATTGAAATATTGCTTTTTTTGTTTTTAGCCAGCCCATGGTGTAGTGGTATGTTGCAGGGACTATCGATCGTAATGATGATGGTTCAAGTTGCGGTGTGGCTAGAATATGATTTCATTTTGATCTAATCGATCGTCTCAATTTGGTATTTAAATCTCTCGTTAATATGAAGATGTCAAAAAACGGTTCCGAGAACTCAATTTTTTTCAAAATTGACGTTTACGTCACTTCCATATATCGTTATATATAAAAACATTTTTATATAACGTTTTTCAAATTTTGTCATAAAAAAATGGGGCAATAAATTTGCAGTTACAAAAACACTATTTTAGGTATACTTAATCCAAAATTTTTATTACTATTTTGAAATTCGATATGTCTAAAACCTCGGAAAAGAAAAATAAGCTTACTGCGCGTATTTTTAAATGTTGAAAAACGCAAAACCTTCAATATCTTGAAACAAAGTAAAATGGAGATACGCCACTTTCAAATAGACTCATATATCACAGACTGTATTGTCAGCAATCTGAACCGTAACAAATTCGAAACAATAACCGAACTGAGTCGCACTAATTAATCCCCCGACCTGCTCGTCGAATTATATTTCAACACGAGCTAAATAATAGCGCACACATTTTAATTCAGTTACAGAACGGGACTACGCGCTTAATACCCGCTTCACTTGAAAATTCGTAATGCAATTAAGTTTTCATACGGAGTTTATTCTCTTTATTTTCTCGCACGTAACGCGAGCAAAGCCCGAGACACTTTCAACATTCCAAAAGACAAAATCGATAAGCCTTAAAGCAAAGCCATAAAAGATATCGAAGATTAACAACAACAATAAAGAAAAAGCATAATAAATAGGAGGCCTTACATAAATTACGATGATGGCTTTCGCGCGTTCTCCGTAAAAAGCGACCCGAACCGAAACGATTAATCACCGCGAAAGCTCAAACACGTGCGCATAGTTTTACGGTAAAAACTTTACGTTTGATAAAATTTAAGACGCACCTTTTTAATATTTAACCGCTTCGAGTGGCGTCCGGATAACGACCGCCCATGAAAACGGCGGACAAGATTGATGGAGGTGCTCCGATGAAATATAAGGTGTTCGGAAAGGGTAAGTGCAGTTTAGTGAGTGAGTTCTCATAAACTGCACTCACCCTTAGCGAAAATACAATATACCACGCACGAGTGTAGGCAGTGCTTATTTTTCTTTTCCACGTTCTTGCGAAAAGTATTTATTGTCCGGTAATTAGAGGAGAGGCTTTCGTCGTCGTTTATTTGCTTTGGCCGCGGCCTTTTCGACGGTTTTCCCGAAATGGCCCGAGCTTTCGAAGCTTTCGGACACAATGGCGCTTTCGTACGTATGTTTGGGTTATGTCATATATATAATGTTGTGTGATTCCAATAAAAAAAATGAAATATTTTCTGGGCGAGTGCGTGAAAGCGTCGGACGCAGGTCGCCTATTCAATTTTCCGGCGTGAGAAATATTTGGGAAAGCTCCGGTCGGTGTTGCGGGAAAATATATACATATATAATAATATTATATACGCGATCATCTCAATAATATGAAATTGGGTTATTTGTATACGTTTTATAAATTAAATTTCGAAAATGGCGTCGATTATTCACTCGAATTGGTAATTTATAAGAGTTTAGTTATTATTAAGAATAATGTTGTATTTCGGAACGATGGAAAGTGTTTTTCCTTTGACTCAAATTAAATATATACTGATTGAATGAATTCAATTATTTCCACTTAAAAATATGATAAAATTTGTACAAGAAATATATTAGAAAATCCCGTAAGTAATGTCGTATTTATGATGCTTTTTTTTAGTATCGTGTTCGACGGATTTTCATCACATGTTTATGTTATATTGATCAGACATTCTCAAGAACGTATTTTATCGTTTTCAATTTTTATTTCAAGCCATTTTACAAGCAGAGGCGTTTATTAAAATGTATTGAAATGAAGACATTTTAAAAGCTAAAGTTAAAACAAATGTAACTGCAACTATTCAAAAAATTGGTGACAATCTATGAAACTATAGCTCAAGTATGCATAAACACACGAAAAAAATTGGAAAAATGGACGCGACGTGTATTGAGCGAAGACAATATGGACGAACGAGCACCCACATATTTTGAAAATCATAAAGATAAAATTATGGTGTTAGGGTAGGAGATAATTTGACACCTTCCATACTCTACGGATCTTAAACAATCAGATTAAAATCTTTTCAAGTCATTACAAAATTATTTAGATGGGAAAAATTTCAAAACTGCAAAGGAGATGAAAAAGAGACTTTCCGAATATGTTTATTACACAAAAATGGGATAAAAAAATTGACAAAAGGTAGACAGAAGTATTAAATGATAGTAGAAATTATATTTTAAATTAATAATTAACAAATAAAGTTATTGAAAAATTCATCTATCATTCAAAATACTATACAACTTTCGAGAGATAACCTAATATTTTCCCATAAAAAAAGTACTCAAACATATGAAAAATATGATGCACATTATCGAAATTGAATTACATTTACCCGAAACGTATTCGCGCGTCTCTCGCATTTTACATTAAACGCGACAAAGATGTTTTCGACAGCCTCACATACGAACGCACGTGACACTGAATAAATTTAAAACCCACCATTTTTTTTATTATTTATCATCCACACAACATTATTAAAGTGAATCTCAATTCGAAAAAGCACAATATGATTGATGACGCCCGCCGATTTTAACGACTCTGTTAGAAATCGAAAGTCACCTATCAAATTTCACATTGTCCGCGAGTTGAAAAAAAAACGGAATAATAAATCGGGCGTCGTGCGAAGAACGGAGCTTTATCGCGATATTAATAATGTTTTATTCATATGCAATATTCGATAAAAACGGGGGGTGGAAAAAAGCAGAAAACTCAGATACGTGTTAACTAAGCGCGAAGTACGAGTGCGTATGATTGATGATAATACGGTATATGCGAAAATGTGCGACACGTGATATTATATTATATTAACGTGTGTATAATACAATGTACGAAACCATCGTAAAAACGAACACACAAAGGGAGGGATGAATATGAATGAAGCGAAGACGAAATTTGACGCCCACGCAACACTATTAAATGGGTTTACTTTGCGCCAGAATGTATAAGCACACATGGCACAGATTGAAGAATACAATAAGTGTAATTCAATATTTATCAAACGACCTATAAAGAAATTTTAGGTACCTTTCCATTGGACTGGCGCATATGTACGCATTCGCACGTATGTACCTTATACAAATCGCTTGATTTGCAGCGAAATTATAAAGCCCGAATACACTATGTTAAAATTTTATAATTACGATTTATATTAATATGTTTAGTACTTCTGATTGAGAAATACAACTTTTGCCCAACCCCTACGTTCAGTTATACTAAAAGGAAATTGAAAGTAAATATAGAATTTTTAAAAATAACTAACTTGACCCAATGTTCAATAATAAATATGTTTAGTACTTACTGACTGAGACACAACGGCGGATCCAGGAAATTTGCAGGGTGGGGGCAATTTCTAACTTTTAATACACTTTTTTTTTCAAAAATAATACTTATATTCAATACTATTTTGAAAAAAAAAGTACCGGTACGCATTTTATATCAAACTTTTTATGATTTCATTTTTTTATTATTTTTCATCAATAGCGCCATCAATTTTTTTCCACAAAAAGTATCGATGTAAATGAAATTTATGAGATGTACTAAAGATACTAATTTTTCTGATGAATAACATTTTTTTCTCAAAATCAAAGGTATTAGCGCCGCAGGCAGATTTTTTTAATCCGAATTATAATTATAATGTATGTAATGTATAAAATTATGTAAATCTCTAGGGTGGTGGCAATTGACCGTTTGCCACCACCGTGGATCCGCCAGTGCTGAGACATGCGGTATTTTCTAAATACCCTACTGTCAGTTTTTCTTAAAAGAAAATGAATGTTATAGAATTTCAAAATAGTGAACACGCCCTTTACACATTGGCTACAAATTCACGATTTTTAAATATAAATGAACTGAATATCTGCACCAGTCTAACGAAAATGTACCGAATATAACAAGTTCCACATTGAAAAAATCGGCAACAAGTTAAGCAATATTCGTCACGATCATTATTTGGATATCGCATTCGACAGCACCCGATTGATCGAAAGGCATTCTCCCCAAAAAGAATATTTCACAAAGATTAGATCGATTCGAATATTTCGAAAAAAAAACGACATCAAGAATACGATTGTGTCGCGAAATAAAATTCAGATTTTATTTACACGAATTCGAGAAGTCGCTACGGCGATTGTCGAAATCGACGTTCATTATAATGGGGAGGGAAAGTGGAAAGTGCGCCGTCGAAAAGGTTCCGATATTGGAAAAGCGGGTTTTCGCTGAAAGTCGTCGCTGAAAAATAAGGACGTTGCAAAGGAGAAAAGGGGGCTCCGAGAGAAAAATCGCATCGCGTAACATCTGCCGCGTCGCACAAAAAAAGCAGAGCCTGCTGAAAAAAATACATACACAAATGTCCTGTGTGAGATTAAAAAAAGTGTCGCCGTAAAATAAAATAAATGCTCTATCCGAAGGAAGGCTTAACCCGTCGGAATACGCTTGAGGCGGATGGTGTTGAATTTCAGACTTGGAACACTTTCGTATGTGAAAAATCAATGAAATATACATATAATGAAATCCACATATCGAAAACATCTGTATTCAATTTAAAAATAGGAAAATAATAACATATATAATATGTATCTATCTATTATACATACAAAATTATCAATTCGTATAAAAAAATCGAACTCTAAAAGCAGCATTTTTTAAGCGTAGGCATTCAGATTTCTTGATAATTTTAATTTCTCGAGAAATTATAATTCTATTATAGATTTCGCTACTGAAATTTCTCGAGAATTATCGAAAAATTTTGATGTGTGAAAAAATATCCATAATTTTTTTCTAATAAATAAGTCAAATTAATTATATATTTAGAAAAAAAATTAAAGTCTATCGATTGCTTTTTGTAATTTTAATTTACTTTTTCTATATTGAAATTATAATAGAAAAAAATATTTTCATAAATATAATTTTTAAGCCGAATAAATTTTTAAATATTATATGTATAATGTCCAGACACATATGTTGATAAAATCAAAGCCGTGGGAATAAAATTTTATGCATAATATTATTCTTTTATTTATTATCATAATTGCATTATTGTATAAATTAAAATATCATAGTGATATGTGACATTGTTAAAACACTATGTGTTTGGTTTCTCAAGATGTTTATCTATTTTAAAAGTCATCGGCTGATTTTTTTCATTAACTGATTTTTATATTTGCACTTTAAAAAATGTGGTTTTAAAAAAAACGATCATAAATCAACGCTTCTTACCCACCAGAACAATAATAAAAAAAAAATTGTGAGAATATCTTAAGAAAAAATTTTTAAAGAGTTAAAACCTTATAAAAACTATGCATATTTTCAAATGTCATACAGCGGTATAAAAAAATCTGCGATTCTAAATCCCAAATATTAGATTTGTATAAATTTAATGATTAATATAAAAAAAAAATAACTGAAAATTCTCGAGAAGTCTGCAAAGTTTTCGAGGAACGAGAATTCTCGATTTTACCATACATACTTCTCGAAAAATTCTCTCGAAAAAACACTATCTAAGCGTTTAATCCACGAAAGTTCAACACACTCATATCTCGACGGGGGGTTAAAGCGCGAACTTTCCCTCCTCATAAATGAATTTTAAACGTCGTGTGGGTGCCGAGAAAGTTAACCTTTGCATCGAAAATGCCGTAGGCGAATTTCAGCGCAAACCAGAGATGTTTTTTTAACCTTTAGAGTCCAGGTGTCGGCAAATCCCGGCCCGCGGGCCAAATCCGGTCCGCTGCCTGTTTTCAATCCGGCCCGCAGGTTAATATTTTTTCTATATGAAAAATTAAGTAAATTATAATCAATTTAGAAATTTTCATCCTCAAAAAATGCAGATTTTTTGAATTTATTGTTAAACTATAGTTACAAAAGCGTTTTTCGGATTTTGAATTTGATTCAAGCAAAAAAATTTCCATATTTCAAAATCCATTTAAATGTACAATTGAAGAGCTTCTGTCAGACCCTCAATTGTAAGTGATTATTTTCCAAAAGTATGGATTTTAGAAAATTTTACATAGTTATCGATACCAAAGAATTAAATTAAAAAAATAATAAAAAAATTTCCTGCGGCGCTATTTACAGGTAATTATCTTCTTGATATTACCTGCATATAAAAATATTTAAAATTTTCAAATTACCATTTTGACATCAATTAGTTCAACCTTTTAAAATTTTGAACCTGTTTTTTGTTGCTCATTGAGTAAAATCACCCATATTAATATTTTCGATTTTACCACCCGACCCACCAAGTCTCAAATTTTTACGATCTGGCCCTTTCCAAAAAAGTTTTCCAACCCCTGCGGGCTTAGAACACCTTAAGCGTGGGCGCTTACATGAAAATTAGCAAACCCCCGGCCAAATCGGAACACACACACGATACTCAAAATGCGATTTCGAAAGGTGGATATCGATCCACACGCGAAGGACTCGTTAGACAAGCGCATACATTTGATGGTATTGTTATGGTTTTGGCGAGATCTCTCAGTTCCCGTATGTTCCGCCGATCTATTATAACGGCACATTATCTAAATGACGTATGGATGTTTCGCTTTTGATCTCGATATTATATTGAGCCGAAACTATTTGCGATGTTTCGATAACGGTTTCGTATCCAGGTTAATGTTGCATAAACTGAATTTTCATATATATAAATGTTAATGGGAGAAAAATAATGAGTCGGCATCATCGGATTCGATCTTTATCTTTTTATAGCCTTTTAGATGTTATTCTAACACTTCTCGTGTCCATATACTATACATTTGTCTAGTCGTAAATTCATTCTTTTACGTCTCCTAAATAAGAAATTTATGTACGTAACAATATATCAACGAATATCGGAAAATACAATAGAGATTTATGTGAAGCAAGCGGATATCTATAAAATACAATTTCTATATAAAAAGGGGAGACTTGTCCAATTTCGTAATGTTGAGCGCTCATTTGTCATTATCTAGTAATCTAATCTGAAATATTTAAATAAAAGCTTACAATCGTATAGCATCTACCTTCTTTTTCATCTAACCATTGTTTAAATGTCGAAAATTTTTATCAATTTTGTTTGACATCTTCTCAAATGATCGAATCTATGAGTAATTCCATGATAATGGTTGTATTTTTAATTTGGAGAAAAGTTTCTTAATTTTATTTTTTTTGACAATGATAAGATTAATATTGAAAATTTATAGAAAATTTATCATTAACGATAATTTTCGCAAAAAAACTGGTGATTTCATTCAAATACTTATCGCAGTTTCAAGAAGAGCAGTAGTAAATGAGACAAACTTTATTTAAACAAGTCTCCCCTACAATAATTTAATGAAAATAATATAGATTTATCATTAATTATACAGACAGATAAGAAGCGTTTAATTTATTCGACATCGAAATCGCGCACGCGTCGCATAAATATTGCAAAGTTTCGCCGATATCGCGCTAATAATTTAACCGATTGCGTCCAAATTTCGACGTTGACATTCTCGCACAATCTCCTGAAAAGTTTCCAGACGCGTTTCAGCAACGAACGACTCCGGTCCGGAAACCTTTGAGGAAAATTCGCGGAAAAGCGCGCTGTTAAACCTCCGAAACTGTTGCGCCCAACAATAGTGTGTTTCGAAACGATGATTTGGGAAAATTTGTGGAAAAGCGCGCTGTTCAACTTCCGAAACTGTTGCGCCCAATAAATGGTGTATTTCGAAACAATTATATGGGAAAATTTGCGGAAAAGCGCGCTGATAAACCTCCGAAACTGTTGCACCGAACAATAGTGTGTTTCGAAACGATGATTTGGGAAAATTTGTGGAAAAGCGCGCTGTTAAACCTCTGAAACTTTTGCGCCTAACAACGGTGTATTTCGAAATGATTATTTGAGAAAATTTGCGGAAAAGCGCACTGTTCAACCGCCGAAACTGTTGCGCCCAATAATGGTGAGTTTTCGAAACGATGATTTGGGAAAATTTGCAGAAAAGCGCGCTGTTAAACCTCCGAAAGTTTTGCGCCTAACAACAGTGTATTTCGAACAATGTTTTGGGAAAATTTTCGGAAAAGCGCATTGTTAAACCTCTGAAACTGTTGCATCCAACAATGGAGTGTTTCGAAATGATGATTTATCCGAATCGAAGTCGCGTAGGGCCAACAATGTACAGCAAAAAGGAAAATTATGGCATGTGGTTGAAAAGAAAAAAGAAAATTGAGGCTCCGACACTTTTGGATGCAGGGAGTATATCTGGATTTATGGTTCCGGCGAAGCTGCTCGCTTCCTTCCTGAGCTCTCCCTCGAGCATTTTTCGGTAAAAGGTATCCGAAAAAAGGACACTTCCGTGACATTTTTGTTGCGACGATTCAAAAATGAGCGATGATCATGATGCTCGGATGCTGAGAGAGATCGAAATGACAAATTATGCATTATTACGGACGAATCATTCGAGAATATTATGAAAAACAAAGAATTGCGTAAGAGTTATTTTTCGCTATGGTGGAAATTCACTTTGTATGAAAAATCGAATAGAAAAGCGACACGTGTACATTGGGAAACGTAAACGTTCGCTAAAACGCGTAAACAAATCATTCACGTTTTGGCGTTTCATTGTCAAAAATTAAATAATCTCATAATGAAATCTCGCAATTTTCTCTGCGTGATTTATCGTTCGAATTAAAAAAGAAAAATTTGAAACATTTTTTGTGTATCTCAATTAGTTTAAAGGTCACGAATTCGAAAACGACATTCGCGGAATATCAATTATGACAATAAGGTAAAAAAAAAAAAAAAAATACATTTTCAATCGAAGTTTGCGAGAATCAATATTGATATTAGTGTTTTGAGCGTTCCAAGAAGACTTTGAAATATTTCAAATCTACATTTTATTCGATTTGCACATAGAGACATGCGAAAAATTGAATTCTCGACCGAAAGAATTGCTTCGAATATACAAACTGACAACCGATTTACATAATAAAAGCCATTCGCGACAACGGCCACAGTAAAATAGACAATTGTCGAGAGATGTATTTAAAATCAATTACGCCGATGACAGCTGTCAATCGATAAAACTGTTAAAAACGAATCGGAAAAAAACTATGAAAATGAAATTTTGCGCACAAAACGAAACATGCATCGACAATATTCGGAAAATTGATAAATTTTTGATTATTTTATTAATATATAATAACCGACTTGTTGTATATTTTGAAAATATAAAAAACATATTTACGAACAGAATGGAGTATGTTAATGAGTTTACGTATTATCACTTTTTTACTGAAGCCGTTATACTTTACGAGAGATTATAATTTTCATACAAATTCGCGAAAACACACGTACAATATTATATCTCAAAAGTGGTTTTTTTTTTCGCTTTAGAGTCAGTATAAAAAATTGAAAAAAAAAAGGAAACTTCCGAGCAAAGAGCACAATGGTTCGCCATTATGAGTGTTCTTTGTTGGAAAATTGGATACGGGGAAACGTCTCTCAGGATAGAATCTCGTTGAATATACGAATAAAAAAATATTTCTCAAACGTATAAATTTTAAACGCGACTATTTTTTACCTGATACAGATTCATTCACTGCTTGTAATCGCCATTGATATTAAATCGAGCTTACCTGCGAAAGAAAAAAACAAACATAAATACATTTTTTTATGTGGATTTGTTATACATAAGTACACGCTTACGCTTGTTCGAAAACGAATATTTTATACCAACTTTCCTTTATAAAATATTCGCGAAAGATTTCCCAAGCACAAAGGAAAATAACGTACCGAAAAACGCTTAAGAAGCGTGGGACCAAACGAAGCTGCATCTCATTTTATTTTTTCGGAGAAAAGCGACAAATTCGCATTCCGCACAAATAAAACGAAACACGAAACTAGAAAAACAAACTCGAAATTTAGAATGCATGATCCAATCTCGCATTGAAATTTGCGCTACGCAATGTTATCGAAATGATCCAGATCGCGAAACAAGCAAAAATTTTGCTTCGTCGTTGAAGTTATAGTGACATCTATTGTAAAATTACGAAAAAACGTCACATGTCAAAATGATGCGTAATATGTAATTCAAACTAGTCCAAGCTCATTGATCACATCATCACATCAACCACATAGTGGTCCTATCCAAATATAGACATAGAGGTCCTATCCAAATATAGTGATGAAACCTATCTCCAATTTTTGTATGGTCACCATACATTTTTTTACACGGTAGTCTCTGGAACGTATCCCCCGTGTAAAAAGAGGATCAGGTAAATATGCTTTTCAACGCTCCTTTTAACTAAATTGCAACATTCTATTTTCATCAATACAACTATTTCCCGATGTTTGAATCAGCAGTGGGACATTTTGACAGATGACGTTTTTAATAATTTTACAAAAGATTTCACTGCGTCTTCGATAACGAGGCATACTTGTTGCTTGTTTCGCGGCCTGGATCATTTCGACAACATTGCGCAACATTTACATTATATCGAAAAGGAATATCACTTCTGCGAACCGGGAATTTATTCAGCCGTCTATTTGTGTTGTAACACGGAATAATGTAGCGAAGTCGCCGATTCGCGAGAGACGTTTCGACACGCTTCATTTTGCGAACAAACTCACTTGTATGTGCGTCCGACACGTGCGAATTATTCATACGTTCGAAAGCGATCGGAATACGCAAGCGAGGCTATTTACATGGAGGCTTTTGAATGGTTCGTATACTTCAAATAAAACGGAGAAAAGAGTAATGGATCGTGCGGTCGCGTGATGTTTGTTCATATTTTTGTTCGTCGATATTTGCGGAGTCGAATGCATTTTTTTGTATATTGAAAGTAATGAGACTTTTCAGGATAGTGCAGCGGTTGTTAGCCGGTGGTCTGCGAGAAAAAAATTATTCGTGGAATTCTGGATGTATTTTGTATTTTTGGTACTTTTAAAGTGATCTACACTACTTTGAAATTTTACAACGTTTACTTCCACTTTCCTTGTAGAAAAAACTGAAGGTAGACAACGTTTACTTCCACTTTCCTTGTTGGACAAATGTTGCTTGTCTCAGTCGAAAGTCTGAACGTATTTATGTATCGGTAAGTATAGTTTGAAATTCTATAACATTTACTTTCACTTTTTTTTTTGTAATTGAACGTAAGGGGTTGTAAAAAGATCGCATTTATATCAAAAACACTAAATCATCATTATAAATGTAGAAAAATATTGAATTTCGACATGGTTTCACTGTAAATCAGCGATTGTGTCAGCTTGCAGTTCGTTTGCGTACAAATGAGCCATATTGGGCCCTTATAAGTCAAATAAAAAGCTTGAAAAATAACATAATTTTAATGGTTTATTCGAAATCAAACGAAAATAAAATAATATTCTAAGAAATTCTCGATTTTGAATAACAATTATCGCCTTCACGTTACATTAAATTTACAAATTTCACTAGAAATTTAGACACAATGGAGATGAGGCCTTTACGCCATCGATGATAAGCCGAAAGGTTTAAAATTTAAAGATTTTTTTTTTTTAAATTAAATAAGTATTTATAATCTTACTGTATTAAATGAGTGCTCAGAAAGCTGACATAGAATGAGATGAATGTAACAGACGGGATGTTGGTCTATCTTTCGCTATCTATTACTATACTAATAAAATATAAATAACTTAATCTTTATATTGTAAATGTATTCAAAAATAATTTGTTTGTCCGCGAAAATCAAAAAGGTTGGCAACCACTGGTATAATGAACGATGTTTTTGTTGATTTTCTCAAAATAAACAACGATTACACGTGAAAGACTTATTCTCACGAAAACGAAATAAACACCGTTAATAATCTCGCCGGGCTCGGAAAACATCTCGTTTCAACTTTAAGGCGAAGCATCCAGAAAATCTGAGAAAAATCCTTTTCAAAGCGATTTCCACAGACGCAAAGAAAAATATCTATTTACCTCATTAAGAAACGACGTTGGCGAAGCTTTTGCGAACAAAAATGGGTCACGAAAATCGCACGTAATACTTACACGTAGTAAAAGGGTCACCTCATCGTAGAGCAAAAATGATACATAAATATTACATCAACGATTCGTATATTCCGAACACTGACGTCATTGCTATTTTTACACAATAATTTTTTTTGTAATTACAAAAATGTGGAAAAGTGAAAATTATCGAGTACGTGAGACAATGATGCTCATATTTTTTTGAGTTTATTGAATTTTGAGAATATGATATGTTTTTGATTTGAATTTGTAATAAAATTATAAATGGATTTTATTTGGGTCATTTCTGTGAAATTCAACTACATTGACTATTACCATAATGTTATCTCATAGGGGAATCTTGGGTAATTCCGTGATATTCGAATAAAGTTGATTTTTTATTAATATTATAATATCGACGTATTTTCGAGAACTATACCTATTATCGTATAGCTTGCCAGTAGATATTATACATTAGTATTCATTCTGAAATAATTTAGTGATAACTATCCACGTGTAATGCTAATATAGAGACGTTTTGCAACGTTATTTGTTTTTCTCATCATGCGGAACATCGCACGATTCAGATGAGTAAAACAAGGCTTTTGATATGCATAAAAATGTTTTTTATAATCAACAGATAGAATAGGGTGTATGTAAAATTTTAAAACATTTTTCTATTAAAATATTGGCACGGATGAATATAATAGCTTTAAGAATTTGAATTTACCGTTATTATCGCAAAATTAAACGTAGCAGATTTGGTCATTTGAGCAGATACAACATAGTATTGGTAAAGATGTGCGTCTAAATAATATTTCGATGAATAAAAATGTACTAGTATATGCTTTATAATATTAAATTTTTTTTTAATTATTTCATATTAAAATACAAAACAATTATAACGAACGCTTAATAACACGGAATTACTTAATCTCCCCTTATTTTAATTAAAACAACCAAACTATGCACCATCACGAATCATTTAACAATCTTCACGCAACACAGACACAACCACACCAAACTCCCCAAATAGAACATTTTCCAACAAAATCAAAAAACCCAAAATCCTTTCAGCACCAATTATAACCCCACCGCCAATCACTTCACAATCCTCATGCGCAATCTTCCCCAAAACAGGCAACGAACACCTCGATATCCAAACCGACCCTCAACTCCACGATCTTCACGTGCAATCTTCCCCAAAACAGCCAAAGAACACCTCGACATCCAAAACGACCCTCATCTCCATAGCCTTCTCCAAAACGACCAAAGAACACCTCGACATCCAAACCGACCCTCAACTCCACAATCCTTATGCGCAACCTTCCCCAAAACGACCTAAGAATATCTCGACATCCAAACCAATCCTCATATCTACAACCCTCACGTGCAACCTTCCCCAAAACGACCTAAGAATATCTCGACATCCAAATTGACCCTCATCTCCACAATCCTCAAACGCAACCTTCCCCAAAACGGCCAAAGAACACCTCAACATCCAAATCGACCTTCAACTCCCACAACCCTCACGTGCAACCTTTCCAAAACGGCCAAAGAACACCTCGACATCCAAACCAACCCTCATCTCCAGGGCCGGAGTCGAACACGCTTCTGATTCGGCTGAATTAATCGTAACGTGAGCAAATTGAATGAGCCGCACGAACGGCCCATTTCATGAATATGCGAAGGCGCTCAGCGCCGGCGGGACACCCTTTTAATATTTCGTGTGCAATGTGACTTTCTGAAATTAAACTTGTGTGGGAATATGCATTGAGATGCATTTACAATGTTGTGATTAAAGATGTGCGTTTTTTTTTTTTGAAGGAAAATTGCGGTTTTTCGTTAGGAGTTCTATTTTTGAAAAATTTAGGTTAATGCGGAAGTTTTCACGTTTTTTTTTTTTAAATGGGATATCGTATTTTGAAACCGAAAAGATGCAATGCAGGTAGCGTACTTTCTTTATCAATTGATTTCTATCGTCAATATGGTGTCTTTGATATTTTGACTAGGGATGTTATTATTGGTAATTTTTTATGAAAAATTTTGTTGTTTTTTTTTTTTTTTTGGGAAAGTATTTTTGGTTTTACGGTATTTTCAGATTTTCGGCTGTTTTTCCAGTTTTTCCGGGTTTTGATTTAAATTCACCCGTGAACCGGTAATTGGTAAAAAAATTACCAGATCACCAGTCAATGAAAATTACGGTAAATCTGACATTCCTAATTTTGATGGAAATCAGTATTAATTATGGCCAGTAACATGTCATCATCAGTTAATGAAAATCCACAAATCTGAATATCAAAAACTACAACAGTAATTCTAACGTTAACTGCATCTCTACTATACACGTTACAAGTATTTTTCGTTACCGCGATTACGTTTTATTTTTACAAAACTTGTATAATGAAAAATGCCATAAATGCACTTTATTATTAGACATTTCAAAAATTTCTACGGACTGTTTATTATTCAATAACTAGGCCAAAACTTAACAGATATTCAAAAGAAAACATCTTCCACATAATAGAATCGTTTGAATACAGATGTTATTCATTAGCTCAGAGAAAGAAAAAAATATTTATTCATAGAAAAATACGATGAAATTTAAGCATTGACATAATATTTCTATTTTTACTTAGATAATTCCTTTGATTTCTGCTTCTAAGAATTGCGCCACGAATCATCGAATTAACATTGAAATGAGAAACGATCAAAGTTAACAACCATTCGAAAATTCTCTATTTTTATTTTCTGATCGAAAAATATATACACAAAGTTCAAAGTAATTAACATTATCGTTACATTCTCAAAAAAAAAAAATTTTATACTCGAAGAAATTTCCAACATTTTCGACTAATTATGATCCAGCTTGTATAAAAAAAATCTCATTTGAAAAAACTGCCGAAATTTTCCATGCCCGACATCCGCGAAACACATCTTCGCCCGTGGCAGCGTCTGTGCGAAGCGAGAGATGAATTCTAAATTACTTCCAATATCATTTCCTTATTTGTGGGGTATATTTGTGTTTGGCGTATCTCTCCTACACGTCCACCCAGCAATTTCCTACCATCTCGCCGAATTGTACGCGTATAAGATACCGGTTATTTACCTTCTGCGCGCCGAGCGTATATTATACATATAATACTAAACGATGATTCGCACTACGTGAGTCTAATATGGATAATACGCTGAACAAACTGTGGAGAATTTAAAATGGATCGCGTTTCGAATGTAATACACTTGGGTGTTGTGTAATGCGGTTGTATGGTACCGCAAGAAGGTTGTGTGGTACGAATCCGTGTTGTGCGAGGTTTGGAGTTTGTATGGAATTAGGGTTTTTAGAAAAATCGAAGATTGTTAATATCCTTTAGATTTTATAGTAAACAATACAAAAAATATACATTTACGTATTTAATAATATATAATAGATCATTCATTCATCATCATTTGAAATTCTATATATTCAACTCTTTAACATATGGTTGATACATATGAATAATATATTTGAAATGGCGTGATCTATAAGTATACAAATCAAACGTATTATTTAATGGTAATCCTCTATTTTATGTGCGTAAATTATGCATCGACAAATTTGTATAGTGATGATGCATTATAGGATGCATTAAATTAAATTTCTCAGTATGTTTTATGTTTAATTTATGCATTATAAATCCGAAAATTTGGTTTCAGCCAGCCCGTGGCGCAGCGGTAACGCTGCATGGATTGTCATTCGTAAGGATGATGGTTCAAGCCACGGGGATGGCCAGGGTGGTCTCCGTTTTTAACAACTACCCGATCGTCTCAAATTGGGTATTTAACCATTTGACTCGGAAATGAGAGTTTAATCTCTCATTAATGAGACGATTCCAATAAATGGTTCCGAATTCTCTCGCTCTGTCGACCGCCGCACGGGTTAGTGTGGTGCCGCGATTATTGTGACAATATTGCACGAGGTCGTCGGCGATCGGCACGGCCGGTGATGTGCGTTTGCGGATTTGAGTTCGGCCCTCCTTCCCTTCCTACCTATAAATCTCGCTATATAGCACCCATTGTCTCATGATGTTCCTTTATATGTGGATAATGGACTAGTCCAGGTACCACAACCAATGACAACACATGAAAAAAAAAAAAAAAAAAAAAAAAAAAATTTGGTTTCTTAACGAATTTCGTGCGTATTTTGTACGTATGTGTTGTAAAGAGATTATGTTTAACAATTTTTACAAATCATTTTCCCTTAGAATGTCTTAATTTGAACATGCTAATAGTTTGAATAGCAAAAGATGCTTTTTGAAAACATGTAAACCAGAAACTCGTTAAGATATGGTTAAAAATTGATTAACATAACTTCCAACTATACGCGAAATTCGTTAAAAAATAAATAAAAAATTATGCACTTATAATGCATCAATTATAAGTGAAATTTGTTAAGAATCTCAATTTTATTCATTTTAAAATGCAAATTTATTGATATCGATATCATTTATGTACCTAAGTAAAGCATCATCAAATTCATTTTCAATCGTCAATTTTTCTAAAATAGTGTTATATACAAAAATAGGTCACAATTCATCAACCTTATTATATATCAAAACCGTGTAATACAAAGCACCAAAATAATGACAAAACAACAATAGTGTTCTATGAGGCTTTCGCGGTTATTGGACACGTAATAGGGGGGTGACGTGGTTTTTAATATTGCCGAGACGGTGTGCCACGTACGCTTATTGTAGTACCCGGCTGAAAAGGGATTCGGCCGGGAAAATACCTGAGATATTTTCGCGATGAGCGTTATCCGAATGAAACTCAGAAATAGATATCGAGGTCGACTCTTTTCAACGAGATTATTCGTGTTTTTCATTGAACGCTCCGGTGAACGTTCGACGATGTTAAATAAGCCCCGTTGAGCTTCGGTCCGTATTGCATTTTCATATTGTGCACGTAAAGCGTATTCCATGTGAACATTTGTGGATTGAACAAATGGGTTGGCTGTTCATCGATGTGATTTATATCTAGGCGTTGACAACTTTTTTTGGTTGAAATTAGCTAAAATTTTAGTCAAGAAGACATTTTGGGTTAGTTAGTCTTTTCGTTTTGAAATAGTCTTTTGGAAATTATACTTCATAGAAAAAATAATGATAATATACTTTTGAACTTTATATTAAAAAAATCAAATTATAATTCTAATTGTTATATAAAATTAAATATCAATGGGACCTTTGGTGCTGAATTTATGACGTCAATTTGACCAAGTCTGGTTTATAGTCACCTTGACGAATACAGACGTCTGAATTTTCGGTAGTTAATCTATAATACTTCTCTTCTTACTAAAAATAAATTTCGTATGTAAAAAAATGTATTCATATTTAATAGTAGAACAGAATGCGGATAAAATTACAAAATAATTTTTTTTAAGGCAAAAACTACATGAGAAGTGATACCCAATACTTTGACATCAAGATGATTTTTCTAAATATTCTCATAATATCTGAATTTATCCATCCACAGAAGCGTAGCTAGGGGGGGAAGGGGGTATAGAAACCCCAGGGCGCCAAATTGAGAAGGGCGAAAAAACGAGATTTGAAATATATATAATATATAAAAAACATATACGAAAAAAATTTCGCCTGCGGCGCCAATTTTATCAATTACTTACAATGATACGCGATTGATGTTTTATTTTAAGCCAACAATTTTTCCATTAAAAAAATTTCAAACTTTTTTGATTTTACTATATTTTAAAATTAGAGGGGGTGCCAATTTTTTAGTTTGCCCCGGGCGCACAATACCCTAGCTACGCCACTGTCCATCCACAGCCTTTATTTACAGAACTGAAATGGGTCACTCGGTAACCTGCGAGTCAAAGGTCATATGATTTATCAATAAGATTTTGCATAAAACATCGCGCATTGTATACAAAAATTACAATATCAGCGATTTAAAAAAAAATGCAAATTCGAAGGTAAAACGTTGCGCGTATAAGCTTTTAAAAGCCTTCGACGAAGCCCAAACAAAAGCTTAAGCCGACTAACAACGCTGATGGGATTAAAACGAACTGGAGGGCCGCGGATTTATAATAAAACATGCAGACTCGAAGTGAAGTTTCTTTGACTCGCGGAAAATCCCACCTCCGTCGCATCATAACGTAATAAATACATCACGTATCTCGCCAAAGGTGTTCCATTTACGTTGTCGACGATATGGACGTAGTCTACGGAGAGCGATACGCGAATGAATAATTGATGCGCGGTAGTTGTGAAGAGCGATACGTAATTCGAAGATTACCGGCGCGCCCCCGTACAACGTAACTATTTCGGTACACGGTAATATTTAATGCAAGAATAATATACTGTATGTAATTAGTGCGGGTTTGTTTATCCTTTTTCGTTGTTCTAAGGCCCCGCGGGATTGTTTGCGTTCGAAGAATCGATACGATGATTATTTTAGATGAGCTTATATTCGAACGCGAGTTTCGGCGAACGAATATACATATGTGTTTGTGATAAAATAATTTATTTAAAACGTTACCTTCTTCGATGGGATACTTATTAAGTTTTGGGTTTTCGAGAGGGTGGCGAATATCGCGAAAAGGAAAATCTGAATAATGAAATTGTGTTTTTTTTTTCGTAATATTATATTATTTTTGAATAAAATAAACGGATGGGAACATAAACGAAAATTGTCTAGATAGCGTACGAAATATGCGTAGTATGAGTTTTCGATATGATATTATAATAGCATAAAATTGAAAATGCCGAATAAAACAAGCGTAATAATTTAACCATATGTGAATATTATGAATTCTTTCTGCACCCAAATAAAAATAACGTTTTCATGAGAAGAAAAGAATTCGGCTCTGGGAAAAATGTAATTTTACCATAATTCTGTAATTGAAATGTGAAAAAAGTTTATGAACCACAAGACGATAGGAATTTGCATGAAAAGCTTACATATTCATGCGCATGTTACGAAAGTCGTTTGAATTGCTTCATAATCACATACTTTAAATAAAAAGAAACATAAAAATCCCCGGTGTATATAATGAAAAAAATTCATAAGATTATTCAGAATCTTCTCTTACGAATAGCAATTTTAATTTCAATTAAAATTCTTCGAAAAAAATCCAACGTTAAATACATATTAAAGCAGTTCTTATTATTAAACTGAATTGTCAATTCAAAGAGAATAAACTGTCAAAACGTATCTTCAAGTGAAATTATTAAATAAGACGTGGAAAATTTTACTTTGATGTATTTTCTTTGATGTATACGTCATCTATCATCAGAGCAGATAAAGTCGAACAGACGTTTTAATGAGGCAATGATAGATTTCACTCTCGAGCGCTTAATAACGAAAATATACGAAAAAGCACCGTTTTTTCGACAACGTCATTTTCGTAATAACGAGCCCTAGCTTAAACGTGCCTAGAAAAACGGTTCTTTGGGGGGAAAAACATAAATAAAATTGGTGGTATGTCTTCTAGGTGATTTTCGAAAACAAACGAGACGCCCAAACATGTCGGAATCCGTTCCTGGGGACTCGGGACAAAGAAAAAAAAACATAACAGCGAAAAGTAGACGGAGCGTGAAATGTAAACGAGCAAAAATAAACAATCCGAAGGTTGTATTGCGAAAAGATACGAAAACGAGCCGTAAACGCAGAAGGGAAAAAATACCGGGAAAATACGATCGAATCGAATTAATTCGGACAATGTTTGATATTAATTTTGTCCAATTGAAACGCAAAGAGAAGGCGGAACAATCAAAACGACGAAATGTTTGTCCGCTTTTAATATTTCGTTATTGTTGACGATAACGTAACGAGCTCGAAAAACAGGGAACGAAAACACAGCGAATTTATTAATACTATATAATCCGGGAAACTTCGCGGAATTATGTACACGCGCCGGGGTTCAAAAAAAACATTAATGCGCCTTAAGATTTTTAATAATATTAAAACCCGCCTCCGGCTAATTGGGACTGTTAATTCGAAAATGAGCGCCGGCGAAAAAAATAAAGACCGTAATATTTTGTACATGGGGGGGCGTTCTTGGGCCAAACGTTATACCTACAAGGCATTATCGTAAAAAGTTTAACGAAACCCAAGCCTAGATCGTTCGTTCTAATAAAAAAGCTCAAAAATATAATTGAGATAAGACCTTTTTAAACGAAAATTCCAACATTTCCAAACGTACAACCCTTCCGATAGCGTTATACACTCCGAGGACCAAGCACAATAACGATTTCTTTGCTTCCATAATAGACTCGCCGTTTCTATTCTAACGAGACTCGTCTCCGACCTCAAACCCACTTTAAATCTATTCACACACAAATCACCAGCGGACCAAGATTACACAGGAAACCAGCTCGAGCGGAAACAAACTCGACGTCGAACCGAAACCGGCCAACTAAGAAACGCCTCAGAAGGCCTCCCTCACCGCTGGAGATAGCTGAGGTTGCTCCTCATCCACCTCGTCTAAGATATCTCCAAGTCTCCATCCGAAGAGTGTAGATTCCGTAACCATAACGCCGCTTTCCGGTCGGTCGCGCTCCGCGTAACTCGAGACCTGTCGCGTTACGCGCATTAATTTTCAGACCCTCGAAAGCACTGAAACTATACATTTCAGAACGTATGAAAGTGTGAAATAATCTGGAAATCGATATTTTTTTAGATTTAGGACCCGGATCATATTTTATAGTAATGTTTTCTGACAGAAAATGAAAGAAAGGATATTTTTTATGGGTTTTGCGACTACTCTCCCAGCTTTGATATTGACCTTGTTTCTTCGAAACCCACCTTTGTCAAGAAGGTTAGTTTTTGAAAAGGCATTTTTCGATGAATTTTCTTTTCCCCGACATTCCGTATGCATTCCATAACGCAGTCCTTCGCGGTTGCTTGGATAAAAGTTAAATGTAGAGATCCCATTAAATGTAAATTTGGTGCCCGTAGTTTCGTCTAGTATTACTGGTACTTGAGAAGCCGATTGTAGAGTAACGTACATGTAACAGACGGAATAGTAAGCTTCTTTTCGATATAATTTTTCGGATTTCACTAAAAAAAAGGTGACTAGACGTTTTCGTTTGCAAACGACCGTAAGTACGAACGACAGTACGTTGAGAATTACCATTATTTTCGATATTGTGTTCTACGCTCGGTATTGTGGGGTCATGTGTGCTACTATCGATGTATGCCAGTGCCGCGAATACTATTTTCATTGCCTGTTCGGTGACTTATACCTTTACGCCAAGTATCTACTAGGGTTTCTGAAAACCCGGGTTTTCAAAACCCGTCGGGTCCGGGTCCAATATTTTAGATACCCGACGAGTCGGGTATCGAAACGAAAAATAAGAAACGAAAGTACTTAGGCAGGTATTTCTCAAATTGAAATACATGACGCATTCGAAAATGCATTGTATTTCGGAAGACGGACGTGCATCCATATATGCCCCATTGAATTTTATTATCCTTAGCGATATTCTGAGAAGAAATTATTTGCGTACGAAAATAACGTTTTACATATACATATATGTACTTAAAAAGGCAAGAAAATTTAAACTTCAAATATTTCAAATTGCTTATTCCATTTTTGTTTTTCGCCTATATTTTGTTAAAAAATTAAATTTTATAACGCATTTTGATTTTTAAAAAATATTTTTAATTAAAAAAAAATTATTTCTTGTTACCCGGACCCGATCGTTTTTAGTTCCGGGTCTCGGGTCCGGGTTTTAGGTCCATTACCCGACGGGTTCGGGTCCGGGTCGGGTCGAGTTCAGAAACCCTAGTATCTACACGGCGTTTACTCGCATATACAAAAGCGAAATATCGAAATTTAAATGCCGTTTATAATTAAATTTGCTCGACAGCGCGCTTTTATAGTTTACCATATCGATAAAATAGAAGTAATCTATTGAAAAAAAAATTCATTAAGAAATTAATTCCCAACCTGAGAGCCTCCCCTTTTAAGAACAAAAAAAATACATCCCAATTGAACTAAAGGACGGTATCCAAAATAACACAACCAAAGGACAACATAATTCCTGAATCGCCAATCCATCATCATTCCCAAACACGAACCTTGACCCAACCCAACAAAAAAAATCCACATAAAAACCAGACCATCTTCTTCATTATGCACACGAGCACGAGAGCATCCACTATTTATTTACAGGTCAGCGGTAGGCGCAACTACCGACCGCAGCAGGGTTGGCGCGTGAGCCAGTGTCGTCTATACTATTATCATTTGGGCAAATGTATGAGCACCAAAAAAAAAAATACATCCCAATTCATCTAAAGGACGGTATCCAAAAAAAGACAACATAATTCCTGAATCGCCAATCCATCATCATTCCCAAACACGAACCTTGACCCAATCCAACAAAAAAAATCCACATAAAAACCAGACCATCTTCATTATGCACACAAGCACGAGAGCATCCACTATTTATTCACGGGTCAGCGGGAGGCGCGACTACCGACCGCAGCAGGAGGGCACGTTTTGGGCCAGTGTCATCTGTACTATTGTCATTTGGTCAAACGTCTAAGAACAAAAAAAATACATCACAAGTATTCCACACTTAGCATTGTAGAGTCATGTGTGATACTATCAGTATGTGCGAATGTCGTCTACTATTATCATTTGGGTAAATGTATGAGGAAAAAAAAAATACATCCCAATTCAACTACAGGACGGTATCCTTAAGGACGATATCCCGGATTGCCAATCCATCATCATTCCCAAACACAAACCTTGACCCAACCCAACAAAAAAAATCCAAATAAAAACCAGACCATCTGCATTATGTACACAAGCACGAGAGCATCCACTATTTATTTACAGGTCAGCGGTAGGCGCGACTACCGACCGCAGCAGGGGTGGCGCGTGAGCCAATATCGTCTATACTATTGTCGTTTAGTCAAACGTCTGATTAAAAGAAAAAAAATACATCCCAAGTATCCCACACTTAGCATTGTAGAGTCATGTGTGTGATACTATCGGTATGTGCTAGTGTCGTCTACTATTATCATTTGGACAAATGTATGAGAACCAAAAAAAAATACATCCCAATTCAACTAAAGGACGGTATCCTTAAGGACGATATCCCGGATTGCCAATCCATCATCATTCCCAAACACGAACCTTGACCCAACCAACAAAAAAAAATCCACATAAAACCAGACCATCTTCATTATGCACACAAGCACGAGAGCATCCACTATTTATTCACGGGTCAGCGGGAGGCGCGACTACCGACCGCAGCAGGGGGCGGCGCGTGAGCCAATATCGTCTATACTATTGTCGTTTAGTCAAACGTCTGATTAAAAGAAAAAAAATACATCCCAAGTATCCCACACTTAGCATTGTAGAGTCATGTGTGATACTATCAGTATGTGCTAGTGTCGTCTACTATTATCATTTGGACAAATGTATGAGAACCAAAAAAAAATACATCCCAATTCAACTAAAGGACGGTATCCTTAAGGACGATATCCCGGATTGCCAATCCATCATCATTCCCAAACACGAACCTTGACCCAACCCAACAAAAAAAATCCACATAAAAACCAGACCATCTTCATTATGCACACAAGCACGAGAGCATCCACTATTTATTCACGGGTCAGCGGGAGGCGCGACTACCGACCGCAGCAGGGGTGGCGCGTGAGCCAATGTCGTCTATACTATTGTCGTTTAGTCAAACGTCTGATTAAAAGAAAAAAATACATCCCAAGTATTCCACACTTAGCATTGTAGAATCATGTGATACCATCAGTATGTGCTAGTGTCGTCTTCTATTATCATTTGGACAAATGTATGAGAACCAAAAAAAATACATCCCAATTCAACTAAAGGACGGTATCCTTAAGGACGATATCCCGGATTGCCAATTCATCATCATTCCCGAACACGAACCTTGACCCAACCCAACAAAAAAATCCACATAAAAACCAGACCATCTTCATTATGCACACAAGCACGAGCATCCACTATTTATTCACGGGGTCAGCGGGAGGCGCGACTACCGACCGCAGCAGGGGTGGCGCGTGAGCCAATGTCGTCTATACTATTGTCGTTTAGTCAAACGTCTGATTAAAAGAAAAAAAATACATCCCAAGTATTCCACACTTAGCATTGTAGAATCATGTGTGATACCATCAGTATGTGCTAGTGTCGTCTTCTATTATCATTTGGACAAATGTATGAGAACCAAAAAAAAATACATCCCAATTCAACTAAAGGACGGTATCCTTAAGGACGATATCCCGGATTGCCAATTCATCATCATTCCCGAACACGAACCTTGACCCAACCCAACAAAAAAATCCACATAAAAACCAGACCATCTTCATTATGCACACAAGCACGAGAGCATCCACTATTTATTCACGGGTCAGCGGGAGGCGCGACTACCGACCGCAGCAGGGGTGGCGCGTGAGCCAATGTCGTCTATACTATTGTCGTTTAGTCAAACGTCTGATTAAAAGAAAAAAAATACATCCCAAGTATTCCACACTTAGCATTGTAGAATCATGTGTGATACCATCAGTATGTGCTAGTGTCGTCTACTATTATCATTTGGGTAAATGTATGAGGAAAAAAAAATACATCCCAATTCAACTAAAGGACGGTATCCTTAAGGACGATATCCCGGATTGCCAATCCATCATCATTCCCAAACACGAACCTTGACCCAACCCAACAAAAAAATCCACATAAAAACCAGACCATCTTCATTATGCACACAAGCACGAGAGCATCCACTATTTATTCACGGGTCAGCGGGAGGCGCGACTACCGACCGCAGCAGGGGTGGCGCGTGGGCGGGTGGGTGGGTGGGCGGCTGCACGCCGAAAGGCAGTGGCGGGGCCTGGCTTTTCCAGTGCTCTGGAGTCGGGGTCGGTGTTGGTGAGCAGATGGCAGCATCCCGGGGTCGGTCGATAGCCGGGTGAGCCCGGTCGCCCCCGTGACACGTTGGCCCAGTCGACGCATAGACGACAACCTGTACGTTGTGGGTCGATGAGGCTTGTTGTCTATACGGTTTTGCTTTTTTGTGTACGTTTGCTATTGATCGATTGAATGGTGGGAATGTTTCATGTTTCGAAAGTTGTCATTAGGGCTTGCAGTTTTTCGTCAAATTTCAATTATTGGTAAACGGTAGATAATTTTTTTAAACAGTCAATAATTTTTCCCATTACCGGTAAATAAAAAATAGACTATGTAGATTAAATGATTAAAGTATAACTGTATGTAGCTACCTTTACTAAAAACGGTATCCTTGATTGAAACCTACATATTTTAAAATACGTTATATATGAATAATGTCACAAATCCATACATATATTTTTTTTATATGATGTGACTTTCAGTGCTGAAACTAAAATAAATGATTACCACCCTCCACCCCCCCCCCCCCAGATTCGCAAAACCATAATTGCGCCCTTCACGCTCATAAAAATTCCATTTCAATTTTTTTTCGCAATAATATACCTGTATCTGCCCTTAATTCGCGATAAAATAATTCCCGATAATTACCGGTAAATTTTCCAATTTACCGGTACGTTGATACGTTTTTGGCTATTTATCGGAAAACCGAAATTGAGAAATATTGACTGAAGAATTTTTGAGTTTATATATGTATGCAGGTGTATTGGTTAATTGGGATTTTTTCAATAGATGAATTTGCCCAATCCTCTTTTCACGCGGGGATACGTTCCAGGGACTACCGTGTAAAAAAAACCATGTAATAAATTGGAGATAGGTTCCATCAGTATATTTGTATAGAACTTCCATTCAAATGTACCTTCCAGAAAAAAAACCTTCCAGAAAAGTGGGGAAAATATTATATGTAACAACGATGTTTATTTTTTGGATTGAATATTAATAAATAAATTGTTTTTGAAATCAGTTGTTTTACTTAAAAATACGATAATTAAAACCAAATTAATTATTATATTATGTATGTTAGGTAGCAAAGGATGTTACTTTGAATAAAGAACTTTTAACATTTTTCAGGAAATTATTGTTTTACTTGATTACGAAATCTCAACTATTAACCGGTATAATTATATATTGTGAATCGATGATTCTTGTTATCTATACATTTTATTTTTGGCATATTGTTTGTTTACAATATTTGATGAAAAAATGATAGAATATTGTAGAAATCATATATTTTCCAAAATTATCCATTATTCTTCTGAATGATTGTGATTGAATAATCTTTCATAGATTACAATGAAAAATTCTTAAGCCTGGCTAAAACAAATTTTCGATTATGATAAATTACCACAATATGCCATGGTGAAAAGTAATTTAATATAATGAATGATAGATATGATTAATTAATTTAATAGGGATGATTATCAAGAAATTCTGAGAATATCGATTGATATCGTAGATATAATTCGTATTTATCAAAATTATTTCATTATAGACAATCTTCTAAGCTTGATGAATATTATGATTAATTTGCCAAACTTATCAATATGTATTTACAATTATAAATAATTGATTGATTCTTTTTATATAGTGAAATGAACAATTTTTTGAATGCATTAAATTAATCTAGTTTTGACAATCACTGTTATCATCAGATTATTTATAGATCTGTAGACGTCAAATTGTTTTAGGCCAGGCTAATTAATTATTAATTGGATTTATATTTAATCATATTAACCTGTCAGCCGATAATCATAAATAATTAGGTTTTATTAGCCAGTATCTGACTTTCATATAATAAAGAAATTAATATTTATATCCTGAGCGTAATATCAAAATATAAAGCGTACATCAATATTTAAAAAAATAAAATCTGAAATGACTTTGATTCGATTTAATTTGATTAAGTGATTTAATATAATTATATAATTATTATTATAAAAACTACATCACGATCATACAAAGAAAAAAATTAGCACGAACATACGCCAGACTATGCGTTAATAAAAAATTCGATTAATCATCTTTATGACACGGTAATTACTTTAAAAAATATTAACATCTAATATAATACACGCCCACATCTAAAAAAAATCTAGACTTTAATCCATAAATAATCACAGCTCCCTCCAACAAATTCACCATCCACACTTTTTCAAGAACATCTCCAAAATCGATATGTTACACTTTCAATATTACATCATCGAAACGTTGCAGTGAATTTGTAATTCAAACCAATCAATGCCCATTGATACCTGGCCACTCCACATCATACTTACTATGTAAATATGCTTTCCAATACCCCTTTTAACCACATTCCGACACTCTGGTCTCACCAATGCGATTCTTTCTCGAATTTCTGTATAAAATCGGCAGCAGAACATTTTAACAGATGACGTTTTTCATAATTTTACAATACATGTCATTACGACTTCGATCGCGACGCATACTTGTTACTTATTTCGCGGCCTGGATCATTCCGATAACACTACAAAAATTAACCAGAAACCCACCTCGAAAACCCCCAAGACCAGAGTCTTGTCTTGGTGGTTGCATGATCTGTTCATGGTTGCATGGTCTGGTCACCAGACCATGCAACTTTTAAACTACAAAGCACACACACACGCTATTTGCACAAGCCTCGAATATAAACATTCTAGGCCCAGTCCAAATAAACTGTCGCCTCGCGAAGCCATCGCACAATGGTCGAAAACGTCAAAACGGAAACGTACAGAACCTGCAAAGCCCGGATTTGCGTATTGTACATAACACAATGATGGCATGGGGGACGCTGGAAATGTTTGCACGGCTGAATGGCGGCGTCCGTGAATACTTCATGCGACGAACCCGTTTCACTTTTAATAATGCGCGATACAAATTCGCTCTATGCGGCGGGGTATTTTCGTACTTTTGCATGAATTTTTCAGGAAAAATTTTACAATATTGAAGGTTTTAATGAGCGAACAGCGCGAAGCGAAGCGCCTTAGAATGTAACGAGCGCCGACTTTGAGCAACAGGGGGAAATCTTAAACTCGAATATACGTGGATAAGTTCGTTCATACATATCCGCTATTTCCCAATCTTAATCATTACTTATAATAATTGATGTTTCAATTTTCATAAAATAAGGTAAAATAGAATTTTAGCATCATACATTTATATAAAAGAGAGTTGGCAGCATTGATTGGTCTTGCATCTTATAATTAGTCATTGGTCTCTGATATTTCAGGTTCTCATACGGATAAGTTCATATATACGTTCTCTATTTCCCAATCTTAATGATTATTTATAATGATCAATATTTTAATTTAAATGAAATAAGGTAAAATATAATTGTAGCATCATACATTTATATAAAAGAGAGTTGGCAGCATTGATTGGTCATGCATCTGTTAATGGTCACTGATAGTTCATGTTCTTGTACAATATCATTATAGTATTGAAAAAAAATTAAAGAATAATTGTATATTCCTTAATTATATTTATATATTGAGCAAATTTGATCAATTAACATATCTCATCGTATTTTTAATCAAACCCAGACGTGCAGAGTATTATATTATATAATAGTTTCATTGTCAGTTAAATCACGAACTAAAGTCTCTAGATCTCAAACATCTTCGTTTTTTATGTCGTTTAAACATAAAATTTTAGCTGAAGGTATATTTGAAACCTGTCGCCTTTGTGCTATTTGGTGCAAGCTTGAGATTAAGAAAATTTTCCTTTGAAAAGTACGTAACTAAAGGCAAAGCGACAGAGATGCAAGACCAACCAATGCGGCCAACTCACTTTTATATAAATGTGGAACGCTAAAACTCTATTTCACCTAAAATATTCATTAAATATAAAAAAATGATATAAATTAATACGATTTTCTTTCAAAAACACACAAAAATTTTCTTTAACACATCAGAATGTAACGATTGAGAAGCTTTGCACGAATCGAAGTCAAACTAGCACAAACAGAAATAAGATGTTATACTTCGTTCACAAGACATGCTTGGAGCAGACTCCTAAGACGAGACATGAAACGGAACACAGCCGTCTAACACGATACAGATTAATTAACAATACGTACTCTCATAACACACTCAAGACACACAAACAATTCACAAATAGCCCAAAAATCAAAACACACTCCGCACTACACGTCCGCAACATAAAAGATAACTTTTGATAGTATAATCTTCATCGTCGAGCTCGTTATAAGTTAGCTGTCCCGAGTGCAACACAAACACGTCGTTTACAAGACATCAAGTTAAACTAGTAAAATTTGTAAGCGACACTAAACAAATTCAAAAGAAAATATACGCCAGCCCGTGGTGCAGTGGTAATATTGCATGAATCATCAATCGTAATAATGATTGTTCGGGTATGGCAAAAGTAGGACTCCGTTTTGAACACCTACTCGATCATCTCAAATTAGGTATTTAATACAAAAATGAGAGTTTAATCTCTCATTGATGAGGCGATGTCAAAAAATTGTTCCGATTTCTCACTCTATCGACCGCCGTACAAATTATATGTGCCGACGTCGCGATTAATTATAACAAAAATTGCACGTGGTCGTCAACTATTGGCACATCAGTGCATGCGGTTTGTGAGTCAGCCCTCCTTCCTATCTCACAAGGGGAAGGCACAACGACGGAAATCAACTTCGATATGGGATTTTTTTTTCGATAGATCACCTCTATTAAATTGATATGGCAAAGTATAAGCGCGCATCACCGAGCCAATTAAATTATAAACGACTTTAAAGTTTCGATAAATCAGTATATGAAGTTGATTTCCGTCGTTGTGCATTCCCCTTGTCAGTCTTGTACGTAACAAGCAAGACTGAAAACAATCCTTAAAAAATACATATATACATATATATTAGTTTGGAAAATATGTAACGAGCGTTGAAAAAAATAAACAAACAAAAAGCTCTATTTTTCACATTATTTATTATATTTAATCCAAATAACTTCCATTGGCATCTACGACTTTCTGACGATTGGGCAAGATATATAGGTATGCCTTTTCTGAAATAATCTTAATTTTTAGAATATAATAAATATTTCTAAGTCCTTCGTTTTGTTATTATTTTTTGCGCATTGAAACGAACCTCTCAGGCGCAGCTGAACACAAACTAAAAAAAAACGCCCGTTTCATAGTTTCCAACCTAATATATATACCACAATGATGTTTAGGAGAGACATTCATCAAAAAACGAATCGAACACAGCCTATTTCTATCGCGTGTATGTTTTGCAGAATCGTCGACCCGGCGCAATAAAAGAAATCGATGCAGGGTCGGCGAGCGCTCAACAGGTTAACATAGTACGTTCGTTTTCACCAATACACACGTTTCGATGGACCAAAATGGCAATTAAAACGGAATTCCATTCGAATTTCAAAGTTAACGTGTTAATGTGTATTGCGTGTATATGATAAGAGAAAATAGCAATGTGATGTGTGAAAAATTGTATGTGCTTTTTTTTAATTGTCGGTTTATCGACGTGGGGAGTTTTGCGATCAACAGGTAAAACGGTTTTCGTGAATGTGGGTGATTTAATAAATGTTTTGCTGCTTGAAATAATAACGCGCAATTAGCTTTGGATTACTTCTATTTTTATCGAATCGAGAGTTTATGTTTCATAAATCCTTTGAAGGAGGTAATTGGATATGATATAAAAACGATTCCACGATCTTCATCTTTATAATATTACATAATTTGAAATTTATTTATTTTCCTATTCAATCAACAACACGATTTCGCAAAAAACGAATTATTTTTAGAATCCGTTCCAGGATCTAATTAGTAAAATTGCAAATATGAAAAAATGGAAAAGCAAATAAATTATACTTGAAACACGATATGACCTTTCAAGTTAGTGAAATTAACAATTACTGATAAATTGTATAAAATGTTTATTTATTGCGATCAAAGCAAACGAGAAAAATAATACTAAAATAAGAAAATTATATAAAACTTCTGGAATAATTAAAAAAAATATTTAATTTGAACATATTATATAATATTATAAAAACCTATTTCGTCGCACCGGAAAAGTCGCAATCGCAAAATTTTCCATGGCAAATGTGAATCCTTAAACGTCACAACGAATCCGTATCGCGGCTTCCGGTAACGTTGCCATATTAAAATCCGCATCCGCCGCGGAAAAGCCGTTTCCGCGCAACGGCCCGAAGGACCTCGGGCGGCGGCGCGACAAAAGCGCGAATTTTCCGGACTCTTAGACGATTTTTCCGAGATTTTCCGGCGCGGTCACGCTCCCGCTGATACGGCAGATCAATGCATAAAAAATGGGAGCGAAGGCTGCCACGCGAGAGAAAAAATTTCCACTATAAATCTTTCGGTTGATTTATCGCGACCGAAATCCGCGCTCTCGAGGGTGCCCATACAAAGAGGTAAAAAGCAGATAAGGCTATCGAGCGAAATAATAGGCCTTACAATATTTAGCGTGATTTATGCGGCGAATCAAAACTTCATTTTCGTTACCGCGTTTTTTCAAGGGAGGATTTCGTTGTGGCGTGTTTTTTCGGTATCTTTCGGTTGCTGAGTCGTCCTTTTGCTGTGGGTCTGATGAAAAGCGCGAAAAAGGATGTCGGTCCGACACTCGGTCACGCGATGATTAAAAGAGGGTTTTTTAAATAACGAAATGAAAATTCGGGGCGGGATGGAATTGCGTTTAAATGGACGTAAACAAAATTTTATTTATTGAATGAGGATTGTAACGTGTTTTTTTATTCGTTTTTAACGCGTCACAATGTTGATTTATTTTCTGATGAAATTCAAATTATTCTCGTTTTCTCTTTTCATATTTGAGGAAAAAAATTAATTCGTGCTCTTATATTATGTTGAAGGATGAATTTTAACATTTTTTTTTATAATTTACCTTATGACTAACGTTAATTATTTTCATATTATCGCAAAAATGATTTATTCTGTAAAATTCAAAGTAATATAATTAAAATTAAAAAAAACAATAAGAAAAAAAGATTTATCACAAAAATATCGTTTTATACTAAAGTACTAACTTTGATCAAAAAAATCGTTCTATTGAAAAATTTCTTATAAAGAATTTAAGAAAAACTTATTCACAAATATAAATCATTAAGACCGTTCGCAAATCTATAAAAGAAAAACTTTCAATTCGAAATACAAATCCGTGGAAAATTCCACCACAGCACAACGCCGAAACGAGCCACCTGTGCGCTGGCTTTTCCGCCGGTTTTTCCGAAACGCTTTCCCGGGTTGGATAAGTGCGCATCGACCGGGTGGAAAGGGGGCGGATTCCCGGGACCAGGGAATCCGCCCCCAGGTCAGGACCAGGTATCCAGGTATCCGACTGCGTTTTTCCCGCCTGCCTTTTAATTTTCCCGAGTTTTTCCGGCCGCTCTTCGAGTTTTTCCCGCTAATACTATACGCGCGAGTGCCTCGCCTAGGATTAAGGCCATCTCATTATTATTTTAATATAATACCGGCTGCCTTTTCGAAGGAAGAGCGCAACGTGTTTATACACTGAAATATTATGTTTGCATTTTTTTTATGCATTGCATATTTTCCTATTATGAGCGACGCGTGCTTGGGGTGGAAGAATGAAAATATGAAAAAAGTTCGCTTTTCAATATTTACTTTTCGTGGATTTCAAAAAATTTTCGCGCAAATGGTGTGTTATCTGAAAGTAGTTTTATAACTTCATATTTTTTTAATTACACTTAATCCTTTTTTACCCGGAGGATACGTTCCAGAGACTACCGTGTAAAAAAAAATGTACGTTTGACAACAAATTTGTCAAATGTTACTTTAACAAGAAGGCTGCTATAACCCAACAAATTTCAAGCGACCCTATTGAAAGACCCGATAAATAAAACCAAAACATCTTCGCCGAATTAGCACACTCGACATCATTTACGCGAGAACAACGTAATAAATTTCGCCACAGCACACCAGAAGTATCCCCGCATAATTCGGCGGCAACATTCCACAGGACAACAACAAAAAAAGCCCCACGGAGCGGACGTGATTTAAGCACCCCGAGTTTTCGCCAAAGTAGCCGATGAAATTGTGGCTTCTCGGTCGGAAAACCACACCAGGAAAACTCAACCTGTTTGCGGCCGAGACGAACTTGTCCACCAGACGGGCGCAGTAACCGAGGCATAAAATATGGTCCCGACCCTAAAACACAGTCTGCGTAGGGCCGTGGGCAACCCGAGAATTTATTGTTTACCAGAATCACTGCTCACCTACCCTTGAAGGGAAAAAACGGTATATACGATTCAATTTTATGGGCAAAACACACAATTTCCTCGGGGAAAGATGGGAGTGCGGGAAGAAAGGATGGAGCTCGCGTATAAAAAACGTTGTCGAAAAAAAAATAAAAAAGCCCAACCGGTAAACCGTCCAGGTGAAAAGACATCAACGACCGAAACACGAATAAAAACCGTAAGCGGCGAAATAAACCGTAAATGCCTCTCGGAAGCGCTTCCGTGCGTTCGTTTATCTGGAAAATGTTTTATTTTTCTATTAACTTCGACCGATGGAGGCTTTTTTTTTTCGTATCGTCCGAAAAAGGGACACCGCGGGTGTGTGGAAAAGGAATCGGATGAGATTAGTCTTTTTTATTCGACTGTTTCGAAAGACCGATAACAGTTATTGAAACATGAGAATGATCCTCTCGATAAAAAAACGCTCCTCGGTAAATATTTGTCTTTAATTATGTGAAGAGGAAAAAATTTCGAGTGTTTATTATCCCGAAATTTCTCAGAATTCTTATTAAATTCGAGGATTGATTCTAACGTCAAAAATAATAATGAAAAAAAAGTGGTTTTCATTAAAGAATATAAAAATCATATCGAAAAGCAATTTATCAGAAACAGTTGAAAACTTCACAAGATTGCCGTGAACGTAAAGAAAATATTAAATCGATTTAGCTTGAAAACAAAATTGAAAACATTTCTCAGAAAACGCTACATTTTTCGCTTAGCGACTCTTATGCAGCACATTTTCGTTTTATACTGTCAACATCAGGTGCTAAAAATTATTTTCATACACAACACACGGTAATAAGAAAGACCAACACTCACTACAAATAAATCGAATTTACTCGAACGGCCAAAAATAAAATAATAGAATCAACGAAAGAGAGCGGACGTTTCGACAGACTTTGGGCGAGTTTCTCCACTAAATTTAGAACGAAAGGGAATCGCGCCGAAAGAAAAAAAATTATATTCGTCAGAAAATTGGCAACCCTTCCCCGTAATAAAATTAGGCCACCGGCAAAGGGTTAAAAAGGGAACGCGAAATTTCGTACGACGCCAGTACTATCGGAAAGGAAGCCGTTGACGCGTGAAGACGTATATAAACCTAGTGTAATATAAATACCCGCGTTTCTCAAAGAGACGTTGGATTTTTAGAGAACGGATACAATTTCATTACCGAGCATCGATTCCGAGAACTTTACGACTTGGAGGATTTTGAAAAACGACGAATTACTTTATACTCGTTCGAATTTCAATAGACGCTGTCGAGTCTGATGCAGAAATGCTGTTTTCTATACACGAAGAAATTTAATAAAAATGATTGAATCCATTCACTGAGATTTCATATACGATACGAACGCTCTTAAAAATAAATATTTGCAATTGGAAAACGTTAGATGAAACATTAATTCAATACAGCGAACATGAAACCTATTTCATACATAAATTTTCACGATACATTAAATTATGAAATTTCCATAATCAAAGCCTCATATCCTATTCACAAACCATTGTTTGAACGCCGGGGGATAAAAAAAAGATGAAAAGAACCTATATATCGCGAACAAACCGCACACACCGAAACCGATAACAATACGGAATGAAACAAAGACGTTTCACTGAAAGTGTAAAAGCGCTTCGAAATATAACGAAGCCGTTACAATTGCGCACAGAAAACCTCTGACAATTGACAATTCTGTCTCGAGAACGCGAATTGTTCGGTGGAAGGTTTTTGTGTTAATTTCGGCACAATCGTGTCACAGATTTTCCGCGGAGGAGCTCGCGTGTCGAACAAAGGGAAAAGCGTATAATGAAACCTCAACGCTAACAGTCTATATTCTCTATTGTCTTGTAATAATTAGGCATAAAAACAATTTTCGACTTGGCGATTCGCGTTTCACATACCTCTGCGGTGTTACTGGAATTAAATATATCCTCGAGGAACATCGGGGATAAAGATAATGAATTCAATTTTAGCGAGTTGCGAAATATATATGTTACTTTACGTTTGTGTAATCGCTTCGACGAAGTAAAGATTCTTGTTTTGTTCATGAAATTTAACATATGGCGGTGTATAGGCGCCATCTAGCGCATCATAGGTGCATTATTTAATATCTTTTGTCAAATATGACAGTTGACAGTGCTTTTTCATTCCACATACCAAAATTTCAAAATATTCATATCAGGCGTATCAAGTAAAGTTTAACGCCTTCCATAAGTATATTGTGAGACACGTCAACTGTCATATTTGGCAGAAGATTTTAAATTATGTACCTACGCTAGATAGCGCCTATACACCACCTAATGTAAAATTTTATAGATTCTTTGCTTCGTTCATATACAAAGCGATCACACAAACTAGGCTTACCATATATAAAATTAACTATTATTTATATGATGTTAGTTATATCTTGAAAAGAGAAACCCTTTAAGAGTTACATTTCATTTGTACGTAATAAGCACGCGTGAAAAAGAAAATGTTCGAACTTTCGATACGCTGAAAAGGCATTATCTTAAAATAAAAATTATAATTTACAATAATGATAAAGATGGCAATAAAGAAGAAATAATATTAAAATTACACAATTTTCAAACATATAATCTGGAAGCATTTTTCATTCACATATGTATATATTTTAACTTTGTTCTTTAAAAAGTAAACACTTTCTGATATTCCAATATTCTTTCAGCCGAAATCGAATAAACAACAAGAACGGCAACCCGAAAATCATATTTAGACCAAAATCCACATCAAAAAATCAAATCAAAAAGCCGTCTGCAACGAGAAATCTAATTACACACATTTCGCACAATAACAAAACCGCGATCGAAATTACAAACCGCAAAAACCCTCGAGCGCAAAACGCGAACAAACGAAACAATGAATACGAAACGTAGCACATTTCGCAAAAACATCGACATCCACATAAGTCCTACATCCGGCCCTTGTTTTGCAACATCCATCCATTTCCAGGCGACGTTTATCGATTGCCCGTGTACAAAACTCAGATTTATCGCTTATGACCCAAGAAAAAAGGGAAAACAACAACAAGGGGAAGAAATGGGGGGGGCGGGACTTTTCAGCTAATTAGGGGACGTCTATATTTGGAATAGAGCACCCGGGAGAATTCCATTAGTAGGTGGAAAACCTGTGCCACAAAGCCTTTGGTGAGACGTCGACGGTTGCGTGGTTCTTATTATGTGTTGTTTTTGTGTAAATATTATATGATGGAAAATAGAGGATTCGTATGTCAGAAGTTAAATGAATACCGTGAGCTCATGGGTCAATATTTGAACGGATCATCCGAAGATTCGAAATGTATGAGATTCAATCGAAAACGATAAATCAATAGATGTCACAAAATAAATTATTTAGAGTAAATATCAAACAATAGCGTAATATAATGAATAGAAAGGAAATACGTGTACCCAAAACTAATATCTAATTAAAACTTCACAGAATCGTAACAAATTCGCGGAACGGAACACGGGTTTAATCCGTTTTATTCGAAACGAAATTTCGAATTAGATAACCTCGAATCGAGAATAAATACGAATTGAATAAATACGAATTACGACCTAGGCGAGATACCAACTTGGGTTACGATTTGTTTACGGCACGAGATAAGACCGGAGTTTACTTGATAAGTTTCTGATTTCAACCTAGACAGGAAAACGGACCGTTTCCTACGGCCCGGAAAACGTCCACAGCTTTCCCCGAAGATATTGCACGGTTTTCAATGAATTTTCAGGCTCGGGAACAGTTTCAGGAACAAACAGAGTAAGGTTTAAACCTCGTCACATTGCGGTTTAATTGCGCCGTCAAAATGCAACCGGATAAACTAGGACGACAAATCCAATATCAAAACTGAATGTTTGACTTAGGCCCGCTGAATATATAATTTCTAAAATAAATGGGAAACTCGTAAACCGCTGTTTGCTGAAACGAGATATTCGCAACATTGTTCATATAAGTATATCGTATATGGATATTTTTTGGATGTGAAATTTTTAACGATATCGAAAATTTATATTCTGGCATTTAATAAAAGGTTGTATACCTAATCCTTTTTTTACACGGTTCAAGGAAGATGAACCGATTACTTTTTTTAAACAGATTTTTCACTTTAACACGGTATAAAAATATGTATTATTATACTACAATCGTAAGATTCGATGCAAGCCAGTATACTGATATAATTATAGTTTTCAAATAAAAAATTTCGATGTTTTTTGATGATTTTTCAGGGGGAAAATTTTTCACATTGCAAATTATTTATAAAGTACATTTGTATGGAAGTTCTATCCAAATATAGTGATGGAACCTATCTCCAATTTTTTTGTATGATAAACATACATTTTTTATACGGTAGTCTCTGGAACGTATGCCCCGTGTAAAAAGAGGATCGGGGTATATGTCGCAGTCTAGGTGTATTTTCAGTCCATGTATGTATATTCGACCAAATCCAACCTAATCTAAACCAATCCAAAACATCCATCAAAACAAATGAAATTGCCAAAAAACCTAGCCCAATCTAATCCAACCTAACTCAACCTTGTCTAACTCAACTCAATCTCCAAAAATGTGTATTTAAAACCGATTCAAATACACATGGACTGAAACATATGTACTTGGACTGTGACATATTAACCCAACCTAACCCCCAAAAATATATATTTACGACCGATCCAAACATACATGGACTATAACATACATAATGAAATAAACTTCATTCAATAATATACATAATAATCAACTCATATAACTTTCATATTAACCCAAATGACAGCTGAACCATTTATTACACAATACGCACGACCTACCCCAAGCAAACACATCCCGCAAAGCTCAAATAGCACGGAAAATGGCAAATTTCAAAACGACAACTCTCAAAAGTTATATAGCGACCTAGACATAGTTGAAGTGTGCAAATTTAGTATTCAACTAGCGAACGGGCCTTGGCCCACGCGCATAATTTCTCCCAGGTAAAGGTGTGTATGTGTGTTTGACATATCCCTATAAGCGAACGCCTCTGGGAAATGTGAATTTTCAAAACTCATGAATAATGAAAGGCGCATCTTAATTTCGCGTTTCATGATTAGTACACACATCTGTAATTTATGCGAACGACGCGTTTCAGCTACGAGGGTATAAAAAAGCGCATCGAATCTAAATATTGATTTGTTTTTTTGGTGCGATTTAACTGTGTATTGAAAAAAAATATATAGATTGTGTCATAAAATAAATTGCTTGTGCATTAAAATAATATACGATGTGCATTATTTTTAGTGTATTTCTATATCGTATTGAGCATCATTTTATTTGTAGTGTGCGATAAAAAAAAATTGTGCATTCAAAAATATGAAATGTGCAATAGAAAGAATAGTTTGTGTATTGAAATGATCCAGAGGTGGCAATGTCGCTAGAGCAAAATCTTCCTCCAAAGACAACACAATACAATTGTCAACTGTCAACATTTCCTTTTGTTGAACTTTTAATTTCATTTCATTTTAATCACATTTTAACAATTTGGTCCAATTTGATTCTATTATGAAAGTTGTGAATAATGAACGTGCGGTTGGTATTTCTATTCACTCTAATGGACGTTTTATTCGTTTTAAGGCACAGATATTTTTTCAATGATCAAAATATTTTTTCAAATGCACACATTATTTTCTAATATATAATGCACGTTTATATTGTCCCCTCTTTTTTTTATTTTCGTGAATCGAATTCAAAATTTAACTGATAGACTCAATTTCGACAGAAACGTATAATATAATAATAAAATTTCTTCGTGAAAATCTGGCTTTGATTAAAATCAATTTCTTTATAAAAGTTTTTTTATAATATAAAATCAACTGTAATAAATTAGTTATAACAATAGAATAATAGATCACAATTAAGACGCTTCAAGTTTAATGATAAATGAGTTTGCCGTTTATATTGCGAGCTCATCGAATTTATTAAGCTGATTTTCTTTGAAACGTTCAACAAAGTTGGAAAGTAGTTTAAAACTGAACTTTAATATGTTTAAGGAAACAATTTTAAAGATCTTATAATATTTTACTGAGAAACTCCGAACATCAAGTTTTAAAGAACCATTTTTTCGAATTAAACAATTTATCAAACTGTCACAAGAATAAAAAAGAATCCCCACTATCTCCACACAAAACACAAACAATAGACAACAAAGGGGAGCAAATAATCCGAAATTCGAACCGATCGAAAGTTCGAAATTAATTTCTTCCCAACACAACAGTTTTCGACGTTCGAATTCAGCTTACGTGTCGCGAAACTTTCAGACTCGAAACGAGAATCTAATCGCTGAAACTTGGCGTCGAAACGTCAACCGGGGCGATATATCAAAACCCCTTTGATATCGAAAGGGCGAACTCGCAATGCCTAGTCCTCGGGAGAAATAAATTAACATGTCTCCGACCGTGTTCAATAAGATGTGAAATTTCCGCCATAGAATGCGAACGGTCACTTCTGTGTGTACAAATTGTAACGTTTCTGTGTCGTAATTGGATATGAAGCTTTGAGTTCGAAATCTCATTTAACTTCGACGCAAGTGTGTCAGCCGCATATACGTAATGCGTGACATTGTTCAGAACTAGAATATTCTAATATTTTGTTATGGGTTTCTGTAAATATTATATAATAACCGATTTGTTTTGGTTAGATTTATAAATGTGAGCTTTTAATATTTCGGGTTTTATATGTCGATTTGATTGGAAACATGAAATAATTGATTACGTGAAAGTTATACTTCAACCCTATTCTATATGAACGTTACACAATGTTTGTCTAGTCAAGTTTTGGGTGAAAAACGCAAAAAAAATTGGGTTTTTTGTGAAATTTAAACAACATTCGACATCCGTGCTTAAATGTTTTTTTTTTGACAGGCGACTTCTAGATTCTAGAATCTAAAATGAGCTCTTTTATGACTTACTTGCCGAGTCTTACGTTTATGGTCCTCAACATTCCTTTTAACCATATTACGACACTCTATTGTCAATAATTCAAGTCTTCTCTACCCTTTCATACATAGATAAATCGTAAAACACGTAAACTGTCATATTTGACAGATGACGTTATACATTAATTTTATTAATTTCACCATCGAAATGACATAACACACTAATATTAAACGATAAATTTCACAAAAAAACGCAAGATTTTTTGCATTTTTCATACAAAACATCGATATAAACGTCACAGTCCAAATGTATATTTTGATCAATATCGCTTATCGGTCGGTTTGGTATATTTTGATCGGTTTCTTAAGATTCAAGAATCTTTGAATTCTTCGAAATTTGAATTCAACTGAATTTTCCAAATTTTTTTTGAATTCTTCTTGAAAATCTTTGGTAATCATCGGTTACCAAATCTTCACTAAAGGCAAGAATGTGCTTTGAAATCCGGAAAAAACTATAGAACCATTCAGTTTTATAATATCGTTTCGCATTTCAGTTTCTCCTATCGATCGCCATTCAAATTATGATATAAGGCTAGGCGCAGACGAGAGACTTTTTGTCGTACGATAATTTGATCGGATTCTTAATCAGTATGGAAATGTATGCGAGTGCGCAAATTATAACGACTCATTATTATTTGCGCACTCGCATACATCTCCATACTGATTAAAAACCCGATCAAATTATCGTACGACAAAAAGTCTCTCGTCTGCGCCTAGCCTAATGCTGGCCATACACGCTACGAAAAATCGTTACAATAAAACTGTACAGTTCGAAAGGTACGATTTATCGCTACATGTATGTATGTATGTAAAACTACAGTTTTATAACATACATGTAGCGATAAATCGTACCTTAGTTTTATCGTAATGATTTCTCGTAGCGTGTATGACCAGCATAATGAGTCGGCGTCACGATTGATTGGGACAATAAACACAATCGGTCGTCGACGATTGGTACACAAATCATTTTAAGACTCCCGAGCAACGCCGGGTACTACCCGCTAGTTTTATATAAAAGTATAGTTTAAAAATGTATCGACACTCAACAAATTTCCTCACGTTCGATCCAACCAAAAAAAACTGCATCAAACTCAATCCCTCAAATAAAAAACTGCACAAAACCCCTCCCCCACCCCACCCTCGCTCATCCCCGTCGAACAATCGCCGAAGCGGGTCACGAAGCACCCCTTCCGTTAATTAATCCCGCCGTTCGAAAGGCGAACTCCGGAAAATTCCCGACACACAAACACCCCATAATGCTTTTAATACATCGACTGAACGCGGGCTGATGAATTTCGAAGCGAGCCGCCATTTCGCAACGCCATAAAACGGCGGGCAATAAAACGTATGTTAATCGACGTGCATATTTGAACGGCAGTCTTCATCGGGGATTATTCGGGGCGAGATGTATTATTTATGGACGGAAAGGTTTACGACTGCTGATCGGCGGGTTTAAAAACGGAACTTTTCGAGCTGCGTAAACGACTTTGTCTCTTTGCAGAAGCGATGGATTCGTAAGCGTAACGAGATTACGGGGGCGTCAAAGTTTCGCTTGTTTTATTATGAAAATGGATAAGGAAAATGTTGTGTTTGATGCAGGGGTGGGCAATCGTTTCGGATGGCGGGCCGCTTTGAAATTTTTCTGGGCCATAGCGGGCCAAAATCATATCTAATAAAAAATAATTTTCAATTTTGTTTGAAATCTGCTTGTAGTTCTAAGATAAGTAAACTATGTATAATTTTAGAAATCTTTCGTATTGAAATTTTCGTAACATTTTTGCACAGTGGGAAAATGATCGATTTTTTAAGGTTTTTCGAAAAAATTTATAATTTGGCAATAAATTCTCAAATAAAATTGAATACTTCAAATACTATTAGTTCTTTTATTTTAATTTAAAATTTAACTCATCCTAAAATATTAATCGAAAAAAAATCGTTTTGCCAAAAACTCTGTTCAAGAAAATGATTTATTTTCTGTTTCATTTCCAATGATATCTTCTTTTTTTAATTCTCATCCTCTACTAATCTGTTTGTATTTAGATTATTTATTAATTATTTTTCATTGACTTCGTATGATTTTAATTTTTTTTATTATTAAGTAAATATTACTGGGGCCGGATTTGACCCGCGCGCCGCTTTTTGCCCATGCCTGGCTATAATGTATAAAATTTGCGGAGTTCATGAACTAATTTAAAGATAAAAAAAAGTTAACGTTTAATAAAGTCAAATGTTGTATAAACTGACGAAATTACATGAATAATAAATTGTTCGAATTATTTTGTAATATATTTTTTAACGAACGAATCGCGAATGAGTACTAAGCGTATTTCAAAGGCGACTAATAAAATTTCCCACTGTTGAAGGAGACTTCTCGGAAAATCGAGAACACTTCCTAAGCTACGCTTTAAAAATTGATCGTTCATTTTCCACGTACAAAGGAACCGATTCTCAATCACATTTCTATCGTTCCTTTTGAAAAATCAAATTAAAAAAAAGAACGCAAAAAACATCTCGATGTTCATCGAAACGTACGGCCCCGTTAATTTCACTTTCTCTCCTCCGATTTAAATCCAGCCTTTTTAAACGCACGCTTCTAAGTACGGAAATTGAATTTTGTATTTCTGCTCTCGCACAAAAAAAAAACAATAGAAAAAATACGATAAATCGACGTATATAAAATTGAATTCGAAAAATAATACGTGTTCCATTAAAAATTATTTTCGTACAATACGAAACGTTACCGTAACCTTATCTATTATGCATTGAAAAAAGGAAGAGTCCTTTGTTCGTTTCGTTGATACGTACGTTTCCCCTTACAAAACTCGCAGCGAGTTAAAAAGGGAATAAAACAAAAGTTCGACAACAACGACCATTCCCCGAAAAGATATTTCATAACTTAGAAAAAGGCAAAAAGTACGGAATAATCTCGTTACGAATTTTTCCACGGAACGACAAATCGCGGCCCCTTTCCGAATTGATTCGGCCCTTAATTCCGCGGATTAAAATTCGACGTTGCGAGATCTGCGAAAATTAAAAGGTCTATGGCGCACGCGTAATCCGACGTTATTAAAACGGACAAGTGGAAATTCAATATTTCATCGGCGAAGGGCCGCAAATTTCGCGAGGGCGGAAGGGCCACTCGGCGAAGCCCTCGCCGTCGATTTCGGAGACTTAACCCGTTTCGGGAGGGTCAGATTCGGGTGTGGTTCTTCGGAAAATTATATCAAAATTATAAATACACTACTGGAACGAATATAATAATATAATACAAATAAAAGTACATTCAAATTCGAGTATAAATATAAATATAAATATACCACCATGACATAATCGGTATTCCCGAATGGCCATGGTGGTTAACACAAATGTACAAAAGAAAAATTAAAAAAAAAAAACAAATGTATGCACAGAAATATACACATGCATATCATATAATCATTTATGAAATCAAAACCACATATTATATGAATAAATACCACGAATATATTTGGCCACTCATTTTTTTTTAATATCGTATATTTATCAACAATTGTTTCACTCAAAACAATTTTTAAATTATAGATAACATCATTTTACACATATTTATATAAACATGATCAGAAGTGAAGAAAGATATTTTCATGAATTTTTCAAATAAGAATAAAACTATAGAAAATTCCATCTTTAGTTTTCTTGCAATATCTTTCAATTCAGTTAAACGAATTCTTTCATTCTTCGATTATTTTATAAATTAATTCAAAAATACATTAAATATTTTTGCAGCTCATATGATGTTCATTGCAGGACAAAACTTTTCAGATACCATCAAAACTTTAGATATTTTCTATGGCGATAAAAGAAAATTCTCTGAGAGTTGGTTAAGGAAACTATTGTTATAAATATCCGGATTGACCAAATTCAATATCATTAAACTTTAAAAACACAAATCCAAATTTTCTACCGTATTGATACGAATCAATATTTAATAAATTGTATCATAATTGCAAATTCAATCGACCCGATCCATTATCAGAACAAACACAAATAATTAAATTTATTTCGAAACCATTCGACTGAAATTCAATAAATTATACAATAATAAAACAATACGCATTGAATATGAAAACATTTGAATTCACATTTAAACTATTCGTTACATAGGATCTTCCGATAGGGACGCTCGAAATTTATTAGGTTATAGCAACCATGTTGTTAAAGTGACATCTGTCAAATTTATTATCAATTGTTTAGCAGTGTACGGCAAATCACCATGGAAGGTTATAGCGTTGAAAAAATGTGAAAATCATCAAATTTAAGTGTTCCTATTGAACGACCTTTACAAAAATATATAATTTAATGAAAAAAAAAACAACCCACAGCAAATCAAATAAAAGTTACACGAGTTTCCCAACTAGGATTCAATCAGCCAACTCTACACCAGTTTATGAATATCCCTCGAAATCTATTCAAACGAATCCGTGTGTAATCAGCGAAATTGGTCCACTAGAAGCGAACAAGCACAATGCTACGAAGGACAAAATGTAAACACAATTTCGGCCGTCGAACGCGACGTGCGGTCAAATTAACCACTTCATACACGTTGAATAAACCGTTAATTATAATATCGCGATATTATCGAAATGTCAGGATGTTCGTATAATCTGTACACGAGGATATATATTATATAATATATACATATATATACGGCGAGAGAAACGAGCAATAACCGCGGCGTGATTTGTGGCATTGTGTCCGATGAAAGCCTTCGACCCGAACATACATAATGCATGGCTATAATAAAACCAGAATTGTTTCGGTGAATTCCCGGTATTAATCCGAATTAGAATGTATTTGTGACGAGTTTCGAATTTAACATACGAATTCGAATATCAGAATTTTATTATTTCATGTTTTGTGAAAATTTCGTTGTATTTTCGCGTTGTTGTAAAGTGAGAATAAAAGTGCGACGCGAGAGAGAACTGTGGTTAATTTATTTAAAACGTTGCCCCAAAAATTACAATTTTTTTTATTCGGCTCCCTTGTTCCCGAAGCCAAGGCAAACAAGAGTTTCCAATTAGGTTTTTCGCGAGGAAAATATTTGTGAAAAAGGAGCCCGCGCAAACGAAAGAATCGTCCTTAAATAAAGCAGAGGAAAAAGCGTCCAGGGATGAAAAGGTAAAAAAATAAAATAATATTTGAAAAGGTGAGTGGAACTACATACATATACTTCTTTTTACGTAACATTTCTCTTACTTTCGCAATTCAATAATTCATCGATCACAAAGAAAATCACTCATGAAAACTTTATTAATATTATAAAGGATCGTCGGGAAAAAAGAAATGAAACATCATCGAAAATATGCCGAGTTTTCTCAAATGAAATTTAATCATTTTGCATTTGAATAAACTTTCCGACGAGTTCAAAGTTGAAAATTCCACAAATATCGCATTTGAATATTCCACGAAACTCGTTCAATTAAAAAATAAACAAAAAGAACTCAAATTTCGAATCTCACTGCGAAAAGTATCAAGCCGTTGAAAAATTAAATGAAAAAATAATTATTTAGATTACGACCTTAATTACGCCGAAAATGACTTGACAACGCAAACGACAGCGCAATTAAAAGTCGACTTTCATCCAAACGATAATGTCGACGTTTTATTTATATACGACACGAAAAAAAGGCACATCTCTAAACTTTTAACAAGCCCTCGCTCGATTTATAAAGTCCGAATCTTCGAGTTAGGGATAAACGAGGAAATTCTCCCAAAGATAAAGTCCACTCGAAAACCAAAGCACACCGAGAACGGGAAACGACGTCGTGTCCCCAAAGTAGTCTTGTCCAACTACTTAAAAAGTGAATTGTTTTATTGATGGTATTACTTCGGAATCGAGTGCCGAACTTCGATAGCATATGTTAATTGGCGGGTTAAAAATTTACAATGCTAATGAAAAAATTTCGAAAGTAATTAAAGTCGGAGTTGCGAGATGATCCCCGCGCGAGTTACGGCATAATTATTCGATAATTATTTCACGGGAACTTTTATTCCCGCCAGTGCTGAAACTCGACATAAAATGTACTCAACATGTTCTCGACGATAATTAAGTACTCCAAGTTGATACCGCACTACATTCTCGTACGTCGAATAATTTTTATTTATAGAAAGCACGAAACAGGTCCAAAGTGCTCTAGGACTAGGAATTCTAATACAGGTATTACCGAAAACTAAACAAAAATTGGCTAAAATTCGAATTCCGTTAATATAAAACAGATTAGCGATAGATACTGAAATAAAAGAAGATTAACTAAATTACTCATCAAAAGAAAAACTAAAAATATAAATTTTAGTTCATTGTGCCTGTATTTTTTTCACAAAATTTTGATCAAATTGCAGCATTTTTTTTAACTATTGCAACAATTGTTTTCTTCTTATTTTTTTTAGCTCGTTAAGTACACGATACTACTGCAATGTGTGAATAAAGTTAAAAAAAATTTATGACGAATCAGAATCGTTTTTTCTAATTTTGTCCCGGGTTACGCATGACGAGTCAGACTCGTCATTCCGGCTCACAATCAGTGGGTTAATATGCGAAAGGAAAGAGTTATTTAAAAGTTTGAATTTATCGGTTATCATTCGTGAAAAAATTAAAACTTTTTGTGAAGAAAACATTTAGAAATCGTTAAACAAATTTTTGAAAAACGTTTGCCTTGCTAATGTGCATATAGTCTGAAAGAACATTTTAATCGATCGAATTAATTTGCGCAAAAATAAAGTTTAAGTTAGGAGATGAAAGTTTAGATATGGTATGTTTTTTTTAATACCAAAAAATGATTATAAATAAAATTATTCAAATTTTTTTGTGCTTATTAAAGAAATTGGTCGTTCTTCTCATTGCAATTAAAATTTATGATTGATAAACCATTTTGATCGTGCATATTTTATAAAATTTAACAATTTTAATGAAGTAATTAATTAACCAATATTTAACGTTTAATTAATTAGTATTTATTACCAATTCATTAAAATTTCGACTTAACTCAAATAAATCAATATCGTTCAAAATCGATAGAGAGAATTTATTTTTTCAATAACACCAATATCGGCAAAAACATAATTATTTTCATAATCCCCACCTCAGACGATTCATCACCCCCTTCGTCAAAAACACCCTTTTTTACAGCACTTCATTAAAACGTGCAATGCGGCGACAACGTAGCGAGAGTGCCACACCGCCACTAAATCACCGAGCGCGTTCTAACGCGTGTTCGTGACACCACATATTTTATTGAGAATGATGATCCTGACTTGATTGTAAATTATCTGCTCGACGAACGAGCCGAAGTTTCCACCGACCGGCTGCCATTATTTCCTGGAAACTAAGCGAGAGAACTTCCAAAGCGTCACTCCATTATCGAACTACACTAGTGAGCGACGGCGGAGCGCAAAAGTGGTTCGGCTTTATAATATGAACACTGCGGAAAATCGGATAGCGTTGTGCGGGAAATTCGGCTAAAGACGCCTCTTTTGTATGCTAATCGGATTCTGTGTAAATATAATGCGGTTCAATTAACATTTTTGCCAGAGAGACGTCAAAAGCTCGTATAGTTGGATCGTTTGGAAGAAAACGTTCTATGAAAGTACGTAAATCGTTCTTCATTTTTATTGGATTTGATCGTTCAAATCTTTTGACTCTTAATTTGATCTTTTAACTCTTTTTTTTATATACAGTCCATGGGTATTTCGATAGGGACGATCGAAATTTGTTAGGTTATAACAGCCATGTTGTTGAAGTGATGTCTGCCAAATTTGTTATCAATTATTTATACCGCAAACAATTGACGTTCTCAAAGTCATAATAAATAACAAACCTATGCCTCAGAGCAAGCTAATAAAAATCTTGATAAACGCCATCCAGCAAATTCAACCAGATTTATACGAGTACGACAAAGTCATTAAAAATTAGACCTCCCGAATACGTGTCACCAAGCATAATCACGATGGATTTTTGAACAACATTATATTTCACACTTAATGCCATAAAATGAACTTAAAAATTAAAAAAAATTGAGTGGAAATCTCACACTAAATTTGTTTTATTTACATTTTAAAATCGAGTGTTCTTATTAAAAGACCCTTCAGTGACTAAAATTTGATGATTTGTACATGTTGTTTAAAACGCTATAACCTTCCATGGTGATTTGCCGTACACTACTAAACAATTGACAACAAATTTGACAGATGTCACTTTAACAACATGGCTACTATAACCTAAAAAATTTCAAACGTCCCTATTGAAACACCTATATATTATTAGTCCATGTATATTATTAGCCAATGTATATTATTAGACAATGTATATTATTAGCCAATGTATATTATTCGACAATGTATATTATTAGTCCATGTATATTATTAGTCAATGTATATTAGTTCATGTATATATTAGTCCATGTATATTATTAGTCCATGTATGTATATTTGATCCAACCTAATCTAGCTCAATCCTAAAACAAATAAAATTGCAGAAAAAATCTAACCCAACCTTTTCTAATCCAATCTAGTCAGTACGTGGTGCAGCGGTATGTTGCAGGAACCATCGATCGTAATTATAATTTTTCAAGCTGCGGGTATGGCAAGTGTGTGATTCCGTTTCTAACATCTACTCGATCATCTCAAATTTGGTATTGAAACATTCAACCAGAAAATGAGAGTTAATTCTCTCGTTAATGAGACGATTCTAAATAAAATGGTTCCGATTACAAGCCCTATCTATCGATCGCCATACAAATTATAATATAATGTGCCGGCGTCGCGATTGATTGTGACAATAATTACAATTGATCGTCAATTCACCAGTATGTGCAGAACGCGCGTTTGAATCGGCCCTCCTTGCCCTCTCTCCTTTCTATGTACATTCTATCACTTCAGTTGTTGCTATGAGCAAGGTGGTAACCTCCTCAAGGTGCTCCATGGGTGTCGAAAAACATCCGACAATATCACCAAACACCGGGTAAAAACCGAATACGAAAAAAAAATCTAATCCAATCCCAAAATAAATGAAATTGCAGAAAAAACTTAACCCAACCTTATCTAATCCAACTCAACCCCCAACAATTTGTATTTATGATCGATCCAAATACACGTGGACTATACACAATATTATCGTTACGTGTTATGGTACGACCTCGCATTAAAATCAGTGAACGTCGGAAAATCGGAACTAACTGCGTGGCAATGTTCATAGAAATTTTATAAGTAACCCTAACTATTACGAAAATCTTATCTCCGAGAAGTTGAATCGTTTAATTCGTAATTTAATTGTGCTAAACGGTCATATACAAAGTGATATAGAGAAATGAGCGATATTAAGATTCCTTTGATAATTTTCTTAACCGAGTTTATATATAAATACATCGCAAGTGAAATATAAATTTGTACATTTAATTCTACATACGAAATTTTAGCGTCGACCATAAAATTTCGCAATAAAAATAAAACCCAAATTTAACTATTCCTATAAATACCTCGAAAATCATACAAACTTATTCATCGCCATTTCACGATTCGTATAACAAATTCAAACGCTTTTTCTCACGTGCCTCACACGTCGCTAAATTCTACTCAGCAATTTAACCATCCCTCATGCGAATATATGAGGGCGGTGGATTCGAAACCGAAGTTTTCTCTCCAAACATTTTGATTGCTCGGCAACCGAAAGGTTAACTTGACTTTCAGATTATTTTACGTCGCACTCCACGCGATACGCAAATACGCCATAATTGAGTTCGTTAAAACGTTTTCGGTTACGCAAAAACACTCGTGTTTTTCAGAGGCCATTTTTCAGACGAGTCGAACCAGTGTTTTCGCGGTTTTTTGAAAGCTTGGAAAGCTCCGCGTTGTAATTAATGCAAATCGGCGACGTTGAATTTCCTTAACCGTGTAATTAATCATTTAATGCGCTTAAAAGGAAAAACCCCACTATGGAACTATGTTTTTCCCGTTTGTTGAGCCGCCGCGATAACATTGTACATGTATTACGTTACACTTTCAGCGATTTTGTAATTTAATTAAACCGACTGAATATGTATGAGAGAGAGCTTGTGCGGTGAGCACTTGTCGCGCTTTATATCAATACGCCCGAATATCGTTTCGATTTACACAATCGAGTTATGTTTGTGATTTCGTTAATGGCACCTTTGTATCGCTTACATGTCGTTTGAGCTATGCAAAAACCCGAGTCAGATTTCACGGTATCATGATCGCGGATTAATTTTTTTTAGACATCGAGACTAATCTGACGTTTCAATTAATTGACGATGTGAAAAAATCGATTATTGCCAATGGCAAAAAGTTGTTTTGTCAAGCTACCGACAAATATTTTGATTTAATGTTGCGATAACGCGCCCCGTTCTAAATCTTAAAATATTGGGTAATCCGGCAAGTGGTGTCGTGTTTATGATGGTCCTTTTCGATCCTCAGTTGTGTTTGGTCATATTGATCACAGACATTCTCAAAAATCGTATTTTATTTCATCCAATTTTTTTTTTTCAAGCCATTTTTCAAATGGATGCGTTTATTCCGATTGAAGGATTTACTCGCTTTTCTATGTTCTTGAAAAAAAAATGCAACTGTCGCGACTGACAATATTTGCGTTTACTAGGAGACGTTTTGGAGGTTCAAACGTGTCAGATATGGTTCTAAAAGTTTCGATCAGGAAGTTTTAACTTTAAGCTCAAGTGTGCATAAATATATGAAAAAATTGACAAGGTGTGAAAAGAAAAAAAATGGACTCCGCATACATTGAGTGAAGACAATATGGACGAACGTGCATCCACATATTTCGAAAATCATGAAAGATAAAATTATGGTGTTAGGATAGGAGACAATTTGTCATCCTCCATACTCTTCGGATTTCGCATCATCAGATTACCAACTTTTCAGGTCATTACAAAATTATTTGGAAGGGGAAATTTTTAAAAATGCAGAAGAGGTGAAAAAGGGACTTTCCGAATATTTTTATTCATAATCGACACAATTTTACAATAAATAGATCAAAAAATTGACAGAAAGGTGAACAGAAGTGTTAAATAACATTAGAAATTATATTCCATATTAATAAACAATTTGATCTTTCATTCAAAACATGAAACGTCTTTCCGAATAGGCTAACACGTTTTGATCAAAGGTGAAACGTACATATCTTAAGACATATTATAGATTCAAAGGAACAATAGTGTAACGGGCTCATACAATTAACGAAACAGATAGATGCGCGGGAATAGCGAAGGCTGTCTTAATTGAAATTGATTTGAAGGGTGACGGTAACCGAGTCGGTTTTCGGGTTTACGGTTTTCGAAGACAGAAACCTCAAACCAGAACGCGGTACACAACGCGTTTCAAATACCATGTCACCCGCAGGACCGTAATATCAATTTGCATACAGTTCCGATGATTATATTCGCTGAAATAATCGAATAAATGAACGATTAGAGTTACAAAGTGAACAAAACGAAAATTTCGCATCTATGTATGTATATAAATAAAAATGAATGTATGTATGTATGTATGTATGTATGGATGTTCGTATGCGTCCTATGAACGCCTTTACCGCTTATCCAATCACGATGAAATTTTGTAAATATGTTGGTTACACATCCAGGAAGGTTTCTGCATAGGGTGACGATATTTTCCAGGACCCAAAACGGAACGCTCAGAAAAAAAAATGTCCTTCCCCTATATAAAAAAAAATTGTTACACGTTCAAAATATATTTGCCCACCGGGACAAATCAAACAATTTTACGAAAACGACGAGATAAACGCAAGACACGACAAAAACGGGACTGTCTCAGCGAAAACGAGACGTATGGTCAGCCTATCTGTAAGGCCGAGTCGGTAGGCTCAAAGGGCCTATCAGCCTATTCTTCATAAAATATCGATTGCTTTCGCTTTTTCAGTTTACATTTATCTGTTATCATGACTTTTCAGAAAAAAAACAACTAAAAAAATCCATAAAAACCCGGGCAACGCCGGGTACTACCGCTAGTATTCGAATAAAATACATTTTCTTAATAAAAAACGTCTCTTAGAATAATGAAGAGTTGAACAAGACTATATTTGACATGTAAAACGTTACAAATCTTCAGATTCACGAGACAATCCGTTGACAAACTGAATACGTAAAACGACCGTCACGTCAAAACGCCAAGACACTTTGATAACGAATTCCGTTAGACGTTTCGATAATTCTACACGTCGCAACATTACCATAATGTACGTAAACTTTCGTTTAATTATTAAACGGCGATCGTACACGGTCGCAAAGTTCGCGAATCGCGCGCTTCGTTAAGCGAAGTTCGCGTGCTTTCAGCGAATATATGCCTGAAGCCTGTTGCTTTTGACAAATCGACTGCGATACGATTTGAATTAGCCGTTTCAGCGACGCTTTCAGTTTTAGTGAATTTTTTATGAACGAAATCCGGAGAGTTATTAACCTGGCCGACCGATGACCTTATCGAATGATCGTAAGATAAATATTTGACCGATCGAAAAGTCAAATTATTAGGTGAATGGATGAGTTTCGTCGTATTTTTTTGATGAAATTTTTTTTTTGTTAATGATTAACATCTGTATTCAAACTATTCTATTGTGTGGAAGATACTTATTTTTCAGTATCTGTTAAGTTTTAGTCTAGAAAGTGGAACAATAAAAAGTTCAAAGAAATTTTTAAAATGTCTAATAATAAAGTGCATTTATGTCATTTTTCACTATACAAATTTTGAAAAAATTATCACTCAGTTATAGTTTTCAGAATTCAAATCTGTAGATTTTTAATTAAATGATGACGACATGTTACTGGCCATAATTAATACTTTCAAAATATAAAAGAAATCGTATTGAAGATAAGAATCGACCGATAAAAAAATGCAATGTTTGCATCGCTTCTGTTTGGTTTCAAAATACGATTTTTAATTAAAAAAAAATACGATAAAACTTTAGCATTGACCTAATAAAATTAAAATACGATTCGACTACGGTTATGCTTTTGAAATCGTCCAAGCATACCTAACGAACGATTATAAAATCAGCCGAAAATAGTTCGAAACAACATTTTCCCAGAAAACAATGAAAACGAGCGATAACTTTTTCGATGATAAACATTCGCAGAGAAAGCAAATAAAACGGAATTTGTTAGTTAGTAAAAACAACGAGAGACCGTATCTAAACACGCGGATCGTATTAGTCGTCAATTTGGACACAATACTGCGAAATTTCGCCGAGTAATTTATTTGCGTTTAATTAAATCGTCCCGCCCCCGCGAACGTTCTAGTCGCAACTCGCGCGTGCTAGCTTTGTTTATTTCTCGCCAACGAGATTTCGTTCTCGGAAAACTGTTTCTCGGTCTTGAATTTCTCGCTAACGAAACGAATCTCTAATTAACCTAATGAGACGGAAGGAAAGAGAACCTCCGATAAGTGGTTCTTCTAGGACGGAGATCCTGAGACTTCTTCCGCGCGAAGTATTCTCATGAAAAAAATTGTAATTCAATATCGTTTTTACAGTTTGAAACGTAAATTTTTAATTGAAATTCTCTAATATAATCAATATGAGCATTAATAATCTATCTATGTATATAAAACTCAAATGGCGTATGTATGTATTTGTTACAGTCAAAGTATATCATCAGTTAAAATATATTTTGACTGACGTTTTAAATAAATTATATTAGAATACAAATTGTCTAGTTAAGATATATTTCAACAGACGAAAATACAGTTCAACTGGTGCTCACTAATTAAAGTGTATTATCAATTTAACAGATGAGTTTTGACAGTTCAGATTTTTGAAATGATTTTTTGTATTAAACAATGTGTATATTTTACTTCTATACCTGATTATTGAAAATATTTTAATAATACAATAATCTCAACAATGCATTCATCACAAAAACGTTGGTTTTGAACCCATATTAATGGACAGGTGACGTTTAGTGGACAAGTGAAATTTCTGTACCTTTCCCTTTAACTATGATAATTAGTTTCTTGAAGGGAGGGTGATATAAATGATAGAAATCGAAGTAAACATGTGCGGCTATCATCCGAAAAGGTTTGCAATTGCTGTTGGCAACACTGGCTTACAATTAGCTATAATACACTTTGTCTGATCCTTACCAATTAAATTATATTTCCATTGTGTCAGATAAAATAACTTCATAGGTTAAATAAAATATATTTTGACTAATCAAAATATATTTTGACTGTAACATATCCAATAAACTCCTAAACCGATAGACGAATCTAAATTTGGCAAGAACGTGCTTTGAAATCCGGAGAAACTAATCGTAAGTAAGCATTCAGTTTTTAATATCGTTTCGCATTTCAGTTTTTTTTATATCGATCGCCATACAAATTATAATACAATGCACTGGCGTCACGATTGATCGTGACAATAATTACAATTGGTGCACAAATTATTTTCACAGAATCCCGAGCACACCGGGTACAACCCGCTAGTTTATAAATAAAATACAAATCTTCAAATAACGTATATAAAATCTACATTTCGAAGCCTCCATCCTTCAAGAGCCTCGACAACGTCCCGCGACCCTAATCGGCTTACGTCGTACAAGAAGATGGCCTCTCCTCGTTGCAAATCGAATTTCGCCACCGCGAGAAATTCTCTCGATTGAAATTCTCGTGAAACAAAGCCTTCGGTACTTCGTCGTTGACCGAGGACATTCATTCGACGGATTATCTACTGTCTCTGAATGGTATTCGGTTAATGTGTCCTGCGGATGCAACCGATCCGATGGATTCCTATAGAAAGGTATTCGGATTTCGAATTCGTATTATTCTATATGTTGGGTGTAATTGGAATGGATTTGGTATAGTTTGTAAGGTAATGTTCCAATTTTGATCTAAATATTTGATGTAAGTTTCGATCGATTTATATTTTAAAAAAAATGCAGTATCTATTTATCGAAAAATCGAGAATTGATGAGCAAAGTCATAATATCAACAATTCATAAATTGTTACTGAAACATTTTAGTATGAAATTAAAATACTCATTATTTTAAAATACATCCTTTAATCTTTCGAAAATATAATATCGCATCAAATAATCGATGTTAAAATTTGAAACTTTCCATATTCAAAATTATAAAATCGTTTTGGGAAAATAGTCATTTTAATATGAAACGTGCTTTCGGAATAAGTTTAGGAAACATTTTCAGCTTGAAATTTTCTGTAAAATATTTAAAATAGTTCCACATTAAAGTAGTTTTGAAATGCAAAAGGTTTCGTTTGTCTATTCTCAAAAATTTACATATTCTAGTCGCTTCGCTTTTCTGAAGTAATACGCGGTTTATATGTGAAGGGAAATGTATAAACGTCATAAAAATGTCCGTTTTCTATTTTCCTAGGCATCACTTAGAGCTAAAGCTATAATATTTATGAGAAATAACTTTGAAATATATCGAAACTATTTTACTTTTATAAAATATTAATTTAGCACGTTTTAAAGTTGTAAATTTAAACGTCACTTTATGACTTTGATTAAATTTCACAATCTCCTTCGAAAATAATCTGATGGCAAAACGAAATCATTATGCGAAATTCACTACCGAAGTTATTAAGTTAATAAATAATACGTAAATTTATAATAAACGAAAACGTACCTTGAAACCGCACGTCTACTTAACAATAAACGTCAACATTTCGAAATTTTTCTTTGTAGCGAAATGATTGATCCCTTACCTGAAAACAAAAAGAAAATAATTTATATTAGATGTGAATTTTCACATTAAAAAAAAACCAACACGATTACATAACAACAAAACGAAATATTTCAATAAAGAAATTCTCAGAACTCCTTGAAAAATATTTATAAATAAGAACACTCGAACAAGCACTTTGTTATTTCATTCCAAACCCAATAAAATCTCGATCGATTGTTGATTCGAGTTATGTAAAAGCACAAAATCCCTTCAGAGACGAAAAAAAAACCCGAAACGTAACACAATCCCGAAAAACGCCACTCGACGGCGACAAAAGTAAAACTGATCGAAATTGAAATAGGCTTTGTGATTTCGGAGACGTCCAATAAGCCACGTACGGAACAATTTTACGGGCGATTCCCGGGCATTAAATTAAGCCCGAATATGTGAGAAAAATATTATCATCGCCAAAATAAATTCCTTTTACGGTACGTTCACGTGAGCTTTTTACGGACCGCGAAGCGGCACCGTAAAACGCGCTGGATACGTGCGAAAAAGATCCTTCCGCTCGGAAAGCGAGACATTTTTTATTATGCCATTATATATAATATAATAATATATCATGCGAGGGTTCATGAAGGGAGAGGGCTAAGTAATCGCAAGTCCCGTTTTTCACGGCTTTCCAATGGTATGAGTAATTCCGAGCAATATGTTCGAAATTCTTTCGGATAGTTTGAAAATATTGCGCACAGATTTATGTGACGGAATCAGTATGAAGTTTATAGGTAGTGTTTTTCGAAATTATTTGTGCTATGCTTCGTTTTAAAGATTTAAAGATCTCATTGGGTTTTGGTATCAAAATTTTGAAGTTATCTAAAAAAATAAATTAGCCTTTTTGTTCAAATGATCTACAATAATAAGTACAGATGGTTTAAAAATCACATACTTAAAAATTGCTTAATTTTTTTATTTAAAACATTTTTTATACAAATATAACAATGTCATCTTTTTCTTTGAATGTGAGGCTTAAAATAGCAAAAAAATACTATTAAAAATGCATTTTTTAACAAAAAAAAAAATGTAACAAATATTGATGATTCAAACATTGCCCCCAAAAACATTCAAATTATCCCCCATTGTTACTCACTGATTTATTCTGTTTAATACCATTTTTTGAATGGTATAATGAATAATAATGATATAATGAACTATTACCACTACATAATATTACACTAACCGACACTCATCACGAAAACGCTCATTTCACACAATCCCCATACATTTCCTATTTATCGCGAAATCCTTTAAACACAAAACCAATCCAAAATGACGTTTTAATCTAACAGCATCCCCCACAATCTCGACACCCTTCCGAGAAAAATCCGAAGAATTTCACGACAGGGGTCCGGAAAATGAGCGGGTGGAGTTTCACGCGTCGAAGATTCAATTACACGCGTTCGAATCGTTATTATGCGAAGAAGCGGTCTCGCTTTCGAGAAAAAGAGCTCGTTCGGTCGATATACAGGGTGGGTCGAAAAAATACCGTGTAAAAGGCCGACGTTGTGCATAGGGAAAAGCGGGTCGGCGTCACGCGATCCTTGTGTTTGTTCCGTAGGAAAATTCGGAAAAGCGTGAAAACGTAACGAGCGACAAAGGTGTGCGAACTTCGTGGTTTTGTGACGTTTTTCAAAAAAAATTTTTTGAGTTATGTTAAGATTTTATCGTTTTTTTTCATGAGTAAAATTAAATGTTGTATTTGGAAAATTTAAAATAAAATATTGATATTTACAGGTGACATCTTTCGGAAAATTTATACACTATTTTATCTTATAAAATTCATCTGACAATTATTTAAATACGAAAAATTAATACAATAAACATTTTCAACTTTTCGATGTATCAAAAATAAAAAAAGAAACTTTCGTCGAACGAAAATACATTGATCAGATATTCAAAAGGCTGTGACGTTAATATCACAAGTCGAATCTATTTATCGAGAAGTTTTCCAAGTGGAGGAAAATCGAGAAATCGAAATCTCGTCTAACTCTCGGCGTTACAATAAGATAGAAACGCCACGAAATCGAATTACATAAATCTAACAGCAGTCGAATTCGAATTTCAACATAAATTTGATAAACTAACCGTGTGCGAAGTTCTGCGCAATATCGCATATAAATAACACGCCACGTTAAGTAAATCGCACACACTTAACCATTAAAAACACACAATAATAAAGAACAAATAAATTTATTAATATAGCGCGAAAAAAAACGTTGAAACTTTTATTTTTATATAAAAAATACGATTCACACACATCGCCCGACGGGCTAATTAATTATTTCGACGGTGAAAACGAATAAAAAATTAATTAAAATGGCACGATTCGTGTTGGGGCACGTAAATCGTTCGCGATTTTCCGGAAAATCTCCGCGAAAAATCCGGATTTAATAAATTTTATTATTTTTCGCGAGATTATCCCGTATCGAGAGATCACGCATGTCGCACAATCACAACCGGCTTACGAAAAGGGTAAACCAATTCGGATCCGAAATACGATTTTTATTCCTCCAAAAATAGATAAAAATAATATTTATTTACCGACTTCAATTCGACACAATGTAAACGATAATGTGTATATGTATGTTACACTACGTTTGTGTAATCGCTCCATCCATAGACGAAGCAATGAATCTTGCTTTATCTATGAAAATTTATGACATCTGGTGGTGTATAGGTGTCATTTAGTATAAAAGCATCATTGGTGCATAATTTTATGTCTTTTGACAAATTCTACGTTTGTAAAATCGCTAAGTCCATGAACGAAGCAAAGAATCTTGCTTTTTCTGTGAAATTTAACAATATCTGGTGGAGCATCATAGGTGTATTATTTAACGTCTTCTCTCAAATGATACGCTTGGGTAATTATTTTGTCCATGAGCGAAGCAAAAAATCTTGCTTTATCTATGAAATTTAACAATATCTGGTGGTGTATATGCGCATCATAGGTGCATTATTTAACATCTTCTGACAAATGCTACGTTTGTGTAATCGCTAAGTCCATGAACGAAGCAAAGAATCTTGCTTTTTCTGTGAAATTTAACAATATTTGGTGGTGTATGGGCCCTATTTAGTGTAGACACATTATTTAACGTTTTCTATCAAAAATGACAGTTGACGTGCCTTACAACAGTGGTGGCAAATCTTTTTTCATTTACATATCAACATTTTCAAAATATTTTTTACTAACATGAGTATCAGGCATTCCAAGGAAATTTTAATACCTTCCATAAACATGTAAGATACATAAGAGACTTCTGTCATGACAAAACACTTCTAACATGACACTACATGACACTTACATATGTCTTGACAGAAGACATTAAATGATGCATCTACACTAAATGGTGCAAAACAATATTCTTAAGTATATTCCATAAGAATAATATGCCGTAATTTTTCATAATACACTTATCACGTTGGAACACTTCTAACATGACATTTCTGTCTTGACAGAAAACATTAAATGATGTCCCTAAACTATATGGCACCTATACACCACCAAATGTCAAATTTCATAGACAAAACAATATTCTTTACTTATCCATATACGAAGCGATTACACAAACGTAGCGCAACACATACATCTAATTCCGAACACACATAGTCGGATACACATCGCCGGACGAGTTCGCATAATCGAATTAAACAATCAGGTCATCGATTATGAACTCGACCGATTTCGATTCGACGTCGAACGCTCGTCTTTATTATCAAAACAAAAAACACATCGGACGAAACGGGATTGTAATTTAACCGGTCGGTTCAACCTTGGTGCAAGAAACAATGTATAGCGAGTTAACCTTGCGTTCAAAATGTACGTATTTCGGATGCAATTAAAAACGCGTTCATAAAAATGTAAAGACAACCTTGAGTGCGTAACATGATTTTTCTCACGTTACATAAAAATTTGTTTTCGAAAATGATTAGAGGATATTTCAAGTGCAACGAAAATAAACATGGTATTTCGAACCGGGTTTCGATAAGGTGTTAATTTGATTATTAAAACCGCAAACTATGACGAAACGCTTTTGCTACATTCATATCGCGAAACAATTCTGTCGTTTCGTTGAACCGATATTAAAATTTATAATGAGCGATAACGATAATTTTTTTGCGGTTAGAATATATTGCACATTATTTTCGATTAATGAATATCGCGCTACCGGACATTGTACGTATCGGTTTCTTTTTCGTTCACCTGAAAAAATAACACGTTTATTTTATTACACGTGAGAACGGACGGTCTGGGAACAAAAACCATTGTTTTTGTACGGAATTTGCTATGTTTTTCTCGGAATATACCAGAAATTGGCGGACTAATCAAATCTTTCCGAGCTGCGGATGATTGATGGCCGATATCGGATGGCGCGTATTGTAGTGGTACCCTCTTGTCATCAACTTCTTCGTTAATTAATTATAGGGCACGCCCTTATTTTTTTCTCAAATTATATTACGAGTATATGCTTGTAAATACCGATATTTCTTCGAAAATAAAAATTTCTGTGTATTTGGATGTAATGTCGAATCGAATCATATCAAAAATCATATATGATACAAACAAGTCATATCAAATCTTATTATGAAATGTATCGAATCGCTAAATTATAAGTTAAATATTGAAAGGCTCTCATTTTTTTAGTATTTTAATTCACTTTTTCACATTAATAATTATCATTTATACTAAATGGTCCCTATTTGTGCTAAGCGATAAGTATCTATCATCAATACTTTTGACAGCACAGTCAACTTTTTCGCATTATCGGGAGTTTGTCACAATATTTTGATGAATCACGCTTTATTACGACATTGCTAAATATGTTACAGGAAAACCTTTCAATTTCGCAAATGTATAAGTTCGCTAATTGATATAATAACATATAATATATCATATTACATATATACGTCTTCCAATTTTTAATTAAAACTCACAATATTGACTCCTTATCACCTTACTTTACTTTCCTGCACTTAATTTAACTAGCTAAAGATAGATTGATTAGTATTACTATTAAACCTACCTACCTTTTAGCATTACTATTATTACTATTACCTAAACCTCTTATTACACGGTTTCGAAATAACACGGTTCAAGGAAGATGAACTGATTACTTTTTTTAAACGGATTTTTCACTTTAACACGGTAAAAAAAAAAGTATTATTATACTACAATCGTAACATTCGATGCAAGCCAGTATACTGATATAATTATGTAATCATAGTTTTCAAATAAAAAATTTCGATGTTTTTGATGATTTTTCGCAATGCGAAAATTTTTCACATTGCACATTTTTTATAAAGTACATTTGGATGGAAGTTCTATCCAAATATATTGATGGAACCTATCTCTAATTTTTGTATGGTCACCATACATTTTTCGCACGGTTTTTTATTTACACGGTAGTCTCTGGAACGTATCCCCCGTCAAAAAGAGGATCGGTGTATTATACTGACAACCTAATAAAATAATATTGATTCGAAAAATATTTCAATAATGACCTGAAAAATATTCCAATACCGACCAAATATATGGTTCCCTATTGAAATTACCATTATTATATTTGGTAAAGCATAGGATGAATATTTATAATTAAAATTTATAACATCTATAAATTTTGAGCAACTCTCATTCGAATCATCGTCCACTCTTCCTTATCTTCTTTCACAGCCTCCAAAAATCCTACATTAACACCACACACGTCCATCCACCATTCATTGAACTGCCATTTCAATCTTCCCAATATGACACGCTCCACAAACCACACTCAATTCCCCAACAAAAAACATACATTTCCACTATCTCCAAATTGCGTCAAGTCCCAAAAAAAGTATCCATCCAACGCCCCGAATCCAAAACTCCCCCAGAGCCCAACAAAGCGAAAGAAGCCCATATCGCTAATGAACACACACACACTCGATCACCCGAATCGGAAGCGGAAAACGAACACGAGTCAAAGCCCAACAGATAAAACGAAAGACCGTAGGACGAGCGGGCCCTTTCCTTTTGACCCCGTTCACGATTTGTACCGACGGAGAACAAGGGCGACGCACAAAGGACGCACAAAAGACGCTATGTGTCCAGGGCCGGTTGGGTGGCGGAGAACGCCCGCGGGCCCACTTTTTTTATAGTATACTTTCGATTATTTGTGTTAATTAATTCCGGGGAGGACGGGCATGGATAATCGAAAAACGCGGATAGTCCAAACTTTTTTTTTTCGAAGGTGGTCTAAGTCCTTTTTTGGAAAAATAATAATAATTTATATTTTCGTTAGATATCATCATTTTCTATTCATTATAATTATCATAATTTGTTATTATTGAAAATGGTATAAGCCCATTTGTAGCTAAAAAAAAAAAAAAAATATTTTCTTAAGTATTACTGTAAAATAAAATTTAACTTGATGTCAATTTAAAAATTTTACTTGAATTAATTAACATACATATGTCAATATATTTATACTTATGTAAACGCAAACCTTTAAATGTTTTGCAATATAAATAATTGGACTTATATCACTTTCGGAGGCTCGTATGTAATGCACTCAAACGCATAAGTAGAAATAAAATTTTTGGAGAAAACAAAGACTTCTTGTCGAAATTGGCTTGTGGTGCATAAAATGATCTTATTCTCGAAAGTTCGACTTTTTTGGGTCGTAAATATCCAAACGAAAACTACAATGCATTAAAATCATACCATTTCTTTTCTATGTCACATCAGTAACATGTTCTCATTCAAAAATATAATAATTTTAATAAATTTTAAAAATTTTTGAATATACATATTTTAGGCATGGATAATCGACAAACCGAATAATCCTTTGCAGAAAACACCAAGACTTTTGTCAAAATTAGCTTATGGCGCAGAAAATGATTTTTTTTTTTTTGAAAGTTCGACTTTTTTGGGTCGTAAATATCCAAACGAAAACTACAACGCATTATTAAACCACGCATTTGTTTTCTACATCGCATCAGTAACGTGTTCTCATTTAAAAATACAATAATTTCATTAAATTTTAAAAATCAATTGAATATATTTTAGGCACGGATAATCCGAAAACCGAATAACACAGAACCGGATAATCGATAGTACATATGTATATCGAAAATAAGCCCACCATCTCTGTTAAATGCACTCCACTCTATACCAACTTCCTGATCAGGCTCAGTTGGGTACCAGCAACACTAGGCAAAACTACGGACACCACATTTACTGGGAACTCTACATTTAATTTACCTAAGCAACCAATCGAGAGCATACTGTATTTATTTTTCATCGCCGAAGATAAAAGCGGTTAGTCGGCGCTGAGGCGTTGAGATTGACGCTGCCCACCAGGTCAATGTCGGGTATTTCGGATTCGATGTTTGGTGGTTGTGGATTGTGTGTTGAGCGGGATTTGTGTGCGCTAATGATTGGCGGGGTGTGTTGATTTCGATGCTTAATGAGGCGGTGCATAAATTCGCTTTGTGCATTAAGCGGCTTAATAGTTTTTGCTGTTTGTTTAATCCGATCACAAACATTGAATTTACATTCAGTTGAGAGATAAAAAATATTTGTTCGATATATATTTTTTTTTAATCGACACATCAAAGAGCTTCCAGTGCTTAATTTTACATAATCAGTCAATCAAAATGCATATACAAAAAAAAATTATCTATCGAAAAACCTATCATTTTTTTTTAATTTAAAGTCTTCTATTAACGCGTCCGAACGATAGAATGAAATCAGTTAAGGAAAAATGGCGAGGATTGAACAAATTGACCCGATCGCGATCAAGGGCGACTTTCAGGTTCAAATTGGCACTTTTACGTCTATAAAGGGTCGAATGGAATAATGTGTGGATTCGATTGTTCGTTTTGAATGTGATTCGTTAGCTCTATGGTTCACGATCTTCTTGATTTGATGTTTGAATAATCGCATTTTCTATGAAAAATGCAAAAAAAATTGCATTTTTTGTGAAATTTTGCGTCATCTATTAGTATGTTATCCTCTTTTATTGATTTAAAAAAAAATAAGTGTTCAAGGTAATCTTTCAAATATGATAGTTGACGTGTCTTATAATATACCTATGGAAGGCTGAAAAATATTTGTATTGCTTACACTAGTTTTGCAATGTACTTAAAATGTACGATGAAGCTCATGTACACAAGATCGACTTTATAAATCATAAAAAAGCATTTTTTTTTATTATTTGCTCAAAGTAGATTCATTTTACAAGATGAGAGTTTAGGAGTCGCTAATCAAAAAAATAATTTTGATACACATATTAAATATTGTAAAAATAAAAAAAAAAAAGGAACAACGTATAAGCGGCGTCCGTTCGGCAAAGTGGGCGATGACCCTTATACACTAAAAAAAATTAACACACTCCAAACATCACCGGAAAACTACCATAAAAACACACTACTTTCCACCTCGACCGTTCGCGAATTTACTCCGCGCAAATATTGGAAAACCATAAAGGCGAACTGATAAAATTTCCCAACGCCGGCGTATGCTATACTACGTATCGCGAAATTCGTCGGCCCTCGTGAACAACGCGTTTTGCGATTTTAATTACGACCGTAACCGTTTTACGGCGCATCCACCTGTATTCCGCGGAATTTTCAGCAACGTGGCCGGCCTGAAACTCGCGCTGAAACGCGTCGTAAGCCCGACGCAATATCGAACGTAATACGGGCGGATTGTTATTAAAACGGATTAGGTATGTGTAAGCCGGACAGGTACGTGCTGATACGATTTAAAATTCGGTATGAGGAATGCTTCGTGTTGGATTTTGTGAAATTGGTGAATAGTTTTGAAAATGATAATTTCGATATTTGGCTGATGGAAAATTGTATTGATTAGATAAAAAATGTTAAAATTTTCAGAAAATATCAAAGATGTAGATTGTTGGGCATTCGTCTCATTTTATAATAAGGATTTGTTGGGTTGATGGAAATATCTAAAAAAAAAAACTCAAAATCGATGAATTTTTCATATTGGATTTCATGAAATTGGTCAATAGTTTTGTCGTATTTGTTTTACAAAATAATATTTAAAAGTTTGATTGTTTGAAAAATATATTGATTACACAAAAAATTTAAAAAAGACTCAAACCTAAATATAGAGTGTTACTAATGTCTAGGATAAGTTTTAAAGAAGTGATAGATCATGGTGTTTGAAATGTTTTAAAACATACATATCTTACAATTAGCCCAAAATATCATAGTTTTTGAGTTATTATTTTTTTTATTTAAAAAAATCTAAAATCTCGTACTTTCCAAACCAATAATTCTCAAATGAAAGATAATATCACAGACAAACTTTATTCTTTTGTTCGTTTACTATGTATTATATTTAATCCTTAAATACGAATACAAAAATCAGAATTACATGATTAGTTATCAAAAAAATTACTAAAGTAAAGGGAGTCTAGGGTTTTTTTATATTTCTTGTTTGAAAAAAACGAAGTCAATGAAGATTGTTCGATATCATTTTAATTTTATAATAAGAATCATTGTATTAGTTTAGTTTCATTATAATAACATCAAATTTATAATCTAAATTTAAATTTTCTAAAAAAAATCAATACAACAAATCAAACATAAATATAATCGAAAAAGCAATTCGCACGCGGCGGCCATAACCATTCCAAAACACACCCTCAAACCACTCTCATTACAAAAAAAGCACATAACGCTAAAATTTAAAGACAGCCCAACGGCGGGGTAGTTAACGGTTTAACGCTTAGCCGTTAAGAGTTAACGCGCGACGCCTTGCGTCGATCGTGATTAACGAGCGCTGCAAAATTTCGAATTTAGCCACACACACTCGAACACCAAGAACGTGTTTCGACGAAAATAAAATGAGGACGTATCTTTGTGTTACACTCGTGTATTACACACTCGTGTATTGCACACGCGTGTATTACACACGCTCGCGTAGGTGTGCTCTAATAAAATTGGATCCCTTTTCGTCGATGTTTGTACGCCGGGGGAATTCGTACGTTGAATCAATCGCGCGGCGTCGAAAAAGGGGCTTTCGTTTAATTTTACGAAATGTCAATTTCGAAAATGCGATCGGGCGAGATCTGCGGAGAATACGTGCTTTTCGTCGGGGAAATTCGCGCAGATCAAACGCTTTTCGTTTTGATATATTCGCGGGGTTTTCGGTTCGAAAAAAAATACGCGGAGTATCATAATCGAACGATTACGTACGGTACGATAACTTTTCAAGGAATTCTTCAATCGCGGCAATCGTTCTAATATTAGAACGGTCGCAATTAACCAGTTCTTTGCCGTGCGCTTGTCGGTGGGCGTTTATAAGCTAGGTGTCCGAAATTGCCGTGCGCTCGCCTGTAGGCGTTTTGTTTCTATAGAATAAATAAAGTAAAATTATTATAATTTAGAATTATTTACAAATATATTGTAAAGTGGGGATAGGCGGGGTTCGAGGGGGTTAAATAGAAAAGCAAAAGTCTATCAAAATGTTTATTGCAGAGACATGTTGATCGGACGACGATCGGACCCAGAATGAATCATGATGCAAGGCGCATCATCTTTATATATGTATACGCCGCCCCAGCGCGTACACAGTACACCACCTTCACTTAAATTACATCATCCGAGATATACAAAATTCGTAGCCACGCTAAAATATCTTTTGAAAATAATTCAATTAAAAATAAATCGTATTTTTTCGAGATAAATTCAAATATGAATCATCAGGATCAGACTATTACTCAAGATTTCTTCAATTCCACTCTGTCCAACGACTCACTTAAATTACTAATAAAAAAAAATTCAAATTGAAAATACGTAGCGTTATGCGTGTCTACAAAAACATACAGCGATGAAGCAGTTAAGAAAAGAATCTTCAACAATTAGAAGCAACCTCGAATCATCAAACACCATCAATTACACGTTCAATCGATAACAACTTAACACATGCACCGATGCGAAACCGCGATACGTCAATCGCACCATTTACGTCGCTTATTATTCGACACGCATTCTACTCGTATGTTATGGCGATCTATTAAACGATAAAGAATCTGCGATCGACCCAGCTGAAGATTCACCTTGGCTTCAGCACCGAGTCAGGTGCCAGAAGCCGTTTTCCGATGCCTACAACAACATTTATCATATTATATCATATCATATTGTCGCGGGACTCCATTCAAGTGCAAATCTCGATCTCGTTGTCGGTCTATTTTTGTATATGCGATTGTGTCCAGCGTTGTCGTCGAGGACACAAAACCGACCCGTTTCAGACGTTTTCGTTGTACCGTTTGCGGTTTTTATTGTGCTCATTATATGGATTGGTGCGGTCTATTTTAGCGCCGTGTCGAATTTTATGTAATGCGTCCATTATTCGCGAATCGATATACGGGGGAGTGTTATTGTCTGTGACGCTATGCCACTACAAGAACAATGGGGAACGGATGCGTTCGACGTTTCGAATAATTAAATTGGACGCTCGAGTGGTGAAGATGAGCTCCGCTAACACAATAAATCTTGAAATAAAACAAATATATTATATTCGGGCGAAGAAATGCGAAGCAGACGAGTGTGATCATGGGCCATGTGCTGATCGTCAAATCGACTCTGCCGCCACATAATTTTCGCTCGAATTAAACAATCTTGAAAAGACAAATACGTTGATATGTTGCGCTATGTCTGTGTAATCACTTCATTCTTAAAACGAAACAAATTATATTCCTTTATCTATGAAATTTAATAACATCTGGTGGTGTATAGGCGCCATCTAGCGTAGGTGTATCATTTAACATATTTTGTCAAATATTTCGGTTGACGTATCTTACTATGTACCTATGGAAGATATTAAAATTATCTTGGATGTCTGATATTAAAAGGTATTTATAAATTTTGAGACATGAACGAAAAAAAATATTCACTACCACTGTCATAATAAGGTACGTCAACTGTCATATTTGATAGAAGACATACAATGATACGCTTATGATGCGCCTCCACTGGATGATGCCTATATACCACCAAATGTTGATAAATTTCATAAATAAAGCAATATTTTAAGCATTCTTCATGGATGGAGCGATTACACACACGTAGTATTTAACAGAAGACGTCAAATGATGCATCTATGATAAGCGCATACACCACTAGGTATCGTTAAATTTCATAGATAAAGCAAGATTTTTAAACATTTTGAAGCGATTATAAAAATGTAGTATTTGACAGAAAACGTTAAATTATGCTTTTGATGCGCCAATACACTATCAGAAGTTTTTGATTTTTCCAGACAAAGCAAAATTCTTTGCTTCGTCTATGAACGCAGCAATTTCACAGAAGTAACATAACACATATAGAGAAAATATTTATGCGTCTTCTTACATATATACAATATAAAAATGTTAAAGGGAATATCAGACGCAGAATTCGGAGAGAAACACGCTTTCCACGTGTACACAATACAAACGCTGGAAACGAAGCGGATTCCTTTTGTGGTCGAACGAAAACGATCGTAAACAATGCACAAAGTAAAGAAACGCGTTTTTTCTTCTTATTCTCCTTTCAGCGTGTATTATAATGCGGGATATATAGAAATCGAGAGAAAAGGGTTGTGGAAGAGGCAGTTTTGCTACGGGGTACGTACAAAGTGGCCAAAGGCACGCGATTATATCAACGTATTAGTTTTTATCGCTTTTATATGTTTGGCGTAACAAACGTTATTGCGAATAATCAAATTTAACGCCGAAGAAACATGATACCTAATAATATAAGAAAGGGACGCGGTAAGCGAAAGAATAAAACGCATCGTTTCGAATGAATCACAATTACGACATGTCGTTTTCGACGCGCGAAAACAAAGAAATTCAATCGGAATTACACGCGAATCCTTTTAAGGTATCTACTAAACCTTTTTTTACACGGTTCCGAAACAACACGGTTCAAGGAAGATGAACTGATTATTTTTTACACGAATTTTTCACTTTAACCGGTATAAAAATATGTTTTATTATGCCACAATGGTAAGATTCGGTGCAGGCCAGTATATTGACATAATTATATATATGTAATTATAGTTTTTAAATAAAAAAATTCCATGTTTTTTGATGATTTTACATGGCGAAAAGTTTTCAGATTACAAATTTTTTTTAAAGTACATTTAGATGGTCATTCTATCCAAATATAGTGATTGAACCTATCTGCAATTTTTTTATGTTCACCATACTTTTTTTATACGGTAGTTTCTGGAACGTATCCCCCGTGTAAAAAGAGGATCGGGTATTTCAAATCGTTTTATTAGTGAAAATTTCCACACACAAGAGCGGGAAAATTCGACGAAGTAAATTTCGCCCGCCGCGAGTCACGTGCGAATAAAACGCAAAGTGTCGACTTAAATTCCGCACAAACGAGGCCAAATGTTCAAAATTTCGCGATAACACATTTGAAAATAAAGTACGAAGAAATTTAAAATCGCTCAAAAAAAGCACTCCACAACACAAAAAAGCATGCGCGAACAACACATTAATTGGCGCGAGCGTGAGGTATTCGAGTTAGCAACGCGTGGAATTTTCGCGAAATTTCATTTTTTCCTTGCCTCTTTTTCGGAGGTTTCGTCGGAAAATTAATTTCGAAATTTTCCGCATTATTTTCGCGAATGCGGCCCACATACACACACACAAGTTACACGCCGGCTGAATTTTACGAGTTTTCAAACGCTCTGGGACAAACTTCGACGACTGCTGAACAAAAACGTAATACGATAAGAACACTCTTCTTTTTTTCGGTAAGCCTAATAACAAATTTCGCTAATTAGATAATGAAAAAAGTTATACGCTCCGGGAATTTCGCGATTAAAAACAATACGTTTTCCCGGTGATATTAAAAAATATTTTATTCAACAGAACGCTTCATAATTCAATCGTTGCTTCTTTAATCATAAATTGAATATTAGAGATATATTTAAAAATGAAATATCGCCGAAAAATATCATCGACAGCCTACAATCTCATAACAATCAATCGTCGAAAAACATCACGTTTCCAAACATCGAACACTAACGAGCGAAAAATCAACATTGCGTGATGAGAACCGTGAAAACACACAATCCATATAAGAAGCCCATTGTGTAAATTTTCACACCCCTGAAACTAATCGACGATTCGATCTGAACCATCTCGAAAACAACAACAGTCAGCTGAACACATGAAAAAAAATACGCCATTTATAAATCGCGTATGAAGTATCGGATGCGCGTACGGCGTGATTTACGGCGTTTATTCGTTTAACAATTGCCCGACAAACGAGCGTTAATTCGTCCTTTCGTATAAACTATTATGTACAGAAGAGACGTACAGAATTGTTTGTGTGTTCACGTATACGAAATGTGTGTATATTCTATATTGGACGAGTTCGCAGTACCCGGGAAGTGAATCGAATAGACTTTGAAGCGTTTGAAATTGAGTTTCGTACGAGAAATTGCGGCCGAGTTCGCTAAGTGCATGTTTATCGCTGAAACATTCGTTGCGAATCGAAAAATTACTATATCATAATTAACATACGCGACAATCCCGTCTTATTGTTCCCTTTAACTAGGCTGACCATACGTCCCATTTTTTCCGGGACATCGTTTTCATCGTGTCTTGCGTTCGTCCCGTCGTTTTCGTAAAATTGTTTGATTTGTCCCGGTGGGCAAATATATTTTATCGATAGTGTATTTTCTCAACGATATTGATCGAGAGAAATTTTTCGAACATGTAACAATTTTTTTTATATAGGGAGGGGGCTTTTTTTTCTGAGCGTCCCGTTTTGGGTCCTGGAAAATATGGTCACCTTATACAGAAACCTTCCTGGATGCGTAACCAACATATTTACAAAATTTCATCGTGATCGGATAAGCGGTAAAGGCGTGATTTGTCCCGTTTTGTCGGTTCACATATTTCGATGGACATAAGATGACTGAATTTTTTTTATATTAATCAAAATAATATTTTTTAATACATTTTCTTTGCTCAATAATTTAATTGAATTCAGCACCTCAAAATGATCTAATATAGATACCTTTCAAACAAAAAATTGCATACCTGTGTTATTTAAGAGTTATTTTGAGCGATAAATTCGTTAGTAAATGTATGATATTGGAAAAAATATGGGTGGGCAAATATATTTCTTTAACGGTATTATTGAGGGAAAATTTTTGAACGTGCAACAGTTTTTTTTTTATATAAGAGGGGAAATTAATTTTTTTGTCCTGGAAAATATGGTCACCCTACCTTTAACGCGCACGAAATCGCGCCAAGTTCAAACGAAACGTCAAATTTAAATAAGGAAGTTGTCAAACTTTCGAAAGCGATAAGCAAACAAGACGTTCGTTGAACGTGTTTAAGTTAGTCTCGTTTCGTCATACAACAGACGTACACAAAACACATACACGGGACGAATCTTTCGACAACTGTTATAAATCGGAATTATGAAATTATTACGGAAACGAAACGCTGAAATATCGTCTCCGCGTTTTTCGGTCGATTATCTACAGCGATTAGTCGTAAGCTTGTCAATCATATGTGTTTTTTTTTAAACCGATGTGGTAATAAATAAAAAACGAGAAGTCGAATAGAAACGGTTCACGGAACTAACAAGGAGCAATCGAGCGCTCACGCATATCGTGAGAGAATTTTTATTCACGACAATTCGTACCGTTTTCGTGTTTCGGCTCGATTAAGTCGTAAATTCGTACGTTGGCACATTTGAAAATTGTTTCGAATAGTTTATCGAGAGTGTTGTGCGATTTGAAGTGTCGAGTTTTTCTCGTGTTCACTGAAAACGCGGTTCACTTTTGCCTTCGTGAAAGGGAATCTCTTGCGCGTGAAATGAAAAAAAACCGGCTAAACTGGAATATGTAGGACAGATTGTGAATAAAAGTTGTATTTATACGTCGAATTTACGGAATGCTATATAAGGAAATATATTCGGTTATTCCATTGCACTTTCGACGAGGTCACCTTTACAGAAAAATTTCGAAGTACGTTTACTTGAAATTTTAATAAAAAGAGCAAGAAGTGAATTCGTGTCCAATTTGTATGAGTATTCTACGAATTTTGTGCATAGAATACAAAAAATCTTGAGTTGAACATAAATTATCTCAGAGTCAAAGATCGCAAGGTTAAACGAACCGGTTTATTTTGAGAAAATTTTTTTTAATAAATAATATTTTTTTGATGACAATAATTAGAATTCCAAATGCATATAAAGTATTCATTCATATTTACGTAACTATCCGAAATTAAATTCATTTTATACGAATTAAAATAAATGTTTCTACGCTATAGATCTTTTCACATTTAATAGCACCCACGCATAGTGTTTGTGTATGGCACAAACTTTGGGTCAGTGTTCTCATACAAAGGTCACGATATTATAAAAATAACAACAAAAACGATTTAAAGATATTAAATGTCAACCGTACAGGAATATCGCTTTATCTAGAAGTTTGAAAGTGCACACACGAAATAAAATGTTACTATAATATAGAAAAAAAAGTATCCAACTTATTCCGCAGAATTGCAGATTGATTGACGCGAAAACGAAGCCAGAAACGCGAAATAAGAACAAAGTAAACAGAAAAAAAACTGGGATCGAGGCTAATTAACCGACAGAAAGTTTAACACGGCGTGATAAAGCCAGCTTTTCGCGTAATTAATACGAAAAAGTTAAGCAAAAAAAGAGGCATCCGTTACTTAATTTTTCACCGGCCGTAATTAATCTGCAGAGTGCTAGGCTAAATATAATATTGTATGTAGAAAAAGCTCAAGGGCGACTTTCTCGAAAAATATCGAAAGAAAGCGGCGTTTTTTTCCCCGCCGTTTTTCAATCGAACAAACGCCGAGGACGAATTTTCCCGCGGAGGAGAAAATCGGAAAATTCGCGAGCAGGCGAAAGACAAACAACACACGGCCCGAAATAAAATATAAATACAGGGGGATACAAACGCGACACGTACAGGAAAATGCGATATGAAAAATGGGAACCGATCATTTCAGCTGTCACGTTCCCCGAAGGGAATAAAAGCGGGCGAAACAAAAAAAATATATATAAATTCGTATGTTTCAGGTATTGGCAAACTCGGGCCCGCGGGCCAAATCCGGCCCGCGGGTCAATATTGTTTTTACATGAAAAATTAAGTAAATAAAAAAAAATTGGAGTCAATTTAGATATTCTTATTTTCAAAAAATGCAGCAGATATATTTTTTGTTGAATTAAAGTTACAAAAGTATTTTTCGGGTCTTGATCTTGATTCAAGCTAAAAAAATTCCATATTTCAAAATCCATCTAATTGTACAATTGAGAAGCTTCTGTCGATTGGAATTAATTTTTATACAAAATTATGTATTTTAGAAAATTTTACGTAGTTATCGATAGCACAGAATTAAACAAAAAACGAAAAAAAAAATTCCTGCGGCGCTATTTATTGGTTCTTATTTTTCAACCTTTTTATTAGCTTGCTCTGACGCACAGGTTTTTATGAAATTACCTGCATATAAAAATATTTTAAATTTTAAAATAACCATCTTGAGATCAATTAATTTCAACTTTTTAAAATTTTGAACCTGTTTTTTATTGCTCGTTATGTTAAATTACCCATATTAATATTTTCAAGTTTGTCATCCGGCCTGCCGAATCTCAAATTTTTACGATCTAACAACCTTCTCCAAAAAAAATTGCCGACCCCTGGTCTAATATACAATATGCAGTGGGCACAAAGAGAAAAAGCCTCGCATTTATTCCCGTCTCGGCGCATTTTCCTACTAAATCCACTCAATTTCGCTCCTTCAATAGCGATTCTTGCGGACGGAATAAAAATAAAACTTATGTGCGTGTGACACGAATAAAATTGTTGCGAATCGCAATTATGTTTCTGCGGTATATCCGAAGGAAAAAAATTAACGCAGACCCGAATTTTCGTGGGGGGGTGGTAGGTGACAAAATTGAAAAAGAACGAAGGAACGGCAGTTAATTAACATTTTCCGAGAATTTCTAGACCGCTGAAAAAAATCGCAATTTAAATGAAAGTGGGCGACCTTTATACGTGCTTATAACGGACCGTCGCGATTTGAATAAATTCTATAGAAAAAGAATTGTGTAAATCTGCTTTTTAACCTCGATTCGGGGAGTGCAATAAATATAAAGCTTGTCTTTTTTGCAATATATTGTTCGCGGCGAGGAAATATCTCGAGTCTTACGAAGCGAATGTATGCCTTTGCCAAAGATATGAGATTCGAGAATTGTTTTATTCAAAAAGACTTGTTCGTAAAGACATATTGATCCGACTACGTAAAAAGCATATTGCTAAAAAAAAATAAGCATGATTTCAACATTCAATTGAATTCTTATGCAAATGTCAAATTGATTAATATCTTCTAACTTCTAAAACAACATCTCAATAAGTCATTTTATAATTGAGAAAAAAATATACATATCTTATTCAATTATAATATATAGGGTGGTCACTTGAAAGTTTTATATAGGGTGAAAGACTTGAGAATTTGGAAAGGCCATAACGTATTCGTTTTCGATATTTTTATTAATTTTTTTATAGGATATAGTGCATCTTTTTAAGATTAAATTGGCCGCATATAATATCTAGAAACGATTAAAATTCATTAGGTTTTTCTATTCCAGTGAAAGATCAAATATTGAAACTATATGAAGAATAAGAACTATATGAAGAATATATGGCAATACTTTATGACTTTCAATAATTGATCCTTTACTAGAATTGGAAAACTCAAAGAGTTGTTAAATATCATATGTATAATAGAAATTTTAATCCCCAAAATATGTTTTATAATCTATAAAAAAAATTAAAAATGAAAAAGTTATGACTTTTTTGAAACTTTCAGTCATTCAACGGCCAAACGGTACACATACATATAAAGTATTCATAAAACTGTTTATTCTTTCAAAGCGTTAATCAATATAACCTTATAAAACATCATACAAAAATTTCAATCCAAATCATCAAAACACAAAACGACAAACGAAAAAACACCACCTTTCCAAAGCGCAACGACAAAACCATCACCCGACATCCCATCAAATTATCCAATGCCAAATCTAGGACAGCAATAATGCAAATTCGAAACGATCACAAACTGCACCGGCCGACTATTCCCGTGTGCAAGCGCATCGGCAATTGCTGCATTATCACTCCATAATTTATTCCGACCTGAAATTAAACCATCGCGACACACTATATCACCGAAACGATTCACACGTGCGGTTAAGCCGAGCATGACGTGGAAACTATTTCTGTTCCAAGGGACATGGATGCGATTTTCCGAAAGGGAAAGCGACCCTTTTGGGGGAAAACCGAAATTGGTTTAGCCGCGAGCGATGGGCGCTTCCAGACCGAGGAAAATGCAATAAAATTAATCAAACAATGTGGCGTTTACGATGTCGGTTTTTCCGACGGTTCTTGGAAAGAATGAACAAAAAAATGTGAGTCAGATGCAAATCAGAAACGAGTTTGTCTAAAAATACACTCGAACGGTTACTGTGATAAAATGATAAATATCGTTTTGGAGGATAAAATGTTAGTGTTGCACATTTAAAAGGTCAACGAGATTATGATTGGAACAAAAAAAATTTCAATATTTGATATTGGCAATTTTGAGATGAACATCAAAATATATAATAAATAATCAAAAATTTTAATAAATCAATTCTAGAAGATTCACAACAAACATGTATAGAGTTTTACAACAAACATGTATAGATACTGAAAATATTTTCGACCTATATTTGCTACTTTATTAATACCGACTCGAAACGATTTCAAAACCGCATACTTCCAAGCAGATAAAAACCACTACACTATATATCCAAAATAAAAATCGCCCAAGTCTCTTTTTACACAGGGGAAACATTCCAGAGACTACCGTGTAAAAAAATATACGGTGAACATATAAAAATTCGAGATAAGTTCCATCAGTATATTTGTATGAATATTTCATCTAAATATACTACATAAAATATACGTAATGTGACCAAATTTCGCAATGGGAAATCATCAGAAAACATCGTAAATTTTCATTAAATAACTATTATATAATTGTGTACTCGTCTGATCCGGGTCGTACATATTTTTTTTAATTTTGAAACCTTACTAAAGTGAAAAACAGTGTAAAAAATAATCGGTTCTCTTTATAAAACGTATTATTTCGAAATCATGTAAAAAGATTTTTGTGTGTATATGTTACGCAACGTTTATGCAATTGCGTTTCCCATGAAATTCGTAAAAACATCTTTCGTTTTTGTGAAATTTATACAACACTGAAGCAACATTTGACATCCGTATCAAAATAATTTTTTTCAACATGCAATTCTCCGACTCTTATCTTCTAGAATGAGCTCTTTTATGATTTAAAAAATCAATCCTTGCATCTGTAGTCCTCGACATCCTTTTTAACCACATTGCGAAAATTTTGTATCGTCAACTTAGATCTTTCCCAGCCTTCCATAGGTACACTGTAAGATACGTCAACTGTCATGTTTGACAGATGATATTAAACATATTTTTTAAAATAATATCAATAAAAGACGACAACACTAATAATATAAAACGATAAATTTCACAAAAAACACAAGATTTTTTTTGCGTTTTTCATGAAAAACGCAATTATACAAACGTGAAATCGAAAAGATCGTGAACCGCTGAACTAACGAGACACATCCAAAACGAACAATCGAATCCACACATCATTCCACCCGACCCTTTATAGACACATAAAAATACCACCCCAACCTGAAAGACGCCCTCAATTGTGACCGGGTCAATTTGCTCAATCCTCGCCATTTTCCCTTAACCAACATTATTTTCCGTTTGGACGCAAATTAGTACACGTCCACCTCCCTATTTACCTTAGCTCAGGGGCGACTCGTGACTTCAAAAATAGGCTGGGCACAAGGTGTAACCCCCCCCCCCCTGTTTTATTAATATTCTATTAGAAAATCAAAGCATACTTCGTAGAATATAGATGAAATGTCGAAAAACTTAATGGTATCGTGTATTTTTCGAATCGTATAGAAAATATATACGACCGGGCAGATGTGCTTACGTCCATTTAAGACCTTATGTAGCCAGAGAAAAGCGACCTTCTGTATACGAAAATACGGATCTTTTTCGTCTACTTTGTCTGGCTGTTGACACGGTACCACTTGTGAGCATCAAAAATGCAGGTAAACAATTTAAACGTGCATTCATAAAAAATTATTGTGCATTAAACCTGAGCATTAAATAAAACAATGTGCATTCAAAAAAATAATGTGTGCATTAAACACGAGCATTAAAGAGTGTGCATTTGAAAAAATATCTGTACCTTAAAACGAATAAACGTGTATTAAAATGCATGTAAGTAAACGACGGCAACATCGCAAATGTTACCAGGACAAAAAATATCAATCGCACGACCATTTTTCACAACTTTCATAATAGAATCTATTCGCAACAAACCGAATTTAAACAAAATCAACATTGATTCAAAAATGGACCAAATTGTTAAAATGTATAACATTCTGACGTTCCGTTCATACGTAAACAAATGTAAACGTTAACACTTTGACAGTTGACAGTTGTATTGTATTGCCTATAGAGAAAGGCGACGTTGCCACTTTAATGCACAAACTATTCATTCTATTGCACATTTCATATTTTTTTAATGCTCACTTTATACTGCGCAAATTTTTTTTTTCTATTGCACACTATGAATAAAATAATGCTCAATACGAGATTTTTTAATGCACCAGAAATAATGCACATCGTATATTTTTCTAATACACATTCGTTTTAAGGGGAATTTTTTTTTAATGCAGTTAAATCGCACCCTAAAAATAAACATTGTTGACGTTTGACGAGTCGCCAACACATTATAACATTTCTTTTTTATATAAAAACTATTTATTATAATATTTTTATTACGAAAAATGTGTGTGGGGCACTGTCCCACTTGCCCTTAAAGACGATCCATCCATGCCATAGCACGTTCCCGATAAAAACAATCACGAAAAGCAAACCAAAGCACGAAACGCCTCTAAATCATCATTGACGACCGAAAATCATCACGAGCCAATACATAGACTTACAAGGCACACGTTTTAATTAACTACGTACATTTTCGTGACTAACTCGGCGCAAAATGGCTCCGTGCCGTTTTGAATAATTGAACGATGGTCCGACAAATTACACAGCACCGAACCGGTGAATAAACAAAGAGCCCGTTCCGTCGCGGTGCTGAAAGCGGCAAGACGACGACCTCGCACCTTTTCAGCATTCGTATGAAAAACATAAAGTCCGGCAAAGAGCAAAGGTGAAAACTCGATACTCGCACGTGTGGGAAATTTCGGATTCGGATATAATCCGGATGATTTTTTTTATGTGTGATCTTTTTTTGGATCGGATTTTTTTTGCATTTTGAAAATGTATCAATGGTATCGAATAGCATGTGATGTTTTCATTCGATTTTATACGATGTGATTTTGCAAATTCGGAATAGATATTTTTGTAAAATTGAAAATATGTATATCGTGTTATCTTTGAATTAAAAGCATGAGTGAATTTTTTAAGAAAAATAGCCGAAATTTTCCCACAAAATAAAACGATATACAAAACAATTTGTGTATAAGTTCTGAGAATATTATACAGTTTATATTAGAATGCTAAAATAATAAACGGAATATTACACAACTACAGATCAAACAAGCGTGAGCGAAATTTGAATTTGAATTCGAAATATTCAGCGTTCGAAAACAATTCAAATAGTCTGAAACACAATCGAGTGTTTCATACATCAATTGAACAAGTACAGCAACATCTCGATTATACGCAAACCGAATTAATCAATGATCATATTATTTATATTGTCTATAACTGTCGAAAACATCAACAGCTTCCAACTTCCACAGCTTTTACGCCCACTTTCCAAATACCAAGTAAAACTACTGAAACCATACATTTTCCACTATAAAAACATTGCGAATTTCGTTATTGTTTTCAGAATTTTTTTTTCGCGAACGTATCTAAATATATCATCATATCGTATGCGGAATAATATTATTCTTTTCCTATGAATCTTTTCCAGGTGTATTTATAAAAAATCATTTTCATCGCGTGAAAACACAACTCGAAACGATCTAAATTTAAACTTTTCACGCAATTGAAAATCGTATCAGTCCACGAAAGTGCTAGTACAAGTTACACGTTCGTTCGTTACACGCTCGATAAAGTCTTTGCGTAAATATTAATCGCGTCGAACAAAAAAGGTCACGAAAATAAATATTTATTGTATGTATGTAAGCACAAACATGAGCGGACGGATCATCCGAAATATAAATATAACGAAAAAAGAAATGTGTACATAAAAATTTCATGCGCGTTCGTATTAAAAGCCTTTGTGTTTTACTGCTGAAAAATGACAGCGTATATTTGTACGGCGCGTGAAAATTTCAAATAACGAACAGATCTGTTAACACATTTTCACTTAACATGGGAATCGTTTAATTTTGACAAACGGCATGCATTCATACAATTAGATTTAAAATATATACATATACAAAATTTTAAACTCCAAATTCGCCCTTTTGAACTTCAAATAAATTATTTTACGAATCAAATTCAACAATCTAAAAGTATTATTAAGACTAGAAGTATTATTGCAATATATTTCATCGATTATTATGTACAATCTATTCTTTGATTTGACTTTGATAATCTCGGTAATTTAAAAAAATACTTAAATATGCTACCGATCAAAAATATTAGCCAAATAGTACCATAGATAAAAGTTACTTTTAAGCTAAAGTTTCTTTCATATTTTTCATGGAATCATAAAAAAAATTGGAAAACGAAAAAAATAAATTTGCGATGGTTGAATTTGATTTGAATATGATTGAATTTGGAGTGTAAAAATTGTAAAATCTAACTGATTATGAGATACGAAAATCAAGCGAATTTCTCATCGACGATTTTAAATAAACGAGCAAATCAACGCGAAAACACCTACACGTCAAAAACTAAATTAATTGTAAAAACAAAACACGAAACGGACATTAGCGCATCAAGAACAAATTTGCGAATAGAACCAACAACAACAAAAAAAATTAAAATGAAATGTGCAAAGTCAGAAACAATTACTGGCCATCGGCCAACCAATACGAAACTGGCAATATTTACAAAGCTTTTGCACATTCGATGACATATCGCTGAAAAAATACTAGTATCGATTTCACTCGAAATAATGAAATTTCAAAAAAAATAATTGGAAGAATCTCAAGCGGGCCAGGGCCGCGAACCAATCGATAGCTTAATTAAAATTATCATTAAAAATATTTCGTATAATATCAAAAATTGACACAGTTACCTTATGGATTCATGTTATATCAAGAATCGTCGTGTATACAGTTAGCTTATGAATTACAATTCATGTTATATAATATCAAGAATCGTTGTGTATATATATTTTTTTTGTTGGAGTATTGTGTGGCGGAAAAGTGTGCTCGAAAGATAAAGCTTTCGAAGCCTGGCTCTGTCTTGAAAGAAATGAAATAAAAAAGCTTTATGAATAATTAAGGGAAAAAATGCGACCGGGTAGCTTTTAAGAGCGGGGACGAGACGAGCCATTCAATAATTTACGAAAGTTCACTTTTGGCGAAGAATACGTATTCGCTACCGTTTAAAATGTTGGAAACATTTTACTAATTGTCGGAATGAATCATTTTATTTTGAAAAATCTAGTGCTCTGAAAAAATAACGACGCGAGAGTATCGATTTTCGAAAAATTATTTGAAAACATTCTGTTATAAAATGTATATGTAGTATAATTCACATTCAATGTATAATATGTAATGTGTAATTCTAAAATAATATAGTTTATCAATGAGTATCTTTACACGCTTCAGATTAATCATCATTTCATCCATCAAGTAAACATCGTTGATTGTTAAAGGTTCCGTTTCGAAATTTTTCATATGCTGATCTATGATCCTTCCCAGTGCACTAAAAACTATTTCCGTGTAAAAATTGAAATAAATTAGCATAAAGATCATAGATTGGAAAAAAAACGCTTTTAGATTTATTCATAACGATAAATTGACGGAATATTCACAAGCTGCAGTTAAATCGTTATGTTTTGAGACACTGAAAATAATAAATGAAGAGAAAAATGAAATATTTATCATTATTCGGTTCATGTTTGTAAATCAAGGCGTCTTTTTGCACGTTTGAAAAAATTCAGGCCATAATTAGAAACTCAAGAGGCCTTCGATTTTTTTAAGCAAAAAAGTAGCATTTTCGAACTCAAACAACATTTATATTATACTTAACAATAATAAAACATTTTATTATAATAAACCCGCGATTTTCAAACACGTTTCACAACTTTATATTATAAAATATCCGAAAAAAATAATACAAAAAGTTCAGGTATAACATAATGTTAAAAAAATACGTTGAAATTGCGTAAATTTACACGAGGTCAGAGATGAAAAATGTACATAAACACCACTATATCAAACGAAATAAATAACATTTATTAGACAACGCAAAATACTCAAACAGAATCAGATTAAAAAAAACACACAGCACACGCGACAACGCCTCCTGAAGGACCCATTACGCCGAATCGAAAAGACACATAAAAAACTACGGAAAATTCGACATACCATTAAACTGATGTATGGCGAATCGAAAAAAACACATAAAAAGGGTAAAAGAAGGACCTCGTCGATATTATCCGCCACATTTGTCGGTGGCCTCTTTCCCATTAAATTGGCGAACGTCGCCCCAAACGAGCGTCGATTATCGAATCCGATGAAACACTTCGTCGAATATCCCATCACCGTTAAGGCTTTCACTGATCGCTTCCGTGGCTAAAAAAATGCATGAAATCATATTCGAGTAAATATAATCGGCGACATGTCGTAAATTCGGGTGGATGGTTACTTGCGAACGCATGATTATCGAATCTGATGAAATACTTTGTCGAATATTACATCATGGTTAAGGCTTTCACTGATCGCTTGCATGACTAAAGAATGCATAAAATCATATTCGAGTAAATATAATCGGCGACATGTCGTAAATTCGAATGGTTGGTTACTTGGGAATGGATGATTATCGAATCTGATGAAATACTTTGTCGAATATTACATCATGGTTAAGGCTTTCACTGATTGCTTGCATGGCTAAAAAATGCATGAAATCATATTCGAGTAAATATAATCGGCGACATTTCGTAAATTTGGGTGGTTAGTTATTTTCGAACGGATGATTATGAATCCGATGAAACACTTCGTCGGGCATCCCACCACCGTTAAGGCTTTCACTGATCGCTTCCGTGGATAAAAAAATGCATGAAATCATATTCGAGTAAATTTAATCGGCGACATGTAAATTTGAGTGCTCGGTTACTTACGAACGGATGATTACCGAATCCGATGAAATAATTCTTTGGGCATCCCATCACCGTTAAGGCTTTAACTAAGCGCTTCCATGATTAAAAAAATGCATTAAATCATATTCGAGTAATATAATCAGCGACATGTCGTAAATTCGAGCGGCTGGTTACTTGCGAACGGATCGCTTCTGGTTTACGACCTTGCGTATTACTCGCGAATGGTTAGGTTATGTTGGGGTTAGGTTAGGGTCGACCCTTCGTAGTGAGGCGAGCCAGAAGGTGGTTGACGGATAAACGGGCCTGACTTTCGGTAAGGCCAAGATAACAAAGGCCATTATCCTCCGGGTTCCGTGTCGGGTTTCAGATCACGCGATGTTACCGGTTTTCATCTGCACAATACGCCGACATAATAACCCGGCGATGTTAAAGTTTCCAGACAATGGTCTGGATTGGAGGACTTGCAATTTTCAAGTTTAATGACGCGAATGTGGTTCAATGTTACTTATCGTTCATGCTCTGTTCACGTGGTTTCGCGTCGTTCGCGAAATTGCTTAGTTCGTGTTCGACGCAAAAAAGTTTTGCATTGTATGCGAACAATATACAGAGATGGTGCTTTGTTGATGTTTTGTACCGAAATTTAAATTTCTTCCTTTTCATTATTATCGTTTCCACACCACTTCATTTTCATGGTCTTAAAAGTGTCAATAATTGATTTTTTTTAGTTTTAAACTCTAATTTTTATCTTCAAGGCTAAAATTTCTTTACTTGGAAAGGCAATGAAAAATAAGTCAAAATTTCGAATAATTAAAGCTTTTAGTTTAAAAAAACATGAACAATGCAAATCCCACTATATTCGTCATAAAACTGTTTTACGTCGTACACGAACTGAGAAATTTCGCAAACGACGCTTAAACATATGTTAATAAAAAGCCATGTTTTCATTTTAATTAATGCTTACATGATTTGAATGTAGTTTTCAAAGTGAGTGTATAAACTTCGAGATGAATTATGACCCGGAATAAGAAACGTAGAGATCGTGCTTTTTAGTAACAAATTTAGTTAACTTCCGAAAACGTTCACGAATCCAAAAGGGATGGAAAACTGCCTCTCATGGCCGCAGCAATAAATCTTATGTGGCTAAAGGGGCTTGGTTATAAAACCGCGACAATATAACTTTCACAATCCCACATAAGATTCTTAATCTACTTAAACGTTTTTAGCCACTATACAATTTTCGCAATGCTGAAATAATCATACCCGTCCATTTTCCCATTGCGTGAATCGTCGAACAAAAATTTTCGCATTATGAAACATAAATTCATTATAGCATTTTCCTATTAACGATATGTTTAATACATTTATGACTCAAATAATACATGACATATGATATTATACGCGTTTGATTAAACTAACATAAGGTCATAATCCGACATCGATGAAACTGAAACGCTTCCGACAAACATTTCGCAGTAATTCAACATCTTGCCCTACAACGCCATTCCTCCCACATTACACGAGAGTTCAAAGGGCATTCGAAAAACCGACCCGCACTATAATGGGTCTTTCAATAGGGACGCTTGATTATGAAATACAATAAAATTTGACGATTTTTACACGATGTTCAATATAAGCTTCCATGGTGATTTGCCGTACACTAATGAACAATCGACAATAAATTTGACAGTTGTCACTTTAACAACATGGCTGCTATAACCTAACAAACTTCGAGCGTCTCTATTGAAATCCCTGTAATAAGGGCGTCGCACGAAAAACTGATCCACCATATAATGGGTCTTTCAATAGGGACGCTTGATTATGAAATACAATAAAATTTGATGATTTCCACACGTTGTTCAATATAAGCTTCCATGGTGATTTGCCGTACACTACTGAACAATCGACAACAAATTTGACAGTTGTCACTTCAACAACATGGCTGCTATAACCCAACGAATTTCGAGCGTCCCTATTGAAATCCCTGTAATAAGGGCGTCGCACGAAGAACATTCTCCGGACGATATAATCCGATAATTGGCCGCGCAAAGAAACCCACAATTTGGCGGATAATTCGCGTCGTATTAATTGTTCCATCCATTAGGTGTCCAATAGAGTCGGCCGAAACGTCCGCCGAGGAATAAGCGAGATTCGGCCAAGATTAATGGGTCCAGGGTGTGTATTTATAAGGCCACTTTTTAAGGGTGGAAACTCCGGATGGAGTGATAGCACTTAACACTAAGCCCGTCTCGTTTTGCGACGATTAATCGGTTTGTACTGGTGAGAGGTCTGGGGAAATTCGAGGAGGAATTTTCAGCGATAAACAATGCGATTCTGAACTTGGTAAGTTGGGATGAAAAATTTCGATGTTTGCTTTTGTCGTTTGGAAGTTGGTGAAGATGAAAATTTGGGGTGTTCGAGAAATATGGCGCGTACGAAAAATATCGCAAGTTATAAAAGTGAACGAAAAAAATCAATAAAATCCTCGGAGAGGTGCATGTATGTAATGTATAGGGATGTCAGATTTGTCGAAAGATTCATTTACCGGTAATCCGGTAAATTAAATTTAAAAAAAAACTCGGAAAAAAAATTGAAAAACCGAAAAAAACGTAAAACTAAAAATATTTTCCTAAAAAAAACCGTGCATTCACAAAAACCGACTTTTCCAAAAAATCAAAAAAATATTTTCCTAAAAAAACAACACTTCAAAAAATTTGGAATCACAAAATTATTATTTTTTATTTACCGGTAAATTATTAGGTAATGACATCCCTAGTACTACATGTGTTTTATACAAAAAAAAATTGTGTCGTATAATGGGAAGGTGCTTTGTTGATGTTTTTCATAACTAAATACATTCATTGTCTGAAATTTGAATTATTTTTCATTACCTTCCTTTCCAGCTTAAAAACATTCGCCATATAGATAACAATTAGAATATAAAACAAACAAAATATCAAAACCAACCTAACATAACCATTGACACTTTCAAGATCATAAATAGGAAGGAAACGAAGACAGTGAAAAGGAAAAAAATAAAATATTGGTAAAAAAAAAACATAAACAGAGCTCTATTCCAATATCACAAACGAACCGTAATACATAACATGCACCAGACGAAATTTTTAAATCGAAAAAAAAAAATTATTCCATATCTGCTCAATTGAGACAAATCGTCGCACGATCGATTTTGTCATTAAAAACGGCACAACATTCGTATCGTGCAATTGCCTACTTTATAATACAAATTCAACCTGTTGTTTCGCCAATTGATTCAACTGTTGAATAAGTACACCGATCGCGTGCACGAAAAACAAAACTCAACTTTCATACGTTTTTCATACAAAACCGCGTCCCACACGAAGAAATTTCACATACAAAAACTGACAGAGACCCGCCGAGAAATGCAGATGTTTCTTCGACTTTTGAATGGCCGAAAGATTGCCATTTAGCAGAACCTGTTACACCGGTCCTCAAGTTTAAAGGAGCAGGAGACAATCGTCAAAAGAGCGAAATGAGAGAAGGTCGAACGGTCTCTTTGCCGATCTTAATCAAATCGGCCACGGGCCATTTGCACGGTTATGCTATGAAAAGATGGAACGATAATGTCCGAAGGAATCGTACTGAAAATTGTCTGAATGAAAGGGGAAAGAGCGACTGAAAATCTCGGAAGGAGGAATTCGCTGGTAGATTGTTCGTTGTAGAGTTCATGTCGAATGAAGGAATTCAGTTTTATATTTTTTTTTTCGAAGTAAATAGGTATTTCATTGCTGTTTTATTGTTGCTGATTCAATGTCGATATAATGAGTTAATAACAATAAAACGCTTTGTTGTAAATCGATTACGCAATTATATCAATTAAAAGAAAAACAGTAGTATAAACGGAAAACGACTCTGTACGGAAATAAAATACAATGGGATACAGTTTTTACGTTATTGGAAGGACAGATAAAAATTTTTAATTAGACTGAGGATTTCAAAAATGATTAAAATAAAATAGTCAAAAATAATGTCTTATTGAAAAAACTACGCATTTGAAACATAGATTACAAGCTTTTTTGACGACATAAATAGGTTTGAACTATCGATGTCATCACATTACAGGAAAAACCAGAAAACTGTTTGAATGGGGATATAAAAAATAAAAAGCACAAAAAAATTACAAATTGACAAATGTCAGCAACAAGCGACCGATACGTTTGAACAAAGATTGTCAATCGCCACAAATTTTACTAATTATTTTTGTTTGAAATTTTTCCTTGAATTGCAAATATTATATTTCAGACGTAAATTCCGGGATGATCACGAAATGCAAAATTTGCAACGTTTGCGGAATATAAAATATAAAATGAATAATAATGCGGAATATAAAACTGGTATTAAATGTACTAAAATGTAACGGGATTTCAAAAATTCAACGCAAATTACGGAAAAACGCGAATTTCAATTATTTTAATACAAAACTCATACACCTAAATACGAACTCAAACATACATATACGAGTATATAAAAAAACCTACATATTCTTATATAAATTTATTTCAATAACGAAACTAAGCACTAGATTTTCAATACAAAACTTGTACATCGAAAACAATGCCAAACATACAATATCAAAATTAGGCTATCCCCAAAGTAATGCCGTATATTGAATGATAGATGAAATTTTCAATCAAAACTTTATTTCTACCGTTATTCAACATTTCTGTCCATTTTCTGCCAAAATTTTAATCCCTTTTTTATAAAATTGTGTCAGTTATGAATCAAAATATTCGGAAAGTCTTTGAGAATTTTTGTGAACAATACAAGCGATAAAAATTCAACGAACACGACACAACTGATGACCGAAAAGGAACATCATAAATACGACATCACTTTCAGGATAGCCTAATCCTCTTTTTACACAGCTCCAAAATAACACGGTTCAGGGAAGATGAACCGTTTATTTATTTTACACGGATTTTTCAGTTTAACACGGTATAAAAATAAAATAAAAATGTATTATTAGGCTACAATGGTAAGATTTAATGCAGGCCAGTATACTGATATAATTATATGTATGTAATTATAATTATTAAATAAAAAAACTCTATGTTTTTTGATGATTTTACACGGCGAAAATTTTTCACATTGCATATTTTTTATAAAGTACATTTGGATGGAAGTTCTATCCAAATACAATGATAGAACCTATGTATCTCCAATTTTTGTATGGTCACCATACTTATTTACACGGTAGTCTCTGGAACGTATCCCCCGTGTAAAAAGAGGATCGGGTGATATATATTCTAACATTATATATTTTTTTCTTTTCGATGACGAAACTAAGTACTAGAGCCCAAACGAAACGCGTTCTAATTCAAAATCGAATTTGCGCCCGAAGACTCGACAAAAGAAAATCCACCGCCCACGCTAGATTTTCATTAAGCCCTGAAACGAATCTCTCCTCGGACGGACCCCTCGTCAATCGTTAGCCGAGGGCCCTCTTCGATTTTTCAGAAGCGCCGAACACATAAAACAAGCCGAACGAAACCGATAAATAAACAACTCGGGCCCGGCCATTGTGCCCGTCCCTTTCTCGGTTTGGGCCCCGCGAAGGTGAGCGGCGTTTTGTTTGAAAATTCGCGCCGAAACTTCACAAAGGACACGAACTTGGTTCGCAACGACGATAAATCTTTTAAATATTCGCGCTGTGGAAATTCGATGGGGGTTCGGACTTGAGGGGCTGGCGAGTTAAACAATTTTGCGCGTTTGAATGTCGCGGGAGATATGCAAATGTGGGAGTTGTGTTTTATAATACAGGGTGGTCCATAGGTCTATGAAAATTTAATTGGATGGATAGTGGGCTTTTGTATTTTGCCATATTAAAACAATAAATTTTCTTTGGTGATGGTGAAGGCCAATGACGTGTGTTTTATCGAAGTCTGAGTTATGTAGGACCAACGGTCTCGCCTCGTCTGTCAAACTGGTGGTCATTACGATCGCAAAGTGGTCAGCGAGGGCGTAGTCTGCTCAGTCCTTAACTCGTCTGTCCCGCTGGTGATCACTGCGATCCTCTCAGAAGACAACGACCACAAGGTCTAGCACATAAACACGCGTATCGTTGGTCTGAGAGCCTCCTCTGCTGGCATGGGTAGACTGGCTCTTATGGTACATGTCCCTTACCGAAATACGACTTGGGCTAGCGCAATAGGGTATAGCCTAGACTGCCACATTTGTCTGGTAAGGCCTTGTCCTAGAGTGGATAACTAATAGGCTGCTAATGATAATGATATAAAAATATTTTCGAAAACATCTCTCTTTAAAACCCTTTCGATTGATGTATCAAACATGAAGGTAACTATCCGATTCTTAAAACTAGGTTACAAAAACGAAACCGAAAGACGAAATTTATAGTAATGGTTCAGTTTGGAAATTGTTATGGTTTTTTTTATGATTTGTTAATTAATCGAGTGAGACTGTTACGTTTTAAACTCGTTTGATTAATTAGAATTATGCACGATGGAAACTGGTTCGTTATCTGTTCTATTGATAATTTTTAATGGAAACAATTAGTCACTCTTTAACTTCTCAACTGTGACGTTTTATAATGTTTATGTGTTTCGAATAATCTCGTTATTATATTTTCACATAAATCTATTTAAAAAATATTAATTTATCATATCCTCTCAATTATTTTTATATGGCTAGTCTATAAATATTATTTTTATAGGCCTTTAGTTAAAATAGCGAAAGTCTGCTTGATTTCATCGAATTTTAAAAACAAACTATAACATTCATCAAAACGAGCGATTTAAATAAATTATGAAACATATTTCTATAACAATTCATCGATTGATACTAAGCAGACCGATATATCAATCGACAATTACACCCACACCTCACTTTTGGATGAAATCATTTTAAATCTACTCCATGAATAATTTCACACGTAACTTTTCATAATTCCATACACATAAATTTTCAGCTAATTATCATCACATACCTTTCTATATTTCTTAGATTATTTTCACAAGATATATAGAATATTTTCTATTTAAAAGTTAAGATATCTTGTTAAAAATAATTACATATATAAAACTATCATCTACTATGTAATTAGTTGGACGGTTTTGCTTCGTTAAACACACCGGTCCTCAATGATCACCAAAGTTAAGCAGCAATTGGCGCAACTTCGATGGTTTTTAGTATTCAAACTTGTTAAAAGTAAGTTTCCTCTTATTACTATCATATAATACATAGTGTACACAGAATAAGGAAAAAAATGTCGAAACTTCCAATGAATTTCGGAAAAACTTTGTTCTTACCTTGTGTAGGTTGTGTATGACTCGTTAGTTTGGTATATTGAAATTATAGAAATGACGATTTTCAGTTTTACACTTTTACGTAAATAATAAATTTAATTAATAAACCATTGAACAGGACATAAAAGTAATGAAGCATTCAAACGATTGTGAAAGAAGACAGGAAACAATGAACAATGGACGGATGAGATCAAAGAAATGAATGAAATACGACTAAATGAATGGCTCAAGATCGATAGAAATTAAAATTATGATTTTTGCGCTTCTTTCGTAAAAAATTCATATTTTCACCATCAAATAAAATTAAAAAAGTCAACAACAAGCAGTAGACAATAAACAATCACAAGATGGACAAAACTCCAACACCGACTACCAAATAAACATTTTCTCATTCAATCATTCCTCATCATCTATTATTGAAAGCAACCAATCCACTTTGTTAAAATCCAAAACCCACAGTCAACATCCATCTCTACCGACTTCAACATCCAAGATTCAACACCCATCAACCATATAAACAATTTCCCTTTCAATCATTCCTCAACATCCATCGAAAGCAACCAATCCATTTTATTGAAATCCAAAATCCACCATCAACTTTAAAATTCAAATTAACAATTTCCCTTTCAATTATTCTTCATCATACATCGAAAGCAAAAAATCTATTTTATTCAATTTCTCAACATCCATTGAAAGCAATCGATCCACTTTACTCCGATCCAAAACTCACTACCAACATCCACTTCTACCGACTTCAACATCCAAGATTCAACACCCATCAACCATATAAACAATTTCCCTTTCAATCATTCCTCAACATTTATCGAAAGCAACAAATCCATTTTATCGAAATCCCAAATCCACCATCAACTTTCAACATTCGAATAAACAATTTCCCTTTCAATTATTCTTCATCATACATTGAAAGAAAATCTATTTTATTCAAATCCAAAACCCAACATCCACCTCTACCACCTTCAACATCCAACAACCAGATATACGATCTCTCTTTCAATTATTCCTCAACATCCATTGAAAGCAACCGATCCGCTTTACTCCGATCAAAAACTCACTATCAACATCCACTTCTACCGACTTCAACATCCAACATCTAACATACAACTACCAAACAAACAATTTCCCGCTCAATCATTCCTCAACATCCATCGAAAGCAACCAATCCATTTTATTCAAATTCAAAACCCACCATCATCTTTCAACATTCAAATAAACAATTTCCCTTTTTTCAATTCTTCTTCATCATCCATCAAAAGGAAAAAATCTATTTTATTCAAATCCAAAACCCAACATCCACCTCTACCACCCTCAACATCCAACTACCAAACAAACAATTTCCCTTTCAATCATCCCTCACCATTTACCAAAAGCAACCAATCCAATTCACTCCAACCCAAAACCCACCATCAACATCCACCTCCACCAACATCCAACAACCAAAAGACCAACCGACAAGCCAATCTAAACACATTCCTCGTCACAAAACCCAGTCATATAACATCAGAGGCGACCCCATTCGCGAAGCCCCACGAGCGGGGGCTTAGGCCGACATAAGCCTCAGCCCCGCCCGACGCCTCCGCCCCCGGGGGCCCCCCATCGCCCTCTAATCGAATTAGAGGGACGCGGTCAGCGCCTTCCGGGCCTTCGGAAGTTCGAGAGGAATTTGCGACGGTGTGGGGCCGAGGCCCCGTCGAAGTTTCGCAACGTGTTGAATGCTTTTGTTGTTTTTGAATTTCGCGGGTCCGTTGTTGGATGGGTTTTTGAGCGGCTCGATGGAGTTTCGCGTGTTTGTCGATGAACGAATTTCGTAAATATTTTGATGAATTTTGATGGTGGGAATGTTTTTTTAATGTTTGGTAAATTGTGTGTGTCGATTTTTTTTTATTGAGTTTGTATGATCGTTTTATGATCGAAGGACAATTAAAATTTTCGTTTTATCTATCGTTATAGATAAAATATGATGCGATTAAATAGAGATAAAAGCGGCTTAAGTTGCATTTGATGGAGCCTTTAAAAATATTGAATGTACGATAAATTACAAGCGGAAATAACGATCGCATAAAAACCGATCATCTTCACAACGACAACAAACAAAATAATTCAAAATTAACAAAAAAAAACACATTAATAATCATCACAATCGATTAACGATATAATCAAAAAAGCCTGAAGAAACTCGTTTTATGCAGACGCACAAAAAACCCAACACAACAAATAACAATTCTACAGATGAAAACCGCAAAAAATTCACAAACGTAAAAAAAAACACACACACTTTATACATATTTCCAAATAATGACATCATCGATCAAAACCAAATGTTTGCACGCTGTCGAATATTCGACACAAGATCTCTTATCTACGACCAAACAGAACAAAATCGTTCCTCCATTACAAGAATGCGATTATTCAACTGAAATCGAACACTTGAACTTCAAACCGATCGCCATAATAGCGGCCGCGTGCCCGAAAAGGTTAGGGACCGCTTCTTTTGCATAACGTGCGTGCGTTAATTCTGTTTTGTAATCGAGGCCAGTTCTCGGATGGGTCGATTTGCATTGTTGAATTTTTGTAGATACTCAGCTGGTCGTGTTGAGAATTTGAACGGATATAAAATAAGAATGAGATGGGTTTTCCGTTGAAGAATGGAACATTTGTATAAATAAAAACGGCGATAAGGATTTAATCTTAATCTTTTTCGAAGTTTATCGCGTTATTGAAAGAGCGTTTTATATAATTTTGTGTAAGTTTCACGATTGTAAATCGACGACAGAAATATAGCTGAACGTTTTTTATATGCCTGGAATTAATTTGCGTTCAATTTTTATAATCCCGTTTCATTTAAGTACCCGTTTTTATATTTTTATTTCCCGCTGTATAATATATTTAATTAAATTCGCGGGTATTCACAATTTTTATTCAAATATAGTCGCTCGTTTATGACATTTGAGAATTTGTAATTTTTGACTTATTTTTATTTTTTTAACCCCCATTCAAACTGTTTTCTGATCTTACCTTTAATTTGATGACATCGTAAGTTGATACGTATTTATATCATCGAAAAAACTTATAAAAACCCAAAAATACAAGATTCTTACAATGAAAAAAAAATTTCTATAAAAATTTGAAACATTCAATCTACGTTTTCTTTCTAAATACGTTTTTTCGTCGATCTCTTCAAAAACGTAAAAACAAGGCTTCGGTGTATTATCAGTGAAGATTTTCCGATTAATTTCTTGTTCTATTATAGGCATTTACTTCGCGAGTGTACTTTTTCCAATAACCATTCAATTTTCCGAACCACAAAAGCCAGATCTAACGCGTTATTTATCCCCGACCGGGAACAACATTTTCGCTCGCAAATTCGAATTTTCCCGGCAATTTTCCCCATTTGAAAATTCGCATTCGGCCATTGTTATCGAAGACATCGTAAATCACGTCCGAACAGCGATTCGTCTCGAAAAGTATTCCGATTCCTTTTTTTCTAGACGAGCTTAATATAATACACTATCTCGAAACACGAGTCTGAAAATCGGCGCATATTTATTTGCATTTTACCCTTTGCCCTTCGAAATGATGGATCGTGCGTATATTTATTTTGAAGAGAATATCCTTTGACGTCATCTGGAACTAAATTCTTAAGTTTATTTGTGAGATGATCCTTTTTAAATGACATAAACACTTCAAAAGCCTCATATATAATATTAAGTTGTAACATATGAAATGACGAATTTTTTTGGAAACAAATTTTAAAAACTTTTTTAATTATCAAAATATGATCAATTTACAACAAGAGTCTTCTGTCAACGATTTAGTAACGAATATCTTTCATGTTTATAAAATTCTGTATTTTTGGAGGCTACGAAGTCATCAAAGGTCTTTTCAATATTGCTTGGATTAGTAAAAATTTTCTGGCGAAGGAATGAATCTATTTTTTTGTTTAAATGATAATCGGTCATAAAGTAGGTATAAGAATAAGCAGGATGTCTCATGTTTTGAATTTTTAATTCCATTATTTTGAATCCGTTATTAAAGAGATATGAGGCCATGAAACAATATTTTTTCACCTTTCCTATTTTAGTCAGATGTCTTAAAAAATGGTTATAGGGCTTTGAGATCTTTTGATAGTCTCCGAACATTTTTTGTGGATTATTTTAAACGATGTCCCTTAAATTTTTATCGTTAACGAAAATTTGAGGAAACAAAAGGGCTCATTTTGAATGAAATTTTATAAACCATCTAAAAAAAATTTCTTGATTTGTGATATCTTCTCCATAAGCCAAATAAATTATTTTTGTGGCAATTGTGTTATATTTAGACTTGAACTCACACAAACAAATTACACGCAAATCTCTTATCGACATCATATCGTTTAGGGGCAAAAAAATATATACATAAATATTTAACAAGTCAACCTACAAATTTAAAATAAATAAAGAACATGATTCTCTTCTAATATTAAAAATAAAAAAAATGTTTATTATTCATGTCTTGTTCCCAGGATGATCAACTTTTAACCAAGCAAATTTCCTTTGATACATTACAACCTAATACATGATCTGTAGCATATATACATTTTTTTTTCTAATATATACATTATATAATGGAAAACCCGATAGAATCGACATTATCGGTACAACCTATAATTTCAAAATCTGAAGCAGAATAGAACTGATAAATCCCTATATATAAATCTTGTTATTCGCTTCGGAGGCTGAAAAAAATAAAAACGGCAAAAACCCGGTAAGGGTCCCGGACTTAACCAGTGATAAATGGATTCCTATCGGATTTGAAGCGAAAAAAAATACAAGAATAGGGCACATTCAAAAATTCCAAATATCGACGCGACAAAGGTCGTCCGTGAGAAGGAAAATTGCGATTAATTTTCGCGAAACGATAGACAGATCCTTCCGTTATCGAATTCTCCTTCAGAGTTCGCAAATTAAAACCTAGTCGAATGAAAAAATCGAGAGCCGTTCAGTTCTGCGTGAGGTGCGCTGAAAATTCGCAAAGGTGGAAAAAAATTGCAAATTTATACGGCTTCTGAAAAGCGCTTAGAGTTTTACATCACATAAATACTGGGTTTCTCAATAAAATGTACACTTTGAATGATTATTACTTTGATAATTATTGAGTTATGATTAATGTTAAAACTCTAAATTAAATAAGGGAGATGTATAATTTGTATAGTTATTAAAAAAAATTAAATTTGGATCAAAAATTCCTTAGAATGTGGAGCGATGTAAATTCAAACAAATTGTGTTGTTCAAAATTCGGTTGCATTTTCTTTTAGCTAGTTAACTATGTATTGTTATTTTTGGGTTGTAAACTTTATTTTCGATGGATTTTCATTAAAAAAATCCATTAGCAGAAGTTTTGTATGGTACCTCTAATCTAGGTCCAAATTTTCATCATAAAAGAAATAAGAATCGATTTTTTTTCTAAATTAATTAAAATAGAAAGGTCAGCTGTTTTGTCTATAATTAAAGAATATTATTTTTTACAGTCAAATGTGTAGTTAAATGCCATTGAATTCTCAATTATTGAATTTTTACGTCACAAACTGTTCACTGAATTGTCTTTGAAATTATGCGTCGGTTAATGCAGCATTGTTTCTTTTCCTTGAGTTGTAGAAATTTTCAGTCTTTTGATATGATGTTTATAAAAGTTATGAATTTGTATAATATGTATTCATTTTATTAGGACACTGTATATACATCAGCGCTTCTGTTAAATGAAAAACAATAAAAATGTATTTTCTATGTAAATATTTTTATTTAACATACTTTTGAAGGAACAAATTTAATAAAAAAATCCACATTTTTTACATGCGATGAGTGTTTTTTTTAATCAAACGGAAAACCCGATTTTAATTACCATAAAAATGAATGAATTTCATTTTTTTTAAATGATGACACATACGAAACGTCGATTACGAATTTCTGAACAGTTTTTTTATTTTAAAATGTCTCGAATAACAATATGCGATAACGAAAAGGTCTAAGCGTTTGACCTCTCGAGTGAATTCGTTCATTTTGTCGATCGTGGATCGATTTTTCAGTCGATTGTTATGAAAACGAAAAAGAAAATTGGCACAAGTGTTATTTTCAATTAGCGTAATTAGTTTCTGAACCAATAACGCTAATAAATGAAGGAACTCGGGCATTGTGTGATATGTGAATATTGATAATGTTTTAATTAGAAAAAACGTGTTTTTTTTTTAGTTTGAATCGATTGGAATAATTTATAAAAAAATTATTTTAGTAAATGTTTTAAGCTTGTATAAATAAACTCATCAATTATTCCATACAGCAATCAGTTTCACAGCAATTTCTGAATTCAAAATCAGCTCTTTGAAGATCAATAAAATAAAGATTCAATCCGTTAACGTACCTCTTTATTCACATCTAATAAATTTAAAATAATGATAATTAATAATAAGATAACTAATAATAATGAATTATTCAGAATAAATGCATTATTAGTATCAGTTGGCAATAAGTCATGTGGAAAAAAATTCAAACGCATGCTTTGAATAAAAATGAGATTTTCTGTTATGAAATCGAACAAGAATTTCATGAAAAATGTATAAAACGTGCATTTCATGAATATGCATAATTTCCAGGAAAAGCAGTGTAGAATAACTAAAAAAAAATTAACAAACTCGTACCGAATAAATTATTTTGAATACGGTGAAAATCGTTTAACATAAAAACGCTTAAAGTGAAAAATCAGCTAATATCGCGATCCTGAGAAAATACTACATATGTACAATATGAAATTCTTTTAACATTTCAATCCTTTCAGTTTCGTATAGACCAGGCTTGTCCAAAGGGCCACTACGGTGCCAAAGTGGCCCCCACTTTTCACACAAAAACAAACAGCATTTATTCCGAAATGTACTCTTCGAAATAGTTTTATAATGGAAATAAATAACTTTACCAATATTTTAATACTTATTACGTTTTGAATGTACAACAATTGAAATTTTGAGATTTGAAATTTGTAAGTGGCCCCCCGCATACCGAAATTTTGGACAAGCCTGGTATAGACCTTTTTTTTACTGTAAAATTCAAATTTTTCAATAGATAATTAACGCATTTAAAATGCAAGATTACCAATACATTCATTACGAATTGATCCCTTTTCATTTCAAATGGACACTTTTTCATTTCAAATTAAACCTTTTTCATTTCAAATTGACCATTTTTCATTTCAAATTAAACCTTTTAAAAGTTTCGAAAATAAAAAGGGTCAATTTGAAACGAAAAACCTGTATTAAAAAAATAGCACCGTCAATTAATATCATCAAAAAATTATAGGGCGTACATTACGTTGATTCAAGCATTTATAATGCATTTTTATTCATGTCGTCAATAATTAATTTACGCACCTAAAATGCAAAATTTTCGAAATTAAAAAAAAAATAGCACAACCAATTCATGTCGTCAAATATAAACAAAAAATATCAAATTATACAAATACGATTCAGACATAAACAAAAATCGAAAAAACGAACCTAAATCTTACAAAAAAAATCTTTCAACGAAACTTCTCTTCGAAAGCTCCTTGCTGAAAACAAAAACCTTCACCCCTGAAATCTTTCACCCCTAAATTCTCACAGGGCGAATAGAACGTCGGCTACTAGAAGAACCAACAAATCAAATCTACACAGATACCATTCAGCCATAAACAAAAATCGAAAAAACGAACCCACACAAAAAAAATCATATCGTCAAAAAAAAACAAATCCATACATATACGATTCAGACATATCCAAAAATCGAAAAAACGAACCCACATCTTACAAAAAAAATTCTTTCAATGAAAATTCTCGAAAGCTCGTTGCTGAAAAAAAAAACATGCACCCCTAAACAATTCACCATACAAAATCCTTGCAATGCGAACAGAACATCAGCTACTTAAAGAACCAACAAATCAAATCTACACAGATACCATTCAAACATAAACAAAATAAAATCGAAAATACGAACCCAAACAAAAAAATTTATATCAAAAAAAAAAAATTAAATACAAATACGATTCAGACATAAACAATACATAATCGAAAAAACGAACTCCACATCTTACAAAAAAAATATTTCAACGAAACTTCTCGAAAGCTCCTTGCTGAAAAAAAAACATTCACCCCTGAAACCCCCACCCCCTAAACAACTCACCATATAAAATCCTTGCAATGCGAACAGAACGTCAGCTATTTAAAGAACCAAAAAATCAAATCTACACAGATACCATTCAGATATAAACAAAAAAATCGAAAAAACGAACCCAAACAAAAAAATTTAAATCAAAAAAAAAAAAATTAAATCCATATACAATTCAGACACATACAAAAACCGAAAAAACGAACCCCCCACCCTACAAAAAAAAAATTCCATCAAAACATCCCTTCAGCTCCCTGAAAAAAAGCACATGCACCCCTGAAACCCCCACCCCAAAACACTCACCATATAAAATCCTTGCAGTGCGAACAGAACGTCGGCTGCTTGAAGAACCTCGGCATGAACTTGTGGTCCTTGATGTTGTAGACATTCTTCTTCTTGAGCGCGCCCTTCCGCCCGCGGAGCCGCAGCCCGAACGGCGCGACCTCGCCCCCCTCGTCGCACGCCTCCTCCTCGCCCATGTCGGTGTCCAGGACTCCGGTGCCCCCAGCGGCGCCGCCCCCGCGAGGCGACTGTCACTCGCGCAAGCACGCCACGCACGCGACTGCCGCGCGCCGATGCCCGAACACGACTGACACGGAGTGTGTTTACTTCGGGGTAAAGGGGGAGGCCGTTTCGGTGACGTTTGCGTAGGGGGATTGTATTTGTAGCGCATACGAATTTAGGCTTTATTGGAGAATAAAATTGGGTTTAGTATTCTATGAAATTTTGGTCCGAGTGCGGCTGCGCGGTGGCGTTTTCGGGGGCCAATCGGGGACGAGGATGGCGCACCAAATGGTTTTCGTTACGGGCATTGTATGTGATTGATTTTGTGCAATTTTTTTTTGAATGTTGTTGAAGATTCGTTTTGTATAATTGGGTTTTGGTGTAATAGAGATGTGAGTTGGCAGCGTTGATTGATGTTGCGTCTTTTTTGGGGCTTCGGATGGTCATTTTTTTCGTTCCGGTTTATGGTTCAATAAAAAAATTTAGGTTCGGTTCCGGTTTTCGGTTCTGCTCCGAGTTTTCAAAACAACCGTGCACTTAGAAAAAAAACTATCCCAAAAATTAAAAAAAAAAAAACAACACTTTTCAAAAATATTTGGATATTTGAATATTCGAATATTTTTTGTTGAACCAAAATAAACCGATATTTTTTTCCGATTTGATTCCGGTTTTAGTTTCGGCAAAAAATTCGACTTTTAGCGGTTTTCGGTACGATTCAGTTCCGGTTCGAAGCCCTAGTTCGAATAATTTATTCAAATATATTATAATCATGTAATGTATTTAGGCATAAGTAATTAAGAAAAAATAATTAATTAATTTTAAAATTTAAGAGAGGGCAAAACCCCCATGGACCCATCCCTGGCTACGGTCGCGACAGAAACGCAAGACTAATCATTTTTGCCAACTAATTTTTTATGCAAATATACGACTCTGAAACCCAATTTTACCAAAAATCCATTTAATTTATAAATTCAATAAATAATTCGAAACAAAAATTAATTAATATCATCAAATTCTTCTAAAATATATTTATTAAAAATCGAATTATTTTCATTTTCAAAAAAATTTAAACAAATTACGTATATTAGTATTATTATAATTATTTTATTTAATTGAATCATGTTTAAATACTAATGGAAAAGTTTTAAAATATTTTTTTGAGTTATTATTATTTTTTTATATTGGCCGTAAATACTGGTGTTAGGCAATAACCGATGAACTGGTGATCAACGGCAAAGACGGTTTGAATGCGTGTCAGTTGGCGTTTCGGTCCGTTGCTGTTTTCGTCAAACGATCGTTTTATTACAATTCTCTCGTTCCTTCATTGCATGCAACACACAGAAGGTAAATTTTACTAAAATACAATCATTCTGCTAATTAAAATCAACCAATTTATATACCGAACGATTAACCGAAAGTTTTAATTGACTAAAAGTTCGTCTGCTACACTTACAATGTTTAACTTATACATCTTCGTCATATTTCACATTAAACATGACATACTAATTCAAATTATGAACATTTTAAGACATCAAAATCAATGAATGTCTTACGATGATTCATTAAAGGATGTTCGTCGATCGTAACGGTTTTTGACCGATTTTATCTTGTACAATATACAATTTTCTCATTCCCTCGTTGCATACAACACAAGAAGGTAAATTTTACGAAAATACAATCATCCTGCTAATTAAAATCAACCAATTTATATATCGAACGATTAACCGAAAGTTTTGACCGACTAAAAGTTCGTTTGCTACACTTATTACATATTACTTATACATCTTCGTCATATTTCACATTAAACATGACATACTAATTCAATTTATAAACGTTTTAAGACATCAAAATCTACAAATATCTTATGATGATTCATCAAAGGATGTTCGTCGATCGTAACAGTTTTTGCCTGATTTTATCTTGTACAATTTTCTCATTCCTTCGTTATATGCAACAGGCTGGAGGAAAACTTTCCAAAAATACAATCATTCTGTTGATTAAAATCAACCAATTTATATATCGAACAATTAACTGAAATTTTTGACTGACTAAAAGTTCGTCTGCTACACTTACAACGCGTAACTTATACATCTTCATCATATTTCACATTAAACATGACATACTCATTCAAATTATAAACGTTTTAAATTATCAAAATCAACGAATATCTTATGATGATTCATTAAAGGATGTTCGTCGATCGTAACGGTTTTTGTCCGATTTTATCTCATACAATATTTTATCTCTATGTGATATTTTTATAAACGTCTAATACTAATTTTGCCTGTACAATTTTTACATTACCTACCCACATTCGACAATATCACTAACTTTTTTTCAACTTTAATGACATTTACTTCCTGTATTTGCTATAAGTTACTATCATGGATAAGGTTATAAATGAATTCATGCATTTCAGAATCTCACGAGCCTCAAACATGACGGAAGTTTCTCCGATACCCGGATTATCGCTGCTGGCGGAGTACGATGATATTAATCGTTGTAATTCAGTGCTCAACGATACCGCAGCTGAAGAATGTAACGTGTTTTTCAATAAAATGTAATTTATTATATGAAAATTGCTAACTTTATATTCATATTTACAGATTTCTTGCGGTTTTTGGAGCTGCAGAAGCAATGGCAGCAACAATTGACCCATTCTTTCTCAGAAAATGGAAGGCTTCAAAAGGAATTGCAGGAATCGCTCAAAGCGATATCCGTGTGGGAGGCCAAGTTTACGCATGCGAGGAAATTGTTGGATGCCGAAAAGAAAAAGAGGATTAGAGCCGAACAAGATAGAGATTCTTTAGTCTGTATATTTTATTTGCATTTATTTTTTATCGGAAACTTGTTTTTTATATTATTTCGTTAATATTTCAGGAAAAGCAAATGATTTTGGCTCGCGATTTGCTTTTTAACGATAATAAGTGCAGGATGAATAATGAAACGTTAGAGAAATTCGCATTTTTAAACAACACAAATACTAGTAGGTCAACGAATTTGGGCGGAAATCATCTATCTCATGGAAAACTTAACACGATCACGGAAATGAATTCTACCGGTATTTATTAAAAATTTACCTTCTTTTCATAACTTTACTACAGAAAATAATGTCGCAATTATATATTTTCAGGTACTTTATTGTCCGATCAGAGTTTCTCTCGTTCTGAAGATGACTTGGACGAATCTCTAGTAAATAGGCGACGATCATGGAAAAGACATCGTCCATCTACTTCAGTACCGCCGGCGTCGATCCCGGCTAATGACGGTCATTCTTCAGCTAAAAAGAGATGTTCTTCCGGAGGCAGCAAAGTAATTTTTTTCACATTACATTAATTACCTTCATTCTACATATTTTTCTCACTTATTTCGCATGATTTCTTCATTTCGATAACACTTGCATACTTTCATTGCTTGATAAGGTGGAAAGTAACGCTAACAGCATCTCAAATAGAGTCATTGCTACTACCACGGTGACTGTCGATCATCCTATGAATGGAAAAATTACTGCTTCTTCCGTAATTCAGGTGAATGATTCAAAAAGACCTTTTCATTTTCAAAATTACTTATTCAACATCGCAACTTCTTAATATATTCATCTTTAAATTGTATTATTTGTATGAATATGATAAAATATATCTATTAATATATCATTTTAGGGTATCCGTGATGATGAGAGTGACTCCAATAGTGTACCGACTAATATAAATCTCCAAACGACACCTAAATCTACTAAGAACGACTACAATATTGAAATTACTTCAAAAAGTGATAAAAACGGACATTATGTTACTAATATTAAGAACTGTGGGGTTCCTATGTCTTTGAAGAGTTAGTATTTTTATTTTGTTAACAGTATTTATAACATAACGTCAATAAAATTGCCGATTTTTAGCAAAAGAATCCGAAAGTGGCTTCGCTAAAAGCGAAACTGGTGGATTGGGCAGTCCACGCGGAACTGCCAGACTACGGCAGCATACATTCGCAAATAAAACTATAATTAAGCCCGAAACGTGCACAGTTTGTAGTGCAAGGTATTGTTTATATTTATTTATAAATATCGATATCGATTCCAGATTTGCTTATTTATCATTTACTTTTTCAGAATAAGGTTTGCCAGAACTGTAGTTAAATGTACGGATTGTCGCGCCGTTTGTCATATCGATTGTAAAGGTCGTATGCCTCTTCCGTGTATTCCTTTCCACGGAACGCCCAGTTCTAATGGCCCGAATCAAATGGTAATGTTTAATTTATCTTGTTGTCGAATGTTATTTGTTCAAATACATAAAGTTTATGTTGTTTTCAGGGCACAATTGCTGATTATACTCCGAACGTGAGTCCCATGATACCGGCGATAATTATTCATTGTGTTAACGAAGTGGAGGCCAGGGGATTGACGGAAGTCGGTTTATATCGAGTTCCTGGTTCCGAAAAAGAAGTGAAAGCTCTTAAGGTGTTTATTTTTTATATTGAACTCATATCTATCTTTTGTTCTGAAGATTAATGATAAATTTTCATCAGGATCGCTTCATGAAACAAAAAGGAGCTCCTCCTCTAAACGATATTGATATAAATGTTATTTGTGGATGTATTAAAGATTTTTTGAGATCTTTACGAGAACCATTAGTGACATATTCGTTATGGTCTGGTAAGTAACTTTGGCCTACATATTATTTTATTTTATAGAAATTTATATAAATAATTTTCATCTACAGATTTTGTTTCTGCGACTGAAATGTCTGATAGAAACGACAGTGAAGCAGCTTTGTATCAAGCAATTAGCGAACTTCCTCAACCAAATCGGGACACTCTCGCTTTCATGATGCTTCATCTGCAACGGTAAATCATTAATGGTTTATTTTATTTTTATTTTGAAAATTTAATCAATACCGAATTACTTTACAGAGTGGCGGAATGCGTAGAATGTAAAATGCCTTCGGAAAATTTGGCCAAAGTTTTCGGACCGACAATTGTAGGATATTCAGACTGCGACCCTGACCCTAATTACATGTACCAGCAGACTATGAATCAATTCGCTGTAATGATTGCGATTATACTTCCGTACAATGCTTAATTTTTATGAATTTGATTTGACCGTTGATAATTTTTCAGGTGATGGAACGTTTGTTGGAACTGTCGTCCGATTATTGGGCGCGTTTCGCTGCCGTGTCATATTCGGACGGTTCTAGTGTGGTGGCGACTCCACCTCTTCATCGGACTCCTTCTCTGCGTCCTCGCATTAATACAATGCCACAAATGATATCACGATCTGTTGCCGGAGCCAATTCTAAAGATATCCTTCTGTCCACTCCGAGCTTAACCTCGAGTTCAAAATCCTCCTCTGCTAGCCAAACTCCTCGAAGAGGATTTTTCTACACGCCTGTGCATGGAAGGTTGTCCCCTTAACTGCTTTTAATAATCGTTTTGCATTTTTTATTCGAGCATTTCATGAACTTAACAAAAACATCTCAAATAATTTTCTATTCACAGTTCAATGTCGACGAGGCGAAAATTTTACGGAACTCCTGATGGCATTTAAACGCTTTTTTACCAGAACATATATGCAAACTTGTTTTTTTCTTTTTTTATGAAATAACTTAATTTTAGTTTAAATTTTTCTTTTTTTTTAAATTAATGGTTAAAACATGCTGATGTTATGAATCGAAAATAATTTACCTTATCTTGTATGAGACATTTTGTATTATAAATTCATTCATCTTTTAATATTATCTAAATAAATAATCAAATGTAATATAATTTCTTTAGTAAATAATCACTTAACGTTTAATTTTTTTTTCCATTAATATATTTATAAGCTTTTTTCTTTATTTAAATTGCTTGTTATTTTTAACTTACATCGTGCAAATAATTTGAGCTATACATAAACTATATGTAACTATACGATTCTTCGTAACACAACATTTATCTTGATTACTAGAACTAATTATTAATATAAAAATATGTACTTAAAATGTAAACATTAATAAAATATGTTTATCTAAATATTGTTTCAATCGATTTCCTGAGCATACATATATATTAAATTTACATATGACATAAAAAAGCTTTGCTTATATTTTTGGCCAATCATTGAAATATATAGTAAGGAAAGACAATAATTAATAATCTTTACACTTTCTGTTAATAATTATATTATAATTGGACAATAATCATTTTAATTAATCACATTCTTTGAAATCTTCCTCAATTTTTTTGTCCATCATAACTTCTTCATATAAGGGTGGATCTGAAAATGCAAATTAATTAAATTTATAATTTATGTCTGAATTAATATTTAAATGAGTTGGCATCGAACCCATATTTAAACATGCCGGTGGTTCTTTAGATACACATAACGTAGACGTAGAAGGTTGATCGTCTACAGGTAAACACAAATTTGAAACTAATGGAACAGTTCCGATTATTATCGGAATTGTACATGATAGACTTCCATATATACCGGAAATAACAGTAGTAATCTGAAATAAAGTTGGGAGAGACATTAAAATTATTTAATGTGAAAATTCTTCATAGTCGATGTGAAAAACCTTTAAATTATATGTGACATTGATTATAGAACAATTCGTAGATATAGTAGTTGTTGGAGTTGGTGGAACATACAGAGGCATATCGTGAGTTCTTTCTTCTCCGCAACATGTTTCTCCACTACTGCATTGAGATATTTTTTTTATTTCACTTATTTCGTTTTTTCGTGCATAATAAGTAACATTCTAAAATATCAAAAATAGAATAATATGACAAATAATTGGTTGTGAGATGTTTTCAAACTTGAAATTTATCGCTAGATATGTGCATTATATTTACTGGTTGACATGCAAAGAATAATTCATTCCTACTTTTATCAATTCAGCTTTTACAGACTCTGCTTTAACTTTGCTATCGTTTTTAAGGTGACATATTATTGGTAAATACTGTCCCGAAATATAACCAGAAAATGGGATTTTCACAGTCATATATATTGTTCCTTTTTTTGAAAAGAAAAAGTACATCTTTTTGCTTAGTTTTTTTTGGACAACATTCTGAAAAATACAAATGTTTAAATGAATACATTTAAAATCAGTTTCTATTATATAATCGATCATAAAATTATACATTTAATCCAGGTTTTAAATTTAAGTCCAAATGTGACAAAACAGTAAACTCTGTTTGATAGCAAAGATTTACTTTATAATTCCTTTTTAATACCACTTTAGCTACATATCTTACATTGCCATAAGCACCATCTAATGAAGACGATAAATTTTCTGGTAACACAAATGCAAAATCAAATGAGTGGTCTCCGGCTAGTAAATCTGAGGTTCCAACTACAAAAAACCGTCTATATGAAAATTAATCAACTAAAAAATCTTATAAGTTAACTATAATAACCTTCCATTTCTTGCTCAGCCATCAAATTATTAAAAGTTTCAAAATATTTTTCACTTGCTTTATAATATAGTCCTTTTTGCATTTTTCTTGTTCCTTGTGTTTCTGACCAAATGCAGTAAGCTTCCCCGAGTATATTTAGTATCAATGCTGTATAAAACAAGTTCAAGTTGAGCATTTTTTATCATTAAATCCCATAAAAACCAAGCTTTTACACTTGAAATCATTTTTTTTGAACATTAAAAACTAATATACCTGAACATAATCTATTTTTTTCCAGTGTAAGATTTACTTTTCCGGAAACAGTTTCTCCGGGAAAAAATATAGATTTAGAAAAGTTAATGCTACAATTTTGCAGAGACATGTCGAATGTATGCTATCACTATTATGTTTGTACAATATTTTCAGCTAACAATTAGTACCTAATATCTTATCAGTCTATGATAATATTCATATAATCAAAGTGAAATCTATAAATAATTTTATAAAATACAATGGCTATTCATATATTTCATAAACAATGAAACAGAAAGTGTTCGAAATCTCCATCATGTCATATTTTAGGAAGAAAAATTCAATAATAATTCATAATACAATTAATTCTCCATTTTCGTTTCAATTTTTACATTGTCGTTGATAACTTGACAAAAAAACATCAACATTAAAAAAACACTTATTTTTTTAATAAGCTTTAACACGTTTAATGGTTTAATATGTTAAAAAAAATCTCATTTGAGTTTACATTTTATTTTTCACACATTTCCATTTTTTAACTCACAAATTCTAATGCATAAAAAATATATTGGCAACCCTGATGTTACTAGCGCGAAAACGTCAAAAAGTGACAATGGTGACAGAAGTGATAATGAATTCTTTGAGTTCCTTGTTTGATCCTGATTTGCCACCTGAATCTATAGAAATCGTTTTAGAAAAGCAATCTTCTATATCAATAAAAGGTTATTGTTTAATTTAAATGTCTTAATTAATACAAATGTATTAAAATTATTAATGAAAACGTAGGATATTAAAATATTTCAATTTTCAGCTCATGGAAAATCTCTGGGAAATATCAACGTTGCTCAATTTTTAAAACTTATTCCACCGACACAAATCACTTTAGAAATAATTAAGCCAAATACCTCAACTCTATTTAACATTATTGATGGCTCCATTCAGTATTTAGAAGAAACAAATATTGAAAATGCTCGTAATGAAGATATGATAAAAATTTGTTTTGCAACTTCTGAAACATGCAATGATGTAAAAGATGCTATTTTCAGTTTTAAAAATCACAATTTGAGCAACTTTCCGAATGTCTCATTCGTTGATATTTTATCGGGTGAATCTAGTTCTGGCAATAATGCATCTTGCATATCAGATGAATGTCAAAGTATTTCAGAATCGCTATCGAATATCATTGCTTTTAGCTTGAACACTAAATTCAGAAAAACTTGTTATAATATGTTCAAAAATAGAAACGAAACACAGACAATTCGTGAATTGATTCAGCTCAAATTAAGCGGTTTTGAAGATAAAAAGAAACCTCGCCATGATTCTGACGATGTATAAAAAAATAAACTCAAAAAATGTATATTTTTATTATAAATTTAATTTAATATTTTAATTAAATGGATTCTGAGTATTTTTTTAGTTTTAATTCATCGTTGAAATGAAACAACAATCAAAATTTTAAAATTTTATTTAACATAACAAACTTACAAAAGTAACTGCAGAATTTTTACTACACTAATTAAATATAAATTTTCATCACTGTTAGCACCTCATATAGATAACTAACTATAATATATTGTGAAGTGTTACATAAATGATAATAGCAATTAAAAGAAATATCATATTTTATTCTTTCTCATCAGATTCTTTATTAAGCAGAGCACTAGTGATTCCGGCTTTTTTCAATTCTTCTATTAATTCACCGGACTGATGTAATTGTAGCATAATATCGCAACCACCAATGAACTCTCCATTGATAAACACCTGAGGAATAGTCGGCCAATTGGAAAATTCTTTGATACCTGGAAAATGTAATATCAACAAAATTAGTCTTATTCAAAACCTTTTTATTTTTAACCAAAAAACACAAATTCAGAATATTTTGCAAATTTTATTCAAGTGACGTTATGTTCGAGTATGTTAAACTATCATTTGTTCATCTGTCTGGTTATCGTTCAAAGAATAGATTGTAATTTAGTATTTAAATAATTTATTTATTACAAAAATTGTATTTTTACGAATAAAAAAAGCATTATAGGTGCGTAAATTAAATTTCTTAACATATTTTATACATTACAAGTCTGCAAATTAGTTTTCTTAATGAATTTTACACATAGTTTGTACTTGTATGGATTATAGGAAGGTTATGTTTGTCATTTTTATACATGATTGTATAAATTAGCATATATGACAGTTCGGTTGGCAAAAAGTGCTATTGTATAATATGTAAATCTGAAACTCGTTAATATATAGTAAAAAAACTGACAAATATAACCTCAAAACTTCGCAATGCTAAAAATAAAACAATTTACGCACATGTGATGCATTTTTATTAACGTTAAAGTTCAAATTTGACAATAAATACTTTGCACACCTTAAGTACAGGATTATCCCGTTCAACTGTCATATTTTCAATTTTCAATCTTCCAAACGTCATGTGTTTGTCTGATTACCATTCAAAGTACACAGATTCATAGTATACATAATAAGAAGTACCTTGTCTATGTCTGGTTACCATTCAAAGCATACAGATTCAAATCATTAGTACATCATTCAAAGTACACATATTCAAATCATAAGTATTCCATTCAAAGTATGTATACAGATTCAAATGATTATTAGTACAGATTCATAGTATACATAATCAGAAGTACCTTGTCTATGTCTGGTTACCATTCAAATTATACAGATTCAAATAATTAGTACATCATTCAAAGCATACAGATTCAAATCATTAGTACACCATTCAAAGTATATATATTCAAATCATAAATATACCATTCAAATCAACAGTACACAAATTCAAAGTACACATAATCAGAAGTACCTTGTCTATGTGTGGTTACCATTCAATGTATACAGATTCAAATCATTAGTTCACCGTTCAAAATACACATATTCAAATCATAAGTATACCATTCAAATGATCAATACAAAGATTCGAAGTATACATAATCGGAAGTACCTTGTCTAATATTATCATCAGATAAAACGTCATGACTATCATATTTGACATCATGCAGCCTCAGCACTTGGACGACAGCGTTGCTGAAGCCGCAGCGAGGAGCTGATGGGGTGCCTTTCATGAAGACGACGACCGGCGAAGCCTTCACCATCCGCTCCAGTTCGCCCCCATTGGAAGCTGCGCTGGCGAGGCCTCGCCCCAGAACCCTCAGAACGCTCCACCGCATTTTCGTGTCTTGATTATGTATCAAATTTTCTAATATGGCGTTTGATTGTGAGGTTTGAGGTTTCGTGTGCGTTTGACGTATGTCTTAAGAATTCTGATTGTAGCCATTGGAATATGTTGAGAAAATAAAAAGTTAAATGTTTTCGTTTCATATTTTTGGATTTAATTGCGTCTTAGGTACTGGTTAAAATTAAATAAATAAATTTTTATGAAGTTTTAATTAGACAGAATTGTGTTTGTTATGTTTCGGAAACGGATGGAGGGAAGTTTTCGTATTCTTTTGCGTAAATTATTTATTACAGAATTTCGATTTTAACATGAACAAAAATGTATTATAACTAAACGGGATAGTTATTTATACTATAAGTGTGCAGTGGCCATATTTTTTAGAAGAAAATAAAGGATATTTGTAAGACCATTGCTTCTAAAATTAGTGGACCATTAAAAATAATTTCATGGACTGTAGACTTTGGACTTCTTTTCAATAAAATATAATTAGACTGTTTTTACAAGTCATTCGCATGTTTTTATGTATTTTTCATTTTTTTCAAAACCCGTTTTATCTCAAATTATTGTGAAAATGAAAAATTTTGTTAACAAAAAAGATATAATGGCATTTCAATAAAGTAATTATCAAATTATTAAAATTTTACATCTCTTTTTTACTTTGCACTTTATTTGAAGAAAAATTGAAGAAAGAAAAGGAATGGGATATTATATTTTTTGGTATTAATACAATCAGATTCTCTACAGTTTTTATTCAATATTAAATTTTGTACAATCGGCATTAGAAAAATACGTATTAATTTCGCGATTGACATTTTTAAATACAATTTATTATTTTTCAAAAAACAGTATTATAAAAATTCATTAAAAATTATATATACAAAAGCCAAAATACAAAAACAAAATATCTCTTATAATACGAAATTAAAAAAATTATATAAATTCTGAATGTTCAATATCATTAAATAATAATTAAAATTAAATAGTCAAATATCATAAAAACTAAAATACAATATAATACTAGAAACTATTCCATAATGAGTCCGAATTCAAAATATATAATAGTCAATTTCGTTATGCTATAATTAATTCATCATTTCTACTGTACATCTTACATCTAAAATAACAATAATAAACTATTTATTTATAAATATATATCATAAGAATAAAATTAAACTATGCTTGTGTGGTCTATCTAATTCACGCTTCAACAATAATCGTCTAATTTTAAAACTAATCAGTTACTCGGCCGTTTTGGAGGATCTCATCAGCGACGTGCCGAGAACTTTCAACTCGTTCCTCATGATTTTGCCTCCGGGATTCCTGGGAATGGCGTCTATGAAGAAAACGCCTCCGTCGAGCCGTTTGTATTTGACTACTTTCTCTGCTATTTCGTCGTAGATTTCCTTCTCGTTTATTTCCTTTCCTTCTTTCAAAACTATGAAAGCCCTCGGCAATTCGCCGGCCAAATGATCAGGCACTCCTACTACGGCGGCGTCGGCTATACAACAGTTTTCCAATAAGAGATTTTCCAATTCTGTAGGCGAAACCTGCAAAGAATAAATAAATTATATTATAGTCTTTTGCGAAATAATTGTGATTAAAAAGCGCAAATGTTTTTTTAATACATTTTATAATAATTGGATTATTTATAAACGCATTGTAAATGAAGAAGATCAGACGTTTTCGTAAATGACATTAGTGTACATGTCGCTATAACACCGATCGTAAAACACAATCCTCGAAAAATTTCAAAGTAAGTACTCGTAGTTCCAATAAAATAATTTATTATGTGTAAATTGGATCATTTAATCATCATATAATCATCCAAATATCCTAAAAATGTCATATGTGCTGCTGTCGATATGTGCCGGGGTCGTATGTGCTAGTATCGTTTGCGCAAACGTTCGATTACTATTATAAATTTCTATAATGGATGTATTGTGAAAAGTTTTCATATAACAAATACAACACACCGAACGTGAAACATAATGTAAGCTAATGTCGAGGGCGCTCGTATCATTTGTACAAATGTTTGATTCCTATAATAAATGTACATTTGTGAAAAGTTCTCACAATCAGACGTTAACTCAAACGATACTAGCTCACAAAACAAAACAATACAACACCATAGTGAAACACAATGTACACTATTGTCGCATGTGCTAATGTGAATTGTGCAAACGCCCTTCCCCAATCACGAAACAAAATCAAACGTCACAAAAGTTGGCCGCCATTCGCGCTGTTACCGCCGCATCGTCCGCCTCGCACTTTTGACAGTTCTCTCGCGTCACTCCTAACCGGTCGCTCCTCAGTCGCTTTGACACTTGGCGATGGAAAACCCCGAAGAAGTGCTCTCCTGGCTGGAGGAGGCGGCTCGTCGTCGGCCCGCGACCATCCCCCGCGAGCTGGACGACTACCTGGCGTGGGTGGCCCGCACGGGCGAGCCCGTCTACTCCTGGAACCTGGTGCGGCCCCTGCTCAAGGAGAAGCTGCTGCAGGTGCTGCAGGACTTCCGCTCGCAGGGGCCTCCGCCCCCCACGTGCTCGCGCAACGTGCCCCCCTTCGACCCCGAGGCCATGAGGAGCGTCGCCCTCGCCCGCCTCGACGCCTTCCTCGCGCCCCCTTTCACCATCCAGCGCATATGTGAGTTGTTGGCACATCCTAGACGACACTATAACCGGTTGGACAAGTTCATGAGGGCTTTCGAAAAGAACGTGCTGGTGGTCAGCACGAAAGAGCCGGAGCCTCCGAGGAGGCCGGCGCCCGCTTCCACTCCTGCGACACCCGCTCCCGCGTCTGCGTATGAAAACGACAACGATAACGATGCGGAAATCGACGAGCCGTGTTATCCTCGCACGCTGAACGGACCGTTGTTGCGTAGGCACGACGCTTCGTCTTCGGCCGAAGAGGAAAATCGATCCGAACACAATTTGTCGCCCACGAACCAGATGGAATCCGAAGACACCCAGTCGGAGACGCCGCGGACGAAATCTGAAGAGGGGTCGAGCGAGGAAAAGACTCCGGAAGACTTTTCGAATTCCCCGACCCACGATTCCGATTACAAAGACGCTTACGAGCAGATCAGTCCCGGGGAAGACACTCCGCCTCCGCAGAGCACCGAAGACAGAATCGCCGGGGCCGCGGACAGCCTCGCTCAGTTTTCTTCGGCGGCCGACGAAGAAGCTCCGATCACGAACGACGACGGCGACAATGCATCCGACATCAAATCCGAAGACGAAATTCATCATACGGATAAACCGGCCTCACCTTTGGACGTCGAAGAAAAAATAACGCCCGCCGAAGAATCGCCCAAAGCCGTTCCCGAAAATGTGCAAAACATCGACGAATGCGCTCAAGACGACATGAAGGATTCCGAAGAAATAAACGTCGATCACGTCGAGTCGGATTCGACTTCTTCTCCGTTGAGTGGAGCAGAATCCGATTCGTGCCCTACCCAAGCTAGATCCGACGAAAGTTCTGAACCTTCGTTCGAAAACTTAATAGAGAAACCGTCTCCGCCTCCGATCGCCACCGAAGATACGACTTCCAGCACTGAGCCTTCGAGCGACAACGCCGCGGAGAGTATGGACGAAGATAATGTGAACGTCGCCGACGTGGTCGTTCCTGAAAATCCACCCGTCGAAGTTACCCCGATGGATTGCAGCGAAGATGAAGAAATCAACGCTCCGATCGAAACTCCCAGCGAGGACCTGAAAGCGGATTCTGATGAAAAAATAGTTACCGAAGATGAAGTCTTGACCCCGCCGTTGGATCCGGTTTCGCAGGAATAGAAATCTCGATTCGATGTGTACATACGATAGTGAGTATTTGTGTGAGGATAGACAAACTTTATTTAAGTGTGATCGAGACGTTTAACAATGATGAATAATGCGTGATACAAACATTAGATGTCTATTGAAAACTATACCTACTATTCAATGTATTTCAATTTAAGTATACTTTACAACTTTTTTATAGTAAAAAATATTTTTCAAATAATGGTTTTTGATATTTATGTTTTTTTAAGACACAGAGCACTAAATACATTCGGACGTTATTGTTTTTCCAGTCATAATCTTAATATTTTCATGAGTGCCTTGATTCGAACAATTAATATTGTGTAAACTGAACTTCTGTGGATATTTTGATAATAAACTTTGTTAGCAGTAAATTAAATATTTGCAGATTTCTCCACTGCCAATCTATGTATATATAATTTAAATATGAATTTGATTTATCTAAATTATTCACTGATACGATATTACAACTCCATGTACACCCTTGTGTCATAAATATAATTCTTACCTTTGATCTTATTTTTCATTTAAAACTCAAAAAAAAGTCAATAACTCAACAAAAAATCATTTTTCTTTTTCAATTTTTCTCTATATCCTTACCTGGTTGCCTTTCACTTTGATAAGTTCTTTCGTTCTGTCCACAATATAAAAGAAATGGTCATCATCATAATACGCTACGTCTCCAGTATGCAGCCAACCGTCGTCGTCGATGGTTTCTTTAGTTGCTTCTTCGTTCTTCAAATATCCTTGCATTACCTATTATAAAACATTTCAAAATAAATTGATTTTTTCATCCTGCGTCATCCGAAAATAATAATTAATTTCAAAATTACCTGAGGACCCCGACACCAAAGTTCTCCAGTAACATTCGGGCCTACGTTTTCACCCGTTGCAATAGAAACTACTCTGCATTCAGTACCGGGAACGATCTGTCCAGCCGATGTTGTTTTCGAAGCTGGGAATCTGTACGGAGTTAAAAGTGTGACCGGAGAACTTTCAGACATTCCATATCCTTTAAAAGAAACGATTTTTAAATTTTAATAATTTTTAACAAATGTTTTAATGATGAGTATTGACAATCTTTTACCTTGCTGTAAAGCGATTTCGCTCCTTGTTTTTCCACATTTAAGCAAGAAATGTTCTAAGGTACTTTCCGTCACTGGTGCTGCACCGATCATAATATCTTTGATAGAAGATAAATGTTCTTTCGTCACACTCGGATGATTCGATAAGAACGTCAATAATGATGGCACCACAAACAATGTCCTAGGTTTATACTCTACTAAACATCTTATATAATCTTCAGGAGTAAACCTTAAACAATTTTTAGATTATTAATATTATTGACTCGAAACGGATACCACATATTTTTTGTAATAATACTTTGGAATTGTCACAACTCGTTTTCCGACTCTGAGGTTGTAATTTAAAACACCGTTGAATCCGTATATATGGAAGAATGGAGGAACCGTTAACGTTGTGCTGAATTTTTCTACAAAGGAAATTTACTTTTGTCAAATATTTGTATTTTATGCATAATTTTTTGTATAATAATATAAAATCAGGTACCTTCTTCTTCTTTGGGTACTTTGAAAACATCGTTTGCATATTGTATTATGTTTGTAACAAGATTTTTATGCGACAACATGACTCCTTTAGGAAGACCAGTAGTACCACTGGAATATGGAATCAACGCCACACTGTCGGTATCGATAAAAGGCATATTAACATTGCGATCTTTCGAAATGAGGTCTTTCAAATCAAACACATCTAAAAGAAACCAAAGAAATAAAATACAACAAAAATACTTTTTATATTATGTTTACTTTTCGTCTACGAACCATTTTCTGATTTTCCATTTTCGCTTATCATAACGGTCCCTTTATAACAAGATAGATTTTTTTTGATAAGGTTTACTTTGGGCATAAACATATCTATGGTAATAACAAGATTGACATCACAGTTAGTGAATTGCCTGGATAATTCATCTGAAATATACAAAAGAATTATTTCACTGTATATACATTTTCCTCGTGTTTAAAGAAGGGAAGCAATAGAAATTTTGAACTTATATTTTAAAGCGATCTACATGTTCTACTGTAGGTACATTTTTAGTTTCTTTATTTGAATTAAAGGCTCACACTCTCAAGATAGATCACTATAAAGTGATCTATCTAATAGTTAAAATGATCTATCTAATAGTTAAAAAAGCTAACCTGGAGTATATAAAGGATTTGCACAAGTCACTCTAAGGCCAGCCTCCATAGCACCAAAAATCACAACGACAAATTCTGGAATATTGGGCAGAATCAATCCAACAGTATCACCAGGTTTCATCTTCAGCACAGCCAACAGAGCCTTGCTGAACCTCTTGATCATCATACGACACATGGAATAACTGTACGTCCTCCCCGTAGATCCACATGTCTGAAAACACAAAAAAATCATGAATAAAATATATGTTCATAGTTTTCATGCGTCAGAACTACGTTTAGGGTTAACATTCGCGCCAATATGCAAGTTCAGTTCTGAAAATAGTTCGATTGTACTATTTTTAGAGAGAGTAACGTCTGAAGTTTTTCACGAAGTTGTGACGAGGGATAGTGTTCAGCGAATCTCCATTTTTCAATGTGTTTTTTGCGAAAATTGAATGGATTTTGGCACGCGAAAATATGAGTACATAGTTTAATATGAAAATTTGCAATCGTAAAGAAAAATATTTTTCGATCGATGTATTATACGTAAAGTTTAGTCGATGAATATTTATTTATCATTGGAAATTAGTCAGTTAATATCAAAATATGCGTGAATGTATGTATATTGCGTGTAAACAAGAAAATAAAAATGTTTTTCAATTATTACTGCCAATTTGTTTTTATTGAAAAATTATATGGTTAGATTATAAAAAAAATGCTTGTTTTCTAGATATTTATGAAATTTTATTCCGTTTGGATTAAATTTTCGATTTGTTTAATTCAAATTCTTTTTCTATAATCAGTCGATTTATGTGCGTTTTACAATGTAATCGATATTTCCAAAGTATCAATGAAATTGACCAATAAACTTTTAAGTTGTTGAATTGATTTTTGTGATAAAAAAATGAGCTCCAAATACATACATATATAACATCGATGAAAACACTATTCAATTTCTAATTCGCTTTTACGATAATTTGCAATAATATCATTCAATTGTCTGCAATTGAAATACTGACCTGCGAATTGACAGACCGTTGTACCCACTTTTGATTTATTCAAAAACAATTGTAATGAATACATAAATTTTTTTCTCTACATTATTCTATGATCGAACTTTGCACATTTATATTTTTTTCATGCAATTATCGATAAAAAAAACTATTATTAAATTACATATTAACTGCAGAATATACATAGTATAGTTTATATACATATATATACAGAATATACAGAATATAGTTTTTTTTCAATGTTTATAACATACTGAATGACCGCAATTTTTTTTATTACATTATACAAATTATATATTGACTTCAATCGAAAACAATGAAACTTTTCCTTCATTCGATTCCACGAAATATTAGCAATAACTCATCTAATTGACATCAATTAGTCTGACATAAAATAAAGCACTTGAAGATCAAATATTTTATTATTTCGAATTGAGATCAAATGATGATTTTTTATCTTTTACAAAAACATATGGTTTACAATTTTTTCAATATAATATCATCACATATCCATTTCAGCGTCTGTAAAAATTGAAAAACGCTAAAAACAAACAACGTGCGCTTTCGCAACGTGCTTCGGACGTCACGCGAAGCTTTTACGTATTTCTTATTTTACGACACGATATTTTCGAGCTTTATTTAATCTACTTACGTACGACAATCGAAAAAATATTGTACCAAAGACCACGACGTAAATAGACAAACGTCAACGACTTCTTAACGGGTTATATGCGTTTGCTGCAAGTGACGCAGGTGCTGGTTCTTCTTTCGCAACAACACAAATATTTACTAGAATACTCCAAGGAATGCATTTGTGCATCACATATTAGAAAATCTAGGTTTTCCGAAATTAATCTGATACGAAAATAAACTGCCAAGGACAATCTTGCTGATCAAAATTGCAGTCAAGTGCTAAATGTATTATAAGATTATTTTTCTGGTTATATAAACCGTGTAAATTTAAATTAACATAAGCGGAAGACGTTGATAACAGACGACCTTAATTACGATCACATTAGATAACAAGGATAAGAATCGCTGAAGTGATATATAATAACTAAAGCCAAATTAGCAATTGCGCTATTATAGAATTTAGAATGGGGAGATGTGAAAATAAACTATTATACACGTGTGGTCTATTTCTATTGTTAACTTGTTCTCAGGACAAAATTTACCGTTATGCGTTTTTAGTCCAGGTAAAAAGGATGGCACGTGTTTGTGAACCAACATGTGAACCTTTCGTATTATCCTCGGCTAATTCGTCTCCCATTTTCGAGTGTTGATAAAACAAATTTATCGATGGGTTAAAATGTCGATTACGCCAATCGTTCTAATTGCTAATCGATTTCGCGAAATAATATAATAGATATGTGGAGAGTGGGCCCGAATTTTTTTTAGCACCGAAATGCTAATTGGGTCAAACTTCGCAGGGATTTTCAAAATAAATTTTGATACTTGCTCGTTATTTTTTTATATACGAGGCGATTTAACCGCGAGCCAAAATAAATAGAATGACATGTATATTACGTGAAATCAAATTTAACTTGAGTAGGAAGTGTTTTTCGAATGAAAAATATTTTTATCTTAAACAGTCAGATTTTTATAACGATTACAAACAGTGGTGGATTTACTTATAGATGGTAGAGGTTCTCGCTTCAGGGCTCTTATAATTTAAAAAAATTGATGAATTATTATACTTTTTTGTACCAATTGGGTATTAAGAAATTTGGATCACTTTCTAAAGAAAAAAAGAGTATTTGTTTCCACAATAATCAATGAGAAACGATAAATTTTTCGTTTACAGTGCTATTTTTTTCCAATTTTAATAATTTGTATGTGAAGGTTTGAAACCTGGCCTTGTATATTTATATATGTAAGGGGCTCTCAAATTTTTTTAGTCCCTATTGAAAATAAATCCTCCACTGACTACGAAAGGAAAACAATTGATGCACAAGCGACTATACAAAACTGGACACCGCAATTTGTTTCACTTAGAATAAATTAAGAATGGACTTTGAACACTGCAATAACTAAACTAGTGCAGAAAAAAGTGCGTAGGAGCCGCTGTATTTGTAAATGCTGTTCAGGCCCGCACTTCGGACGATATTTGATTAAATTGACCCAATTTTTCACCGCCGAATATAACAATCAAGCTATTCTAGAAACGATTTCATTCGGACGGTCTCCATTTCGAATTCACGATAAATTTTATCGTCGTATTATCGGAAATGCGCGTAAAGGGTGATGACCGTTATAGAACAATGAATGGGAGTGGCCATTGCATGGTATGCAGAATAATTTAAGTTTATGCACTTCAGTACAATTTAAAATGTAAATTAGATAAATCGAGTTGATTTATTGAGGATATTTGATTATTTTCTGATGCGTCGTAAAAATTTGTGATGTTTACTCGAAGGAAAATAATGAATTTAAACTTGTACGGTTCTTAAATGTGGTATTGATCTGTGAAAATCGTTAAATTTAACGAGAAAAATAAACATCGAGTTTAATAATACCTTTCAAGTGCATTCTGACAAATCCGGTTTGAATAGTCGGAAAAAATTTAAATACCGCTGTGCAATATAGGTTTTTTAATATGTAAATTACAATACGTATGTCATTAAACTTTTAAATGTTTTTTTATAAAAAAAAAACAACTCGTTCGTCTTTTTTTTTACTGTTAATTCTCGGTAATTGTGTTGCGCAACGTACATGATTCAATGTAACGTAGTCTTCCGTATTATAGAATTTTTTTGTGGGTCGAAATCACCTTGAAAACAAGCACGTGGTTCGAACAGTCACAATTCGAATACCAAAATCGAATATCGGAAACCGAAACTAAACTTCGCAAAGTCGTGTGAAAAAATTTCGACACGTGTTCAGTTAAATACGATTTGGGAAACGTGTAGAAAGTTGCAATTGAGATTCTCATTGCACTCGAGTCTTGATCGTAACTAGTTTTCTATAAAAAGAATCTTCTTCCAAGGAAAGCTAGTAGTATTTCGAAGTACTTTGGAAAGTTGTTTGCCATTCGTTATGAGCCGCCAAATTAATCGATGCAAATTGCTTATTATGTTGCAATTTTTTATTGAACGTTTTAAATTGCAGATTATGATTAGATGAAACTTTGCGAAAATTAATCACTTCATATTTTGATTTTATATGGTCGATTTTATAAAAGTCAGACTTGAATCATTAAATTCTTGAACTTTATGGTTTGTTTTGATTAAATTTTCAAAACACATGTCTGTTGATACTCATTATCAGTAGCGGGTTTACCTATAGGTAGTGAAGGCACTCGCCTCAGGTCCCTTAGCATTTTTGAAAAATAAAATTTTGATTAATTATGGTTTTTCTATATCAATCAAATTGATATTATAAAATTTAAATCGTTTACTGAAGAAAAAAAAGGTGTTTGTTTGCACGAAAACAAATTTGATTTTCTTAAATTGCCTATTTGGCCTTTATTTTATGAAACCAACTATTGTGTAGAAATAACGATAATTATGTATATTTAAAATGATTATAATGATTATGTATAATTAATGTAATAATAAAGGATACAATTCTTGTTTGCCGCGCTAATTTTTCCAATTTTAATGATTTTTGTATAATGGGATGAGAGGGGATAAGTTTGGAATTTGACTCTACAATGTAGAGTCTACATATACATGTATAAGACCCCTCAAAATTTTTTGAAAATCTCAAACCCTTAACAAGCAAATCCGCTTCTGTAATAATAACTCAACATATTCTATTAACAAACAAAATTTCGCAACCTAAAAGGTTGAAGTAATCAAATCGAAACCTTTATTGATCAATAACTAACATTCTATAACGATCAATCCAAAATGAAACGGAAGCCCAAATTTCGCAACCCAAAAGGTCAACACAAACAAATCGAAACCTTCCTATTGATCAACAACTATTATAAACTCTATAACGAAACGGAAGCTCAAATTTCCATCAATTTTCCACAATGGCACTCGTCCACGTTCCAAAATAGAACGAACCAGTTCAAGTTGGTTGGCTTGGACATTGGAATCAAACATCATCGTTTTCTTTTGCGCACGCGAACATAATTATTTATTGACCACGAGGGAAGTACGAAGTCAATACGCGGGGTTTATTCCTGTCTGAAACTCTGGACCCATAACTCGTCGAAAATAAAAATCGTTTCCAAAGTCCAGCTGCAAGTTTGCCAATTCGTCATGATCAACGACCCGGTGGACCTTCTATATCTATAATATTAGAAATTTGGTTTTCGTGACGTTCGCGAAATCGCTGTGTTTACATCTCGTGTTTGTCAGATGTATTTTCAGATTCGGTAGCCCTTTAGAATATCGTTTTGAAAATAAACCTTGGATTTGAACGACATTGAACGCAACAGCTATGTCAACTTGAAACCTACCAAGGCAAGGTCGATTGGACGTTGACGTGATGCTAAAAATTATTTTGAAATTTCGAGTTTGTATCAATTTTTCAAACGCGTACATAAATGGTGCTCGAATGATTCGACTATTTCGCTAAAAAAGCATGCCAATTTTTTCTATTTTTGTACATTTTTTGATGCGAATCTTTAATTTTTCAGATACTGAAAAAAAACGGTTCATTATCAAAAATTTTCTCGTCATTGCTATCGTCAGAGATTAATTCAATAACGATCTCAACATCTGACGTCTTAATCTATTGTGTGATTCTCGTGATGTTTCGAATAACTTTCAAATTTTTTTGTTCGATTCGTCCCAATTATATCGATTCGAAGATGAACCAAAAAAAATGTTGTCTATCTGCGAAAAGAGAGAGTTTGGGTTCTTGCGCACGCAGCATTGCGCACAAGAGCAGATGTTCGTTTATGAATGAACAACCCCTATTTTGTTACGATGGAAATTGGCTGTTTTATTTATTGTGGATGAATATTGTTTGAAGTTTGAAACTTTTATAATTAGAAAAAAATAAATTATAGAACAGGTGAGTCTAAAGTCGAAAATTCAGGTCGGTTCGGTCTGGACTTTGTTATGATATAATTCTGTTTTAATGTTCACATTCATCAGACAATTCACAAATACATCAGAATGCCAAGTAAATATGCATGTTTTATGATATTTACTGTCTGAACTTTGTCTCAATTTTTTAATGTTTATTTTGAGATATAATTTTCAGACGCAATAAAAAAAATTATTCAGCTCTAAGTGCAGATCAAAGTCTAAACTTCAGCACATAACAACTGAACAAAATTGCAGCCATCAATTTAAACATATCCGACCTAGGTCAGCTGAATTTCAATTGGGTCCACTTCGGATAGGTCACGGAAGTGGATCACTTGACATCTTCATCTTTCAACTTTTGACCACCAGATGCGGTTTTGATCAAACTTTTCCATTCAGACGACATCTACCGGCGGTTGGATGCAGTTTTTATATTTTTTTCTAACAAAAGACATATAGTCCGGCCTTCGGACCAGTAAATTTCCAGGCCCTGCGTCCCAGTTTCGGGGTATCGACCCAACACCCATGTCTTCACCCTTGGAGTAAATTTCGCCTCCCCTAACAGGCCGCTGCGTAGTAAGCGATTATCGATTATTTTCGTAGTACTACGGACCTTGCTGAAGCCTTTCATGCGTACGAATCCCCAGAAGCCGAAAATCAATCCTTATCGCGGGGGTAAACATGGAAATTAGTGTCTGTTATTCTGTGTGCAAATATTGTGTCTGAACCGGTGTTGTTAACCGGTTAGAACTGGTCAAAGAACCGGTGCCTGGCTAAAATTTTAGATATGCAAATTGATTTATTGTTTATGTAAATTATGAAAATTTCACGTGAGTTTTTCGCGGAAGACTTTGCTCGCACTAACTATGTCACTAATTTTTATGGAAATTTTTGGGAAAAATGTTCAAACCGTTCTTTACGAATACGACACAAATTTCAATATACTATTCATTGATTCTAATATATTTTTTAATTAAAACCGTTCGTATATTCAAGTTTGAATACCGTTGTAATGCGGAAAAGTTGTATAACCATTTTTCCGCACGCAAAGATCACACACATTTTCCGAAAACGTTCTATTATCAAAAAACATTTCGAAATACAAATTCACATCGACTTCCGTACGATCGATCATATTATATCATTTTTAAATATTTTCCAAGATAACAAAACGTAAGAGCATCAAACATAATCTTGAACGTAATCGAAAACAAACTCTAAATAAACATCCGACCTAATTTTTTTATACAAAAAAAAGCTCTCAAACTCGACCGTTAAAAAGTAACATTTTCGACTTAACCGAACACAAACGAAACCGAAAACGACACCCAAACAAATCCTCCGTTTATTTTGGGCCACCCACTCCTGATTGGCCCACAAAGAGACACACCCTCGTGGGTAATTTTACGTATATTTGCCTTGACCGAACGCCAAGCGGACTGTGAAACTCAACATTTGGCACCGTTACGAAAACGAAATTGAACTTTCATCCGTGCGATGTACTCGACTTTTTTCAGTTCTCACGATAAATCAAGACCTCACCCAATTCTAGTCCCGGGGGCGTGGAAAAATGTGCGAAAACAGGGTACAAAGTGCAAAGATCGGTTTGTTTTCGTATCGTGTTGCATTTCGATGTTTGATAGAGAAAATTTGCACTTGTAATGATAATTACGGAAGCGTAATATGTAGAATTTGCAATGCGAAAGTACGTGTTGTTGTAATGGATCGGAAAATTATCGTCACGCGGAAGCCATTGGAAAAATCGAATCGATCATTCCAGTAATTGTATTGACAGTAATTTAGGAAAATTACCTCGAAATTATGATATACGGATCCGAATTGTATTTGTTTATTTGTGACATGTTTATTGATACGAAATAAATTGCTGAAATGTCGATTATCGTCAATTTTCTGTTTTGAATAATGCGTATTTTTCACTGTCAATGATCGATGTTTTGAGTATTTTTATACCGTGACGCAAATTATGAAATTATCCTGAACGATAATCGAGAAATTGATTTTGATACAAAGACACTTTGTGTTAAGATTATTAGATAAATATCAAATCAGCTGGCCATGTATACGTAGTGCCTTTCTATTATTAAAATTTTATCTAGCCAAATTGATAATACATATTGTATATTCATATTGGTCAGTTACAAGATTACAAAATCACAATAGAAAAATCGTAATCGATCATTACATAATTACATTCATTACAATACGTCATTAGTCAAACTAATATTAGACACGACAATATTGGAATTCGATATATTAATTCAAATATAACGAAACTTTATGTTTACGTTTAAAACGTTATCAGGCAAATTCTGGATACGTATAATTGAGATTTTACTGCATTCATGAATGAAAACAGTAATATATTTCGATACAAAATAAACTACGGTTAAAACGCAAACTTTCCGACCAAATCCAAACCGATTCTTATCAAATAACACATGTTAAAAAAAAACACATGTTTTTTCCAAATATCCCTTGACCCGCGTCTATGTGAAAGGTGAACGCGGCCGAGTGAAAGTCAACGTGCAGAAATCGACATACTACCTACAAAATCTACAAATTCAAATACTCACAATAGCAGGGGAGTTCCCGTAAGACTCGCACAAATCGAAAACATACTCAGGCAAAGGCTGAGTGGGAATCTCGACAGGTCCATAGGGCGAGCTCAATACATTATCAACGGAAACAGGCCCAGCTAGGGTAGACGCCGCCCTCGCCCCCTCGGCGGGAAAAGCCCCGAAGAACTTCTTGGGGGCCCTGCGCCGCCCCAATACGGCCCTGCACAGCGAAGCGCCGCTCCTGAGCACGCTCATGCGAGACATCTTGCTTATGGTAGTAGTGTTCGGTGCAACGTGCGTGCTCGCACTACCAGCGCGGCCACCGGTTTGACGCGCTTTTATTATCGGCTTTGTATCCAAACACCACCGACGGCATTCGCCCGCCAGGGGTGGTGGATTTGGGGCCCGCGAGCGCTTTTCAACCCCCAAGGATATATGTGAGGTTGGATTGGATGGAGTGGTTGGTGGATGACAAATTAGTAGGGAGTGGGGTGGGTTTGTTTGTTTGTTGGGGGTTTGAGGGTTGCCAACTGTTGTATGGGAAAAGAAGGGATGAGAGGTGAAGGATAAGGGATGAGGAAGGATTGTTTTAAAATTAGTACACCTATCCCTCAATTTACTATATATAGGCTCCTGAGAAAAACGTGTAAATCGAAATTGTATATTTCTTAATGTAAAATCGTGTAAATCGAAAAGTACACAAAAAAAGCTTGAAAAACGCATAATTTGGTTGTTTTTTCAAGATTTTTATTAACTTAGGTTAGGTTAATTTTATTCCGAAATCCTAATTTTCGAGATCCTGATTTTTTTAAGCAATTTATAAAAATGTTTAATATCATGGTCGACATATCGTTTTGAGGTTACATTTGAAACGTCAAACTATGACGTAATGATAAACGTGCGGGTACGCGCCTCGTTGTTTACCTAACAGTGGCTCTTCTATTTTAGTTAGTGATAGAATTCAATATTAAAATTATTAATGTTATTATTATTGATTACTTTCAATATTTTTTTTTAAACCGTGTAAAAGCGAAAACGTGTAAAAAAAAAATTACCGTGTAAATCGAGGGATAGGTACTAAAATAGGTTTTTTTGAATTTAGAAAATATGATGTTTTTTTATTTCAAAATAAAAAAGTTGTTGGGGATTTGAAGTGTTAGGGTTGCCAACTGTTCTTTGTTAAAAAAGAAAGGATAAGAAATGAGAAAGGATAGTCTTAAAATATGTTAGTCCTAAAATATTTAGCTTTTTTTCGTTTTTTTTTTTTTCATTTATTATTTTTATTTAGAAAATATAGAAGATGTCGTTTGTTTTGAAATTAATTTTTTTGCGGATGAATAATTATATTTTTGATTTGTAATTTGAATAATTGGCAGTAAAAAAATATTTTTTATTTAGATTTTGGGAGTTTCATGTAAATTTTGAATTAATATTAATTTTGTTAAATTTTAATTACTGCTGTGTTTCTCTAAAACTATAATCTATTTCGAAAATAATCCTTACTATGATTATCAAAGATTTTTCAATATAAGCCCTATCGCGAAAATAAGAACTAGAGAAAATATAAATTACACAGAAAAAAAAATATTGCTTAGGAAAAAAAAAAAAAAGCTTGAAAAAATTGAGACTAGTTATTGTGAATTTTTGAGATTGAAAACTCTATTTTTTTTTTTTTTAGCAATTTATTTTAACTCTATTTTATATTAAGATATAAGACTTTGTTTTGTCGTTTTAGATTTTTTTCTGCAAAATTATAAGAAATCCCCAATTTTTTGTCCCTTGTGCTTTACACTTGGTGCTGTAGTGTCGTATGTTCTATTGTCGTTGTATTCTAGTATCGTATGTTATAATGTCATGTGGGCAAACGTCTGGGAACCAAAAAAAATATAAATAAATAAATAAATATATTTAGAAGCGTTTTTTTATTGCGGGGCAAAGTTGGAAACCCTATTTTTATTTAGATTGTTTTTCATTATTTTTTCGAATTGTATAAGAATCGGATTAGATTAATTTCATAGTTAGGCGTATTAAATAAAAAATATATTCATTCACTTAAAATATAAAAAATAATAAAGTCATAAATAATTCATAAAATCGTAAACATAAACGTTTTATCGTTTGTACGCATTTTGTTACAGTTTAATGGCTTTTAAAAGTCTTAAAATAAACATGAGTAATAAATAATGTAATTCATTCGTAGTGTACCATCGATTCGATGTTTTTTTAATCGTGGTCTAAAAAAAGGAACCACAAGTGAATGTATTTTACAAAAAAAAAGCTTGAAAAAAAGAAGAATGAACTTGAGCCCGATATATTTCGAAACGAACGCGTATGCCCTTCTTTTGCATAATCTATAAAGTACATATACTGAAATAAAACAAGTTTACAAGATTGTTTTATATATGCAAATATAATATTTATTTTCTTATTGCAGATTTATTAACGACGTGATAATTTCTGGAAAAGTTTTAATGAACAATTGAAAGAACCAATAATATCGATTTGTGTACTTGGCAATTATTTTCTATTCGTCACCATACAGCTTTTACACTCCCAAAATTACTAATTCGACACTTTTCAAAACCAATTTCAACCTTTTACGTAGCAAAATTATTCTTTTCAAAACAATTATAAAGCAGATTGAATCATCAGAAATGAATTTTTATGCATTTTAAGATTTAAATATTTAGAAATAAGTATTAGTTGAGGCAACATAATCGTTCATAGGAAAGTTCATATTCTTGTTTGTATGTATTTTTTTTAATCTCCAATTGAGATTATCATAGTCAAATTGACGAATAGATTGTATTTCATTGATTATTATAAAAACGGTGTCTTAATCTACTTCAACCTTTTACAAATCAAATTTAGCTTTTTTTCAAATCTAATTTTACCATCGGAAAGTATTGAATCAATATTTTCCTATGATAAAATTAGATTTGAAAAAAAACTAAATTTGATTTGCAAAGGGTTGAATTCGATTTGTAAATAAGTTAAGTTTGATTTGTAAACGGTTGAATTTGATTTTTAAAGGTTGAATTTAGTCTGTAAAGACTGAATTTGGAATGTTAAAACTGTATGCACACAACTATCTACTACACTATTGCCATTCTATCAACTTTTGAACGAAAACCTCTAACAATCTTCAACCCACCCAAATTAAATACGAAAATTTAAATAAAAAAATAAACAAACCCATCAGATTTAATTTCCCTGCACCGCGTTATAGTTACAGTTCTTTCTAGTTTCGCTACGTCCGAAACGAAAAAAAAACCGAGCGACCAAAGTTCAGTCTTCGAGCTTTCCCAGTGCGCACATGGCGTTGGTCTTTGCCTCGTGTGCGCACGAACTTCTCATATTTATTAACCAGCCAGGAACTGTGTCGAGTAAACAGAATGGTTGTTCTCTTTAATTGCCAAAATTGGTAGATCGTCACCCAGCCGTCGAAAGTCAGGGTTCAACGGAACCCGCGTCTGGACGCGCGCTCGTACTACGCCTTTATCTCGCTTTATCTGTTTTTTTGGCGTGGGTGGTTTTCATTCAAGAAAAAAAGGCCTCGATGGGTCATCTGGCTGTTGAGGTCGTCCGCTGATGGACTGGCGGTTCAAGGACGTCTTGTGTTGTGGTTTTGCCGCGGGAATAATGGGTGGATGTCGTGTTTTGTTTCGTTTGCTCGGTAAAGTAGAAAATTATGGGTGATTATGTAATGATGTGTGATTGATATAATGCCGCTGGATATGTGTTTTCGTTGGAGTTTGAATCGTTTTATTTGGTGCAGTTGAATAGTGACGTCTTTTGGTGTGGTGGGTGAACTTTGTTGGGTTTGAATTGTTTGATTTGGCGCAGTTGAAAAGTGACATCTCTTGGTGTGGTGGGTAAGCTTTGTTATGAGTAGGAGCTGTTTTGAAATTGTGTATTTTTTGTATATTCAATCATCGAAATGTTTAATATTATTATAAAAATAAATTAAATTTTGATTGATGCATTATTTTTTTTACATATAATTTCAACTGAAAAAAATGTAATGAACTCATATAGTTTCGAAATATATACGAGTATTATTAGTTGATATTTTTTTTCATCGAAAATTATATTCATATAATGTAATGTGTATTCTTTTCAATCTGAAAATTTATATGTGAATATATTATAACTATTTAAAGTAAAAAAACGGGGTAGAGTATAAAAAAAAAATATATTTTTTTCAATTATACAACATATTAAAATTTATAAGACCAATTTAACAACATGTGTATAAGAAGTATTGCTATAAATTTTGTACTATTTGATAAAAATTGCTTTTCCGTATAAGTATAATAAAATTTGTGATTGCTAATTGTCGAATTGCTTTAAATCTACGAGTTCCTCAACCTTGCATAATACATGATAATTAAAATCTTGTTAATGATAAAATTTTGTTCACTTGAAATCATTTTTTGCATTACTTTTCAATATCATAAAGACCACAGACTTTGTTCGCAGGAATCGCTTTATCTGTAATGAAAACAAAAAAGTATTTATTTCAGATGATAATTTTGTAACAGAAATGAATAATACTGAAAATCTCTGATTCGTTTCGTAAAGATTTAACTAATTTTATTTACCGATCATTTTCGGGTATGGCAAATTCAAGTTGTTCATGATGTTTATGAACTCTTCCAAAGGCCGATAATCTAGGATTGAAATGCTTTTCTTCACCGACAGTTGTCGCTGTAAATCCTTTATAATGGAATGTGGGATACAAAGTAAAATTATCAGGCAATGAAAATATTTTTCATGAACTGATTTGTAAAGTGTTAGAACTGCCTTCTTGGAAATCGGTGCGACCACATCCACGAATCAACACAGCATCTCCAGTGAATCGATTGCCTTAAATAGAACAATTTTAAATTTAAATTGACAAGATATATAAATTGAATGATTTACTCGATAAATATCATACTTGTTCATGCGAAATATATGTAACACAACCATTTGTATGACCTGGGTAGAAGCCACTTTCAACTTCGTAGTCGACCAAAAGTCAAAGAATCTCCATCGTTAATATATTCATCTGCCTGTGCACCGCTAGCTTTTTGAAATTACACTATGTGCTCCAGGTATGAGTTTTTTTTAATAGTCCTGTACCAGTAACATGATCGGCATGCATATGAGTGTTGACTATACAAGGAAAGTAAAACAAAAAAAATTGATAAGATTATTTTTATAAATAAAATGATAGGTAGATAGCAAAATTGGAGATGATGAAATTATGATGAAGTATTTGAAATGTTCACTTTAACTTACTGGCATATTTTAATTTCAATCCTAGCTCTTCGATAATTTTTTTATCTCTGTGCGCTTCTTCCAAAACTGGATCAATTAAGATAGCTTCTTTTGTTTCCAATCGGCCAACAGATAAGTGTAAGTGCAGCTCGGGTCGAAAATAGCTGAAAATCAAATATGGTTAATTGCCGAGGTGAAACAATGTACACTACATTAACCGATTAATAAGCCGGATACACACGAGATAAGAAAATGGATTGAGATTACGCTGCAAATATATTTCGGACTACGCCTGTATGAAAACGCAAGTCATATATTTGTAATTTTATTACCTATTATAATCGAATAAATATAATTTGCGCATAAACTGGTTTACCTTGATGATGAGTACTATTTTTTGAATATAAAATTTTTGAATTATTGATGAGCCCTATCGATCGATATACATAGTTGTGAGCGTCCTTAACAAATATTAAAGTAAATTCAATAATGAACCTTGAGAAGTAAAAAAATTTTCGGTGAACCATCGCATTCAATTAGTTTATTAGCATATTTAGAAGCCGTTTCGAGGAAAATTCAGAAATATGCAAGCGAAGTTCAAATATGAAAATTGCAAACGAAAATATTTGTCCTGGAGAATATAATAGATTTGAATTAATTTTAAGCATACACTCAAAATTCTTTTTTTTACACAGTTTTGAAATAACATGGTTCAAAAAAATTGCTATATTCAATTTAAAAAAATTTTAAAAATCTAAAAAAAATAGATCTGAACCAGACCAGTATACTATTATAGTTATCGAACAAAATTTATGATGATTTCACATGTTGAAATTTTATCACATTACACATTTTCTTATGAAATATATTTGGATGGAAGTTCCATTCAAATAACTAATGGAACCTGTCTCAAATTTTTACAATTTTACCATACTATTTTTTTACACAGTAATCTCTGGAACATATCTCCCATATAAAAAAAAAAAAAAAAAAAAAATACATTGGTGTATTCTAAAACGATCGATCATTCCAAAAAATATCATCAAATTACATCTCACTCAAAAACGATAAAACGTCACTCTCATCACTATAAATACAATAATGTAAACAAACAAAACCCAAATATACCTGTCTAAAGAAGAAGTCTGACGAAAACGGCACCCTATCAACGGCAGCCATATCACTCTTACAGTGATGATTCCTCACAGCGACCAGTGATAAGACCAAACGCTTGGAGCAGCCCAGAGACAATGAGGGGCTGCAAGCGTGCAGCAAATCTTGCTCCACAGCGTCCACGACATCGATCGTCCCCTTCCACTTGATCACCGAAAGTGTACCTGCGGTCTGTACCGCCGGTGATAGAATGCCGCCAGTCACGTAGGCCGCATGCTGGCAAAACGATCGTGTGTCAACATTGCCGATTCAATTTTCGCACAACTGTCAAAAGGGTTCGTGTTTTGTCCCGATGGGGCGGTGCTTTCTATGCGCTTCCTAGATGCGAGTGCAATTAGGTAGTTGTGCATTTTCTGATTGGAATGCATTTTCTGGTTAGAATGCATTTTCCGATTGATGGCGTTTTTTTTTTTTAGAAGCTCCAATCTGTGATGATTATTCTGTCGAGATTCAGATGAACTTCATATTTTTTTTTTGAAGATTTAATTCAATTTTCGCACACACCTGTCAAAAGGGTCTGAAATTGTCCCGATAGAGGCGGTACTTTCTATGCGCTTCCTAGATGCGAGTGCAATTAGTTATGCATTTTCTGATTCGAGTGCATTTTCCAATTGATTATGTTTTCTTTAGATCTTCCAATCTAATTGTGACAATTAATCTGTTAAGATTAATATAGTATGAAGTATAATAGATTAGTATGAACTTCATATTTTCATACTATGAAGGTTTAATCCAATTTTGGCACAACTGTCAAAAGGGTTCGAGCGATTCCCATTAGGGGCGGTACTTTCTATGCGCGTTCTGGATGCGAGAGCATCTGGTTTAAGGCTATGAATTTTCCGATTGAAATAAATTTTCTGATCGAAATGCATTTTTCCGATAGATGGCGTTTTTTTTTTCAGGAGCTCCAATCTGATTGTGTTCGTGCGTTTTCGGTTGGGAGTGTCACTTTCTATGTGGGTTCTGGATGCGAATGCATCTAGGTTATGCATTTCCCGAATAAGATACATACATTTTCCGATTGATGATTTTTTTTCTTTAGATGTTTTGATCTGATTGTGAAATTAAATCTGTTGAGATTAGTATGAACTTCATCATACTATGAAAATTTAATACAATTTTCACGAAACTGTCAAAAGGGTTCAAAATCCAATGAGGGCGACACTTTCTATGCGCGTTCCGGATGCAGGTGCATCTAGGTTGAGCATTTTTCCGATTGATATGCATTTTGTTTAAATGCTCTAATCTGATTGTGATGATTCATTTGTTGAGATTAATGTGAAGGTTAAAGATGGTTTCGTTGTTGATTTAAGAGGAAAAACGCAACGGTACGCCTTCCCAGATTCGACTGCATTATAGAAAATTGATGCACTTCGATAAGGTTTTGATGTAAAGAGAGAGATTTAACGGGCATGTTTTTTTTTGTGCATTTTCAATCGGTTGCATTCGTGAATTATTGATTTCAATAAGTAAATGTTAATTTTGGTTTGACTGTTTCAGATGACTGTAATAGTAGTTGGGAAATTCAATAGATTTTTCTAATTCTATTAATCAGTCGTCATAATTTATTTTCAAGCTTTTTTATTAACTTGTTAATAAAAATTGAAAAAAATCGAAGTTTTTTATCGTTTTGCCATTAGAAGATAGGATACGTCTATAATTATATAAACGATAACGTTTCATGGCAAATATAATATAATAATATAATAATTATATTACGCTTACCAGCAATTTCAGTTTTATAAATATTTTACGAGTTGTGATTTTATTCGTTTTCACTAATTTTACTTATTATTTTTTTTAAATCGAACTTCTGATAATTTTCATTTAAAAAAAAAAATAAATTTTGAATAAATGAAATTTAAATTTAAATAAATTTTCAGGATTTTGTTTTTTATTAGTGTTTGAATAAAATCATCAATCAATCAATTTCATTCTCTTCAAAATTACTGTCGAAATCTGCGGTTTTCTTATTCAAGGTAAAATATATAATCATCTAATCGCAATATTTTTTTACGTTTTAGATAAAAATTTTTGAAAAAAATTATACGAATTCAATATAAATAACATCTGGTGAAATAGAAATAAAATCGTCTTATATTATCGAGAGATAAAACGTTGAGCAATGTATCGTTTTTTTTTCTTATGATTGATTACATTTTTTTAATATTATTTATGTCAATTACTATTTATATTAAATTATCGAATCGACTGATTTACAATTATTTTTTATCCTCAAAATTTTTGCTCAACTGTCTACTCATAAAGTTCATATCGTTAACCCACTTTTGCGAAATAAAAAATCCAAACCGCGTTCTGTACTTCAAAATATTATATAGAGTCATCTGTTGAAATCCATAGTTATACATTCAATCTTCTATAATAACATGAAACTGAAATTTCTATAGAATTTTTATCTTATCTCAATGAATCTGATGAAAATTAATTGTAAAAACAGTATCGATTTATCTTATTAGAACAAAATGACTTATTTGGTTATATTGCTTCTTCGAAAACATCGATTATACTATCATTTAAAATATTTTGCACGTTTATTTAAAAAAAAATATATACTTTATCTTTTGGAATTGTGAATTTTTTTTATTGTATAAAATTTACGTATATTTTTTAATAAACAAACAGTTTATTTGTATACTCTAATAAATCGGTTAAGTAAAAGAATTGATACAAAATAGGGTGAAGGGTTTGAATAAGTCATAACTTCATTTTCAATCTATTTTATTTTTTTACATGTTATAGATCATCTTTTAGGAATTAAAATGGCCAGATATTATTTCTTGCAACAATTTAAACTTATTGGAGTTTATATTCTAATGAAAGATCAATAATTGAGTGAGTCAGAGAAAACATCACTCCAAATAGTAATTTTTTTTTTAGGGATGCAATTAATACTGGTGTATTTCCTGAGATTTTCAGTACCCCAAAATCGTCAATTTTGTTTGTTGATGTACTTGCTTAAATGATAATAGACCTCATTATTTATCATAAATTAATGTTGCATTAAAGCACTGCCTGTATTTTCTTTGAGTTTCAATAAATGATTTTTTTACTGGAGTAGAAAAAACCCATTAAGTTTTACTCATTCTTGGACATCATATGTATATAACCATTTTAATCTCCGTGAGTTGTTCTATAATCTGTAAAAGACGAAAATAAAAAGATTGAAAATAAACAAATTATAATATAATATTTTCAAACCCTTCAGTTTTCCAGAGGTCACTCTGTACATGTTATATTTGAATCAATATTAAGTTTTACAATTAGTTTCATCGAATTTTTTATAAATTTCCGAAATTAAGCCAAATATGATGCGGTCAGTATATAGGTGCGCATAACGAATGATTTTCAACCTTTTTTTTTTTCAAATTCATCCAATTTTCTATTTAGCACAACGACAAAGAAAAAAGGTTCTCAGACGTCTGCCCACGAAAAGTTCGAATTGTTTCATGAAAATAAATTATAAAACAATAATTGGATCATTTAACAATCGATTTAATTGATTTTAAAAGCATCGTGTGTGGTATTGTCGATGTGTGCCAGTGTCGTTTGGACAAACGTCTAATCTCAAGAAAAAATATCTGAATTTCCAACGATAATGAATATTAATAATAAAAAAGCTTGAAAAAAATAAATAAACAACACATACAATTTCCAATCCACTCGAACACGAATTCGATAACAAAAAACACATTCAAATCCAACATATAAAAAAAAAAATTTTACGATGACATTTCGCGCGCTGTATTCAAAACGTATAGTCATATGGCGTACAGCCGACCAATCAGAGAGCGGTTCGATGCGCGCCCGCGCATGCGCACACCACGCGCAATCGTAAACAAAGCGAACGCGCTCGTCCATATTTGCTGTCAGTTGAGTGCGGGATTCGGAAACGGACGCACGCGTCCGCCGATTTTGACATTTGCAACGTTGCATTATTCGGGGGCGTAGTCCCGGCCTGAGAGGCGCCGCCCGATTTAGACAATCGATACATTTCGCTCGCTGTACCGATTTTTTTTGATCGTACATTGTTATATTCTGATCGGATTCTGGAACAGAAACAAAGGCTTATTAGCTGCAGAGGTAAGCGTGTTTGCTGTGTAATTTTTTTTTTTTTGAATTTCTGTTTTGATGTAAGTAATAAGTAATAGTAAGTAATGGCGAACCCGTTTGGATGTTGATGGGGTAACGGGATTGATCGGACTCGTGTCCTCTCTTACGTAAACTGGTGTGTCGTCGTGGAAAATTTTCGAATAGAACCTTTGTATGTTCGAGAGAAAAAAAAACGTGCGTTTAAAACGCAGTTTTGGGGACGACATTGAACTGTTGCGCAGTTTGGTTTGTTTGCTGTTTTTTTATTTGCGTACGTCTCGTCTGTTTTGAATGCGCGAAATTGCGCGGAATGATACCGGCGCGAATATTTATTTCGCCTACGCTTTTCCTATTAAGAATCGTTTGGAAAGTTTGTGTGTCGTACGCGAATTGCGCTGTATATGTGAAAATTTTCACCGGTTCGAAACGAGAGTGTATTGAGCGTAATAATGCGGGAAAGCGCAAATCTAACGAATTGCATATGTGTAATAATGATAATGTGTAGATAAATTGTCTCGTTGTATACATGAGCGTATCTCGTATGAATTTTCTTTATTGTTCGCGCTAGACGGAAAACCGTTGTTTGCCCAGTGTAGATAACACAAAAAAGATCGCGATTTTGTAAAACGATGTGTGATGCATTATGGATATTGTGTGTTGTACTGTTGCCAAAAACTGTAAATGGTAGCTAGAAATAGGAGTTGTGTTATATCTGGTTGTTCCTTGTCTTTCTATGTTAGGTTCCTTAGAAATTGGAATCCCTAGCCAAACATGGTAAAACCTTTTCTTTCTATGTTTGGTTCGCTAGAAATAGGAATCCCTAACCTTGGTAATACCTTTTCATCGTATGTTAGGTTTGCTAGAAATAGGAATTACATTATATCTGGTAATTCCTTTTCTTTCTATGATAGATTTCCTAGATATAGGAATCCCCTAACCTTACATGGTTATTCTTTCTATGACAGGTTCTCTAGAAATAGGAATCCCTAACTTAACCCGGCAATTTCTTGAATCAGTTATAATATAGCAATAAAATTTATTTCATAAATATTGATTGAAAACGATTCGTCGCAATTCAATTATTAATTGATCGATTTAAAATCGTATTCTCTATCTGTTATCGCACATTTCGCGATGCGATAAAACCGTGACCTTTTTTTCGACAAAGCATTATAAATTTCGAACGAGACAAACGTGAGTACGTTTTATAATAAGGCTAAATTGCGTCTCAGAAATCTGCTCGACACTAACACAGCTGACGACTTTTATCACACATTCGAATATAAATAGGTTTTTTTTTCTTAGTGTACGTATACGCGGTTTTTTTTTTCGACCGATAACTGCGACTCGGATAATACATAGAAGTATTTTTTTCAAATCGAGATAAAGCCTCGTTGCGAAAACTACGTTTGTCGCGTCGTTATATGTGGAAAAAAAATGCAAATGCCAAACTTTTGATATTTAGAACGTTTTGACATTTCGTTTTTTTGTTTCGTCCCATCAGAATCTGCGAATTCGACTGTGCAAATCACATTGCGGATTTCAGCCTCGATTTTGACGCATCGGATTCGCTGAAATTCGAATATTCGATACGATTTCGACAATCGCACTTGCAAAATAACACATTCGGGCTTTGTCGAAATCGGTACGGTGCTGTATCGAATGAATTTTTCATTTTCGCCCACGCAGTGTCGTCTTTAGTCTGGTCTGTCTGCTCGGTGAACCTCTTTGTGTTTCTGAGTCTGGTTGGCTTTTTTTCCTCTTCTCTAATGTCTGACCTCTAGCTTCTTCAACCTTTTCGTGCATTGGCTTTTCGCAAGTGTAGCGACAATCCAATAAATTTTGCCTAAATTGAAAGAAGCGTATGAATCAGATTGTTTGTGAACGTTTAAGTCTGATTTTTCAAGCCTTTATTATATTGAAATGTGATACTGGGGATTTCAGAGATGGGAAAATCGTATGTGTGTATACATAGTCCACGTGGTTTCATCGACGGAGTGTCTCTTGAAAAATTAATTTCCTCTGGTCTTATATGGCTTCGGATGAGGTAAGACAGGCTGCCTTTTCAGTTAATCTCATTGTTCGTTTAAACTCGCGAACTTGGTCGTCTTTGTTGCGGAGAATCGCAATCGGAAAGTTTGTGTTTCATTGAAATTTCTCGGTTGGGGAATTTAGACGAGTTTTTAATGAAAAATTTTATCTGTTGTCGGGGAATATAAATAAAGCACTTGGCGTTTTTTTTTAATTCAAGCGAAACTTCCTCGTTTTGAAGAATATTGAATCAAAATTTGCGACCTTCAAATATCAAGTTCAATGTTCGAGCCATTGTTCTGAATTCAACTTCCAATTAGTGAAAACAATGCAAATTCGATGGAAATAAAAGATATAACTAGGTGTGGAGGTAAAATATGTCGACGTTATTAGAAAATTAATCAATTAATTAATTTAAAGCACAAACGGGAAGGATTTACGAATGCATTTTCATTAGACTAAAGTATATAATTATACTAATGTATTAATATTATTATTTTTATACGATTTTCCGATCGTACTGTATCCAAGCAAGCGGCTTCGAACTCGCTTTGCTACCATATAAATTTTACATTTCGGTTGCAACGAACCTGACTATTTTGTGCATTAATCATGATGCACTTTTCGCGTGACGTTGCACCACCGACCCCGTACTTCTGAATAATTCCTCGCAAACGGAAAATTCCCAAATAACCATCCGATCTGTGGGTTTTCCGCATAAAGTCTCGACGATTTTATGAATCTTTCAATTTATCTTATGTGCGTTTGTCCGCGGATGTTCAATTGGTTCAGTGGATCGTTTTCTTGTATGATGTGTGTTTTCTAATTGACTTGGTAATGTGTTATTTGCTGATTAATGGCTCGACTCGCTTGTCCTTCCGGCACGATTTTATTTCTGCTGTATCTGGAATGAGATTTAATTTATTAAAAAATTGATTTAATTGGTTGTGAATGAGTTGGTTTGAGGTGAAGGATGTGTGTATGTGTTATCGTATGGATGTCGATCTTATCTCGTGTTTGTTATGTAAACGATTATATTTCGTAGAGTTAATTATTTATGCAGATTGACGTCATTGTTATGACAAAGAACCTAGACACTTTCGTTTGCATGTATAAAAAAATTTTGAAGGTATTATATCTGATGATTTTTTTAAATTTCAGAAAGCTACTTTCTCTTTTATCTAAACGTATTAAGCATGTAATAAATTCAACTTATATCTCAAATTGTCGTATTTTTTTTCATATTAAAAAAAGTGCAAATTTATTTATGAACATCATTACGACAAATCGGCACAAAGATTTTCGCCAATAACTCGTTCGAGCATATCGCCGTGTCATTTTTTTTTTTTTAAATCATTTTTCAAATTCGCAATAATGGCGTGTGCTCATTCTGTAGCTTCGTGCGGCGAAATAACGAATACATGAACGAATTTACAATGTATATTACAGGCGGTTTATTGTTAGCAACAATTAGTCGGTTTTGTAAGCGTGCGTGACCGTCAGTTCAGAGCCGTTCACCGCTGTTCTGATACAAATCTTCGAAATTCGCATTCTAATTTTGAAAAATTGCGATTTTTTTTCAATTGATAACGTGAACGGTGTCCGTTCGTGTCGACGTTTTGTCAAAGATGAAGGTTGAAAATTTGTAGGAAAGTCAGTTTTCGGATGCGTCAATGTTGGAAATGTGATGTTATGGTCAGTAATTATTTTTGTTAATTTAAAAAAAAAATATATATATATATTCGTGAGTATTATGAGTTTCCAGACGTTTGTCCAAACGATACTAGCACATAAGATACTGGCACATATCGACAGTAGCTTACGCTACACTACACTACACTACAAAGTGTAGAACTTAAATCGTAAAATTCTAAAAGTTGCATTAAAATATAATATTAAGCATTAATTGGATCATTTAACCATCTTGTTCCAAAAAAATATCGTATATGCTACTGTCAGTGCGTGCCAGTGTCGTGTGTGCTAGTATCGTTTGTGCAAACGTCTAGTCACCGTATTATGAAACGTCAGTATAAACAGTATGTAAGTAATCGTTTATGTATTTAATTATTGACCAAATATAAATATCAGTTTGATCAGTTTAAAAAAAAAATATAAACATTTGAGAATTTTTTTTATCTTCTGCGCAGTTTTCTCACCTTGTCGACATTTACGTTTTCAACTCGCATACATTTTTTCAATATGTATCTTTCCGTCTTTCTTCCTCGATTGCAAATTTCAACATTGTACAAATGAATAAAAAAAAAAAATCCAAAGCGTGACTGTTTGTAAACAAACCACCACAATAATGCGAAGTCCGGTCTAGCGATAGAACAGGTTTCCATTTTGGGTCGAGCTCGGTTCGCGTTTCACGAAGTTCAACATCCATCGCGTGGCAGACCAGCACTCGAAGTTGTATAATAGTAGTCCAAAGCGCCATTGTGAATGGTCAAAGTTTGGTTTGGACCGTCTTTGGATGGGACACGTGACACTTCGTCGATCAATTCGCATGACCAGAGACGTGGGCGCGATTGTGCGATTTCCGGATCTGATGATGTTGTTGGTTGTGAGTTTGTAGTGGAATGTAGTGTTGAGGTTTTGGATGGATGTTTGATCTTGAAAATGATGAATTGATTACTTTTGTGGAATAATATTATGCTGGAAATGTTAGAGTTGTGATTTGTATAAGAATTTTTGAGGTGTGATTCTGGTATGAGTTTTGAGATAGGATTTTTTGGATCGAGATAGAGATTTTAGGTTGAATTTTTTTTATTTTTTAAGAGTTTCGGGATTGAATTTTTTTAACAATAATCCCTGATAGAATGAAAGGTATAATATAATCTAGAAATACTAGAATTTTGATTCATCAAGGATTTTGAGATCGAACTTTTGAATCTAGTGATCAAGTTATTAATAAATTCATAATGAAATACAATTTTGAGTTCTGGATGAAAATTTAATCTTAAAAACTTTGAATGAACTTATCTTATAGAATAATATAATCTAGAAATATTAGAATTATGATTCATCTAAGAATTTCTAAAGTGTGATTCATCTAATAATTTTAAGATCAAATTTTCGAATCCTGAGTTTGAATTTCTTATGAATAATCCCTGATAGTATGAAAGGTATAATATAATTTAGAAGAACAAGAATTTTGATTCATCTAAGGATTTTGGGATCGAATTTTTTGAATTCAATTATCATTTTACTAATAAATTCATAGTGAAATAAAATCTTGAGATTCTGGTTGAATATTTGATATTAAAACCATTAAATTTTCTAATTTTGTGGAATAATATAATCTAGAAGTACCAGAATTGTTTCATCCAAGAATTTTAAAATCGAATCTTGGGATCGAATTTCTTACGAATAATGAATTTCGAATGAAATCCCTGATTGTATAAAAGTAGAAATACTAGAATTGTAAAAAATTTTTGTATATAATTTTCGAATCCCGGGATTGAGTTACCTATCAATAGTAATCCTGATAGTATAATATTACCTGTGCAAAAAAAAAAAATGCACATCGGTATTGAGCAATAGTCGAAATTGGCAGGCGATCGTAACGTTGTACTCGTTCTGAAATTAGACCTGGTGATCGTTCTGCCAAATCTCACGTGCTCGAATGCGGAAGTATGGATCGATTATCGATCGGGGAAAATATAGATTCTGTTCGAAATCGAATGGAAAGTGTTTTGAAACGACACGAATCACGCTTTGTCGGATCGTGTCTGCTGCTTTGTCACGGCTGATCCTCATATGGGGACGACAAGGATACGAAAATGTCAAATTGAAACGTTTTATGGTGGTTGTTGCATTTATTGGCGATAAGCGTGCTTGTTTAGTGCTGGAAGTGTTGAATAATTGATGGTTCGCTATTGATTCGTTCGTTGAGTGGTATCTTTGTTTTGTGATAATTTCTTTACTTATCAGTGTATGATTCGAGTAATGAATCGAAAATTGATGATTTTTTTAAATTAAACAAATTGTGATGTTGGTGATTTATAATCGGTTCAAAATCAGATTTGAATGGTGCAAAATTGTAGGAAAATTACGATTTTTCCGTGTCGTAAAAACAAATTGCTCCATTATTACCGCTCGATCGATTACCGTCCGCTTTATAAAACAACGACAATTAACAACTATCAATAAGGTAAACGGTGAAAGTGTTAAACGCTAACATCATTATTGTATTCTAGTAGATGTGAGATTGCGTAAAAATTGTAATTTTAAAAAATCGCGAAAACAGCGTTCCAGATATTTGCGGAAACTGATTATCCGTTTGAGTACATATTATACATGTTAACTTATTTTTCACGTAACAAACGTTGATTATACGGCACGATTTTCAATTAAATACAATCAGCACGGATTCGAAATTATTTTAATTTCGTACCGAAATATTAGTGGAGTTATTACGTAAAAGTAAAAGTTCGCGAATATTAAATTTCGTGTAGATATTGTGATATCCTTCATAAAAACAGTATCGACCTGTCCTGTACATTTGTGTCGAGTTGCATAACGACAAGTCCAAATGGGTTTTTTCTAGCCCAGCCTCGTCTATTAGGTCAAATTGAACCTCGCATATTAATACCTACAAAACACACATAGGAAGCAGAGTTACATTCAGGGTTGTACATTTGCTTTAAAATTTACCGATTTGGACTTGAGTAATTTTAGTAAGATCAAATTTTCTAGATAACGTGTAAAATTGTTGTAGTTAATGGAAATATTATACATTATGAAAATAAATAAACACCACAAAAAATCTTATAAATTAAAAAATAGATCTTCAAACTTTTATATTTTATTATATTGATGTATAATACAATAAATTTTGGAAGTTTTTGATATTGAAATTATTATTATTTTTATTATTTTTTGATAATAACACTAATGGACCATGTACCTATGTATAGTTGACCATCTTACAAAAAAAAAACCGTAAAATTTAAGGTTTTAAAGATGAAAATCTTTTCGAAAGGGTGCGATAGATAAGCTGCTTATTAAAACTTAACTATCGCACCCTTTCCAAATAATTATCATCATTAAAACCTTAATTTTTTACGTTTTTGTGAAAGATGATCAACTACAGGTACACGATACATTTACCTTAAAAAAATCGACCAAGACGTATTTAAGATTATAAATATGTCAAGGAAACATAACGGATCTTTTGTTTTGACAGTCTGTTCAAGACGGTTTTAACCATAACATTAATAAAAGGAGTCTATTGATTTTGTACGTCAGCTTTTAGTCAGTCTTTAGAGTCAGCATAACCCTAATAAAATCCGAAACTGAAATGTTTACATTACACCCATCAACTCCCAACTCCATCGCATTAGCGTAAACATTCCCAATTGCATCTCTGACTCTGTTTTATTTTCGAGTTTCATAAATGTTGTGGCTCTCAGTATGTCGACACACTCTGCGCATCTTCCTCGTGGTCTTTTTTTTATAAATTTGGCATCAAAACATCTGGGCCAATGTTATCGCGACTATGACGACCGATTTCATAATGTGAGACGCGCGCGATAATCTCAAAAAACGTGAGAAATCTAACGAGTCTCTGTCGAAGGCATAAGCAAATATAACGTAATAATGTGGCAGTTCGATAAATAACCTAGTTATTGTGCGGTACGCCATAGACAATGTTGCCATGCGAACTAGCCGTTTTGAAAGTGAAAGCGAAAACTGAAGCCGATTCACCGCGTTCATGTAACAAGTGGCCATTGGGTCTGCTTCCAAATTGGCTTGCCAAAAATTGGAGGAGATCTTGCTGCAACAAGTGGAGGTTGGAGCTCTGGATAAGAGGCGATGGTCTCCTTCCAAATTGGCTTGTCAAAAGTTGGAGGAGATCTTGCTGCAACAAGTGGAGGTTGGAGCTCTGGATAAGAGGTGATGGTCTCCTTCGAAATTGGCTTGTCAAAAGTTGGAGGAGATCTTGCTGCAACAAGTGGTCGTTGGAGCTCTGGATAAGAGGTGATGGTCTCCGAGACCTCTCTGCCCACTTTCGGCTTCCCGATGAGCCTTGACGGGGAGATTTGCATCGGAGTTTGCCAATGTCCAGTTGTGCTGGTTCTTTCTAATGGATTGTTTTGTGTTGATGTAGTCCTTTGAGTTTGTGGAAGGTTTTTTTTTAGTGTTTGAAGGTATCAGGTGGATCGTAAGGAGGGAGATTTTGAAAGTTTTGTTGTTTGATTATATGTAGTTTTTTTTATATCGTGTACGTTTCGTTTTTTTATATAGGTAGTCCTTGACTTATATGGTATGCACTTGTTAGACTGAAAAAAATAAAATAATATTTTTTTAAACAATTATTTTCAAAAATTACTTACTAAATCATCACCTACAGCCAATTCAAAATATAAACTTATTCGAATTATTGTATTTGAAATGGAAATTTTGATATAAATAAAATAATTTTTTTTTTTATGGATTCGACTTACAATTGAGATTCTGGAACGTATCTCCATCCTAAATTGAGTAATACATACCTGTATTTATATTTCGTTATTGAAGAATTCATGAATATCACGAATTATTTGAAGATTGAATAACACGGATGTTCGTATTCAATAATATTTTTTAATAGTATTCCATATTTAGACAGTTCACGATTAATACATCCACATTTTTTTTTTTATATTTCCACCATTAATAATATTTTCAATGACACCAAAAAAAAAAAAACACACAATATAATAATGCATCTTTCAAAATTTTCCACAACAATGCGCCGACACATCGTTGAATATTCATCGGCATTTTCTCGACGGCGAAAAGACCTTCCCGTCAATGCTGCCGAGTCGATTTTCCACAGTTTTTCCTACTCACACTCACTCACACTTAACACATCAACCGTCATTTATACTCGATCATGATCACGATGATGATGATCTACGACTAGCCACGACTCTTCTTCCGTGTCGGCTCGCACTGTCGTCCCCGTGAAGCGAAAAGTTTTATGTTTTTCCCATAATTTTCCGATAATTCTTATCGATGATGATTGAAATTGTTATTTGTTAGGTCTGTGCGATTGCGCAGTGCTAGAAATGCTCGCACGGAGTGTTTGTTCATATTGTTTAATACTGATTATATTATGGTTTCGTCGCACGTTTATTGGGTCAAATTTGTTAGAAGATTTGCTTCGGTGTGTTGCTGTCGTTTCTCAATGGCGTATATGAGTTTTCAGTTTGTTTTAATCGATCGGTTTTGTGAATAAATGGATCAAGTACGTTCGGATGATGGATTCGTTGTGGACTTTTCCTTGATGAAATCGGTTTTCGAGATCTTAATAGAAAATTTGAGAAGCTTCGCGTTTGTGTTATGAGAAGTTTTGCAATTTATATATTTTCGTAGAGTAGCTGCACTTTATGTATTGTGTTGACCCCCTTTTCCACACCACCCTATTGTGTATTTTTAGCTAATGATACGTAGAGTTTATATACATATATAATATTTTAGGATGTCAGAAACAGAAAAAATCAATGATATTTTAACCGAATCAGATTTCGAAAATATATCTATCTGTGTGCAATGTAGAGGAAAAACACGTGCGCACATTTTACACCCTCGCCTTTTAACCCCTTCTCTGTGTTTGCGTATTGATCCTGCTTTGCCGAATTTTTTTAGCTTTCTGCATATTTAACATATAAAATTTATTTTTTTAAATATTTATCTACACAAGGAAGCTTTCGTAACAACGACAATTTGAATAATTGAAAGTCACACAATTCGATCGGCAGCTGCATCTCGCGAGCACAAGGACACGTTACGTCAATTTCGATTCAATCAGCAACAAAATAAATACAACAAAACAGTTAAATCGATCGCTGTTTAGAATTAATCTGAACCGTGACCGTTTTTTCGGTTTTTTCGTTTGCGAAAATCGAGCGTTTTGAACAGGGCGTTGCACAAACGCAATCGGATAATTGCGCTTCGGAAAAAAAAATGTGAACGCAACAGGGACTGATGTGCAACGAACGACATCAGACAAGGTCGGTATCGATTTGTGCAATTGCGAATTAGCAGTGCCGTTTCGGTGGGTGGCAACAATGGCTTTTTTGCGAATCTGTGGAAAATCGGTTGTGGGAAAAATTTCGGGGTTTGTGCGAAAGTATGTGATTTGTTCGGAGCGTGTTTGCGAAATTTTTTTTCGATGCAGATGTGCAATGTTGATTGATGATTAATCGCGTTATTGTGAATTATTGTTGATGAGTTTTTAATATATTTTTTTTTAAAATGGAAAATCATGTTCGTTCGTCTTCCGATTTATGCGGTTAAGTAAGATGTGTGTTTTTTTTTTAATAGATGTATTTTGAGTTTGTCAAAATAAAAAACAATCATTTATCACAGAATTCCGATATAAATAATTACCTATGACTGAACAGAGTATTCTCAAATTATAAAAAAGAATTGATGATTATAGTGATTTCGAACTAGCGAAAATGAAAAAAATAATGTTGTTTTAAAAAAACAGAAGCGAAAAAAAAGAAGATGAATGAATATCGTTTTTTGTTTTAAATAAATAAATTCTTATGTGAATACTTTTATTTTTTTCAAATATATTTTAGATCTTTTTTTTGCACATATTTTCCAGAATCAATGTCCCTATTTAGTATGGATTTTAAGTTTCTATTTACGCGATTTTTATTTTGGAATCTATCTTATGTTTATGTATTGGTTCATAGTATTTTTTTTAAGCGATTTCCTTTCACGCGGTTCATCACGGAACATTCAGTTCAAATTGAAATATCTCTTTATCTGTGTTTAAATTTAACAATTAATTTAATTATTTAAATATACCAACATGATCTCTTTTGTGATTTTCCATCTTTCCCCAATCATGAACTAACTTCACTCTGATCTAACTCTCCGTTTCAAACGCGCGGAGCAATTCTATCAACTCTCACGCAATTACACGAAAACTAATTACCAATTTTATGCGTTTGCATGCATTATATTATTAGCACACGTTTATTATAATATTTATTTATACCATTGCGTTATGATGAGCGCGTTTGGGACGTTTCCTTTCAATTCGGCTCTCGTTGCTAAGCCGAGCGTGACCGTACCCAGCAGTGTGACTGGTACAAAAAAACGACACGACGAATGTAAAAAAAACGCATCTACAACGACCGTTTCGTAACATGTCATCAGTGATATTGTCTGGTTAGTTCGTGATGCAGTGTGCAATGTTTGATTGGGAGGTTAGTTGCTGGTTCGAGTCCTGTGTCGTGCTGTATGGTTTTAGTATGGATTTATGGGCTTATAAGTGTGGATCTTATGTATGTATTTCGAGGTTTTTTTGTAAAGGTGTTCCAAAATTCACGCAAGAAGTAATTTTGATAGAAAACACAGGTTTATAATTTAAAATTGTATTTTTTTATTGATTCATACAGTATACAGTATAGGGTTGCGAATTATCAACGAAATTCAGCTACATTTACGCGAGAAAGTCGTGGAAATTTTCATTGAAAAAATGCGTATATGCCAGTAAAGCTATTTACCCGATATGCTATTCCACACATAACCCTATACTGTATACTGTATGAATCAATAAAAAAATTACAATTTTTAATTAGAAATCTTTGTTTTCTATCAAAATTACTTCTTGCGTGAATTTTGGAACACGTTTGACCCATAATTTTGGGAATCGTTTGACCAAGATTATCTAATTGTTAAATTACGTGTAAAATACTATACGATTGGGAAAACTATACGATTAAAAGTACGACTAAAGTACTATACGATTTTTTCCCTGAAAAAAAATTCATGAATTCCTTTAAAAAAACAAATAGCAACAATCAAATTTAAAATAATCATTTTGTTTGTTCACAGGCTGTAAATTTCAATTCCGATTCCTTTCATTCGTCATCACGGAAAAAGACGTGGGCTTAGTGAAAGGGGCTCGCCAGGATGCCGTCTCTCGTCGAAGCCTTGGAGAAGAAGTACGGCTGGCACATCCCAGCTTCGGGAGCCGGTCGTCATCATCACTGCACCGACACATCTATCGCCATATTTGTGCCTAAAAGACCACCCAGACTGAGTGTACCCACACTTTTGGTACTCAACGATTGCGACATAGAGACCGCTGGAGACGGAGATCAGCTGGACGACAAGTGCGGGGATGTCGAGGAGCTCGACCTGGCCAAGAACAAGTTGTCGAAGTGGGCTGAGGTTCGTAAATTATGCCTTAGATTCAGTTTTATGGTATGAAATATTTATTGTTTCAATATTTTCAGGTGTTTGGAATACTCCAACACATGCCGCAAGTGAGATTTGTGAACTTGAGCTTCAATCGTTTGTCGGAGCAGTTGGACGCGCTCAACAAGCATGCCGCACATAACACGTGCTGGTCGCACTTGAAAAATTTGGTGTTAAACTCGACCAAGGTGGACTGGGCTAGCGTGCAGACCTTGCTGAAGCTGCTGCCTGCCCTAGAAGAGCTCCACTTGAGCCTGAACGACTACGACCACGTGAACCTGGACACCGGAGGCTCCAAATTGAAGACTCAACCCAACAACGAGACCAAATGCGAATCAGCAGACAACAATTGCAACAGAACCGACGACGACAAAGAAAACTTGAACGGAATGAACGGAACTTGCAACGATCGCGTCAACGAGAACATGAACGACTTCAACACCGTGTACCCCCAAGTGAAGAAGTTGCACTTCTCTGGAAACCCGGTGAACAGTTGGAGCGAAATATGCAAACTAGGCTATGCGTTTCCCAATCTGGAATCGCTAGTTTTGAACGAGTGTCCTTTGGCCAGTTTGGACTCGAACCAGGACGAACAAAATCGTCCGGAAAATGGACAGGATTCTGCCGAATCGACGAAGTCTCCATACGACCATTTCAGGTAATGATAACTTATCGATTCGGATTGTCACTTAAAAGGTCGTCGACGTAGATTGTATGTTTATTGAGAATCGATTTGTGTTTTAGGAAATTGAGATTTTTGAATTTAAATAATACGGAGCTGTCCACTTGGGACGAGATAGATAGATTAGCCAAATTTCCGGCTCTCACCAGTCTCAGGGTTCAGGTAAGATTGTTTCACGTTAATATACACCTTTGTATTGATCGAAATTCGGAAATCGTTTGACGGTTTATTAAAGTGTTAACGATACAATTTCAAAGACGACCGCCATCGAATCGGTGAATCATTTCGGAAACGGCATGATTTTTCGACAACCAAGTGAAAGTACCCGTAATAGAAAACGGAGCCGAAAATTACGCAAGACGCTCAAATAACACAAATTATACAATGGTGATAAATTTCTTCGACTCTTGACGACCGGCCACCGTTTCGTCAGCGGACTCGGAAAACCCGAAGGGAGCCCGCTCCCGTTTCGGCCAGGTCTGGGCTCACTGGGTCAAGGGTGAACCGGTTCGGGAACGGTAAATAGGTCATCGTCGTCTCCAGCTGACTGACTTCGTCGATTAGTCTAGAGTTCAGGATGTGGCCGTTCTGAAAGACCGTAGAAATATTTTCGTGAATCGACTCGACGTTTTAAGTAGAAGTGTCTGTACAGTGGCGGGTTTGTCCACGGGCGGTGAAGGCGCTTGTCTCGAGGCCCTTAGCGGTTTTGGAAAATAAATTTTGATGAATTATTATAGTTTTTTTTTATATTAATCTTATAGGCGTGAAAGTTGAATCGTTTTCTGAAGAAAAGAGGCGTTCGTTGGTACAAATTTATTTTTTTTGAAATTGCACATTTTTCCTTAACAATTAATTTTTCCTCTCCAGAGCAAATTATTCTCAATATTATTACCCAGTTCTGTATATTTATATATTATATGTAATGGGGCCCCCAAAAACTTATGACCCCTGATAAGAATATCAGATTTGGCGAAAATTTAATTTACCGGTAATCCGGTAATTTTTTCTAATTACAAAATTAAATTTAAATTTAAAAAAGCGGAAATATTAAATTTTGAAAAAAATAATGAAAAATCGTAAAACCAAAAATATTTTCTAAAAAAAAACAACACTTCAAAAATATTTGAAACAGTTGTTTTTTTTATTTACCGGTAAATATTGAAAATTTATCAGTAAATAACAAAACTGTTATTTGGGTCATTTACCGGTAATGACATCCCTCTAGCGAAATAAATCCTGGCTTACTTTGAATATAAAGATCGAAATTTTATCAAAATTCCCTTCATCGAAATGATTGAATGGATTCGATTCGAATTCCAATCACGTCGGGATAATGATATTTTGGATTTTGGAAACTGATCGTTCATGTCTGTTTCGGGAAAATTCGAATTTCCCGCGCAGTTCTTTGGAATGTGCATGTTATGAAATATGGAAACGCACGTGTTAACGAGTTTAGCCTTGAATGGTTGAATGGAGCATTACCACTTATTCAGTGAATGTATGTAAGTAAAATACTTATCGGAAAATGTGATGGTTGTATTTCATGTTAAATACGTGTCTGTTTATTTGGATTTAGTTATATGTTGAGTGTGTTATTATATGTTGAAGTGTTATGACAGTAATTTTCCATTGTGTTGAATGGGATATAAGCGTGGGTGCAAATTCAAATGTTTCACATTCTGACATTCTGAGTTTTTATTGCAGACTTATTACTAACAGTAAATATTTAGAATACACAATAGAAGTATCAATTATATTCGTTAATAATGGCACTGAAAAATAATAAATATTAGCATATTAATCGTTCCAATATGTAAACGTATCTATCTTATTTAATAATTATTGAACTAAAAACTCAAAACCTGAATCGAACATAAGAACTCTAATAATTTTTTATAAAACTCTTTATATTGGTTTGATTTTTATGTAATTTTAAAACTATTTATTAGTTCTTATGATATTTATGAATAAAAATTATTTTCAGGGTTGGCCGTTATGGGAAAGATGTGAATCAACAGAACATGAACGACGACAGCTTTTGGTAGCTCGATTGCCTTTAGTCGAAACATTGAATGGTGGCGGACGATTAGGAGCCGTAGAACGTGAAGATGCTGAAAGAGCTTTCATTCGTTATTATATGGAAAGGCCAGAAAGTGATAGACCTGAAAGGTATACAGAAAAAATAATTCGACAATGAATTTGTTGTGCGTTTATTCATAATTTTATTAGAATATGACTATTTCCAGATATTCTGAATTATTAGCCATACATGGTAAACTGGATCCTTTAGTCAATGTTGATCTCCGACCTGAAAAAAGAGTAAAAGTCACATTTACATATGGAGATGTAAGCGAAGTTAGAACGGTGGATGTTTACAGGTGAGTTATTCAAATACTTATGATATTCTTTGAATAACTTTTTTATAAGTACTTTCAACGTAGTTAATTTGTTTATAGAACTGTTATTGATCTCAAACAAAAACTAGAAAGAATGGCGTGCATACCTACAAACAAAATGAGATTATTTTATGTAGATCAAGATCTCCGTGATATACAAGGGCCAGAAGAAATGAAATTTCCCCACAAGCAATTATATTCATATAATATACGGTCTGGAGATGAAATCATCATTGATTCAAAACAAAAAATATAAAGCGCTTTTACGATTTGTAATCATTCGATGTATTTCATTATTGGTTTGTCATTTTTAGTACTATAACAGTGATAAATTATAACAAACTGATGCATAGATTATAAGAAATCTGTGATGTTCTAAAATAAATTATCCTTTGTCTACTGAACTTTGAATTTGTCATCAATTAAATATCACCAAAGGAGCCTTTGATATAATGTAGTTTTATGTTTCACATCTTTTATTTTAACGAACATTTGATTTTAGTCAAATTGAATATTTATTTTTCTAAAACAATAACAATTGGTACATAGGTGGTATTGAAAGCAATGTTGACTAATCTTATTATGAAATTTCATAAAGTGAAAACGTTTGTTTTAGTGTTAACTTGAATTGAGAATGAATAAATGAGTGATAATAAATATTATTATTATGGTTTTAAATTAAATGTGATATATGGCCATGAAAAGAGATACCTTTTTTATGTTTGTATCCAAAATTTGTCTTACGATACTATTTAAACTTTATTAATATATCATAAATTACCCTATACTGCCACTTTAATAAACAATAGTGAATTCAATTTATATTAACAATAATATATGTGCATCTAATATATTGAAATTTTAATTTTTCGTGTGATATCATGTATAAACTATTTTATGTGTAATTTTTTGAATAAACAATTGGAAATTAGCTGTCCAGTTTCAGTTTTTAAATATCAAAATTTATATTGAAAAGTGTCATGCATTATAAACATTAGAATAGATTGTATATTCTCACTGAAAAAAAAGTAGGTTTGATTATCAAAATGTTAAAAATATTATACATAGAGTAATAAATCATATTGCACAATATTTCATATTGAATCTTTCAGATGTCTTAATATACCATAATTTATATTCATGAAATGAATTATATTATATTGCTAAAATTATGGAGCTTTATCATTTACTTAATTAAATTAATATATCTATATCAAATATACGATTTGAATATTTTTCTGTATATATGTATACATGAATTTATTTTTTATAATAAAATGAAAGCCTTAAAATGTTTTTAAATTTTTTAAAAGATTCACCATCAATAATCAAAAAAATGATAATAGTGATACTATTTCAAAAATTATGCGCTTACGTTGGTGTGCGCCAGCGTCTTATGAGTCAACGTCACGTGCGCTAGTGTCATTTGAACAAGCGTCTAAAAACCTAAATTTTTACATAAATTTATCAAAAACCCTACATAATTTTTATGGTGAATATACACATATAATTTTCACCATTATGGCTTACTTCATTATATTAATGCAATCTGGCTATGCAAAAAGTGACATTAGCCTCAATGCATTTTTAAATGTCCATTACCATTTCATTCCGAATATTAAATCTGCAATAAAAACTGCATACATCGATTTTAAACCCAAAAACATTCGAAATATTTCGATTTTTTTACAAACACATTTACCTATATTCATTTTGTCACTATCAGTGACACACCCCCACCTCGTGACACTGATAATCGACATTTCAATCAAACTCCACTTTTCTAATACACAGAATTCGCGTATTTATTAACAAATAAAATACAGCAAAAAATCAAACACAAATAACTTTATCACATTTGTGCATTAAGTACACAAATTTAAAACTTACCAGACATGCGCATAAGAGCGTTAATATCTCTCAATGTTTATTTACTGATGACAGTCTGACGCAGCTAGTTGGTTGACAAGAAACGCAAACGTTTCATCAGTTTGTTCAAAATCTAACAAAAAGCCATGGTTATTCATCACTCAGTCGATGGTTATGATGCTTTTTGTCGTTTCGTGGAAGGTTTACCAGCCGGCGAGCCCAAAGATCCTCATTATTTCTTATTCACCGGTTCCAAATTGGATAATGGGGAGAGTTGGTGTCCCGATTGTGTCGTAGGTATGATTCTGTTATAATTTTGTTAACACTCGTAGATCCAATGGGGGAGGCTTCCATTTTAGTTTTTTTTTTTATTAGATTAAACATTTTATTATTAAGAAAATGAGTAAACGAATGTCCCCACCTTGCTATTTTCCTAGACTAGCCCCGGTATTGTTATAATTTAATTAATATATTTATGATAATATATCATGATAAGAAAATCTGTTGAGATAGATTGCAAAAGTGCAATAATTATTGTTATTTTAATTTCTAGGATAATTTTTTATAATAATTCTTAATGTATTTCATATCAATTGCACAGTTTTATTTTTTTTATAAAAAATATGTTCTAAAAAAATTATATCTACATGATTGATTACACACTTATAGATTACAAATTCATAACCAATTTGAACCATAAAATTACAAATTTTCATATATAAACTTTATTTTCCACAAACATTCACATACAACCTTTTTATTTTTATAATTACATTCATACTTATGATAATATAATGTGTAGAATACTTAAAAATAGAATTAATAATCAATTAAAACTCCATTTTATAATTAAATTAACATAATTTCTTCGTCATTGTCCCTTAACAATTTATATTTTTGTTTAGCCGACCCGGTGATTGAAGCTGCATTGAAAAATGCACCCCCAAATGGAAGATTTATCAAAGTCACTGTTGGACCTCGAGAAATGTATATTGAATCTCAAATAAATCTTGTCGATCCTGAACTGTAAAAATTAAATCTTGAAAATTATTGTATTTTTAGATGGAAAGATAGCAACTGTTCATTCAGGAAAGATCCCCGAACTAAACTAATGGTAATACCAACTTTGGTGAAATGGAAAGGTCCGCAAAAACTAGAAGGTGACAAATGTGCAAAACCAGAACTCGTAGAAATGATGTTCCAAGATTTCGACGACTGAATATTTCCACTAATAATATATGGCAATCGTCACAGTAATTATTTTATCTATGCTTATATCGATTTGATGGTTTTACAATAATAAATATCTAAATTTATGAAGAATAGTATTTATTTCAATCACTCGTTTTGAAAACTGCTTTGAATTAAAAAAAACTGTATTTAAAATCGATAGATGTCGCCATTTTTTTTGTTTTGGAAAAGTTTCTAATTATGATTCGAATATTTTTGAACTTCAAACATCTTTTACAATATTCAATAAATTAAAGCAAAATCAAATTTTGTGCAGATTTTTATCATTTTGATGAAAACTATTTGTAAAATTGATAACGTTTTTGATATTTTTTTTATATCATCAACTATCAAATATACAATATATGTATGTACATATTATGAAATAAATAGTATGTATTCATTATTATTTTTTACATTAAGAAAAAAGGAACAATTTTTCATCAAATTAATATATTATACATATTAGAAATCGATACATTTAACAACAAGAATTAATTCAATGAACAATATAAAATTTCCGGCAAAAAACGTTAAATATTCGTAATTACTGAAAACTTGCAAAACGAGTTTAATATTTTGAGGATAAAGAGACATAATGTTCTAAAGCTTGATTTCGATTGGGTATAAATATAAAAAAATCCAAATATGTTAGCAAAAAACAATAAAAATGACATGTGCATGACACATCTGAAATTTTTCAAAAATTCCTTTATCGCGTGAGTAACGGAGTGATATGTATTTTAATTGAATGTTTGGTGTATTTTTTGATTTGCTCACAATCAGTGAGCCAAATCCGGTTCTATAATATATAGGAAAAGGCGATTGAGGAGATTGCCTTGGATCCCGCGCTTTCAAAGGTCCCACAAAACCTCAAATTAAAAATATTTAAAAAAAAAATTAATGAATGAAATCCGTCACATATCTTCAAATTTTGTTAGTGTCATGAACTTTTGACAGTACGTGATTGTCAATGAATTTCCCGAAACTTTAAATACATACACAACATTTGACCATATCCTGACTCTATCTTCATATTTTTTTATCTATAAAATTACAGAGAGCATAGAATGAATCAACTTATTATTATGTAGTCGACAATGGAAAAAAAATTTACAGAGAACATTTAACTTTTATTGTTATCTAGAACTAGAACCAAACGAAAACTGAACGGGATTATTTTAGCAATGTCGAAAATTTTGATGAAGTGCTTTAAAGTTGGGATACACATCACAAATTTATATTATTTTATATTTTTCGTACATTTTTTTAAGTCAAAGTATTATAGAATAACAGAAAAAATATATAGAGGGGGCCTCGCACTTTATCCTTGACTCGGGTCATCATTTTTATTTGTTATAATTTTCCTTGATGACATTGTTCGATAATTATACAGGCATCGGCAACCTTTTTTGGCCTTGGGTCAAAATCAGCCGAAATTTTATGTAAGAAGATATTTCGGGTCATTGAATATATTTTAATGAATAATAGAATAAATTTCATTAAAAAATTATAGCAATGAGCTTTTAAATTTTAAACATAAAAAAAAACAAATTAAATTCTAATTATTATAAAATCAAATATAATTGTCAAGTTATCACCTCAGAACGAATAAAAGCGTCTGAATTATCAGTAATTAATCTACTTCTGTTCTGCTCTATAATGTTCGTATTTTAAAATAATAGTCCACATTTATAAGTTAAACTGATCGCGGACAAAATGGCAAAGCCAAATTTTTAAAACATAAAAAAAAACGAAAATTGTAGCAAGTATCCAACATGTTGATGTTATGAAAAGATGATTATTTCCTTTTCTTTTCTAAATCTTTTCATAATATTTTTAATTTGTCCATCCACTACGTTTATTTGAGAAATTGTAATGGGTCACTTAAAATTATTAAATGGGTCTCTTGGTGACCCGCGAGTTTTAGGTTGCCAATACCTGACTTGCACAATAATTTGTGGTTTTAATAAAGTACATGCATGTTTACTCATATAAAGAAGGACCAGTGTATTATAACAATATTGTCGTGTAACAACTATTGAAGGATCTGCATCCTGCCAACAATTCAGATGTGACCATCAAATTCTACTATTTTCTGTCATAGCAGATATAGTGATGCGATACCAGTACAGTACAGTGGAAAAATCAACAAGTAAGAACAAAACTAATCAATCTTTATCAAAATATTTTATAAAATCGATTCACCCCTCTCCTGATTACGACCCCTTTCAAAACCGACACTGAATATAATATTATGCATTTGTTTTTTTCTGAAAAAGGAAAAATAATAAATCAAATTGTAAAATTAAATCAATTTGTTGGTAATTTGTAAAGTTAATTTAAACTAATGTTTATTGCATACATGCAATTTTTTTCGTATCTAATGTTTATTCCAATCAAAATATTTAAAAATCTTTATTTTCAGACAAACTTTCAAAAATGCTACCTTTATACATAATGCTTTTATTCATACTCATGAATATTGTATATGCTGAAAATAAATCATTAGTATCTGAAGTAACTTGTCCCTATGGATACACACAAATCGTATCAGAAGAAGTTATTTGTATTAAAGGTGGAAGAAAAGATACTTTTAAAGAAAAGTACAATGTTTGTAGTGACAGTGAAAAATTGAACCTGCATTCCAATAAAATGTTATATAGTATACGAGAATTAAAAATATATTCAATTTGGGCAGATTATCAACGTATTTATGAAAATGGGCCATATGTATATTGGAAAACAGGACTTCCACACAATCTGTCTATTGGTAATTTTCCAGAACAAGCATCATTAAAATGTCTTTCTTTTGAAATTTACACACAAACTTTTAAACCACGAGACTGTGAAGAAAAGATATCCAGGATATGCGTGGTTAAGCCAATTAAATCATTTCATCTTCTGAATAGAGGATTATGTGAAGAAAATTTTTCATACTATTCATCCCCTGAGCCTGCTTGCTTGACTAAAATTTATACAAATGGTCATGAAGGATTTAAAAGTGGAACTCGAGACGAAATAAAAAAATTTTGCCATCACCTCTCAGGAAATTTAATGGGAAAAGGCTGGATTTACATACAAAATTCAATACAATCATTTGTCAATATAGAAATTCCATTAGATTTAAAATCTGAAGACTATGACAACTCGACATTGTTCTCTGATTTATTTTTAGTAAGTTGAAAATTTCAATTTTTATTTTAAGCATAACATACAGCTAACATACTTTACATTGCCTTTTTATAATAATTAATTCTAATTAAGAATTCAACCGAAAAAGATATGTATTTATCAATAAACGCATCCGGTCAAGTGACTCGTCGTAGTAATGATTTTATATACAATGCGGCGTTTTGTGAACATCCTATTAATAAATTACAAGTCAAATTGAAATTATCTTCCAAAAAGTAGGTTTAATTTTATTTTTTTTGTTACTGTATAAATAAAAAGTTCTTATTGAAGTTAAATCTTTCCAGGAATATTGATATTACCGTTAATATAAGTTTTTTGAAAAATAAATATGGAACTAGCTCTAAACTTCAAATAACAACTTCAGATTTTTGGTGTTTCACTGATGCTAAAACGTATTACCCTGTTAGAATAAATGTGACAATGACTGATGATCCATTATTATTTAAATTGGACTATGTTGGTTATGGACTTTACTGGTGTCGAATTATAAACACTACTTATTTTGAATTCTATGAATCAGATCGTGTCATATTCGTAGAAAGTATAGAATCTTTATTTAGTGTCTATGTTGTAACATTACAATTCGAATATTTTGACTACATGGAAATACATAAAAAAAATTTAAATTATTTCTATGAAAAACTTCGAAAGTCAAGGTATAAGTATATATTATACTTGTTTAATTAAATCTATACCGAATAATACTATCACGTTTAGTAACTGAATATGAATGTAATGTTATGTTATGTAACTAGCAATCAAAAAATACACATTCTATTCAAAAAAACAACACCAGATTTATTTAAAAAAAACATCATTATTATTCCAACTATCACGGAATTAGAAAAGTCACCCCTAATTACTTTTTATAATTTCTAAAATATATTTATTTGAAGGATATATTCCTTTTTATTATAAATTACTTAATAATTTCTATTTACAGTATGAATTATATTAAAATTTAATTTATTTATTTATTTTTACAGCATGAGAAAACTGATGGATATGAATGAAATTTCAAAATATTTTCAATTGAGAAAATTTTTTATAAATGGAACCATAACTTACAATGTGAATATAACAAATTCAAATGCTAATGAAATCGTGATGCCAAATGCAATCAGTAAAATATCACTGCCAAAAGAAGTAATTGATTTTAATCAGATTTTTCATACAAAAGATTTAAAAAATGGATTTATGATCATAAGTATGAAAAGTGGTATTTTTCATAATTGATAATAGTTATTATTATTTCTAATTAAACATTTTTATGCTTTTCATTCGATAGGAGATAATCATAATGTTGAAGAAACGGAAAAATGTGAAATGATACATTATTCCTGTTTTTGCATAAGCTACAATTATCAAGAACCAACATCTTTAGTTTATCTAACATCAGATTTTAAAGAATATTATAATATCAGTTGTGCGCTTTTACAAGATAAGAAACTAAACCAAGTATAATACTTTAGAATATGACCTGAATTTTTTGTCATTATTGCTATTGATGTGCATACTTTTGAAACTGGTTATTTTTAGAATAATGATGTTTCTCGAATTGATGACAAAATGAAGAATATATTAAAAGGGACGATTACTAACTATACTGTCAATGAACTAGTAAATGATATTAGCAAGGCAGTATTATTAAAAATAAATTCGAGCGTTCCTGGTACAATTCTTCAAAATTTAGACACAATTTTGAAGGATGTTGAAATCAATTCGACAGCAGACCATCAAATTGTTTCAACGTCTTCTAATTTAGTTGTCGGAGTTATTAAAACTGGAAGTACAAATTCTATATGTGGATTAAAAGTGAATAAAATAAATAATGACATGACAAACGCTTCTATAAATTTTTTGAATATTGGTATGTAGAACTTTTCCATTTATTTAAAATTACTATTTCGATTCTTATTTTTATATTCTTAAAATAGTAAGACATGAAAATTTATGAGCAAAAAATTAATTATTTTTAAGAAATTATACGATAAATGTATTGACGGGAATTTATATTTTTTCAATATAGATCAAATGAATACCATTAAAGAAGCCAATAATGATTATGAAACGGAAATAATTGTTGAAATGCCTAAAGTATCGTTGGACTCCTCAGGACAATTAGCTGTAGTAATCTTACAAAATGACGATTTTTTTCCGTTGAACCAAAATCAAACTGACTGGAACATTAACAGTAGAGTCATAGGAATTTCGACTAAAAACAATTTGAATTTTTCTAATGATCAGTATATCGATATACATATGAAACCAATAAAACCAGTTTTGTCCCTTGGTGAAATAAAAATATGTGTATATTGGGATTTTAATTCAAGTAGTTGGTCATCAGAAGGGTGTGAAATGATTAATGAAGAAATCATAAAGGGTTATGATACTTGTCGGTGTCGGCACATGACTCATTTTGCTGAAATTATTCTACCTGGTGCAAGCAACATTTCACACAGCCACCAAATAGCATTGACTGTGATCACCTATTCCGGTTGTTTCATTTCATTATTTGGTTTGGTTGTTATTCTTCTGACTGCAATATTGTTTAAACGGTGGAGAAATGAATTTTCCAACAAAATCTACCTGAACTTATCAGCAGCAATTGCTCTTTTACTTGTTACTTTTATGATTAGCTCTATTTATAGAATTAAACTTAGCGAGAATGTAATGTGTGTAACTCTTGGTAGTTTTCTTCATTATAGTATTTTGGCGGCATTTTGTTGGATGCTCATAGCAGCAATGCTCTCTTACAAAAAACTCGTTAACGTATTTAATTCTGACATGTCTCACAGATTTCTCAGAATATCTCTTTGCGGTTGGCTCATACCTCTTGTGCCAGTGTTGCTTCTCTTATTTTTCAGACATGAAAGTTATGCGAGGCCATATCAAGATCCACAACATGGCTCGTTGTGTTATCCAAGTGGTAGTGGTTTTTGGTTCACTGTTTTCTCTCCAATATTACTAATTGTTATTACAAACATGATTGTTTATGGTATAATTGTTCATAAAGTATTTATTAAATCTACTATCCGAAGACATTCCGATAGCAAAATGAATCTAAGAAAAATAAATGTAAGCTTTTTGCTCTTTTTCCTTTTCGGACTTTCATGGATATTCGGTTTTTTATCGAGAGTTTTGATAATGAATTATTTGTTTTGTATTACTGCAACTATGCAAGGATTTGTGCTTTTTGTGTTTTTCATACTTATTAATAAGAAAACTAGAAATATGTGGTATAAAAAATTAAGATCGGACTACTTCAGTGAATCGAAATCTAATGAAACTTTTAAACGTGTGAATAAAAATGTTTCTTCCACAGAACCTACATTAAATTCGAAAACTAATTCATCCAGTTGATATCCATTACTTTTCAATGAGAAATAATATATCGATCCAAAATAGGGATTGTCGGTTTTCATTAACAAACTGTGAACCGTTTCTTTGAAACGAAAGTGAAAGTGAAGAATGATATAACGATAAGATGTTATTGTTAGTTGTTTCTTATTTCTAAATATAATTTTATTTGTATTCTCACATTGTTCATTAAATAAATTTTGAAAGACGAATTTATTTATAAAATTATTGAGAAATGCTAATATGTATTTCATTAAATAATGTCCTCCGGAAAAACAGGTGACTAAGAAAACAGTTATACATATGTATATAGAAAAAAACTCATATTTATGAAAATAACTCAAGTAATATAAAATTGCAATTTTGCAAGTACGCTAATATGTATTATTATTCCATAAAAGAGGACATTGGCGTAAGGGAAACCTAGTAGGTGGAACCACAATTATTCTTATTTTTATGACGACGCTAATAAGTAAATTTTCGCTCTTATTATACATAAATTATTCGTGAAATAGTTACAAATCTTAATTTAAGCACTTATAATGCATTTTTATTAATGTTAAAATACAGTATTTTCAAGGATTCAACGTTCATAATGTGCATCGGATTTGTATAGAAAAACCCAAAATAAATCCCGCTTGTTGCATGCTTGTTGCTTGTTAAATGATAAGGCGACGTACACTTCGCGAATGATCAAATATTTACACGCAAATCCTTTGTCCATATAGGTCGGAATGTTTTATATAGACATTTTCCATTCGAGAAATGGAGAAAAAAAAACATCGCAGATAGATAAAGCCCCTAATGGCCGATACCAAACGTTCTTGAGTGTGTGACCAGGAGCGGATTCAGGAATTAATAAGGTCGCCCCCCCCCCACACCTCATTGTAGGGTAGGATTTAGATGAAGGAAGTCCTAGATAGGAATAGCGAACCTAGGACATGCGTAGGAAAATTTGGCTAGCACGCGAAGGATTTGCGATTTTTTTTCCCCAAATTTTAGTTTTATTTTATTGTGGATGGATGGAGCAAATTTTCAGAATTTTCAAACGAAGAGAATTTAGCGTACAATAATTTACTTATGTATAAGTGTAATACAACATCGTGCCATGGCTAAAATTGGATTGTCAGGGAAAAGTTTATCAAACATTTGTTGGTTGTATTGATGAAATTAGACTTTTTTCAAATATGAAAACGTCATTGAAAAATATTCAGTTAAATTAATTGACTATTTTTAACATTTCACCAAAGTCTTTGGTGATATGGAAAGGTCCGCATAAACTAGAACGTGACAAATGTACAAAACCAGAACTCGTAGAAATGATGTTCCAAATTTCGACGACTGAATATTTCCGCTAATATAATAGCACGAGCGGTAGGCCCGATGTTATAACATCGCAAGCGTGATTTGAGGAAAAATTTTGAAAATACAATATAATGACAGTATATTTACCCGTTGAATATAGTTGAAAATGTGAAATGTTTATTTAATTTATTATATAAAATATTATAGAATATTTTGTAGATATTACAATATTTATTTTAATTTAATATTAATTTATCTAATAAAGCATAGATTTCCACATCACCCAGGAGGTACTATGCTAGATGCTTTACATTTTTTTTAATGTGGGAAAATTGCCGAATTAAATTTCGAAGTTCAAAATCATCTTCCTTGTTCACCAGATCTCGCGCTATTAGATTTTTATTTGTTTATGTTCTTGGAGCATTCACTAAGGGAAAAAAAGTCAACAGGGTGAAAAATTTAGAAAACCATTTAAATTCATATTTTGCATCAAAGCCATATTTTACAAAAGAGGGATCGAAAAGCTGCCTAATAGATGGCAGTCAGTCCTAAATAATGATGGCGATTATATTTTATATATGCCCGTAAATATATATGAATAAATGTTTATTATGTTTATAAAAAATTGAATTTTTTTCCGGTACCCCTAATATAAATTTTTATTATGTTTACAAAAAATGGATTTTTTCCGGTACCCCTAATATAATAATCAAAATAAAAATTACTTAAATTCAAATGTAAAAAAAATATTTATAATTCAAATTCAAATAAAAAACAAAAATTTTCAATTTCGAACAGTGCATAATTTCTAGCGTGAAAATGTGAACGCTGAAATAGTCCTTAACACACATTGGCAAAGGATCTAATTCAGTGCATAATTTCTAGCGTGACAATGTGAACCAAAAGAGTCCTTATTGCACATTGGCAAAGGATCTAAATTCGCATAGTAATTTCTAGCGTCCTTACAACACAGACACACAGACCCACAGACCCACAGACACACAGAATAGCGCTATTATTATATAGAGGATATGGCAAACGCCGCTGTAATTATTTTATCTATCGTCATATCGTTTTAATGATTTTATAACAATAAAAATTTAAATTTATGAAAAATAGTTTTTATTTCACTTACTCATTCAAAAAAATATTTATATTTATAAAAAATGCATTAAAAACCGATAGATGTCACCGTTATTTCAAGCTTATTATTAACTTGTTTGTTTTGCTTTGAAAGAATTTCTAATTCTGATTCGAATATTTTTGAACTTCAAACATCTTTTAGAATACAGGTGGACCTCGACTTTCGAATTTGTTCCATAATTAGTTCCTGAAAATGTGTTCGAATATTGAATTTTTGAAAATAGAGGAAAATAAAAAATAAATTAAAAAAATAAAAATTGTATGTAAGTATTTTTTTAAATATTGATTTTGGTCATTGTATTGATACATAATTCAATTGATGAGAAGTGTTTTAAAAGTTTTCAGGTGCTTTATTTAAAAAATTGACAAGAGTTAGTTGAATAGCAATCTTTTTTTCAAGCTTTTTATTATTCTTTTCTTGACAAGAGTTTTATAACTAG